>CM053783.1:511290740-512550115 GCA_028749045.1 Cupressus sempervirens
AATATTAAAAAAATAAAAAATTAAAAGATTAAAAAAAATAATAATAAAAAATAAAAAAGGAAGTAAAGTGAATAAAAAATATCATTTTTAAAAAATGTTTTATATGTATCCAGTAATTAATCGTTTTGCTTTGCTTTGTGATGTACAAGTAATATAATCAAATGACATCTACATCCGAATCAATAGCAAAGCCAGTTGTGTACAAGTTCCAAGGCGTAACCCCTAAGTCACGATTGCACAATGAACACTCTGAGATCAAAGACACAGAACTTGGACACACAGACTTGGGAGAATTTTTGAGGGTTTGTAACAACCCAACTGAAAGATCTTCCTTGATATCTGCCTTAATCCGGTCTAGATTGGTAAATGCAGCATCACATCCTGGGATCGTTCAGTCAGCTGAATTGATTTTGACCTTATCTCGACATTTTGTTCCCGAAGAAAGGGTGGTAAAGAGCGTCACTGGGGAGGTGGTCTTAGATCTACGACCTGATAATATCAAGAGAGTTTTTCACTTACCTAGAGCTGATCAGTTTATCAGACTTTCATATGAAGCATCTGAGAGGTGGCATAAGGATCATCACCAAGAGGCCATGGACATCATATATGGACTTCATTAAGAAGCCATCTCGGGGAAAGACAATCAGCAAAGTAGATATGGCGCGAGGATACATGAAGGATGACATTGGATATTCAATCATTCTTCTCGAGCAGAGTTATGGGATTGCCTGCAGCAAGTCATCTTGCTCCATTCATGGTTAACTTCATTGAAACTATCAGACACGCAAAAATGCCACTGGATTAGGCCACCACACTTAGCGAGAATGTGTGTGATCAATTGCAGACAGTAAAGGACAAGAAGAAGTTTTATATGACTTCTTATGTGGTATATCTACTTGCAGCAAGAGCCACTGACTATCTCGGATTGTACAAAAAGGGCAGTATGCAAGACCCTAACGCATGGCCGTATATAGTTTATCCTCAGCTAGTTAAGAAGAAGCTCTCGCCACAAAGCAAAGAGTACAGGATTGTGAATGATGCCTTCATCTTTGCAATCATTCGATTCATCGAAGGCGATTATGGAAAGAGATTGTCTGATTAGGCCAAGGCACAGATCACAGCTCTCGGTGCATATTTTATCCAATTCCGAACATTCACATACATTCGGGTTGGTGGTGCATCTATTCATCCAAAGAAGCTCCCAAGGTACCCAAGTGACAAATTGGTTCTAATGGAAATTTCTCGGCAGATTGAGTCAGCATATGAGAGGATCAAGAAACAACGAAGACCTTGTTGGGATTTTCCATTTGTAATAGGAGCATACCAGATAAAGAGAAAGTAGGATATCCCGACTTTCGAGTGGGAATGGGAGAACTATCCCCTCGAAGAATATATCTCTCCTCGGCCATTCTTCGACAATGTTGGTAAAGTGGAAAATCTGGCAGGAAAAGAGTTCTACCACGAGGACGCCTTTGAAGATCATCAGATGAATGCAACAAATGATTATGATGTCCGTATTAGGGACTATTGTAGAATGACTTTATATTTAGCAGAGAAGGCTCTCCATTTGACCATCCCGGATGAGATAAGGCTACAAGATTCGCAAGAGCTACTGAATCCCTTATTCAATATAGATAAGGTTGGCGAGAGATCCATTCTGAATGCAGAAGTTGATAGGGAGGAAGGGGATGATATTAATCATCGAGCAAGACATGCCATCAGAATGACAAAAAGTTGGATCAAGAAACCCTTTCCACTTGATCCGATTCCGGACACAATGATATTTCATGCACATGCTCACCCAGAAAGGATAAAGGGGAGGAAGGTCACAATTCCTATCTTTGCGCTCCCGTCTCCTATTAGGCCAGAAACAGTCTACCAGCTTGATCGTCCAGTGGGATATTACCATCCTTCAGAGAAGAAGAAAGAAAAGAGGAAGAGAGCCTCTCCTCAGAGGATCCAAATAGAGCATGTTGAAGAACAAGCCCCTGTGCAGCAACATGAATCTACTTCCCAAGACCCCCGAGATGCTGCAATTTCTCTTATCTAGGTTGATTTTCCATTACCTCCTTTTTTGTCAAGCCAACAAGAAGAAGGAGAGATTCCTGAGACATCCATTCATCCGATGCATGAAGAACCCGCTTCTCCTATGGTTACACAAAAGCAAAGGAGGGTTAAGGTTAGAATGAACAAGAGGCAGAGAGTTTGTAAAAGATTAGTGCCTAATCCATCTGTTCCTAAAACCATTCCCGAGGAAGAATTAGATGAGGATGAAACAGAGTCAGATGGGGAGGAAGAACAAGTGCCTTTACAAGGGAGAACTCGGTTTGCCAAAGCCACAGAATTGGAAAGAAAGAAGAATGTCACAAATAACCCACCACCCACCCAAGCTGAAACGGTAGAGCTCTCTTCTTCGGAAGACGAAGTACAATGATGGGTGAATGAGCAAAGAGAGCTAGGTGATGATATTCTCTCCATTCCAGATTTTGATTTCATGCCAGTGGGTACAAATTGGTTGGAGATAAGATTAGAGATACTCCTACAGGTGAATCTCAACAACAAGATTGGATGCAGATGCCACCTGAGACACAAGGTCCTCATCCAACGCCCCCATCTTCACCTCAAGCTATGATGGTAGATAAGGTTGCGGTGACACCTCCACCTCTGAGTTTAGGGGAACATGTTTAGAAAATATCATCATTAGAAGGAGAACCAGAACCAAGGACTACTAATGAGCCACCAAAAGAGGCACAGGTAATGGAATGTATACAACAACCTTCCCAAGAAGTTGAGAATCAAACTACGGGATCTACAGAAACTGAGACCACAGAAGAAGAACCCTCACAATAGGAAACTCCAAGTAAAAGCGACAGAGGGAAGGAAGTAGTTGAACACATCCCTTCATCATCTAGAGCTAAAGTTGAAGAAAGACATGCCGAGATGGTTCCGGAAGGAAATAATGAGGAGTGCTAAGCATCAATTCCTTGCTTCAGAGGATGATATTTGTGACATTGCAGAGATTTTGAACAAGCTTGACTCTCCATTACAGGATGCAACACCATTTGCATTCATTACCACTACTCAGAATCAGGACTTATTTGCACAAGTGGCTCATCCCCCGAAAGGTACAGATGAAGAAGCTGTCAGCTTTCAGGACTATGAAGTAAAGGATATCATGTTAGGGAAACCTACACGGGATACTTCTCGACAAATGATGACTATAGGAGTCAAAGAGGTTCTTAACCATATGGAATGTGATGAGATTGAAATCAGAGCACTTCGAAGGCAAGTTGAGATCTTGAAAGGATATCTAGTTGAACTTATTGGTCCTCTTGATTCTGAATGCCCTGAGAAGACTTTGTCTACCATTCTTAAAGAAGGGGAAGGTGTACGGCCCAATCCATTCCTGAGAGCTTGTCAAGATTGGCGAGACAATCTTGAGGATAGGGGTATCACTATAATTACAAGAAGTCTGAAATTATTGCATGCTACACAAGACAATGTTGATAAGATCGTGGCAATTTTGAGGCAAGATTTTAGCATTATGGATGAGGTACGAGTTTGGAGCAAGGATTTGCAAATTCTACAAGCCATAAAAGGACAAAGGTACCGCATTGTAATTGATGTATAGACTGGCGAAGAGCTAGACGTGATAGATGATTAGATAGAAAAGATTGCAGAGGGAAATAAAGTGATGGAAACATTGCATGATGAGATACATAAGCTCAAGGACCAAGCTCGAGAGCGAATTTTGGAAGCAGAAAAGTTATATAGTGATGCATGCTTGGATATTTTTGAAAATGAAGAACGAGAGAAGCTTTTACCAGTTGAGGTAGTTGTAGAAAACTTCAGAAAGACTTTAGAGGAAGCATCCAGTAATGAAGACATCAAACAAGCCTTCAGGACAGACGAAGCATTGTTAGAGTTGGATACCAAACTTGGGGATTTTGCAGAAACTCGAATTGAGGTGGACAACTACAGATAGAAGGTTAAAGATAAGTATGAGGCTTTGGATCTTCCCGATGCTGCTAAGATTACTATGATTATAGAGAAATTCAAGGGAAAGTATCCAAACATATCTTTATGATGAAGATGAACAAAACCCAAATGCTAGAATTTCAATTTTGACACTTACAAAAATTTTGAGATTTTTGACTCAGTCGAGGTCCGCAGGTCTGCAGGTCCGCAACTCCGCATTTTCATGTAGCTCCGCAATTCAGAAGTGTGCTGACAGTCGACTGCCAGTTTCAAAAATAGCACTTTCCATGCATTAGAAACACATTGTGATGGCAAGTTAACTCTGACACACATCAAGTGAAGGGCCAGCTTCTATTTTTGGTGTCTCCATGCACTTCTACTTCAACTGATGGCTTCCTTCTACTTTCTCTCTTATGCTTTCATTGTTTTTGACATGTAAAGGGCTCATGCATCCAATTAATGAATAAAATATGGATGGAGTCCCTCTAAGCACCAGTTAGATTACCAGTTTGTATATATTTAGTTTGTTTTAATGTTTTAAAAGCATTTTTATTGCATCAAAATATCTCTCACTCTCAACACAAATTGAAGAAACGATTTCTTATAAATACCCCATTGTAAAATGTATAAAGGGCCACCATTATTATGCAATAAAATTATGCTTTTGGTGCTAGCATTCGGAGTGTAGTTATTCTTGCATGAATATGTCATTGTTTTGTGGATTTTATTCATGAGATTGTGATTGAGCCAAAAGTTTATTGCAATGTTTCTGGTTGTGCAATCTTTTAGTTCTAGTGTTTGCTACAGATATATGAATTCTGTTGACTTAACGAGCTTGAGAAGAAATCACCCGATTGTGTCTACATAGCTTTTTGTCTCGCATGAGCGCACTTTTCGTGGCCTTGCGATTTGATGAAGAGTGAAATATCATCCGATTTGTTAAAGATTCTCACCGACGATTGCATCAGTAGATTCTAGGAATCGCTGCTCCTGTTTTCATTGGTTTCCTACCGATTTCTTCAAAGGTTTAACTCATAGCGTGTTGTGTTCTGTAGTTTATGTCCATTTAAGAATTTCACTTTTAAGTTATTTGATTTCATGTTATTTGCTTTCAATTTCGTTATTTGCTTTGCTAACCCCCCTGTTAGAATAGGACCTCATAGTAGCTGCATTGTTAGAGTTGCATTCATTGAAAAACAGAAAATACAAAAAATATTGTTCTTTTGGTGTGATATTTTGAGACAGTGAACAGATTTTACTTGATTCCAAGGTAAAAGAGTTTTTGGAACCAGCAAAGGCCTCCTCGTGAACATTCAGATTTATCTTCTACTGAGCGAATTTTGGTACATCGCAAGACAAACACTGAACCTTGGAGCGAATCCTTTAAAAGATTTGCTTTTCAAGAGAGGAATTACACTATGGATTCCTGCTGTTGACCTCGTGCAAAACGAACGCCCAACACAAACTTTATAAGAGTTGTCAAGGGGGTGCCATAATAATGCATTTAAAATGTGATTTGATTTATTTATTTGTAGTGAGTCCTAATAAGAGAATGAGTTTAAGGTAATGGATGGCTTAAGCAAGTACCTCTTTAAACTCATGTTTCTTCTCATAGAGACGTGCACTTTCCTCTTCTTAGGAATATGAATGTAAATCTATGTAGATTTAATTGGATATCTAAAGCTCCTTTGATGCTCGAAAGGAACTTAAATGTTTTTGTTTTTGATATGCAATGTGGCTCTTTCCCGTTGAATGGAAAGTAGTTTTATCATATACCTTATAAACTCTCTTCTGAGTTGGAAATGCATTTGTTTCTTAGAGGAAGCAAAACTCTTGGAGTGTTGAAGGAGAAGAGTTCCCATCATCCCTTCCTAAAAACCATAAATTTCTAGTGAACAAAATTTATTTTTAAAAAGTGGTTTTTATTTCTTAGTTACCTTACTCTTATATTCTTTTGTAGACAATAAAATAAATTTGTATAATTAATTCTTAGGCAACCTCTCCAAACTATGGGGTTAATAGTTGAGATCATCATATGAAGAGTACTAGCTAAGTCTCATTGGTCACATTCACCCTCATTGCAAGATTATCATATGCATCAATTTCTATTGCAATTCCATTTGAAGGAGAATGAAGAAATAGGAAGCTATTTATAAAATTGCAATTTTTTATAATAAAAGCAAGCAATCCAAAATTTTCTAAAATTGAGAATACTTAACCAATAGTGATGGGTATAGAGTTTAAATATGATATTTTATGAGGATTGTACTTATAGATTGAACATCTATGAATGTGTATAGAACTAGTACATGATGTTTTATCACATTTTCACTTTGCCTTCACATGCTCCTCTTGCTTTGGTCAATACAAAGTGGCCTTTGCCTATGAAATAATTTGGTGTATCCTCTTCCTAATTCTTACATAAATTGCCTTGTTTTTTGAAAGATTTTTATTCATATTATGGGAGTTGCATGATATATATTTACTTAAAAGAGAACACCACTTCACTATTTCTATCCTCATTCCGGAGGCAGAATTCAGTTGAAGGACATTGTCTTTGTTACAAGCTAATAGCAATTTTTTTTTTTAATATGACAAAGTAGCAAGGTTGAGATCATATCTACTTTTTAAAAAATTACAACATTTGAAGAGATGATGAATTTTAATGTGCCATATACATTTAGAACAGATAAATTGACTTAAGACTATTCCCAAGATAACATCTTGAATTGGCAATACAAATGCAATTACATTTCAGATTTAGAGAGATTACAAGTATTTTCGCACATCAAATGTAGGATTGCAAAACTAAACGATTACATATTCAAGGTCATTTCCAACCCTCATTTATAACAGGCCTTATATAATATGGTGATAAATTGATTGATTCAAGAAATAATCTTGCCAATCCAGCATTCAATGTGCGAAGACTGTGTCATTCCTTCTGGGCGGTCTGTCAGGTATGGTACCTATAGCAAAAAAAATAAAAAATTAAACACATAAATCAGGCTCCTTTTCAAGGTAAAAAAATTAAGACACACAAATCAGCAAAGCGATACAAAAGGAGAGAAAAATAAATCTGACATAATGGCAGTGCCAGATTTTGAATTTCGGACCTGGTTTAAATTTTGAGGCTTCATGCCGTGCCAATTCTGGAGGCACTGGACTATTGCTTTGGATGAGCATCTACAAAACAGTAATGCATTGAATGTCAGTCTATTACAAAATATACCTTGATTCTATTTGGAGAATTCAAAATAGAGAGGAAATTCATAAAAATAAGCGATTGCTTATGCTTAACAAAAGCATTTGATACCCAACTGGTTTTTAATTATTTATTTTCCCCTCTTTAGCTGGTTGTTGGATAAAATTTAATTAAAAATGACCCCTATGAAATATCAGAATAGGTTAAGAACTGCTAGTGAAATAGCAGTCTCAATGATTCTGTTCACCTGTTTTAAATCATAGAAGACATCGGAGTCATAGTGTGTCAAGAATGTAGTTGCCACCCCTGTCTTGCCGGCACGTCCAGTACGCCCTAAAACATGCAGTAAACTAAGTAACAATCTGGAAATGTGACAACATAATGACTATCAAATACGTATCATAATAACAGATTCAACTTGCATACCAATACGGTGGGTGTACATTTCAATGTTTGATGGCATGTCAAAATTGATCACATGTGCAACATCCTGAAATTAACATCCAAAGATCAATAGTGCTTAAGAGTTTCAAGTGCCTCCTTTAGGAAAACAAATTGCAGTACCTAAGAATCAAAAGTTAATTACTAGAATAGAAACCAATGCAAACATTAATCAAGTATATAAATGCAAGCAATGGTGGCATCCATAAAAATCATATCTTGATTGAAATTTAATGAGCCAGCATTTGTTGACAGTTGGTGTTGCCATTGATGTCAACCTTCTTGTTGCTGGAAGTTATGAGATTGCAGATGTGTTGTGATATTACGTGTGATGTCAACCCTCTACTATGATTTTGAACGTGGAAAGATTGTTGAAAGCAGAATATTTTGATATTAGGATGTAGAAGGCAGATGCTTGTGAAGGTGATTGATGGCTGATAATATCCTCAATTATGGACTACTTGGCGTTGATGTCTACATGTGCTTGGTAATGTGGCTAGAATCTAATATGATATATTTCCCTCTAAAATGTTCGTCCCATTGGTTTCTGATGATGTCACTGTTGTGACAAGTTGTTCAGTTGTGTTGTTGACCAGAATTGTTACCATGCTGAGGTAGTAAGGTTGGATGGCAACCATCTTTTGTGCTGGCAATGCTGTGTTGGAGATCACACTTTGGCATGAGGATTAGAAGGATTGAGATGAGGTTCTGGATTACAGTTCAACTTGCTCAGCTAGATGTGGCATCTTTATTTTTCAGGCTGTCTGATATCTTTATATCTTGCAACCAAACATACATGTGCATTATCTCAGGTCTAGAAGCAGACAAATACAACAATCCACAAATCGTAGATCTATATGGAGTGTGATCAACTTGAAAAGATATTCTAGAGAACTTGTTGAGCAAGAATGAGATGATTGTAATTGTAGTCATCACTGACAAAGGGAAAAATTGTTGGTTGTTGGTGTTGTCATTGATGCCAACCATCTCCTTCTTGGTATTATGAGATTGTCAACATGTTACGGTGTTGTTTGTGATGTCAACCCTCTGCTATGATTGTGAAATTGTGGAGCGATTGTTGAACATGGATGTTCTAGTATTAGGATGCAGAAGGAAGATGCTTGTGCGGGTGATTAATGGCTAATGGTATCCTCTTTTCTGGGTGTCCACCTACTTGATGTTGATCTCTACATGTGCTCAGTGATAGGGCTACAGTGTAATACAATGTATTTCATCAGCATTGTTGCCCTGTTGGTTGCTGATGATGTCAGGCTGTCAATTATATTGCTGATCAGAGTTGTTGCCATGCTGATGCAGTAAGTCTGGATGTCAACCATTTTCTTTGTTGACAATTATGCATTGGAGATTGGAATTTGAGATGAGGATTAGAAGCATGACATGGGTGTGGATGGTTGTATGAAGTTACAGGCCATTTTTGCATCTCTCATGTTGCTCCCAGATGAGAAATTGCTGCTAGAAAGGTTTTTGTCTTTGATCGTCGAAAAATGTTTAAGGTTGTATTTATAAAGAAGAGTTTGGTTGCCTGGAAGATTGCTCTGCTTTCCTCAGTATTAGATGCTATGATTTGCAGTTCAAAACATTCATTGTACACATTCATCTTGCACTCCCATCTTATCAGGTCCTTGGTGTTGTTGTAAATGTTTTTGGTGTATGTACCATGATGGCAATTTAGGTGTCTGTCAAAACTGGTCAGAAATATGCTCTACATTTCTCTGCATTGATGTTTCTTATGCTGAGGCTTGGAAGGAAAGCTTATAATGTTTGTGCAGCGCCTTAGTTCAAATGTCCAGTAAAGAAGCGTGCCACTAGTATGTTTTTGGTGAAGTGTTTCATAACTATGTGTCCTGGGATTCTGGACCTTAATTATAGGTAAGAACCTTTGTTGAATTATAGATAAGACATCAAATGCTATTACAAGGAGAACTTAAAAAGGCTTTAGGTTACATTTATATTAGAAAATTTTGAGCATTAAATATATATAAATCTCAACATGTACGAATCAGAGGGCCCCAAATAGCAGGAATTAACTACGAAATAGTAATAAGCATGTTAGGGTGTACTTGGAAGGAGCCCACTTTAGAATTATGAAAGAAAATGTTCTATTGAAGAAAAATATTTTAAAAGTGCTGATGTTGTCTATCAAATCAAGGACGCCCATCCATCCAGAGGATTTCCAAAATGTCCCCAACCGTCCCCGGGACTTATGAACATGCCCAAAAAAAATTCCCAAAGTCCCCAAGTTTCTGGGACGTTTCCTGGGAATTTAAAGAAATGGGGGACGGGGTGGGGACGTCCACTAGCTGTCCCCAAGTACACAAAACATTCCTGTTACGGGGACGGGGGTTTTTAGGCTGGGGATGTAAAAAACCCTATTTTACCCTTGGCTAGAAAAAGTGCTAAAGTATGTATGAATTTTCTGCTTTTTTCAGTTTGCTCGGTTTTGGTAATTTTTTGAGAGTATATGCCCTTTTTAAAATTCTGAATTGAATAAAATTATAATAACAATTAACTGTAGCAAACTATCTACCTTAATTTGCAGAGTTTTATGAAAACATAAACAATAGCTTTGATAGCTGATTCCCAAAATACAAATTCATACTAAAGGAACCTGTTATTCACTCCAAATTGCAACTATTAACAGCTCCAGAATTTGATGCCTGATTTAGGTCCAAATTCCCAGCATTGTATAACCAATCACATTCAACCAGGCTGATCCAAGACTCACGCAAGCTGGAAAATTGAATTTACTGCCTACATGACCTACTCGCTTGCCATGATTTTGTCCACAGACAACACTACTCCAGCAATAATGATTTGCGTTTTGATATGGAGGATTTATAACCTAGACTTATCAACAATGGGATCTTAGATTCACATGCACCCTTTCAGATTAAATTGCAGACTCCTTATACAGCTAACGGCAGGTCTGGAAATGATTTTCAGATTATTTGAGCTGCCCCACTCATAAACGCCATCCCCAAACCTTGGATGAGGCTGTAGTTGATATTGAAATGTGAATCGCTACCTCTAGAAGCCAGACATCAACCTTCACACCAGATCCAAATTCCAGTTTGCAGCAACGTAGTGAAATGGGAAATTCTTCAAACTCTCTCCACAATTCAGAAAAGTCTCACAAACGCCAATCTATAGGATGAACAGTAGGAGTTACGCAAAATGTTATACAACAATAGCAATTTGCAAGCCACACCTCAATGCAATTCTCAGAGTCACAGAAACTTCTCAGAAAAACCCTTAGTCAGATTTTAAAAGCAATTAATACATTCAAGATTATTCTCCTTAACCATAGTAAATACAATAGGAGATGTTGACCAATTGTATACTTTAGCACAATTGCCAAAAAATTCTCAGAATCTCAGACCCAACCCTTATACTTCAGCAAGGGCCAAAACATATTAGAAACCAGAAAAAGTCACAAAGACAACAAAAACAAATTACTTTTCAAGCATTCTTTTCCCAATGAAATGAGCTCCTATTTATAATCCTTTGTTGGCCAAAGTTTCCAAAAAGCTCTACTTCAGAAATTGTAGAAATTTCTCAAAAGAACTCAACACTTGAAACTTTCCAACACAACTTTTAGAAGTATCTCTTAAAGTCATTATTATAATAACAATAATATTATTATTATTATAATAATGCAACTCAATAATTAATGAATAAATAAGATCTCATGCAATTATTAACCTTATTTACTGTAGGTGAGGACCAACTACCAAAGCCACCCACTGCACTGCCAAAAACAAACTTACAAAAAATGGTAAGTCGACAACTGGGGCCCCCAAAACACCGTGTCAGCTCACGAGGGTCACTATGATGAGGTAACTCCATCAACTACATAGACTTGCCAAAAACGAGGACATCACAAGAGGCACTTCCTCGAGTAACACAACAAAAAATGATACAGGAAATGTAGGAGATAGCTAACCATCACCAAGAAAGATAGGGACATCCAAACACCCCCATCTATCCTAGGAAAGCTAGTCATTCCCGAACATTCCGAAGCACAATTTTATGTAAGTTTATAAAGAACTTACAACCTTTCAATTATTGTTTGGTAAAGATATGCCCACTAGAATTTACAAACAGATATGAAAATGGTGTTGACCATGAAGGTATTTGTGGTTCCGAAGGTGTTCATTTGGGAGTTAAATATGCTAGCCTTGGAACCCGCAAGAGTTACATTAACCAAACCCTTGCAAGGGGTGTTGCCCCCAAATCCCTATCAAGCTATAAGTCTAACAAAATATTGGAAGACTGATGAATCATGGTCACAAAATCTACATAATACATATTCCCTATTGCAAATATCTACATGCATTCACAGCCAAAGCTGCAATCAAGGACTATCTAGTTTCCTATGGTGGACAACTTGTTAGTATACAAGGATTGCAGGCACATTTTGCATACCATATTCAGCCTGCATCATTCTGTTGAAAGCAAGTTAATAAAGTCATAGTTGGCAGGAAATGTCATCTTCATAATGCCAAAATATCTATGAGTCATATTCAACAACCCATGCTCTCAAAGGTTCTATAATGTCTATGATGAATTCTTTATCAATGTAATAATATGATATTTTTTTTTTTAAATTATAGTTTTAAAAATTTCTTTACTTCTTACTAACCATCCCCTGAAACTGACCACAATATACCCCCATTTCAGAAACACATCCCACGGTCCCCAACAATCCCTTTCTCCAAAACATTGGTAGACCTTAGATTTCAAATGATCATCACCAAACATGTATTTAACCTTTGGCTCCTTTAACCAAAAAATAACACCATGCTTGCAAAGTCACCTCTAAAGTAATTATTCACAACAATAGCTGCAGTCAAAACACAGTCAACAGCTTGAAGCCAGGATGTCTCAGAGAAATGGCATGATAATTTTAAGTGCCAAATAAGACTACTGAGATCACCCACAAGAGAAAAAAAAAGACTAGGACACACCCCGAAAAATATGGATGTTGACTTTGCACCTCAGACATCTAAATAAGTCAGCAGTCATCTCCATGTGCAAAATCAAGCTCAAATCTTCCCACTTCTTGACTTTTGTAACTTTAGGCTTTTAGCCACTCATCTCTGATGATCCGGCTAATGGAACTTTGTCAGCTTTTGTCACCAAACCACTTTCTCTTCACTTCCTTTCTCCATATGGCACTAGTGCGAGTTGTTTGTTTGCTACTTCCTATGTTTGAATATATCCCTCCTTCAGTTTCGTCTTCCTTGCCTCCATATTGCTGTTTTCTGTGCATCCCTTCCCCTTTCTGCTCTACTTTTACATGTTCTCTTTAGTGCTCTTCTTACTAGGTCTTAGATTAAATATCACACGTGGAACATATTTCAATACACATGACTAGCAGACTAAGATCTAAACACAGAATACAATATAAATGCTCAAAAAACTGCATGTTATTGTTCACAGCAAAATTTTCTGACTCCCTACAAAGATTCTACACTTACAAGGCTATAGTTGCTGTCTTAAAATAATATACTAAACTCCTTTTTTATGATGCCATAATACCCTTGATACAGAAGGCATGTGTTTTAGACACAAATACCATTTTCCTGCCAATGCAAGCAAGCTGTCACATAAATTTTTGTTCAGCGAAAAGCTTGTAATATGTAACTTTATTATTCAGTTAATAATTTCTCCCCATCATGATGATATGGCTTAACATGTTAAAATGCTTGTATTGTTGAAAAGAATACATACATATAATTTCAGAAGATGTATTTTCTCTTCTTAGTATAAAATTTAAATAACATTATCTATTAATCGAAAATGGTTTCAAAAAATTGTTAGCCTCATAGCAGATAATATTTATTTGTTGGTTCATTTCAGAGTGACGATCAATGCTAAATTAATTCTAAAGCTACAGGTAACATCATACAGTGAAAAGGCCAAAGCCAAAAAAATACTTTCTGTATTGAGTTTGAAAAGACCATACTGGAATATCAATACCACGGCCAGCCACATCTGTTGCGACGAGAACATTGAAGCGTTTATTACGAAAACCATCCAAGCTTATCTGTTAGTCACAAGAATTAATAAACTAATAAATAACAAATGAAATACATTCCCAATTATAAACAAGCTTTTAAAAGATTGTTACCTCACGTTGCTCCTGTGTCTTCCCTCCATGAAGTGTTGTTACTCTGTAACCAGATTTATCCAGTTGCCTTGACAAAGAATCTGCAGTTTTTTTTGTGTTGATAAATACGATAGCTGTTTTATCTCCCAAGTCATTTAACAGCCTCTGAAGTCTGTTTTGCATCAAAATAATCAAATCTAAATGTTTTAGAACATCAAATGCTCATGTGTCAGAGCCTGAAATAAGCAAAACTGAAAATAATATTCTGATTCAGAATGAAACACAATAAGTTATATAAATCTATTGGGTTTATTCATATACAGGTTAATGGAAAATACTACCTCCCCATCTTCTCAGTTTCCTTCAACATTATCACATGTTGAGCTATCAGCTCAGTTGCTTTGCCAGCAGTACCTATGGTGACCTGTTCAGATGAAAAATGGAAAATGGCAATCAAGTATATATTACGATTTCTGTAGCAAATGTCCAGTTAACTAATCATATAAGCATAATAGTATCAAAGCAATGCTGTCAATCTAATAAATAGAGTAATTAATAATTATGTGTCGGAAAAACCATTTTGCTCATCTCAATCTATAAATTTCATTGATCATTGTCACGTCATATAGCAGCTTAAAAAGTAAAGTTACTGCAGCATTTTATGGAACATTTAATCAGATCATTTACCACAACTGGATTTCGGAGATATTTCCGAGCTAAGCGTTCAACGGCAGATGGCATTGTTGCACTGAACATGTATGTTGTCCTGTATATCCTCTTCTCGTCCAGCACCTGAAATTTGAGAGTAACAATAAATCTTTAACAGAGGTTATTGCTTTTATAAAGAACAAATGAACAAAAAAATGCCATGTAAATGCAGTGGTGTCTAAAATTTCGAGTAAACAGGAATTACAGAAGATTAAAAAGACGTCACAGCAAGTCAGAACAACAAAGATTTCCATCAAAAAATTTCAATCTTACACCTAATTTGGGAAATCAGCATAGGTGTTTCAGTAACAGCTTGAAAACAAACACCAAATTTCAAGGGATGCCAAAGGAGACATGAGGCTTAAAATATACAACAGAATTTTATTTCATATAAGAAAAAAAAAAAGACTTGTTCTGAGATATTATGGATTTGCAAGAAAAGAAATAAAGCAGGATTCAGCTTTCCAATACTTTTTTTGAAAGCAAACAAATAAATAAAATCTGATAAGTAGGAGATATTGAGGAGAGAGGTGCAGGGAAGGCTTTGGTTTCTTGCTATTGAAAGATGCTTTTAGTGACCCCTCTTTATGGGTTCTCATTTCAATTTTGCTGATTGGTTACCATAGTTGGGGTGCTTCTCGGGCTCTTTCTCTGTTGGTGTTTTGTGAATCTTCAGCTTTTGATCAGAGATGGGTGATCTTTGCTTCTCCTTGCTTGCAGTTCCACAAGTCTTCTATAGAGGTGAGGAGTGGGTTCTTCTTGTTTTCATTCCTTTTCTTCTCTACCACATTCTATTGAGGTGAATGCCTACCCTGTTGAGGGGGAGAGGGCTTGCTTGGGAGAAGAGGTGCATAATTATAAGAATGCTTTTCCTATTGTAGCAAAGAATGGCTACAAAGGATATAAAACATGAAATGTTAGCTAAGAAAATAATGTTTCAGTATGACATACAAAATTCAAATACTTACACATATCAAACTTGCCACACCAACCAAAACCATTGAACATTCAACATAGTAAGATAGAACATACGTGATTGTAATTTGTTACATTCATAAAACAAGATTCAAATAGAAATCCAAATTATCAGCGAATACGATTTATATTAGTTCTATCAAATGTCAATTATATCATAAAGATGAAGATGATTACATTGAGTAGCATTATGCATGATATAAATCATGATCAATATCAAAATGAGTATAAAATCATGTCAAAATAACAAAATGTAGTAATGGGAAGCCTCTAATCAACCCCCACGCTAAAACCCACATCACTGGAACTACTGGCCTCCCCACGCTCAAGTTTTGCAAAACGAACACCAACCATCACTACATCTGTTTCTGCTGCTATCTCATCCTCATCAATATGAGACAAACCCTTTGACTCTACATCCCATGGTATTGCTAGGCACTCTTTGTACATGTGTGTCTTGCGGTCTACAATATGCAAGACTCTTATGTACAACAACTAGCTTCTCACTCTCTTAGATGTAAGTTTGTTCCTTTTAACTAAGTCGATGTAGCACCCAAGCAGACAAGTACCTAGTTCAAGATAAGTTTGTTCCTCTTTATAGAGAGGACGAACCACCCAAGTACACCTGACATCCCCAAGCACCCAACCGATGCGGCTACGGTGTGGTGATGCTTGGGTGCGCCAAGCATCCATCTTGGGGATGTCCCCGCACCAGGTACTCTTAGATCACTAGTTATTTGTAGCTCCTAGGTGTTTTGGCCTTGGCTGCCTTATGGTGGGTGTCTTGTTCACTATCAATTGTAAAGTGATTTTGGGAGCCATTACAAAACCCAATTGAACATTTTGGGATCCTTTCAAAACCCTATGACTCTTTTAGGGAGGAGGCTCTTTTCTCTGTTTTTAGGATCCCTAGAACAAATATCAGGTTTTGGGTGGTTTTCCTTACCATTATGTAGAAGTCACTTTACAATCTGTCTTCATTTCTATGACCCTGTTGGTTCATAGTGGATTCTTTTGTAAAAGCTTCCAAGGTGCCTTTTGAACTTCTCATTTCTTCCAGAGCAATGACCTCTTTCTTTGACTAAAGTTATCTTAGTTAAAGGAAGTCCAACAAGTAAAAGGTTGCAGGAAGCCTTCCAAAACCCATTGTTCATTTTTAGATTCCAAGGTTGTTTGGTTCCAACTTTGAGGTATTTGATCAGTTGAAAGTTTGGGGTTCTTTCCAAAAACCCTTTTTTCTTCACATATAATCTTTAATGAGGTCAAGACCCTATGTCTCGTTGGTTGATGGCTCTAGTCAAAAGCTTTCCCTTTGGTAGGGGTTTGTTCCGTACTATCTGCTGGTGGTCTAATTTCTTGTGAGTTCCTCTCTTTTTCATTCAACTTTTGGATTGATCCTACTTTTTTGTTGAGTTCAGGCCCTTTCTCTATTGAGCTTAATCAAAACATATTTAAGCCCTGATTCCTTACTTTTCTCCTAAACTCAATCCTACAAAGGATGTGGATTTACCTATCATAGGTCACTTGACACCAATCTACAAGTAGACTATGTCAAGGCTTTAGGGCCCTGTCTCTACCCCATCTTAAGATTCGCCTACTTTGTGTGGTTTTACACCACCTTTCCTTGCACAACACTAACCTATCCCCTAAGGGGCTATAGCAAGAGATTAAAAAGTAGGCCATGAAGATATCAATAACTCATGTATTATGAATACATGTATGTTAATTCTGATTAATAATAACATATAGAATATTGATTATCAATAATAATCTAAGTTGCACGGGTACCTCCCCCCCCCCCCCTCCGGACCACGTACCGGTTCGAACCGGTTCGTGGTTCTGGTCTGGTTCGACAACTGGGTTCGTTTTTGGAGGCCTGGTTCGATCTGGTTCGAACTAGGGTTCGAACCCAAGAGAACCACATATAAAATTTCAGACCAGGGTTCGAACCCAGGAGAACCACATATAAATTTTCCACATTACAGCATCTTTTAATTTAATTTATGTTGATACATCTTGGGTCTGGGTTGGTAGGCATTACAATGCCACAGTTTTTTAGTGTTGAGTAATCCCTAGCTGTAAAACACTTTCTATTTGAATCAAAATGATACTAAATTTGAGACACCCACAAGAGAAGATGCTCAACATGTGGCGACCACCATGACCAATTTCGAGGAATTTCAGGGCCTATTTGAGTAGCAATATGAATTTTTCAAACACTAAACAATAAACAACGTTTTATTGGAAAATGTTGCCCTGCAGAAGAAAGTTACGGTCACATGAATATGGTCAGGTGGGGCAGCTACTTACCACATTGTCTATCACTGTTTGGCTGATTATTTCTCCTCTAGGTATATTAAAAATTGTATTAAAGAATATTGAATCTGGGACGTCAGATTGTGTTATCCAAAGGTCTCCATGAATGGTCTTTTTCCAGTTTACTGTTGTTGATCGGTATATTAAAAATTGTATTAAAGAATATTGAATCTGGGACGTCAGATTGTGTTATCCAAAGGTCTCCATGAATGGTCTTTTTCCAGTTTACTGTTGTTGATCGGTGCTTGGGAGATTGTGCCCAAAGAGATTGAAGAATATTCAGCTGGTCAAAGGGATTTACCTTCTGCAAGCTAGATCTAATTAGTTTTTAACCACGTTCAATCGATTATGTTAATCATAATAAGAGTTTGGTAAATAAATTTATGAAAAGAAAAAAAATTTATTAAAACTTACTGTTGATCTGCATAAACTAATCAGATACAGTTACGAATTTTTTAAAATGAAAGGGAAGAGATCTAGTCGCTAGGGGTTCCAATGATCGCTGTGGTTTGCTACTATATTGTTTATGCTGTTTTAAAGTTTTTTGTTGTTCAAATGTGTTTATGCTACTATGCTACATTCTAATTCTAACTCATGCTTCGTAAAGATGTATATATATATATATATAATTTTTTTACATGTTTTTGTACTAACGAACCCAAACGAACCCAAACCCCTTTTCAAAATTTTGTCGAACCAGCGAACCGGTTCTCGAACCCGAACCCGAAACCGAACTGCGAATCGGCAACTTAGATAATAATATATATACCTCTTAATATGTATATGTATACGATACTACGCATTATTAACCAGCTCTGTGCTATATTTATTACACATATACATGAACATTACATGACTCATCGTGAATTGTACAAGTAGTCTAGCTCAGTGAGCCGATACAGGCCGCAGGTCAAAATGATCTTGATCTGTGACTCAGTGGGCCAAACCATTTGACCTGCACTATTTATCGAGACAACAGGTCAGTGGCAGACTCACCAAGTCTGTGGTCTCTAACTCGGTCATGGCAGCCACTAGGGCATTTTGCAAAAAATAAATTATTAAATAAGTTTTTCAACTTTTTTGTTTTACATATCTTTTCCATTTTACCCTAAGAGGTGATCTATTTGCTTGTTACAAGAAGAAGAAAGGAAAAGTGAGAGAAAGGAAGAGAAACAAGAGGCCACACTTTTTGCAACCAGCAGGGAAGAAGATCTAAAAAGCTTCCTCAAATCACATTGCTGCAGCATGAACTTGCATTGAGAGCATCAAGAAATCCATAGCAGTTGTTCCAAGACTTCTCAACTCATTTGAAAGAGGTAAGTGTTGTGGATTTCGTTGGGGTTCTTTTTGTATGTTTATGGATTTTCCATTTTTTTGTTGAATTTTTTAACTGTGCAAATCTTGAACTGCTTCTATTTAAATATAAATTGCATGCTTCAATGAGAGAAGTAGAACATTAACAAACCCTAGATTCTTTTTTGTTTGCAATTTTTTTCTAAAAATAATGTAGGGTTTGCTGATATTTCTAAATTCTTCCTTTGAAATTTGAAATTTTTCAAAAAAGAAAAAAGAAAAATACAATGCACAAATGTAGAGATTATAGGTTTTTTCTATTAGTTTAGAACATTATAAAATTCAATGTAAAAATAGTAATTTGCTCGTAAAATTCTCTTATTCCAGCAGCCTTCACGTTTTGAAAACATTAATATTTCCCAATGGGTAAAAAGGATGAAGCTTAAAAATACATTGAAGAGTTCCCTAGTAGAGCAAGAAATCAAACAAAATGTTTATTTTGTAAAGAAGTTAATATCGTGACATAATAGATTGAATACCATATTGTTTGCATGTGTGGCACTAATGTTGAGCCATTTAAAAAAGCAACTAGCTAGGTAGTTTTTTTTTGTTATGTCTAGTTAGAAACATTTGAACAAGTAAACAAAACTAATAACAGGAAATTGGAAGAGTTAAGTTCTATTGGTTCCCATTCATCTGCTCTAGATGTGTTGGAGAGGGTTCTTCCATGCCTCTCTTTTGTCCTAGGGCTTCTGCTAGTGCTAGGGCTTTTGCTTCTGCTCCTAATAATGGCACTATTACCCTTGACCCTATAGTCCAGAGATCCAAATTGGACAAGTCTTGTGTGCCACGCACTACTTTTGGTGCATAGCCTTTCTTTAGAGCATGAGTTGGAACAAGGTCCTTGATGCTACAAGAAAACAAATTTGCAAGTTTTGGTACTTCTGTAACATTCCATTTATCACAGCCAAGTAATTCTTTTTTGTTTAATTGCTTTAAGTTTAAAATTAAATTCTAAAACTTATAGTTTCAAGTTGAACTCTTCTTTGTCTAATAATAATCTATTCCCCTTACTGGCAAGGCATGAAAAATGTCACAACCTTATGTGGAGTGCGGGTTTTAAGCCCCAATTAATACTTTAGTTAAGTAGCCCTCTCTTGTTCAAAATGGTTGATGATATGACAACTGAGCTATAGGACAATCAAGAGTCTTCGAGCAAAAAGCATTGAATATCATGTTAGATAGTTGAACAAATAGGAATAATAAGACACTCCTAAATTTTCTTGTTTCTTGTGCAATGATTGATCATTCTGCTTCCCTAAATGAACTGAATAACTCAAATTTTGATTTACTGATTGATCAATGATCATTGACTATTATTTTATTTTATTTTTGAGATCCACCATGTTCTTGAAGTCCATTGATGCTTCTTCAAATATAAAAAATGGCACATTCTTATATGAGGCTATTGAGGAAGTCATACGTGAGGCAAGGGGAAGAAAATGTGGTGCAGGTGATGATAGATAATGCAACAAGATATGTTGTTGCAGATAAACTTTTAAGTTTTGTTGGAGAAGCACCCACTAATTTATTTAAAATTTTCTTGCTACATTAAATTTGTTGTAGGAAAACTTTTGATGAAGAGACACTTGAAAAATATATAGTCTCCATGTGCAACCCATTGTCTTGACCTCATGTTAAAGGATATTGGTAAGCTTGAATGGGTGAAAGAATGTGTTCATAGGGCTAAAATATTTGCAAGTTTGTCTACAATCATGCATTGGTCCTTAGCATTATGAGGCAAAAGAAATTGGCTTGTCCTACTATCAAGAGATTTGTCTCAAATTTCCTCACACTAAAATTCTAGATGAAACCAAAAGCAGCTTTCTGGCACATGTTTGTTGGTGAGGACTAGACTTCCTCATCCTATGTTAGGACCACTATAGGGATGGATGTCGTAGATCGTATTTTTGATGAAGCACGATTTTTCAACCCCTTTGTGTAGAGATCATGTAGGTAATTTTATTAGTTTCTTACACAATGCTTAGTATTTAGTATTTATTTTTACTAATTTTATATGCATATTTTGTTTTGTTTGTAATCTTTCTTATTTTCATGCACACTTGTGACTTAATTGTTTCTTCCTAACATTATCTACAGGTCACTGAGCCCCTAGTAGTTCTATGAGTTGTAGATTTGGAAAAGCCTTGTATAGGCTACATATATGAAGGCATGAATAGGGCCCAGTAGGCCATTAGATCCATAGATACGAGAATTGAGGATAAGTATGTCCCCATTTGGGAGATAATTGATGGGAGATTGCAAAACCAACTTAATAGGCCCATCCATTTAGCAACTTATTTCTCAATCTAACAATGTGTTTCTACAATGACTTCAACGTGAATGAGGAGGTTCTTAGTGGCCTATACACAGTGGTAATAAAAATGTCTAGTGATACCGCAGCTACACTACTCAAGATGGATGCATACAATAACGAAATAGGGGTGATTTTCGCCAGGCAAATGTGCAAAGATGCTCAAATGACATTGCAGCTAGGTAAAGCATATGTTTAGATCCTTAAGTTTATGGCTTATCCATTTTGACTTTATAATCTAGCCTTAAAGTTGGAACTGAGATTGAGATGGTGGCAAATGTTTGGGCCTACAGCCCCAAACCTTAAAAAAATTGTCATACGCACATTAAGTCAGTCATCCAGTGCTTTTGTATGTAAGTGCAACTGAAGCATGTTCAAGAGCATTTCTTTAGTCAAAGAGGCATAATAGATTGTCTGTGGAACAAAATAAATTTGTAATCTTTAGTCAAAGTAAAAACATGACAAAATGTCGAAACTAAGGAACCAAATTCTAGTGCTAAGGATTTTTCCTTGTTGTCTAATGCATCATATATTTCTTTAGTCCATGAGTAACTCTAAAATTTGAATTCTTATAGAATAAAATAATTATTTCCATTTTGATGAAGGAGACTATATTGATGTTGTGAGGAATCTTAAAGACTTGTAACCATTCTTACGCAATGGTGATTTACAGCTAATATTCTCTAATTTGATTAATAATATTAACATCCTCTTCAATTATACAAGCGTAGCAATCAGTTGAAATTACTATTCATTATATTACATGCTACTCCATCCATGCCACCAACTATCCCTAGTCTTATCTGTATCATATACAAAAGTCACACTTTGACTAATGGATTGATGTTATTACTTTCGTCAAACTCTTTGACAACTAGTACTTGTTTTGTAGTTGAAAATATAATAACTCCTCTTGGTATTTGTCTTATTTGTTTGTTGCATCTGATTCTATCATTATACATATTCAATTACAGGCATATTGTCAAAGTTAGTCATTTATAGTATTGGTCAAGTTGAAGATGAGCATATTGCTTCTTCATGAATCAAGGTGACTAGATATCATTATGGTCTTATGTTGATGCTCAAGACATTCTAGTATATTGTAATTTATGATTATTTATTTATCTAATTCCATTTTACATTTATTATTGTTATTTATTATTAAATGTCAATGCTCATGACATTCTATTACATTATAATTTATGATTATTAATTTATCTATTTCTATTTTAGATTTATTATTATTTTTTATTATTAAATCTTGTTTCATAGATGGGACATCACACAAACCATTCCCCTTGCCTTACAACATGAGAACCAAAAGAACAACCACCCAAGACCTTGCAATACATACTCATGCCACATTCGAATACAAATGATTAGGCAACGTTTTAACTTTCAAACTAGAATATGTTACACAGCCTTGGGTTTAATTGCAGCCAAAATTGAAGGACTAAGGAGCTGTTACAAAAGGTTAATGTGTAGAGGTTTCTAAGGATTATTAATCTGTTCATTGTATGGCACAAATGAGGAATACGATGACTACATTCTCCTTGAATGCTTATTTTCTTCCTAGGTGTGTATTTGTTTCTGAGTAAGTCGAACTTTTTGGCTCTTACTCGACTCTTAAAGGCTTCTGTTGAATGTGTGGTTGGTATAATGAAAAAAGTATGGGGATGTTGCGAGCAAAAAGGTCAACCCGAGTTCTAATAGAGCGCTACCCTAGTAATAAACACACAGAATATTTGATTGAAGACAAATAATGGAATTTACAAAGAAGTCTCTCCAACAGAGTTAGAAAGGAGGAGCACTTGCAATGTTTGCCTATCTCTTTATAAAACTTGAAGGCCACTTTTGATGAAGAATAGTGCTTGACTGGTATAATAGACCATTTAATCTTCAATCATATTAAGTGAAAAGGAAATAAACCATGCATATAACTTAATTGAGGTTAACAACACAAAATTCTCATAGTATAAAATATCAATATACTTAGAGTTATGGCTTACACTACATGAAAGTTGTTATCTTCAACGTTACAAAACACACTTTGTGATCCATCTTCAAGAAGAGAAGTAGCTAGAGAAAAGAATGCAAGTCATTTTTTGCGAAACATAAGTCATTTTTTGCAAAACATAATGGTTGACTAATATGTTAGACAATGCAAACTTCATTGATGTAAACTGAAGAGGACACATAATGGTGGTTATGGATGCCCACTAAGGTTTCAACATTTCATCATTAAAGGGTGATATAGATAAATTTAAGAAATGTAGCTCTCAAACTAATTCCAATTACCCTTGGTCAAAGACAAACCTTTGACTCGACAAACTTCATTGATGTAAATTGAAGAGGAAACACAATGGTGGACATGGATGCTCAATAAGGTGTCAACATTTTATCATTAAAGGATGATTTAGAGAAATTTAAGGAAGGAAGCTCTCATATTAATTTCAACTCCCCTCGATCAAAGACACATCTTTGACTCAACTAATAAACTCTCAATACCTAATCCCCAAACTTGTATAAAAAAATTATACTTGTAATGTCCCCTTCCAATTGACATTTCTCAGTAATTGAGATTAGCCTATTATGTGACCCTCGTAAGCTAATATAGTGGTTAGAGGGTTATATTGAGGATTGGCACTTTATGATGGGGCTTAATTTCATGTTATAGTATTATAAAAAAGTGCAAATATAAGAATATCTTTTATCCCACATTGGGGAGAAAAGTAAGTGAGCTCCCACAAGGAAAGAATAAATTAACATGAGAGGTTCTTTTCTTATCATCCAATTATTGTCATTTGCATCTGATGATTTTTTGTGGAGCCAATGATTTATGCATATTATCTACTTGATCTTTGGGAACGAAAACTCCCATAGAATTAGCATAACAAAGGTGGTGAGATATCCTCCGAAGGGTTGCGAATTGGAAGGGATTCTTCAGTCCTTTCATTTGTGCTTAAATTGGATATACATTTATTGCTGGCTGCTACAGTGCCATGAATAGTGACATGAACAATGTCGTGAATAGTACCCGCACTATAGTATTGGGCTTGATTATGATTGCAATTTCATCTCCTACATTGGACGATTTGTACATCAGGTTTTTAGATTCCCTTTGATATCATTTCAAGCAAGTGTAATCAGACAGAAACTCAGAAACAAGCATAGAGATTGCATAGGAAGTGTTCGACAATATTCCTTGAGCTATAAATCAGCAAGTTGAGGTGTCAAGGGATAATATAATACCCCTAACCTGTAATATCTCCCTAGGATATTTTCTCCACATTTTACCTTAGAAATTTCTTTTAAAAATTGCATGCAATTGAATTCTTTAATCCAATAATTTACAGTGAAAATCATGTAAACATTAGTCTGAAAAGGATATCTAAAATGATAAGGTTACAACTTTATTTCTCAAATAGATATGAAAATACCTCTACAAGTATTGACTTCAAATGAAATCCTCTCAAATTTGCCCAACTGTGAACTCCCTCACAAACTTGCCTCCAAAGGTGAATTGGGTTTCAGTCCAATCCACCAAAAAATCCGAAAGATTTCCATCCTTGAGTTTCAGAACTGAAAGCCAATGTTTCCCAAAATTGTCCAAGAGAAAAACCTAACATAAATTGAGTATAATGAGATGAGCCTCTCAATGTTCTTTTAAACCACAATCTTGTGACTTCAATTTCTCTATTTGTCTCTTCATACTCTTTTTCTCTGTCTCTTTTTTTCCATCTTTTAAATTAAAACAATTATTAATTATTATTATTTTATTCATTTTTTGATCGGTAAACGGCCAAAGCCTTATATTATATTAGATAATAATAATAAAAGATTACAAGATTCTCTGTTCTGACAGGCACTGGTAGGAAAGAACGGAGTAAGAAAACCTCCAATCTAGCTCGGAACCTATGTCCTTTATTATAGATGAAATAACAGGGGCATACCTTAGTGAGAAAGAAGATCAAAGTATCATTGTTATGTTTAGGATAAAAGTTATGCAAAAAAAATATATTTGAGGAAATAATCCGTAAGCGCTCGGGTAAATGCTTCCGTCCTGCTGCAAGTGAAAGAACAACAAAGGCTAACCACCAAACAGGGTTAAGCATTAATCAAATAAAAGAATAAAAGCATCGACCAAATTAGAATAATTTTTTAAGCGAAGATGCTTCCTAGATACTCTGTCAAATGAGTAAGAAGATCTAGATTTCAGTGGGTTAGAGCAAAACAAAATTAAGTGATAGAAGTCCTCTCACAGAAATTAAGTTTTAGTCTGTTTATAGTTTATATTGAAGTTAATGTGTCTTTTATGTTCTTTATTGGTTTTGAGTAGTGTTCTTATTAGTGATTTTATTGCTAATAGTTGTCTAAATATAGTATTTATAGAGATTCCATAAAAGCCTCTTAAATCTTTGCGTATTACAAAATAATTCTCAATGACAATACCGATTTCAACCTTTTCATCTGCTGTTTTAGGATTCTTAGTGTTTGAGTTACCAATGTAATAAAATAAAATTGATTTACAGATAATATATGAGGAAAGGGAACGATATAATCTTTAAATAATACAGATTAAAAGACCAAGAACAAGCAGAAAAGACAATTCCAACCGAGAACCAATCCCAAGCCTGAAGAATTTCGAAACGAGATTATCTAAATAAGGATTATATTTATATGAATAGAATTTACATAAAAATGTTTGCCATACTATGTCAAGTATTAAGAGGGCCTTGGACTATATATACTCTACTGGCTACCTTAGTAAAATGCATCAAGTCGATAACTACCATAATCCTTAACTTTATAGATTCTATAAGCTGCCTATGGAAAATGCAACAGTACCAAACCTAAAAAACCTTAAACATAAAATAGAAGTACCAGCCCATAACTATAAAGGGGTCAGGAGAAAACCAGAGCAGAGCAAAAACACGAGATTATCCCAAGATCCTGACTATACTTCTTAATTCTGCTTCTTGAAGACCATAATGATCTCTGAGGCTTCTTGGAAATTTTTAGCGCTAGAGCCAAGTGGGAATTCATAGGCATTCCTCATTCTGCTTGATTTGTCATAGTTGGGGAGGCAAAACTTAATCGCTTCCAAGTCAGAAAGATCCACATCTGAGTGAATATACACGTTGAAAGCATGAAAATAATTCATGAGCCATTCTCTTTCTAGGTCCTCTTTAATGCCTCTCCATCCTAGCAAGAATTACACACTAGCCTCCATCCTTTGCCATTCTCGGAAAAAGAGAATGTTGTCTCTGATTACCAAGCAAGGGCGTTTAGGGCTTTTGGCGAGATCAGAGCTGCCTAATTGATGCTTCATGTAAGCTTCAAGCAGTGGGATTTTAAGTTTTTCATCAATGTTAAAAACCACTTCCTCTAAACCTATCAGCCAGCTTGGGTCGAAAAGATTATAGCTCAACCTAATAATGTCTCATTTTTCTACTCCAGCCCTAGCTAGGCATCCGATCCATAACCCCAAGATGTCGCTGTTAGTGCGCCATGAGTAGTCATAGTTAAAAACCCCTTCCCCCAAAACCCTACTGACTGCAACTCTACTCATGTCATCTATGGGTCGAAATAGCCGATTCCATCTTTCAGGTTTAACTGAACCACAGAAGGCCATGGTTCTATTTTCATAGGCATGATACAAGCAAATGTTGGTATCCATAGTGGGTGAGCAAAATTCAAGTGAAAAGGGGTGAATATGAGAAAACAAAAAACTGCCCCAAATTTTTAATAGCAGAAGGGAAGGGTCTAGAACGATGGGTTGTGACACCATCTTCATGCATTTGAATGATTGTCCTCCTCTTGAGATCATAATTAAAGTGATACGTTTAGTCACGATATCCCTGAGGAACAAATATTAAGTTTGCAGAGATACATGAGCCAAGATTTGCTCCAATATGGAAAAACATAAATCCAAGCGTCGCAGGAGATGACAATAATGGATATAAACTTAGTATAATAATCTTTAGCTAGCTTTGATTAAATGTTGATAAGTTTTCTCCATCTGTACCTTTGTTTGCTAAACTGTCTACTTTAGTATTGCCTTCCCTAAATATACGAGAAAATCTAACTTCTTCAAATCCTTCCAGTAGTTTTAAGGTTACTTCTAGTTGGGAATTAATATCCAATTTGGAGTTTTCCCTTTTCTAAAAGTGTTTAAGACTATTTGTGAGTCTCCTTCGATTATAATTTTTTTGATTCTTAGATTGATACAAATTTTTAGTCCTTGTTCTACTACTTCTAGTTCTGCCATGTTATTAGAGGTTACTCCCAGAGGCTTTGCTCTTTTTGCTAGCCAGTTCCCCATTTCTTCCCTGACTATGCACCCTATTCCTGCCTTTCCAGGATTGCCTCTAGAGGCCCTATCGAAATTCAGTTTCTTCCAGCCTTTCGGTGGTGGTTCCCATTTGCATTCTTTTCTAGCTGCTTTATTATTCCTCTTATATGTGAGGGATGGATTGATTAGATGTTTCTACTGTTTTTTAATTTTAGAATCCCACTCTATGAATGATCCTTCTTTCGAATTTTTCCTTAGACCGCAATTTATGACTTCCACAATATTAGCCTCGATTTTGTTGTAGAGAGATAGCGTGTTTAGTTCTTCGTCTTGAAAGATTCGTTTGTTTCTCTCTTTCCATATCTCCCAAACTAGAATTGTCGAAGTAATACTCTAGAGTTTTCCATAAACTTTCTTGTCTGCTATTTTTGGTCATCCTATTAAGTGATCTTGCCATCTTTCTGGTAGAGGGGTAGTTCAATTTAGTTTTGATTTGAGCCATATCCAACATTCCTTCACAAACTTGCATTGATATAGAAGATGCTCCGCTATTTTTTATTCTTCTTTATAGAGAGTACATCTTGATAGGCCTTCAAATCCTATTTTTCTAATTTTGCCTCCTGTTAGGATTCTTTTTTGGATGGCTGCCCATAGGAAGATGCCTACTTTGGGAAGCCCTGCTGGATCCCAACAGAGGTTCATTGAGATGTTTACTGCTTCCAATCTCTGTGAATTAGTAATTTGTTTATATCCTTCTTTTACTTTATAACTTTTGTCTTTAGATGCTGCCCATATAAGTCTATCCTCCCTATTATTAACTTTGATTGGACGATCTTTAAGTATATTTTCTAGGATTTCCTGATCTGCTTGATTAAGACCACAATCAACTAAGAATTTCCATTCCTAGGAAGTTTCTTCATTGGATTGGATTTCTTTGTTGGATTGGATTACTTGGATATAATCTTCAACTTTAGTACCCCAGATTGTCTATAAGTGTATTTTAGCATTATGGGTTACATTAGAGTGTCCGTGGGGGGGTACCCATTCCAAGAGTCTTCCCAGAATAACGCTTTATCACCTTTCCCGTTATCCCATGTCGAGTATTTGATTATGAGGGGACGGCACCTCATTAAGAAATTTCATGTTGTCGATCCTTTGGGAGGATTCCTAGTTCTAAAAAATGAAGTGTTGTCAGATGCATTAAGATATTTATTATGTCGAATTATAGCCAATTTGCTGTCTCTTTCTTGATACATTCTCCATACTTGTTTTGCTCCTAAAGCTTCATTCTGCCAATCTAGGTTTTTAATTCCCAATCCTCCTGCTTCTTTAGGCCTACATATTTTTTCCAATCTGATCAGTGCTACTTTCTTTGTGTCTTCTAAGCCATTCCAAAAGAAATCTCTTAATTTTTTTTCCATTTTTTGATTTATGTTCTTTGGTAGTTGTAGACACGAGAGTTGATATGTGGGTATAGCTGATAGTACGGCTTTGATTTTTGTTGCTCTCTCGGCCTTAATCATTTCCCTTTCCAAGCTTATGTTTGGTTGTCTATTTTTCCCAAAGTTTGTTCCCATCCTTGGTTATTATTATTTCCTTTTTCCAAATACATTCCTAGATATTTAAATGGAAAGGTGCCCTTTTTAAAACCTAGTTTGTTGCATATATATTCTTCTCTATCAGCTGTTGTGTTTAAAAAAAAGATTTCGGATTTTTTTGCGTTGATTTTTTTTACTAGAGGCTTTTGTATAATTGTTCAGAATTGTTTCGAAGTATTTTGTTTCTTTCTTAGTACTTGCTCTGGCTAATATTGTATCATTAGCAAATTGTTGTTGTGTGGTGCTTTCCACATTTTTGGTAACCTTTACTCCTTTAATTTTATTTTAAAGTTGCGATGTTTTAATTGCTCTTCCAAAGGATTCTACCATGATGATAAAAAGAAAAGAGGAAATCGGGTCACCTTGTCAAAGCCCCCTAGCTATACTAAAGAATTCTTCTGGGGTTCCATTGATAAGGACTGAGATTTTTGGGGTGGATATACATTGAAAAATGATGTTTATACATTGTTTTGAGAATTCAAAAGCTTTGAGTGTTTTACATAGGAATCTCTAGTCTACTTTATCATAGGCTTTTTGTATATCTAATTTTAATAACATGCATGCTTCATTATTTTTGTTAGCTGAATGAATCATTTCTTGAATGATAGAAATACCATCTAGGATAGATCTCCTAGGTAAAAATCCTGTTTGTTCTTCTAATATTAATTTAGGGAGGAATTCTTCGAGACGGTTAGCTAAAGCTTTTGACAGAACTTTATAGATAGTGTTGCATAGTGCAATAGGTTTGAAGTCTCTTGGTTCTTTAGTCTTGTTTTTCTTGGTATAAAAATTAAGGTGTGATTGATTTCTGCTAAAAGGGTTCCTTTGTTCCTAGATGCTTCCAATGCTTTCCATGAGTCTACACCTATAATTTTCCAACATTTTTGGAAGAAAAATGCTTGGAATCCATCACGTCCTGGTTATTTGTTTGGGTTAATATTAAAGAGAGTCGTTTTGATTTCTTGTAATGTGAATGGTTTATTGAGGGCTTTATTATCGTCTAATGAAATCACCTTAGTTATTGTTTTCAACATTTCTTCTTGTTCTATTCTATTAGAAGTATCATAATTATTAAGGATATCTTTAAAATACTCCACGCAAATTTTTGCTATTTTATTTGGATTATCTGTTGATTCACCTTGCATATTTTTTATTTTTGTTATATTATTATGAGCTCTATGAAGTAGGGTGCTGTTGTGAAAGAATTTCATGTTACTATTGCCATCTACCACCCATTTCTCTTTGAATTTTTGCTTCCAATACACCTCTTCTTTAGCTAAAATTTCTTCTTGTTTTAGTAGATATTCTTTTTCTAGTTGATAAGTTTCATTACTCATTCCTTTTGTGATGACTTCTTTGTTTAATTTTTCCAGTTTCTCTTCTATGTCTAACTTTTCTTTAAATATATTTTTTAATTGTGCTTTTTTCCATTTTAGTATCTTTTCTTTTATGCTTTTTGGTTTGGATACAAAGCAAAACATTTTAGAGCCTTGAAATTGTTCTTCTTGCAACCAATTTTTTATATTATTGATAAAGTTTTTGTCCATAAACCACATCTTTTCACATTTGAATCGGTTCCTGTTGGGCTTAGCTTATTCCTTGATTTCAATTTTAATTGGAAAGTGATCTGATCCTGCCATAGGTAGAATTTCTGCACTGATTTCTCTATCCAGGTTACTTAGCTCTCCTTTAAAGAAAAATCTATCCAATCTTTCTGCTATGTAACTAAAATCTTTTCTTCTATTATTTCATGTGTACACTCCATTTTTTGTATGAATGTTTATGAGAGAATTCCTTTTTGTCTAACCTCTGAAAGTCTTCTATGGCTCTAGATATTGCCCTTATCCCACCATATTCTTCATCTCTATTTAATATTGCATTAAAGTCTCTCCCAATAATAATGTTCTCATTTTGTATTGTGTTGAGAAAGATGTTGATCTCGCTCCAAACTGCTAATTTGTCTGCTGTTTGTATAGGCCCATAGACACTTATTACTATCATCTGGTGATTAGCTTTTGTGCTAGAAACTTTGCTTCCCATCCAATTAGAATAGGAGGTTATGCATTCTATATTGACTTTCCGGTTATTCCAAATTATTCCCAATCCCCCTGAGGCTCCCTGTGATGGTCCAATTTTGATTTCCAAGTTTCTAGTTTTTGTCCTAACTTTAAGCCTTCTTCTTTATTTAATTTTGTTTCTTGAATTAATAGAATCTCTGTGTCAAAAAGTGTTAAATTATGCTTCAATAAGCATTTCTTGCTAGGGGCATTTAGGCCCCCTAGCATTCCATGTAGTGATTTTCGTTGATCCTTGGGAAGGTTCTTCCACTTCCCGCCTTGTAGAATTTATATGATCTTAGTTTGTTCCTTTGCCTATCCTGCTGCCTCCCTTAATTCTTTTAATGATTTTCGTCCTCGTTTATGTTTTAGTTTTCCACAGTTGGGTGTCTTTATCCCTTCCCGATTCATGGATATACCCATATTTTCCAAATTTAGTTGATTATTTACTCTATCTGTAATTTCTGATTCTTCTAATACCTAGATATCCTCTACTAAAATTTCTTTAATTAGTTGGTTATTCATTTGATAATCTTCTGCTTCTAGATTTTGCCCTTCTTCCTCCAGTATTTCTTTCTTTGTTCCAACCTCCCAATTGGAGCTTTCCACCATAGGTCCACAATCTTCCCATATTGAATGTTCTTCTCTTTGATTTTCCTGTTCTTCTTCATGTGCTTATTTGCTTACTAATCTGGTCTATTTCTAAGGATATTTTTCTTGTATCTGTATCCGTTCTTATTTCTTCTTTGTCCTAGTCAAACATATCCTTTCATTGCTTGGCATCTGCCAGAATTTGTAACTCTTCTTTTTTGCTTTTTTCCTGATAGTGACATTACTCCATTGGGCTGATTCTGTTGGCAGGATATTAGGACTCTGTTCAATCTTCTCCAATGTTTGATCTTGTTCTTGATTCACTTCTTGCTCTGATTCTATTTCTCTACAAATCCCTATTTCTATCTAATTATTGCAATTCTTCTCTTCCTGTTCCGCTGTTATCTCTTTTTCTAATGATTTGAATTGTATATTATCGCTATTTTCTGATTTCTTCTTTGAGTCTGGCTTCAAGATCTTCTTGCCTTGTGTTTTGTATGATTGGCTTCTGCTATGATACATTGGTCTTCTAGATCATTATGTAGTAATAGTATCTCATGAGAAAGCATTTTTAATTTTTTTAACATTAGTCTCTATTTCTATTATTGTGTCCTTCTTTGTTCTGCAATCTTTATAGTTTCTATATTTTTCTAAAGAATGTTGATAATTAGTATTTGGCACCCATCCATATTCTGCCTCTTCTTCTCTTTCTCGATTTTCCTTTTGAATCTCTTGGACTATCTCTATTTTCTCCATGTCTTGATTTCTTTTCTTCTCTAATGTTCTTTTCACCCTATTTTCCTCTACTTTTTTATCCTTTTTCTTGCTTGCCCTTTGTATTTTCTTTAGGTTGTTCTTGATGTTTATGTTGTTAAAGTCTTTTCCTATAATTTTATTTATTTCTCCTAAATATTCAATAAAGCTTAGTTTGTATATTGATCTGTTTGTTATAATTTTCTTGTTTATAGATTTGCTTTGTTTTGTTTTTACTAAGAATCTTATCTTACTAATTTTAGATTTACTAACTTCAAATCCTATTAGAGTTCCTAGAGATTGTCCTATTCTTTTAATGATGTGGATATCATTTAATTCTAATGGTATGTTTGCACATTCCATCTATTTAATTGCCTGTTTTGTCTAGTATAGTTTTTGTTGAAGTTGGGCTGCCATGCTGTAAGATTTATATGATGCCCTTTATAAAAACAATTTGATGGTTCTAATAATTCATTTCTAGATTCTATATCCTAACATTGCAGAAACCAATATTCATCTGCATGACCAGTTATGTTACTTACCTTTGCTCCACAAATTTTAGCCAAATTTCGTTCTAGATTGTTTCTAAATTTGTTGGACCATTCCAATATGCATGAATGCCTTTCTCAGCGCACTCCTACCATTTTGCTTCAATGTATATGTTGCTAATGATTATAGTGTCAATGTTCTCTATTTTGGTTGAATTGCTTATAGATTAGGGTATGTTCCTTCACTTGGTTTGCTTAATACATATTGCTTCTTCCGATGTGGAGGGTTATATAGCGATGATGATGGTGTCTTAGTTCCCTTCTAAGCTAGTTTTTTTGTATGGCTTTTCAGTATAGAAACATATGTTTCATGCCTTTCTGTTGGGGCCCATGTTCGAGACAAGAAGGGGTCTAAGGGTATGTTATTGGGCTCGGAGATCAGGATGGGCTGATATATTTACTTGTTCTATTTGCTTTGCCTCGACAAAGACTTTTATCTTCTCTACTGGTGTATTTGGTTTTATTGAAGAACTCTTGATTTCTCAGTCGCTGATCCATATCTTCGTTCCTGATATATGGTTTTGTAATCTGTTTTTTGCCACCTTGTCTATATTTCTTTTTGTTTTGAACGATCTTCCATCCGTTTTCATTATTGCTGTTCTGATTTTTATGAATAATTGTGTTTCATTCTGCGTGAAGCCGGATTAGGGTTTCAAAGCCTTTCAATTTTTCTGATTGTTTGCAAATTTGCTATTCATCCTGGATCCTGGTAAGTACTTCGAATTGATTTTTAACTTGGAGAGTGCTGCCCCCCATCATTTGATGTTGATTCGCATAGTGGTTTAGGGGAGGGCTGTGTTTAGGCATGATAGTTTCTCTTGCTTTCTTCATGTATTTCGTCATATTCATCGTTTTTGCAGAGTAGACCATTATTATTAATTATTATTTTTGGCAAAAGGCATATAGCCTAATTATATTAATAATTAATAATAGTTACATAACAATGACCATTATAAAGTCGCTTATCAGCCTGATTTTCCGACATGTTTTTCAACTAAAAACACCCTACCTACATACTCCCCTTTTACATGTTTTATGAACCTCGCAATACACAAAATGGCTTAAGATAAAACACTGAATGGCTAGATTCAGTAGAAGTTCAAATTTACAAAATATTTTGAAGCAAAATTGTAGCAGAGATAACATCAGTTTGCTACACTGATGCATTGATTACAAAGAAAATTTCAAATCCTGGAGGCACTAGCAGTTGATCTTCATCAGCAGTGGACTCGGCATACTTATATAGTTCATATTTATTAAGTTATTTATGAGGCTTTAATTATTAAAGGTACTTTATGATTTAATGTTACAATTTGATGGTGTAAATAAGAAGCCTCTTAAGTCAAAAAGTGTCTACATGAAGCTATGTGCTTCAAAGTAATTTAATTAACAAATTAGTTGAAAGCTTCTAATTTAATGATTTGTTGATGACGCAACGTTAATGAAAGGTGTATCGGAGAAGACAAGTGCTTTATAAAAGGCTTCATGAAGCAAATATCATCTATTGTCTATTGCTTTTTATTCTCTCTTATGAGGGTTTGAAGGGCGATTTCTCTTGAGGGCAGATTCTCTTGATTTGAGAATCCATTTGTTGTTGTATAGAAAATTGAAATTGCATTCCAAGTCTGGAGTTTTGATTCAATTCCTTGCTGAGGTATAGTGAATTTAATTAATTATTCAATCTAAATTTTAGAGTGTCTTCCTTTACTGTGTTTACTGTTTCTGGGAAGGTAGTTGTGTTCAAGATTTGGGAGTTTGCTATCTCTGATATTGTGTGCCAATTATCTCGATTCTTGGCGCCATTGATTTCTGATTTTGGACACCATACAATCTCTGCACTATTCGTCAGGGATTCTCTGTTATGACATTTCCAGCTAGGCAATATTTCTGGATAATTACATCTCAGTTTTTTGGACACCCTTATACCTGAAATTCTGGGCGTCTATAATCCCAGTTCAAGGCTGTATTGAACTCTGCTTTTGGGCTTCTGATAACCTTGATATTTGACGATTTGTTTCTACATAGTGATGCCAACCTATCGTGAGGTATTATCAGCTATTTGAGGCGATTTTACACCCACTTTTCATGCCAGCTTAGGCATTCAAACTTCATATGGGGGTTACGTCCAAACTGCTGGGCAAAGATCTCATTTGCAGAGGCCACCATTACCATTCACAGCCATGTCCAAGTCTGCAGATCACGTCACTTTAATCCTTAGGCTATGTGCATATATTTTGGCCTGTGTAAGAGCATTGGCAAGGTGGCACAAACATTATTTGGTTCCAGCGTGGAGGAAGACATTGATAATTGTTGCACATGCCAGGTTCTATGTTATCATTAGAAAATAGATGAAGTTTTAATAATTTCAATTGTATGCAACAAATGATTTATGTGCAAAGACAATAGTCAATATTATTGTCTTCTGCAAAATCAATTTCTTCAATATACGGCTTTATTGATATATTTGTAATTTCTTGAACTCTAAAATTATTGGTATTCCCATTCATTGGTCAAAATTGATTAAGTAATCCTATTAGACAATTGCAAAAATCTTCAATTTCGAATCTATGGTTTTGGGAACCAACAGGGTGCAATGATGATAGCACACATGTTGTGGTTGATTACAAGGAAAATGATTTAGATATAGCCAACTTCTGGTTCGGTTCAGCAACCCATTTTTGCCTAGATCCTAATGTTCTTTCTGCACATTTCTGCCATTTTTTGTGGGTTTTTCTTGCAGCAGGGCCGTTTCTGTTCAAAACCCTAATTTTTGGGTTCAGATTTTTTTTTTGATTCTAGACTCGAGTATTTCGAGAGTTCAGATGGGTGGTTGTCAAATTTTTCTGGGTGACTTGATTTTCGAACCAACTGATCCAAAAACTGACAACATATTCTTTCTGAATTTTTCAAGCTCTCTTTTAGGTCACCCTTCAATTTTTTGGGGTCTCTCCTTTTTAAGGGTTGCATGTACTTGCATGTCATTTGCATGTGTTGCTTTACCATTCAATGTCTCGTGTTTTGCCTCCCTTGAAAATTTTGGTGGATTTTCATAATTTTCTTCCAAAAAATTTCTGATAACTTTTCAGTTTTTTTTCCATAAAAACCATTTCTTATGGGTTTCTATAAATTTTTCCTTAAAAATTTCTGAGTTTGTAATTTGCAAAGTTGTGTGGGATTCCTTTGTGGGGTTGTAATCTTTTCCTCAAAAATTATCTATGGGGTTTTACCATTTTTCCTAAAAAATGAAGCTTTGTATTGTCAGGTTTTGATTGATTTTTCACCTCAAAAATCATTTTGGGTTTTGATTGATTTTTCACCTAAAAAATCATGTTGGCTTTTGATTAATTTTTTACCCCAAAAATCATGTTCAGTTTTTTCAATTTCCTCCTAAAAGTCATGGCTTTTTGCGGTTTGTTTTGGAACATTATGCTCATCTGCAAAGTTTTGGAGCATTATCCAAAGTACTATCAACAATCTTCTAAGTAGACATACTCTACTCCAGATTCATAAGGCTCTTGAAAGAAAAACATTCAATGCAACTATTGCCATAAGTTTGAGCACATGAAGGTTGAATATCAGAAGCACTTAGCTGCCCTATCTAAGCAATCTAGTTCGCAGCCCACAACGAACAATGCAGAGAGCCTTGAGCAAACAGAATCTCTTTTTTAAGCTCTTTGACAGCTTCATGCTTTGGATAGATTAACTATTAAGAGAGAGTATTATGATAATAGATAGTTTCTATTATCTTTGTTTATTATCTAATGGTTATCTATTGTAATTTTTCTGTAAATATTAGAATGTTTCTAATATTTAGTTTTCTATTTCTAGAATAGAATGGTTCTATTCTTTATGATTGTTTCTTAAGGAAACATCATTTAGTCTCTTGTATAAATTGACCTCTCGGCCTTTGTTAATAACAACCAAGTATTTTCCAATTACTTCATAATATTATCGTCAGTTGTTGATGGTTAACAAATACAGTTTGTATGATAATCATGAACTTCCATTTGTTAATGATTAACAATATGATTTTATGGATAATCATATGTTATTGCAAATGAAATATAACAGCCAAGTATTGATGATGACTAGTGAACACCCCAATCATTTATTGATTGCAACCAATGATAAGTATTGAGCTTAATTGAATGTATGCATGCCATACTTGCATGCCTCCCTATATGGATGTCAAAGTCATCTTTGAAATGTAAATGCCTTGCAATATGACTACCTAAGTCTATCGTCCTACAATATCTGTTATTTGGGGTTTGTTCCATTGACATGATAATTAGTTGCTTGCAATCACAACTGTCACCAAGGGAGATCTGGAATAATAATTAATTAGTTGATGTTATCGGAACTCCTACAACCATATAGTTATCTCATCATATGACTTGGATTAGAATCTTTTGACCATCATTGATTACCTCAATCCTAAAATCGCTATTAATTTCATGGGTTCATTATCTATGAATTGTATTTTTCATGGTCTTTATACAACAGTATATGTACTGACATTCTTCAAGTGTTTGTAGTCACAATTTGTTTAAGTTTGCATAGCAGCAACCACAAATATCTCAAATTGGTTCCATCTACACACGTAGTGCTTTGGTTATTAGACTCCCTTAACAACAACATGGATGTCATCTTTAAACATGACTTCAAATTTGGCCCATCTTGATGTTCTACATATCGATAACATTATTGAATTACCATCAATATATATTTGTGAAATGCTATGTATTCGGCTTATATATAAATTTCAATATTTAATTAAAATTTATTAAATTGTAAATCTTTTCACGGTTTTCCCATTCAAGATATTATACATTAGGTCCACCTCAGGGGAGTGCTTTAGGTGAGAAGGCTCCAATTATTACTTCTCTGACATCTCCTCCAATTCCTTCCCTAGCAAGCTCACCTAGACATGCAAAAACACCAAATGAGTTTGTTCAAGATTCACCTAACCTTCTATTTGATGATGATGATCTCCTTGCACCTACTGTCTCAAATATTAGCACTTCTACTCTTGTGCCTCTGTAATAGGCTAAGATAATTAGCAATCTTCATGATAATGACCTCATTAAGGGTAGAACTACTAAAAAAATGAGAAAGCCTTTTGACTCGGTAAATTTTGCTTCGATGGCCAACATTCACAGGGTGTATGGACCTCAAACATACACAAAGGCAAAAGGAATACCTAAGTGGGAAAAAGCTATGCAAACAATGCATCAAAGCCTATTGAAAAATATGACTTGGGTTTTGTCAAATCTTCCTTCAAGGAAGAACCAATTAATTGCAATCAAGTCTACACATTCAAATACAATGTTGATGGTACTTAGATAAGTACAAGGATCGTCTTGTTACCAAAGGCTTCTCTCAAGCTTCTCTCAACAAGAAGGAATTTACTATGAAGACATAGTGTCTCTCACTACAAAGATGAGCACCATCAAATTAGTCATTGCCCTAGTAGCTCAATATGACACAAAGGTCCATCAAATGAAAGTCAAGAATGTGTTCCTCAATGGTAAGTTACTGAAAAAAGTGTGCATGACACAACCTCCTAGATTGAAGGTTGTCAGTAAAGAACACTAAGTACTCAAACTAGTGAAAGCACTCTATGGCCCAAACATGCTCCTCAGGCAAGGTACAAGAAAATTGATAAGTACCTTAGATCAAAGTTTTTCGACGAGTCCTGACGCAAATTTGCATGTCAAGACTATCGGCAATGATATCATCAATCTGGTCATATATGTTGATGATTTGATTATGACCAACAGTTGCGAACAATAATTCAAAGAATCAAATAGAATCCCTATCAACCTCTAACATGACTGACCATGCACTTGAAATATCCCAAATGGATATTTGCTCTGCTACTACTATAATATTTGATTATATAAATCATATTTTCCTGTAGATTTTTCTTTGATCTTATAAAGCTAGACAGAAGTTGTAGAAGAATGTTGTTTCTTTATGTATTTTTCAGAATAAAGGTATTAGAATGAATAAATAACAATAATTGATAAAATAGAAGTGATAGAAATCATATGTAGCAATATATACTAATTTGGAAATGATTCTAAAACCATACCAGCAGAGTCTAATTTATTTCAGAATAGTACCAATACAGATGTACTTCAAACAAGGTTGCTGTTAGCTGAAGATGGGAACCAACTACAACCAAATAAGTTCAAATGATAAAACCCAAGCTGCTGCAAATAAACACCCTAGAATTCCTCACGTGAGCTGCTATAAGGAAATGTCAAGTTAAACCAAAGTGGCCACCTTCCCTAAAAATCTACTCTCTGCAAAGTGCAGCTACAATACTAGAAATCAATCCTCTGCCTTGATCAAACTGTATGCACAAGAACCTTTGAATCTGATTTTGTTGAGGGCTACGACCCAACAAATCTGCTCTTAGCACTAGGGTTTGTGTCCTAGGTGAGGAATGCTCTTCCAAAGCAATGACATCCAAATAGGTTGACAAAATGATGAAAGATACTCACCTTTCGGTTACCATCTCCTTATATCCCCTTTCTAAGGACAATCAAACCCTAAAGTGGATTTCATTTGAATTTAATATTAACATTATTTCCCCAATATAGGCATCCAAATACAAGGAAATCATTACTTTATTAATGACAAATAGCTCCAAGCATCAAATAAGTTCTGGCAAGTAATAATCAAATAGTAGAGACTAAGCTCTTTCCAACGAGCCATCACACATAGGAAAATCGATCCAAATGGAGCCAAAAAACTCCTTATTACTCCAAAATGGCTAAACATTTAGCCTTATTTAAATTATTAAAACGCTAACTTAGGAGAATATTTAAATATATTAAAATATTTCCCAAGTAGCCAAGGAACAACCCAAACACCTCTAAAACATGAAACTGTGTTTGTCACTTGCCTGTGACTGATGGTGGACAACCTAGGCCAACTGTAAGTCTCACCCTCAAATCTAGGGATAATCCTAAAAAATAGGGAACATGCCCAAATCTCCTGAAATCGAGACCATGGGGTGATATCATAGAACCTCAACTCTAGAAATGTCACCACCTCCTAAAAGGTAGGAATCTCCTCCTACAATCAAGAAACTACCTCCTAAATTCAAAGAACTGCACTTAACTAATCTACTACTGCCTGTGATACCAAATCTGGACACTGAAAACCTTGACTAAGTCCCTGATCACCACTGCCAGCCTACAAGACTCCATAATAGGCTAACACTCATGTCACTACTAGACAGAGCTAAAGAGAGGACATGACAACACTTCATTATGGATGCAGTTAGTGTTGAGCCTAAGGCCACTGCTTCACTGATAATGTGGTGGCACACTTTGTGGAGTGGGATGCTTTACCGCAAGCGATAAAGCAACATTTATATTTTGATAGGTTCTTGACTCAGAAGCAGGAGCATTCTAGAACGAGGCCAGCACTTGAGAGACAAAGACCTTGATAGACTGATTTGAGAGAGGTTGCCAGCTAGACGACACTAGAGAATTTTGATGGCAGTGGGAGAGGTACAGCTCAAGCTTGGATCCATAAGCTCGACACTTATTTGGCTTTGTGTTCTATGTGTAAGGAAGATGCTATCAATTTTAGACTGTTACATCTGGATAGAGTTGCCCATTACTAGAGGTACCATGGGTTAGTTTCTCTATGGCATGATCTGATCACTTCCTATCAAGAGTTTGTGGATTGTCTAATTGAGAGGTTTGAGAGGAAGGATCATGAGGTACACTTCTATGAGCTAGCTCAACTAAAGCAGTCTGGTGGATTAAAGAGTTACATTAGTGAGTTCCAAAAGCTCTCAGCTATGGTTTATGGTATATCAGAGCGCAAACGTGTGAAGTTGTTTATGGAGGAATTAGTTGAGCCACTCCATGGATGGGTGAAGTCATTGGACCCATCTAAAGTGATGAGGAAAGTGTGAGACCTAGAATCAACTTCTCGAAACAAGGTTGCTTCAAAATCTTGTGTTCCTCCGCATGTGGATGACTCATCCCTGCCAATTGTTGAGGACAAGGGCAATTCAGCGAGGAAGTTTGATGATACATCTAGAGAGGACCTCAGGAGGAGACAACTTTGCTATTGGCGCAAGGGGCTTTTATCTAAGGGTCATACTTGTGCATTGAGGTCGAAGCGGACAGCGAATTGTGACATGTGCTCAATTCAACAAGGAAGTTTGATGATACATCTAGAGAGGACCTAAGGAGGAGACAACTTTGTTATTGGCGCAAGGGGCCTTTCTCTAAAGGTCATATGTGTGCATTGAGGTCAAAGGGGGCAAAAAACCGTGGCATGTGAGTTTATACTAATGTGGGTTTCTTAAGGACAAGGGAAATTCAACGGGGAAGTTTAATGATGCATTGAGATAAGACCTAAGGAGGAGACAACATTTCTATTGGTGCAAGGGGCCTTTCTCTAAAGGTCATACTTGTGCATTGAGGTCGAAGGGGGCAGCCAACCGTGGCATGTGGGTTTATACTAATGTGATTGAGAAAAAATCATCACAGTAGCATGAGGATGACGATGGAGATGGTCACAGTGGTAGTAGAGCTTATCCTGTAATGAGAATTTCAGTCTTATATTTGACTCATGTGCTCAGGATTTGCATCGGGTAAAGAGTTGGTTTATGCCTAAGTTGGATTCTTGGTAGGATAGTTGGATGGATACTATGAAGGAGAGTATGCTAAGATTTCCTATGGAGTTGTCTTATTGTGAAGTCCTGACTTCTACATCATTAACCCATGTATTGAGAGCTATGTTGCAAATGATGATATTGGCATACAGTTGATACAATGATGATAGGGATGTCACATGCTTCTTATGGAATTTTGGTGGAGGTTTCAATATGTTGTTAGATTGCTTGAGGACAAGTAATCTTTGGGGAGGAAGTATTGTAATGTCCCCACTTTTAGCGAGCTCCTGTAGTTGATTGGGTCAATTCATCATAGCAACCTTCATGAGTTGATAGTGATATTTGAGGGGATCAATTGCAAATTTACAATATTTAGGAAGCTAAATTGGGTAGTTGCCATATTTGGTAGCACAATTGGTGACACTAGCAATTAGTCATTGCCTACATCAGATGAGGCTATTTATTGCACGGGCTCATATTTATTAATTAATTATAAAGTTTATATTGTTACAATGGCACTTTATTGTTACTTTATGTTATGAAGTGATGTTGTCTTGGTGAATGTAATGTCCCCACTTTAGCAGTCGATCAAGTGTGTGTGCATTAGCCTAGTTCTACATGGTCTCGAGTGCTAACGAAGGGTTTAAAGGAATCTTTTTTGGCCTAGTCATCTCCAGTTTGGGCCAAAACGGAGTTGATTTACGCAATTCGGGCATACTTTTTTGCATAAGTCAGCAGGACATAGGGGTGGCTAGGTTTGGTGATTGAATTTGATACTGCGGCGAGAGCTTTCTGATGAGCTATCACTCATGTTATTTGGAGTTTGATAGCTAATATACTTTTATGCCTAAAGTATTATTAAAGTAACAATTAATTTAGTTGTAAAATATTAAAGTGTCACATTAATATTAAACTTTATGGGGACGTGTGCAAATCAAAAGGGGTACCTAAGGGAGACATAAGTGATGATTTTAATATGTTTTATATCGCACATCTTTTATCCCACATTGCTCATGTGAGTGGAATGGACCCTGGGAGAAAGAATAAAAGGGAGTGTTAGCGGCTTCATTCGACAAGTAATTTATGAGAAGAAAATTGATGTGTGAGTTGCAGATCCATTCTTGGCATTAGAGCACATCTATCCTCTCTTGTGACATTCTAGACGTCATTCCCTTGGGGTTTGGCCTTTGGAATCCATTGCTATCAGCTTTATTAACAGGCAGATTGAGTGCATTTCCAGCTCTAGGCGGATTGGGTATTTGCTCATATCATTCTCGCTTCTTGTCCGATGCTTATGCCATTGTGAAGGGATGATTTGATGAGAGTCTTGGACTGATTGAAGGCAGATTTTACTGTAGCAGCAAGATGGGAAGTCATTATTGGAAATTTATGTTATAATGCTCAAGTAATTAGTGAGTCGAAAATCTGCTATGTATTTAATTTTATTAGTTAAAAATTAATATTATTTCAGTAGTAGTTCAATCTTTAGTTTGCATATTATTATAAATTCCTTCTTGTTCAAGTTATGTGGTTACAAATCTATGCAAAGACATAGAAACAAACATTTTATTTCCAGAGCCATAAAAAGGTGTAAACATTTAACGGAGAAATTAAGAGTTGGATGCAAATTATTTGACTAAATTCCTATTAGCAATTGGTTTAGTTTTTGGCCAATTCAAGGGTGTCCATTACAGTGGTATCAGAGCCTAGTTCCTGCCATCTTGTGGAAGCCTTACAAGGAATTTGGAACAGCCGGATAAAGGGAAAAGTGTTTGACGAAATGTCAAAACACTAAAGTTAGAAATAAAACATGTTTAGAATGTATGTCTGAGCATGTGATGGAGACCATAAACTTCCGCCATACTAGAGCAAGACAACAAAGATTGAGACTCACAAAGTGAGCAGTCTACTTTATCCGTGCACGTGGACATAGAATCCAATCATACAAACACAGAGGATATATTCTTTGAACAAGACAGTACTATGGGTGACTGAGATGACTAGAATATAGGACTAGGCAAAGGAAGGAATGCTAGTCCAAATTAGGAGGAGGTAATGTTTAGATGGTTACTGGGTATGTTAGAGGAGAGGCAGCATATGCAACAGGAGCAGAATAGGCAAATGGATATGATGTTGCAGCTTATGGCTAGACAGATGGGCGTCAATATTAATCCAGGTGATGCAAACAATGGAAATGGGGGCAATGATAATAGTAGAGGCCAAGGCAACAACAATGGTTCTAAGAATAACATTAATGGTAATAATAATGGACATGGCAACAATGGAATGAGGCCGATAACTTTAGACATGTTGCACGCCTAGCTCAAATAGCGAGCTCGAGGCCTCTTCTACCCACCTTCCCACCCAGAGATCCGTTTCAACGAGTAAACGAACCATAGATTACCAAGCTATAGGATCAAATCAAGAGGGATTGGGAGGTTAGTGGATTGGAGTTTTAGATGGATATTTCCCTCAGAGATTATATGGACTTGAGGATGAGACGCATACTAGAGCAGGAGGGAGAAATCAAAAATTTCAGCTGAGAAAGAAGGTTGGGAAACTTTCTTTAGGTTATTATGATGCCTCAAGGAAGATGACTACACGAGCTTGGGTGCAGAAGGTAGATACATACTTCCAGTTGAATCTAATGCCTGAGGAGGAGGCTATCAAGTATGCGGCTATTCATTTGGATGGCCCAGTGCATGAGTGGTAGCACCATGGCATGGTAACATTGGGGCATACTTAGATCACATCTTACGAGGAGTTCACTGAGAGACTCCTAGAGAGATTTGATACCAAAGATCCTGAGTTACAGTTTAAAGAGTTGACATAGCGCAAGTAGTGGGGATCAATTGAGACATACATCAGTGAATTTCAAAGGTTAGTTGTGTTCGTTATAGATATTTTGGAGAGGAGATTAGTAGTGCTATTTATGGATGGACTCTCAGATTCCTTGAGGGGTTGGGTCAAGGGGTATGACTTGGCTACATTACAGAAGGCCACTAAGAAGGCTCGTGACTTAGCACCTTCTTCTTTTCAGAGAAAATTTCAGCCTAGGGACTCACATACAAAGAAGGATAAGGACAAAAAATCTTTTTACCAAGATGCACAACCAAAAGGGGATAAATGGAAGTTGGATAATGACACCCTGAATGAATTAAGGAGGAAGAAGTTGTGTTTTCATTGTAGAGAGCCTTGGGACTTATAAGTGCCCTCTCAAGGCTAAGGAAAATCAAATGGAGCATTTTTCAGCAGAGGAATCACAGTCAGGGGGGATGTTCGGCACTCTGATTCGGATGAGAGTAGCACTCTAGAGGAAAACATCATTCCTAAAGATGATAGATTGTTGGCACACTTGACAGGGGCTCAAAAGGCGATTATATTTAGGGTCAGCAATACTATCTAGGGGTAGAAGGTGATCTCTCTCGTTGACATTGGGGCTACACATAACTTCATAGATGCATGGTTAGTAGTCACAAGAGGTTTATAGACTGAGGAGCATGCTAGGTTTAGAGTCATGGTAGCTAATGGTGACAAATTAATATGCACTCAGAAGATATCTAATCTTCACATCAGGATTGGAGATGGCTATGAGTTGGAGAATGAGTTCTATGTATAGACATGAGAGACTATGATGTCCTCCACAACATGACATGGATAGCCTTGCTAGTTGAGTTCACACTTAACCTAGCAAAACTAGAGATGAGATTCCAGCATGAGGGAAGAACTGTTGTACTCTGAGGACTTTCGAATGGGAGTTGTAGAAAAGTCAACATAATGACATAGAGTGGGCAGCAGAGTGTTTCATCATGTCAGCCCCATAGGAGCAACAGGTAAACAGTCATCCACCACATATTCAAGGGATAATTGACAAGCATGCCAAAGTATTTAGCAATATTCCATATGGGGTTCCCCCTGACAAGGGAATAGAGCGTGTTATTGGGCTCAAGGAGGGAGCCAAACTGATCATGATTACCCCCTATTGTCATCCTAAGAAACACAAGGATGAGATAGAGAAGGCAATTAAGTGGGGCATATTAGGTCTAGCAAAAGCCCTTTTGCTTCAGCAATAGTTCTAGTGAAGAAGGATGGAACAATGCGCATGTGCATCAATTACAAGGCACTAAATAAAAAATACAATTAAAAATAAGTATCCTATTCCTAGGATTGATGGGCTGATTGATGAGTTGCATGGTGCATGCTTCTTCACGAAAATTGACTTACAATCCGAATATCACTTGATCAGGATGAGAGAAAAGGACATTGAGAAGTCAGCCTTCCGATATCACTATGGTCACTTCGAGTTTACGGTTATGCCATTTGAGCTGACCAATGCACCTGCCACATTTCAAAGTTCTATGAACCAAGTGTTTAGGGGGCAATTGAGGAGATTCATCTTGGTCTTCTTTGATGACACCTTGGTCTTCAGTAAGACCTGGGAGGAACACTTGTAGCATTTGGAGGAGCTGTTATCTATTCTGGATAGAGAGTCATTGTATGCCAAGGAATCAAAATGTGAGTTTGGCATGACCGAGCTCCTTTACCTCGGGCATATCATTAGTGCCAATGCTCGAGTTGATCCTGAAAAGATTAGAGCTATTGTGGATTGGCCTACTACCACAAACCTCACACGGATTAAGGGGTTCTTTGGTTTACATGGTTTTTATAGGAGGTTCGTTAGGGGATTCTCACAGATTGGTGCACTTGTGACAAATCTTACCGAGAAAGGAGCCTTCACATGGACAAAGGCAATGCAGAGATGTTTTGACCACTTAAAATAGATGATGTCATCTTGTCCAATTCTAACTCTACCTGATTTCAAGAAGCTATTTGAGCTTCAATGTAATGCTTCAAGAGACGGCATAGGAGCAGTATTGATATAAGACAAACACCCTATTGCATTTGAGAGTAGGAAGCTTCGAGGAGTTCAAAAAAGTTATTCTATCTACGATAGGGAAATGCTGGCCATAATGCATGCTTTGGCCAAATTTCGATCATATTTGGTAGGTGGCTGTTTTGTGACCAAAATTGATCACAATAGTATTAAATAATTCATGAGCCAGCGTGATCTTAATGATCGGCAGCAAAAATGGGTTACTAAATTGCAGACTTATGACTTTGATATAGAGTTTGTCAAAAGTAAGAAAAATGTGGTGGTTGAAGTTTTATCTCAGAGACCTCATGTAATATCTCTTGCCCAAACTGACTGATTTTAGCTCAAGGAATATTGTCAAACACTTGTATGTTGCCTTTCTCTTTTCCGAATTTTTTTGTGTTTTAGATTGTTTGATATAGTTTGAATAGTACTAAAGAATTTAGAATGTTTGCAAATGATATTACAGCACCTCTTACAATGAACTAATATGCAAGTGCAGTTCTTTTTGGTATTTTCAACGCATATACATTGAAACTAGATATGGAATACATACCTACAGCCAACTGACATTTTGACAAACAATTGGCATATAACTATTATGCTGATCATATATGCTATTAGATGGACATTTTGTCAAACAAATGGTATGCAACATATATCTCCTTTATTGAATTCATTCCCATGTACAATGTTGCTATGAATTTTCCAAGACAAATGGGCTTACAATAATGACTACAAAATGCCAAATCTGATACTAAATTATTACTTACAACAAAAAAATTATATGCCTAAAATTACAACGCTAACTATTAATAGTTGCAAGAGGAACCTAATACTAGTGATGCCCAAGGATGGAGATGAAAGTTGCAATTGGAATCAAGCATAAATACTGTAGCGTGGTTACTATAGCGCAACACTGTTCACACGTATTATAGTAGCCAACAATAAATGTATTCTCCAATTTAAGCACAAATAGAACTCCAGAGTGAAGCTCTCTTGAAAGCCAAATTCAGTGGATATTTCACCACCTCAAATAGTTGCAACATTGAAGAATTGACGATCTCCAATGGCTAACTGAAATCAGAAACCCTTAGTTTCTTCTCCCAAGTTTATATCAAATGCAATTGACAATTATCAAATGCCTAGCAATGAAGTTTTTGCCTCTATTTATTCTTTTCCCTCACCCTTCTAGAAGCAAATAAAATATTGTTTAATTACACTCTCTAGAAGCTTCTCCCTTTCCAAGGAATAATTAGTTGTACTTCTAGAAAATGTACTCTCTACAAGCTTCCCCCTTTCGAATACAATAATTAGTTGTGCTTCTAAAAATAAAATTAATTAAATATAAAATCACCTTTTTAATTTTAATTTATTTAATGACTTTATAAGAAATTAATTTAATCAATTTCTCCTTATTTCTCCACTTAGCCTTCGAAGCATGTAAACGCTAAGAACTCCCCTAAGATGCTAAAAAGATGGGGACATTACATGTCACTTATGTGCTCTGGCGAGGTTTCAAGAGATTGGAGAGTTCGAATTGTAGCAGAGTATGCAGGAGATGATTGGGCTTCTGGGATAGTTACGAGCAACATTCAGGATGACAGGTATGCGATGTTGGATGTGTTGATCAGATTTCAGGACAAGATTTATTTGATCCCTACATCACAATTTAGAGAGGAGATTCTGAGGGCATTTCATGATGCACCTATAGCTGGGCATCCAGGGTCTTCAAGACCTATAGGCAAATCCGAGAGCGGTTCTCATGGAGAGGGCTCAAGGATGATGTTTAAAAGTATGTCAAAGAGTGTGCATCTTGTTAGCAGAATAAGGGAGAGCACACATTTCCTGCAGGTTTACTACAACCCTTGCCCATTCCGAACAGGAAATGGGAAAGTATTTCTATGGACTTCATCACTGGTTTACCATTAGTGCAGGGAAGAGATTGTATTTATGTAGTGGTAGACCGACTAATAAAGTTCACTTCTTTGCTATTCCTTCTACTTATATAGCAGCACAGGTTGCAGATTCATTCTTTAGAGAGGTCTTTAGGTTGCATGGGATACCAAGATTTATTGTTCATGATAGGGATAGCAAGTTGATGAGCACCTTTTGGCATGAATTGTTCAGGCTGTGTGGTACAGATCTTACACCTAGTACAAGTTACCACCCTCAGATAGATGGGCAGATGGAAATAGTAAATAAATGGGTGGAAGGCTATTTGCAGAACTCTGTGTCTGTGCAGCAGAGAGCATGCGTCAAGTGGTTATATATTAGGGTGTATTGTTACAATACCACATATCACATGATCATCAGCATGACTCCATTTATGGTATTGTATGGGTATGAAGTACCCGACTTCATGGATTTAATTTTGGGGAACAACCGAGTGACCAAAGCCAAAGACCTGTTGTAGAATAGTTAGGATATCCTGAGAGTACTCAAGGAGAACATACAATAGGCTCCAAATCAACAGAAGTTGTATGCTGATCAGCATAGGGTAGAGCGCATTTTTGAGCTAGGGGATATGGTGTATTCGAGGCTACAACCAGGTAGGCAATCATCGCTCAAGAGGAGAGGAGCAAAGAAGCTGAAGCCTAGATTTTATGGTCCCTAAAGGGTGATTTGCAGAGTGGGATAAGTCACCTATGAGCTTGAGCTTTTAGAGGGCAGTTGGGTGCACAATTTATTTCATGTGTCGAGGCTTAAGAAACCCATTGGTCAGAGTGTAGTTCCTTCTACACATTTACCCCCTTTGGATGAAGAGGGGAAGCTCGTGTTAGTACCTGAGGCTATTCTAAACACCTGAGAGAGGAAACTTAAAACCTGGATAGTGAAGGAGTATTTGATCAAATGGAAAGACATACAGCAGGAGGACGATACATGGGAGAGTGAGCAGGTTATTTAGCAGGCTGGATTGGGATTGCTTGAGGACAAGTAATTTCAAGGGAGGCAGACTATAATGCCCCCACTTTAACAGTCGACCAAGTGTGTGTGTGTGTTAGCCTAGTTCTACATGGTTTTGAAGGCTAATGAAGGGTTTAAAGGGATCTTTAAGTGTTTTGGCCTAGTCACTCCAGTTTGGGCCAAAACAGAATTGATTTACTCAGTTTCAGGCATACTTACTATTTTTAGTAAGTCAGCAAGACACAAGGGAGGCAAGTTTTGGTGATTGAATTTGATACTCCGCAGTGAGAGTTTTCTGACAAGCTATCACTCGTGCTATTCGGAGTCCAATAGCTAATATATTTTTATGCCTAAGTATTATTACAGTAACAATTAAATTAGTTGTAAAATATTAAAGTGTTACTTTAATATTAAATTTTATGGGGACATGCAAATCAAAAGGGGCGCCTAAGGGAGACATAAGTGATTATTTTAATATGTTTTATATCGCACATTTTTATCCCAAATTGCTCATGTGAGTGGAATAGACCCTTGGAGAAAGAATAAAAGGGAGTGTTAGCGGCTTCATTCGGCAAGTGGAATATGAGAAGAAAACTGATTTGTGAGTTGCAGATCCGTTCTTGGCATTAGAGGACATCTATCCTCTCTTGTGACATTTTAGAGGTCATTCCCTTGGAGTTTGGCCTTTGGAATTCATTGCTATCAGTTTCATTAACAGGCAAATTGGGCACATTTCCAGCTACAGGCGGATTGGGTGTTTGCTCATATCATTCTCGCTTCTTGTCTAATGCTTATGCCATTGTGAAGAGATGATCTTATGAAGGTCTTGGACTGAATGAAGGATGATTTTACTATAGCAGCATTGTAGCGCGACACTGTTCATATTACTATAGCAGCAAGATGGGAAGTCATTACTGGAAAATTATGTTATAATGCTGGAGTAATTAATGAGTTGAAAAGTTTGCTATGTATTTGATTTTATTAGTTGAAAGTTAATACTATTTCAGTAGTAGTTCAATCTTCAGTTTGCATACTATTATAAATTCCTTCTTGTTAATGTTATTTGGTTACAAATGTATGCAAAGACATAAAAACAAACAAACATTTTATTTCTGGAGCCATAAAAAGGTTTAAACATTTAATGGAGAATTTAAGAGTTAGATGCAAATTATTTGACTAAATTCCTATCAATAGTTGGTTCAGTTTTTGGGCAATTCTAGGGTGTCCATTACAGTGAAGCTTCTTAAGTGGAATTATGTTTGGGAAACTAAGTGCTATTAAGCATTATAAATATAAGCCATTGTGAAGGAAAAAGCATCCAATTGTCTATTTTGCTTTTATTGTCTTTGTGAGGGTTTCTGGGTTGGTCATTTCAATTCCCTTGCTGAGGTATAAGGGTTTGAATCATAATTATGCATTTAATCCATAGTTGAGGTATTGTGGATTAAATTCTGAGAATTATCATCTTCCTAAAGCTATAATTACTATGGTTGGAAACATTTCATGTTTGTTGAAAAAGTATAAAGTTTGATGAGCAATTTGAGTTGGCTTCCCATCTGCCATCACCATAAATTGAGAAATAAATTTGTGCAAGAGATTAGTTTGAATTTTGAGTTGTAATTGTGAAGAATTATTGGCTATAGTAAATACCATACACCATGCGATTCCATATCGAGATTCAAGATGAATGCATACAGGCTATCGTCCATCATCTATGATAGTGATTGCTGAGTTTAGAGAGCTGCGATCAGATCTTGAGGGTCAACATTCAACTTCAAAGGGTTTGCATTAGGTTTCTATTAGCTACAATAATCGTGTGTCAACGAATGAATGAATGAAAGATTTTTAATGACATCCATGAGGCCATAAGCCTAAGGGACCGACATAAAACTCCTAGTCAGTTTGATGTGATTTCTCCAGCCTATCTCTTTTGTTGTGAATCTGCATAAGTAAAATGGCCCCCTTGAGAGGTCTTGGTCCTTTGAAAAGGTCTTTTATGTTGTTCACTTTTAACGTTTCTTTGTGTTGGCTACGAATGTCTTTGTATGCTATACAATCCTTCAGAAAGTGCCACTCTATTTCCACCACACCCTTGTTGCAAAATCTACAAATTCTATCCTCCCACTCTTTCTTAGGGACCTTCCATCTACCAATTTCACATCTCAAACGGTGAAAACCATATCTCAATTGAGCGATTAGGATTTTTGTCTTTCCTTTGATCTCGGCTCCTAATTATTCTTTGTCATCATGTTCGCATGTGGGATTAAATTCTTTGACATAATAGGCTTTTCTCCTACCTAGCTGGTTTTCCCACATGATAGATCTGACTTTTCCTGCCTCCCCCTTTTTAATTCAGAATTGTTTTCCGGGCAATCTAGATAGTCAATGTTCCACTTATTGAACCATTTATCATTTTGTTTCTTCCATGTCTTCTTCCGATGAGCTAGTTCTTCGTCAACCACCCTACTAGGCCAGTGATGTGCATCCATTTTACTCACCTTTTTTAGATAGCTTAGGAATCTAACAATTGTCGAGGCCTCCATCGGGAACATGCCCGCCTCCGCTAAAATAATCTCATAAGGGACTGTGAATTTGATTTTGAGATTAGTTGTGATGAATTGTTTCTGAATTCTTTCAATTTGTCGCCATTTATGGTTTGATATGTTGCTCCCCCATACCTTGCTGCCATATAAAATAATTGTTATCACCAGCAACCCCAAGAGGGTTTTCTTAGTCTTCCGATCCCATAACTTTGTTGTCCTGCACCTATTTTGAAGAAGATAAGATGCCTTCCATGCCCCCTATATCCTTTTTGATCTGCAAGTTTCCCAACTGAGCCGGTAATGGAAAACTATCTACAAATACTTGTATTCTACAATTTCTAGCACTTTGTCATTAAATATGAAAGTGCATTGTTATTTTTTCTTCCTCAAGGAAAAGACCATGATCTTGGTCTTAGAAGTGTTGACCTCCATCCCTACTTCCGTGCAAAAGGTTTCTAAGTTCTTCAAATGTTCTCTTAGCTCCTAAGCTGTTTTAGCAATGAGAATGAGGTCATCGACATACAAAAGCAATCTAATCACATATTCAGCCAACTGAATTCCCTCTCCATTGGCTTTGTTTAGCCATTCCTCTAACTTGTCAATATAGAGGCCAAACAAGGTACGCAATAACGGGCATCTCTGTTTGACCCCTATGTCACTATTAAAGCATTCGGACATGCCCACTTTGGTTCTGATTTTCACTTTAACTTGTTCGTAAAGTTTATAAACAACAGCTCTATACTCTATTGGAACCTCTCATTCTTCCATCCTATTCCATAACTTATCCCTAGGGACGGTGTCGAAAGCTTTCTTAAAGTCAACAAAGCAGCAAAAAGCCTCTTCCCCCTATTTATCCCACGTTTTTTCTATGAGGAACCTTAGGGTAATGCAATGATCAATGGTGGAATGTTTTGATCTGAAACCGGCCTACCCCATAGCTCTTTTCCCTTCTTTTTCTACCCAGTCGATGATTCTCCGCTTTACCATACTCTTGTAGAGTTTGCTTAATAGGGGATTCACCATGATGATGTGGTAGTTGGAAGGGTTGTTGACATCTCCGCTCTTATGGAGAAGAATAACTACATTGGTGATCCACTCCATGGGAAAGCACTCTTGCGTGACCATATTAAAAATGTTCCTGATGTGTGGAGTCAACAAATCTGTCCCCCACTTTAGAAATTCAGCCTGCAGCCCATCAATATCCTGAGCTTTTCCACTCACTAATCTCCTTATCCCTAGAGCAATGTCTTCATCAAAAAATAGTTCATCCGAATTGTTGGTTGTGGGGAGTGAAACTTCGTCCTCGAGTCTCTCATAAAGAGTCTTTGCATACTCTAACCATTGAGAATCCGTAATTTTAAATTCAACCTATCTCCTAGCTTGTTGTAACTTCCTCAAAAAATCTTTAGGATTGTGCTTTCCTAACATGATTAGCTCCTTCCTCCAATTAATCACAATTTTGTCTTTCTTGGATTTGATCAGTTGTTTGTATTCTTTTAAGATTGTTTTGTTTTCCTTTCTCCCTTTAAATTTCCTTTTTGCGGCCTTACATTCTTTGTCATACCATGGATTAGCCGGAAAGGTTTTTGAGATATTCTTCTTTATTCTTGTTCTCTTACAACCCTTTAGTGCTTCCTTAATTAGTGGGATTAGAAAGCTGCTGCTGATGTGGCTTTTGTTATCACTGTTTTCCTTGTTATTCATGATGTCATGATGCATTTGGAGTTGTTCAAGAGCAGTGCAAATATCTTTTTATTATCGTTGTTTATAAGAATCTTGCCCTCTTTATATCCTATTGTGCTTTCATCTAGGACCTGATCACTTTTCCGTCTTTTGACCTTCATATTGTATTTAATATAGAGAGGCATATGGTCCGAATTCAGCTCTACGAGACATTGTTTAATTCTGAAATCAACTACTTTGATGATGATTGATTGCAAACATATTAGATAGTCTACCACACTTTGTCCGTTATACATTTTGCAAGTAAATTTGTTTGATTTAGGCCACGTCTTCATACCATTACACACAACTAACTCGTGGAGGCTGCATAGCCCTAAGAGTTCAGCTCCAAAGTGAAACACACCACCTTTTTCATCCTGAGAAATCTGTTTGCTGATATTGTCATTATCTTCTTTTAGCCACAAGGAATTACTATCCTCTATTAGATCATTGCCCAACTGAATAGCTTGGTTACTCGCTGTCCTAGCATTAAAATCTCCTAGAAGGATTATGTTACCAGTTTGATTAAAGGAAAGAATGTTTTTCTTTGATTAAAGGAAAGCATGTTTTTCTTTAAAGCTGCAAATGGATCTTCGTTGTTTAGATGTCTCTTCTTGTAGAATTTAGAGCTTTTTGGTGCAAACTAGCACGCTGCTAGCCATGTGATCTCCTCATCATCCTCAATCTTCAGCCATATAAATTGTTTATTTGGGTCCTCTTTCACCAATTTTATGATTTTGTTCAACATATCTTTTATCAAGATACTAATCCCTCCATGACCTCTACCTGTCTTTGTTTCTTTATTCCACATGGAGATTTTATTGTACCCTTCAAAATATGGAATCCTACATCCCTTATGTTCATGTGTTTGTATGAGACAAATAATGTCTTGTCCCTCGGCCATGGGCCCCAACCCCGGTCCTCTTATCCATGGATATCCTCTACAATTTCAACTCACCATGCTTAAATACTCTCATGGGGCCCTAAGTTCCTATTTCTGATTCACTGATTTATCAAAAATCTGTGCTTTACCGTTTTTCATCCAAACCCATTTGCCAACAGTCCTTGCTGATTTTACTTTCTCCCACTCCTTCCTCCTTTCCTCTTGCTGGTTAATTGTTAAATCCTCATCTAAGTATATTTGGGTGTCTTTGAGAAGCCCCCTGTTCTTCAAGAATGCACTCTTATCTTCTATGTTGCTGAAAGTAACTCACAAGTTTATTTTTTCCCATTCCCATACTTCTCCCAATTTTGTTTGCTTGCCGAATTTTACCCGTCCATTTTAGTTTGTCCCTGAGGAAGTCATGTGTCAAAATCTCCGTTTTCTCACATTCCCCATAGTCTTTTAAGCCTTTGATAATGATGTTTACAGCCTTTTCTTGTATTTCCTTCTCCTCTCTGATTTGTCTCCTGACTTGTTTTTGAATGACTTCCTTTTGTTCCATAGATCATTCATTGACCACTTGTGCCCATGATTTGGCTTCTTTTATTTTTTTTTTTAGTTCATTTTCTCTTATCACCATGCTTGCTAATGTTGCTTGAACTTCCTCCATTTTTGTTGTGGTATTTGATTTAGTTATTTTTTCCAAGTTATTTTCTATTGTCACTTTCCCTTCGTTCAAAGCCCGTTTGATAGTGATTATTTCTTGCTACCCTCTCTCGATGTTGTCTTGAAGATTTAACACCTACTTTTTCAACCATTTATTTTCTCTTTCAATTTCCCAACTAGTTATTGTGACCTCCTGCAACCTTTCCCTATCCTGCTGTCCTTTCTCCTCCAAGTCCTCTACCCTTGTTTCCATGTCCATAAGATCATTCATAAATGTTTCCAAAGACCAAAGCAAAGGAGAGGAGGGGCTGTAAGGTTCTTGTAGAAATCCCCCCTCACAAGTTCCTTCGTTTGCCCCATCTTTTATTGTAGGAATCCCTGTCATGGTTTCTTGAGATTCCTTTTGTATTGGTGAAACATCTTTTGCTTGTTCTTTGTGTCAATTAGTAGGAGGTTTTTAGCTGTCCTTGGTAAAATCATGATAAGTTTCCTCTTCTGTAGTTGTCTTTTCTTCTTTCGGATCTATCTCCGTTTAAGTATCCCTAGGTATTGCTTTTCATTGACGAAAATGAATTTGGTGTTTACATTGTGATGCTCCTCCTGTTGCATTTCTGGCAAGATGTATTGACAATCTACAATAGCCCTTGGTTGTGACTGCATTTGAGGACTATAGAATGACCACTGTGCCATCTTGAGAGTGTTCAAATGCTAGTTTAGGTTACCATACTACTACTTGTCCTGATCTTAAATTTTTGGTGTAGGGCCTCCTATTCTTAGCCTCACAATATTCTACATTGTTAACCCGGATGTAGAATCTCTCTATGTTTGTGTTTGCTATGTGTTTAGGTGGGGTGCTTGTTTTCTTGTGAGAGAAAAAGTGAATGCAGTTTTCGGGTTTCAAACCATTCATAAACAAATACAGTAGGAGAAAAAAAAGAGAACAAAGAATAGCTTGCAGAGTCCAACCTATAATCTCAATGTTTGATAAAATAATAATAGGGTTTTGTCTCTCCTGCTTTGTCGTCTGTTGTTCCCTGTGTGCCTGACCTGTCTCCTTTCCTGTGCTCAATTTCTATGTGGTCCTGTCCTATTGTCTTCTCTACCCTGTTTGTCGATGCAAATCTCATCATTGACCTTGTCCTGCTAAACTAGTCGCTCTTCAAATCCCATCATTGCCTGCAAATCCTGTCGCTACTATTGCAAATCCATCGCTCTACAAATCCGTCGCGCTTCTATTTCATGCTTATCACATGCAACCATTTTCACAGAAATGAATCTGCTGATGCAGCCATGGCTGAAGGTGAAGGACTTGAAATGAAAAATGACAAAATCAACCAACAATGCAATGTGCTCAAAAAAATAGTTAAATGAAAAATAGTAAGGAATCTATTCATTGTTTATTGCAAAAAATTGCAATTTTCTAAGGTTTCGTGAGATAATTATCATTGTTGTAGACTTGCCAATACCTAAGGAGTTATCAAGTTCATTCCATTGTAAAACCATTTATTGTGGCATAGTTTATTAACAAATAAATCTTTGTTGTTTCATATATTTGATTCAATACATCAAAATTTGCAATTTGAAGTTAATTTATGAATGGGCATATTGGTTGAGTTTGTGGTTTAACATTTCAGTACAGCTATTTTAATGTATTTATCTATCCAAAACTCAAATAAAACCAAAACACATTTAACAGCAGAAAAAAAAATTACAACATCTACATTGAGTAGTTTTGAGCAAGATTCGGTTCTCTACAGTTGTATCATAGCAGTTTCCTACTAACTTGTAGGAATTGGGCTGCATTATTATTTTGATCAATGCTTATATCTGAAATTATTAGTGATTGTTATTCAGTGACATGGATGGTGAGAGGAGATTCATTTTGGGTAGCCATTATACTGACAGAGGGTGTACTTCACCCCCAAGAGATGGAAAGCTTGATATTCAATTTGGTTCTATTGGCTACAGGGGTGCTGTCGGTTGGTTCAGCTAGTAAAGGAAACAGGGATGCTAGCATAGGTTTCGAGATCAACAGAGAGGCTAGAGAGACACTTCGATTCTTGGCAGTGTGATAGCAGCAGGTGGCAGGTGTTGAGTTTGTGGTTTAACATTTCAGTACATCTATTTTAATGTATTTATCTATCCAAAACATAAAATAAACCAAGAAGTATTAAACGGTAGAAAAATAAACTACAACATCTACATTGAGCAGTTATGAGGCAACTTTGGTTCTTTACATTATCTCACCACCACTAGACTTGATCTCAGTTTTCGAGTGAGTTGCATATCTTGCTTCATGGTAGCTCCCACTTCAGATCATTAGGTTTTAGTTAAGTGAATCCTACACAATGTCAAGGAAAGTCCTCATTTTGGTCTCTGCTATGGATGAATCAAAGATGCCTGACTTATACATTACATAGACTCATATTAGGGAAGCTCAGTTGATGACAAAAGGTTTACTTGCGAGTATGTCTTCAGTTTAGACACAGGTGCTATTACTTGGACCAATAAGAAGCAACAGGTAGTCTCTCTTTCTTCAATAGAAGCAAAGTATAGGGGAACAGTCAAAGTAGGTTGTGAGGTGATTTGGATTCTTAGGATTCTTTCTGACATCCATATGCCTCAAGAAGGCCCTTTGCCCCTCTTTAGCGAAAATCAAGGGGCCCTCAAATTTGCCAAATACCCAGTTTTTCTATAAGCGCTCTAAGAATATAGACATTCATTGCCATTTTATCTGTTGACTGGTTGAAGATGGATCTGTATCTTTGCAGTTTGTTCCTACAGCTGACTAGACTATTGATATTCTCACCAAGTCCATAATTCCAGATAAGTTTGTCAAAAGTCAAGGAGCAACTTGGTGTCATTGATAACTTGACCAATAAGAGAGGGTATTAAAATAATATCTCCTTAGTTATTCAATTTATATTTTAATAGTCACTTCTAGATATTGTAAATATCCTACATAATAGATTCTTTCTTTTATTTGTATGTTTCTTTTTAAAAATGTCTCAATTGTAAACTCTACAAGAACAATTCATTCATTGTTAATTATCATCCAATATTTTGCCAAATCATTTGTCTAATAGCATATGCCTCAAGTAGGCCCTACTCATTATTCTATGATAATGAGGGAGCTTTGCAGTTAGCCAAGAATCTAGTCTTTCATGAACCAGCAAAGCATGTAGACCTTCATTGTCACAACATCTACTGGCTTATCAAAGATGGAACCGTAATACTGCAGTATGTATGCACTAAGGACAACACTGCAGACATCCTCACCAAGTCTTTCAATCCAAAAATAATTGTTGAGTTAAAGGGGCAACTTGGTGTAGTAGTTTATAGAATGACCATTAAGGAAAAGGTGCTAGAATAATTTTAATATTTTCGATATCTTACAATTTTGCTATATTTAGCATGTTCTTCTAGAACCTTAGTTAATGGTCATTTAGACTTTCTTATTTAGTTTGCACATTCAATTCTTATTTAGACAACGTCTTTATTTGGACAACTTTTCTTTTTTGTTCACGTTATTAATACCATTTGTAAACTCTATTTAAGAGTTTGCTGTGAATACAATTATTCATTCCATTTTTTACAATTTCAAAATTTGTCCAGCTGTGAACTCTGTCACGAATTCACCTCTAATGATGAATTTTGTTTCTGTCCAATCCACTAATAAAACTCGAAAGTTTCCGTCCAGAGATTTCAAAACTGAAAGCCAAAGCCTCTTAGAATTCTTCAAGAGATAAACCAAACATAAACCAAGCATAATGAGAATGAGCGTCTTGATGTTCTTTTACAGAAAAACCCTATGACTCTTTAGTTTCCCTGCCTATCTCTTCATATTGCCTTTCTCTACTTCTTTTTTTCCCTGTTCTAAATAAATGACCTTATTAATTATTCACTAAGCTCTATTAAGTCATTTTAATACTTTATTAAATTAAGTTGTCATAAAATTTGATATAATTTGACAGCTTAAATTTTAATTATTTAAGTGACTTATAGTGTCTCAAAAAGGGGGCATTACTTAACCTAGCTCTCCCTTCCCATGCAATGTCATTGTCTTTTACATAATCTAATGAACAATTACCATGTCCCCTAAAAATAGTTTCAAAGTTTCCATGTTCCTTCAACATCACTTAGCATTTTTTGATAGTTTAATCATCACCTAAATTTTCACTACTCTCTTAATCATACCTTCATGGCATATCAAACAAACTATTTTTAAGGAATCAAGCACTATAGCATAGAAGGAAAAATGATTGATGTGCTAACCATCCCAATGCAAGTTTGCGTTTTTGAGGGAATGTTCAAAAATATTCTGGCTTTCATATGTTTTGGTTTCATCCATAAAAAACATATAAAAACAAGAAATATGTACATACTCGCATCAGTATTTAAGTTTAGTATACCACATAGCATTGTATATTGTGTATTGAACAAAATTCCCATAAAAATAAAAATATTACAAATTCTTAACTCGAATATCATGATAAACATAAAAGTCAAAAACAATATTGTCAGCTGTCGAACATCAGCTATAATTGATCAAGCACCACCATATAGCTCTTCAACAATATCATCATCACCATCTTAGACAATATAGGCACAACTACATTGAAGGAACCACAAATACTGTTACACACACTAGAATTGGCACTTTCATGCCCCTAGCTAACTCGCCTACAACATCAAGGGCAACACTGTGGGAAGTGGAAGCACTTCAGTCAACATGCTTTAACTCAAAATCCCACTGCCTTGAAATATCCCTATGCATATATGCACCAGATTTTTCCAAATGTTCCAAAAGAATTTATACAAACATTCTGCAAGAAAACTGGTTTCCATTCATCCACCAAATTATCTCGGACCTTATATTCAGAAAACACAATAATCAACACAAAGTGAAGTAGAGATTATTCATGAACAAATGAAAAGCAATCACCAGAATAAGCCAAAGAAAGAAAAGATCTGAATCTGCGAGCTAATGTAATATTTCGTATCAAAAGATGTAATTACAAGACAAATAAGATCAAAATGTAAGTGAAGGTATGCCTTCTCAAATTATGTAAACAATGAAGAAGATATTAAGATGGATAAAATTTGATTAATATGTAAGAGAGGGTATATGCCCTTTCAAAGACCGCTGATAAGAAACAGAGGAAAATGTCCTTACATATAGATAGGACGTTATCATCCTAGGCAATACTAAGGGTTTTCTTCCCCGTTCTTTTCCCCTAGTGCCCGCACATTGAACAGGGCAAAGCCATGTACCAATTTTTAAAATAATTTTAATAAAAATATTGGCAAAAGCTTTTTACCAATAAAATAAATAAATTTACATCATATAATATTAAAGACTGAAATGGAGGTGTAATGTTCCCATTTTTCTGAGCATCAATTTTTAGAGGATTAGCCTATTTCTTGACCCTCATTAGTTAATGGAGTTTTTTAGAGGGTCCAGCTTGGGCATCACAGAGCTTTACAAGTGGCAGTTGTCAACATGTACCTCACCAGATCCTTCACTTGTTTGGAGGCATTGATATTCAGAGGTTTTTGGTTCTGTTTTGATAAACTTACTATTTATAGTAAGTTCTTGAATGTAAGAGATGGTCTCTTTAATATTTTTAGTAAGGCATATAGATTGACAGTAGAAGCAGTGGACTAGCCAATGATGATGTCGGAATCATTGAATCATGGTTATTAATTCTCATATGAGATTTAATTATTTTTAAATTATTGCTTTAATAATTAATTATTTTAAGGGAGTATTATATTGACTTCATGTGACTTTATAATTAAAGGGAATTTAATATCATAAAGTCAAATTATAAAGTGAGCATTTAATTATTTCATGCGAGTTTATTATAAAAGGATATTTATTGATTATAAAGTCAAGTTATCAAAGGGTGCATTTATGCTGGAATGACTATCCACTTTATGGTACACATTATTAGGTGACCAAGAAAATGTCAATAATGATATTAATGAGCATTTATTATGACTCTGGTTTGGGCATTCTCTTTGGAGATTATTATGAAGTTCTATTAAAATACTAAAAATGGATTTCAAAAGGGAAAGAAAGGTATTTAATGTTCAGCCCGTAGGTGAACTGGAAAGAAACATATAATCAATACAAGATATTATTCATTATCAAATGCTTTCCGTACACAACAATGATATATCAAACAATGATAATGATAATAATATGATGCCAAAATACATAAATGTTCACGACATTTAAAATGTCTGAAACGGTGCCAATGAAATGACATAACCGTGTTCGCACGGTGACTGTCTAACTACCCTTTTTGCCAAACAACATTTAAGAGTGGAGAGAAGAAAATCAAACTCATTATTGATGATCAACGGTCTTTGCAAATTGGTGTCCTAGAGTTTGTTCAATTGAAACAAGGGCTTCAACTATACCAGGGCATTAGAGATTGCCCAATCTTCATTGCTTAGCAGTTTTGTGGTTGTGAGAGATCAACTGAATCACTCTAATAATATTATAACTTATATTCTAATGGAGACATCAGGAGGGTAGCCATCTATATGGTTACTTGCCTTAAAATAACAAATTTTAATAATAGTAGCTAAAGCATGGACTCATCGACAACCTATATACTTCAGCCATGAGGATTTATGTCTTCAACGTCTATCGCTCATCTACAGGAACATATACCTTAATTCCAGGTCAAATCAAGTGGAGGAAAATGGTAGGCATGTTGAAGAACTGAGAAAGGAGCGGGTCCAAAAGGATGGAGATGGAACTGGGTTGAAAGATATTTTCAGTGACCAGCAACGCTAAAGGAAAAGTCCACTCCAATATCATCAATAGAATACATATTTCAGAAAGAAGGAAAGAAAAAAAATAAAACATGTTGTATTCATAGGACGGAGAATATCATGAGGTATGAATCAAGACTCAGCAACTCAAGATTGGAATTGGTTTTGGTTTGTTTCCCTCTTCATTTCGCATCACACATCAGCACACTAAATAATGGCGTGATGAATGTTTTGTGTTGGGTGGATATTTTGTAACTGACAGTTTTGGGTAAGAATCCAGTCGCAAAATAAGATGACCAGCCACAACGTGTAAGACAGTCTCTCCTACCTTAATGGGAAGGCTCCCCCTTCTCACCGTTCTTTGGATCAACTCAAGGTAAGCAAGAAGTCGAGAGATTTTGTAAAAAGGGTGTTACCAATATCCTTTCTTTTTAACTTTCAAGAAAGAATCCACTTACTCATGGAGCAAGATATGGGCAGGGTGAATCTCTAACTACGCTTTTATCAAGAGTTGGAAATAGTTATACCAATAAACCTTTACTAACTCAAAGGCTAGCTAAAAATGTACCGGTTTGGCTCTAAGTCCAGTCCTACTTCTATATGAAAAAGCTTTACAATTAGGGCACAAAGACTCCTAAAAGTAAGAATACTTAGCTATTTTGCAAATTAAGAAGAAAATATAAGCTATAGACAAAGCTTCTAGCTATACACTTTCACAATTGCTCCTAGTCAAAACTTTGGCTTCAATTGCTTCTTAACTATTTCCTATTCAATTCACGAGATACAATTACCAATAACAAAAGATAACTTGGATGAATTATAGACAAAGCTTACAATTCACACAAATAACAATCTCACTTAATCAAAGTTAAGTCTCAAATGCTCCTTTGTATTCACTTTCTCTCTAAATGGTGCTTACACGAAGTTCTGTTGGCACAATTTCTCTAGAGCTCTCTTGCATAAAGATAATGATGATTTTACAATGAGGGGGCACTCCTTTATATAGGCACAAGAGTTGAGAAAAAGATGGAGGAAAAAATGGAAGCCACTCAACCAACTTTGACATAGTCTAACTAAAGGAGAAATTAAAGGCTTACATGCAACTTGCATTACATCCTTTTACATACATATAATTATGTTTTTTTATGAAATGCATTCTTTACAACTACTAATAAGAAATAAAAACAAAATAACAATCTTGTTGATGTCAGTTTTGTACCACTACATAACATATAGCAATTGAACACTTGATATGGGATATCAAATACTCAATTCCTCTCTTGAAAAATTAACACTCATGAAAACATGAGAAAAACTCCAATGTTCCTTACACCTGTGGATACTAACTCAGCTATCGATGTGATTTGTTGGTAATCACATAGGCAGCCTTATGTTGTTCATTCAAAGATGATTTGGATTTTGGGTGTGATGGTGATGGTGATGGGTTTGCAAAATATGAGTTTCAGATAATGTTGATGGTGGTGGTGATGGGAGTGGTGTCTGCCAATGACGCTTCTCCTTACTTCCTCAATGCTCCAAATACTAAATTACTCACTACTCTACTCCTACTCCTATAAATGGAAAGATTAGCAAATGAACGAGGATTGAATCTAATGAAAGCTAACCAGCGGCTCTACCTCCATAGATGCAATGATTCAAGGGAAAAAGACTAGTTTACCGCACAAGGCTTCCTAACAATCTGCTAGGATGCTAGTGGCCTAGTTTATAAATCCCTATCAAACATCCACTAATATCACCATGCAATTATCCATCTACTCTTACTTAGCAACCTTCTTGAAAAAAAATCAACTTTAACAGCTTCAAAGGAAATCTAATTCTAACTATTTGGAAGTAGAAACCATGCAGTAACACCAAATGTTCTTAATCACCATGCAAGTCACAACAATGATAGAGGCAATTTTGGTATTATCTTAGCAACAATTTTCTCTGACCCTTTACAAATGAGAGCAAATGGCCATATATCGAGGCCAAAATTAAAAAGAACAGTAGCAATTAAGAGGCAAAACCAAAGATCCCGATTGGATCCTAGAAACCCTAATTAGGGTTGCCACCCCATCCGCCAATGAGAAGACGCCGCCTCATCAATGGACCAATGAAAAACAGGAAAAGTGGCAACCAATGAGAAGGCACCAAAATGGTAGCCAGTCAGAATCAGACACCTATCCTACACAAGGAGGAGAATTTGCTACTTGGGCTTACATCAAATGATCTAATATAGTTCTACCCCTTTTCTTTCATATTTTTAGTCAAAGCAATGAACTTGGCTAGCTTGTCGTTGACTTCCTTCATGGGAGGGCAAAGTGTATGTTTCATCTTGAGCTCAACTGAATTCATCTGGTTGCTAGCTGCTTGCAGTGTTTTCTCATGATCCTTCTCGTATTCGTTCGCATATCTGATAAAGGCATTGAGAGAGGCAAGGGTGCCCAAATGCTTCTTCTTGGTGGCAACCTTTCCCAACTCATCCAATCTTGATCCAAATTCTTTCTCATTGACATTCTCCTCTTTGATAATTTCAAAATCAAACGCAGCCCCAACATTGCTCATCATGGTTGAAATGGAAGTGTCAACCCTTGGGCTGTGTTGTGCAATCTCATTCTGTACCTCTTCAAGTATTCTCAATCTGATAGCCAAGGCAACAAACCAAGACTCCACCATTCTCAATCCTCCTTCATCTACATGGCTCTTTCCAAATATTTCTCTCGTAGCTCAATGAATACCTGTAGCCTGGTTATGGCTAAGTCCTTGACTGGAAGGAAATCTTTCCATTCACCTTCAAATATTTTGAATTTATCTCTAATAGCCATTAATGACCTGAATGTTGAGACAAAGGAAGGCAAGAAATTTCGCCCATCTTGGATTGTATCATGGATCCAATCCATGACTTCACGCAGCCGAGCTGAGATCTCTTCTGTGTTGCTCCCACTATCTTCTGAAAGCGCTGTCTGGTGTAATTGTTGGATAGGCTGGCAATCTCTCCAATATTTATTCTCGGCCTCCAACTTTACAATCCTTTCGTTTGCATTCCTCAACCTTTCTCTGATTGAAACTATGCCTTCCTAGATCTCCTCACATTCCATGTCATTCGTGACTCTTCCCAAGTTATGCTCCACTATCTCATATTCCTAAGCTACAATCTCATCCAATGCCTTGCTAACCATTGGCATAGAAATCTGAACTTTTCGATGACCATCATTGTCGCTCGTGATTACTTTTGCCACCGTTTTTGCAATTTGTTTGTGGTTCTTGCTATCACCCTTTTCCATTAATCCTTGGATCTCTTCAAATGTTCAGGTAGTCATGTAATGTCTCTGTTTTGGCTGACATCGTTTTGCGTGCCGGATCAGTCTATCACGAAATCTCGTAGATTGGTGATTGTGAGGAGAGAGTCATTCTGGCGTTTATTTGGGGATTGGATGGCTTATTATGCTCTTGGAGATATTATTTTATTTATATTTTATCATTACTTCTTATATGGGGCCCACATGTTATAATTCTAAGTTGACTTGCACTTTTTATTTTATAAAGTTATTTAATAATAAAAGTGCATTATAATGGAATTTTATAATGGATGCTTCTAGAAGTTCTTAGTAACTTCTTAGAAAAGTGAATAAATAGAGGGCTTGGCCTCTCATTTTGGACATAACGGATTTGATAATTCTACTACATTTTCTCTTGAGCATTTGTGGCACCATCTAGGTCTGCAAATATTCAGCATAATCCTTGAGAACGATACCTCTCAAGAGATTGCATAACTGAGGAAGTGAAAGACCTTCTGAAGGGTTGCACATTGGAAGTGGTAATCAGCCATTTCATGTTGAGCTTCATTGGTGTATTCAATTTTGGACAGAGCCTTGATTGAGGGTTTGAGGTTTTTGTTGCAAGGAGACTTGTTTTTCATCTGCTCATCAAGGGGAGTCATTTTGGCTGAGCCTTGGAGGCAAGTCAGTGCATTTTTTGAGGAGTTTTTGACAGGACCTGTTATACAACTGAGACACACATATTTGCTCATATCTAACAACCAGTTGGGAGTCTGATTTTCTGTTTTGGGTAGGATATTCCTCTACCCTAGGCGCCTCCATTCTTGACATTTTCGGCCAGTTACTGCCCAGCAACAATTTATGCCAGGTGTCGTATAGTCCGTAGAGGTACGGCTGCAGATTGTACAGCTGTCGGTGACAGGACAGATCGTGGTTGCAGTTTGATTATTACACCAACATCAATCAGTCAATATCATCTTCATTATATCAGATTCTTCCCCTATTCGGTTGTAATAGCTAGATGATTATTGTGTCATGATTGTACTAAGGGTTTGAATAGATGCGTTAACAGTCAATGCATAAATTGCAGTTCAGTCACTGTTGTATACAGCTGTATGAAACATTGCATCCTAAGTTGAAGTAAATTGCATGTGACGAGACATTTATGATCAGTCCAATCAATAAGGACATTCTTGCATTGCATAATCTGTAGTAGTTTTCTAAGTACCAAACTATTTGTAAATTCTGAAAGTGCAATTGTGTGTAAGGAAGTCTATATTGGAATATATTCATATTAACACTATTTTTGCACTATTGTGTTGCCTGGATTTGTTGCTCAACAATATCTACGATCAGTTATTTACTACCAGCAGTATAGTTGATTGCTTGCCAAGTGTTTGATGGAATTTTTCAATACATATTCAATCTTTTAACTCAATAGTACAGTTCAAATTACATGCCAAGTGTTTGATGAAATTCAATTGTACAAAGAATCAGTGTTTTAGTGATCCTATTAGTAAGGGTCATTACAAGTCACTGCCTCGCCTCTTGGCATAAGCATTTGCCTTAACCATGCAGTGAATCTCCCCAAATCTAGATTTGGTTCGATTAGCAAAGGATTGCCAACGGCCTTGGGCACCTAGCTCATTTCCTTAATATCAATTGGTCAATCCTCTTCTTCACTAGTGACTATCACATCCTCTCCATGTTGGTTCTCCAAGAGAGGAGAGTACTCGGTGCTATCGCTGTAACCACTTGATTTTGAATTAGAGCTCACCTCTACAACGGCCCCTTGTCCACTTGTATTATCTTCTTGGCTTCTTGCCTCAATTATGCTCTCCATTGATGGCGTTGCATTATGTTTCTTGCTAGAGGTCCCTGATGTTCTTTACTCTTCTCAATCTCCAAACCTCTCTTCCTATTCTTAACTGTTCTTTGTCGTTGACTACTGCCCTCGCCTTTCTGTCCGACTAACTCTGTTGGACCTTCCTTTGGTTTCATCTTCTCATAAGTAAGGTGTATCCTTTGACTTTGTAATTTCCTCAACTTCCCATTGTACTACGACTCAGTGTATAGATCCACTGTCCTTGTAACTGCCTCCAAGGAAGGATCCTGATGATCATCCCAATCCACTGGATTCAACATCCTTCCATCCATTGTTTCATAATCTTCTTTTAGCACATTGTCATCATCTTCTAGTTGATCGGGAATATCAAGGCCTCTCCATCTAATTGCCCTCATCACGCTCACTGACAATCTTGAGAAAGATAACTTCCTCACATGAAAGTCATCCTATGCATTGACCCAAAAATCTTCTATAGTAGGAATATGTTTGAATGTATTTTCGTAAGATACCTTGATAAGACCATTAGGATCAAATCCTTGCCTTGCTATATACCATCCTAGATGATACCATTCTAATTCTTTCTCTATAGCTGCAAAGGCAACAAGATTGGGACAACTATCATTGTCAATTCCAAATGAGAAGGTAATCCCTGTCTCACCTTTAAGCTTCATCATTTTGTCATAATGCTCGAGTTGCCTAGCCAACTCCATCAAAACTACCTTGTGGGGTGGGTACCTTGGGAGTCTCTTGGGACAAACTGTGCTTCTTGGTACTCTAATATAAGTGAATTGCGGAAATTGGATGAACCAACTCAAATACTTCTTAACTTTTGCTTCTGCTTCTGATAAGAGCCTCTTAGTAGGTGTCCCTTGCAATATTCTTACCGTTTTCATAGCAAAGGCATCGCAAAACATCTTATAATTCTTGGTGTTATGCAAATGAAACTGTAGATAGCACTCATGCACCAAACATTGCCCCGACCCATTGCCAATTACTTCTAAGGCCTTAAGTCTAGGATTTTTATACAATCTCGCAATTAGATAGAAAAGATAGGACCCCATATAGAGTTTCTTTTGATTTTGTATGGTTCTAATTTGCAACTCTAAATTCTCGCTTATAATCCTAGCCCAATCAAATCTTCCTTTTCCATTTTCAATTCCATCAATAAAATAATACATCTAGTTTTCGAATTGCATACCTTGAGCTAAACCCATGATCCAGCTGAGCAGCACAATGAGATCGCCATATTCTAATTTGAAATCTGATTTGGTGAGCTTTGACAACTTGGTGACTCCCTTCTTGCCTTTGTGTAACCAATTTAGCTTTAGATGAATGAAGTAAGCCTCCTAATTACCCTGAAATAACTTAGCCACTTGATCCATCATTACCACTATCACGCCTTTCTACTAGGGGATATTAAATGTTTCTTCAATCACTTGTCTGTCGATGTTGGCTAACACTCTCTTCCCTTCATCAAAAATGATGGACTTGGTAACAATATCAAACTGAGATGCACACTCCATTACCAATTCTGGACAAGGCGAGGTAGGAGGGAAGGCTTTCGTGTGTACAATTTCGTTTTTGTAGATTTTCTATGCCATGGGGGATTGCCCTTCCTTCAATCTGTCATTTGACTGTATCATGTTCACTGTACCGATATTGGTGTCACTTATTTGCCTAAATTTTGAGAAGAAGGCGGTCTTAGGCATCATGTCTTCCTTGTCCCTTTTGGTATTTGTTCCCTTTGGGTTCTTGCTTGCACTAAAATCTACCATCCTAAAAACTTATTTCTACCCCTTCGTTCTTAATGATATGGAATACACTTATCGATCTCCAACCTTCTTTCTATCGATGGACTCTAACTTATTAATACCTTGCCTAGTCCTATCTCTGAACTTATCAATTTCCAACTTTCAACATAGGGGTGGGACTACCACTTATTTCTACCTCTTTGTTACCTTAGGATGGACTACACTTATATCTCTCAACATCAACCTAGGGTGGTCTAGCTTATTTCTGCTATAATAAAATGTACACTTATCTCTCCAAACTTCAACCTATCAATGGAATGATCAAGTAGTAGATGATGAATGCAAGAAGAATATACAGTGAACAAACCAAGCAAGAACTAGTGGAATCCGCCTTTAAACCAATCCTCACCTCTAAAATGAATAGAATTTTACCTTAATTTGTCTTTACCAATAATTAGGCCCTATTAGAATTTGGATCAGATCTCAGAAATTTCAAGCCTCCTTGCAAATAATGATGCCCAGAGAAAATTGCCCAAGTCTATAGCAGAAATTCGTAGCCTTTGGAAGAAAACCGGACCCCACAAAATCATCCAAGCAAGAGAATAATTTCAAATCTGCTCCCAAATCGCCTAGGGCAGGAATTCGCCCATGATAGAAGAAGAGAAAATACTGCCAAGGAGGAGAAATCTTCTTCAAGAAGAAAATCGCCTAGGCTGGAAATTGCCTCTTCAAGAAAAATCACCCAACACATGAGGAGGAGGAAGGTAGAATGAGGGAATGAGAGAGGGGGGAGCCCCTCTTATACCAAATTTTCCCATCTCTCCAAGTTGGCCGACCTGCCTTGGAGGAGAACAAAATTAAATTAGCTCCTTATTAATGGCCCAGATTTAAATGCCATGCTAAAATTACTTAGCTCATAGTGAAATTAACCCATTTAATTGCCGGTTGTGAACAAAATTGCAAAAAAAAAAAAAAGGAAAACCTAGGAGATGCAAAAGTTTTCATTTAACACCGTTTTAGCAATTAAAATATCATGAAAATCGAATTTGGCAAGCCAAAATCGATTTTCAATTTTAATTTACCAACTTCTTTCAACATTTAAAAAATCTTCTAGGCAATATTTCAACCAATTTAATGAAATTTTGCAATTTAATCCACTTAAAGCTTTGCAATCCAATTTTAATTTTTAACCAAAATAAATCATTTTTCTAGCATTCAAAATCGATTTTCCAATTTTAATTTCACTATCAAAAAATTTCTCTCTTCACCAAAAAAAAAAGATTTTCCAAAACAATTAAATCTAAAAAGAAATCATTTTGAAAATGCTCAAGTCTATACAATTATTTCCAATTTCCAAAATCTAAGTCCAAAATTTTGCAAATTTATCTTGCTGAATATTGTTCTAACCATCGAAAAAAAAATGTTATTTTTAAAATTTGTTCGGCCTAAGGATAAAATTACATTTTTTGGAAAATCAAGTTTCGCACTAGGTGAAAAAGACAAATCACATCCCTCCTTGCTCAAAGGCATCCAAAATGTAAAATTTTCAAATAGAAAACTTTTGGACAACTCCAAAAAAACTTGCTAAGGAAACCGAAAAAAGGGGGTCCCCAAAATTTTGGAGCGATGCTGTTAAAACTTCACAAAAAATCTCAAAAATTGTTTCTCAGTGCCTTGAATTTGACGATGATGTCACACACTATGGAAAGATCAGCAATTTCCATGGTCTTCGATATGGCTTCTACTCTCACGGCATTTGCATATGCTAATTGCACAACTTTGGAATTTGCTATTGTAATATCTAACAAGTGTTTTGTCAAGGATTTATACAAAACAAACTTGTTCATCATATGTAAACCAAAATCTTTGAAATCTACATCAGCATTGATCCTATTGGTATATTTTGAATTTACTATCTCTCTTGCACTACGATTACCAAATTCATCAACAACATGACATCCCATCTGTTCTAAATTACTAGTGACACTTATTTCAACACTTGTTTCAACTGCTTGACAATTGAATAATTGAATAATTGCCAATAGACAAAGGCTTAGCTAAGGTAATGTCAAAACCAGGCCTATGTAACGCATGCTAATCACTTTGCATGTCCATAAGCTATCTAGCTAGCTCCAATAAGATGATTCAATCTGTAACATACCTAGGTAAGGTATACGGCTCTCGCTTGAAATATCCAACTCTCAAGTATGTGAAAGTGGGGAACTGAAGAAAAATAAAGCCGTATTCATTCACCTTCTCCCATGCTGCATCAAATACTCTTTTGATAGACAACTGCTTATCAAAAAAGCACAAGAAATGTCCAAAGAAGGCATCTAGGGGTCTTCTATAGTGGAATTTACTATTTACCAAAAGTGATTTGGTCATAGTAATCCCAAATAGAAACTTGAAGACAATCTCCTTTGGTAGAAAGACTAGAGAAAGATCCCATAGCAGTAGCAATGTAAACTAGATAAGAATTCATATAGAAAGGTATTGATGTTCCCACATTACATATCTACTGGCAGAGTGCAGTACTGATAAGTTCTCCTCAAAAGATGTGTTATTTGTTCTCCATAATCTAAAACATGAACTTATACATCCATGGCTCAAAATCAGTAGAATCTTTAAAACCACAAATCTGACTTAGAAGGATGATGAGATCCTTATACTCATGTTTGAAATTTGACCAATGAATGGTTTTTGGCCATTTGGAGAAATTGCTTCTTTTTATTGTCTAACCAATAAAAGTTAACATACTTTTGATAATTACTCTTTTGCTCATTCCAACTAGCCAATGATGATCCTTTAGTCAAATCAGCACATTCTTATTTATGCGGAACCTTGAAGATTTGTTCTATAACCTCAGGATCTAGGCTAACGATAACCTTGCCGTCAGCATCTTTGATAGTTTTCATCTTGGGAGTAAACCGCCATGCACATCCATAAACAAAGTCAGGTTCTATAGCTGCCACAAGAAACATAGATACCAAGTGAATGTTGCTTCTCCTAATGCACTTCATTTCATGACTAGCCGGAGCTTCAACTCTTTGCAGAAAATCAGCCACGTCCACATGACCAACCTTCGTGTCCAACACTATAATGTCCCTAGTCTGGGACTCCCTCCAAAAATGTGTTTTATACTTAGATTTCAATTTGTAAAGAGTCCAATCTTATTTATCAAGGAAGATATCTGACATTTGCAATAATTATATGCTGGATAGTCTTATAACAATTATTATTCTTTACCCTATATAAAATCACACTATTGAGTTGTATTGGTTTTTTGAATCTTATAAGTTGAATTCTTCAGATACCAACAACTATTGATCAAACTTCCTAGTGATAATTTGGATGAGAACGATGTCTAGAGTTGCTAACTCTTAAATGAAATATTTTTGTGCTTATCAAAGGACTCCCTGCAGACTTTTGATGTTGTAATTGGGATTTGTATATTTCTATATGCTCAAGATTATCTGAATCTTCTCTAGTTAAAGTTTCTAACTGTGACTAGTTATGAGGCCACGAAATCTGTCTATATGGAATCTGTTTGTAGTAAAATGGAATAGGATACTTCAAATGTAATTCTTCCTTAGTTTCAGCTATATGATTTCTTGTTAGGTTTGATGGTGTTGTATGTTCAGAGAAACTGGTAGCCAATTGCGTTGAATCCTTTATGCCTGTTGTATCTGAATGTATACGTAGATAGTCAAGATATCAGTTTAAAACTCTCGCAAATTGTAAGGTCTTTCGACCAGGCACATCTGATATGAGATGGCAATTATCCCAGTATCATAAGTTGGTAATCCATTATATGACAAAGGTTGTCTGATCTTCTTCAACGTCGGTGTTGTCTGTCCTGCTCACTCTCTTCCTGTCGCACATGAATCTTCTTTCCACTCGGATGAACTCGCACTTCCTTGTTATATTTCTACCTTTAGTTTTCTTCCTGTCTTTGTCTTCTTCAATTTTATTCTGCGTATCCTCTGTGTATAAGTATATTGGGGAAAAAAAATACTTTTGAAGGGTCACGACCAATAGCATTGGTCGTGATTCTCCTTTCTTCCTTTAATTTGATCTTTCATTTATTATTATGTTTTAATTATATTTTAGTTTTAGTAATTTAGATTATAATATGGATTGGATAATAGCTTGAAAGGAAAAAATTACAATTAAAAAAAAGAGATGGACTATTATTATTTTGTTAAATAATAAGTATAATGAAATTGTAAAATTTACAATTATGATTTATCATTATTATTTTAGAGAAGGAATATTGTGTCATTTAAATATTGTTATTTTTATTAGTAATGTGCATTTTACTAATAATATATTTTAATTGTAATATATATATTTTATTATATTAATAATATATTATTATAGTAGTTATATATTATTATGCTAACTTTATTGGTTCAATTATTATTTAATGATATATTATCATTTTAGATATTAATTTATTATTTAAAAATTGTGTCATTTAATTAATTTTGACATGTGAGATTGGGGATATCACAAACACATTATCAAAAATAGATATGACTGAAGAAGGAGCTACATGAGTCAATTCTTTATCACATTGATATTTCATTTTGCCTTTGGATTTGGATGGCGAGGACATATCTTGTGTTTGCGCTATAACACAGAAATCCCAAAACATAAATACATCACCAGAAGGAATCTCCATACAGGTGAATTCCAAATCAGCAATGAAGATTTGAAAATGGATTAAGACTTCACAAATCCATCAAAATGGCTTCAAAGAGAAAGCATATGCATATGCAATGGAACAAAAAGTGGAATGGAGTGAATTGAAAGCATAACGAAAGTGAGAAAATGGAAAATGAAATGAAATGAAATGGAATGAGAATGTGTGAAGGTGAAACGCATAGGAATGTGTGCAAATGAAAATTGCTAATTTCAAAAGTGACTTAGCATTTTCATGACATTATTACATGAAAAACAAGTACATGTAAATGCAACATGTAACAGGAGGTGGAGGGTGAAATGAGATGCGAATGTGGGTGAAGAATACACTTCACATGTATGTGCAAATGAAGGTCAAGATGGAAAGCATGGAAAGATGCGGAAACATGTATTTGCTCATGAAAGTGCAAATGCATATTAAGGGATCGAAATGGAAAATGGAAGTGAGATAATGAGTTTTACAATCACTTTTGGTGAAAAGGAGAAGTCAAAGTACATGGAAAGTGAAAATGACATCTTTTTTACTTTCCAAAATGTGACTTTTAATCAGAATCGGACCTTTTTGATGCAATTACACGTAAGATATTTTGTGTAATCATGTCATGCGAATGGAAGCGAAAAGTGAGATGGGTGAAAGTGGAAGTGGAAAATGAGATTAAATGCATATGCGGATGGTGAATGAGATTAAAAACATGTAATCGCATTTCTCTGAGTGAGAGATGAAGTGTTATGACATAGAAACGGAAAGTGGAATATGACGAAGCTTTCACATGTAATGAAGCAAAAACAAGTTCTTGGGCAAGAACTTGTAATTTCTCCAAGTAGAGAAAACCGGCAAGCAAGTAGAGAACACAAAATACAAAAGAAACAACGTACTTTCGTAAAATAACTCAAACATGCCAAGATGCAATGCACTTCAAAACTCAAATTTGAAATTGGGACTTGGGAAAAAACCAAAAACATGAAAATGAGTAAAAACTTCATATTTAAAGGAAAAATACACTTTCCATGACAAAGATTTTCACAAATGGCAACCATCAAGTAATTTCATGCATAAAATCAGCAAGATAAGCACAAATAAAACAGCAAGGAAGAAGTCTACTTACATGAAGATTAAGTGCCAAAAATGAAAGAAAAAGATGCTCCAATGTTTGAAAAATTCTCCAAAAATGATAAGACCTTTTCCAACTTTGCAAATTCGAATGGGAGAGGGCAGCAAACAAGGAGTTCTTGTTAGAAGATGCCAAAACGTGCCCTTAAAACACTCCAAGATCCAACGTTTTTTAATGTTCATGCTTGCAAGACATTTTCAGCAAAAAAAAAAATTCTTCATGTTGCAAGATCAAAACGTTTTGATCATTAAACATCAAAATATGAACTACAATGCAATGTAATCCCCAAAATATGGCAAATCGATTTGGCTGGGAGGAAAAGCATGCATTAAAAATGGATTTTTTTTGCAAATTTCTTCGAAAACTTGATCCATTATGAAGCTTTTAAAAACATTTTTGAGGTAAATGAATCCATTTTAGAAGCAAGAGAAATCATTGCTATCCAAAAACGTCTCCAATGGAACAAATTCCATGCAAATCCATTGAGAAAATCTTAAGTTATGACCAAAAATGGATGTTTTTGGAGTTCTCTTAAAAAACGTGCCCTACGATTGAGCTCCCAAAAACAATTTTCAGCATGTTAAATCCATTTTTTATGCAAGGAAACTCATTGCCAAGTAAAAATACCTTCAATGGAAAAGATTTCATGCAAATCCACCAACTAAATCTCTCACAATGAGCAAAATCGGGTTCTTGGGGAGCAAATACATGCATTCTTTCAAAATCGAACATTTTGAAGAGCACAACACATTTTAAAACATGCTTTTGATCAAAATCGCACCTTTTTGGGTGCATAGCATGTTTTGAAATGTGCATCCAAGCAAAATCGCACCTTTTTGGGTGCATAGCATGTTTTAAAATATGCATCCAAGTAAAATTGGACCTTTTGAAGGAGAATGCATATTTGAAAATGCAACTCACCCTTTAGATATTTAGACATAAAAACTTCACTTTTCATGTCATAGCATCAAAAAGGTCCACTTATAATGAACCTTTGGTGTAATGGCATTAAAAAGGTCCACAGAAGTAAACTTTATATGCAATGGCATGTAAAAAGTCCACTTTTGATGGATTTTACATGTTATTGAATATAAAATGTCCACTTATGAAGACTTTAAGTTATTTAATTCACTTAAAATTATAAAAATGTTACAAAATGGGTCATAAACAATATTTATTTATCATATTATGAAATATAATAGATAAACATCATTTTAAAGTAACATTTAAATAAGCATTTGATTTTTAAAACAAAAAATAAAAATGAAACTTTATAGTTATATAGTTACTTTAAGTGAAAAATTAAAAAATAACTCAACTTAAAATTATAACATAAAGTGCGCTATAGTCACTTTAAGTTATAAATTTAAAGTAAAAGTAACTTAAAAACGTAACAAAAAGTGAATATAATGTTATATTTTTCAAAATGTGATGTCAAATTGAAAATATAACATCATATTTTTAATTTATGCGGTTGCACCTAATATGTTCACTTTTGAGGCACTAAAACGAGCATAACTCTTGATTGACAACTCTGATTGACCTCTAGGTTAGACCGAATCGAAGGGAAAAACGTAAGGCATAATATGAGCAAAACCAATGGACTAAAAACAAGCAAACACAAACTCAAAAGCAATGAATGAACAATGAAGGCTTCAAAAATCAAGAAAAGGCTCGACAAAAAGAAAAACAAAAAAGACTTGATGAAGGCCTTCAATAAAACAATTTGATATTTGAATTGAAATGGATCAATCGATCAACATTAAACAATTAAAAATCAAATTCAAGCTTAGAAAAACGCAAAACTAGCTTGGAAAAGTTTCATGCTGTTACCAACATTTTGTGGTGACAAAATGCAGGACAACATTTTGAACTATTGATGCTAGTGCAGCTTATTATTAAAGTTTCAGGCAGTAACAATAACCTTTATGATCTGCCAAGGGAAGTAAAGTCTAGTCACAAGAATTTAGGGATGGATTCCAAGGTCAGATCAAGAGCAAAAAAAGCATACCCAGAAGCCAACTACCTAACTTCTATGCATCAAAATCACTAGACATCCTTTAAAGTTCATGTGTGAAGGTTCAAGAATTACAAATATTCGTAAGATTTTTGGAACAAAAAATCATACTTGTAATTCACAAAAGTCCCTTCAAGTAAGCTGTTTGAAGAGATTACGTAGAGGATAGCGAGGAGACCAAACGAGTGCACATGGGACATTACAATAGATCATTATATACTTCATAAGCCTAATTTATCAACATATTTATAGTACATTCCTCGGATATTTCCTATGGGATGATGTCTAGATTGATATAATCTCCACCATTGTGGAATTAGACTTCTTATCTTCTACTCAAATTGATTTTGTTAAATAAAGCATGTGGGTATAACAGTGATCGCTACGGACCATGTTCACTACCGTGGCATTGCAATAAGCCTTTCACTTCAGTCCAAGCTCATTCAAGGTATAAATTTGATAGAAAGTCATCCTTTACAACTAATGTAAAAGAAACAAGTTCAAAACCCTATAGAATCGGATTGGGGATATTACAATATCCTAGAAGAATGAAGACGTGGAATTCAGTTCAATAAATTGAAACCTTCTCTTCTATGGGTATGTTTGCAAGGACTCATCAAGTTCAAGTTGAGAATGGAGAATGACGAATGACATCTGCTTATTTACCTTTTCTTGTTTGCTGCAATGAAAGCATGTTCCATCACCATGTATGACATTTCTTCAAAATAAAAAAGCTTGGGGACTTCATTTTTAAGATGTAAATGGGAAACTCCATAATTTTCTATCAATCCATAATTGTTCATCTCCAAATTATTATGATTGCTCCATCACTTCTTCAGTGAGGAGGTTTGGGACTTTGTGACATCCATAAAGAAGATTTTGAGCTTTTTATAAAAAGATTACAAGGAAGGAAATGACATGTTGGAAGCACACTCTGATGTCTTAAATAACATTTTAAGCCTAGTTTCTGAATACATGTCAACCACTACGTAACATCATGATATTTTTCAATAGAGAAAAAACAGAACAATTTCTTTTACAGAATGAGCACAAATCTTGGAGAATTCTAACTGCCTACAGAGAGATTTTCTTCACAAATTTTGCCATATTTCATTGTGTTCTAGTATATCCCAGCCTTGTGTATAAAAGAATAGAAAAGTCCAGATGTCTCATGCTAATTGAATCCATTTTACAATAAAAGGAAAGAAAATTACTGATTTTGAACATAAATTGTTACTACTTACTCCCGAAGTATTTGGAAACTACGTACAAATAATGCACAAGGAATTTGTGAAAGTATAGGAACTTCAAAGGTTGTGGAGCCTAAAGTTATTCTAAACTAAGATGCATGATCCATTAACATTATCACTGCATATGTCCAGTAATTAGTTTGCTTAAAGCTAATGAAATCACATGTTCATATATCTCTGTCAGCTGCTCATTAGTTGTTTCCAATTTCCCATATTTCAAAAAGTGGTGAAAAGGTTAAAGATATAAGTTGTCATAAGACAATGTATTAATGGACAGCTGCTAGGCAAATCCATAAAAAATTCTACCAGCTCAATATCAAATATTATTTCTTGTTACCTCATCCTCATTCTCAGGCTTTAAATTGCTTGAAGGCATTGCATCCAAAACTCCAACAACCTATCAATACATCGAAGCATAGCGAGAAAGTTATATGATTTCAAACAGGATATGGAAGTATTTAATTAACAGCATGAATCAGTATATCTTATCCTTAAGAAAATATCTGTTAAAACTATAGCCAAATACGATATTTTTCACATTGTCCTATTGAATTGGATTTCAGGAAAAAGCTTTTTAAATAGCAGCACACCCAATATTGACAAAACTCACTTGAGGTTCAAAGCCCATATCAATCATGCGATCTGCTTCATCCAAAACAACATAGTTACACTGATTAAGAACAGCATATCTGCAAGCCACAATGAAATAAATTGTTACTTGTCACATGGAATTCAAACTGTTAGCTTCTGGTAACAGAGAAGCATCAAACACAGACAAAAGAAATGCATTTACCTTCTTTCCAGGCAGTCCAGCAGGCGTCCAGGAGTTGCTATTACAATCTCACATCCCTGTCAAATTGGGAGGATCAGAAAAAGAGGTATCATGGTTATTGCTCACTCTGACAAGAGCAAGTATTGGCACAGATAATTATGGACAAGATTTGAATTAGAAGTAAAAAAAGATGAGCTGTTAACAAGAAAACTATTAGATTTCAGCTATGTTTTTCAGAACCCCTCTTGCCACACCCCAACCCCGTGGTCCTGGACCGGGTACACATTCAATTACAAGAGAGGGAACCCAAGTACCAGCGACGGATACACACATGCACATAAACAACAAAGTGAAATACCTACATCTACCTTTAAGTGATAAATTGCGAAAATGGCATATGCAACAAAAGCTTGTGTCATTTCAAAGGCCTTAATTTGGCTACCCTCAGACCTTGTGAGGGGTGAGGCCCCTCAACACCGAGGAGAGGCAGCATAACTCATTGTAATTCAAATGAAATTAGACCAAATGTTGACTTTGATGGTCTTGATAAAAAAATCAAGATTACTGACTATTGATTCTTATTGTCAATGTGTGATAAGTCATGGAATTATGAATTAATTCTTTGCAAATTTTAAGAAATGTCACTTGTGTATTGGCCAGTAAGAGTATCACTTCTTTTATATTGTATATCTTTAATATATATAATGCAGCCATACCCATCCATACCAACTGCCCACACCCCATACCTGACCCTATCTCAAAATTGACTCCATAAATATTCAGATTGATTTCGCAGCATCAATGACAATTCTACATTCACCCGACGGGCCGACTGTTTTCAATTCAGAATAGTGTTAACACTCAAAGATCACTGTTATGATTATCCTAAGTAATAGTGGCACTTATATTTTCCACACCATTTCCTAGGATTATCAAAAGGTAGCTATACTAATAGAGAGGCAGTAAATTGAAGGTAAGAACAAAAAACTTGAGTTGTTTAAAAGCATTTCGATTTTTATTGAAAACGGTATGAATAATTTATTGTGGAATAATATATTCAACATTATTGACCTAAAAAACATAGTGCTGCTCCTATTAAAGTAGGCTTTGTTCCACAATAGCATGGCCTATTATTTTAGGGCCAGCAGTTTGTGTTTAATAAAAAGGTTAAAACTTTAAAATGCTTTTAAAGTTTTATGTAAATATCTCTAAAAAAAGTGTGCATTTATTGTATATTGATATTTTCTATCTCTGATGTTTGTTTTTATCTCTGCACATTATATTTAACATGAAATAATAAATCATCTTTTCAGTATTTTCATTCATTTTTTAACTTCCCTACCTTTTGCAGAGTTTACACACAGTTCAGTAAATTCTAATTACATACAAGCCACACCACGCCAAAAGCCATGTAGAAACAATCCTGTTGTTCTTCTCAAATGAAAGCAAAAAGCTGGAAATTATTGGCAAACCTGACGCAGCTTAAAACCTTGTTCTTCAATGGATTGACCTCCAACAATTGAGACCACTCGAATATCCTACAAAAGGTAGTGTATATTCAATATCTTACCAAAGGTAACAGATATTCAAAAAAGAAGACAATGAAAGTAAAACAGTTAAACCATTAAACAGACTCTAACAAGTTTCATGCACTCAAATTTTCAAAACTATATTTGTTGTTTGGAACAGGCATATGGAGTCAAGTTTAAAATCAAACATATTTTTCCTGTTGGATTTTGAATTTCCAAATAAACAATCTTGTAAGGGAAAGAACTTTTTTCACACCATCCTCTATATTCTAATATTTTGGAATGAATTTCATCCTTCAAGTGTAAAGAAACAAAATACACATTCTTTTCCTTGGGGTAATGAATTGCATATTTACCCTTCAAAAAGAAAAATGCATTTGCAGAATCAGAACCCTGATAACATAATTAGCCATTAGCCTTAAAAGCTAAAGCTACTTGAGGTGCATGCACCTCTTTTATGGCAGCTCCAGAAGAGCAACAAAAATCCATAAAGAAACTATGAGTTATCCTGTAAGTGACTATATTTTCTTTGTTTTTTTACGGGAAATTAAACACACTCGGTACACTAATATTAGCTTGTGACATTCATATAATAATAGAAAGAGCTTGTAATCTCATTGTTATATCAATGAAAAAGAAAGACCATTCTCTTCACAACAAATAAACAAACAGCATGCCACTATAACAACTTTGCAATTGAAACTCACCTATGTAAATATATTGTAAACAACTTTCCTGAATCTTTTAATCAACTAGAGAAGAAAACTACAACTCTACCAAACAAATTTAAAACCAGTCAGGAAAAATCCCCTACAGTAAAATTTAATTCAATATGAAAACAAAAAACTTCTACAGAAGTTGTTGACCTATGATCCATCTCCCACGTAATACTTAGTATCAATAGACTTACATTATCTGATAGACGAGTCCTAAGCCCTCCTTCATTGCTGATATATAGGAAGATGATTATTAAATCAAGGTAACAAAATAGAAAACAAAGTCCTAATGGGCCTGTATATCTAGTCACAAAGGACTCAACTAACAAACATCAAAATGCCACAGAACCTGCTGATAATGATTATGATGGAAATATCCAATGAGCTCAAGATGTCTGCTACAGATTATTATGCCGTTTCAATGCTTAGGTGTCCATTTCTGTACCACATGCTTCTTGGCTGCAGGAACATCTACTGTTTCTACAGTTACATGGCTGCATGAGATTGACATGCTGCTTTGACTCCTTTTACTACAATATCTCAATTCTTAGAAACACTCCTTATAACAATAATCACATTCTCATCAATAATTATGCAGATGTAGTATATCTAGCATAAATAAGTAAATATATTTCTTACTTATCAAATAGTCCTAACATTAAGAAGACTTGCACAACATTAATGTAAAAATCTACAGCTCTTAGGAGATTAATTTTTATAAAACTAATAAAAATTCAAATAAACTAGGGCCATCTATACCAAATATGTTTGAAGCTATACTGCCTCCATGAAAACATGGTCTTTCTCTACCCCAAAAGTGTATCATTGGCACATCTTCTTATACTATTTAACAAGATTACATCTCTTCCTCGCATCTAGGTTTGAAAATTCTTTAAGAAACCCCATAAACCTCAATCGAGGATGTAGGATATTTTAGGTGTTTAGCATGATTGTTAATCTGTGCCACGGCTAGAATATTTATTAAGAGAATGTTAGGCAAATGACCACTTCTCTTTTCTTAGCTGATGTTGTCCAAGTGTTGTTCCTGCAGGGCCTCGATTAGGTTGAACTCCTTGCCTTGCACTACCATCTAGTATGTGGTGAGCATTGACATGCCAGATGCAAAGCCCTCTTTGTGTAATAGGTTTTGTGTGTGATGCATATGCTTGCATATCTAGCCATAAGGTTTGTAATTTTTCGTCTCCTACCATATTTCTTCGATCTTGTTTAACACTCGTTGACTTTATGACCTTGTTATTGCTTACAATTTTTTTGCAAGGAAAGTCGCTCTCATTCGATAATTTTGTGCTAACATAGATAGTCTCCTAGATGAAGAGAAGGTGTTGGTTAAGTACATATAATCATAATAAATGAAGCTGAAAATAATTTGAATCCAACCCTCACCCATGCAAAAAAGAAGGAAATCCTTAGATATGTTTAGCTTAAATTCCATCATTTAACTGGCTTGTGGAAAATACTCTTTCTCCAACTCTCTCCTAATTAAAGAGACATTCCTTCAAATAATTGATCAATGTAGCCTTGGCTTTCATTCATCTTTTCAGTGAGTTCTCTCCTTATGGCTATGGACTTTTTCAGCTCTTCTTGCAGCTCTCGAATCATCTAGTTTGCACTTTCAAGTTGCTTCTCATACCTGTAACTCTTCACGATTGTGCATCTTTTCCTCTATTTCTTAGGCTTAGTATCAAGAGGACCAGTGCTATGATACCAATGGTTACAATTTTTAAGTACTGAGAGGTGGGACGATTGGTGAATCAGTACAGACAAGTAATGTGAAAATTCAACCATTGAACTGCTAAAGAGAAATACTAACTTCCAAACAGAAAAGCGTATAACCAATGCTAGTAAATAAAAAATAACAATTTCAAATTACCATCACACACAACACAATTCTTTTTGTATCACAGATACCCTTGTTAGAGGGTGAAAACCAAGGTGGGGATGATACCCACAAGCTCACTACTACAATAAATCAGTTGCCCAGTTAGAAGCTTATGATTACCGTTTCTGAGGGTTCACCCTGATAGGAGTGATTTGTACCTTGTTAGAAGTACAAACAAATCTGTAATGATCTCCCTTGTTAGAGGATTTCAAATACTCTCTTAAGACTTTACCTGGTTAAGGAATTCACAATAAGAAATTGTTAGAGTTCATCCTATTCAAGGATTTTCCTGCTGCAACTATTAGGAAACAACAATATCTCTAATCTGGATATGGCACTCCTTCCCTGTCAGATCAATTCACTCACTGCTCTCCTGCAACTCTTCTCTGCTTTGCTCTATATCTCAATCGCAACCTTAACACCTCATAATCGTACGATCTTTATTTCATTACAAACCTTTTTAATAACAGTTTTGTTACACATAACTTTTGTCTCTTAATCTTAGTCATTCATTCATATCTTAAGCTTCCCACTCGATCATCTTAAGTGTTTCACATATCTCAATGTCTCAATATATTTAATCATCCCTGCATTGGTCTTCAACAAGATCTTTCGTGTCCATTACTCAAAGGTAGTCAAACACATTTTGACTCCTCCAATGCCCCACTTCATACATTTTCATCAATCTAAATTGTGCCAACTCATCATTACTACAATCGTCAAACTTCGTCATCACATCACCCAATAAGATCACTCATACTATACCACTCAATGGTCTCAGATCTTCTAATTGTATTCAACTGTTTTTTCTTTGCTTAACACCAGTGATAGTCCAAACTCTTGTCACCACTCAACCAATTAGGTTGTGGTCGTGAGTTTGCCAAATGAAAATCATGCAGATGTTGCACACATGATCACATGTTATGATTCCACTTCTACCTTGACTGCTACGAAGATTCTATATATGCTATCAACTGCTCTACATAATCACCGATCATAAGCTTATGGTCACCGATCGTGTCTTGTCTGCATTCTGTCTTCATTAATCATATTACTTGGCTATTCTGACTTACTTGCCACCTCTATAGTTTCCATAGTAGCCATTGTTGAAAATGATAAAATTTATCTCAGATTAGAACTATGAATGTGTTTTAATTTTCAAAATATGATAATTAATTATCTCAGATTCTATTTTGCAGGATGTAATCAAAATTTGATCTTTCTCAATTGTGTATGCAAATCACAATTCAATATTGATAAATACTGAATATTATTTAGTAGCCTTAAATCTGATATTTGCAGTCACCAAACTTCAAAGGGTAGAGCATATCTAAATTTTGATGTCTTTCGTTGGGAATTAGATCTTTATTACATAGGGTGTGTAGAGACATATCCACGAGTGGACATATCTCCACAATGTGGAGACATGTCTATTCATGGGCATGTCTCATGAAGAGGTGCCTCTTCATGCTTGATCTCTAATCGGGTTTCAACCATTAACAACTGCAAATGATTTCCTTAATCAAGATCGAAAGTGAACTCACTCAAACATATTAAATGTCCGATCTGGTTCTAATTGTCAATTATGATGCTTGGTCACGATTGGATATGAAACATCAATCAACTATAATTTGCAATTTGATAGTCTCTAAATGCAGATTGATCATATACTTAAGAATCTATAGTTCTTAAATCAGATACAGACATGATGATTGGATTTCCAAATATAGATGAAATGATATGACTGAATGCAATACAAATATTGTTAGCCCGCATATGGACCCCTTTTTCAAAACTTTGCCAAATTAATTTCACCCACACATACATCCGGTTAGAGAATATTGAGCCTCTAAATACTCACTCTCTTAATGATTAAGAGCACATACTTTGAACTATTTTGAACTAGTTCAAACTAGTTACAGCAGTTCAAACAGGTTCAAAAGGTTCGGAAAGGTTCAATTAGGTTCGAAAACAGGCCTCAAACCACCTTGAATTAGTTCAAACTGGCTCGATTGGTACAAACTGGTTCATATTGGTTCATGAGGTTCAAATTGGTTCGAACTGGTTCAATATAGTTCAACTAAGTTCATATGGTTCAACATGGCTCCATAAGGTTCAAACTGGTCCATACAGGTTGAACAAGGTTCAAAGGGATCAAAATGGTGTTAAATTTTAATGATCAAATTTATTTTAAATAATCTTCAAGCCTTTATATTTGATTTATATATATATGCTCTCAAATATATTCTAATCAATACTTTACGCAATATCTGTAGTTATATATATATATATATATATATATATATATAGTTATAACTACTTGTATAACTTAGTTGATAAATCAACAAGTCATGGGGTCAATTACTTATAGTGTAGATTGATGACATTTTACCCGAATGTTCTTACTATCTCATCGATCAACAAAAGCAAGGATGGGACTCAATTAATATATTATTAAACATATAGGGGTACATCCCTTGCAATACAAGAGATGCCTTTAGGCATATAAACAAATTACAATAAGGTAAAATAAGCATGATCTAAGCACGTCATATCCGTGTTTTCTTCTTCGGCTTCTCTATGTTCAATGGCTTGATTCCATGTTGATCGGCTGTTAACAATTGGAAGGTAGGTGGCCACAATGTCGGCTGTCCCAACTTTTTCCAAGTGTCTTCAGGCAACACATTGACATCGGACCCTCCGTCCAAAATTGTTTCCGTCAATACAGTCCCGAGAATGCCCATTTCAACGACTGTCGGATAGCGTTTGGATGAAAGAGCTAACAGCATCGGATCTTCTACACTTGCGCCACTTTCCTTCTCCTTTTTGTCCGCTGCAATTGCTCCACTTTCCTGCTTCCTTCCATGTTCTCTTGGTAGTTGAGCAGCGGGAACAATGTTTGTGAGTGCCGATCGAAGCTGAGGCATAGTGAGCAACAGATCATTTATCCTGACGGGTATCTCAGCTTGTAATATTTGCCGTACAATGTTCTGTTCTGCACAGTTCCGGACGAAAGTACTCGGCATGTCCTTTAGGTGTGCCGTTTCTGCCTGTGTTGTTTTCTAGATCTCTACCCGTGCTTCTTCCAGTCTCTTCTTCTCTTCCGCCGGGTCGGGGTACACTTTTGCTTGCTTCCGTGTGATGGCCAAAACCTCTTGTTCGTTCGTCCCGACGGTGATCAAGTTTACTCCCGACTTCGGACACCTAGCATCTTCATGATCACCAGGTCCACACCATCTGCATAACAACTTCGGTGTGTTCGCTGTTGTACACTCTCGGGCGAAGTGACCCCACAGACTGCATGCGCGGCATTGAACTATCGGCCGACCATTCGCATCATACTAAATTCGACTTCTTCTGCCATTATTGTTGTTGCTGGTATTGTTGTTATTTTGACCATGCCGGTTGTTTCTGTATCCACCCGATGTGGCACCTTCCGTACTGGTGTTCCCGTTCCCTCCGGACGGAGAGGCCTCCTGTGTCAGGAACACTTGCTGCGGTGTTCTTGTTTTCAAATTGAAAGGGCATTCCTTTACTAAGTGTCCCATAATCTGGTAGATCTCGCAAAATTGCTCTTTTGGGCAGGATCCCTTCGTATGGCCTTCCTTCTTGCACTCCGTGCACCATAGTTCATTGCCCTTAGTTTCCTTGTTCATGTTCTTGAATTCCTTCATCATCTGAATCATGTCTTTCTGAAGGGCACGAACCTTCTTGTTGCTTCCTTCGTCATCGCTGCTATCATTTCCTGAGGATGCATCGTCATCTGAATCGGACGAGCTGGTCTTCTTCTTCTTCTTTGTCTTCTGGTCACTTTCGAGGTTCAGTGCCCGGTTGTACGCTTCATTGTATGTGGATGGCGGCACGATCTTCATCTTCTTCCGCAGCTTCGGGTGAAGGCCTTCAATGAACCATCTTTTCTGTAACCCGTCAGCAGGCTTATTCTCCATCTTACTGATTAAGTCCTTCAACCTCCTGGCAAAGACCCGTACAGTTTCATTCTTCTTTTGCTTGGTATTGAATATCTCTGCGACAATTTCATTGTCATCACGCAAAAGTTGAAATTCTGCGATGAACTCCTTCTTAATGTTATCCCAACTATTTAATTTCTGTGGATCGGCATCAGTAAACCAATCAATGGCAACACCCCGTAGGGTTGCAGGAAATTGTCGGATCCATTCGTTTGTATCTGTTATGCCATTCGCCCTCCAGATCGTTTCACATGTTTTACAATGTCGAATGGGATCAGCTGCTTCATCACCATCAAATTTAGGCAATTTTTCCTTCGGACCTGCCATTATTACTGTATGTCGAGGGTTTTGTTGGGTACCTGCGCTGTTTTGCACTCCCGCGCTGTTTTGAGCACCCGTTTTGTTCTGAACACCCGCGTTGTTCTGCACAACCACGCTGTTCTGGACACCCGCGTTGTTCTGTACACCCGCGCTGTTCTGGACACCCGCGTTGTTTTCTGCTTTCGCACTGTTTTCAACACCCGCGTAGTTTTGGGCTTCCGCGCTGTTTGGTGAAGAAGAGGGTTTGTCAACTGTAGCTGTCCGTTCTGGAAGTATATCTCGGACGAAGAGGTCACTCCACGCTCGTGCTCCTTCAGCACTTCGAGTCGTGCGAGTTGATCTACTTCCATCAGGATTCTCTTCCCGTGGCGTATGTAGATTCAAAAACTCCTCCCCCGCTTCTTCCACCAAATCAAGCCGTTGTCGAGTCTCCTTCAACAATCCTTCTGCACTCTTGCTTCCGTCGGGAATCCTCTGAAATCTCCTTCGCCGCTCTATTTGTTGAGCCAAAATTAAATTTTCCCGCGCAATGCGTATGTCATCTTTTTCCTTCAGCTTACTCTTATCTTTGTTCAACTGATTCGGCATTTAATTCATATCCCCCTGCCTGCGTACCAGGTCCATCGGGCAACGGCGCCAAATGTTTACCGTATGGATTAATTAAGCAACGCACACAAGAAATAGACACGAACACCGAACAGCAAATAGCAGAACTTCTATTATTATTCGCATATACCAACAGTACATCATGCTTTTCTCCTATGATAATGATAATGATAAGATGAATACAATGCTTCCCGAAAGGGTTATAAATACTTTCCGACGAACCTTCCCGAAGGTATCCGTCGGCCAGATACATCATGTCCGCTACAAACTATTCACCGTCAGCTACATAACAAGAACTTTCCCGAAGGGACCCGTCGGCCGATACACAATTTCTACCGACGACACAATACTTGCAAATTTTGAATCAATTATTGAGTCGTACAATTGGCTGTCAACGAGAATTTTATGTTGGGATGTTGGAAAAACATCGGCTTCAGTGCCTTTGATGTTGGACTTTCCCAAGGATACTATGTGTTGGAAGAAGTTGGTAATTGAGCTCTGTTATTTCATTGCGAAAGTTATATCCGCAATTCGAGACACCTTTGGCTTTGCTATTTTGAGCGATTGTATCTTGACCTTAGACGCCATAATTCCTTCCTGTGGTGTTTTAATTGTGTTGCAATCGGAAGTAACATTGACCCTATTGGGTTGGGTAATTTGTGTCACAAATGGACATCTTACTGCTGCATACTACCCTCATTTGGGTTGTGATACTGGAATGCAATATCTAGCATTGCTTGATCTATGAATTAGCAGTTAAAACAACTGTCCTTGGGCGAGCAAGTTTCCCCTATTGCATGTAAGCTTTCTTCACATTTGGGTGCAATAGTTGCAACCATTAGGAGTGTTTGGGAGATATCTTTTGAGCGGTATCTACCACTAATCAAGTCGTGAAGAGGGTCATGCATGGGAGCTACTTAGGCGATTAATGATAGCCATCCAACGGTTGTTGTGGGCCAATCACAAGCTTTGTGTCAGCATCTTCAAGCTTTAAGTTAAAACCATGAGCCTTGTATCAGCTGGAAGAAGAAGTTTACGGCATGGAAGGAGATTATTCCCAATATGTCGTCTCCCGATTGCTTGATAACACTAGCGGGGATGCGTAACGGATGTTTCCAATATCACGAACTAGAAGGCTCACATCCTAGCACATTTTTGGTTCACGCCATTTGAGTATTTTGACAAAGGTTATGAATGGAGATTGGTGTCGATAAAACTATTGAAGCCGTTTTTTTTTAGTTTGAATTTTATTGTGATGCGACCATATTTTTGCATACCGGGGGGTAGTCAAAAGTCAAATATCTACAAAACAATTATTGACATGAAATTGTTAAGTTCTGAGTCTTCCGACCAATATATGAAGAGACGAGTTTAAACCTTGTCATAAAGTGTTGGATGGGAGTACGAGTTATTGTCCTCGAAGAACCCAGTCTAACCTGCAGAAGCTCAAACAACCGTTACCACTGAAGAGAGGTAACACCAAGAGTTAGCGTTGGCATTATTAAAGGAAGGTGTATCATTGCTTTTCAGTAATGGCAGAATCCCGTAACGTATGCACTCAAAGGATGTTGTTTGTTGTGAATCGAAACCTATCCTTTTGAAGAAGACTCAAGGAAAATCCACATGGCAACTAATGGAGATTGTGGTTAGTGTCTGTCATGACAGTCTGCGAAAGATGTTACAAACTCACAATCTAGCTCAGGCAAAGTTCAAACCAAGAGTAACGTTTTGTTATGTTGTTAGTATCGCATGATCATTTGAGTGTTGAAGGAATACATTTTGTGTTTACAATGATTTATTTGTTACTCAGTAATGTTATGTCAGCATTTTTCCTAGTGTTGAGTCACAGTAGCAGAATACGTAGCAGATAGAAGCTATACAGAATTGAAGGTAAGATGTAGTATTGATGATGTACAAGTCGTATCAACAGATGAATGTAAATGCCAATAAAAAGAGAGGTAGATAAGTTTTGTCATAGTCGAATTTACAATTGGCAGTGTAGTCCTTTGAAGGTAACACAACAAGACTGATTGATCAATCTTAACGCAACCTTCCTTGGTATCCAAACCTGCGGCCAGTTTGATGTAAGTGTAGAAGCAAGATACAGAGGGTAAAAGTTATTATGAAAGTCTTGCAAACAGCAAGAGATTTCGTGTACGGCCCCAACACAAGCAAAACATCTTCCAACTGTGAGGGAGTTCATTCCTCCACATAGGAAGCACCTTACTTTGGTAAACACATAGCAGGGTTAGTGTGGAAGGCGGCAACTATCTGAAGAAGTAGAGACGGTGGTTTGATCAAATAACAGAAGTTAACCACATTTATAAAATAACAATGTCCTTCTTAGTTGTCATTGGTATAACTAGCTTTGGATGCCCTCACGTCAATTGCTTGATCAGTAAAGACATAAGAATATCACAATGACCTCAGAACTTTCAAACATTGGGATTGCACATAATCTATTTGTAAAAATGCCTCTATACAAGTTATGAACTCTTCATCAAAACTAGGGATTTGGATATTACAGTTGTATGAAAATGTCGTAATCATATGGTTATATACTCTGGAGTTGAACAATTCATAGTAGTATTAGAACTTAATATCAGGGTTACATGCCAATGGTTTGACAAAATACCTCAAGTCAAAATTTAATTCAATTGATCATTTTTAGACCAGATCATTACATCAGTTGCATGTCAGTAGAATCTAGACGCTCTAGATTGCTAGTCGAAAGATAGTAGGAAAATCAAAAAATTCTTTTGAAGTGTGTTTCTGAATTTTTGGGCTTTAGCCATCATAAACCTATCATTGCCTGTGTTATTTACAAGTGCGTTCTTCATCGGCATACATTTGACACGGAAAGGAAAATTATGTTTGATCAATTGATTCAGACTGCTTCTTTCAAAAAATAGTGCATCAAGAAATTTTGGGAAATGTGTGGCCCTGACTGAAGGAAAGGGGATATTTTATTATCAATCTTTCAAGCTTTTGTGTATGTACACCTTGTGCTAAGTCAGCTTGAGGAATACCAAATCCTGTTGCTATTATCAATCGATTAAGAAATCAAGATAGCTTGAAAAAGGCAATTTTGGGGCAAAATAGAGCTATTTGTTAGGCTTACAGTAATACGATAACATTCAACAATGGGAAAAGATTCGGATAAAATCAGGAAGGGTAATATGAAGCCCCAAGAGCAATTAACCCAGAATTTTGAATCCAATATAAGAGTAGAAATACTCAACATTTATGGGGAGTATAAAGAACTTCCTACCCGCATGCAAAATGACTTAGCATTTAGCGATCACTTGGAGCTTCATCTAGAGCAAAAAAATAAGACGGATATGGCAAAAAGAAAGTACTTTGAATTGGTTAAGGATCTCCTTAAAAAATACCAATGCAAAATTTCGTATGAAGAACTTCCAACAGGACAAGATCATTTAATGGAGGATCTTGAAAAAGAAGAACAGTCAACCACCATTGATTTATAGCCTTAATGTGATCATGCAAAAGTTGTTACATAGGGTGCAAATTTCTACATTGGTGATTTCGAGGTTAGCTTTAATAAGTAGGTTGATGAGGTCAGTTGCACACGAGGTAATAGCAAGATGGGGTATTTCTGTGATTAACCCTATATTTCCTATGCCCATGACAGGAATTCAGAGGAACCATCCAAGATAACACTGCAAGACAATGAACCACTTCAACAAGACAATAATGACATGCATACCTTAAAGAATCAATTGAAGGATAGTAATGACATGGTTGTGGCATTCCTGATTTGCTATGACAGAACTCACAAGATGGTGGAAGATCTCTACAGAAAGGTTCAAAAGGGAGTGGAAGCATATTGGCTTGTTTCCTAATTTGCAATTGATCAGAACAGCTCTTCAAACTATGAAATCAGATTATTTATATTTGCTTTCCAACAAGGATAACATTCGTAAGGTTGCTCAAATACATGTTGATCAACTAAAAAAGGAGAGGAATGGGATTATAGAGCTCAATAGGGAGCTTAAGTCTACTCAGAAGGCATTGGATGAAATTCAATTTTCTCTTCAAGAAGCAGAAAATCAAATCAAGGTCACAAAACATTCTCAGCAACATGAGGGTAAGGTGAGGCAAGAGTTTTTCAAAGAAGTCATTGTTGAGCTTGATAGCCTTCAGCAAACTTATGACTTAGCCAGCTTTCCAAAAAAACCAAGTACCAAGGATTCAGATCTCATTTAGCTTATCAACAACCCAGTGTTTGAAGTTGATGCAGATTGCATTTTCGATAATCCCCTGTTTGAGGTATATGAGGACTCTCCTTTTTATTATCATGAAAAGATGATTATGATTTCAGGATATGGAATCCTAGTACGATTCCTAGCAATAAGTATAGGTCACAGGTTGGAAGTGATGATTTGACTACAGTTGTGCATCAATGGATCAGTCCACATAGGGTACCTGATTTCACACCATACACGAGTTGGTTGGATTATATACATCAGCCTTTGGATATTCTTTGGTGTAGTTTAGAGGAGAGTTATGTGTTGATCATAGGGAATGCTCTTTCAGCTTCATTCTTATTCATAATACCTATGTACTCAGAGGTTCTCCAGATTGAACATGACAGTATGGTATTTGTTGCGCCCAGGGTGTTACACTTAGTTCTTGAGAAGCTAGTTTATTATATCGTCTATTTAGGTCGGGTTATCACCATCTACTAGGTTATGCATAGTTCTCTAATACATTTCAATCTTATCATATTGGCTGGTTATGACAACAGGGTTTGGTATCCAGGCGTTGATTATATGTATTTATGGCTTACTAAGGACCTTGTTGTAACTTTGTTTAGTTTAAGGTTCGACACAGTAATGATCAAAGTTGTCCAGTTTACAGGTGCAATCTTATTTCATAGAGTTATATGGCATCCAGGGATCCGGCTGTCGGATGGATTGCAAAGTAACACCTTGCTTTATAGGATGGCCGAGTTTGTTTTCAGATTGGGCTACAGGGCTACATGCAAATTCATATGGGATCTTGGTACTGATTGCTTGAAGACAAGCAATTTTAAAAAGGGAAGATTTGTAATGTCCCCTTTTTGGAACATCAAAAATATTGACGTATTATTATATATAAAGTTAAAATTGACTAGGAAAGTGTAGACTCAAATTATGAAAAGGTTGAATTAATGTTATAAATACACCAAAAGGTCAAGGAGGTATAAGACGAAAAGCCAGAGGGAAGTTGAATAGTCACAAAGCCAAAGGGGAGTCGAGAAGTCTTAGTTTGTGTATTAAAGAGGGAAAGAGGCTCATTGCTGGGCATGATCGTTTATGATTCATTTCTAGTTTTCTCTCTTGTGAGAGTTATTCAGAAAGCTTCAACTTTCAACTAGTTTGAGGATGTAGCCCGTTATGCTGGCAGATAGTGGACGCAAACCCATTGTCCGAGGGGACATTAGTTCAAGTGTTTCACATGCACTTAGGGGTTCTTATTCTAGTATTCCAATCTAACTGTTAATTTGTATTTAAGATTGGATTTGTTAGTGCTGGTTATTGTATTGCTGTTGTATAATGCAATAACGTATTTTAAGAAGTTAAAGAGTTTACTAGGTTTAATATTATTGGTTTGTACACATTGTTATATACTTGAATTCTTGAACATAATTTTGAAAAGACATGTTTATATCTTATTGGATGATCTATTGTTTATCTATTACTATTCATAATACATCTGCCTATGGTTTAAGTTCTGAATATGGAGTTGGAGAAAACAACTAGATAATATGACTATTGGGGATATTCTCTAGTATTTATATTACTGGCTTTTACTATGCAACTTCACATATGTGTGTTCTGAATGTTATTTGTGAAAGAAATCAGCAAATATCCGATTAGAGATATTTCAAATCCTAAACTAGAACAACATCCTAATGTGCTCTTCTGGTCTTTTACACTTCCAGCCCAATCAAAATCAATATATCCATGTAACTCCAAGCTGGTATTCTCATATTTAAGTTCATACCCAATAGTGCCTTGAAGGTACCTTAATATATGCTTCAAAGCAACAAGATGTATCTCACGAGGTTCACACAAGAATTGACTCAATGCATTCACAACATAGCAGATAAAAGATTGAGTATTCACAAGATACATGAAAGACCCAATTATCTATCTGTATAAAGTGGGATCAACTAGTCTGGGTTCAGCACTTACTTCCTTTAGCTTGTGTAGGTTGGTCTCAATAGGTGTTGACATAGGTCGACAGTTCCACATTCCAAATCTATTCAGAATATCGAAAGTATACTTCTTTTAATGTAGGAAGATATTCCCATGCTTTTGACAAACTTTCAATCCAAGGAAGAAATGAAGAATCCCTAAGTCCTTCATGTCAAATTCAAAAGTTAATTCTTTCTTACACTAATCTTCTCCTATAATCAAAAGGTCATCAACATAAAGAATTAGAATCAACATATCACCTTTAGTTACTTTAAAGTAAAGATTTGGATCAGCATCATTCTTGGTGAATCCAAGACTTAGAAGATATTTATCAGTCCTTCCATAGCAAGCTCGAGGAGCCTATTTGAGTCCATATAGAGCACTTTTCAATTTACAAACATAGGAGGCAGTATCATGAGTCACAAATCCTTCTGGTTGTTCCAAGCATAGTTGGCATAATTGCCAAATAATTGGTGAGTTTTTACTAATCGCCGAGTTTTTGGGACTAGCAAGTTTTTCACAGATTTAATCACAACTCGGCTATAGAAAAAATTGCCGAGCTTTTGTGGAAAAATTGCTGAGTTTTAGCAAAAAATCGACGAGTTTTTCAGAAACTCTTTTTTTAAAATTTTATTTTTATATTTTAAATTTTATTTTTGTTAAAAACAAAAGGCAAAAAGCCAATATATATTATAAAATAGAGAGTTACAATATGCTAGTAGAGCTAGGATGAGGAAGATGTGATTGTAATGAGGTTTTTACTTCCAGTTTGACACAACCTATTTACTATTATGCTTCCTGCCATCAGTATTCCGCACGAGAATGTGATTTTGTACCCGCTATGCATTTATATATATCTAAACTCCTACTTGTTTCTATTGTATTCTCTATAATGAACTCGTTAGATGCATCTTCTCATTCAAATTTGCAAAAAAATGTAACTTGAATTAAATTTTAGCAGTTTTTTAAGTTTTCGAGTTTTCCCGAGTTTTTTATTAAAAATGGTCGAGTTTTTCTCAATTAAACTTTTGGGGGGCTTGGCGAGTTTTTGGTTTTGGCGAGTTTTCCAACTATGGTTCCAAGTATACTTCTTCCTCAACTGTTACATTTAGAAAAGCAATTTTTACATCCATTTGATGAATTTTCCAACCTTTAGTTGTTGCAATGGTTATTACAGTTCTAATTGAGGTATACCTAGTAACTGGTGCAAAAGTTTCTTCAAAGTCGATTCCTTCCTTTTGAAAGAATCCTCTAACCACAAAATGAGTTTTATGTTTTTCAATGCTACCATCTATAGTATACTTAACTATGAAGAGCCATTTGGATGAAACACTAGATTTTTCTCTGGGTCTAGGAACTATATCCCAAACATCATTTTTTAGTATGGATTGATACTCTTCCACCATTGCATCTTTCCAAACTTGATGTTTAAGAGCTTCAGAAGCATTAGAAGGTTCAGAGGTTGGAATCTTACACGTGAATGCATTGTATATTAATTTTCAAGCTCTTTGCTGCTACAAATTTGTCTCCTTCCTCTATAAATTTTCTTGCCCAAAGTGGCCTTCCAGAATTATTGTTAAGACTCTCTTCCTGAGTCTCGGGAAGTATCTCAATTTCATTTGAAGTTTCTTCAGGGTACTCCCTCTGAATCTCAGGAGTAGGAGCTTCTTCTAGGAAACAAAATAAGTCATCGATTTCTAGTTCATCTGAAATATTGGTTCGTTTGAAATCAATGTCTTCTTCAAAGATGACATCTCTATTAAGTTCTATTTATTTCTATCCAAGTATATAGTTTCTGTAACCCTTTACTGTTTCACAAAAACCAATAAGAATTCCTTTTCTTCTAGTAGGTTCTACCTTAGTCCTCTCCTTAGGTACATGAACATATATAGGACATCCAAATATCCTTAAATGGCTAATGTCAGGTTTCATATCTGAAAATGCTTCTTTAGGAGTTTTGTTGTCTAGATGTAACTAAGGACATCTATTTTGAATGTAGACTGTTGCATTAGATGCTTCAGCCCAAAATGACATGCTCAAGTTTTGATCAAATATCATAACCCTACCAACTTCTACAATTCTATTTTTCCTTTCAGCAACTCCATTTGGTTGAGGGTTGTATGGAACTATAAACTCCCTCTTAATTCTAGCAAGTTTGCAAAATCCTTTAAATATTTCAGAAATGTATTCTTTCCCATTATATGCTCTTAGAATTTTACTTTCCTTTTATGAAAAGCTTTCAATAATAATTTTAAATTCTTTAAATTTAGAAAGAATTTCTTCAGACTCTTTCCACTTAAGGAAGTACATCCATGTCTTATATAATATCCCTTGTTCAAATTGACTGATTTTAGCTCAAGAAATCTTGTCAAACACTTGTATGTTGTCTTTCTACTTTCTATTTATTTTGTGTTTTAGTTTGTTTGATATAGTTTAAATGATGCTAACAAATTTAGAATGTTCGCAAATGATATTAGAATGCCTCTTACAATGAACTAATATGCAAGTGCAGTTCTTTTTTGTATTTTTTTAATGCATATACATGGAAACTATATATGGAATGCATACCTACAGCCCGCTAATATTTTGACAAACAATTTGCATACAACTATTATGCTAATCATATATGCTATTAGATGGACATTTCGTCAAACAAATGGTTTGCAACATATATCTCCTTTATTGAATTCATTATCATGAACAATGTTGCTATGAGTTTGCCAAGACAAATGGGCTTACAATAATGACTACAGCAATGCCAAAATCCAATTCTGAATTATCACTTACAACAGCAAAATTATATGCCTAAAATTACAATGCTAACTACTAATAGCTGCAAGAGGAACTTTATAATAGTGATACCCAAAGGATAGAGATAAAAGTTGCAATTAGAAACAAGCATAAATACTATAGCGCGACACTTCACACGTACTGTAGCAACCAACAGTAAATGTATTCTCCAATTTAAGCACAAATAAAACTCCAAAATGAAGCTCTCTTGAATGCCAAAATCAATGGATATTGCACCACCTCAAATGGTTGCAAAACTAAAGAATTGACGCTCTCCAATGGCTAACTGAAATCAGAAACCCTTAGTTTCTTCTCCTAAGTTCACATCAAATGTAATTCACAATAATCGAATGCTTAACAATGAAGCTCTCGCCTCTATTTATTCTTTTCCTTCACCCTTCCAAAAGGAAATAAAATATTATTTAATTGCACTCTCTAGAAGCTTCCCCCTTTCTAATACAACTATTAGTTGTGCTTCAAGAAAATTAAATTAATTAAATATAAAGTCACCTTTTAATTTAAATTTATTTAATGACTTTATAAAAAATTAATTTAAAAAGTTTCTCCTTATTTCTCCACTTAGCCTTCGAAGAATGTAAAGGCTAAGAACTCCACTGAGATGCTAAAAAGATGGGGATACTACAGTCCGACCCTCATGAAATTGCTTGTCCCCAAGCAATCTCAACTTTGCATACTGCAAAATTTCTTCACTCTCCCAGATGGCATCCTCTTTTGATAGGTCCTTCCACTTCACCAAGTACTCCCCAATAGTACGTCTCTTCAAATTCCTCTCCCTGAACTCAATAATAGCCTCTAGTACTAAAACCAATTTCTCCTCATCATCCAAGGGTGGAAGCACTATAGAAGGAACAATCTGATGTCCTAATGCCTTTTTGAGACGTGACACATGAATAATATAAAGGACTTTTCTCTCTGCTGGCAAATCCAACTCATAAGCCACCTCTCCAATTCTCCTAATCACCCTAAAAGGCCCATAATAAAGTGGCTTAAGTTTTTCGACACCATTCTTCTAAGACAGGACTGGCGGAAAGGCTGGAGCATCAAATATACCATATCACCTACCTCAAAAGTTCGCTCAGTCCTCTTCTGATCAGCATACTGCTTCTGTTGATAATGTGCCTTGGTGATATTATCCTTAAAGCCTTCATAATGTCCTGACTCTCCTGTAATAAGTCTCAAGCACTGGGCACTCTACTTTCTGATAGCAACAAATCCATGAAACTTGATGCCTCCTATCAATATAATGCCATGAATGGTGACATCTAGATAGACATGTGATTAGTGGAATTATAACAATATTCACATAGATATATACACTTAAGCCTTTTATTGCCCTGATATGTAATTCTTGAGGTCCTCCACCATCTGTCTAGGGGTGGTAGCTAGTACTCAGAGTGAGCTATGACCCGCACAATCTGAACAACTCCTGTTAGAAGTGACTCATAAACCCACTATCCCTATTGCTGACATTGCTCTAAGGTAAACCATGCAACCTAGATACCTCTCTGTAGAATAAATTTGCCACCTGTGTAGCAGTGTATGTAGTGTTGATTGGGAAGAAATGGACAAACTTTGTAAGCCGATCAACAACAATATATATACAATCTCTACCCTAGGCTCTTGACAGTCCTATGATGAAGTCTATGGATAAACACTCCCAATTCCTATTAGGAATCGGAAGCGGCTTAAGCAAGCCGGCTGGATAAAAGTGCTCCTATTTATTTTGCTGGCAAGTAGGACACTCTCTAACATATTACAACACCTCATCTTTGAGCCCTTTCCATGAAAAACGTTCACAAATCTACCGGTAGGTTTTGTAAAAACTTGGATGTCCTGCCATAGGTGAGTCATGATAAACTCTCAACGCCATCCTCTTCACCTCTGACCCTAGCACCAAATAAATGTGTCCTTTGTAAATGATCTCATTCACAAGGATGAAATCACTATTCTGGATTGATCCATGTATGAATCCCGATGCCCATGTATCCTTTGCACACTCTAAAAGGATCAAATGTCTCCAATCCTCTGATATATGGTCATCAAGCTCAAGTGGGGTCTTCGTGACAAGGCATCTACTACTACATTTTGTGTCCCCTTGAAATAAGTAATATCAAAATCATATGCTTGCAATTTACTTACCTATTTTTGTTGTCTGTCATTAAGATCTCGTTTCCCTAAGAAATGTTTTAGGCTATTGTGGTCAGTGTTTATGTTGAATTTGCTACCCACTAAATACTACTTGAATTTGGCCAAAGCATGCATTATGGCCAACATTTCCTTATCATAAATGCTGAAGCTCCTCTCAAGCCCCATAAGCTTCCTACTCTCATAAGCAATCCGATGCTTGTCCTGCTTGGCCAAATGCATCACAATGCAACTCAAAAAGTTTGCTAAAATCTAATAATGCTAGCATTGGATAAGAATTCATCAACTCCTTGAATTTATCAAAACACTCCTGTGCCTCAAGAGTCCATAAGAAAGCCCCCTTTCTCATCAAGTTTGTCAAGGGTGTTACATCCCTAGAATATCCACTAACAAACCTCTTATAGAACCCACACAATCCCAAAAATCCTCTTAACTGTCTCAAGTTCACTAGAGTAGGTCACTCAATAATAGCACGAATCTTTTCAAAATTCATACGTACTCCCTGAGCACTGATAATGTGACCTAGATATAATAACTTAAATAATCCCAAATCACATTTAGACTCGTTTGCATACAAGGACTCCCTTCTCCAAATGCTCAACATAGTGTCTAAGTGTCGCACATGCTCATTCCATGTCCTACTATACACCAGGATGTCATCAAAGAACACTAACACAAATTTCCTCAACTAATGCTGAAAAGCCATGTTCATTGTGGACTGAAAAGTCACTAGAGCATTAGTTAGCCCAAATGGCATAACTACAAACTCAAAATGGCCAAAATGACATCTAAATATCATCTTCTCTGTATCGTGCTCTCTGACTTAGATCTAGTGATACCCTGATCTCAAATCAATTTTGGAGAAGAAACATGCTCCATGTAGCTCATCTAATAACTCATCAATCCATGGGATGGGGTAACTATTTTTGACAGTCTTCTTGTTCAGGACCCTGTAATCTATGCACATCCTAAGAGTTTCATCCTTCTTCTTCACCAAAACCACAGAAGAAGTGAAAGGCGACTTACTCGGTGTAATCTGCCCCATAGCGAGTAGTTCCTCAATGGTTTTCTCAATCTCATCCTTCAATCTCTTTGGATGCCTATAGGCTGTGATCGTGATAGGTTTAGCACCCTCCTCTAACTCAATAATATGCTCAATACCTCTATCTAGAGGTCCACCTCGTGGTATTTCACTAAAAATCTTGTAGTGCTTGATTCTCAATTCCTGTATGTCCGGCTGATATTCTGATTTTTGTTGCACCTGTGATGACATTAAAGTGCAACGGGCTACCCACTCAACTTCATCAAGTCTCAACAAGCTCTCCATGCATCTGCAAGACATCATCCTAAACTCACTGTAAGGAGTGGCCTTAAGTACATGGGTCTTCCCTTCTGATTGAAACCTCATCCCCATATCTCTCAAATTGAGAGTGAACTCCCTATATCATGTAACCAAGTCATGCCAAGAACTAAATCTATATCACCCATGTTAACAACATAAAAATCTACTTTGAAATCAAAGTTCTTGATCTTTAGAGGTAGACTTGTAATCTTCCGTCACATTTGAGGATGTAGCCATCAGCTACCCTCAAATTGCTCTGTCTGAATCCCACACCTCTCAATCAATCTAGAATCAATAAAATTGTGAATAGCACTTGTATCAAGCAAAGTAATAACTCGCTAACCAGCCAATACCCCTCTCATCTTGAATGATCTCTCTTGTTGTACACTAGTGAGATAGACCTCCTCAAGTCTACCCTCAATCTTCTCATCACCTATATCATCTACGCCTTCCTTTTCTTCAATTGATTCCCCATTTTCAGATTGTTGGTCTAAATTTTCAGAATCAAAATCCTCATAATATGCCCACATAACCCTGTTTGCTTTCCCCTTTGGCCTCAAGGGACAGTCATGGTTCATGTCATAGGGTCGTTCACAATAAAAACAAATTTTTTTCTTAAATCATTCAATGTCTCTCTATCGAAAGGAGCAAATGATTTATCTTTATTTTCAGCCTTTGTTTCATTCTTGTCAGGTTTTTTGAAGAATGGTTTGTCTTTGCTAGATGATGCATCCTTTAACTGAAATTTATTTACTAGGGCTACTTGTTCCATACTTCTAGCCTCTTTAATCGCTTCTTGCAAATTGAATGGATCAAAGGCTTTTACTCAACCCTTCAGTGGTTCGAATAATCCCTCCTTGAACAAAACAACCAATCTCCTATCTGATATATTTGGCACCACAACGGATAGCCTCTAAAAGTCACTAATGAAATACTCTGATCTACCTGCTTGTTTTAACTGTACCAACTCCCTGAAATAGACTTTTGGATCTTTCTTATAAAACCTCTCTACAAACCTGTCCACAAAGCCCTGATATGAAGTCACTTGGTTATACTGAAAGGAAACCATCCCATGGTACCACTAATCATGTGCAGCTCCCTCTAAATGTAGTGTGGCATATTTGATTGCCTCCACATTTGTCATAGGTCTCAATGCTGACAAGGTGTCAAGCCTATGAATCCATGCTTGCGTTGTCATTTGCTACTCCCACAAATGTAGTCAAGGAAAGCTTCCATGTAGCCCGCTTTAATTCATTATCCTCGCCACGAGGTCTCCTATTCTATCTGACTACACTGTAGTGTTCTCTTCTTTAGTTCACAAACATCTCAAAAGTCATACTCTCCCATACCTACAGTGCTAATAATTCCAAAACGTCATTAGTAGCCATAATGATATCTGCAAATGTCCCCTGTACCGGTTCCTCACTAAAAAAGGTACAACGTGTCGGCCTATCTTCTATTCTGGAAAGAGTTCTATGTGTTGTCCTGCATTTTGTCACCACAAAATGTAGGTAACAGTACGAAACTTTTTCAAATTAGTTTCACATTTCTTTGAGTTTATTTCATTATTTAATTGGTTAGTATTGATTAACCAATCGATACCAATTGATACAATGAATCCTGTTACTGAAGGCCTTCGTCAAGTCTTTTTCGTTTTGCTTTCTGTCGAGCCTTTGCTTGATTTTTGAAGCCTTCAAAGTTCTTTTTTTTTGCTTTTGAGTTTTTGTTTGCTTGTTTTCAGTCCTTTGGTTTTGCTCATGTCATGCCTTTTGTTTTCCCCTTCGATTCGGTCTAACCTAGAGGTCAATCGGAGTTGTCAGTCAAGAGATATGGTCATTTTAGTGCCTCAAAAGTGGACATTTTAGGTGCAACAAAACGAATTAAAAATATGATGTCATATTTTCATTTTGACATTCACTTTTTGAAAATATAACATTTTATTCACTTTATGTTATGTTTTGAAGTTATTTTTCATTTAAATTTATAACTTAAAGCAACTATAGTGCACTTTATGTTATAATTTTAAGTTGAGTTACTTTTTAATTTTTCACTTAAAGTGACTATAGAACTATATAGTTACTTTTTAAATTTTTTATTTTTAAATCAAATACTTATATAAATGTCACTTTAATATAATGTTTATGTATTATATTGATTAATATGATGCATAAATGTTATTTTTGACCCATATTGATGACATTTTTATAAAATTAAGTGAAATACATAACTTAAATGCCTCAAAGTGGACTTTTTGTGTAAATATGCATGTAAAAAATCATGAAAAGTGGAAACTTTTCATGCTAATGCATATAAAAATTCATTTTGAAGACCTTTTTCATGCCATTACATCAAATGCTTGTTTTCATGCAAATGCATATAAAAATTCATTTTGAAGACCTTTTTCATGCCATTACATCAAATGCTTGTAAAAGTGGATCTTTTTGATGCAATGACATGAAAAGTTGAGTTTTTATGCTTGTGCATCAAAAAGGTGAGATATGTTTATAAAATATGTAAGTGAGTCCAAAAAGTGAGATTTTGGAGACTTGCACATTTTTAAATGTGTAATGGGCTTCAAAAAGTGAGATTATATCTCAAGACATATTTTAAAACATGCATTGGACTCAAAAAGGTCCTCTTTTGCCTTCCAACATGTTTTAAAATATGTAATGAACATAAAAATGTCCTATTATGTGAAGAAAACATGTTCTTGCTCCAAAAACCTCCTATTTTGATCATAACTTTTGATTTTCTCCATGGATTTGAATGAAATCAGTTGCATTCATCATGTTTTGGAGAGGTGATCATTTTGCCCTCATCAAAAGTCAAATTATTGCACCCAAAAACGTGTTTGAAACTCCCAAGCTAGAGCATGTTGTTTGTATAAAACTCCATAAATCTTCAAAGTTTGATCACATTTTTGTATGGAATCAAATCGTTTTGGCCCTATTTGCTGATTACATCACATAGTGATCACCATTTTTGTGTTTAAACATCAAATCGTTTTGTTTGGAAGACCACTTTTTTGCTTGGAGAAACACGTTTTTGCTTAAATTGCCCGAAAAATTGGGGTTTTAATCCACTTTTTTTGCGTTTTGAAGCCACTTCTTTGCATTTTAATCCATGTATATCCATTTGGGGAAGTCGTTTTTGCATTCACAAGTTAAAAATGACTTTAAAACATGCATTTTTTAATCACGTTTTTGCAAAAACAGCCCAGATTTTTGAATAAAAAAACCATATTTTTGTTCCAAAAATTCAAAAAATTGCATTTTCAGCCCATACATTTGATCAAAAGGGATTGTTTTTGAGTCTTAAATGCATGATATTGTTTTTGGAGACCATTTATCTAGCACTTTCATGTCAAATCCGACCATTGAATGTCCATTACATGCAAGTGCGGAAAAAGTCAAAAGGTTGTTTGAAAATCCGGATTTAAGGGAGAATTGGTCTTAAGACTATAAAACTTGCTATTTTGGCTCTTTCTCCTTCATTTTTTGCATTTAATCTTCATACAAGTGGACTCTTTCTTTCTTGCTATTTAATTTGTGCTAATCTTGCTATTTCCATGCATATTTTAGCTTGAAATTGCCCATTTGTCCATATATATGCCATGAAAAGTGCATTTTGCCTTTAAAAATGATGAAAACTCTCATTTTCACACTTTTGGAACTTCCCCAAACTCCAAATTCGAATTTTCATATTGAAGTGGTTTCCTTGTTGACATGTTTGAGTATTTTGCCAAAAGCATGTGTTTATTTTGTGTTTGTTTTTATGTTTTGCTTGTTTGTGTTTCGGTTTTTTCTCCATTTGGAAGAAATTGCAAGTTCTTTCCCAAGAACTTGAGCACGTTTCACTTCACTCCACTTTCCATTTCCATGTCACAACACTTCATCTCTCACTCAATGAAATGTGATTACATGTTTTTCATCCCATTCGCCATCCGCATATGCATGTAATCCCATTTTCCACTTCCGTTTTCATCCATCTCATTTTTCGCTTCCATTTGCACGACACGATTTCACGAAATGCCTTACATATAATTGCATCCAAAAGGTCCAATTTTGACTAAAAGTCACTTTTTGTAAAGTCAAAAAGATGTCATTTTCTCCTCTCCATATGCATTCACACCTTCATGAGCAAACAGATGTTTCCGTATCTTTCCATGCTTTTCATCTTAGCCTTCATCTGCATATGCATGTAAAGTGTATCTTTCACTCACTTGCATCTCATTTCACCCTCCACCTTCTGTTACATGTTGCATTTACATGTAATCCATTTTTCGTGCAGTGACATCTTGAAAGCCCAAGTCACTTTTTGAAAATCAGCAATTTTCATTTACACGCATTCCCATGCACCAAGCACTTTACTTCAAAAAAAAAAAAAGAGTTAAAGGTGCTGATGGAAAGTTGTTCCGAGTGTACATCCGAACATCGTCAAGAAGGTTTTCAAAGTGTCAAAGACTCCAGTTTGTGCTGATCTACAAAGGAGAATTCACGACAACTTGAGCGAGAAAAGATGGATCACATCAAGTTTCCACATAACAATGAACAATTCATCAAAGATAGCTAGAGGTTGTCAAAAGGCGCAACACTATGGTTATCAACGTGAATGCAGCAGTACAAGATACAGGAACTCCCAATACTGTTATCATCTAGGATTGCATCATCAAGTACAAGGCCTTTCAGAATTGTTCTTTTCTTTTCCGTCTTCTTTCTTCTTCTTTCATTTTTGTAGTTGGAGAAGATGCATTACATGAAAAAGTGTAAATACATGTAATGCGAGTTACATGTGTATGTAAAAGATGTAATGCGAGTTGCATGTGCAGTTGCATGTAATCCTTTATTTTCTATAGTTAGACTTGGTCAAAGTTGGTTGAGTTGTTCCCACTTTTTCCTCCCCCTTTTTCTCAACTTCTTTGCCTATATAAAGGAGTGCCCCCTCATTGTAAAAATTATCTTTTGTTGTATGCAAGAAAGCTCTGCCACATTTGTGCAAGCATAACTTTGATTGTGTAGTACGAATTTGAGAGAAAAGTGAATAAAAGAAGCAATTGGATTCGAAGCTTTGACTGGAAGCAATTGTGATAGAACAAATTAGAAGCTTTGACCATAATTTGTGCCTATTGTATTGATTCATGTTATTATTGTGTGTTCAATAAAAGAACATAGAGAGTTAAGAAACAATTGAAGCCCGAGCTTTGACCAGGAAAAATTGTGAAAATCCATAGCTAGAAGCTTTGTCTGTGGTTTGTATTTTCATCTTAATTCGCAAAATAGTTAGATTGTTCTTACTTTTAGGAGTCTTTGTGCCCTAATTGTAAAACTTTTACCATATAGAAGTGCAATCGGACTTAGAGTCAAACCGGTATGTTTTAGCTAGCCTTTGAGTTAGTGAAGATTTATCGGTATCACTATTTCCAGCTCTTGATAGAAGTGCAGTTAGAGATTTACCTTGCCCATTATTCATTCTACGAGTAAGTGGATCCTTTCTTGAAAGTTAAGAAGAAAGGATATTAGTAGCACCCTGTTTAAGATCTCTCGACTTCTTGCTTACCTTGAGTTGATCCAAGGAACGGCGAGAAGGGGGAGCCTTCCCTTTAAGGTAGGAGAGACTCTGTCTCACATGCTGTGGCTGGTCATCCTATTTTGCGACTGAATTTTTACCCAAAACTATCGGTTGCAAAATATCCACCCAACACTATGGAAAAAGTTCTATGAGCTCTAGGTGATCCCAGTGCACTCCTGTTATTCTCATGTTCCTGATTCCGTCTGTCTTGTGGGTTTATGTGCTCATCCATGCTGGTGAATTCCTACAAAGCCTAAGCCATATGCTTTTGTCCTATAACCATTGCTCTGTAAAATTCCTTTATTTCCTAATCCTCATTCCTATTGTCTCTTGGTGGGCTATGCTCTTGCCTATCACTCATGGTGTTCGGCTACCTGTCAAAATCTTGTTCCATGTCAAACAAAGCTTGCGTACGAGTGTAAACTCTATGAGTGCCAACCCCTAGTGGCTACATGTAATTGTTAAACCCTAAAGATGGCAAGATTTAGCTCTGATACCAATCTAATATCCCTTGCCCAAACTGACTAATTCTAGCTCCAGGAATATTGTCAATCACTTGTATGTTGTCTTTCTCTTTTCTGATTTTTTTTTGAGTTTTAGTTTGTTTGATATAGTTTGAATGATACTAAGAAATTTAGAATGTTCGCAAATGATATTACAATGCCTCTTACAATGAACTAATATGCTAGTATAGTTCTTTTTGGTATTTTTTTTAATGCATATACATGGAAACAAGATATGGAATACATACCTCTAGCCAGCTGATATTTTGAAAAAAAATTTGCATACAACTATTATGCTGATCATATATGCTATTAGATGAAAATTTCATCAAACAAATGGTATGCAACATATATCTCCTTTATTAAATTCATTCTCATGTACAATGTTGCTATGAGTTTTCCAAGACAAATGGGCTTACAATAATGATTACAGCAATGCTAAAATCTGATTCTGAGTTATCACTTACAACAGCAAAATTATATGCCTAAAATTACAATGCTAACTACTAATAGTTGCAAGAGGAACCTAATAATAGTGATGCCCAGGGTTGGGGATGAAAGTTGCAATCAGAATCAAGCATAAATACTATAGCGTGACATTGTTTACGCATACTGTAGCAGCCAACAATAAATGTATTCTCCAATTTAAACACAAATAGAACTCCAGAATGAAGCTCTCTTGAATGCCAAATTTAGTGGATATTTCACCACCTCAAATGGTTGCAACACTGAAGAATTCACGCTCTCCAATAGCTAACTCAAATTAGAAACCCTTAATTTCTTCTCCCAAGTTCATATCAAATGCAATTCACAATAATTGGATGCTTAACAATGAAGCTCTCGCCTCTATTTATTCTTTTCCTTCACCTTGCACTCTCTAGAAGCTTTCCCCTTTCCAATACAATAATTAGTTGTGCTTCTAGAAAATTAAATTAATTAAACATAAAGTCAATTTTTATTTTTATTTATTTAATGACTTTATAAGAAATTAATTTAATCAATTTCTCCTTATTTCTCCACTTAGCCTTCGGAGAATGTAAAGGCTAAGAACTCCATTGAGATGCTAAAAAGATGGGGACATTACATCTTCCTTGAAAAATCATCAAAAAATATTACATAGTACAAGAACCCTCACATGGATGGTGTAGACATGGGTCCACATAGCTCTGAGTGCACTAGTTCTAATACATTTTTACTTTTGCTCAAACTATGAGAAAATGACTTTTTTGTGTTTTACCCCAAGGCACAACCTTTGCAAGATTCATTATGAATTTGACTTAATTTGGGCATACTAGTTACCAAATTCCACATAGATGTTAGAGAATGCAAGTGGATATGGCCTAATCTTCTATACCAGATTTAATTGCAACATTAGTCTTAGTGCAAAGCTCATATAATAGTCCTTGTCTTACTTCTATTGTTTGAGCCTTCCTTATGGTTAAATTCTTTGCCTATGCTAGGACTTTGCCTTCAATGAAAGTAATTCTATGACCATCATCTTCAAGTGCTAATATAGATATTAAATTCCTTTTAAGACCTGGTATATATATAACTCCAGAAAGCTGAATAAATTTTCTGGATTTTGATTTGAAGGTGTAGGTCCCAATTCCTTTTACGGAATTTGCTAAATCATCCCCAATTGTAACTTCATCTGTTTCTATTTGCATGCTTTCTAAGCTATCCTGATATCTAGTGATGTGTCTTGAAGATCCACTGACAATTATCCAAGCATTGGAATTGGTTGATATTTGACTAAACAAGGCTAAGTACAAGGCATATTTCTTAGAATCTTGACCTTTGATTTATTTATCAGTTTTGGCAAATGATGCTTGAAGTTTTGATAGATTAGGACAATTTAGTGCATAATGTCGATATTGATTTGTAATAACCCCAACCGGTTATAACCTCATGAAACACCAAATTCTTCTCTAATTTAGTTGTTTAACATTTCATCAAATGCTTTGCAAGCAAGCTCTAATACCACTGTAATAACCCCAAAAGGTTATAACTTTGTGAAACACCAAATCCTTCTCAAATTCAATTGTTTGACATTTTGTTAAACACTTTGCAAGCAAGCTCTGATACCACTGTAATATCCTTTGCTCAAACTGACTGCTTTTAGCTCAAGGAATATTGTTAAACACTTATATGCCACCTTTCTCTTTTCTGATTTTTTTGTGTTTCAGATTGTTTGATATAGTTTGAGTGATGGTAAGAAATTTAGAATGTTCGCCGATGATATTACAATACCTCTTACAATGAACTAATATGCAAGTGCAGTTCTTTTTGGTATTTTCAATGCATATACATGGAAACTAGATATGGAATGCATACCTACAGCCAACTGACATTTTGACAAACAACTGGCATACAACTATTATACTGATCATATATGCTATTAGATGGACATTTTGTCAAACAAATGGTATGCACCAAATATCTCCTTATTTGAATTCATTCCCATGTAAAATGTTGCTATGAATCTTCCAAGACAAATGGGCTTACAATAATGACTACAACAATGTGAAATCGGTTATAATGTTATCACTTACAACAGCAAAATTATATGCCTAAGATTACACTACTAACTACTAATAGTTGCAAGAGGAACCTGATAATAGCAATGCCCACTGATGGAAATGAAAGTTTTAATCAAAATCAAACATAAATACTGTAGCGTGGCACTGTTCATGCATACTATAACAGCAAGGGAAAAAACGATTACTAATGGCTGCCAAAGATGAATCTTCAGGTCTGCACTCGATAGTTCTTCAATATTCTTCAAACCCTTCCGTTATTTCTTAACTTTAAACACAAATAACTCCTGAATAAAGCTCTCCTAAATGCCAAATTCAGTGGATATTTCACCACCTCAAATGGTTGAAACACTGAAGAATTGACGCTCTCCAATGGCTAACTGAAATCATAAATCCTTAGTTTCTTCTCCCAAGTTTATATCAAATGCAATTGACAATAATTGGATGCCTAACAATGAAGCTCTCACCTCTATTTATTCTTTTCCTTCACCCTTCTAAAAGGAAATGAAATATTATTTAATTGTACTCTCTAGAAGCTTCCCCCTTTCCACTACAATAATTAGTGGTGCTTCTAGAAAATGCACTCTCTAGAAGCTTCTCCCATTCCAATACAATAATTAGTTGTGCTTCTAAAAACTTAAATTAATTAAATATAAAGGCACCTTTATATTTATTTATTTATTGACTTTAATTTAATTTATTTCTCCTTATTTCTCCACTTAGCCTATGGAGAATAAAAAGCTAAGAACTCCATTGTGGGCTTAAACGATGGGGAACATTACAATCTACCCTCCCTAAAATTGTTTGTCCTCAAGCAATCCCATAACACAATGAACTCCAACCTCCACCTGGATCCCAAGTGAAGTAGTATGTGACATCTCAATGGACAGTAAACCAATTGCAAACCAGCATCATCACCACCAATCACATGTCCTGCAACCTAGCACTCAAAACTTGTGTTGATGATGTAGAAGTCAGAATGTCACTAGAAGGCAACAATAAGTGCAGGCACATCAATATTTATAGACACAAGAACAACATTAACTATCACAACAGAAAAATGAACTGAATTTGTAGTTGATGAAAACTCAAAATCATCAACATGTGTGCCATCATCAGAACACACATCAACTACTGCATGCATACTACTAAACTCCTTGTTGGATGATTCAATTGACACAGAAGTGGCTGCTGATAAGACAATATCCTCACATGCTCCTACTCCCACTATGGCTACATCGCTATCAAATACATGATCCAAAGAACTCATGCCAACAAATGCATTATCTGACTTAACTGGACATGAGTTCTCATCACCTTCCACCTTAATTGTGCCCAACTCATGCAGTATCTCATAAGAAATGTCCCACAAATATGAAGCCACAACTATCTCATCACATTTCGCTCTTCGAAAAAGTGATATCACACTCTTCTCAAATCTTGGATTCAAAATTAGTTGGGTCATCCGTTTGTGATTTTGTTTCATCTCATTCACTAGCACATCCAACTGTTTCAGAATACCCTATATCTCAGAATCTTCAACCCTTGGTAGAGAAGTACGCCCTCTACGGGTATAATGAATACCAAACCTTCGGTCGCCATCCATAATGCTAAAAACCAAGTCCTCTAGCTGTGAGTCAAAAGAAAAGTGATGAGCACTCCTCACAGTGTAATGCCAACAAAAACTCCCAATCTTTGTCAAGTGTTCATCATCATCAAACTCAAAATCAGAAGATAGCTCCAATCTCTAACTCTAAACTATTGGTCGGGCAGGACCTAGGCAACCCTCTCAACAAAACCAACCACAAAATCTCTATTGGAAAGCATTGTAGCCAAGGTCTCTAGAATCTTCCTCACCAATCGTCGTATATCATGAGAGCCCTGAAAAACAGTACCCTCAGATATACAATCTGAAACCTCCTGCAAATTCGAGCTCTCAAGCAAATACTCCATGAATGACTCAATACAGCAGAAATTATATGAGGAAGCATCAATTTGCTCCCCTGCAATCCATAGTTGATCTCTCTAAAAATGTTACAATGCCAATTATCCAATGCTACCAACTGTATGAAAAGAAGAAATAGTTTCACTTCCAGTAGAAGGAAGCAAATCACCATGAGAGCTCGTCTCCACTGATGCTCTCACCTCCTCTGTACATACTACACTCATCCTGGAGGAATGTGTTTGCCAGATCATCATGTCCCTCATCCTCAATTGTAGAAGCCAACTCACCACCAACCACAATATGTAACTGAATAGGGTTTAGGGCTGGTGTCGACTGTACCAGTTCTAGCTCAACCACCTCCTCCTCTTTCCCTAACAACATCTCATAACAGGTGCTACCCCACTCTACAAGTTAATGTTTGTCAGCAACTAACTGAAAATAACTATGCTTCATGATCCTAATAGCCTCTTGAAGCGCATGAACCTCTGCTAGAGAAAGAGTACTATCACCATGCTCATCAAACATAGGAGCACCCAACCAAATCTAGCTAACATCTGATGGATAACATCATAATGCTCAATAGCTAAAGAAATGTTATTACCACTCACCTTCAGCTAACAAGTCACATGATGCCTCTGTAACCCTTGACTAATATGTAAACTCTCTATCTCACTAATTGCATTAAGATAGGAAACTAAATCAGAACTCTCCACCACAAGATCACTCATACAAGTGCCATCTTCCTCGCACAATTTTGCAACCGACATACAACTACCATGTACCTCAACCAACTCCTCATTCGAAGAAATGGAAGCCCTTGCCGTATCAATCTCCTCGCATGTCTCGGCTTCCACCTCAATAGTAAGATCCTGTAAACATCCATCCTGGGACTCATCCAAAACCTCCTTGGAGTCATCACCCAATATCTGACAAGGGGTGTCATACCTAGTACATTGCATAGCATCATCAAATGGATCATTAATTGTGTCCATACTATTTCCATCGTCATCTCCTGCCAAAGCCTCAATTGCGGACTCCTGACTCTACACACATGGCTCAACGCCAGGCTGTGAATCACTAATACTAGAGCATAAACCCATCTCTACTGACTCCGCCAAAACACCCACATCACCAACATCATAGCTGGGTGACTCTATACATGTCTCAGTCCAACCTGAGGAAGCAACTACCTCCTACATTGTAGCCACACCATGAAATCTCACATACAAATCTCCAATAATAATCCTGCCCTCAAGAGAGTCGAAAGTATCAGTGGTAACAACTGCAACAACTATCTCCACACTAACTATAGCAACATCTCTGGGAGCCTCAACCTGCTGAAGCTTGGTGCCACTATCCTCTACTGCCACTGACACAACCACATGTCCCTCTGAAATAAGTCTATTGGCAACACTACAGATAGGACTAGCAGTTGTCGTACTAAATATAGGCAAATTTGCATCAAGGACTCCCGTCAAGGAGAACTCAAGCTTCCTTTATTGCGACCTCGATGTCGTCCTTCTAAAACCGAAAACGATATCCCTTGCTACCCTTTCAATTGTTGTTGGATCCGACAAGCTCTCTATCAAGCTCTGTTCATGAAGCTTAAGTTTCTCCATACTCTCCTACAAAGCATTCGTCTTCGTGCTAACTTCCTCATTACTCCACCGACTTCTAAAATTGTCAATCCTCTTATGTTTGTCCATGCCTATAAAATGCTAGTGTTGGTCACTCCAAATGCAACAACAAATCTGACAATAATTAATATATTCCTACCCCACAGCATGGCAGGAAACCGCTCTGATACCACTATAATAACCCCAACCAATTATAACTCCATGAAACACCAAATTCTTCCCTAATTCAGTTGGTTGACATTTTCATCAAATAATTTGCAAACAAGCTCTGATACCACTGTAATAACCCCAACCAGTTATAACTTTGTGAAACACCAAATCCTTATCAAATTCAATTGTTTGACATTTTGTCAAGCACTTTGCAAGCAAGCTCTAGTACCACTATAATATCCCTTGCCCAAACTAATTGATTTCAGCTCAAGGAATATTGTCAAACACTTGTATACCAACTTTCTCTTTTATAATTTTTTTGTGTTTCAAATTGTTTGATAGAGTTTTAATGATGCTAAGAAATTTAGAATGTTCACAAATGATATTACAATACCTCTTACAATGAACTAATATGCAAGTGCAGTTCTTTTCGGTATTTTCAATGCATATACATGGAAACTAGATATGGAATGCATACCTACAGCCAACTGGCATTTTGAAAAACATTTGGCACACAACTATTATGCTGATCAGATATGCTATTAGATGGACACTTCATCAAACAAATGGTATGCAAACATATATCTCCTTATTTGAATTCATTCCCATCTACAATGCTGCTATGAATTTGCCAAGACAAATGGGCTTACAATAATGACTACAACAATGCCCAATCTGATACAAAGTTTTCAATTACAATAGCAAAATTATATGCCTAAGATTACAATGCTAACTCCTAACAATTGCAAGAGGAACCTAATAATAGTGATGCCCACTGATGCAGATGAAAGTTGCAATTGAAATCAAGCATAAATACTATAGCACGGCACTGTTCATGAGCACCGTAGCAGCAAGGGGAAAAAACGATTACTAATGGCTGCCAAAGATGAATCTTCAAGTCTGCACTTGATAGTCCTTCAATATTTTTCAAACCCTTCAGTTATTCTTTAACTTTAAGGACAAATAGAACTCAAAAATGAAGCTCTCCTGAATGCCAAATTCAGTGGATATTTCACCACCTCAAATGGTTGCAACACTAAATCATTGACGCTCTCCAATGGCTAACTGAAATCAGAAACCCTTAGTTTCTTCCAAGTTTATATCAAATGCAATTGACAATAATCGAATGCCGAACAATGAAGCTCTCGCCTCTATTTATTCTTTTTCTTCACCCTTCTAGAAGGATATAAATATTATTTAATTGCATTCTCTAGAAGCTTCCCCCTTACCAATACAATAATTAGTTGTGGTTCTAGAAACTTAAATTAATTAAATATAAAGTCACCTTTAGATTTATTTATTTATTGACTTTAATTTAATTTATTTCTCCTTATTTCTCCCCTTAGCCTTTGGAGAATGAAAATCTAAGAACTCCATTGAGAGTCTAAAAGATTTGGAACATCACATGATCACATCTGAAACATTGAATTTTAGACAAGTCTTTCATCTGTTTTGACTGTCCCTTTCCATGAAAGTTTCTTTTCCTCTTTGTTTTCTTCTTCTTACCTTTCTTATGAGAGTTGGTGTTAAGAAGATGAATGTCTTCATCTAAGGTTTTATGTTTTCCTTTGGTCATTAATCTTGACTCTTCTTGAAGACAATCAAACCTTAATCGATCTAGCTTTGGAATTTTAGATCTTGCACTTATACCTTGTACAAATGACTCTTGAGAATTCAGTAGTCCTTTTAATGCTATTAGGGATAACACTTGGTTGTCAATCTCATAATTGACAGAAGATAATTGATTTCTAAATTCTATGATTCTCATGAAGAAGGCATTTATTGTTCCTCCTTTATTGATGCTAATGTTATTCATCTATCTTTTTAGAGCAAGTTTTCTACCAATGTTATTTACTATGAATGCATTTTCAAGAGCTTTAAACATGCAATATGTTGTTGCATGTTTTGCCACAATAAGCACTACGTGATCTCAAACAGCATCCACTATTATTTCAATGGCCTTCTCATTATTCTCGATCTATTGAGTTTTCTCTAGATCATCTTTAGGTTCTTCCTTTTCTTCTTTTACAAAGGAATCTAATTTATTCTCTTTTAATAGTATCATTATACGAAGTTTCCAAGATTTGAAATTGTTAGCACTTGTAAGGTGGTATTCGAATCTTAACATGTTTGTCATCTTGAAGAATAATGAGTGATTGCAACTTAATGTGAAATCTAATCTCTCAAACTTAATGAGATCTCTCCTTAACAAGGCTCTGATACCATGTAAAGTTTCTTACCAAATTTCAATATGAGGCTAACTAATGCACAACTTCGATTGCAAGTTTGAACACTGATGTCAATGAATTTGATTTGCTCCAAAATCTATTTATGTTAGTACAGAAATAACAGAGATAACAAGATGTTCTTGAACTTGAGATGCTAACAATCCTTTGATATGCTTGGATTAATTGATTTCGATGCCTTGCAATATCAGGCAAATTGAGTTTATATAAAACAAGGAGTGGTGTGAGAGTGAATTGGCATGTCTCTGAATGGAGACATGACCATTCATTGTCACACCTATTTGGTGTTTGTTATCATACCCATTCAGGATTAGTTAGACTTAACACAAGTCTAATCATATATTACTGATCATAATGAACTCAATTCATATGCAGCCCGATAATGATATTTATTCAGATCGATTATGATCTTAAATCGAAGGGATCGAATAATGTTACGATCATGACAGAGATATGATCTCATATAAAATATATATATATATATATATATCTGTGTGTGTGTTTGTGTATTCAATCGGTTTCAACTGCAGCGATCATTTGCAGAATGACAGTTAAAGAGATAACATATATATGTATGTATATATAACAGTATGTAAATCATACTGGTATATATATACATATGTATATATAGATCTTGATCACAGCCATTATCAGACCAAAGCTACATGCTTTAAACATCTTTTTTTATTGATGTATTTGATCACTGCTTTCACAATTTCAAGCACGACTATTGCTTTCTCAAAATTATTTGATAATGCATATAGTCATCATCTATATTATGCTAAAAAAATTATTTCTATGTATATATGTTGTTGAAAATCAATACCACTAATCTCTGAGAAACTTTATTCATACATATGCTCAGTTTTAATTTATTTACCTCAGAATATACACAACAATGTCAAAAGATTACACAACTGCTATCTTCTCCAACCAAGGAGAAGAGACTTCACTTCCAAGTGCTTCCAGAGTATGTTGCTTACAGCACATCCATATCCTTATTTTATGTGAATATGTTGAGTATGAACAATAAGCTTGAACCAAGAGAGAACAACCGGTATAAGGATGATGCCATATGATAGACTACAAACAATGCAAATTTCTCAAACTCCTCTGAGTTCTAAACAATGTATGAACATTTATGATGTATTAAGACTCATCTTGGAATGCTCCTCTAGCAGATTATAACAATTGCTAGAATGCCTTTCTGAACAGCTATAACCTGAACATCATCAACCCAAAATCAAGGCTACAATTGATACAAACTAAAACATTCATCTGCTACAAGTACTTGAATGATTGTCTGCGCCAAGCTCCAAGGAGTTGGAATCTTCGCAAATCTATGAGTCTGATGAGCTAATGTGTTTCAAGTGTATTGAAAAGCCAAATCTCCTACAGAACACTCAATATTATGAATTAGAGCTCAGGTGTCTCTCAAATCGTTCTCACAACACCATTTCAATCCATACCAACACAAATATTATTTATTTAAACAATGGTTCTTACTTATACTCTCAACATATTAATATCCACGATAATGAGAAACAGCTCCCATAAATACCAAATAGAACTCCGTAAGAGGATGAACCAATAGTCATGTTGCTCTCTCAAATATTTCCTTCCCATTGTATACTTCAGCACAAATCTACATATTAGGGAAAATCTAGAAGATTTAATTTAATTCTCTTCCAGCAAATATGAGCACTTGTAACATTTGAACATCACAAATATTAAGTTGACTATAGCATTAGTGTGTCCACTCCTTAGATGGGTCCCATATAAAATACTTGTACAAAAGCCAAATAAATCCATCCAACAATAATCACAAAAATGAATTTGAAATTTTGCAATGATATCCTCCTCCAATAATTGAATGCCTTCAGTAATATATATTGGCAGCAGTCACGACTCTTTATGTTTCTCCAGTGATACTAATACAGAAACGACGATGACCACTCAACTGATGAATTAACGAAATATCTCCAAATACATTGTCATTGTCCACGGTAGTTTCCAAGATGTTGAGAGGTAAATTCTTCTATATTTATACTCTCCTTCTAAACCTATCCAATGGTTTACATAGATTTATGTTTGGCACCTCCAGTGGCTTAAATTAATGATATGTTTGTTCACATGTTTCTTAAAATCTTAAATGGTTGGATTACATACTGTAGACCAAATTGCTGTCATCCAAAAAAAAAAAAAAAAATCAAATTTCTAGAGTTCTGAACAATCTGAACTCTCAAATCTAATTGGGTCTTCCTTAACCTAGCTCTGATACCATGTTCAAAATGATTAAATTTATTTCGAATTACAACTATAAATGTGTTTTAGTTTTCAGAATATGACAATCACTAATCTCAAATTCTATTTTTCAAGATGCGATTAGAATTTGATCTTTGTAAACTGTGTATGCAAATGACAATTCAATATCGATAAATACTGAATATTATTTAGTAATTTTGAATATGATATATGCGGTCACCAAACTCCAAAGGGCAAAGCATACATTAATTTCAATGTCTTTCTGATAATTTGATATCATATTAATGCAGAGTATACATTAATCATATAGCTGACTTACTATAAATAACAAGTCTACCAACAGATACCCTCAAATCAATCTGTCAACTCATGAGTATAGCAACAATGAATTGAACAAGCCCTACTATAGGAACCTGCTAAAATGGGAACATTACATTGGGCGCATTCGATATCAAGTGCTTTGTGCATTTTAATATTTATTCATCTCTACACCATAAAAGCTTCCGAGAAACTTTTCTTTGGTGTTCAAGTGTATATTGAGCATTTATGGTATTTGTTTAGATCACTGGTGTATTCTAAAAGGCTTCAGTCAATTGTTCAGCTGATATGAATACCATAAGTTGTGTGTTTCTTGTAGTTTGGTTTTTTATATCATCATATATATGTCTTGATGGAAATAAAGTCAATTTAGAAGCTGAGATTAAAAGTATATTTTTCGTACATTGCAGAGAGAATCTGTTATGTGAAGAAATATTGCTTACTATTGCTCAGTATCATTTAATTGTGATGATTTTTCAGTGAGATCTATTATCTTGGAACTCTAGTTTAAAGAGACTGAGATTTTGTAATTTTATTATCATAATAAGCACATCAAAATTCTTTGGTTTGGATTGTTTTCCTCAATGAGGGTGGTTTTTTCGAGTTTTAAATTGTTTTCTCTGTTTATTTCTTGCTCATAACTTTCTAGTTCAAATTTTAACATGGTATCAGATTCAGGCTCGAATTATCAAGCTCAAATTATCAAAAGCTTGAACCAAAATATTTCTTCAGCCTTCCTTGTGTATTCTGCCTAAATATGCCAATTGGTCTTAAAGTCGAAGATAGATTGTATGGAGCTTCTAACTTCACATCCTAAAAGTGTAGAATTTTGATGGCTTTTGAAGAAAATGATATTGTGATATGAATATCAGGATTTAACTGTGTGATTTTGAGTCAAACTCGATGACCCATGTTTCATGAGTAGTGATTCAACATGAACCCATCTCTCATGAGAATAAATGGAACACTTAGCACTCATTGGATCTAGGTGATGCTCACAGGGGTGAAGCACCGGTTGCTTCACCCCTGTGAGCATCACCTAGATCCAATGAGTGCTAAGTGTTCCATTTATTCTCATGAGAGATGGGTTCATGTTGAATCACTACTCATGAAACATGGGTCATCGAGTTTGACTCAAAATCACACAGTTAAATCCTGATATTCATATCACAATTTCACTAGCTGTGGAAATTATCTCCTACTTATCAATTGATGAGCTTAAGGAAAATGATATTCTCAACTATGTGGAGTCTAATTGAAGTGTGTCTGTTGATGATTTAGAGAAAGTTACCTGGAAGAAGAAAAGCATTGTGGCAAAGAAAATCCGTATTGATTCAGTAAAAGACCATTTAGTCCCTAAATCTCTATGCTGAACTCTGCAAAGGAAATGTTTGACTTCCTTCAGATAATGCATGCATTCAAGAACACTAGCAGAGACTAGGCTCTAAGAAGGAAACTCCTTCACGTTAAGATGAACAGAGGAGACTCCACTATTCCCTTCTTCTTAAAGATTGCTGAGTTGAAAGTTTAGCTGAGTGCCATGGAGATTCTATTGATGGCAAAAAACTTGTCATGCTTGCCATGAATGGTCTCCCACACTCATGGTGCAAGGTATCAATGGTAGAGATGAATTGCCAAATTTTGATAGATTGAGGGCAGAATGCATTCAAGAGGAGTGTAGGTTGGAAGCTAGAGGGAGCTCTCATAAATCTCACAATGAAGAAGCTCAAGTTCTTGCTGAACACACTTCAAACAAAAGAGGTAGAAAAAGAAATTTCAAGAAGTTTGATGACCGGTACTTATCTTCATCTTCAATTTTTAGAAGGAAAAGAGATCTGTCCATATTGAAATGCTTTAGGTGTGAGAAGTATGGTCATTTTGCCAGAAATTGCACAGTGAAACTAAAGCATCAAACAATTGTCTCAAATGTTAAGGATTTGTCTCCATCTCGAAACTCTAGCAATAATTCAGATGGATTCTTATTCATTTCAGCTTTGTCCAGTACCATACCATCTGATTGCAATACATGGCTTATTGTTAGTCGCACCTCTTAGCAAATTTCAGGCTACAAGCAACATCTTTCAAATTTAGTAGAAAAGGATTCTCATGTGCAAGTCATCATTGGTGATGATGCTTCTTACCCTGTCAAAGGGGTTGGTAACACTTCAATCAAACTGAATTCGAGTATTCGTTTGTATCTTAATTATGTTTTGTTTGTTCCAGGCAGCAAGAGCAATTTAATTTATATTTCAGCCATAATGGATAAAGGTTATAATGTTGCTTTTGTTGACGGTAACGTATTTGCTTGGAAGAAAATTTCTGACTTTAATTCAGCGCAAGTTATTGAAGAGCGTCATGAAATCCTATACAAACTTTCAGCAAATCAAGTTCAAGTTTTAAGTCATGATGCTTCTAACAACAATTTGCTATGGCACAAAAGGTTTGGTCACCTTAATTTCATATCTCTCTCTTCGATCAGTAAGCGGGCTGTAGGACTTCCTAAACTTAGTGTTGCAAATGAAGGTATTTGTAGAAGTTGTGCATTGGGCATAAACACTAAAAGTCCTTTCCATTCTAGTAAAAGTAGGGCCAAGCACATTCTAGAGCTGATTCATTCTGATTTATGTGGACCTCTGTCATCTACTTCTTTAAGTGGTTTTTGGTACTATGTTACTTTTATTGATGATTTCTCTCATAAGACTTATATCTACTTTCTTAAATCCACAGAATCCGATGAAGTTCTAAGTTCAACGAGTTCAAGGCCTTCGTTAAAAATCTTTCAGATAAGAAAATAAAGATTCTTAGATCTGATAATGGAGGTGAATAAACCTCGAGTGCATTTCAATACTTTTACGTTGAAGCGTGGATTAAGAGGAAATTTCAGTCCCTACAACCTGCAATGAAACGGTGTTGCTGAAAGGAAAAACAGGGCCATAGTTAAAACTTAAGGCAGAAAAGTCATGATTCATGATCAAGGATTACAGAATTTTATGTGGGCTGAGACTTGCAGGACAATTGCATGTGTTCTGAATAGATGCCCTCATGAGATTCTAAATGACATGACTCTAGAAGAAGCTGCCACTTGCTCTAAACATGATGTAAGTCATCTAAAAGTTTTTCATTGTTTAGTTTACTTCATGTTCCTAAAGACAAAAGAGCCAAATTAGAATCCTCTGCGAAGAAAGGAATTTTTGTTGGATATAGTGAGTCTTCCAAAGCTTATAGAATCTATGTTCCAAGTCAAAAGTTGATTGAATTAAGAAGACATGTGTCTTTTGAGGAAAATATATATGGTGTTGAATTAGATTGTCCAAATCCTTCTCAAAATCAGATTGTTTCTGCTGCTGGTCCCAGTGACAGTTTGAATGTAAAGAAGAGACCCCTGTGGACAAGGCATACGATGCAAGAGGCTGAAAATTTTTCAGTTCCTCGTGGAACTTTTTTGGACAATAAAAGGCCTCAAAAATTTGTTTGGTAATGTTGCATTGATCTGTAATATTATTGATTCTGAACCCTTTTGTTTTGATGCAACTATAGGACAAGTATGGCAAGATGTTATGTTGGAGGAATATGAATCGATTATGAGACATGATGTTTGGGAAATTGTTCCTCGTCGTAAACACAAATCAGTTGTATGGTTGTACATAATTAAACATACTACTAATGCTACTCTGGAAAAACTTTAAGCTAGATTTATTGCAAGAGGTTTCTCATAAAAGGAAGGGATAGATTATGAGGATATTGTTTCTCCTGTAGCCAAATACACTTCAATCAAAACTATCATTGCAATTGCAGCTGCTAAAAGATAGAAGCTTAATCAAATAGATGTCAATACTGCTTTCCTAAATGTTTTCATTGAAGAGGAAGTTGATGTTGAACAGCCTGAAGGGTTTGTTATTCATCACAGAGAGTCTCATGTGTGCAAGCTAGAAAAGGTCTTATATGGCCTTAAACAAGCTCATTGGGCATCATATGAACATATTGATGGTTATCTCTTAAGTTTGGGTTTCTTGAAAAATGAGGCTGATCTAATTCTATATTTCAAAGTATATACTGATCTTATGTTGATTCTAGCACTCTATGTTGATGATCTCTTTATAACTGGTGAAGATAATTTAATTGTTAAATCTAAGAAAGCGTTGACTTATGAATTTGAAATGAAGGACCTTGGTTTAATGCACCACTTTCTTGGATTGGAAATATGGCAAAGGCCAAATTAGATTCTATTTAGCACAGGTAAGTATGCGGTAGAAGTTCTTAAAAGATTTGGTATGCTTGACTGTAAACCCAATGTGATCCCTATAGAGCCAAATTTGAAGAAACTTCAAGAAGTTGTTGCTTCGGAATTAATTGATTGCACTTTATATCGACGACTAATCGGTTCACTAATGTATCTAGTCAATACTAGAACTGAAATCTTCTGTGTGGTTAACACCTTAAATCAATTTATGAATAAGCCAAGAAAATTTCATCTTATTGCTGCCAAACATTAACTGAGATATGTTTGTGGTACAATAAACTTCAGTCTGAAATTTTCTAAATATTTTGATCATCATCTTCATGATTTCTCTGATTCTGATTGGTCAGGGTGTGTATCGGACAGAAAGAGCACTTCAGGTTTCTATTTCAACCTTCAATCTGCCATGGTTTCATGGTGCAACAAGAAACAAGGATGTGTTGCTCAAAGTACAACTGAAGCTAAATATGTTTCAGCCTATACAACAGCTCAAGAAGCTATTTGGCTTCAAAAACTTCTTGCTGGATTATTTGGAGATTCTCTTGAACCTACTGTAACTTTTTGTGATCATCATACTCGTATAAAGCTTTTGATCAATCTTGTTTTTCAAGACAGATCCAAGCATGCCAAAATTAAGTATCATTATTTAAGAGACATGGTCCTTAGGAAATCAGGGAGGTGCTATATATTAGCACAAATGAGCAAGTTGTTGATATCCTTAACAAACCACTACTCTAGGTGAAGTTCTCTTATTTTAGAGACAAGTTAGGCATTGTAGAATTTGAGACTCTTGTTGGAAACAAGTCTCAGCTATGATTTTCTTTTCTTGTTCACTATGAGTTCTTACTAATGTGATATTAATAAAGTTGTAAGGACAACTATGATTACTCTTTCACCTATGAGGGATATCATAGTGAACATCACGTAGAGAGAGTCCATGATGTCAATCACGTTGAGAGATTCTGTAATGGGAGTTGGATGTTGTTCATTCTATAACTTTAAATCATACTGATCTGATTATAGATCAGACTGATCTATTCTTGCATAAGATTCTTTCTAAGGTCTATATACTTGTCTTCCCTTCTTGATAGGTATCGGCGTCTCTCTTAGATAACTTGTTTTTTATCTAACTAATCTATTTCATTAGTTTAGGCATTAAACTAATATTGTTCTTTGGAAAGTCATCGGTTTTGAGAAGAGCAGTCCAGGCCGACTTTTGAAGGGACATGTCCTTTGGGAGGGACATGTCCTTTGTAAGGACATGCCCCTTGATCTCTATATTTAATAACGGTGTGGTTGAAGTTTAAGGTCACACAAGAATCACAAGTCTGCTCCTTAATCAATACTGCCCTAAGATGACTTGCAAAAGTTAAATGAATTTCCATAATTATATTTCTCCATTCATTCAAGACTGTATGTTGAAGATCATCTACAGCAAGCACAGAAAAAGGTACAATCTAAGTCTGATTCGTAACAGAATTTTGCAAAATCTTTACATGATATCAGAGGTCTGGTGGTCAAACCTAGGCTCTGCAAATTAAATAATCAGACTTGATATATATCTAGCATCAATCTTCTATCTTCAATGCCATACACAATCAGACTCGAGGACAAATTTGATCGGAAAGAACACTTTGATGCTTGGAAATTCAGAATCATGATCATTCTTGAAGAAAATGATATAAAACAATTTGCTGATTCAGCATCTAGACAACTTGTTCAACCTCATAAAACCATCAAGAGTAAAGGAAACAAGAAAGCCATATAGATCATATTAGATGGAGTGAAAAATGAAAAAGTACCCATGCTAACAAAACATCAAACAACATTTGTGATGCACATGGAAGCGTTTGATCCATCATAATCTGCATAATATGTTCGATATTGTCTTAATAGACATTAAATTAAAAGTCTCATGACCTTGAACATTCAAATACCAATAATATTGTTTCCGTGATATAATGATATCAACCTTGATAAATAACTCACCAACACTCACATTTCAAATATCCGCAAGCCTTCTCGTATCGAGCCATCCAATAACTTTAAACATAGAATAAATACACATTGGAAATCATCAACGCGAATACATTCGTGAATATATGATAATATGAAACTTAATAATAAAGATACCAAACCAAACCATCTATAATGTGGCTACCGGATCGATAACTGTCTTTTCTCTCAAACCATTCCGCCACCTTTTTTGAAATTGGATGTGTTCATAAAAAACAAACAAACATTATGTTTCTTTTCTTACTGCTCTCAGTCTTCTCCATAATCTTGAGCTTTGTCTTTTGCATAACACCACCCATGGCATCTATTCATTTCGACTGCCACACTAGCATCTATCTTCACAACTAAGCCTCGATACCTCACCACAAAGTCTTCTTACAACTGATAACTGTCCTTGTATCCTCGGGTTCCTTCTAGACTACGCCATATTATGCAGATTATGATGGATCGAACGCTTCCATCTGCATCAATTTGATATGATGAATGCATTATTAAATACCTATGAGGTTAATGATACAACTACAGTTCCCACACTAAAAAGGCAACTAAATCATATACAAATAAAGAAGGGAGAATCGATGAATTCTTACTTCCTAAGGGTTGTTAGTCCAAGAGATGAACTTGCAAGTATAGGAACCATCATTAATGACATGGAACTGACACTAATGGCCATAGATGGATTACCAGATTCATGGGAAACATTCGCATAAGGAATAAGTGTCATAGACAATCTTCCCGACTTCAATAGACTTAAGGGAGATTGTTTTCAGGAAGAATCCAGAAAACTTAAGAAAGGCGGAAAGTTGAAAACCAAAGATGAAGAACTTCATGTTCTCAACACAAATTCCTATAAAGGAAAGAGGCAGCATTTCAAGAAGAATAAGGGTAATCAAAAGAATGAAAAACCTAAGAAAGATCTATCCAAAATAAAATGCTTCAAATGAGAAAAGTTTGGACACTATAGGTGTAATTGCCCTCAGAATTCTAAATAGCAAGTGAAATGTACAAACATTACTAGGGAAGAAGATATTTATGATCCTGAGAATCATATATTGTATTCAGCACTATCAAATGAAGTCTCAAGTAAGGCATGGGTGATTGATAGTGGATCATCTCAACATATTACAGGATACAAAGAAGCACTAGAGTCCACATCGGAAAAAAAAATTAATGGCAAAGTCACCATCGGTGATAATTCAGCACATCCTGTCAAAAGAATTGGAAATTACACCTTGAAACTAAAGTCAGGTAGCTCTCTTCTTCTCAAAGGAGTACTCTATGTACCAAGAATAAAAAGGAATCTAATCTTGGTTACAGCACTTTAAGATGATGGACATAATGTTGCATTCATGGATAGTAAAGTAATGACCTAGGCTAAGAACTCCTCATTTAAGAAAGAAAAATTGATTGGTCAAAGAAAGGGGTACCTGTATGAATTAAATTCAAAACCTAGTCGACCCATTCAAGCCTTCATTAATGGAGCTGTTGATATAAACAAAATATGGCACAGAAGGTTGGGACATCTAAATTTCAAAACCTTATTGACTATGGAGAAAATGGTTATTGGTTTACCTTCCCTCCCTACCCTTCCTAGCATGTCCTCGGTAGGGTTCTTTCACTATCCGTTGTTGTATCCGCGGGGTTTATCCGTTGTTATCCACTCTGTTGTTTTCCAGTTATCTATGCCTTACATTTATAAGGCTCCAAAATGGTTAAATAAAGATCATTCAAGCATATCCAAAGGATGCACTTTGGGTAAGAACACCAAAAGTCCATTTCATGATAGCACTAGAAAAACTAACAATGTTTTGAAATTAATCCACTCAAATTTATGTGGACCTATGTTTGTTCCTTCTCTTGGAGGATTCTGGTACTATATACTTTTTATAGATAACTTCTCTAAGAAAACTTGGATTTACTTCTTAAAATGTAAAGAATCAAAAGAAACCCTTAAAAGATTTAAAGAATTTAAAACCTTTACTGAAAACTTATTAGGACATAAAATTAAAACACTTAGAACTGATAATGGAGGGGAATGTACCTTAGATTTGTTCAAAAAGTTTTGTAAAGAAATAGGAATTAAGAGGGAGTATATGGTTCCTTATAACCCACAACAAAATGGGGTAGCAGAAAGGAAGAATAGGACAATTATAGAAGCTGCAAGAACTATGATATTTGATCAAAATCTGGAAAATCTATAATACTATCTTTGGGTAGAAGCTTCTTGTACTACGATCTATATTCAAAAAAAAAGTGTTCACTCCTACCTTAGAGATAAAACTCCTAAAGAAGTATTTACTAAGGTTAAACCTATTATAAGTTATCTTAGGATTTTTGGGTACCCAGTATATATACATGTTCCAAAAGAAAAGAGCACTAAGTTAGAACCCCCCGAGAGGAAAGGTATCTTTGTAGGGCATAGTGAAATATCTAAAGCATATAGGACTTTCATACCTGGTCAAAATAATATTGAACTTAGTAGCAATGTAATTTATGAAGAAGATTTAGAATTCAAAAGGGCCCTAAATTTTAGAGATCCCTCTCCCTTACCTAATTCTCAAGGAAATACTCACTCTGAGTCTCAAAGGGAGAACATTAAAGAAATTGAAGAAGAAATGCAAAATCTCAATCTTGAAGAAACTCAAAATTCTAAGAAAAGACTACTTTGGGCCATTAAGACAGTAGAGGAAGCACAAGACTTTGTTCGACCATCTGGAACCTCCAAAGAAAGCAAAATACAAAAAAGATTTTCTAGTTAATAGCAAACATAAGTGATTTGTTTAAATCAGAACCTACCAATGTATCAGATGCTATCAAACATACGGCTTGGAAGGATGCCATGATGGAAGAATACCAATCCATTATGAAGAATGATGTTTGGGAAATTGTTTCATAACCTGAAGGAAAATCTATTGTTTCTTCCAAGTGCATATTTAAAATCAAGCATGCTGCTGATAGTAGCATTGAAAAATATAAAGCCAAATTTGTAGCCTTGGGATTTTCTCAGAAAGAGGGGATTGATTATGAAGAAACCTTTACTCCTATTGCTAGATACACCTCTGTAAGAGCAATCCTAGTTGTTGTACCATCAAAGGGATGGAAAGTACATTAGATGGATGTAAAAAAAACATTTTTAAATGGAAATATTATAGAAGAGTTATATCCAGAGCAACCTAAAGGGTTTGAAACTCATTACCCTAAAGTTTTTGTTTGCAAGCTCAAGAAAGCTCTCTATGGGCTTAAACAAGTTCCAAAGGCATGGCATGAAAGAATTGATATGTATCTCACCGGCTTAGCATTCTCTAAGAATGAAGCTGACCCAAATCTATAGGGATAAAGATGATATGGTAATTTCGATATTGTATATTGATGATTTACTAACAACAGGTGATGATCATCTTATAGATCAATGCAAGAAAGATCTAATTAGAGAATTTGAAATGAAAGATTTAGGACTCCTTCATTACTTCTTAGGACTAGAAGTATGGGAGAATTCTGAAAACATCATACTTAATCAAGGAAAGTATACATTACACATCTTAAAGAGATTTGGAATGTGGAACTATACACCTATGTCTTCTCCAACGGAGACTAATCTACATAAACTTACGAAAGCAGCAATAGAATCACTCTCAATAGATTCTACTCTTTACAGACATATGATTGGGTCCCTTATGTATTTGGTAAATATAAATGTAATATCCCCACTTTAATATATAAATTAAATAATTAATAAGTATTATTTATTAATATTAATATTAAAATAATAATATTTTACAAATAATGTTATATTATAATCATGTAATAATATCATATTATATTGTAATCTGAAAATACAAATCTAATACAAGAATAATGATATTATCATTATGATATATTTTAATATGGTAATATTATATTAATACAATATAATATAAATATAGTTGATATATTAATTGTAATATAACTATTAATATTATATTGATTGTTATAGCTAAGCTTAAAATATATATAATTATATAATATAACTATTAAATTAATATAATATATTATGAAAGGGCGTGACTCTTACAACGAAAACACATATATAATGAATAAACTCTAGAAAAGGAGGATCAGATAGAAATTATCAAAACCATCCGGAGAAAAATATGGCAAAAGAATTTATATAAAAGGGAAGTCGTAGATAAATGATGGACCCCCAATTTGGGTTCATTACAAATGGTATCAGAGCTGTGAATCCTGCCAACCTATGATGTTTCATAAGAATCAGAAGAAAAACAAAAAATTGCAGAAAAATGATATTCAAAAGTACGAGGAAGCAATATTTGAGATAATTTTTTTCATATGGGAGGAGATCTACCCAATCAGCAAGACATATAAGAGAAAATCAACCAAATCAATAAGAGGTATATGAGCAGTTTGACCTGACCAGCACGATGTATAAGAGCAGGTTGGATTGATTAACAGAACAAATAAGAGCAGACTTAACCAAGCAGACATTAAAAATAGCAACCTCATATCAGAAAATGGATCATATAAGGGTTACAATTAATTTGCAACTCTTTGTCTAGACAGATGAATACTTACATCGCTTACAGATATCTACAGTAGGTCCAAGCAATATCGCGAAGGTTGAAAGACTCTACTTATACACCATATAAAACATATGCAATGTGCAGCTATTTACGAGATCTGCGATGAATTAATGTTTCTCACATGACACACAAAAAAAGAAATCAAGCCAAGATATACAAAAAGAGGGAGACTTGTACAATGAATTGGAGAACCCTATTCAGCTTTTCTTGGGCCAAATGATCATCCAGATGCTTCATGTACTTTGCAAGATTAGACATGTAACTGAGCAACTGTATAGAATCTTCTCTATTGGAAGAAATCTGGTTGATCCATTCTAACACAAAAGCTACACTTGAAAGCGATATGCCTAGATCGCTGCAATACATTCTCTAGTAAACCAGCACTGGAATTGATAGAAGCAGCCACACGATCTGTCTTGGTAAGCTAGCCAATTGAATCAAACCTCCCTTCGTTAATGGTATTCAAGAAGTGATCAATGATAGAAATGAGTTCATCAATGTTGCTCATCTCTTCCACTCTCGCCAGTTTAGCAATAATGTCTGCATAATTATCTTCTTGAGAATTGGCAGAGCATGAGGAGGAGGAGCAAGTATTGCCCATTTTAATCTTGCTGAGCTTATGGAAAGATGAAATGGGGCTAATGAAATCGAACAAGTGGTTTTGACATGAGAAACATTTCATAAACAATATTTTAAACCCTAGAATGATGTAATCTTACCATTCCAAGGAGGATAAATTGCCGCTAAAGACAAATAGAGACATTAGTTAGGTACATTAAAAAAATATGCAGTCAAAAAAATGGTAATCCTAGTTAATAGTTAAATATGTATCCACTCAGTGACAAAGGAAAATATCAGAAAGAGGCAATACGTGGGCTAGAGAACCAAGGAGATAGAATTAGAGAGATAATAAATAAAATCAATGTTTTAGTTACCAACTAAGATCAGATAAGGAGGAACAACATATCTCTCATAGTTTCATTCATGATTCAGCCATCTCGAAAACTATTGCATTTTGCGTACAATTACTTCTAAAATATAGATGGCCGCACAAGGGACAAAAATGTGAATAGTAGATTCTAAGACACTTAAAAGAGTATGGAATAGTCAACAGCTGACTAAGAAGTGAAAGGTAAACATATCTATCAACAAAGTTCAAACCTGGAACCAATATTATAAACTAATCTCTAGAGACAAATAACTAAGGAATGAGATTAGTGGAAACATACATAAATAAATAAATAAACTAATGTTCTATTAAGCGACATTACAGTGGTATCAAACAGAGATGGAGATAGAGTCATTACAATTGGTATCATGGAGACAATCTTTGTTGTAAAGGCTATTTAGCAACATGGACCCACTACTAGTGAGCAGGTCATATGTATTGAATAAGGTCAAAGGAAGGAAACTTATGAAGAATGGAGAACCCTATAATAAAAGGTGAAGCACATGCATGTCTTCAAAGAAGAAAATTAAATAAAAGGGAGGAAAAATCAACTAAGAAATGAAGTTTTAAAAGACCATCGTCACTCCCAACTCAGTTGGTCTATGCCCCATACTAATCAACATCAGATAAGAGACTTTAATGTGGGAAGTGGATATGAGGATAATGTCATAATCCCAAATCACCACTTCAAACACATAATGGTAATAAGGTATGGTAATGAGGTAAGTTTATATCTTCTTCATATGTTTTATTAAGAGATAATTGTTGGTGTCTTTCTTATTACTGACACATTTGTTATTGCGAAGAATATTGAATAATCTATCAATGATTCTAGTTACAAAATAAAAAGAATATATAAAAATGAAATATAAATGGAAAATATATATATGTGAAAAAGGAAAAAATGAAATACAAATAAATGTTGATTTAAGGAAAACATAGTAATTAGAATACATTTCAATTATAGTACAAAGAGTCTATCTCTCATCCAAAATTACGTAATCTTAGATAGGGAGTTGGTGGAGGGAAAGGCGGAGTAATTTCGAGCACTTGTTGGAATCGCTTGGAGCTCGTTTCACGTGCCCTCTGCACCATCATTCTACCATCAAGATGATCGTAACAAGGAGAGAGAAAGTTGTTTGTGTACTATAAGAAGAAATCTTTCAAATGAACGAAGTAAATTAAATTTAATACTCCATCTTCTCATCCACATTATGATATCCTAAGGTAGGGAGTTAGTGGAGGGAGAGGCGGAGTAATTTCGAGCACTTGTCGGATATGCTTGGAGCTTGTTTCACGCAGCCTTTGCACCATAAATCTACCATCTTATGATGATCATAATAACGAGAGAGAGAAAGATTCCTTCCAAAGGATTATGTAAATAAGAAAAAGGAACCCTACCACTTTCCTATGGAGTCTACAATCGGGAGAGAACACCCTATTGTAGTGCTAGTTAAGGGAAAGATAGTAATGGCTCCTTTTCACAAGAACCTTTCTAGCCAAACAAGCAATCCACTAAGTAGATCACCTCGTGTGGATGCCTAACACCTACCATCGGGGCCAAGGGGGCCAAAGTTCCGCTCTTGAGCTTAGTATGGAACTGGCTTGGATTAACTTATTATTATTTGAATTTCTTTTGAAGCTTATATATATTTATATACATGTATTGATGCTTATTTTGTGGTTGCAGGGTTCATAAGCCTAATGAAGAAGTATAGTCATTGCGCATTGTTAATTTTACGATTAAATCAAGGTTATGTATGATGTGTCTACATCATGTATGCTTCGTGTCTTCATCTGTCTGCATCATGTCTACTTCGTGTTTTCATTCATTAAAGATGTATGTGTTATAAACCTTCTAGGCCTTTCGTAAGCAAATATGTTTTGTATCTATGGCAAAGCTTGTGTATAAAAGATTTTGCTTGAGGGCAAGCAAATTCGAGAGGGGAGGACTGTAATGTCCCCACTTTAATATATAAATCAAATAATTAATAAGTATTATATATTAATATTAATATTAAAATAATAATATTTTACAAATAATCTTATATTATAATCATGTAATAATATCATATTATATTGTAATTTGAAAATACAAATCTAATATAAGAATAATGATATTATCATTATGATATATTTTAATATGGTAATACTATATTAATACAATATAATATAAATATAGTTGATATATTAATTGTAATATAACTATTAATATTATATTAATTGTTATAGCTAAGCTTAAAATATATATATAATTATATAATATAACTATTAAATTAATAAATATATTATGAAAGGGCGTGACTCTTACAACAAAAACCTATATATAATGAATAAACTCTAAAAAAGGAGGATCAGATAGAAATTATCAAAACCATTCGGAGAAAAATATGGCAAAAGAATTTATATAAAAGGGAAGTCGTAGATAAATGATGGACCCCCAATTTGGGTTCATTACAATAAGACTTGATGTTTTCTATGTTGTTAATGCCTTAAATTAGTTTATGTGTGAGCCAAAGAAGATTCACCTAGTTGCAGTCAAACACATCATGAGATATTTACAAGGCACTCTTAACCTTGGACTCAAGTATGAGAAAGTTGAATTGGATCTACACGGATACAGAGACTCAGATTGGGTTGGCAGTGTTACTTACAAGAAAATAATTTTATTGTCAGACTATTGATTGTTATGGGCTCCACCATTTGTATTCATTATTTAAGAGGTGACGATCTTTGAGATAATGAACACTTGTATAAAAGACATTATAAGAGATGACAATCTCTTAGATAATGTGTTGAACAATAGAGAACTATTGTTCAGATCTAGATGAGCTCAAGATCATTTGTGATAGACATTTATGTCTATGAGTCACAACTTGGATAAAGGAAGAATTTATTCTTCCAACTTTATCCAGTCTTCTGGTAGATCTCAACTTAGGATCAAGTTGTGATATAGGATTGCCACTACCTATGAGTCATAGCTTGGATAAATGAAGAAATTAATCATTCTTCGGATTTTATCTTGTGTGTTGCAATACATGCAATACTAACATCATTGGTATAAGTGATAAATCATTCGCAAGATGGAATATGACTTTGTATCATGTGTTCAATGATACCACATGCTAAGAAGATTCAAATAGATATAGAGTATCAATCTTTTCTTTTTCATCTTAATTGATGTTGCTAGATATGATATCTCTCAAATTGATTATCAAGTTAAGAGGGAGTGTTAATTCTTTAACTTTAAATCATACTGATCTGATTACAGATCGGATTGATCTGTTCTTGCATAAGATCTTTTCTAAGGTCTATATACTTGTCTTCCCTTCTTGATAGGTATCAGCATCTCTCTTAGATAACTTGTTTTTTATCTAACTAATCTATTTGGTTAGTTTAGGCATTGAACTAATATTATTCTTTGGAAAGACATCCATTTTGAGAAGACCAGTGCAGGCCAACTTTGGAAGGGACATGTCTTTTGTAAGAACATGCCCCTTGATCTCTATATTTAATAAGAGTGTGGTTGAAGTTTAGGGACACACAAGAATCACAAGTTTGCTCCTTAATGAATACTACCTTAAGACAACATACAAAAATTAAAAGCATTTCTAGAAATATATTTCTCCATTCATTCAAGACTGTATACTGAAGATCATCTATAGCAAGCACAAAAAAAGGTACAATCTAAGTTTGATTCATAACAAAATTTGCAAATTCTTTACAGATGTCATGTTGAGAGATTCTATGACAACATCACATTGAAACAGTTTGTGATATAAGTTGGCTATGATACTTAGGGGCATATCATGTTGAGTAATTCCATGATTTTGAATATTAATAAATTATTGGTTCTTTTTTTTTATACTAACAGAGTTTGTGACTGATAAATTTATCAAATTTCATATTTGCTAAGAGTGGATATTAAATTTGTCTTTCTCTAATCTCTACAAATTTATTTGTTCTCCACTACTAACTTTTTATCCTAAGTTTTATGTACATCTCTCTCTCCTAGTTTGTTGAGCGTAGTGGCAGCCAATTTGGTTTTATCATTTATTCCATTGTATTCATGCGCTTGCACTATGACTCAGTTATACTGTGGCAAGATGTCATTAGTTGGTGCTCTTTTTATTTCCAGCATGTATAGATGTTCTTGTGGCCCCTTATATTTTTTTTCAATGGTGATTACAAATATGCAAGCATATGTTACTGCCAATGTAACGATTCAAACAAGTTCCTTGTCTTTAGGGTCTCATATTCTCCTCCACGTAAATCAAGTGGTGGTTTGAAACAAAAGAGATTAAGAATACCAATTTTTCCTTGGATGCATTGCATACATCAACTGCTTCATACATTTTATTATTTATTCATCTCTATCATCATAAAAGCTTCTTGGAAACTTTTCTTTGGTGTACAAGTGTATGTTGAGCACCTATGGTATTTGTTCATAGTAACACAGGGAGACATCCCCACCTTTTTGCCCCACGTCCCAAAGACTTCAACGCACTGGGGACTTGAGGACTCTGTCTACCTGTCCCCAATAGTGCCACTAGATTCTGCCACCTCCATTGTAATGTCCCCATCTTTTTAGCCTCTCAGTGGAGTTCTTAGCCTTTACATTCTCCGAAGGCTAAATGGAGAGATAAGGAGAAATTGATTAAATTAATTTCTTATAAAGTCCTTAAATAAATTAAAATTAAAAGGTGACTTTATATTTATTTAATTTAATTTTCTAGAAGCACAACTAATTATTGTATTGGAAAGGGGGGAACTTCTTGAGAGCGCATTTTCTAGAAGTACAACTAATTATTGCCTTGAAAAGGGGGAAGCTTCTAGAGAGTGCAATTAAATAATATTTTATTTCCTTCTAGAAGGGTGAAGGAAAAAGAATAAATAAAGGCAAGAGCTTCATTGTTAAGCATCCACTTATTGTCAAATGCATTTGATACAAACTTGGGAGAAGAAACTAAGGGTTTCTGATTTCAGCTAGCCATTGGAGAGCGTCAATTCTTCAATGTTGCAACCATTTGAGGTGGTGAAAAATCCACTGACTTTGGCATTCAGGAGAGCTTCATTTTGGAGTTCTATTTGTGCTTAAAGTTAAGAAATAACCGAAGGGTTTGAACAATATTGAAGGACTATCAAGTGCAGACCTGAAGATTCATCTTTGGCAGCCATTAGTAATCGTGTTTTTCCCTTGCTGCTACAGTATACGTCAATAGTGTTGCGCTATAGTACCTGTGCTACAGTATTTATGCTTGATTGTGATTGCAACTTTCATCTCCATTCGTGGGCATCACTATTATCAGGTTCCTCTTGCAACTATTACTAGTTAGCATTGTAATCTTAGGCATAAAATTTTGCTATTGTAAGTGATAATTCAGAATCAGATTTGGCATTGTTGCAATCATCATTGTAAGCCCATTTTGTCCTGACAAATTCATAGCAACATTGCACATGGGAATGAATTTAATAAAGAAGAAATATGTTGCATACCATTTGTTTGACGAAATGTCCATCTAATAGCATATATGATCAGCATAATAGTTGTATGCCAATTGTTTGTCAAAATGTCCGTTGGTTGTAGGTATGCATTCCATATCTAGTTTCCATGTATATGCATTGAAAATAACAAAAGGAACTGCGCTTGCATATTAGTTCATTGTAAGAGGTATTTTAATATCATTTGCGAACTTTCTAAATTTATTAGCATCATTCAAACAACAATATGAAACACAAAAAAATCAGAAAAGAGAAATGCAGCATACAAGTGTTTGACAATATTTCTTGAACTTAAATTAGTCAGTTTGGGCAAGGGATATTACATTGGTATCAAAGCTTGCTTGCAAAGTGTTTGACAAAATGTCAAACAACTGAATTAAAGAAGAATTTGGTGTTTGACGAAGATATAACCAGTTGGGTTATTACAATGGTATCGAGCTTTGATCCTGCCATCCTCGAGGGTTGAAGTTTCATATGCAGACACAACAGCAAGGTCACCTTAGGGTCTTCACTAATAGGAGATTAGAACAAGAGCAAAATCAGTTTAAGAATATACCCATAGAAGAAATGGGTGACAAGGGAGGAGAAGGAATGGCAAGAAACAAAGGAAAAGATGATGGACACAATGAAGAAAGACAAGCACAAGAGTACTTTAGACATTTGGTAGTGGAGCAGCAACGGATAGCTGAAGCTTTACGAAAACTTACTACAACAATACAGAAGATGAATCCACATATCAAACAAAACCAAGTCCTAGATGTTGATAGGAGTATTGTACAAAGAGCTTCCTCCTAGACCATTCATAGGCCTACACGCCCTACTTTTCTCAAGAATAAGCATGAAGATGATGATGTTGAAGGAGAGGCAACATTTGCAAATCATCTTATGGCAGCGAATGTTGAATGGGAATCATTGACACCAGAGTTTAGGGAACTTCTAAGCTTTGACAGATTTATAAGTCAAATTAGAGAGCATTACAAGACAAGGCAAGATCGAAGGCCAAGAGACCAAAACAAAGATCTGAAGCATGCAGCCAACAATTTCACATTACTTATGCTTGATGGAAGTGGGAAAGTTAGAGCTAAGTCTTAAATTCATAAGAACCTTCGACCTATGATAAAGGAGAATGACTTTATGACTGCTAGTTCCAATAAGGTATGTAAAAATTTGTATGATGAATTTGATAGACATGCAAATTTGAATCAGGAAAATAGTATGACAACCTTGGGCGATGATTTGTCTACATCATCCTTACAAGAGGTTTCACAAGAGGTTATGGAAGTGACCGTGGGTGTTGACACTCAAGATACAGGTACCATGAATGGAGATTTCCTAAACACTTATGATTTTTATGACATCAGTTAAGAAACCTTGCATCCACAAGGGCCAAATGCTATCCTTGAGATGTCACTTGGTAGTACTCAAGAAAGGGGTATTAATGACACAATGTATGATGCAGATTCATGCATTGATGAGTCTGATTCTTTAAATCAGACCTTAGCAAATGAGTTTGATAATTCAGTTGTTGGCATGGAGCCCCTGGATTGCAAGCTAGAAGAACATGTAGTTGAGTTATCTGTTGAAGGACATAGGAGCAGTACCTTAGATGTTGATGTGCGCATGGACAATAGCACGCAACATAATGCATCTATTTCAGATTCATTTCAGTCAGGGAGCTTGCTATGGAATGGGCAGTTACAAAGACCTCATCATTTGATTGAGCCACTTAAGGTAAATATGAAAGTTGATCCTCTACATAGTGGAGTAGCCTCTAGTATTTTGATTACACGTGCTGAAGGTAAATCTTTACAATGGCATGATATCATTACTGATTTGTTTGAGGACAATTGTGTTACACACCATCATTCTCCATATAATGAAAACATCAACACTATGATAACATCCATTGATGGCAGCCTTACACCTATTGGTAAACTAAAAGATATCAATTATACAAGAGCTAGTTTAACATACTTTGGTATTAAAGAGGTGAAGAAGTTTAAAGAAATGAATGATGAATGGTTGCAAAAAAGCTAAAAATGCTAAATCGTTGGCTGCCAATGCAAGACAACATCTTGAAGAAGTCAAAGGAAATGTCAATCTCCTCGACATAGCAAGGAAAAAGTGGATGGATAACATTAAAAGACTCTTATTTCAAACAAAGAATGAATCTAGAAATGTACCTAGATCCAATGACAACAATGAAGTTGACGAATCTGGTCAATTAAACGATTTGGTAAAGATTCAAAACATGATGGAACAAGAACAGTTTGAGGGTTCTTCATGTGCAGCTGAAGTTGCTCATAGATTGGAGACTCAATTGGAGGTGAAGAAGGAAGACATTATTGCAGCATTATTCCATCATGACATGATGCACAAACAAATTGAAAAAAATCATATTTGGGCAATTCAGAAAAAGTTAGATCCAAACGGGAAATCAGCAACACCCCTAGATAGAGAAGCGCTTAATGATTTGAGTAAAAAGAAGTTTTGTTTTTATTGCAAAGGGGCGCATGATGCAAACCATGATTGTCCCATTAAGGTGTAAGGGGAAGATTGACTGTGTTATGTGGTCATATAATGAGAATTTTGAATCTAAGAATTTTGATCAGAAATTCGATCAAGAAGGGTCTGTGCTAGCAGGATCATAACATAAGGAAGAAATGGTTGAAAGGGAAGAGTCAGTTCAGCTACAAGAAGCACATCTCACTAACATACGGCGTGAGGGATCCTTTAAGATGCGTGGAGTTTTAGTTGGGCAGAAGATCATTACCTTGCTTTATACAGGAGTCACACATAACTTCATTGATGCTTGGTTGGTTGAAAGACACAACATACAATCAAAGGTCTTTGAGGGTATAAGAGTAAAGGTAACAAATGGCTACACTCTTAGGTGCAACAGGAAGATTTCAAATCTGCCCATGCATTTGAATAACTTTGAGTTTAATGCAAATTTTTATGTTTTAAACATGGGAGATATTGATATGGTATTGCGGATGACATGGCTCCATGACATAGATTGTGTTTTGATGCCAATACATGAGGAGCAACAAAAAAAATTATTGCCTTGAAAAGGGGAAAGCTTCTAGAGAGTGCAATTAAATAATATTTTATTTCCTTCTAGAGGGGTGAAGGAAAAGAATAAATAGAGGCAAGAGCTTCATTGTTAAGCATCGTATTATTGTCAATTGCATTTGATATGAACTTGGGAGAAGAAAACAAGGGTTTCTAATTTCAGCTAGCCATTGAAGAGCATCAATTCTTCAGTGTTGCAACCATTTGAGGTGGTGAACTATCCACTGAATTTGACATTCAAGAGAGCTTCATTCTAGAGTTCTATTTGTGCCTAAAGTTGAGGAATAACTGAAGAGTTTGAAGAATATTGAAGGACTATCAAGTGCAGACTTGAAGATTCATCTTTGGCAGCCATTAGTAATTGTTTTTTTACTTGTTGCTACAGCACGCATGAACAGTGTTGCACTACAATACCCGCGCTATAGTATTTATGCTTGATTCTAATTGCAACTTTCATCTCCATCGGTGGGCATCACTATTATCAGGTTCCTCTTGCAACTATTAGTAGTTAGCATTGTAATCTTAGGCATATAATTTTGTTGTTGTAAGCAATAATTTAGAATCAGATTTGGCATTGTTGTAATCATTATTGTAAGCCCATTTGTCTTGGCAAATTCATAGCAACATTGTACATGGGAATGAATTTAATAAAGGAGATATATGTTGCATACCATTTGTTTGATGAAATGTCCATCTAATAGTGTATATGATCAGCATAATAGTTATATGCCAATTGTTTGTCAAAATGTCAATTGGTTGTAGGTATGCATTCCATATCTAGTTTCCATGTATATGCATTGAAAATATCAAAAACAACTGCACTTGCATATTAGTTTACTATAAGAGGTATTGTAATATCATTTGCGAACATTCTAAATTTCATAGCATCATTCAAACTATATCAAACAATCTAAAACACAAAAAAATCAGAAAAGAGAAAGGCAGCATACAAGTGTTTGACAATATTCCTTGAACTTAAATCAGTCAGTTTGGACAAGGTATATTACATTGGTGTCAGAGCTTGTTTGCGAAGTGTTTAACGAAATGTCAAACAACTAAATTAGAGAAGGATTTGATGTTTGACGAAGTTATAATCGGTTGGGGTTATTACATCCACCAAGGATGGGGGACATCCCAATGTTGACTATTTGCAGATATGACTACTTATGTTTCATGTTCGATGTTCCAATTCAATGCAATGTTCAAGTATTTACTCTTTTACATCTTTATATCTTATATTGCAATACATATTTTCATAACTACCATTTTAAGTACCGTATGTAAATATAGATACTCCCCCTCCTGTCCCCTACTGTCAGCCTCTCATCGTCCCCCCACTATCCCCAAGTTAAGGCCCCTCTATCCCCCCATCCCGTAAACTTGTCCCCCCATTCCACCATCCCCCCGTCCCCCAGGGTGGTGTGACTTATTATTTGTTCAGATTATTGGTGTACAAAAGGCTTCAGTCATGTGTTACAAATGATACGAACACCTTAAGCTGGGCATTTTTGATATGTTGGTTTTTTATAACATCATATATATGTCTCAATGGACATAAAGTCAATTTAGAAGCTAAAATTAGGACTTTTTTTATATGATGCAAAGTTAGAAGATTTCTATTATGTGAAGAAATATTGCTTATTATTGTTCAATATCATTCAATTGTGATGAGTTTTCAGTATGATCTATTATCTTGAAAATCTAAATTTCAAGAGACTGAGATTTTGTAATTTTATTATCATTATAAAAGGATCAAATTTATATGGGTTGGGTTGTTTCCCTTGATGAGGAGGGTTTTGTCCCAGTATAATAATGTTTTCTCTGTTTATTTCTTGCTCATAATTTTCTGGTTCAAATTTTGACACTTACATGCAAAAATAGACATGATATTCTAATGCTATGTATGCTTCAAACTCTCTCCTAATACTAGAACAAGAGACATTTCTTGAAGGAACCAATGATGTCTCTTAGTGTCTACAAATGCTCCTATACGCAGTTCTAGGACAGCTGACATCTCCTAATGTCAAGAGATGCCCTTGTATCTATCTCTGAGATAGGAGATATGTAACATTAGTCAAGGTATGCATTCTGAGCCATATAAGATGTAGATAAGATGTATGCATTGTCCCTTTTTTCTAGGCTATTATTTCTTAATGCGTCATTAGCCCTTTTCACCATGGTCCAATGAGCTAACCAAAACTTTGCAAGGATCACTGTTAGATTCGACATTGGCATCTTCAGTATCAGGCAATTTTGAGTCAACATAGAAGGGTTTGATGATAGTTACTATTTATAGTAAATCAGCAGAGCTCCGTATTTCTAATTTTTCAGTATTGGACTTGGAGTGCCTTGCCAAGCTCTTTCTGACAAGCTATAAAACATGATTTTCGGAGTCTAACTGCTTATTTATTTTCACGCCTAAAGATTACATAGTTTCAATAAAGTGATTTTCAAAATTAAAATGCAACTTAATGTAACTTTATTATTATAAGGCTATATTATTCTCTTAATTGTTAAAAGGTCCAATTAAAAGAAAAAGAGAATTAAAATGAAGAGACGGGCAAAAGAATCTGACGAGTCACCAAGTTGTGGTTAAAGAAGAAGAGCTCATTTCAGCATGCTTGGATTTATAATTTGATTTATGATTTCTCTTGGAGAAATTTGGGAAGCTTCTATCTTTCTCTTGCTGAAACCTAATGACAGAAAACTTCAAGCTCCGTACTGGAGTGGATGGAAATCCATTTCATCTTTAGAGTGGATTTGCAACGGAGTTCACCTTGAATTTCAGGTTCCTTCTTATTATTCAATCTGGCTGAAACTTTTTGGATCTAAGAATGGAATATTCATCAAGTTATTGTATTACTGAATATTATAATACAATAGCATTTCTGAGTATTTTTTATTGGCCATTATTCTTGCATTTGCTGAAAAACTGTGCATGAAAATATCTGTTATTAATTATAAAAAATTTAGAGCAAATTATTTGGGAGAATATCCGGATGGGATATTACACTTTAAGCCAACTCCAGCAGCCACCCACATTTACTAGCAAGTAAATAAGTACAATGATAATTTTGTTATATCAAAAAAGATGGCAAAAGGGCCAGTGTACCCAATATTTCTGTTTCTAACTGGTCTATAATAGAACAAAGGCTAAACCGAACATAAAATCTTCAATATAAATCCTACATAAAACCATGTAATACATGATGCCATCCACTACGAAGCAGCTTCATAGACAGCCCAACTTTCTGATAATGCATCTAAATTCAAACTATACCTGAAAATACCCTTAATTTTCATCATTCCTTTTATATTAGGCCATCTATAATACATGTAAAATAGAAGTTTAATGTCTTAAAAAAATTCACTTCTGAAAAAAGAATGTGAAATAACAGATTTGTGAAGAAAAATGTAAAATTTTCTTACCAGATAATGAGCAAATTTAATAGTCTCTTCTTCTATTTGTTGTGCAAGTTCTCTTGTTGGGGCCATAACAACTGCATAAGGTCCTGTAAGAGCAAATATAACACATAATAATGCTAAATTGGACACAAGAATTCCATTTTCCAGATTCATAAATCATTCTGCTTTAGTGAATTAACAAGTAGAAGAAGGCCCTCTGAAACTGTGTAGTTGTGATGTAGGCTTCATAAAATTTAACTTCAGATAGTGGAATTCCCACATTTAAGCCACAGAGGATATACTTAAGTATTACACGAGTATGTAAAGAAATCTAAATGCTTGTTGCACAAATATTTCCGTTCAGAATAAACATGGAACAATATTTTCATTGATTAAGGTGTTATGTAAATAAAATGGTTCTTTCAGTCAGAGTGTTTTCCATTTGGAGGAAAATTAAAGCACAAAAATGCAATTCTAAAGCAAAAATAGACACAGAAGGACTTCTGAGATGGCATCTATCATATCATCTGCCACAGCGTGTTCCCCCCTCACAATTGATCTATCATGTCATCATACCATATGGTTGCTTCCCGACTCTACAGCCCAACTTCCTCTTGTACACATAGATCTACTCCTCTCCAGCCACCTCAAGAATCATAAGGATGGATGCATATTACGAGCTATTTCATTAATACAAGGATAAATTCAACCTTAGATGTTAGGTGTGATCCTAGTTGGAGTACCCCTCCCGGCCCTCAGCCTCAACCCCTTGAGAGTGAACGACGATAACCCTGGAAATATCACCATTTCTGATCTAAACAATGCTAGTTTATGCTTTTCAATCTTCCTTTGAAGCTGCTCTTTTCTCTTCAGCATTATGGTTCCCTTTTCTTAGCTATTTGTACCAATTTCTTGATCACTTGCTTTGGAGGAAAATTAAAGCACAAAAAAGCAATGCTAAAGCACAAATAGACACAGAAAGACTTCTAAGATGGCATCTATCATATCATCTGCCACAGCGTGTTCCCCCCACCAGCATCATCATCTTGTTTCCTCCCAACTCTACAGCCCAGCTTCCTCTTGTCAACAAAGATCTACTCCTCTCCAACCACCTCAAGAATCAGAAGGACGGATGCATATCATGAGCTATTTCACTAATACAAGGATATATTCAACCTTAGATGTTACGAGTGATCCTAGTAGGAGTACCCCTCCCGGCCCTCAGCCTCAGCCCCTTGAGAGTGAATGATGATAACCCTGGACATCACCATTTCTGATCTAAACAATGTTACTTTATGTATTTCAATCTTCCTTTGAAGCTGCTCTTTTCTCTTCAGGGTTCTGGTTCCCTTTTCTTGTTTGTACCTATTTCTTGATCACTTGATTTGGAGGAAAATTAAAGCACAAAAATACAATGCTAAAGCACAAATAGACACAGAAAGACTTCTGAGATGGCATCTATCATATCATCTGTCAACAGCGTGTTCTCCCCCTCAGCATTGTGGTCTTGTTTTTTCCCGATTCTACAGCCCAACTTCCTCTTGTCAACATAGATCTACTCCTCTCCAGCCACCTCAAGAATCACAAGGACGGATGCATGTCACGAGCTATTTCACTAATACAAGGATAACTTCAACCTTAGATGTTAGGTGTGATCCTAGTAGGAGTACCCCTCCCGGCCCTCAGCCTCAGTCCCTTGAGAGTGAATGATGATAACCCTGGAAACATCACTGTGTCTGATCCAAACAATGTTATTTTATGTTCTTCAATCTTCCTGTCAAGCTGCTCTTTTCTCTTCAGGGTTCTTGTTCCCTTTTCTTAGCTATTTGTACCTATTTCTTGATCACTTGCTTTGGTGCTCTCTTATTGTTTTGTGTTTAGTATCTTTGTCCTTCCTCTGGGTTCGACTTTTCAATCTCTATTGTGTTTTGTTATTATCTTGAGTCCCACAAACCAACTCTTGGTCATAGATAGATATGAATATAATTTCTTTCTTTCATTCATTCAACATCCATGGGCATTCATATAATTACGTTTTTTCTTTCAAAGTCGACTACATAAATAAATGATGGCAAATGTAGGAAAGATAATCAGCTGCAAATGAATTGCATTACACAAAAGTAGCCAGTTTAGATATCATTCAATGAGGGATAACTGCATTGACTATTTGATATTTGAGCCATTTTCCTTCCATCACCCATCTTCACGACAAGTTGGTCAAAACAACCAACCTAGCACAAGGTTGAGCAGCCCATTTTGCACTTATTGCATTAGGGAATGAGTAGAGAAATATGATTAAATCTAACAAAATGAACCTTTCATAGCTTCAATCATCAAACTCATGTCTTTCCATTGGTCTGAGTTACTTCTAAACTGCTAATCTCATAGTTAAAAACCTCAAACTCAACAATTAATCAGGAAGCCCAAAATTTTAGAAATTCAAGATTCGGCAAAAACACAAGGTAAAATTCAACAATAACTCACCAGATTTATCAAACTATTGAAAATACATTAAAAAAATATTCATCAATAAAACACATATCACTGAAGTTGTAGAACATATTACTGATTTTCATCACATTTTAAAAAAAAGTTTCAAACATGTCATAGAACAAAGAAACAAGTTCAACCTATGAATACATATTAACTTCATGTTATATCAATGAAACGAAATGTCAGTTGTTTACAACTGAAGCTAAAAACAAGTTTTTTGTCATTATGTGGGTGTTTTGGATGTGGACCATATAGCTTCAAAACATCATCGACAAGATTTACAAGTAGGAGATATTTTTCACAAAAATTCAAATTCTGATATTGCTACCAGGATTACTATGGAATTTTTAAGTTGTAGTAGTACTAAGATGGGTGACCACCCAAGAAGTCTCGGTCCTTCACCTGGAAGAGCATAACCTAGATGTAATGAGTGCTAAGTGTTCTATTCATTAGTTTGACTTAGAAACTACCCAGTTGAATCTTGATAGCAATATCACAATCATCCATTCTGCTAAGATCAAGCTATTTATGAGATAAACCTGATCCTGATGGCTCACCAACCTCGCCTTTTGCCTCCTCAAATGCTACCACATTCGCTTCCTATTCAGCCACCTCCCTCTCGACATTAGCTAACTCATCCATTAACATTGGGTTGACATCACACCCTAAGCTTAGAATAAAATCTATTTGTGGATAAAATTTATCTAATTCAGGTGTTTGAAGTGTATCTTGCATGTGCACCTTCCTTTTCCACAATTAAAGGTTATACTGCAAATAAACTTGGTCATTCAAGTGCTTTAAAGTCAACCCATAGCACTTTTTATGTGAATGGACTAAACAACACTTCAATTGTGCTCAAAAGCAGAAGCACTAGAGGGCTGGGATAAAATGTAAATGTGAAGTTTACGAAGAGCGGGCATTGTGGAAAATAAAAACAAATAGAAAATTAAAATCTAACATTGTTTTATTTTACTTGGTTGCAATGTGCCCTTATTATGAATGTAAAAAATCGAAGAAAATAACAATCCCTTTTTTCCATTTATAACTCTAAATCTCCTAAAGTATGACGTCTCAAAGGTCATTGTCAACAAACAATCTCTCAATGCACATGTTGACGCTAACCATAGCCTCTACATCTGTTTTACATGAAATGGGTAAGAAAAACTTGGAATTCAGATAGGAGGCAGCAACATGAATATGTTGGTAGAGTTGTGGATTCCACCTCTGATGAATAATGAATCATATGAGTTCATATTTTCTCTTGTTCAACCCATATAAATGTTAAATCACCACACAGCCTTGTCCACGGCCTCATGTAGAAGCCCCTTGGAGTTTTGACCCTCATCCAATAATCATAGAACCCTAACACGCTGTTCTAACATCCAAATATCAAAAATCAAAAACTCAGTGAATTGCAAAATTACAAATAAATAGAAATTGGAGTTTGAAACATTACCTTAATGTTCTTACTCTGTACTTTTGGTGACACTATTATAAAAAACAGTTTTCACAACTCTTTTGCTTCAACCTTCCTATGTTAACAGCTTGCTAATAACTTTTTTCTCACAAATGTGTCCTTAAGGTTGGGCATTCAATCCACTATACTTTGCAATGTAACAAATTAGAGGCAAAGTCTGTAACTCTTGATTGCATGAACTTCTCACTAATAATGTGCTCTAACATGAGATTTGAGACATGTGCATGCTCATAATATACTATGCAATAGTCCTTTCATGTTTCACCACATCCTTTGCCCACCTTATTTCCCTACGAACTCAATAAGTAGCTCAAGATAGTGGGTGGAACACAAGCTCTGAAACAATGTTGAGTGCCTTGCCTCTAGAAACAATGTTGTAATATCCCCATTTTTGCCAGCATCAGAGTTTCAAGGATTAGTCTATTATTGTGATCCTCATAGGCTAATTATTGTGGATAAAGGGTTTTTCTGACACAGTGGCTTGCTTGGGAGGGTCTTGTCTTCTCCACAATTAAATAAGCTACAGGTTGGTCTTCGCTTGGCTCAGATTGGACTTCATTTGGACTTAGATTTGTGTACTTACTATTTGTGGTAAGTTGGGTGATGATTGAGATCAAACCTTTCTATTTTTGGAAAGTGCATTTAGTCACATGGAGAAAGAATAGGTGTGATTCCTATTTGAAATGACATTAGTTTGGGAGTTATTATATTTTTAGATGCCAAATTATTATTAAATCATTAAATGGCATATTATTTAGTTATAATTTAACTTTATAATTTCACTTAAGTTGAGAGTTGAGTTATTTTGGAAACTTTTATCAGCAAAGCATTATAAAAACGAACTCATTTCATTGGAAAAGACACACTTGAATATTTATTTGTTTTTGTTGTCTTTGTGACATTCCTGAAGGTCTGATTTTTCATGTCCTTGCTGAGGTATAAGGGTCTGATATCTGAGTGGTGTCTTTGCAAGTTTCCTGCTGAAGTATAACAAAATTGACATTACTTCTCTACTGTGTCTACTGTGGCTGAGAAGAGAATTTATTTGCATCTTCCATTTCTTTGCTACCATTGTTTTGGAACAAGCTTTGGCTAAGAATCACAATGAGTTCAATTCTAACAATTGTAAGTCTGAAAATTGGGGGAGTCTTCCTACTGTATCGGCTGTTGCTGAGAGACGTAGTTTGTACATTTAAAAATTTGGTGATTGAGAAATCTGTTTATGCACGCCAAGCATATATGCTGCGTGACGCAGTTTCAATCTGCAAATTGATGAGAAAAAATGCTCCATCGCTGAATATTTGTCATTGCATTTTCTAAGAAATTGTATCAGCTTATTTGGACGCCTGGCAACTGATTTGTGAGCATCTGAAATATTGATTTCTAGGCAGTTAGTACTGTGGAAGTTTGGTGTTAAAATGCTGCAATTAAGCGCCTAAGTTGCTGTCAAACTGGGCATCTATTGGAGGAGTTTGTCCTGCACATTGGGAGGGCACATTTCCCATCGAGCTGCTTGTTTACTAACGACAACTGAAGGTGTTTAGTCTTTGCTGCTGGGTAGAGATACCCTTTGTTTGTCTGATATTTGCAACCAGATTTGGTGCCCCAAACTACTGCAAATTCATGGCTGACTTTATCCTGCTAAGGCCTGCATTTTGGTTGGAAAAACACCCATTTATTGAGCATGGGTGATCTGTTGTAAGTAAAACCATACTAGGGCTTTCATATGAAGTTGTATTCACTTAAGCATTTGAATGGTCAAAGAATAGTTACAAAATTGAAGTTTATTTGTAACTGTATGGTGAAACAGTGAACTTCCAATGACAATAATATCATGTTTAGAGATTGGCACTGATGGTTAAAATTGCAAAAAATACTACTACCATATATTTACAGATTGGAGCTGCGTATATCCAATATTTGTTATCATTTTTTTTCATGCATTTTTTAGTTGCTTTGATAGATACAACAGAATTATAATCCCACAATGAATTCCAATTACATTTTCTCTTGGTTTGCATTAGGGAACCAGTTGGGGTTATTACAGTGGTATCAGAGCGGATTCCTACCAGCCTCCAGGAATTCGAGCTCAGTCGTTGTTATGTTTTGTGTTCTATTCAAAGGGTGTCAGCATTTGATTTGTTGACTAGTATTCAATACCCATGGAGATAGACAGGAGGTTTATTCCAGGTAGGCATTATAGAGGGCGTAGTTCAATAACTAGGGATAGAGAATCTGAGATACGGGGTATTGTGAAATAGTTGAATGTGTTGGTGAATGAGCTAAATCAAAATCACAAACAAATGACCCAACTGATTTCAAATCTGAGATTTGAGCAGGGAATGCTATCACTTTTCAAAAAGTGAAGTGTGATGATACAGCGGTGGCTATAGATGTGCAGGAGATTTCTTATGAGACACCACATCAGTTGGACAGTGAATGTAGAGTGTGATGAGAATTCATGTCATGTTGAGTCAGAGGATGCAATTATTGGCATGAGTTCCCAGGATCATGCATTTGATGGTGATGCAATGATAGTGGAGGTAGGAGCATGTGAGGATACTGTCACACCAACAACCAATTTTGTGTTGGTTGAGCCATTTATAGAGGAATTTAGCGATATGCATGCGGTTGTTGATGTGTGTTATGACGATAGTGCACGTCATTAATGATGAGGTGAGTGATGTCAAGAGTCATTATCGTTCAAAGCAGCACAATGGTGGGATTCACTTCATGGACAATCCTATGATCGACACAAATGCAACATTCTCTTATGACCATCCGTTTTTGGGGTTAATGTAGATCACTCACTTGAATGGAGCTGGACTCAGTTTTCAACATTTGTAAATTCGATTCAATTTTATGTTGCAGCAGTTGGTGATGTTCTTGAGCCCACATATTTTGACATGGCTACACCTATTGTTCACACAATTGGCATGATTGCATATGGTTCTCCTATAGCTATAGTTTTTTTTTTTGGATTACTGGTGATTAAGATTCCAGTCAAATATATATTATGTGGGTGGATACAGGGAAGAAGAGGATGGATAGATATCCTATGGAGTTGCCTTTTGGTGACAATTATGACTTCTACATCATCAACACAAGTTTTGGGTTCTATGTTGCAAAACATGTGGTTGGTCCTGATGATGTTGGTTTGTCGTTGGTTCAATGTTGACAAGGGTGTCGCGCATTTCTTCATTTGAGATCTAGGTGGAGGTTGGAGTTCACTATGTAGTCAGATTGCTTGAGGACAAGCAATCTTGGGGAGTGAGAATTGTAATATCCCCATTTTTGCCAACATCGAAGTTTCAGGGATTAGCCTATTATTGTGATCTTAGTAGGCTAATTATTGTGGATAGAGAGTTTTCTGATACAGTGGCTTGGCTTGGGAGGGTCTTGTCTTCTCCACAATTCAGTAAACTATAGGTTGGTCTTTGTTTAACTCAGACTAGACTTCATTTAGGCTTAGATTTGTGTACTTAGTATTTGTAGTAAGTTGGGTGTTTGATTGAGATCGACCCTTTCTATTTTTGGAAAGTGCATTTGGTCGCATGGAGAAATAATAGGTGTGACTTCTATTTTAGACGACATATTTAAATGATGAGTATTTTGGGAGGTATTATTTTTCAATGGCTAAATTATTATTTAAACCATTAAATGCCTTAATAAAGTTATAATTTTACTTTATAATTTCACTTAAGTTGAGACTTGAGTTCTTATGGAAACTTTTATCAACAAAGCATTATAAATACCAGCTCATTTCATTGGAAAAGACACGCTTGAATATTTATTTATTTTTGTTGTCTTTGTGACATTCCTGAAGTTTTGATTTTTCATGTCCTTGCTGAGGTATAACGGTCTGATTTCTGAGTAGTGCCTTTGCAAGTTTGCTGTTGAAGTATAACAAAATTGTCATTACTTCTCTATTGTATCTACAGTGGCTGAGAAGAGAATTTATTTGTATCTTCCATTTCTTTGCTACGATTGCTTTCAAAGAAGCTTTGGCTAAGAATCACAGTGACTTCAATTCTAAGAATTGTAAGTCTGAAAATTGGGGGAGTCTTCCTATTGTATCGGCTGTTTCTAGGAGACGTAGTTTGTACATTTGAAAATTTGGTGATTGAGAAATCTGTTTATGCATGCCAAGCATATATGCTGCTGGGCGCAGTTTGAATCTGTAAATCGGAGAGAAAAAATGCTGCAATGCTCAATGTTTGTCGTTGCATTTTCTAAGAAATTGTATCAGCTTATTTGGGCACCGGGCAACTGATTTGTGAGCATCTGAAATATTGATTTCTACGCAGTTAGTACTGTGGAAGTTTGGTGTTAAAATGCTGCAATTGAGCGCCTAAGTTACCGTCAAACTGGGCATCTATTGTAGGAGTTCGTCCTGCGCATTGGCAGGGCACATATCCTATCAAGCTGCTTGTTTACTAACGCCAACTGAAGGTGTTTAGTCTTTTCTGCTCGGTGGAGATACCCCTATGTTTGTCTGAGATTTGCAACCAGATTTGGGGCCCCAGACTACTGCAAATGCATGAGTGATTTTATCCTGCTAGGCCTGTATTTTGATTGGAAAAAGACCCTGTTATTGAGCATGAGTGATCTGTAAGTAAAACCATACTAGGGCTTTCATATGAAGTTGTATTTACTTGAGCATTTGAATAGTCAAATAATAGTTACAGAATTGAAGTTTATTTGTAACTGTATGGTGAAACATTGAATTGCCAATGACAATAATATCATGTTTAGAGATTGGCACTGATGGTTAAAATTGCAAAAAATACTATTACCATATATTTAGATATTGGAGCTGTGAATATACAATATTTTTTGTCATTTTTTTCTTGTATTTTTGAGTTGCTTTGACATATACAACAGAACAATAATCCCACAAAGAATTCAAATTACATTTTGTCTTGGTTTAACGGAGACAGCCAGTCGGGGTTATTACATATGCAATTGTATTATCAACCACTATTTGAGCAACATTCTCCACTCCCCCCTCCATCATGATCCCATCCAACATGTTACACAACGATTTTATTCCATTGAAGGCATCAACAAATTAAGCAAGACTAGCTACCCGCTCGGCCCCCCCACCCCACCCCCCTAAAGCCCCTAGAAAATTGATCAGTTTTCTATTTCTACCTATCATCCACCTCTTAAATAAAATGGTGCAGAATTTATTTTCCCAAATTTGCATTTGTTCTTCTACAAGTAGGTGATGTGTTGGACATCGTATTGCAAAGATGGCTCACTCAACTCGTGACAACTTGGGTCCTTCAAACCCTTACCTACCACAATCATTTCATTGGCCAACTACTCCCGATAAGGACTTCACACAACATTAAAGAAAATATTGTTTAGTCCCAAAAACTCACACCTACAAACATCACCTGATGTTGTAATTCTCTATTCCACGCAATATCTTCCAAGGAAGGTTACACACCAACAGAGTAACAAGGAACAAAAAACATACGACTACACACATTGCCTAATCCCCATATTCATCGCAAAGAACTACCCACATCTTCCCCCGAGCCTAGGTTTGGGGCTGTCATTGACTCTGTTGGTGTCTTTTTCTCTGCTTTCTTTTGGTCGTATGCTGCAAGGAACGCCTTCACCTCTAACAATACACCATAAGTATTTTTGGAATTTATTTCAATCCCCCACATGCATTTATTCAAAAAAATTACTTTCTGGCATAAAGCCTATTACAGTGTGCTTTGTATGTCTTGTGCTGATTCAGATTACAGGGGCATTTATGCATTCAAAGGACAATTTCATTTCACCACCTAAACATGCAAAATGGTATATTGCATAATGTGTTTTCCTGTTCTTGCAATTAGAGATGAAACATCATTTCAGAATAAGACACTCAAACTGAAAGTATCATGACAGGTATCTTTGAACAAGACAGAGAAGACAGAAACAGATTCACTACTACCATTACAGTGTTTGTCATCTGAGAGTGCCAGCAAGATATTCCCATCATAAGGCCTCCCCTTACAGCCTGGCACACTTTAAAACTATATATCTTCCTCTTTCCAACCCAACAGAAATAACCACTCGGCTGCTTGAAAAAATTAAATGTAATGGATGTGTTTTAGTTTCAGCCACACATAAACCATAAACTTGGAAAATGGATGCAAGCCAAGATCTACGATTGATTTGTATCTCCACCATAATGTGTTTATCCAACTTGAAAGTTGTCTACTTCTGTCTCTTTGTGTCGTGCTCGTGGGTGGTTTACTGAGGTAGCAACCCTCCTTAGGTCTTGAGATTTTGCTGGACCGTCTCACCCCTTTCAAGTACTCTCAAGATACCCCTCCCATCTCTTTCCCATCTCAGGAGAAAGTACATCCACACCACTATGGGAATCCCGCACAAGAGCCTTCACCCCAAAAAGGTGTTCTATGCAGAATACTTCCTTGAGTTGAGGGACGGGCTCATTGTCCACCCTTCTTACTTATTGCACCATTGGTCGCAATCTCTTAGGGTCATCCTTAGTTCCTTTACGGTGGGATCCCATAGGCTTCGCTCTGAGACTACTTGCTACCTTGACAAAAAGGACAGGGTCTATAGTTATGTAGCATGAGAGAGACCAAGTTGGAGGAGCACTTCATTTTCCATTGCCATATTCTACCTTTTTAGGGGTTCTCAAGACATCTCCACTTTTTCTATTTCATAGATTAGAAGTATTTTGCCCTCTATCTTTAGGAAGCCACGAGACTTTAGGACAAGTCTTCTTAGCATCAATCTCATGCACGCCTTCTCACTACTCGGATTGATCATCTCCTTCATTGAGCTCACTTCAATGTGCGGTATGAACAAGTAGTGTGCTCCTCCATGTCTGATCACTATGAATCAATAAGACCTCAGTGGGACTCTTCTTAGCTCTGACCTTCCTCTACTAGGACATGTCAGGCATGGCCAACTGCCTCTTCTGACTACTTGACTTACCCCTATATTCAGAGATTCTTCTTGGTTGCTCGAGTTTCTTAGGGATGGGGGTTTTCATTGTTAGACCACCCGCAACCCACCTTGCTCCTCAGTCTGTGCTTTGTTGTTATGTTTTGTTTCTTGTTGGTTTTACTTTCTCTTTCTTGAGGTATACTTTAGTACCCCTACTATGATTTGGGCCCTTTTATTTTGTTCAATATTCCTTTTGACCCCTTTTGTCATCATTTGTTGGACTTTAATAAATTTGTCTCATCTTATGCAACAATTTTGCATGTTTATTTTCTTAGTTGGTACATCTGTTTTGATAGGTTTATTTTTAATTTTCTAAAAGTAGCATGGCTCTTGTAACTAGAAGAACAAGTGGCACACTTAGGGGTCCTTACTCGAAATATGGGACATTGGTCCAATACAAGTAGAGGTTTCCTATATCCGTTACACTACAGTAGAACATAAGGTATAATGACTCAAATATCACCATGCACAAATCGCTTACATAAAAGTTACATCATGTAAAGATGAAGTGGGTAATTTAATATCCACAATTTTACTCTATCTTGTCTATGAATGTTTAACATAGTTACCGAATTTGCATCCATGCCCCAAACCAGATCCGGGTTGGTACTGGATCCAAATTCGTGAACCCATTGTGTCAGATTCACAAATTGAACATGAATTTGTCATGTCCATGCAAATGTGGCACAAATCCATGCAAAACCAACGTGAATCCAGTGTGAATCGCCAAGGGCCTACAAGCAAAACTTGGAATAAGTATACACGAATCCATAGAATATATATACATACATGCATATATATATATATATATGTGTGTGTGTGTGTGTGTGTGTGTGTGTGTGTGTGTGTGTGTGTGTGTGTGTGTGTGTGTGTGTGTGTGTGTGTGTATCCTTACAAATCATAATGGGAAAAAACTATTAATGAATCAATGAATCAGATTCTCGAACACGAATCTGACCCCGAACCCAAATCGACGATTTATGTGTGTGTGTACTCACAAATCCTTCGAACCATAATGGGAAAAAAATATTCACAAATCCAGGAATCAGATTCTCGAACCTGAATCTGACCCCGAACAAAAATTGGCAACTAAGCATAAAAACTATCATAACATTAATCTTAGATGAGGATGATGACCCATATAAGCAATTATAATTAGACTTGTCGGCTATTTGGAGACGGAAACATAATATCTCACCTATGGCTGATGACCTCATCAAGAAATTGACTGAGCATATAATTGAAAGGCTCCAGGAGCACATGACTGAAATATCAATGGGCACACAAGTTTCAAGATCCTCCAAAAAAGTAGGAACCAAATGAGAGAGGTACCAAATGAGAGAGGTCTGGTCACTTGAACATGTTTGTAGTAATATTCAGGGAGACGATATAATGCAGCCAAGTGATGATGAAAATACAGCCTTGAATTCATCTCTTACAGGGCATGATGAAGGCACAAAGGAAAATAGTTTCCAATCAACTGAGATGGTTAGTATGGAGGAAGAATCAATCATTACAAGGGAGAAGTATTCAGAACTATTTGTTAGTGACTTGCAGATTGGTATGCTATAGAAGCAAGTAACGGTGATGGTGATGATGCTCCCTTACTTGAGGAAAAATAAGAAAACTTGACAAGTGGCAGCCCATATTCCATAGATGAATTTTGACAAAATCTTTTATCACCACATGTTTTGATGGACATGTTATTGGTTACAGAAAAGAAGCTTTTACAAGTGCTAATAAGGGCAAATTATTCTTACAACTTCAATGAAGATCTTATGTGGAAGACCAAAATGAATGAGATGCAAAATGGAATTGCATGTGGTGTTACTAGTTCTCAATTCCACACCGTCAAAGAAGCATTCAAAAGAATGAAATCAGACTACTTGCAGTTGTTAGTGGATAGGGATCTTGCCATAAAATTTGGGGAAGACAAGGAAAATGAAGTCGATGATCTTTGTTACTAGCTAAGCATGGCTCATTCCTCTCTATATCAACTAGAAAACCAGTTTGTTTCATCTACAAACAAAGTTCAAGAAGGGGGCGTGGGGCAGATGGAGATCAAACAAATAAACAGGGTGTTGATGAACTCCTCAGGGAAGTAATGGCAGACAACATTATCAGCAGATTGCATACTAGAGACATCCAGAATGTTGGTGAATGAACTCAAAATTTCAACAAAGAAACACCTTGTAGCCTTGTGACATCTTATGAAGGAGATTTAAGTGATGCATCATCCCCTTTGATCACTCAGGAAAGACATATGGTAAGTCAAGGTGTGGTGAATTACGATGAGTCCAAAGAACATCTACAAGAGGAGACTAAACTTCTGATTTGGAACAGCAAGGGTTTATCTTCATACTCGCATGAAATTGTAGCTTTAACACGTGGAAACAAAAATGACAAGAGGCCTACAAGTGTTTTACCCTTAATATAGATAGTGGCCAAAATATTATTAGTGAAAATGATACAATACAAGGCATAGAGAATCCCTAAAGGAGATGTCCAAGCCCCCAACGAGAATCCCACAATGGAAATAATGCAAATAGAGTCCAAAACAAAAACTCTTTAGTCACGGAATCATCATATTTCATACAATGCAAAGGTCGTTAGGCCTTCCCAGTTATGGCCACATATAAAACTTATACAAAACTCAAACTTAGATCAAGGCGCGATCCTTCTACCACAACCTATCAACCCTTTTGGAGATGCTTTTTTAAGTCTGCCCTTCAACAAATGTTGACCACTAAATTTGTTGTCTTGTTTAGCTACATTTCCTCAAAAAAATACCTAAATTGCATGTTTCTAGTATATCCCGATAGCTGAAGTAGATGTCATTGAAGTTGGACATTCCATGAGAAAGTGTCGCACGGTCTTAACCACTCCCTTGTTGCAAAAAAGACATATGCTTTTTTCCCATTCTTCCTTTGCTATCGTCCATCTACCCGTTTCGCAACTCAAATGATGAGAACTTGTCCTACGTCGTGCTATGAGCATTTTAGCTCTCCATTTCATATTTTCTCTTATGTATGCTTTCTCTTCATGTGCCCGTGTTGGGTTAAATTATTTGATATAATAGTCTCTTTTGTGCCCATGTTGTTTTGACCATATGCAACTCTTGAACTTTTCCTTCACAAACTTTTTTATTCCAGCTTTTTTATTCGGACATTCATGCATACTAACATTTCGTTTTTCCATCCATTTAGCATTTTGCTTCATCCATGTGTTCTTTATTCTATCCAACCTCTCTTCAATGATCAGCTTAGGCCAACAATGATTTTCCATACTTTGGGCTTTCTTTAAATAGCATAATAACTGAATCATTGATGGGACCTCTAGTGAGAAGATGTTTGTTTCTGCCAATAGGATCTCATAGGGAACCGTTGCTTTAATTTTGAAATTGTTGATGACTAAATACTTTTGGATTCTTTCTACTTGTCTCAATTTTTTATCAGATATGTTGCTGCCCCAAATCTCACAACCATAGAGGATCACTAGTGTAACTAACAAGCCAAAGAGCACTTTTTGGGTTTTCCAATCCTATAATTCTGCATTCCTGCATCTATTTTGTAAAGAGTATCATGCTTTCCATCCTCCTTCAATTATTTTTTCTCTACATGTTTGCCAACTAAGCTTGTCGTTGAAGTTGATACCAAGATACTTGTACTTGTCTACAATCTCTAATCAGCTTCCATTGAAATGGAAAGTGTTCACTTCCTCTTGTTTGATTTCAAAGAGAATCATCACTTTGGTTTTGCTAGTGTTCAGTTGCACCCTGACCACCTAACAAAAGGCCTCACACGCCTTCAAGTGTTCCCTCAGACCATCTATAGTTTTAGCAATTAAAATGAGATCATCTACATAAAGAAGCAGTTGAATCACATACATAGCCAATTGAACCCCATCGCCATTGTTCTTGTCTAAACACTCTTCTAATTTATCAATATATAACCCAAACAAGGTTAGTGAGAGGGGGCATCCCTATTTGACACCTATATTACTGCCAAAGCTCTCTAACATCCCTTTTGTAGTTCTGACTTTAGCAATGACATGCTCATATAATCTATGTGTCACAGCTCTGAGTTTAGTAAGAATTTTCAGCTCTTCCATTCTAAGCCAGAGTTTGTCACGTGGCATTGTGTCAAAGGCCTTTTTAAAGTCAGCAAAGAAGCAAAAGGCCTCATCGCCTTGTGTGTTCCAAACAAATTTCAACCAAGAATCTTGGCATAACCCCGTGGTCAACAGTAAAGTGTTTTTGGCCAAAACCCTACCTACCCCTTAGCTCTTTTACCTTCTGCTTAGACCCACTTGCTAATCTTGCATTCTACCATGCTACCAAAGAATTTTCACAAGAGGGGTTTAATCATAATAGTGCAATAATTTGATGGATTATTTATGTCACTGCTTTTGTGGAGAGGGATAACCATGCTAGTGGTCTAGTTTTCAGGGGACCCTTCTTTAATGAAATTATTAAAGATGTGTTAAATATGAGGAGCTAAGATATCACTACCCCATTTTAGATATTCAACTCGCAACCCATCAATGTCTTGGGCCTTTCCCCCCGCCAATTTCTTTATGCCTTAGAAAATGTCTACAATAGCAAAAATTTCATTTGTAGCCTTCATTATCAAAGATCTATGTGAGGCATTTTCGTCCTCATATAACATACTTGCATATTCAAGCTATTGAGGCCCTATGATATTGTTAACTATTAGTTTTTTCTTTTGTTGCAGGTGCTTCCAGAACTTCTTGGGGTTTTGCTTGCCTATGGTGATCAGCTCCAAACTTTTCATTCTCACATATGACTCTCTTTTACCTCTTAACAGCTCCTCGTACTCTTTTTTGCTCCCTTTACTCATGCTTTGTTAAACTTCTCTTGATCAACTTGAAGTCTTCATTTAACCACGGATTTGTTGGGAAAGTATTTTTTGCCTCCATTCTGGGCTTTGTTCTTTTACACTTCTCTAATGCCATGTGAATTATAGGAATTAAGGTATCTTTGCGAACCCTTTGCTGGACCGTGTGTGTAACTCCTCTTTTGGGGCTCCTAATCATGCCTCTAAGAGCATCATTAATATTTTCTGATTTTCTTGGTTCATTATAATTCTTCCATGTGAGGAACCTTTCTTTTGCTTGAGGTGTGTTTCTTCTCCTTGTTACTCCTCCAAGAAGGACAATTTTAAAAAAATTGGATTGTGGTCTGACCTTAGCTCGAATGGATACTCTTATTTCCATCTCTTTTACTCCTTTGGTGTGATCTTGAGAGCATATAACATAGTTAACAACGCTTTAACCATTATATGTTTTGCATGCAATGCCCCCTGAGTTTGGCCACCCTTTCACACCATTACATATTACCATATTGTATAAGTTGCATAAGTTCAGTAATTCTGCCCCAAATAATTGGCATTGCCTTCGCTGTCCCCTGATGCTCTTTTCCAGAACTAGTCATTTTCCTCTTCTAATATTATAGAGGGTCACTTCCTTCCTCATCAATTCTTTTCAAATTGAGAGATTGGTTATTCGCTATCCTGGCACTGAAATCTCCGATAATCAGGACTTCCCAAAGATTATTAAAAATGGAGATATATTTTTCCAGCAATGTGCCAGAGTCATCTCGACCTAGGTTCTTCCTATATGTTTTTGAACCCTTCCGCTCAAAGTAACAAGCTGTCACTATATCTTTGTCTGCTTATCTATGATTTTCAGCCATATCTACAATTTGTGTGGATCTTCTTTCTCTATATTGATACATTTGACCCAAGTTTCTTTAAACAGAATGGTTGTTCCACCATACCCTTTCCCACTATCGGTTATTTCGTTCCAAACTGAAATTTTTTTATAACCCTTGAATTTTGGCACTCTACATCCATCATGTTCATGCATTTCCATGAGCAAGATAATGTCTATACCTCTAGCTCTAATCCCTAAACCAAGTCCTCTTCTCCACAGGTAACCTCTACAATTCCAACAAATAATATCTAGGTATTCCTAGGGGGGGCCAAGTTCCTACTTATGTTTTGTTCTTTCATTGATTTGCGCTCTACCATTTTTTAACCATGCCCGCTTGTTGCTTTTAGATTTTCCCATTCTTTTCCTCTTTCTTCTTGCTGAAAAATGGTAAGATCTTCATCAACATATATGTCTGTGCCTCTGAGGAGCCCCTTATTCCTCAATATCATGTTCTTGTCTTCTGTGTTCTTCAAAAAGACCCTTACATTTTTGCTCATGTTATCTTTGGTCCATTTCCCAATCCTTTGTGCTTGTTGGATTACTCCATGCCACTATAAATGGTCCATAAAGAAATCTCTTACCAGATCTTTTGTGTTCTCCTTTTCTCCATAGTCTTTTAACCCTTTAATTATGATACTTGTTGCCTTATTGTTTCTATCATTCTCCTCCCAAATCTATCTCCTTACATGCTTTTCTATGAGATTAATTGGTGTCTTTAACAGTCCTTTCCCTACATGGGTCCATGATTTGACTTCTTCTATTTGTTCCCTCAGTTGGTTCTCCTTTAACTCTATGTTTTCCATTGCAAATTGTATTTCTTTAATTTACAGGTCATCTCTTCCACCCTCAATTACGTTGCATCCTCTTACTATTTTTATTTCATCCATTGCTTGTCTTAATAGAATCAACACATACTCCCCTTTTTCAATATTGAACTATAGTTTTTAAAACCTATTCTCTGAGTGATTTTGTAATGTCCCCATTTCTGCCAGCATCGAAGTTTTAAGGATTAGCCTATAATTGTGATCCTTGTAGGCTAATTATTGTGGATAGAGGGTGAGACAGTGGCTTGGCTTGGGAGGGTCTTGTCTTCTCTACAGTTCAATAAGCTATAGGTTGGTCTTTGTTTGGCTCAGATTGGACTTCATTTGGGCTTAGATTTCTGTAATTACTATTTGTGGTAAGTGGGGTGTTGACTAAGATGGACCCTTTCTATCTTTGAAAAGTGAATTTAGTTACATGGAGAAATAATAGGTGTGACTCCTATTTCAAATGGCATATTTAAATGATGAGTATTTTGAGAGTTCTTATATTTTTAGTGGTCAAATTATTATTAAATCATTAAATGGCTCATTATAAAGTTATTAACTTTATAATTTCACTTAAGTTGAGGGTTGAGTCATCATTGGAAGGGGCCATTTATTATATGCCTAGGTCAAGTATTAATTATTTAATGTAATGTTGCGTTGGAAAGTTTCAAGAGCTAAGTTCTTTTGGGAAACTTTCCCAATTTTTGAACTTCAGTTCTTTTGAAAACTTTTATCAACAAAGTATTATAAACATGAGCTCATTTCATTGGAAAAACAACGCTTGTATATTTATTTTCTTTTATTGCCTTTGTGGCTTCTTCTGAAGTTCTAATTTTCATTCCCTTGCTGAGGTATATGGGTTTCGAAGCTGGGATGTGCCTCTAATCCATAGCTAAGGTATTGTGGATTAAAGTTTTGAAAATTATTATTGATATCTCTTGTTGTATATACTATGGTTGGGATTAGTGTTTATTGCTTGATATTTCCAAGAAGGGTTTTGAATCTCTGAGTTCTGCATTTCATCTGCTGTTGAGGTATAGCAGATTGGAGTTTGACCTTGATTGCATTGGATTGAGCATCCTTCCTCTTGTGTTATAAATCATTGGTGTTGAGAGTTTGTTGCAGATGTAATACTGTGGATTGGTCAAGCTGAATTCAATAATGTTGGGCAGTTGAATCTATATGCATTTGATGTCTCTTCATCTATGTTTTTGTTGTTACTGGGAGGCAGCTATTGGCTGAAGAAATTACTGATTGAAGTTTCGGTTCTGAAAATTAAGAGAGTGGACTGATTTGGGATTGGACACCAGATTAATACCGTTGTTTGGCAGCCCAAGTAATCAGTATTATGGGCATCTTTGAAATCTGCAAACATAATTGCAAACCTGCGTTCAAAATTGTGGAGGTTTGCATTCTTGTCTTTGGGGTTCGGCATTTTCAGACTTGCTGCTCATTTAATAGTGGTCTAATAATCTGCAATTGGTATGTAGTGAACATCAGGTCCAAGCAATTCATATTGAAATTCTGATTTCATAATTAGTTTGAAGAATATATTTGCAATAAATTTCAGAATTAGTGTTCATTTAGAATTTCAGATCTTTAGCATTCATTTGGCCTAGCAAACAATTTGCACAATATTTCCTTGAAATCTGAACTGGTTGACAATCATTATTGTTATTCAGAAATTGCCTTTTTATCTTTAAATTATTTGGAATTGGGACGAGTGGTGTACCAATAGCATTTGGAATTCATATCAGTGCTATTAAGTTGCTTGCCAAGTGTTTGACAAAATGTCAAACTTCTAATTAGTTAAGGAAATTGATGTTGTTTAAGCTAAATTGTTAACCTATAACCAGTTGAGGGTTATTACAAATTTGTTTTCACATGTTAGCTTCATATTGTCCTTCATGGCTGCCTTTATCCTATTATCCTCTGCATGCCTCCTTGCTTCTAAAGCCTAAATCCTCTCTTTCATGAACATCAATTCATTAAAAAACAAATTCGGACACCATTTTAAGAGAGTTGAAGACGGGTTGTATGTGCTTGTAGTACCTTTTTCCCCTGCTTCTCTCATCTTTGTTGCATGAGATCCTCCCCCCCAGTATCCATGGAGAGGGACTCAGTAGTTTTACTTTTCTCTCCCTTACTTTACCTCTACTCGTCTTGCTCAACCATTTCTAAAGCTTTCAGCATAGTTCTTGGAAGTATACCTATTAGTTTCCCTCTTCTTACATACTTAGCTTGTTGACTCTTCCTATGTCTTAGGATTCTTTTGTACTGATTTACCTTTACATGCACACTTTTCTCACTTGATATCAGTTTATTATCTTGGAACTGTCCTAGCTTGCTAGACCTCAGCATTTGTCTCCTCAGCTTGGATATTGAAACTAGGTTTCCAAACTACAGTCTGGGCTACTCCAGAGGGCATTCTGGAAAAGTTGAAAGGGATTGAAAACCCTTTACTGTTAACATCGCAAGCATACGCCTATGTTCTGATTTATTTCTTAGAAACTGGTCATCTGTTTGAGCCTTGCTCATTATGATACTGTTTGACTCTATCCAATTATTCACTTCAACAATTGTTGTTTGCCTCATTGCACCTGTCATCTCATCCTGAAGAATTTTCCCTGTTGTTTCTAGAATTAATAGGATCTGGTAGTTCCTGTTATCCAATCTCCCCTAAGTCTGCTAACTTAGTTTTGTCCAGAGTAATGAAAGGTGTTTTGTCGTTTTCAATGGTTTTGTTGTTTTCCATGGTTTTGTCTAGAGTAATGAAAGGTGTTTTGTCATTTTCCATGGTTTTGTCTAGAGTTATCGAAGGTGTTTTGTCATTCTCCATGGTTTTGTTTTTTAATGAAGATATATGATAGATTTGAGATTTTTGACAATAAGACAAAAGTGGAAATCACACAGACACAAAAGAGTAGGAAATGGAAAAGGATAGAGAAGAACCAGGCAAACTATCTTCATTTTCAAAAGAAATGTCTTGTATTTGCCATTGTGTGTTCCCACATTTATTTGGTTGAAGTCCGAGCCTAGCTGGTTGAAACTCATGGTATTATAGTAGAAACTTGTGCAAACAAAAGCCCTTGTGATGTTCCCTGATACTCTACTATTACGTGGATCCCAGTGTGCCCTGTGCGTCCATTTTAACTTTCGCCTAAAAATCTGGCCCTAGGTCAAGCCCTGTGTTGCCTTTTAGAACAGGTATATATGAGAGTCATTTCTCAAATCAATATTGGCTCCCTTTATAGAGTCAGTGTCGTATACAATACTGCTGTCAAAACTAACTAAATTAGATGGGGAAATTACACCTTGGATAGAAATCATTAAAGCTTTTGCCACCTTATGACCAATCAGGAGGAGATTTTAAGTGGATAAGCCACTTCTAAAGTGTCTCGCAGCGATTTTTCCTCATGTCTTTTCCCTTCATATTCTGCACTTATTTATGATTCCATTTCACTTTTAAGGGCTAGGAAGAAATGGCCTAACCCTTCATCACTTTTTAACCTCAAAAATATGGAAATTACAACAATCACACACACCAAGCATCTTTGGGGGACCTTTTGATCACTCCTAGCAAAAGATTAATAACACCTTTTGTAATGTCCCCATCTTTTAAACTCTTAATGGAATTCTTAGCTTTTCATTCTCCAAAGGCTAAGTGGAGAAATTAGGAGAAATTGGTTAAATTAATTTCTTATAAAGTCATTAAATAAATTAAAATTAAAAAGTGAATATATATTTAATTAATTTAATTAAAAGTGACTAAACTTAATTAAATAAATTAAAAGAATCTTCTACGAGGAGGAATTAAATATTATTTTATTTCTTCTAGAAGGAGGTCCATCTATTGGATGAAAAGAATAAATAGGGAGGGCAGCCTCATTGTTGATCATCAGATGTGTTGCTATCTACTCTTCTGGATAACTTGTGGAGTCAAGGGTTTCCGCAGTTGCTACATTGATCGTTGGGAATGAACACTCCTATTGATTTGCATAACTGAGGTGGTGAAATATCTTCCGAAGGTTTGCAACTATTGGAGAAGACAAATCAGTCTATTGTGCCAAATTTGTGGCATAGGGCCAGATTTGTGAAGTAAGGAATAAGTTGGATATTGCTATAGGAACTCTGCTACAGTATTGCTCTTATAGTAACTCTGCTACAATATCGTTGCTACAGTATCGTCGCTACAAAAACTTGCTACAATGTCATTGCTACAATAACCTACTACAGTAATTCGCTACAGTGTCATTGCTGCTACAGGAATTTGCTACAGTAAAAATCTAGATTCCCTTAAGCAGTTTTCTAGGTTCCTATCTATTACATTTGTAATACATGGAGGTTAGATTTGAATATTTTAGGCCATGTGAAGAATTTAGAGATAATTTGTAATCTGAATTATATCAGAGTTTATATCAGAATTGTTGCCCTAATGTCTTATTTATGTAGATGCATATTTTCTCCTTTATAGTCAATGCTCTACGTTTCAAAAAAATACAAAAACATTTGTTGTTGGTTGTTTGAAGCTTTGCAAGTGTACCAATTAGAAAGAAAAAAGACTTTAGATCTACATTTAGAAAGAAAGCAGACTTTAGATCTGCAATATATATATATATATATATATATATATATATATATATATATATATATCCCTTGTGTGCAAAGCAGAGTTTCAAGAATCGCTATGGAATTGGCGATTCGATTCAACTTAGGTAATTTTTCATAAGTCGTCAATCAAATCAGTCGATTATTTCTCATGAATTGCTGATTCATGTGATTCATGGAAAAAATACCCGAATCAGCTCCATGAATTGGCATTTTGTTTTTGTTGGAGATCATACATTTCATACAAAATTGCAAAGAAAATTTCTTATCTCTGAATTTTATCATTATGATCTGGTGAAGTATATTTGCTCCCATCGAGGGTTTATTCACTGGAAATTTGCTATCGAAACATCTACATATTCAAGCATCTATTCAGTATTTTAGTGTTGTGGTATTAAGAAATTCTGAGCGATTATTTTAGAGGATTGAGGTGCATATTTGAAGGGCAAAATTATCCTACAGGGCTGTAATTAATAGCACCTAGACTAGGTGTTTAAATCTGCATTCCGAACATGATTGTTGACTATTGTTGGGGCACTTAATCATCTACAGTTGCACACCATTACTCTTCGACTTGTGGCGTAATTCATCTGAGTTTTGGGCGGCTATAATGTGAGGACTATGTGCCATTTCTTGGGTGTCTACCTTCTGTCTGATATACGGACTCTAGCGTGGGATATTATTGCATCGTTGTGGGAGCTACATGTAATCTACAAAAGGATTCGTAGTCCGTCTATTATCTAAAACCAAATTTCTGAGAATCGCATGAAATCGCCTAAATGTTAACTTCTATTTGATGATGTTATAGTGTGTTTAAGTTATATTCAATAAAGGGTGCATGAAATAAGTTTTAAATTGTTAAACTCTCTAAATTTAAAGGGTTTTTTTTAATTTGCCAATTTATAGCCGATTTATGGCCGATTCACAATTCAATTCAGCTTTGCCGATTCCGATTCTCATTACTTTGGTGCAGAGTGTTTGACGAAATTCTCAAGTTAGCAATCAGGAAATAAAATCAGAATTGCACAGGATATTACAGTGGTATCAGAGTGTGCTTGCAGAGTGTTTGACGAAATGTCAAACAACTAAATTATTAAAGATTTTGTTATTTGTTGAAGTTATAACTGGTTAGGGTTATTATAGTGGTATCAAAGTGGTTTCCTGCCATCCTATGGGGTAGGAAATTTATATTATTATCAGATCTACTGTTGCATTTGGAGTGACCAGCACTCTAGCATTTTCTAGCCATAGCCAGACATAGGAGGACTGGCACTTCTAGAAGTCAGTAGAGTAATGAGGAAGTTAGCGCGAAGATGAATGCTTTGGAGGAGAGTATGAAGAAACTTAAACTTCATCAACAAAGATTGATAGAAAGCTTGTCAGATCCAAAGACAATTGAAATTACACTTTTAGAAGGCCGACATCGAGGTTGCAGGGAAGGAAGCTTGAGTTTTCCCAATAAGAGTACCTGATGCAGATGTACCTATATTTAGTACAACACCTGCTAGTCTTATCTGCAGTGTTGACGATGGACTTAGCACCACCGAGCTTTAGCGGGTTAAGGATTCTAGAGCTGTTGTTACAGTCCGTGTAGAGACAATTGATGCAGTTGTTACCACTGATACTTTCAGCTCTCTCAAGGACAAGATTACTATTGGAGATTTGTATGTGAGATCTCATGGTGTTGTTATAGTGCAGGAGACAGTTGCTTCCTAAAGTGGGACAGAGGCACGTATAATCACTCAGATGTGATGTTGGTGATGTGGCTATTTCAGCGGAGTCAGTAAATGTTGGTTTATGCTCTAGTATTACTGATTCGCAGCCTAGCATTGAGTCATGTGTGCACAATTAGGAGTTCGCAATTAAGGCTTTGTCAGGAGATGTCGATGCGGATAGTATAGACACATCTATGTTACGAATGTAACTTGATAATCTCCAGGTCTATAAGTGCAGGTCGCACTTATTCTTCTAGATTCTAAATATCTTTGAATGGCTCTAAATACTCTTAGTATTTCCTTTCTAAAGGCAGCGATTTTTCAGACTTGCTTGTATTAATACTAAACCGATATTATATATTAGTTAGTGTTTAATCTTAAATTAAGTCTCATAAAGTCGCCGATTTTTAGAAGGTTATGTTAGCCAACCAAATATAGGGACATGTCTTTTGAGGATTAAGTCCCTTGGTTAGATATTTAGATGGCTGCTGATTAAGTTTGAAGAACACACAGAAAACTTAAGTCTGCTTCTTCAAGTATCTTTACCCAGCAATATATAAATTAGTATTTCTCTTCTTTACTCAAGATCAATTTAGGAAGTATTGGATCTGCATTAAACAAGGTGTTTACTTCCTCAAACATTTCATAACATTCAGAATATTAAGACATCATTCTCAGCATTCCAAAATCTGATCCTAAGTTTGATCAAAAGGTCTGATCCAAACTTCAAGAATTTGCAGAAACTTTACATGGTATCAGAGCCAAGTCATTAGATCTAGGGCTCTGCAAATTTTCAGTAATCAGACCTTATATATTTTCAGTAGTTTTCTCCCATTTCCAATGGCATATACAATCAGACCTGAGGACAGATTCGATGGGAAGGAACAATTTGAAGCATGGCAATTCATAATCTTGTTGATTCTTGAAAAAAACAATGTTAAACAATTTGTTGATGGAGCATCCAAACAGCCACTAGTTGAACCTCACAAATCCATATGGACCAATGGAAATAGAAAAGCCACTCAAATCATCTTGGATGGAGTTAAAAATGATATCGTACCTATGCTTACAAAACACCAAACTATCTATGATATGATGAATGCATTACGGAATGCATATGAAGTAAATAATGCAACTAGGGTCCTTGCACTAAAAAGACAACTGAATCACATCCAAATAAAGAAAGGAGAATCGATAAACTCCTATTTCCTAAGAGTTGCTGGCATTAAAGATGAATTATCAAGCATAATAACCATCATTAATGACACCGCACTAATGCTCATGGCCATAGATGGTTTGTCATAATCATGGGAAACATTTGCACAAAGAATAAGTGCTAGAGATCAGCTTCCGGACTTTAACAAACTCAAGAATGATTGTTTTCAAGAAGAGTCAAGAAAACTAAAGAAAGGAGGAAAACCAAAACTAGAAGATGAAGAACTTCAAGTTCTTAATGCAAACTCCTATAAAGGCAAGAAAAAGAACTTCAAGAAGAAAAGGGGAAATCAGAAGAATGGAAAGCCCAAGAAAGATCTATCTAAAATAAAGTGTTTCAAATGTGAAAAATTTGGACACTATAGATCTAATTGTCCGAAAAACTCTAAACAACAAGCAAATTGTACAAATGTCATTAGAGAAGAAGAGACTTATGATTCGGAGAATCGTGTTTTGTATTACTCTCTATCAAATGAAATCTCAAATAAGGCATGGGTAATAGATAGTGGATCTTCTAGACATATAATGGGATACAAAGAAACTCTAGATTCCTTATCAAAGAAAGTTAACGGTGAAGTTACTATTGGTGATAACTCTGCACATTCGGTTGAAGGAATTGGAAGCTGCACTTTGAAACTAAAAACAGGAAATACTCTTCTTCTTAAAGGTGTACTCTATGTACCAAGGATTAAAAGAAACCTAATCTTAATAACAGCACTTGAAGATGATGGACACAATGTTGCGTTCGTGGATGGAAAAGTATTAACTTGGGCTAAGAACTCCTCCATCAAGAAAGCTAAAGTAATTGGTCAAAGAAAGGGATATTTGTATGAATTAAATACAAAATCCAGTCGATCCATTCAAGCCCTAGTTCACAAAGCTAAAGATTAAAACGAAATATGGCACAGAAGATTAGGGCATCTAAACTTTAAAACATTATCAACTATGGAAAAGATGGTTACCGGATTACCAAAATTAAATAAAGATCACCCTAGTATCTGCAAAAGGTGTGCCCTAGGTAAAAGTACTAGAAGTCCCTTTCATGATAGTACTAGAAAAACAAATAATGTACTAGAATTAATTCATTCAGATTTATGTGGACCTATGTCCATTCCCTCTCTTGCAAGATTCTGGTATTATATCTTTTTCATAGATGACTTCTCTAGGAAAACATGGATTTATTTTTTTAAATGCAAAAAATCAAAAGAAATCCTACAAAGATTTAGAGAATTCAAAGCATTAACTGATAATCTTTCAGAACATAAAATTAAAACCCTTAGAACAGATAATGGAGGAGAATATACCTCAGACTTGTTTAAAATGTTTTGTAAAGAATTAGGGATCAAGAGGGACTACCCAGAACAAAATGCGGCAGCTGAAAGAAAGAATAGGACAATTATAGAAGCTGCTAGGGCTATGATTTTTTATCAAAATCTAGAATACTATCTTTGGGTAGAAGCCTCTTGTACTGTTGTATACATTCAAAATAGAAGCCCTCACTCCTATCTTAAAGATAAAACCCCTGAAGAAGTATTTACTAAAGTAAAACCCAATATAAGTCATCTCTAAATTTTTGGATGTCCTGTATACATTCATGTTCCAAAAGAAAAGAGAACCAAATTAGAACCATCTGGGAGGAAAGGTATCCTTGTAGGGTATAATGAAACCTCTAAAGCATATAGAATTTTCATACCTGGACTAGAAAACTATTGAACTTAGCAGAGATGTAATCTTTGAGGAAGATCTTTTATTCAAAAGAGCCATAAGTTCCAATGAACCTTCTCCTTCATCAAATTCTGAAAGAATTAGTGAATCTGAATGCCAGAGGGAGAACCTAGAAGAGGTCAAAAATGAAAATATGAACCATGAGGAAAATTCAAAGAAAAGACCACTTTGGGCCATAAAAACAGTTGAAGCAGCTCAAGACTTTGCTGCACCTTTAGGATCAGTCAGAGAAAGCAAAAGACCTAAAAGATTCTCTGGTTATACAGCAAATATGATTGATTTATCCAAAACAGATCCAACCAATCCTTCTGATGCTATTAAACATCCAACCTGGAAAGAAGCTATGACAAAAGAATATCAATCAATTATGAAAAATGATGTTTGGGAAATAGTTCCAAGACCAAAAGAAAAATCTGTTGTTTCTTCCAAATAGATATTCAAAATAAAGCATGTTGCTAATGGGAGTATTGAGAAATATAAAGCCAGATTTGTAACTAGAGGTTTTTCTCAGAAAGAAGGGATTGATTATGAAGAAACCTTTGCTCCTGTTGTCAAATATACTTCCATTCGAGCTGTCTTAGCAATTGCCGCATCTAAGAGATGGAAGGTACATCAAATGGATGTAAAGACAGCATTTATAAATGGAAAGATTTCAGAAGAAGTCTATCTGGAGTAACCAGAAGGATTTGAAACTCATAATCCTAACGCCTTTGTTTATAGGCTCAAAAAAGCTCTCTATGGGCTTAAACAAGCTCCCAAGGCTTGGTATGAAAGGATTGATAAATATCTCACCTGCTTAGGATTCTCTAAGAATGAAGCCGATCCAAACTTATATCATAAACGAGATAAAGATGGTATGGTAATACTGATATTGTATGTTGATGATTTATTAATCACAGGTGATGATCATCTTATAGATCACTGCAAGAAAGATCTAACTAGAGAATTCGAGATGAAAGACTTGGGGCTTCTCCATTACTTCCTAGGATTGGAAGTATGATAGAATTCTGGTAGTGTCATACTGAATCAAGGAAAGTACACTTCAAATATCTTGAAGAAATTTGGAATGTGGAATTGCAAGTCTATGTCTTCTCCAATGGGGACCAATTTGCATAAACTTAAAGAAGCAGCTGCAGAATCGCCTCCAATAGATTCTACTCTCCGCCGACAAATGATTGGGTCACTAATGTACCTAGTAAATACAAGACCTGATATTTGCTATGTTGTTCATGCCTTAAGTCAAATTATGTGTGAACCTAAGGAGATTCGCCTAGTTGTTGTTAAACACATTATGAGATACTTACAAGGCACTCTTAATTATAGACTCAAATATGAGAAAGTTGCTTTAGATTTGCATGGATTCACCGATTCAAATTGGGGTGGAAGTGTTAAAGATAGGAAAAACACTTCAGGATGCTGTTTCAGTTTAGGATCAGCTATGATTTCATGGATATGCAGAAAGCAGTCTTTAGTAGCTCGGAGCTCCACAGAAGCCGAATACATTACAGCAGTGATGGCTTCTCGAGAAGCAGTATAGCTGAGGAAGTTACTTGTGGGATTATTTGGGCAAGCCATGAATCCTACGATTATTCATTGTGGCAATCAGAGTTCCATCAAACTCTCGATGAATCCAGTTTTCCATGACAAATCCAAGCATATTGAAATTCTTTACCATTATGTAAGAGATATGGTAGACAGGAATTCTATAAAATTGGAATACATTTGTACTGCAGATCAGACAGCAGACATACTCACCAAACCTCTATCTAGAGTAAAGATAGAACACTTCAGAAGGAGATTTGGTATGGTTGAGTTGTAATCCATTTGTACTCTTTTGATTATTAATAAAATATTTTTATTTTTGTCAGGTTATTGACTGTTATGGGCTCCACCATGTGTAATCATTATTTAAGAGGTGACGATCTCTAAACTAATAAATACTTGCGTAAAAGGCATTATGAGAGATGATGATCTCTTAGATAATGTACTAAACAGTAGATTTTACTGTAAGATCCAGATGAGTTTTAGATCGTCTTGTGACATTGACATTGCTATGTTCATGGGTCACAAATTGGATAAAGGGAGAATCTTAGAAATCTCCAGGCTTATCCTATATTCTGGTAGATCTTAAAACTCAGGATCTTGTTGTGATATAGAAATACCAATTTCTATGAGTCACAATATCGATAAATGAAGAAATTAACTTACTCTTCAAATTTATCTATTGCTTATCACTAGTAGCAGTGATTTGTCATATCACAAATTGAGTAATATGACATTGTGTTATGTGTTCTATGATATCACATACTAAGAAGATTCAGACAAATATAGAGTATTAATTCTTGCTTATTCATCTGTATTTGATATTGTTACATATAATATCTCTCTGTGAGATTATCAAGTTAAAAGGGAGTGTTACGAATGCAACTTGATAATATCCAAGTCTATAAGTGCAGGTCGCACTTATTCTTCTAGATTCTAAATATCTTCGAATGGTTCTAAATACTCTTAGTATTTCCTTTCTAAAGGCGGCGATTTTTCAGACTTGCTTGTATTAATACTAAACCGATATTATATATTAGTTTGGGTTTAATCTTAAATTAAGTCTCATAAAGTTGCCAATTTTTAGAAGGTTATGTTAGCCGACCAAATATAGGGACATTTCTTTTGAGGATTAAGTCCCTTGGTTAGATATTTAGATGGGTGCTGATGCAGTTTGAAGAACACATAGAAAACTTAAGTCTGCTTCTTCAAGTATCTTTACCCAGCGATATATAAATCAGTATTTCTCTTCTTCAGTCAAGATTGATTTAGGAAGTATTGGATCTGCATTAAACAAAGTGCTTACTTCCTCAAACATTTCATAACATTCAGAATATTAAGACATCATTCTCAGCATTTCAAAGTCTGATCCTAAGTTTGATCAAAAGGTCTGATCCAAAAGTCTGATCCAAACTTCAAGAATTTGCAGAAACTTTACAATCTAATGATCCATTTGATGATGCTATGAGATGTACTAAGTATGACACCCCTTGTCAGATATTGGGTGACGAATCCAAGGAGGTTTTTAGACAAGTGAGGAGATTGATATGGCAAGGACTTCCATTTCTTCAAACGAGGAGTTGGTTGAGGTACATGCTAGTTGTATGTCGGATGTAGAATTGTGTGAGGAAGATAGCACAAGTATGGAGAGTTCTAATTCAATTTCCTATCTCACTGCAATTATTGAGACAAGGAGCTTGCATAGGAGTCAGGGATTACAGAGGCATCATGTGACTTATCAACTAAAGGTGAGTGATAGTAACATTTCTTTAGCTCTTGAGCATTATGATGTTATCCATCCGATGTTAGCTACACCTGGTTGGGGTGCTCCTATGTTTGATGTAAAATTCCTATCCTCCGAAATAATAATAAAATAATGGTGTGTGTGTGTCCTGCAAAAGGGTCCGTACGGTCTAAGTATCAGGGAGTGATGGCTTAGGAAGTTTGACTAGGCTGTACGTCTAGAGTTGGATATGTCGTATGGTAGAAATGGGTTGGGCCATACGGTGGGAGGGGTGTGAGCCATACGGTTTGATGTGGACAGCTGTACGGTGAAAGGGAATGTAGTACGGTGTAAAAATGGAGTACAGTGGATGGAAGGTTCAATGGTTGTACAGAGAGAAGTATCCGATATCTTGTGACCCTCAGTGGCAAAGGCGTATGCCTAAAGAATGCCTGAATCCAATCTATATGTACCTGGCTGGTCGTACGGTGAGTAGGAAGGGGTATACAGTGGCAGTGAAGGTACCTCAAGTGGATGGCCATACGGTGTGTATGCAGGCTGTACGAATGAACTGTAAAGCCGTACGATAATCAGGAAACTCAAGTCATACAATGAAGTGAGGGATAGCACAGATGGATGGATGAAGGTCGTACAGGTGGGGAATGAGCAGCATGAAGAACACACAATTAGGGATCTGAGACCGATACGAAACATAATCTTGTTCATACATAAACACAGAGAATGTTGATGAAATCCACACAATAATAGAGACTCGAATGCGAATAATAATTGCAAAAGATAATGCTCCAATTTGCCAAATCCGAACAAAGAATTACATACAACAACGGAATAGGGTGAGGGTTGAATCCCATTGAAACCGCACGAGCCAAATAGGGAAGATCTTTCACTTCCGAAATGGCGAACAATCCAAAACTCCAACAGGAATTCGCAGTATAGAGACAATAAAATCCAAAAGCATGCCTACATACTTCCTACATGCCGCACTTAAATACCCGTCGGGAAACCTTTCTGAGGGTGTACAGAGATAGGCAACGACAACACAAACTACGAAAACAAAACTAAAAATGGGTCCTAGATATATTAAATCAATCAGCCCGTTACAAAAGTTTACTTTATTATTTATTGTATTATGAGAACATTACATTTGATGAGCATGGTGATAGTACTCTTTCTCTAGCAGAGGTTCATGCACTTCGAGAGGCTGTTAGGATCATGAAACATAGTTACTCTCAGTTGCTGACAGGCATTACCTTCTAGAGTGAGGTAGCACCTGTTATGAGATGTTGTTAGGGAAAGAGGAGGACGTGGTTGAGCTTACCCTGGAGCTTGAGGTGACTGTGCATTATCTTCAGTATATTCAGTTGGCTCTTCAGGAGTCATAGTCACAAATGGATACGATTACCATGGAGTTGGAATGGGTATAGTCGACACTAGCCCCAGACCCTGTTCAGTTACATATTGTGGTTGATGGTGAGTTTGCTTCTACGATTGAGGATGAGAGATGTGATGATGGGGTGAACACATTTGTCTAGGATATGAGTGTAGTATGTACAGAGGAGGTGAGAACATCAGTGGAGATGAGCTCTCATGGTGATTTGCTTCCTTCTACTAGAAGTGAATCTATTTCTTCTTTTCATACAGCTAGTAGCATCAGACAGTTGCCATTGTTAAATTTTCAAAGGGATCAGCCGTGGATTGCGAAGGAGTAGGTTGATGCTTCTACATATAATTTCTACTGCACAGAGTTCTTCATGGAGTATCTATTGGAGAGTTCAAATGTACAAGAGGATTCATACAAAGTATCTAAGGGTACTCTCACTAGGGGCTCTCGTGCTATACGACGACTGGGGAGGAAGGTTGTAGAGACATTGGCTACAATGCTTCCGAATAGGGATTTTGGGGTTGGGTTTGCTAAGAGGGTTGCCCAGGATCCTGCTCGACCAATTGTTTGGAGTCAGAGATTGGGGCCATCTTCTGATTCCCAATTTGATGATGATAAGCCCTTGATAGAGATTGAGAGTTTTTATCGGCATTACACTATGAGGAGTGCTCATCACTTTTCTTTCAACCCACAGGTAAAGGGCTTGGTTTTCAGCATTATGAATGGTGACAGAAGGTTTGGTATTCATTATACCCGTAGACAGCGTACTTCTCTGCCAAGGATGGAGATTCTGAGATAATGGTATTGTGAAACAGTTGGATGTGCTAGAGAATGAGATGAATCAAAATCACAAATGAATGACCCAGCTGATTTTGAATCTGAGATTTGAGCAGACCATGATATCGCTTTTCCGAAGAGCGAAATGTGATGATACAGTTGCAGCTTCAGATTTGCGGGACATTTCCTATGAGTCACTGCATGAGTTGGGCACAATTGAGGCATGAGTTGGGCACAATTGAGGTGGAATGTGATGAGAATTCATGTCTAGTTAAGTCAAATGATGCAATTGCTGGCATGAGCTCCCTGGATCATGTATTTGATGGCGATGTAGCGATAGTGGGAGTAAGAGAATGCAAGGATACTGCCATATCAGAAGCCACTTCGGTGTTGCTTAAGCCATCCAACAGGGAGTTTAACAGTATGCATGTGGTTGTAGAAGTGTGCTTTAATGATAGTACACTTATTATTTTTGATGAGGTGAGAGATATAGTGACAAAGTCATGTTATACTATCGATCTACAAAGTGTTGATGTGACTTCATGGACAGACCTATGTTTGACATGGATGCAATATTGTCTTATGACAATCCGTTATTTCGAGGTTGATACTGATCACTCACCTGAGTGGAGTGGGGCTAACTTTTCACCATCTGTAAAGATTCAATTTTGTGTTGCAACAATTGGTAATGTTCCTATGTCCACAAATTTTGATGTGGCTACACTTATTGTTGATACAGTTGGCATGAGTGCATATGGTTCTCCTGTAGCTACATCTCTTCAAGGGATTGTTGATAAGGATTCCAATTCAACATATATTTTATGGGTGGGGACCAGGATGAAGATATTTCTTCTGAGGTTTACTTCTGGTGATATTCTAACTCCTACATCATTAGCACAAGTTTTGAGTGCTATACTGTAGGTTATGTTGTTGGTCCTGAAGAAGTTAGTGGTATGCAATTGGTTCAATGTTGACAAGGGTCTCAAATACTACTTCATTTGGGATCCAGGTGGAGGCTGGGGTTGATTGTGTTGCTCGATTGCTTGAGGGCAAGCAATTTCAAGAAGGGCGGACTATAATGTTCCCATCTCTTAGCCTTCTAATGGAATTCTTAGCTTTTCATTTTTAAAAGGCTAAGTGGAGAAATAAGGAGAAATTGATTAAATTAATTTCTTATAAAGTCATTACATAAATTAAAATTAAAAAGTGACTTTATATTTAATTAATTTAATTAAAAGTAACTAAAGATAACTAAATAAATTAAATGAATCTTCTAGAAGGAGGAATTAAATATTATTTTATTTCTTCTAGAAGGAGGTCCATCTATTGGAGGAAAACAATAAACAGGTAGGTCAGCCTCATTGTTGATCATCAAATGTGTTCCTATCTACTCTTCCAGATAACTTGTGAAGCCAAGGGTTTCTGTAGTTGCTACATTGATCATTGGGAATGAACACTCCCATTGATTTGCATAATTAAGGTGGTGAAATATCTTTCGAAGGGTTGCAGCTGTTGGAGAAGACAAATCAGTCTTTTCATTGTGCCAAATTTGTGGCCTAGGGTCCGATTTGTGGAGTGGGGAATAAGTTGGATATTGCTACATTATTGCTGCTATAGTAACTCTGTTATAGTATCGCTGCTACAATAACTCTGCTACAATATCTTTGCTACAGTAACACTGCTATAGTTCCGCTACTACAGTGATGCTGCTACAGTGTCGTCGCTACAGTAACCTACTACAGTAATTCGCTAAAGTGTCATTGCTGCTACAGGAACTTGCTACAGTAAAAATCCAAATTCCCTTGGGCACTTTTCTAGGTTCCTATCTATTTCATTTTTAATGCATGGAGGTTAGATTTGAATATTTTAGGCCATGTGAAGAATTTAGATATAATTTCTAATCTGATTTATATCAGAGTTTACAACAAAATTGTTGCCCTAATGTCTTATTGATGTAGATGCATATTTTTTCATTTATAGTCAATGCTCTATGTTTCAAAAAATACAAAAGCATTTGTTGTTGGTTGTTTGGAGTTTTGCAAGCATACCAATTAAAGTTTGGTATTTAGAAAGAAATCAGACTTTAGATCTGCAATATATATACCCCTTGTGTGCAAAGTGTTTGACGAAATTCTTAAGTTAGCAATCAAGAAATAAAATCAGAATTGCACAGGATATTACAATGGTATCAGAGCGTGCTTGCAGAGTGTTTGACGAAATGTCAAACAACTGAATTATAAAAGAATTTGTTGTTTGTTGAAGTTATAACCGGTTGGGGTTATTACACTTTTACCAACTTTTGACTTGGCACACATCACTAAGGGTTTCGTCCTCACATTTGTGCACATTTTTAAAAGTGGTAGGCAAAATTTACTAACACAATTATCCTATTTTCACATCTAGTCAAAAAATACAATGGGGCAAAGCCACTCAAGAGGCATGCCCAAATCTGTTCAGGTGGATATTTGGACTGTTTTTGCCTGTTTTTGCACTAAAGCAGAGCTTACATATGGCTGAGCCACCCTAGACGTTTGCTATTTAACTTCCAATTTTCCCTAATCTGGCAGAATTTGTCAATGGATAGGCCATTTTTATTGTGTGTTCAAACAGAGAATTATATTATGATGCTGAATTTTCACCTAGGAAAACATGTCAAATCTAAGCCCCAATATTATACCATTGATAGTGACTTAAGGTGACTTAGTCACATTTAAAATGTAACCAGATAGGTCTGCCATCTTCTACACTTTAGATTTCTGCCACACATGACTGATTCATCAGCCGATCCATTACATCATTCAATTCATATTTACTATTTTCCTGCTCTTCTATCTGCTGCGGGATGAGATAAAAGCATAGATTTGACCTAATGTGTATATTTTTCAGTTCAAATCAAATTCAATCAGCATTATTTTAATCTTGAAAAATTCATAGGGGTCCCAACAACATTGATCTTGTTTGGCATGTTTGAAAACCAGTCTTTCTCAATTCCTCCACATATCAGCTTAAAATGGAACATGACAACATTAACACCTGCTAGCATCAAGTACATCGAAACAACTTTGAAACAATAAAGAAGTTCATGTTTACGAATTGACTCGTGAACAAGAAATAAGTGACTTGTGGTTTATAGCTTGTAAGTTTGTAACAAAATGAATTTCATATGGTACCACAGATAGTTTGATTAGATAGCAGAAATTTGCTTTCAGTATTTTCATATTTAAGTTTTGATACATCATCAAACTTTATTATCAATGAGGCTGACTTTCAATATCTTTTCCACTCTGTAGCTTTGTTTAAACACCTTGGTCCTACAAACAAAGAATTGTCAATTCTATAATGGATTGCTGCAGTGTAGGTGTTGGTTCCCAAAACCGCAGATTGGAAATCCAAGAGCCTGTCACTTCTCCGATAGGACTTCTCAATCAGTTCTGGCCAACAAATAGGAATACTTCTTGATTCCCCTACACTTCAGGCTCCGCTACAACAAGGTGGGTAAACCTTCACCTCAAATACTCACTGTTTGGTTCAAGGCTTTTCAATAGCGAATTTAAGCTTCTGGAGTTCTTTGGTTGGCAAGGTCCTCGAACTCGATCAAAATGAAATTGGATGCCGAATACTTGATAATTGAATGTTTTGTATAAATTTTGTTAATAATGAATTTGATGCTTGTAGAAGGAATATATAGATTTTCTAACTTCAATGATAAAAAGACCAGTGCCTCTGCTCATTCAGGCATAGAGTCAACTTCAGTGAATTATCATGTACAACTTTATAATGCTTTACACACTTTATTGCCAACAATTAAATAATCGAGATGCAACAGAGCAAATATTATGCAATCTTCAATTAGTCCAAATTAAATCTTAGCTCCTCTAGCAAGGAGACAAACTGGATACAAATACGGAAATAATTTAACATTTCACAATATTTGTAATGATCAAATTCAAAATGCTAAATGATCATGTCCACTTATCCGACATTTAAATTGTATACAGAATTCCAGAAGATAATTACAAAGGACGATTTGCTACAGTTTAAATCTCCACACCTTTAATAATAAACAACGAACATTTTATTTTATTATAAAAATAAAATAATAGAATTTTTATTACTAAATCATAATGAGCCCCTTATTCCTCCATACAATAATAAAATATAAAATACTTCTCCTAAGAGGATATGGATGTCCCCCTCTGTCTCGTCTTTTAACTACACTCTTCTTATATCTTTTCTTTTAGTTTTAAAAGATGTGATCTTTGAAATAAAGAGTCGCTTCTCATATAATCGCACCTTTTATTTTGAATAATTTCTATAATCTTACCATTTCATTTTAATATTCTTCTTTAGCCATAAGACCATAAGGTTTTAATGTTATTGGCTTTTCATTATCGGCATATCTCACTTGATAAATAGACATTTAAACCTACAATGCTTGGTGAATGCGATTTATTCAAATATTTTAATTCTATAAAGTATAGGACACCTGATATTCAGAAAATCTCATGCTTGCATGAACAAAGAGATGTCATAGATAACAGGTGAAGTTTCCAAATACATCATGCCACAATGGACTTGATTTATTCTTCATCCTCCTACTTTTTCCAATACCCCCAGCAATGAAATTATGGCCATTGCGTAACATATTTGGTGCTATGTTTGTTCTTTGTTTCTTTCTGTTTTCCAGTGACATAAAGTGACTAGGAAATGGTCTCTTCTAAATTTACTCCGAGGCATTAAGCATTGATCTGGGCCTTCTTCGAGCCTCCACAGTGGATAATTGTTTAGGGCCTTCCTCAAAATACTTGTGGTTTCTGTGTTGATCGGGTTGCCTTCATTCTTTGTGAGGATAGGGTTATTCCAGAGATCTTTGGTAGGTTATCCTCTTACTTGCATCTGCTCTCAAAGAGTGCCATCCACATAAGCCTTCCTAATAGATATCAACTTCTCAGCCATCTCTACTAACTGCGGGAAATAAGATCAAGTGTCCTCATCCTTTAATGCCTAGCGTATCAAAATCATCAAATAATCTGAAGTGTATTTAGGTTTCCATTCGATGATGATTCTTCCTCCCTCATTCCCTGTACTGTGTAGACATATGGTGATATTCAGAAAAGAGTTTGCAGAGTTATAATAATAATTTTTATGGGACTGCCTTTCAATTCATGTCTACATATTTTCCTCTGCAGATATGCTAGTTGGTCAGTTTTTTCTTTATAATCAAAGACCTTGAGAATGGCATTTGATGTTTGTGTTTCTTTATTGGACTGATTGTTTTGTATATCTCCCATGGTCATCATCTTCAGTCCACCTGTTATGCATGAAATAACACAAGTAGTCACATAGGACTGTGGCCATACGACTGCCACTGCATTGCTTTTTGACAACTCCATAAGTAGTATAGTAAAGCAATCATTTCAAATTCTGACTTCCTGGTTCAGCCTCTGTCGCAAATAATTTAATGCTTGTATGTAGTTGAGGGGTCTTCTTATGCTCATGTTTATAATGTTTGGAAGTTGATCTTACTTCAGAAGAGAATCTCCACTCCATTGATTTAATTTCCCAAGACCATAGTGTCTTGCTGCCTTCATCCAACACCACTCAAAATACGTCAGAACATCATATGCTGTAGGCTCTCTTTGGTCCACCAAATTCTATACCCCCATAAAGGTTGGGGTATGATTCAGTTTGCAAATTTTGAAATAAATGGTGCTCTGGAATATGATGATATAAATCACAGTGATCAAGTCCTCCAAGGAAAGCTGTAACCTTTCATTATACAGATTGAATGTATTGCTTTTACTTGAACTTATGAGCAAGACGCATATATAATAGCTGAGAGATCATGCCTGCTGAAATCATAACTGTTATCCATGTTCGATGATTGCTGACTTCATATGCTTTCTTTACCTGCATACTTCAGATCCATGTTTTATGTTCATATTGACTTGATGGCAAGACACATCAATGTTCAATGTTTCACTGCTTATTTTTGTCCTTCAACTTCACGATGAGAAATTGATGCCTCAGATTCTCTCCCAACTACATGTGATACATAAGGCATCAAGTGTTGCAGTCGTCCCAGATAATCCACTGTGGCATTCTTCTCATCATGACTTATAGTATCTTGAAGTATATTGTTTGAATATAAGTAGTGGGTAAGATATGAAAATTATCCTTTTGACATGGTGTTTGGGACTCTCAAATTTGCCAAAGTTTTAGAGTTCCATCAGTAGGCAAGTTCTGAACTTCTGGTACTCAAAGATTTCTATATTTACTGTTACAATTTTCTAGTGTTGTCCGCTCAAAATTTAGCAAAGTCAGAGATTATCATACTTCTGAATATCGGATAGAAATCATTATAGCTTTAGAAACAGTAGTCTTTGATGCAAAACTGTATCATAAAACTTATATTTTATATTATGTAGACTTATAAGATTGATAAGGGGTAGACAAAATTGTCTGACTATGTTTTTTTCCCAGTCATATACCTTCAATCTCAAATTTTCCATCCCAGTAAGTAGCAACCATAGAACCTACCACTAGATGAGGTATCCTAGAACGTCAATCACAGATCAATAATACTTCAAACAAGAAGAAAGCCACAGTAACAAATATATGAAAATCATACAAAAGTAAAATTTGATAGCAATTAATCTATGAATGCCATAGCCAGAATATTTCCCATCACAAATCCATTAAAAATAGAAATCAAACTTTAACTTTTACTAAATCAAGTTAAGCTATTTACCTTCAGCTTCGATTTCCTCTGTCATAGGAGGGAGCCTTGATATATATGTCAACATGGGCAATACAAATGCAGCAGTCTTTCCCGATCCTGTTAATGCAAAGAAAACTAACACTTTCAGACCAGCATATGCAATGCAACATTGATTTCATATTTTAAATTTTTCAAAAAAAAAAATCATTGATACAAGTCCCACAGTAAAACAATATAAGTTCTGAAAAAGTCGGATGCTTCCTCTGCAACTTCCTTATGTCTTGTTCTATTTAAGCACTGGGAACTTACTATGATGTTTTGGCGATGCTTAGCTGCTCTTATCAACCATGCATTGTCTTACGAGAGAACGGCCTTTTAATTTGGTAAATAGTGATGTAAATCATAATTGCCTACTCAAATTCTTTAAAATATAAATCTTCTTTATCTCATTTGTCAAATTATTAGAGCTTGGCCTTGCTCATTTGCTACTTTTTTTCTCATCAATCATAGAAACTATTAGAATTGCTCACTTCTACTATTTGATACATGTGCTGCAAGAAGAAATCAACTCAATCTTTGAACAGCAGTTCAACTTAAAATCCCTATCCTAATGTATCAGCTTCTTTTTAGTACCAGTTCCAAGGACAATGCCAGGTCAGCTATCAGTATTCAAAGCAATATTTGTGCGAATAGATCTCATAAAAGTTCCAGATTCACCAAACATGGGAAGAGATGTCAGAAGAGCTCTAGATCCACTAAACTCATGCCGAAAAATGTCAGATGGCACATGTCAAGAATGCCTGCATATTCAATTGCTGAGAACAAAAATACGCTAGAGACTATAATGAGAACAAGCTAAGACAGATCAGAGCAATTCAACAATAGTTTATCACAGTTCAAGATGTAAAGAATATTCTCAATGCCAAATGAAAAGATAGAAGGAGCCACTATAATATAATTCGTTAAAGACAGTTTACAACTGCTTAGGAAGGGAATCTTCCAGCAAATAAATGGTGATAACTCTCCAAATTTGAAATGGCAATGAGATACCAGTGCCTCACCTATCAGAAAGCTTACCATGGTATAAGAAATATGAGATCTTTGACAGATATCAGTGACTACATTTGACATGATCAACCAATAGGAACTGACATGAAATGCAATTTCCATATCTCAAGTAAAGCAAACAAAATCATCATAAATAAGCCAGTCCAATGACCAATGCTGAATTACAAAATATTTATTCTTATCAAGGGCATCAAAGTTGTGACAACATGCATGCCAGATATCCATCATAGCTTACTGAAAGCAGATAGACAAAAAAATAAACTCAAAAACAGAAGACCTGTCATCAAGGGAATCAAAATATGATAACCGGGAGCAATGTATAAGCAAGAAACATTTGGATGAAAGCATGGTGATACTAGCAGAGACAAGCACCAATACGAAAAATCTGATGAAGAATTTGGTCAGAAGAATAAACAGTTTGTTGGCGCCCATCCCAGTTTGTACAAAACTTGTGCAATTGTACTTCATGTAGTGTATTGGCTTGCCAACATCTCTCACATTTCTACATCTTCCTGTGTGTGTCCATTATCATGATTCTAAAACCAGTCCTTAGCACTCCTAATACTCTATTTATCCTTAGCTCTCCCAAAGTCGTATGAAAGAAGCATAACAACTTTGGAGGTGACATGTATACCACTCTCATACTCTAGCCACCATTTGGGAAGTGAGAAACCTTGTCTCCCTTTGAAGTCAATATAGTAAGGAAGCTGATTCCTCGAAAAAAAAGATATTACAAAGATAATAGGGTGATGGGAATAAATTGGGCTGTTACTGTTCAAAACAGAGATTGAGAGAATGCCATTGTTAATGAACAATATGCAGTACGCACAGTAAAAATAGGCATAGAGAATAGGAACATGATTAAATAAAAAAAGGTTGCATGATTCATTAAGAGTCGACCATCTTCCAGAAGTGCCACCACCACTCTCCAATATGTTTTATAGTTTATAAATAACAGTGGTAATACTTGAAGCACTTATACAGGGATGTGGAAGTGAAATCAGTATAAAATGCTTTGAAGATATGGAAGCTATTGCAAGAATAAATTAGTCCAGTATCTTCCACCTTTGTGGCATCAACAATTACCAAGTATTTCCATAACAAAATTACATTTGTATGTCAAGTGTTTGACAGAATGTGTATCTCCATTGTGCAGCAAAAAACAGTGATAATTTATGAATATTAAACAAATGGAGCACATTAGCAGGCTGTTCATTAAATAGTTCATTTGTCTTAAACCATATATTCATCTACTTGTAAGAATTTTCATTTTTTAATAGAGACTGGAAGATATTCATAAATGAAGTATCCCAAACAGATTTTGACCCGATTTCTTCCTCAAGATAACATTCAAAACACAAACATATGAAGTTGCATTATAAAAACCCAGTAATATAAACCATAGGAAATATCTCCAATGGATATTTATCCGGTTTCTTCTTGAATATAATATTCAGAACTAAAACATGTGAAATTGCATTACAAACCAACAGTACAAAACCAATAGGTTCTCTTAAAGTCCTTAAAGCATGTTATTGCATTATACAACAGCAATACAATATCTATTATTCAAAGTCCAATCATAAACACAGATTTACAGTCGGATCGAAATGTTAAGAGAAGAACTTGTAAGCACATACGAGCAAAGTAACGAGAATTGGAATTGGATCGGAATCGGCAAGGCTGAATCGAATCGTGAATCGGCCATGAATCGGAATCAAATTGGCTATGAATTGGCAAATTTAAAAAACCCCTTTAAATTTAGAGATTTTAACAATTTAAAACTTATTTCATGCACTCTTTATTGAATATAACTTATATTACTAATATATCAGTCCTAGGCCCGATTTCTGTTATTGGATTTATCAAATGTATTATATTTTCTAAGAATGGGAGAGTGTTATTTGATTGAATATCAAATGTTCTAGTGGTCCATATGAATTCGGAACTATGTTGCCTCATTGTTCTTCTATATGACACCACTGATATAATTATCCCAATTGTATTTGTCGCACATGTAAAAAGTATGTATTCTTTGGATGTTTCTCTTTCTGAGTTGTCAAATCCTAACATTGTGGGGAGATTTTGAATCCTTTCCTTGGTGGGTGGAAAACTGATAGTCCTGATCCTTATTAGAGATGAATGATTTACTTTTTAGTCAAATGTGTGAGAGGTGTGACTTCTGTAGCTATTGCAGAGATACGATGATGCTAAATTTTTTTTTTTTTAATTCAATTTTTTTAAAAGAAAACTTTTGCTGATTCATGGAGCCAATTCAGGCAATTTTTCCCATGAATCGCATGAATCGGCAATTCAAGCGATTCATGGGAAAAAATTGGCTAAACCGATTCACGACTCATAAAAAATTGCCCAACCTGAATCGAATCGCCAAACTGGCAATTCAAGCGATTCTTGGAACTATGCATACGAGACACCTGAAGTGACATCTCCATGGACAATGGGTTTGCGTCCACTGTCTGTCAGCAAGAGGGGATACGTCTTCCCACTGGTTGAAAGCTGAAGCTTTCCAAATAACTCTCGCAAGAGAGAAATTGAGATATGAATCATAAAACCAAAACCATCTCAAATGAATGAGTCTCTTTTCCTTTTATCCACACAGTTTGTAACTATTCGACTCCCTTCCTGACTTTTTGTCTTATCTATCCTTGTCATTCTAGCCCACTTTATAATATTAAATTGACCATTTATAATTTGAATCCATGCTCTCAAAGTCAATTTTAATATTATATGAATATGTCTAACTTTTATAATGTCCCAAAAAGGGGACATTACAAATCTTCCCTCCTCAAGATTGCTTGTCCTCAAGCAATCAGTACCAGGATCCCATCTGAATCTGCAGGTAGCCTTGAAGCCAAATCTTAAAAAAAAATTCCGACCACACTGTGAAGCAAGTTATCATTTTGTATCCCATCCATCAACTGGATCCCTAGATCCCATATAAATCTATGAAATATCATTGCACCTATAGATTGTACAACTTTGATTATCATTGCATGCAGTCTCAAACTAAGTAAACTACAACAACATCCTCAACAAGCCATAAATACATACGGTCAGCACCTGGATCCCAAACCCTATTGTCATGACTAGCTAATATGATGAGGTAGAAATGTATCAAGGGGCTATGTATAACACAATAGATGGTGACATCCGACCTAAATAGATGATGTAAGAAACAAGCAGCTTAAAAGCTGAAAATAAGACCAAGGGCATATCAAATATCATACTATTGTCGTCAATATGGTGAACCCCCAAGTACATAGGTGCTAGGAATAAGAATGAAGATGAGAAACCATTCCTTGTGATTGAAACATAACTCTCATCAATACTCCACCAAAATCAATTCAATGGTTGATGTATGTAATCCAACCAACTCCTGTATGGGTTGAAATCGGGAACCATATTTGGACTGATTAAAGGACGAGTGAACGTAGTCAATTCACCATACCAATCCTATGACCAAGATTCATCGCTAGGAACAGTAACTAGATACAAAATTCTCAAGTCAGGATCATCCTTTTCATGACAATCAAAAGGAGTTCCTTTTTTTATCTCAAAGAGGGGATTATCGGAAATCCAATCAGCATCCAATTCAAACATGGGGTTCTCTATAAGCTGAATGTGATCTGAAAATTTGGTATTTGGTCTTTTGGGGCAACTATCCAAGTCACACATCTGCTGAATGCTATCAAGTCCATCAATTACTTCTTAGAGAAACTCTTGCCTCTCTTTACGCTCATGTTCCTGAAATTGATTTGTGATCCAAATCTGATTTTTTGATTCCTGAAGAGAAAACTGAGTACCATCCGATGCCTCACGAGCATACTTAAGCTCCCTGTTGAGCTTCTTAATCTCATTCCTTTCTTTATTTAACTGATCGACATATATTCCAGCCACCTTAAAAGTATAATCCCTATTGGAAAGAAAACATAAGTAACCTGATTCCATAGATTCAAGGGTTGTTTTGACCATTTCCAAATCAGCAACAAACCAATCTCCTTCCACTCCCCTTTGGGCCTTATTGTAGAGATCCTCAACCATCTTGTGAGTATTGTCATAACATACCAAAGATACCACAACCATGTCTTCACTAACCTTTAACTGGTTCTTTAAGGTATGCATTTCATTGTTATCATATTGAAACGGTTCATCGTCTTGCAGTGTCATACTAGATTGTCCTCTGAATTCATTTCATGGGCATAAGAGATATATGGTTTCATCACACCTCTCAAAATCATAGGCCTTCTTTCCCTCATTCTCTTGATTTGTATGCAAAGACCAAAGTGTTGCCATATTATCATTTGTATATAAAGATTCATCATACAAAGACCCCAACCTGCTATTACCTCGTGTGCAACCTACCTCATCAACCCACTTGTCAAAACTAACCTCCAAATCACCAACGTAGAAACTTGCACCCTGTGTAACATCTTCTACATGATCACGAAAAGGTTGGAAATCGATCGTAGTTGACTACTCTTCTTTTTCAAGACCCTTTATTAGATGATTTTGGTCTACTAGAAATTCTTCATACACATATTTGCACTAGTCTTGCAAGGAGGTCCTAAACCAATTCCAAATACTTCATTTTTTCCACATTAGTCTTATTTGATGCTCTGGATGAAAATCCATGTAATTACTAAACGATAAGTCATTCTGAACTCGGGTAGGAAGTTTTTTATACTCTATAAATATCGAGTATCTCTGCTCTTATATCAGGTTCAAAATTCTAGGCTAATTGTTGTTGTCGTTTCATAATATTTTTCATGATTTTATCCTAGCCCTGTATTTTTCCTATATGTAAACTACTTGCTAGTGCAAGTGAATGTTCAAAAGTGCTCACCTACGACACCAAATGTAATCACTGAAATTATACGCTGCTTAGAATAGTTCAGATTTGGCATAGGAGATGATCCTCGTTACTACCCAAATTGAAGTTGAAGATTTGAAAGATCTGCTGCCTATATTTCTCTGTACAAACTACTACTTGTGTCCTTTGTGATGCTTGAATGATACTCATCAAGGAAATCTTCCCAAAAGTCTCTCCCCTTTTGCAACAATAGTTTGTTTCTGCTCTGCTGAACCAGTTCTAAATTGTTGTGTGTTTAACTGTCAAGCTTTTGTTATTGATTGTTTTTGCAACTGTAAATCTGAAAAACCACTTCTGCATTTTGTGTGAATGAGAAATATAAGAACAAAAATAATTCAACCTTAACAATTTCCTACAGGATTGCTTCTGAGAAGTCTTAATGTTGTTTCTAATTTCTGGCATCAAATCATTGATATTCGATATTTCTCTTGTGTGATTGTTCACTGCACTGTAGTAACATGCATGCACCCCACACGATGTTGGATGACTCATTCTTATGCTAAAATTGAGTCATTTATGTTTCAAATTCACGACAGTCTTGAATATGGCATAAAAGACTGTCAAACATATCTTAAGATAGTGAAACAACATGGTCTCTGTTGATGTTTGCCCATGACCAAATAGTACAACTGTAGTTTCAACTTATGAAAAATATTATATTCTGACTATATCGTTAAGCTATGAGAGTATTTTTCTCAAGAACGTCTACAACATTATACTTTCCAGTAAACTGGTACCCAGTCTAGAAAAAGAATGTTTCATACGTTACAGGAAGAGGTGGCATGTCCGTTACAAGCAATCTACCTCAAGTTCTGTACAATCCCAATAAGTCTATGCGAGCTGCTCCAATTCTGTATTATGACCAATTTCTACATACTCTGCCAAGTCTATTAACTACCCAGGTGTTCTCTCAATACCGAAGATAGTGGACTATCTTTGCAGAGGTTATGCCCCAACAGAGACCAAACCAATTAGATGTCTCTGCAATTTCTTACAGTCAAAGCCACTTTGAGAGCATCTTCACATTCTAAAAAATAGGCAAAGGTTGAATGCTTTCACCATATTTTTCTCCCAATTTCTGCATTCAGTGTCTTTAAACCACCACTCCACATTGCTCTTAAGATTTTTGTTCCCAAAATCCTAGCAACAACATGTTTGTGTCACTCCGGTTTGGTTAAGAAGAAGAAGTGTTGCCTCAAGAAGAAATTTCAGCAACTTAAGAACTTGGAGCTAATCAAATACAATACCTAATACACGGAAGTAATTTATCAACAATTATGGCAGCCCTGTACTGCCTCTCCCATTTGATTTCTGTAAGTTTTGATGGATGCAACCTTGTTGACCTTTCATTGTGAAGAGATCGTGATTGGGACCATGAGTGGTCTACACCCTTGAGGTGATTGGATTTAAGTTATTGTATCAGTTGCTTTGATTATGCTTATGGCTGACTTATGAAATTATGATGTGTTAGCTGGTTTCAATGAGGTTCATGCTAGTGGTTACCAAGATCAATGTGGTATCATGATGTTGTTCTGTGATTACCGTGAGATGTGTGCCAAGATTGCACTGTGTATTATTATCCTGCTACACTGGACTAGTTTCCTATAGCAATGGTTAGTCATGCATATGATTGTGTTTGCTTATGTGTTTTAAGTGTCTTTTCATGTTGTTTAAACAACCATTATTAAATGCTTAAATAATTAGAAGTGAATTGTCCATGTTAGATTACTGTGTTGTTCAGTTGATCATATCTACATGATGATGCTTTCTTTTGTGATGATAGTATGTTTTATGATGATATCTAGTTATCTGGTATTTGGACATATCTTTGATTATGTTAGATGTGGATTTAATGCTATGGTTATTCACTTCATTCTTGCTTTGTGATGCTTAATGCGAAAGTGAGTGATGTAAATAGATTATTTCAGTATAATTAAATAAATGGCTAAATTAGGTTATTTAATGCATTTATTGTTTCGGCTATGTTATATGCAATTGCACTTGATCATATTGTTTAGTGCATAGGATTTATGCCTCTGGCAGTGGTACATAGAGTTAGTGATTCAGATGTCCATATTTTACCAATGTTGTAACTATATGGTCGACGTATCTTATTTAAATGTTAAATTAAACATTCTGGTGATTTGATAAATCTGGGTTCATTTGCATTATGTGATTAGACCTGTGAACATGTCTATGCATTTAGAGGTTCGCATTGTTGCAAAATTGTTAAGGAATTCTGTGATTTGGGTTTGTGAGTTTTCGGGTTGTATTTTAATTAATTTTAATTTTTGGCAACTTTGCCATAGATGAATTCCAACGACTTGGAATAACTTGTTTACGTTTGAGTTGTTTCGTGGTCTAACTAGGTTACCTGGTTATTTAGCCTGATCGATTATTCACTCGAAAAGTGAATAACTATCCAAAGAGGAATTTGTTGTGAGGTTTTCACACATCACCCCAAATCTTGGGGACCCCCTTTTTTTATATCACTTCGGCAAAAAAAAATTTAGATTGCCCAAAAAAGTTTTTGAGTTTTGAAAATTTCACGCCTTGGCACCTTTAGGACAGATATGGGCAGGCTTAGCTTATTTTCACCCGGTTTCAACTTGATTTTCCAGAGCTATCAATTTTATCCCTAAGCCGAATAATTTTCTAAGTTAATTTCAACTTGGTAGGATAAAGTTGTGAATTTTGTACTTAGATGTTTTCTTTTGAAAATTTGGTTTTAACTTTGTAAATTTGGATAATTTTCAAAAGAGAAATTTTAATTAGACTTAAGTTTTTGGAAAATCTCAAATTTTTCTTTGGTGAAAATTTTTTAATTTTGTTGAAATGAGGAAAATTGCAAAAAATCGATTTTTGGTTCTAAATGCAATTTTTATTTTTTATTTTTATTTTTAGCTTGGCAAAATCGATTTGGTATAAAATTGCAAAAATTAGCTTTAATTGGATTAATTTGCCTTGAAAACTTTTAAGTTTTTAACGAATTTAGTAATTTAATATGGAAAAATGGCTTTTGGTTAGCCAAAATCCAAATTTAATGACGTATTAATTACTAAACCCTCATTAAATGAAAATATTTAACACCCTCAAGGCCATTTAATTTCATTTTGCAATTTGGAGCTAATTGGCAAATTTAAAAGTGCAATTTCTTTTTGACAAAATTAATTTTGTTGAGCAAAGCATTTAATTGAGGACCTTAATTTGGAGTTAATTTTGTTTTTTGTTTTCTCCTAGACCAGGTCGGCCAGCTTTATGGAGAAAGAAGATTGGCTATAAAGGGATTCTCCTCCCCATTTCATTCTCACAAATCACTTTCTCCTCTCCATGTTGGGCGAATTTCTTAAGGAGCAGATTTTTCCAGACTCAGGCAATTTTATTGAGGCAGTTTTTTGCATGCTTGGGCGATTTTTGCTTGCATTCCTCCATTTTCAGGCCTTGGCGATTTTTCTTGTGGGCAGATTCTTGCATATTTTGGTGGTTTTCTCCTCCCTTTGTGGGCTGTGATTTGTGCCCTAGGTAGCATTTTGGGCAGATTTCAGACTTCATGCATGGGCGAATTTGAGACAAAGGAAAAAAATTCCATTCTTGGCATTTTATTGAGGCAGATCTGATTCTGATTTTTTGGGCAATTCATGTTGAAGGTCTGATTTTTTCCTATTTAGGACTGCATTTTTATACTAGATTTTGGCAATTTTGTTGGGAGAAGAGATACATATGAAAGTTTGATTTTTGCATAGAAGGCAAGTATTGGATAGTTTTAGGAGTGTAAATTTCTAATTTGCAAAGGGATTTGAACTTCTTGAAAGTCATATCCTAGGTTCCGAAAAGTCGCAGTAAGTTTATTAGTTAAGGTGAATTTTCATCATCTAGAGTTGCAAGAAGTGCTTAAGCTGACATCCATCTTTCGTTCTAGTCTAAGGATTGCTCCGCTTGGTTCTTCTTGCATTTTGGTCCACCACTCTACCATCCCGTAATAGAGCGACGAGCATGGAGGATGATAGTGCAAGTAAGAATCCCAAGCGGGCGAACACTAAGAAAGACAAAGAGGATATGACACCCAAAACTTCCTTCTTCTCGAAAATGAAGAGAATAACCAACACCAATATCTGTACAGTGGACATGATACGAATGAGGGACAGACTAAAGGAAGGACAATCCCCCTTGGCAAAAAGGATTTACAAGAGTGGAATTGTACACGCAGCGGCCTTTCCTCCCACATTGCCATGTCCAGAATTGATTATGGAATGTGCATCCAAATTTGATCTAAATAGTAATTCCACCATTTTTTATGAAGGGAAGAGAGTGTTGGCCAGCATTGGCGAACAAGCAATTGAAGAAACATTTAACATTCCCCAATGCAAGGGCATGACAATTGTAATGATGGATCAAGCAACTAAGTCATTTCAAGATAACCAAGGGGCCTATTACACACATCTAAAGGGAAGAAAAGGAGTTAACAGATCATCGAGGCTTACAATGGCAGATTTCAAACTAGAATATGGTGATCTCGTTGTTCTGCTCAGTCGGATCATGGGCCTAGCTCAAGGGATGAGATTTGAAAACTGGATGTACTTCTTCATTGATGAGATTGAGAAAGGGAAAACAAGGTTTGATTGGGCCAAGATCATAAGCGAGAACTTAGAATTGCAACTCAAAACCGTGCAAAACCAAAAGCAATTCTACATGGGCTCCTATATGTTCTACCTAATTGCTAGATTGTACAAAAGTCCGGGATTTAAGGCCTTAGGAGAAGTTGGTAGCGGACCAGGACAGTATTTGGTACATGAATGCTATCCGCAGCTCCATTTGCACAATAACAAAGATTACAAGATATTTTGCGATGCCTTCGCCATGAAGACAATAAGGGTATTACAAGGGACACCTGCTAAGAGACTTTCATCGGAAGCAGAAGCAAGAATTAAGAAGTTTGGGAGTTGGTTCATCCAATTTCCGCAGTTTACATACATTAGAGTGGCAGGAAGTACAATTTGTCCCAAGAGGCTTCCAAGGTACCCACCGACAAAGTGGTTTTGTAAGAATTGGCTTGACAACTTGAGCACTATGATAGAATAATGTGAAACGAAGAGAAAACAGGCATTTCATTCTCAATCATAATTGGCAATGATAGTTGCCCAAATCGGGCCTCCTTTGAAGCCGCAGAGAAGGAATTGGAATGGTATCATCTAGGATGGTACAAAGCAAGGCAAGGGTTTGACCCTAATTGTCTTATCAAGGCATCTCATGGAAACGAATTTGGGCATGTTCCCACTATAGAAGACTTTTGGGCCAACGCCAAAGATGACTTTCATGTGAGAAAGCTCGCTTTCTCAAGGCTGTCGGTGAACATGATGAGGGCTATTAGATGGAGAGGCCTCGATATTCCGGATCAACTGGAGGATGATGGAAATGTGTTGAGAGAAGACTATGATGCAGTAGAAGGAACAGAATTGAATCCAGTGGATTGGGATGACCATCAAGATCCTTCCTTGGAAGCGATCACAAGGGTAATGGATTTACATACCAATTCGTGCTATAATGAAGGACTAAGGAAGCTACAAAGACAAAGGATTCCCCTTACCTATGAGATGATGAAACAGAAAGAGAGACAAGCAAAATCAGTCGGGCACAGAAATGAAGGAAATGGCCGGCAACAGGAAATAATTAGAAATGGCAACAAGAAAGTTTTGGAGGTAGAGAAGGGCAAAGAACATCCAGAGCCTCCAGCCAAGAGACAGCATGCAGTGCCATCAAGAGAGAGTATAATTGAGGCTAGAGGCCAAGAGGTCAATTCGAATGATAAAGGGGCCGCGGTGGAGGTCAGATCTGATTCGGAATCAAGTGGCTATAGTGAAAGCACCGACTACTCCCCTCTCTCGGAGAACCAGCAAGAAAATGATAAGGAAGAAACTAGCAGAGAAGAAGATGGACCAATCGACATCGAGGCAATAAGTCAGGAACCCGAGGCCATTGGTGATGTTTTGTTAGTCGAACCAAATCCAGATTTGGGGAGATGCACTGCACCACTATGGTTAAGACAAATGCTTATGCCAAGAGGTGAGGTGATAACGGCCCATACAGCTAAGGACATACAAGGGTTAATGGAAAAGGGTGATAGCGAGAACCAAAAACAAATAGCAAGAACAGTTGCAAGGGTAATTAGGAACGACAATGATGATCGCCGAAAGGTTCAGATTGCTATTCCAACAATCAACAAGGCAGTGAATGAGATTGTGGCCGAAGAATACGAGATAGTAGAACATAACTTGGGAAGGAATACAAATGATATGGAGTGTGAGGAGGTCCAGGAAGGTATAGCATCAATCAGAGAAAGGTTAAGGAAGGCAAATGAAAGGATAGTAAAGTTGGAGGCCGAGAACAAATATTGGAGAGATAGCCAGCCCATCCAACAGCTGCACCAGGCAACCCTTCCTCAAGACAACGAGAGCAATTCAGGAGAGATATCAGCTCAGCTAAACGAAGTCAGCGATTGGATCCATGGTACAATCCAAGATGGGCAAAATTTCTAGCCTTCGTCTCGACATTCCAGTCATTAGTGGCCATTAGAGACAATTTCAGGTTATTCGAAGAAGAGTGGAAAGGTTTCCTTCCCATCAGAGATTTGGCTATTCCTAGGCTACAAGCATTCATTGGGCTACCAGAGGCATATTTGCAAAGGGCCAGATTGGTTGATGAGAGAGGATTGAGTATAGTTGAATCTTGATTTGTTGCATTGACTACCAGATTTAGAACACTTAAGGAAATACATAATGAGATTGCACGGCACAGTCCAAGCGTCGACACTTCTATTTCAACCATGGTGAGCGACGTTGGAGTGGCACTTGATTTTGAGGATATCAGAGAAGAGGATGTCAATGAAACAAATTTTGGATCGAGGTTGGATGAGTTGGGAAAGGTTGCTATCAAGAAGAAGCATTTGGGCACCCTTTCCTCTCTCAGTGCTTTTATTGGATTTGCAAAGGAATATGAGAAGGATCACGAAAAGATACTACAAGCAGCAAACAGCATGGTGAAGTCAGCGAAACTCAAGGCAAAGCACACACCTTGTCCTCCTATGGAAGAAGTTAACAAAAGGCTAGCTAAGTTCATTTCCTTAGCTAAGAAAATGAAAGAAAAGGGAAGATTTATATTAAAAGATCATTTGACGTAAGCCCAAGTGGCAAATTTCTCTTTCTTCTAGAATAGGGCATGTGTCTATTTTTGATTGGCCACCATTTGGTGCCTTCTCATTGGTTGCCACTTTTTGCACTTTTTTCACTGGTCCGTTGATGAGGTGGCAGCTTCTCATTGGCCGATGGAGTGGCAACCCTAATTAGGGTTTTGAGGATCCAATCTGGATCGTTGATCTTGTTTTCGTCTCCACTGTCCGTTGTATTTTTGGCCCCTATATAAGGCCATTTGCTCTCATTTGTAAAAGGGTCGGAGAAATTGTTGCGAAGATAATACCAAAATTGCTCTCTTTTTCATTGTTGCAATTCGCATGTTGATTAAGAACATTGGGTGTTATTGCATGTTTTCTACTTCCACTTACTTAGATTTTCTTTCAAGTTGTTGAAGCAAATTGCATTTCAAGTTGTTTAAGTGAAGTTAAAGTAGATAGATAGTTTGATAGGGATCAATACTAGGCCACTAGCATCCTAGCGGCTGGTTGGGAAGCTTTGTGTGGTAAACTAGTGTATTATTCCTTCGAATCATTGCACCTGTGGAAGTAAGGCTGCTGGTCAGCTCTCATTAGGTTCGATCCCCGTCCATTTGCTAACCTTCCATTCATAGGAGTAGGAGTAGAATAGTGAGTAGCTGGATAGTTGGAGTTTAGAGAGGAGAAAGTTAGAGTAGATCAAGTATTAGAACGCATCCACTCACCTTCCATCACCATCGCCACCATCAACATTTTCTACTTCCGCACATTTCACAAACCGAGCCACCATCACCTTCATCCCATCAAAGTCCAAGTCATCCTCAACAATTTATGTAAGGCCGCCTACGTGATTATCAGCAAATCACATTGATAAAACTGAGAGAGTATCCAACGGTGTAAGGAACATTGGAGTTATACTCATGTCTCATGAGCATTAACTTTTCAAGAGAGGAGTTGCATGTTTGATATCTCGTATCGAATATTCAAATCCTAATATGTTATGTAAGTGGTACAAAACTCGCATCAACAGAATTCAATTCCTCAATTCTCACTTTTTAATTAGAAAGTTTGAGAGTAAAACCCAAAATCCTCTTCATGAGGAATAACTATTTTGTTCGTTGTGGGAGCTACAAGCGTGCAACCAACTTGGGGAGATCTTGGATTGTCGCAATTTTTGCCTACTTTTGTAGAATTTTTATTTTATGTTTCAAATTCTCATTTTTCCCTTTTGGCTACGAGGTAGGGCTCTCCCATTTTATTGTTTCAGCTCTATTTCTACTCTGGTTTTTGGTAGCAGTTTGTTAGGAGGCTAAGAACTAGTGTTCCACTCCGTGATTGTATGCTAGCTCTACCTGGTTGGGCGAGTATGAGCATTTCCCTGTTTTCTAAGGAGGGTTTGGAGTTTTGCACTGTTATGCTGGCCATTTTTGCATATGGACTCCCAAGCCAGATTTTATTGGATTTTCGTGGCTTTTGTGCCCTAAGACCAAATGAGTTTTATTTTCAATGTTTTCGAGCTTTGGGGTTTTACCTTGATTTGTGTGTCGCCCAATTTTCTCAAGTTTTATTGGCATGACATTGGTTGTGGACTTGGATTATTGGTAGGATGTTAGTCAAACCATTGTTGCACTTTTATGTTGCATTGGGATGCGTGCCACATCCATACTCCCAACTTTTTGTTTGGTTGAGTGAGTTTATACTTGGTGTCATTGTTTCTTTTGGACCCTTGTTTTTCATGGACACTAGGATCCGTATAAAATCCATATCTCGGATTGAGGCCGGTTGAGTGAGTTCATGATGTTTGGTCTTGTTGCATCATTGGGATTCATGTTGAATCCATACTCCCAAATTAAGGCTGGTTGAGTGAGTTCATGATGTATGGTTTTATTATTTCTTGGGATTCGTGTAGAATCCATCATCCTGAGTTTGTTTTCAGTTGATTATTATTTTACATTGTGTTCTCATCCAGTCCTTGTGTTATGATCTTCGTGATGGTGGTGTGCCACACACAAGCACATGTGCATGCATTCATCGAGTGACTTGCGAGGCCCAATATTCCATGGTTTTCCGAGAGTTAATGATCATTTGGGGTTGGGTTGGGAATACGCATGCCTACAGGCACTCATCATTGGATGAGCATGGGTAGTGTAGGGTAGCATATGGAGAGGGCTTCTATCTCTGCAGCCCCGTGACTATTTCTAGAGTGTTGGCGTGCAGAAATTTTAATCAAGTGATAACTAAATAAAACACTAGGTGGTAACAAAACTTAAAATAATAAAATGTTTAGTGAGAGAGCCTTCTGTTGGGGAGTTGAGACGCACGATCCAAGCTTGGGCTTTCTGATGCCAAGTGACTCTCTATGATGTCAGCCCCTACATAGTAACCCACTAAGTATCTGACTACTGCCTATAGTATTTGCATTGCCTCATGATCTTGGTTTCAATCCTCATTATTGTCTGGCGTGAGTGTTAGCCATGGACGTTGCTTTGTGTGTTTGTGGTTGGATCATTATCTCCATCAACACGGTGAGAGTGGACCTATGGGTTTCACGTGGTTGGGAGGCATAGCTACCTTCACCACTGTTGGGGACCAGTGTACACAGACGGTCTATTGTCCTAGTGCAACCATTGCTGGATAATTTCACTTGGTACTTCGGGTTCTAGAGTATGCTTTTTTGCGATTTATGCTTTCGTTGGAATGCTTGGATATCATGTTTAGATGATGTTTGTTTATTCGATGCATTTCCTTATTATGATATTTAGCATATGATTAGATGATGTGATTTGCTTAGTTGGAGAATATTTTGCTTATTGGATTAGCATGCTAGATTTTCTGTACGTATGATGTTATTACGCTTTAGTAGCGACGTCCTCATAAAACAGCTCCGACTATCTAGTTGGCAATTTGGGATGTTACATGCGAGGGATGGCTAGGACCTTCGAGGTCTCATGATGCTATTATGGTTGGGAGGAACCACGCACAAGTTTTGGTTTTGTTGGTGCTTTATTGTTTTTGTTTTTCCTTCTTATGATGTTTGGTTTATGAACCATGTTTGTACATTGCAATGTTGCTTTCCACATGTTCATATGTTGTTATGGATTAGATGGATAGTTCTATTCTACTCCCTATTGAATGTTGTTGTGTAAGTCTTGTGTTCGAGTATCCAAGCCTCGATTTGTGAATCCGGTACTCCCCGAGGTGGAGGAATTGTCTTTTCTAGCTTTTTATCCTTTATTTATCTGGTGTGCTATAATGGTTCCTCGTGCGAGATTGTACTTCCTCGCATGAGATTGTGAAAGTTTCGTGCAAGGCCTTGCATTTCCTTGCATGGATCCTAGCAATTCCTCATGCGAACCTCAACACCAATCCAGTGTTGTTTGACTACTGGTCCTGGCATTTTCTCACATGAAATGGCATTTCCTTGCGTGGCTTCGTGTACTTTCTTGAGTGAAGAGGTACTTCCTCGCACGAGACTCTTTGTTGTAATTTCTCTCGCACGAGAATCAGGGAAGCATCCTTGCTGTTTTTCGAAGAAAGCAATTTGGACTTTTGAGTGCCCTTTAGGAACGCTAGTGTTGCCATGCTTCAACAGATCGGAGATTTTAGGTTCTACTGTCATCTTGGATTTTCGTCGTTGGTTTAAGCGTGTTAGTTTGGTTGTGGCGTCTACAGATTCGTTGGTTGTTGGGATTGCTGGTAAAGTCTTCTGTTGCGTCTTTGTGATCCTCATATGTTGATTGTTGTGCGCATCCATACTTCTTTTTTTATTATCTTAGCTTGTATTGAATCCTTGTTCCAAAGGATCTTCGGGCAGAGCATTACAAGCCCAAATAATTCTTTGGAGAATTGTTTTTAAAATTTCATGAAATACCTTTAACGATGTTTATTTTAAAAAATTGAAAAACAAATTTCTAAGAAAAATTCAGATCAAAAGGGGCTCAAAATTTTCTTCAAAAATTTGCCAAATTTTATGAAATCCCATCAACCCCCTTTGATACCAAATCGATGTTGTATTATAAAAAGGAGATGAAAGCACATTGTATAGATTTATAAGGACAATGTTTTTATTATGGAACAATTGTAAACTAAAGACAAAAAAATGAAACTACTTAATAAACTAAAAACTAGCTAAGATGACCATTAAAAAAATTACAATATTCCAATAGCCTTCAAACTGCCATTATATTCTAAATTTAGGTGATTGAGTTATAGTGTATGGTATAGATTTCGAGCAGCACATATACTTCATCTTTGTTATTGAATCTACCATAAGAAATAACAAATGTCTTTTTGCTTTTGTTGGCTTCTTAGTTACTTCAATCTGCTGGTTTGCTCTTAGTTATTCTTTCTTCTAACTATATTCTATATCATAATTATTGCTCCAATTGGTACTTCATGATAAACTACAATACTGTCACAAAATTGTGTCTGAAGTTTATAATAAGAAAAGAACATCTATTCCGAGATACTAATTCTTTCTTCTAACTATATTTTGTTGATGTTTGATAGCTTCAGTCGGATAAACCTATTTGTTACATCCCAAATTTTGACCTAATTTAAATTTATTATAGTCGTTGAATTGAATGGATTTTTCTTTCATAATCATGTGAAAAGGGTAGTTAAATATATAAGTTGTATTCATTATTCATAATTGTTTAATGGTGATGGTCATTATCCATTATTTGTCATATGATAATAATAGTTAGTAGTTGCTTGGTTTCGGAACTATGGTTAATGATTAAATTCCTTGCTAAAATATTATTATGGATTTATAATGGAACTTTTTATTATCATGGAAAATGTTGCATGGGTGATTGCAGGGGAAGATGAAGGGGAGAAGCATTGCTAAATAGGATCAACGGAATGGGGTACTATCTCGGTCCACTTATCTGGTCGACAAGTATGTCTTCTAACAATCTTGGTAAGGACCTAGCAACTTATATAGCGGGGTACAATCATTTGGACACACATGAGCTATTAGATGAACATTAAAACATTAATGATTTTAATTCAAATAAAGTACATATCTTTATCGGATTATCATTGACATTTCCATCATTTCATTATAACACACATTTAAGTATGTGCACATAGATATAGAAATAAAGGTGACACCATAATATCATTTTTATGCAAAATTCAATCTAATACGTACATTTAAATACATGTACAAGAAGATAAAATATCTTCCAAATAAAGCATGTATTTATATATACATAAGATACGACATTGAATAAAACATATAATATGATGTCATCTTATAAATATAACTACGTGCAAGTAGATAAATATAATACAAATTATCCTTGATTTATAACCTTCAAATTCTTTTCCTTATTTATTCAATTCTTTACTAGAAACAGAATTGTACACTTGGCATAATATATTGTCATCCAAGAAGGCAAGACATTCTTTAAGAGTTACGGCTTCTTGAAAGCCCGGAGTTATCGAATGCCTCTCTATATATTGGGAATCGTTAGAAACCGAGGACATGAATTGATTTTCTCTCCCCATTCTATTTCCGACTTATCTCTGCAAGTATTTGTCACGTCCTTACCTTATTTTTTCTACCTCTATTGAAAGTTGTGATTGTTAATCACTTAGAGTTGTGCATCGGAATTACTCCAGTGGAAGAACTAGATTGTTAGCGCCCAGCCAAGGCTCTTCCTTCTTCCAACAACCAAGTTATGTGGTCGACTTTCCATTATTGATTGATATGTATATATATTTTCCTTATCAATTTATTACTGTATTTGTACTTTCAGCAATAAGGTATATTTCCATGAAATACTAAACTTCATCTCTATTTGGTGTCACTGAATAGTTTCTCAGTAAGCCAATTATTCCTTTGATAAGCCGAGATCAATTGTTCATGACAAGTCTATATGTCTTTAATTTTTACTGTTGTCTGACAGAATCGAATTGTAATGCTACAAGTCTTAAGATTATTTCCTCAAGTTATAAAAGCTGATTACATACTGGAACTTGTAATTTTCATACACTAGCTAAGTATCAGCAGAATGAATTGGTTTACTCTGAGATATAAACACCAGGGACTCACCCAGCTGTATGGCCAAGGAAGAGGTGAAGAGTTGATAAAGAGATCTGCAATAACATGGAAACAAAATTAGATATAACAATTATATATTATTTTAAAAGGAAAAATCATTTAATAACTCATGCATGTTTCTATTTATTGTTTTCCTGTTGGCAAGTCAAGTGGTGGTGATCAGGTAATTGAACCCATCCAAAAACCTTGGCCAAGGTTGTTAAAGGGCATGTTTGCCTTCATAAAATCACTTGATGTCAGTAGTGCCAGTTATTCAGACATGTCCGTCCATAACTGTACAGACATTCTAAACACCGGAAATGCTCAAGTGGCTGGACTAGTGGTACCCCAAGCCTAATCTTAGGATAGGGAGGGTCTTTCTTTTCAATAGATTGTGTGGGAACGGATATGGTCCGAGGTTGGGAGGTTAAGCCTAAGGCAATGCTTCTCCTCTTACCGAAAGTCGAGGCTTCCACAACTAGTAAAGACCTACCAATTACTTCTTGTATGTTTCTTCTTTCCATTCCTAATATGCATTTATATTCCTCTTGTAAGTGATCATGTATTTACATTACTATATGCAAGGGAAGATACGAAATCGTTATTTCACTTACTTTAGTTAATCATTATTTCAGTTACTTCATTTAATTGTTATTTCAGTTACTTCAGTTAATCATTACTTCAATTACTTCAGTTAATCGTTATTCCAATTATTTCAGCTAAATGGTTATCTCAGTGAATCGGTAGATGTTAAATCAATTATTGTCTCATGAAAAGGATTTAAGAATGTTTTGTTTCGAAAGTTGGTTGAAGAAAACTCTTTCATTTCTATATGAAAACAAATATTAGTTCTTCGTTATTTTGTTATGAAAATCCATTTGTTACATATGGTATCAGAGCACTGGGTTCGACACTGAACCTAGGGCACACTAATTAAATAAAGACTAGCAAACCTGAAAATTCTTAGATTAAATGTACCAAATGCAAGTACGTAAAACATCCCATCTTTTTATACCTAATTAGGAACATACCGAACTACGACTATACTTGTTGCTCCATGCCTCAAGACAATGAAACCCTAAAGCCAGCTTTGCAATGTATGAGGAAAGAAAGAATCGGGTGGACACCTACTAGTAAAGTGATCTATAGAAACAAACTTATTCAAATTTGGAACGCCTGTTAGGCTAATCATCTTATGCACTTCCATAGATCTTGAATGGTGCAGGAGATGTACCAATTTGAAACTAAACTGAATATTGAAAGTAAAAGAAATTCAGAGTGACTGAATCTATAATCTAAACATCCTCTAACGAGGAAATTTTTGTAAATAAGGCCATCGTAATTACAGAATAGAAGTGCTAAAATTGATTAAATAAATTGATTTATTCCTGTGTCTTATATACTCAAAATCTCTTCATCTTGTAGAAATTAAGTTATATAATTTTATTTTTTTAAATGTTATAACACAACAAATTGACATATGAATCTTGATAATTTCTAGGTCAAACTAGAAAACTAGAAATATGAGCAGCGAAGAGAATGTTATAGGCTAGGACATGGTCTATGAAAACAACCCACAATCTTCCACCGATTTACGACTTCAGATTTTGCAAGAAATGCAAATGAAGTTAGATGATATGGAAAAAAGAATGAATGAAATAGCAGCCCCGATGGGGCATGACCAAGAGGAAATGCAATCCTCACCCCCTCCCAGAACAAAAACAGAAGTCTCTGAACACAGCAAGAAAACTCCACAAACTCCACCTTCCCAAAACGAAAAATAGAAGAAACTTGAAATAGTAAGTGACCTATCTGCAAATATTAAGAAGATCAAACCACCCAAGTTTGTCGGTTCTGAATCCGAAGAGGATGCAAAGCCCTGGTTAACCAAAATGGAACAGTACTTTGAAATTAGGAACTTTTCAGAAACCTCAAAAGCAGTTGGGAATATACCATTTTACTAGAGAAGCTGCTACGTGGTGGGGAAACACTAAGATTGAGCTAAACATCAAAACCACTGAGATTACCTGAAAAAAGTTTGTAACCATTTTTAGGATCCATTGGTTACCACAAACCTTCTATGATCAAAAGTTGCTATATTTTCAAAATTTCAAGCCAGGAGATATGATGGTACATAAGTATTGGGAGAAATTCACCCGACTGCTGAAGTATGTACCACCATACCAACAAGACAAGAACCTGAAGGTGAGGAAATTCGTCATGGGACTAAATAATAGAATAGGAGGGGCAGTTAATGTTCTCACTCCTTGAACCATGGAAGAAGCTCTAGAAAAGGATGTCTGACAGGAAAATAAAATCAAGAGAGATGATTCCATCTAGGAAAATAAATAAAAAACAAACTGGAATACAGAAAGTACAAATACTAGATCTGAGAAGAAACAGTTTAAGGATTATAAATTATTTAACAAGTTAAAAATAAAAGTGAATGGAATCAAAGCTTTTAAAAGTAATTTCAGTACAAATAAGAATAATAAGAGCAGTGAAAAGAAGGGGAAACCTTCAGGATGCTTCACTTCTGGAGGAGATCATTATGCTAATACAAGCCCTATTAAGACTAATACCAATCAGTGACCTCAGCCACCCCTTCCACCTCAACAACGTGTTTATCAGCAAAGGATTCATGCAACACTTGAAAATCAACAAGCAAAACAACTGATAGGCCCGATCAAAACTCCGAGTAAGATCTATGGGAACCCTGTTTCTATTTTAATTGATACTAGATCTTCTGAATGCAATATAGCGCCTAAACTATTTAGTAGATTTCCAAAGAGATCTAGTTTTATGGCAAAACCATGGACAGTCGAGTATGCAAACTAGTCAAGGGCTAAGGTAGAGCAGTGTCTATTTGAGGCTCGGGTTGATTTTCCAAATTTCTCCACTGTAGCGAACTTGTATGTAGCACCTCTTGGGTCTTACAATATTATTATAGGCATTAATTGGCTCAATGAGCATAAGGCCAAGGTTGATTATCTTGCTAAAATTGTAAATTGTTTGGACGACCAAGGCAAACCTGTAAGCATTAAAGGGATTATACATGAGATTAAATCAGAATAGATATCCGCCATGCAACTAAAGAAATGTGGAAGAAAAGGCTGCAAGATTTTTGCAATAAGAGTTGAAGACATGAGAGATCCTATAAACACACTTATGGAGATGATTACATTTTTGAAGATGGGGAAATCAGAGAAAAATTAAAGAAATTTTTCGAAAAAAAGTTATTAATACTTCGTAAATCTTCCTAATAACTTATACAAAGTTCATATTCAGATTTAATTGTGGAAGGCATAAATAGTTCTATTCAGTTTTTATGTTTGAGATCACAAATAATTCAGGGAAAACAAGACATGATTCATATTTTCTTGTGGCAGGGGTTGATCTGTATAAATATCTCAGCTTCTCTACCTTTCCTTAGCCCACCCCCATGTGGATACACATCATATTCCTGCTCCAAACTGCATCTTTTCACGTGATTTTCTTTTCATTTCACTCTACATAATTGCTTTGGGTCTAGGAGGGCATAGACCCTGCTTACAAGCGTTTGGAGCAGACCAATTTGATGAGAGAGACACAACAAAGAGAAATAATAAGAGTTCCTTATTCAACTGGTGGTACTTTGGTTTATGCAGTGGTTTACTTGTACTGATTCCTGTGAACATGTACATCAAAGAAAACATTGGGTGGGGTTTGGGTTTTGGCCTCCTAGCTGCAGACGTGGCTATAGCTCTCACTTTCTTCTTCTGCAGAACAAAAAAGTACCATTGACGTTATATACCTTCAACCAGTCCAGTAAGTCAAATTGCGCAAGTTTTTGTTGCAGCAGTTTGCAAGTGGGATGTCTCTGTTCGTTCTCAAGGAGAGGGAAACTTATATGGTCTTCGAGAATTAAAGGATGAAAGAAGGCTTTTTCTCACCAATCAGTTCAGATAAACCTCATTTCCATCTTGTATGTTTTTGTTATGGTCCATCATTTTTAGATGTCTCTTACTAACGTTAGATCAATGAGTGTGACAAACTTAAGGAAAAAGTTCGTAAGGGCATTGTTGGTTTGTAGGTTTCTTGACAAAGCTACTATTGTAACTGATTTTGACCATGAAACAGAGATCGACTGGAGGGTATGCACAGCTACAGAGGTTGAAAAGGTCAAGCTCATACTAAAGTTGATTCCCATTTGGGTGGCATGCTTGATTTATGGTGTTATTTTAGCACAAACACCAACATTCTTTACAAAACAAGGGAGCATGATGCACAGAAGAACCATTGGAAGCTTTGAAATCCCACCAGCAAACTTGTAAAGCTTGTTTACCGCTCACCATTCTACTGCTCATGCCTGTCTATGATAGAATCTTTGTTCCACTCGCCAAATGAATAACAGGAAATGAACACGTTCTAACTCTTGTATAGAGAATAGGGTTTGAATTGCTTATTTCTGTCATTTCCATGGTTATTGCAACAATGGTAGAAATGAAAAGACTCCAAGCAGCAAATGAATATGGAGTGATAGACATGTCCCAAGCAAAAATCCCACTGAGCATTTTGTGGCTTCTTCCTCAATACATTCTACTTGGTATTGCAGATTTGTTCACATATTTAGGGTTGCAAGAGTTCTTTTATGACCAGACACTTGATACACTGAGAAGCCTGGGAATTGCTCTTCAGTTGAATATTTTTGGAGTTGGTAGCTATCTGGGCAGCATTCTTATTTCTATTATTGAAGAACTTAGCAGAGGTATTTGACAGAAATGGTTTGCAGACAACTTAAACAGAGGTCATTTGGACTACTTCTACAGGCTCCTGGCTGCAATGAGCACGCACTTCTTATGTATCTCTCTCTGTTTTGCCAGAAGCTTCATTTACAAGCAAGAAGAAAATAATGTTTGGAAAGATGAAGAGATCTCTTGATCTTTAAACACCACTTCAGATATTCTATGATGCCCTCTTCAACAGTATCAGATATTGTGATATTGCTATCAGGATTTAACTGTGTGATATTGCTATCAGACATTGATATATATTATGTTGTTGTTCATAATATCATATTACCCATCTACTAAAATTTTCTAGCCTGTTTTCCTAATTATAATCTAGGAAATGAAGAAAATACAGAGTTTATCTCAAATCCTCATTCTGTGAAGCCTTCTATTGTATGCCATAGAAATAGAAAGTATAAAAGTTTAAAGGCCCGTATATTATCACCGGAACATGCTATCCAGCAGACAAATTAAACTTTTACAATATTAATTAATTAATTTAAAAATAAATAAAACTGTTGTAGAGGTTTTAATTTATCTAATATATACTATTAAATGGTCAAATTGGTTAAATTTGTCGGCTATGCGGCTGCACTGTCTTAGACATAGAAACAGATGAATCAATCGTGTAAATGTTTGTAAAGGAAAACATATTTTATGATTATATTAAAATATAAATGAGAATGTTAGAAAAATATCATTTCATGTAGAAGTTTCTACATGGGTAAAGAAAACTTGAGCACTTTGACCAACACAGTATATATGTGTAACTTTTTTAGGAAAAACATTTATTTTAATCCTATGCTCCACGGGGATGCGTCCCCTGCCTCTGTACCCTAGTACCCGTACCGGGTACGAAACGGGGACGCGGGTACGGATTTTGGACGTACCCTGCGACGTCCCTTTTTGAGGGGAAAGGGGACGGTCCCCGAAACGCAAAAAAAAAATTCGTAGGAAACTTGGGTACGGATTTCCGTACCGAGGACGGCGTTCCCGTCCCTCGCCCGTACCCTTTTGCCCACGCCGTCCCCTATTTTCCAGCCGGCCGCGGGTGAGTTAAAAAGTTAAAAAAAAATGGTTTTTTTAAAAAAAAATTTAATCTTTTCTATTCCGCCTAGGGCCCACATGGATGTTAAGTTGTTAACCCTAATGTGTCTTCTTAAATAGTTAAAGTTGGAGTTCATTGCTCATTTGGAGTTGTTTGCAAGTTGGGAAGAGGAAGAGGAAAACATTGAACATTCAACAACAACAAAAGAGGAGTGTGTTTTGGAGGTGGAAGAGAAAGTTTTGCCTTCATTTCTACTTCATTCCAGGTATGTTTTTTATTTTCTTTTTGTTTGATTCAAACTTCATTGTTGTTTGTTGTCATTTTTCATTTTTTTCAATGACATAAAGAGGGCATGTTAATGGAACATTGAAATTTTTTTTTTTCTATAACTTGCAGCAGTATACTATAAATCAGTGTAAAATCCAAAGGCAAAAACATAAGCAGCAGTGAGAGTGAAGGAAGTAGTGATAGCATGGAAGTTGCCATGCAAGAAACTCAAGTGTCACAATTACAAAGACCAAGAAAAAGACCTAGGGCAGCCATTGATGAGCCTAATGTACATGTCCCTATGGAAGATGCAATGCCTAATCCATTTGAGTGCCCTTCCAAAGCCTTAAAACAATATGCCAAAGGCCCATTCAACCCTAAGAAACCTCTCCTACAATTTGCCACAAAAGTAGACAAGAATAAGAAGAAAAATTCGGGGGGTAGTAGGGAATGGAAGTGTCATTTATGTAAGAAGCATTATTTTGGGAGCTACACAAGAGTGTATTGCAATCTTTTATGGATAGGTGGGCAAGGGGTGAAAGGTTGCAAAAAAATTACGGAGGAAGAAAAACTTGAGGCCAATAGGTTGTATGTGGAGGGGGAGTTATTGAAATCCGGGGGTCCTATGAGTAGCACACCCACACCCTCATTGACTCCCACTAGCACTGTTAGTAAAGGGAAGGGAAAGGCCAAGACTAAGAGAGATACCAATGTGGCTGATTTATTTAACATACAAGCAAAAGATAGAGCTGAAGAGTCCATTGGCAGATTTCTTGTTGCTCATGGCATACCATACCATGTTTCTCGTTCCTCATTCTATAAACAAATGTGCAAAGATATTTATGCTGCTGGTCCCTCATTTGTACCACCACGAGACACTAAATTATGCACCACTATCCTTGACAAAGAGTACTCAAAAGTAAACATTTTGATGGAGGATATGAGGCAAACATGGATGAGTGATGGATGTTCTATTATCATGGATGGTTGGACCGATATCAAACATCGGCCACTCATCAATCTTATTGTCACTAGTACAGCAGGGGCCTATTTTCTTAGAGCCATTGATTGTTCGGGAAAAAAGAAGGATGCATCCTTCCAATTTCAGATTTTGAAGGATGCTTTAGAAGAGGTAGGGACTTCAAATGTTGTGCAAGTAGTCACTGATTCAGCCCGTGTGTGTAAATCAGCTGGATTGATAGTAGAGAGCACCTATAGACACATTTTTTGGACCCCATGTTGTGTACATGCATTGAATAACACCTTGAAGGACTTTGGGAAAATTGATTGGATAAAGACTATGGTGTTTGAGGCTAGAGACGTGCAAATGTTTATTTGCAATCATCACACATCTCTTGCATTATTTAGGACATTTTCCAAAAAAGAATTCCTCAAGCCTGTGGAGACTCGATATGCTAGCTACTTCATTTTGTTGGAGAGGATGCTTGAGGTCCAAGAGGCCTTACAATCCATGGTGGTCAATGCAGAGTGGAATAGATGGCATGAATCAAGCACCCCAGATGGAAGACTTGTCAAACGAAGAATCCTAGATGAACATTGGTGGACCACAATGAGGTAAGAAACTTAAGAATTGGTGGATATCATAATTGTTATTATTGCTGATTTAATAAAAAAAAAAATTTGATTTAAGCACTTGCTGATTTTTTTAACATATTATGTTTCTCACTTGCAATTTTCTTTCATTTGCAGATACATTTGCTCCTTCATTGACCCTATTGTGCAGGTCATTAGATATGCTGATATTGACTCTCCTAGCCTTGGAGAGATTTATGAGACTTTTGATAGCATGCTTGGGCAGATCAAGCAAGCTGTTAAAGATAAGAAACCTACTTTGGAGTTCTATGAGGAGCATCTTAAGCCCATTGTAATGAAAAGGTGGAACACTATGAACAACCCACTTCATATGGCAGCCTATGCAGTCAATCCAAAATGGTATGCACCAAGGCCTGGGAGAGTGCTTCCATCTAATGATGAGGAGGTGAGTTTAATTTATTAAAGAATTCTGATTTTATAATACATTTTTAAATATTTTATTTTATTTGTAAAGTTTATAAACTCTAAGTTCTCACTTCTTAATTTTTGTTTGTTCAATATAGGTGAAGGACGGCTTCTTCAAGGCCCTTTCAAAAATGTATAGTGCAGAGGATGCTGCAAAAATTCGAGGGCAATGGCTTGACTTTGCCAATCTTCGTGGTCCAACATTTGGTAGACCAGAGGCGAGGACTGATAGAGCTACATTAGCTCAAAAGGACCCGATTGGATGGTGGACATGGCATGGTAGAGATGCACCTGAGCTGAAAGCCCTTGCCACCCGTCTTCTCTCACAGGTTGCGAGTTCCTCTGCTGCAAAGAGGAATTGGTCTACATATAGCTTCATTCAATCGGTCAAGAGGAACAACCTTACCTCTAGACGATCAGAGAAGCTTGTGGCTGTTCATAGTGTATTGCGACTACAGGAGCGACAGAGTCTTGAGTATCGACAGACTCCAGCACTACGTTGGGATGTTAATCCTGAGGATGCATTGCAGATTGATGAGGATAACACACCCCCAGGGCTGCTTGGAGTTCCATTGGATGAGGACCCTCTGCCTACCCCTGCCAGTGATTCAGAGGATGAGATTGATGATGATCTTGATTTAGATAGAGATTTAGATTCCTAGAGGACAGCCATATATTTGGCTTTCTGCTTTTCAGATACTCAGATACATTATTGCTTTTGATTATTATGGAGTTGGACATCTCATTTACACTTCTAGTATTTACTTTCATTGTGTCATTTTGATTTTCATTTCATGCATGATGATGATAGATTGATACTTGGAGCCTTTGGGCATTTTTGCTAATTGTATGCGATATTCGGATATATCATCATATCATATTCTCATTTTGATTCTAATCTTAATAGTTTTCAATTTCCATGTATTCTATGGTGAATGGTTTATCAATGTTATGATTTATCATTGTTATGGTATGCATATCAGAAATATATCTCTAAAGAAGTCTAATTCTCCATATATAAAAAATTTTAAATCCCCTATATTTTATAGCCGTCCCCTGAGGTCCCGTCCCCTAAATTTTGGCTTCGACCCGTACTTGTACCGGAAACACGTTCCTGTCCCCTAAAACGTCCCCGTCCCGGAAACTCCGTGGAGCATAGTTTTAATCTTATCCTAGTCTTCTTTCATTTTCCTATAACCCTTTTAGTAAAACTGGCTGGTTACTTGGAAAACTTGAGTAGTCCCAAATTCTAACAAATTGTCATCACATTAGAAGCAAGTTTTTATAATGTGAGGTACAATGTCAATCATATTGAATTTAAAAGATATATTAGTAATTTAGGGTATGTGATTTGGAATATAAATTAGAAAGATTTTTTAATCATTTTTATAATATATTATTTGAGTTCCATTTTTTACATAAATAAGTAATAAAGAAAATGTGTTATTCTTCTAAAATAATCAATTGAAAAATAAAATTAAAAAGAACTCTAACAAAAAGTTCTTGAAGAACAAGTAACAATTATAAGGTCATGTATTTTATAATTCTTATCTTTATATGAATCTGATTATTCTATAATTTCATGTGTTTATTTTTCTAGGTATATTAAAATATTTGACTTGTAAAAAAACAAATAAATTATAAATGTGGATGACAATAGATTCAAGGATAAAATGACAACATGTCCTCCAATCAGAATTGGCCCTTCCTTAGAGAGGATAAATTCCATGCCTTGGACATAACCTTTAAATCTTTAAATGAAGTCTAAACCAAAGAGTACTTGTACTCTAGATTATTAAATGAGGCAAAATAAATTATAGTATGGACATTATGATACCTTCCCATGTGATATCATGCATAAATTTGATAATCAACTTTACTTTTCATGAAACTATTCATTATAGTTATCATTTCAAAAGGTTATCGGCTCTACCTTGAGCATAGTGGATTATGAGGATAGCAATCATGCAAGTTCAACCATTTGGACCAACTTTGATTACTTTTTGATAATACAAGGAACAAAAACTAGGGTGTTGTCCCTTTACAAATAGCTTCCCTTTCCCTTTCCATCATAAACCCCTTCCATTCTTCGATTCCCATCTCCACAACCTTCTCTTCTTCTTCTTCTTCTTTCCATACCCATTTACACACTTTCATTTCACCAAGCTGCTCATATTCGCATATCTTCCTAAGCACATGCTTTCTAGCCCTTGATATCACGAAAAATTGAAAAACATACTTATCTCAGGGACAAATTTTCAATGAGATAGAAAGCATAGCAGAAAAGCGACAGACTAGGAAAGTGGAAAGAGGGCAATATATTTTGGAGGAATACATTGCATTCTTTCTTACATTCAGATGAAGGTGAAAAGAATGACCATAACAAAGGTCTAAAAGATGTTTTTCACAAGTACTTGAAGTTAATCAAGCCCACTTCAAGCCCTTGTATGAAAAAATATCTAACAAATATGATCAAGTGAACTTGTTAGGACAATTCAGAATGGATGAGTGTGGAAATGCATCCTTTGCATTGGAAAATACAACACAGCGTAGAAAGAACAAGCATTGTCGGAACACTATTAACAACTTTCATGCTTCTTTCAATGGGAATTTGAAAACCGGAAGGAATTTTGGAGCGGGGAGCTGCCGCTCTTCTATGAAGTCATCTCCAAGCCATAGTGAAGTCCATAGTGCTTTGTAGACCAATGCTTCAAGTGATAGCACAATGGAGGAACTGTTGAATTTCATCCAAGGTGCCATTGCACACTGCAAGGAATCCAATCACATCAAATTTGGTAAGAAAGAATTCTAGGTGCAACATTCCAAAGCAATTAACATTACATACCATGTTTAAATGAATTATTTGAGTATTATTAGAACTGGGTATTAAACCATGACTCATATCATTGGAAAGGAATTTTATAAGAACTAGACTTTGATTTACTACTTCTCTACTTTGTAGTTAAATTAGGGCAATGCTTGTATGATATTATGTAATATGTGGATATAAGATCAAGTATTCTATGTGTGGTTGTGTTAAGCTTTTGTAAATCTTTGGGCCATCTAGAAAAATGCATTCTTCGAATGCATTATTGTTCACATCTTCAATAACAATAATGTCATTGAATGATGCAAAATAGCATGTTTCCCCTGCCATGATATGCTTGTGATATGAACCTCAAGCTCGAAGAATTCTAACATTTCCTCTTTGATTCTTGTAAGTGCATATAAAGGGAATGGATTGGTAAATATCATTTGGGTTTTTGTATAGTTGATCTTCAAAAATGAAATGACATAGTGCTATGACATGATGTACTATTTTGTAATCAAATAATGGGATAGGTTATCTATAAATGATACTGGATCATAATATATTGCCAATGTTACAAGGCGAAACCCTGCTCAAGGTTGTTAGTTCACAATAGGTTTTAACCTTTCATTATTATTCATGAAATATTGTTCAAATTCACCTGGAAATTCTGATGTTTATTTTATCGAAGATCAGAAAGTCTTAGTTTACCCCATCTAAGTCATAGAACGAGTTGACAACTCCACTAAGGAAGAGTTTGAAAATAGAATAACGATCGATGAGCTAAAGGGACTCTATAATGAATGGCTCATAAGACACAACACTTTCAAAAGGCTTTGCAAATGTGGTAGCTAGCTAAGTAGGCTAAACTTTTAGGAAACTCTATAGTTAAAACATACTTGAATTAGAGCAATGATGGGCTAGGTGACCACCTAGAAAGGCCCAATGCTTTACCGTCATTATAGATACAATGAATGCTAAGTATTCCATTCATTCTCACAAAAAATAGGTTCCCATAAAACTATTACTCGTGAAATATACATCAATGAATTTAAATAAACAACAACAAAATTAAATTGTGATATCAATATTACATACTACCCAATTACACCAGTACGCATTAAACGAAACCTAATGAATGTGGCGTACATTCTTACAACTTCGGTACCCAGTTGTAGGCGTAAAGAGATTTGAATATTCCAAACAAAGTAGGGTCAAAGTGGGGCAAGAGATATGCACCCTATAAGGGAAGCACTACCGAAATACAATTAATAATATATAGGAAAAGACACAGACTAATCATGTTTCACTCACCTTCATAGGCCTGCCTAGGCTTCCAGGGGTTTTTGCCACAAAGTGAAATAAGATATCATGGCGCAATTCATCATGCTTGAGCTGAATTGTATTTTTTGTGTTAAAATTAAAAGTTTGGACCACAATCTAATCCGTCATGCTCGAGCTGAATTTTATTTGTTGTGTTAAAATTAAAAGTTTGGACTACAATTCTAAAACTTTGTGATTGTCAAATGAGACTAAGATAACTTGGTAATTTTTTTGACAAAGAGTAGTCCAATGACTACAAGGGAGATGAGTTTGTTAAGTTGATGTTAAGTTGACTCCATGAGGATAATGTTCCTCATCTTCATTGGGAGCTGTTGGTGTGGAATGAGACCCTTTCTTCAATTTTAACAAGCAAGGAAAAAAAATGTTTTGGAATGTGCCACAAATAAAAGAGATCATTTCTTCTTCTTTATTTGGTTTGAACTAATAAAAGTTTTTTTTTCCATATTTTACAATTTTAATGTATTACCTTTTTTCAGCAATTTTAAGTTTCTCACTTAAATTTGTGAGGAATTTAATTTCATGTGCACTAATTATTTGCATATTAAATCTCAATTCTCAAATATGTGATCAAAATGGACTTCTACATTGTTTAAATATAATTTGTTGAATTGTCTCTAGCCACGTACTTATCACTTTCACCATTAAACTATGAAAGGACTTAGTGAGGTAGGGTGACAGAAAAGACTATTAGGACATAGAATGCCATCTGGAGAAAAATTGTTGTTGTCGGCAGACTATAGATACACTCTACCAGTGTCATATAAATATTATAGCTCAAGCCAAATTCATCACTAGAAAAGTTAGCTAAAAACATTTGCGGATGCATTAGTCTACAGGGTTTCCAAAATTTCTTTAAATTGACTACTTACATCATTGGTTATGTAAATTATAGTAAGTGATCCATATAATGGATCAAAAATCGGCCAAACCTTGTGCCTATTAGAAGCAAGTGCTAGTTTTATTTTATCCAAAAGGCAAGCCTTGCAAATTTCAATTGTTCCATTTGTGATGTAAAACGGCACTTGCCAGATGACACCTTAGATGTGGCTTCAGACCCAATACTTTACTCGCTACTGTCCTTATGTCATTCTTTTCAAGTCCACGTCACTTTTCAACTGCTGGGTGTATATCCATTTATTCATTTCTATGTTATCGTGTGACTCTTACATACTGACCCGATGATTTTCTGTTTTCAACTGGGTTACTTTCTTAGAAGGGCTGCAGCACAGTTTCTGGTCGATCGAATGGGATTCTTTTTATAAATTTCCAATGCTTCCAAGTCTATATACACGGCAGTACTTATATCGTCCTCCTTACTCATATTTTTTATTGATCGCAGCTTCTAAAAACAGTAGATTTTAATGAAATGGTGTCAAGGTTTCCGGAGATAATATACTGTTGTATAGGTTGTATTGCCTTAGTTTGAACGCGTATACCCAGTGTCACCGTTATTGTTCCCATCATATCATTTCTTAGACCAATCAAATGAGAAATATGAATAAACAGTCTAAGTTGATGTCTTTTGTGACAACGTGTACCCAATAGTTTCTCCGGACTCCTCAAATACTTAAGACATGTATCTTTGTTTCTCTTGCTGAATTGGTGTTGATTTATACCGGAGTATATTTGCCGACACTATATGGATGATGGAAAAGATTTTTCCTTGAGCCTTGCTCAAATATCGTAGCCTTCTATGGACAAGCTTCACCACCCTCTCAATCATTACTATTCATTATCTTTTGCTGAGAAAACTCATATTTATATGCAAAGATCCAATTGTGTTTTTATTTAGTCAGATTCCATCGCAATGTGTAAGAAGATGCCAATAGACATTTCCCTATCTAACTGCAAAATCAATAATTTCATCATCTAAAGCTAAGAACTCCAGATCAGAAAACTTGAACCAAAAGCAACAATTCGAATTTCACAACGAAACACAACCCTATCTTGTACAAGGAATCTTGAACCATTGTCAACTTTTGAATGGATAATTGATCTATCTTCATATTTCTGACTCAAATTGATAGTCAAAGACTAACAAAGCAAATCCAATCTGGAAAACAATTATGGGGATCCGTAACTTCAAGAAACACAAGAAGGTGGCAAGGTCGCTGTGATTGTCAGTAGTCTCTCCTTGGAACAATCTTCCTCTTTTTGCTCCAACATAGATCTGCCCTTTTGATTCCTTTGACATTTGATTATGCTCAAACTAATAATTGTGGTTTTGTTCATAAAGCCTTTTAACATCAATGACTATATTTCCATCATGTTTCTTTAACATTATCTCACAAATGGAGGCCCAAATTTGGGCTCCATCAGTCCCAATGACCTTAGAGGCCTTGAAAAGCAATTTTTACACCTGGTCAAAAAGAAGCAATTTTTGTGCTCTAAGAGCCTAAGACTTGACAAGAAATGGATTCACCATAAATGACTGTGAATTTGACACTTGCCGATAATTTTAGAGTATTTGGCAACATCAAACTTTATTTATTTCTTATGTCTCAAGTTTGTTTCTATCATGTCCCCAAGTTTTAATTTAATTAATTAATTAACTGGTCCCTGAATTTAAATAATATAAGGACCTTTAATTAGTTAGTTTATTTAATTAATATGGGGCCCAAGTTAATATTTGTATTTGTGGTTCCGATTGATTTAATATATCTCAGACCTATTTTTATTTCACTTTCCATTGGTATGTGTTGTTGTCGGCTATCTTTGTACACTCTTGGAAAGGTTTTCCCCAACAGGTATTTAAGCACGGCCTGTAGGTAGTCGTAGACATGCATTCTAATTATTTATTTTGTACTGCAAATTCCCGTTGGGATTCTCTGTTGTTTCTCATTTCGGAAGTGAAAGATCTTCCCTACTTGGCTTATTCAGTTTCGGTGGGATTCAACCCTCACCCTATTTCGTTGCATGTAATACTTCGCTTAGATCTGGCAAATTGGAGCACAATCCTTGTAGCTAATGCGCATATATATATAGTATTGAATCATTTATTATATCATTTTATAGCATATTCAGTGCGTGTGTTGTCTGGATATCAAATACAGTTCAATCGCCACATTTTGGAAGCCTTCAAGTTCAATCGCACAACCTCACAAGCCTACCATACGGCTTCCAAGTGCAGTCATACGACCTCCATCTCTACCATACAGCTTCATCCACTGCTGTTCCCCATACCTATCTGCTCCCTCACATATCGTACAGTCCTCTAGCTTCATTATACGGACTTCTTACCTTCCCGTATGATCACCAAGGTAAATAACAGAAGATCCGTACACCATCTACTTCAGCAATTGTCTACCGTACACCTTCCACAATCACCGTATGATCGTACGACCTTCTTGCAACCCCGTCCATACGAACATTTAGCATTCTGAAACTCGCTATCAGGCACTCAAGGCAAATAGATCATTACACTCTATTGTACATCAAGATAATACCGTACTACCTAAAGCATTAGCCATCCAAAACACTAACCTAAAGCACTGACCTGAAGCATTGGCCACCCAAAGCACTAACCCAAAGCACTGACCCGAAGCACTAACCTAAAGCACTGACCTGAAGCACTAACTTCAAGCACTAGCCAACCGAAGCACCAAGGAATACTACTTGGAGCACACAACCAGACTACCTGAAGCACACAACAAGAATACCTAAAGCATACTACAAGACTTCATAAGGAAACTCTAGAACGGAACATTACAGTGGTATCAAAGCGGAAACCTTTTGGGAGCATCTCCGAAACTTTCAGGAACATTACCGAAACCGTTCGGAACATTACAATTTCTCTGTATATGACTATAATTGGCCTAAAATAACAATAGCATTATTTTTTCTGTATTTTTACCAATATTTTAGAACTTCACATTAATATTTTTCACATTTTAAACCTCATTGAGTGAATTATATGTACACTTTCAGTTTTCCACATTAATGGAATGCCACTAATCGATATCGTAAAATACAAAAAACTTTCAAACAACAAGATGTTCCACCATCTTTATACATAAAGTTGAGCATAAGGAGATAAGCATTCTTCATGAAATTTCTAAGAAGAATGGAAAAAGCCACAGTGAAGTTTGCTGCTTAGTTGATAGCAAAGCAGACAATGTGATTATCCAAGGCTTCTGCCTACTCATATTGGATGGTGTTTGAAAACTCATTATTATTCATCACTTATCAACACATAGCCAACATGATTTACAGGATTCAAAGTGTCTCATAGGATTAATATGATTGAGAAAGAGCTAGATCAGGAGAGAGAGCTGAGAATGCAACTGGGAAACCTGAGGTGGTTGAGCTGCAGGGACCTTTAGGCAGTAAGGATTGGTTTCTTTGCAGAGATGAGCGACATATTATGTGTCATTAAGGACATCTTGACAGTGGTGCTTATTCTCCAGCTTTAATAGTGGACTTGGGGGCATGTGGTAAGGTGAAACTGATGTACTTCCAGAAAAATACCATATTGTTGTGAGCCTGCTTGTTTAGTTTGTCTCTATGTTTATGTGCCACATTGGACATAGGCTATAGCATATTGTGTGCTCTCCTGGAGCCGATACTTTGTCATATCTTGATGTTTGTAACTTTGTACTGACTGCTATTTATTAATACTTTGATAGCCTGCCATTTGAATTATTATGATATTAAATTGATTTGTTTAAATGCTCATGTTTGAGCGGTACATTTTATACAGGCCACCTAAGCAGTGAATGAGTATCTGTAAAGAAATTCTATAAACCTTATAGTTCATCTTGCAGGGATTGCAATAACCTTTTCCTTTTCTACTTCAATTCCATTCAGTGGGACACTTCACAGAAGAATTAAGTTTTTAAATCTGCTATATTCCATATGGATATTTTTACAGAGAAATATATACAACCTCAAATTTGAAGGTGCTGTCATCTAATAAGTTTGCAGGTATCTTTTAATTTGTATGCCCATCACATTCGCATTAGAACTCCACCCAGCATGCATCACTCTGTACTTTATTCAGAAGGCCCTATAGCAAATGGCAAAGATCCATGAGATGTGCCTGAAACTGTAAGATCACTCAACCCAGGGAGCAAAATAAAGGAGATCAATCCTTCTTCCGGTTTGCCATAATTTATTTGGCATCCTTATTAATTCTTGTAGAGTGACTTTTAATTGACTATTGCTTGGGTGATCGATTTGGTACTCAAATAAACAGCTTGGTACTCTGCCAACCATATGCAGATAAACTGCTGATTAATTTTAATCAATAGTGCTAAAGGGTTCAAAGGTTTTCAAGCAATATCAGGACTGCTTTATGGTTTGCATCTAATGAATTTTTTTTAATGCAAATATGATATTTTATAATTGAATAGATACTCTGGAAACACAAGATTAAAACATATTTATTCCATGTAATGGAAGGAAAACTTTAACATAACAGTGTGGACATCTTACTGGAAGAGTCTTTTCAAAACTCACTATTTATACTGTTAGAAACAAAATATACAGTTGGTAGTAGTTATGAAATTTTTAAGGAAAATTTAGTTATTCCAAGATTGAAGTTATGACCTAGGTCAACTTTAAGACATCACCTGTTTCTGCAATACCAATAACATCCCTCTGCTGAAGGCCAAGAGGAATGGCAGCCATTTGAATGGGAGATGGCTTTTTGTAACCAGCTTTATCCACAGCTTTCAATAGTTCTGATGTAAGACTTCCTTCTTCCCACTTGCGCATAGGTCGTGGAATTCGTGAACCCTTGACCCAAGTTTAAAACATCTAAAGTTAATACAAACTTCTCAAAAAATATCAAGCACAATAGTATTCATATCTTTCTAGATTTCTTATGGTTTCCACATGCTACAATTTTTTTTTCAGTACCCCTAAGAAACAATAAGCCACAGTAGCAAACTTGCCTTGTATGAGATGTTATAATCTTCTCGGAAAATTCGCCAATCTCTCTCTGTCATTTCTTCCAACTAAATGATAATGTAATCAGTAAGTTTAATCAAGCAAGAATAAACTTCAATGATTCATATATCTAATAAATCTAACCAAATTAACCCAAAAAGTGTTATTTACATTTTCCAAAACAATAACCAATGTCATTCTAAATTCAGAGAAGTTGCACACAAGTAATAACAAGATTCTTCAGGGAAAGACTTCCCAGAAAGCAAGAAAAAACTGGTAAGATGAGAAATGCCACAAGACTAAAAGAACAGCATTATAGCATTATCACTCAAACATATTCTACCTTCTTATCTGACCAATGGCGATCCACGCGCATATCAAAGGTATCGTAAACATTTGCAGCTTCTTCCTTCTGTCTTTGAGCTGCTGCCTCTTCTGGCTTCTCCTCTACGCCCTCTTTACTCTATAGGTTACAAATTTACAAAAGCATTTGAAATTTCATTTTTTCTCCAAATATAGAATGATGGCTGTAATTCTAAAACTAAAAGACAAAAGTAACCAAATATAAAATCATAAGCAATCATCATCTTGGCAGATAATACCCGTATTTGTGCCCTAAGGTCCTTCTCATTCTTTGCTGCAAGCTGTAAACAAAGATTTATATGTGACAACACGATTTTGAATCAAATGAAAAAGAAGAAATCATGAGGAAACATGATCAAGCAAAATGAAAATTAAAGATGTTTACAATGTTAGGTTTCTAAATGCCCACTCAAAACACTCTACCTACAAGAACACAATTCTAAGGCATGAGTTTTTCATGTACCAATCCATAACAAAGGCTAATCAAAAATTTTCTGTCAAATAAAAGAAACATAAATCTTTCGTTTTTTAAAGAAAACCTATTTAAACAAAAGGTTGACTGCGAGACTGCAGTACAAATGGCTTTCCGAAGGTGCTCCCCAATCTCAGTGACAGACCACAATAGATTCCAACAGTTGCTCTTGTTAAAGATTCACTCCAGTTACAAACCCATTAACCATTTATTAGCTTCATAGATTGTTATATCATTTTGTATTATTTCACTATGCATAAAAATGAATCATCCAATAAAGAAAATGAGAAAAGATACTGCTTTGAATCTATTTCCTTCTTAATCAAGACATAAATTATACAATTTTTTGCTGCCAGCCCAGAACTGGGTCCAAGACAGCCTTTTTAAACAGAAGTATGTTGGCATTCGTAATCTCCATAAATTTCTCTTTTACAATGAGAATAATGTCAACAAATTGTCTAAATGAAACAGATAAGAGTCTAATAATATTCCAGCAGCATCAAGATCCTAGCTTTCTTCACATCTTAGCTTCATTCTTATGCATCTTTGGTGAACAATCACATTTTCACAACTGTACACTAACAAGTGGTATCAAGGTGGCACTTTCAGCAAAAGTTCTACCATACAAATCAACTACCAAAATATAAAACTCCGACAGAAACAATAAATATTTGGCTAAACTTTGCTCGAATTATTTATATTCTGCTCTAAATTTTTCAGAAAAAAATCTCTAGAGCTTGCTTTTCCCCCTTACTCTTCATCTCCCTCGTAATTGGGCTTTATTTATTATGCCTTATCTTTTGCATCTCAACTTTATTGAAGCCCTTTTTTATAAAATCTATTTATTTCCCAACCTTTTTGTCACCAAGTTTTTTAGTTCCCATGTCCTACAATCCTGGAAACCCCAATTTAGGATGCAGATAATTGCATTACATCCATCCACATAACTACTACCCCTCCACAGAAAGCTTCTCAAGGAGTGAAATACTATATAAGTCCCCTCCAAAATGCCATATCCAAATCCAGCATGGTTCACCTTCAAGTCAGAATAGTCTACCTCCAATCCAGAAACCTATATAAAAATCAAATGGGATTCTGTAAAGAACTAGGAAACTCCACTCCAAAGATATCACCCCACTTCCAGAACAAACAATGATGAAGCACACTGGAGCAGCTACAGCAAGGGGATCACAAAGATGCTGGAATAGTGGCATAGTGATTATAAATAAGAACAACTCCTCCAAGTTAGAGGAACTGCGTAATCAGTCCTGATATGCATATGCTGGGTTCAAAATTGTCAAGCAACAGTAAACACTCCTGAAAGTAAAGAGGATGTCAGAAACCTCCACGCAATACTTAAAACATAGTAACCACCTCAGAATTTTGCCAATATTTTGTCTTCCCATGGAGAAGCTATATTTTCAAGAGGACTCCAAGTGAACAATGTTGGAGTCACTAGAAAATTAACTAACTAATCAATTATCATATAGTTAGGTCCTTAATACTGTATTTTCTTAAAGTTAGGTGCTTTTTATCTATTATTAGAATGGGCTAATAATAGCTTATGTCATCTCGTTCATTATGATGAGGACAACTAGCATTGGTTAATTTAATCTAGCTTTAGGGTTTGTATTTCGGTTTTAATTCATCCTTTCATCAGATTCATTGTAATCATTTGTATGACAATCTTTTTGCATCAATACAATTCATATTGTTGAGTAAATCTTCTTGCTTGATATCCGTTTGTGTAATGTCCCCATTTTGGGGTTGCCCTATATTTTACCCTAGAATCACAAATTCAATCTAAAAAGGGACTGTAAGATAGTTAGAGAAATAACTTTACCCAAAGAATGTAGATAGCAAGACAGATCCTTCTTGAGACAATGCAATCATGTTAGAAAATTAGTGAAAATACAATCCATAAGATCAACCATTACTAGCGTTAAACAATATGTAATGATAATCATTTTAATCATAAAACATATCTAGTTTATTATTTGGGTTCAATCATAGCAGAGTTTGGGTAAGGAGATATGATGGTGTGCCCAAAGCAATCTTCCACCCGTCCCTCTTGGCCTTTTGTAGCTGTCTGTCATTCATCTATCAAGAGGTCATCTACCTAGTGAGGAATTGTATGGAAATTCTCCCTCTTCATGCCACCCTTATTCACCCTCCTAACAGGACTCCCTTGAATCCATCCCAACAATAAATCAAAGTAGGGGTTGGATGGGAAATTACAATAGTGTGCACAAAGCGATCCTCTACCCTAGGCCCAAGAGTGCACATATCACCCTTCTTTCCATCATGTGAGCTTTTGTCATCAATATGGTAGTTATCCTACACAAGTTATCCCTCCTTGTATTCCCTTCCTCTCCTTGCCATGATTAATTGTTTCTATGCTTTTGTTTGATGTCCCCTCATAATTTTCCCTAAAATCACACTTAGAAATTAGGGATAGGATTACCAAACAAATCTTTCCCCAATAACACAACCCTAGATTGGGATCTTGCAATCACAACATGAATAAGTTTATCAAGCCTCATTATATTCATAAACACATTAAGCGAAGAGACATGACAAATATGTTGTAATGTACCCATTTTTGTCAGGCAAACATTACAATTTTTGTTAAGTCTTTAAAAGAAAAAATTTGCATAAATGATAGTCAAATGAAGACATCTATTGACACATCAGCACTCATTATTGTCCATTTAAGAGAAGATAATGAACGCTACTAAAGAGATGATACTGACTATGGAAGAAAGATGCCAATGCAAGAGGAAGACACGATCATGCATGAAAGCAATTTACCAAGGCAAGGGTTTGGTCAAATATAATGAACAACTATCATGCATTATAAGAAGACACAATAATTTGAATATAGAGAATTGTTAGAATTAGTAATCTTTCCTCAGTTGTATTTATTTGACTCGGTATAAACCAAGGTATTCCTCATATAGTTTGTCCTCTAGTCCACATGTGAGGACATGTCATTTACTTGTCCTCTTGTCCAAGTGTGAGGACAACTCATTTTTGTAATTCCTTTTATAAGGAAATTAGTTTATCCTCTTTAAGAGGATCTTAACACTTTGCGTACACTTATTATGAATGATGTCATTTCTAGAAATAGGAGTTACACATCCAACCACGTACAACTTCTTTCTCATCTCTATAAAAGAGATGTCTCTCTCTCATTCTTCCACTACTCTTCTACACATCACTTTGATGTTATTGTAATGAGCTCTCTCGCTCTCTCTCTCTCCCCCTCTCTCCCCCTCCATAGGCTTTGCCCTCATTCATAATATTAAACAACGGGTTTTCTTTTCTTTCCCCTTTCAAAATCCCTTTGTCTCCATTTGTGTTGATGTTTGGGAAGATCTCTTAAGATTCAAGAGTTTATGGTAACTTTGTTTTTATTTCAAACTCTCTTGGATTAGTCCATTATATTTCTTATTTATCAATTTCTTTCATAGTATCAGAGCTTCCTAATCCTTGTTTTGAGTTTGTGTGAAAGTTACCACTTTGGAGACACTCTTGAGAGGAGAGTTCATTGTTTTTATTAACACTTTGTGTGTGCATGCTTTTCATTTTTCTTCATCTAACCCCCTTTGGAAGTTTTGCCACCTAAGGGTTATTTTCTTGTAAAAACAATACATTTTTTTCCTCTTGTTTTGGAAGGCTTGCTGCCAAAACAAGAGAAACTTAGCATTATTTTGTTGCAGGTTTCATAATACTAATACTCTTATTGCAGATTTCATTATACTAATCTTCTTAAGTATTCATCTAACATTTTTTTGCAAGCCTTTTCTTTTTTTAAAGCTCTCATTAACAAAAAATTCAAAATATTACTCTATTATTTCTAACTTTTCTCTTGCAGAAAACTTTATTAGCAATATTAATCTGTTCAATTGCAAGTTTTTAGCTTTTTTGTATTCTGTTTTCATTTCAGAGTTAAAACAAATCTTAATTCATATTGTTCTTTGCCTTTCGTTAGCATCTATGTCTTTGTAATTTGAGCACACCAATAAGCTCTTTCTGCTTCACATTCCATTCATTAGCAGGCCTTTCAAATTTGTTTTGGTTGCTCGGCCAGCATTCAGACAACCTCTTACCAGCCTCTTATCACCAACCAGTATCTCTGCCAAAAACTTTTTGGATAACCTCCAATTAGCTGGCATTGCTTTTTTGTAAGCGTTTTCTTGCAGGCAGGATATAAACTATAATTTAGTCCAATTATAACAATAACTAATAATAGAAGTGTAACGTCTTTTATTCTTATTCTTGCAGTTGGTCATCGTTAATCTATTGCTTTGAAATTCTTATCCTCTGTCCTAGTCTTTACAATGGCTTTTTTATAATAAATTCAAAGTTATCATTGCAAGCCTGTTTCTTGGCTGACTCAATTCTATTCATTCATTTCTTTCACAACCCAAATTTCCCTCTTTCTGTTCTCTATTTTGCTTCTTATATATTTTGAAATATTCTAGTTAACATTATTTTAATTGAAAGTTTTATATCTCATCCATATTGTGCATTTCTTTTCTGCTCTCTTTGCAACGATTTATCATCATAATCCAACCTACATATTCCTGCCTATCCTACCTGTCATACTCTTTAAGCAGCGTTGGTTGGCAGTCAGTTTTTGAGTCTTTTACATCTCCTAAGATTTCCAATAATAATTCTAACATCTTATATTATCAAATATATTTAATTAGTATATCATTTTTTGGTTCAAATATTTACTCTACATGACCTTCCCTTTACAAAATTTGAATTACAAATTCAAAATTCAACTTTCTAATAATTAAAAACTACTTTTCTTCATTTTAGAGTAGGCATGTGGTTTTAAAAGGAAAAAGCAAAAAAAATAAAAATTAAAGTTCAGAAAAAGGAAAGAAGTTTACTTAAAATTAAACTTTTAAAATATTCAAAAGTTTTTTTTTTAAAATAATAATTAAGAGTTAGAGATTTTTATTTACTTCTACTTATATTTTTTTTTTGTGTTTAATTAAACTACCAACCTTTAAGCTAGGTTGCCGATTTGCGTTCAGGGATGGATTCAAGTTCGCGGTTCAGGCAAAAAAAAAAATTCCCATTTGGGTTCGTGAGTGTACATGTATGTATGTATGTATGTATGTATGTATCTATATGCAAAAAAAGAGAAACATGCATAGCTGTAAAACTAACTTACAAAGTCATTTCATAGTCTGAATATATCAATGTTACTTGATCATTGATCATTGCCAAATGTCAAAGATAAACATTAAATACTCACTCATTAATCAATGTTAATATTGTAAAGAAAATCATTAATTCAAAATATTAAAAAAATGATATTTTAATGTAATTTGAAACACTTTTATGGCCCACAGTCCTAATTAGGGACCCTACCCGGCTCTGGACCCAAGCACGAATCTAAACCCAGACGAATCCAGACCTGAACTCATGCTCCAGGGTTCGAACCTGTAACTAAGCCTTTAAGTAGATAAATACTTTTTTATTTTTAAAAAAAATTATTGTTCATAATTTTCTTTAAGGTTTCATTTATCTTTATTTTTAGAGATTCTTATATAAAAGAAGGGATTTTTTTTTTTTTTTAATATTTTCTCAATTAATTTAATTTTCTAATTTAAATCAAAGAGGTCATTTACTTTAGTACAATAATCTTGTAAACATGTCTACTTTGATTCCCGAAATTCAATTAAATAATTCAAATTATCATGCTTGGAAAACTCATCTTTCATTTATCTTTCGATTTAAGCATATTTTAGAAGTTGCTACTGACTCTTCTTCAATTCACGCCGCCTCAACATCACAAGATGAGAAAGATGCATGGATTACTGAAAATCAGGAAGCCCTTGGTCTCATTGTTATATCTTTTAACCAGGATTTATATGATCTAATTGCTCATTGCACTACTACCCATGAAGTTTGGGATATTTTGAAGCAAACGTATGACAAACCATCTGAATCACGCAAGACTCAATCACAAGACAATTTGGAAGACTTAAGGTATACTAATTTCAAATGTATGGATAAATTTCTACTTAAATTTAATTATATTAAAAATCAATTAATTGGACTAGGTGTTACTCTAACTGATATTAGATTAATTATCACTATTCTAAAAAAATGTCTTCCTAGGCAATTTCAACAATTTATTATGAATGTTCATTCTCAACTTGCTATTCCTACTTTGTATACTTAATTAACTTAAAGTATTTTTCAAAATTTGTTGCATCAAGAAAAAGCTAAGTTGTTGCAATTTGGTACTCTTTGATCTAATGAGCATGCTTTTGTGTCTAAGAATCAATATCACAATTTTAGGTCCTGTAATCATAATCCTAATAATAATCACCATAATCATAGCTTTAACAATAACCATAATAATCATAACTTTAATAATAATTATATAATTCCAATAATAGATTTAATTCTAGACCTTTTAACAACAATAATAAATTAAATACAAATAATAATAATCTCATCATGCTTTTACTGTTAGTTATAATATTTCTAAACATTTAGAATGGATTGTTGCTAGTGATGCTTCTCAACATGTTACATTTCATTAGAGAAGTGTTTGATTCTTTGCAACCTTATCCTTCAAATGTTCCAATTCAATTAGTTGATCATCATAGTTGCAAATTTGAAGGATTTGGTGAATGTTAGTGTGCCAAATGGAAAGTTACATGATGTTCTTTATGTTCCTGATTTGAAATCCAATCTTCTTTCAGTCGCTAAGTTATGTCAAGATTATAAGGTTGAATTTCATAAGGACGTGCAGTGTTATTGATCCTAATATTAATCAAAGTATTGCTAATGCTAAGTTGGATCATGATAACTTGTTCAAATTTCATGAGTTTACCTCTTCAAGGTACTCTTTGCAAGAAAACATTGATTTAAATGTGTGGCATGAAAGGCTTGGTCATTTGAATTCTGATTTTATATCATTGATGCAAAAATCTAATATGGTTGAAGGATTGCCTCGCATTGTTTCATCTAAATATTGTATGCAATAGGTGCATAAGTGGAAAAATGTATACGGAGCCCTTTCCCCATAGTTCATCATGGAGGGTGTCTCATAAGTTACAACTTATTCATAGTGATCTTTTAGGACCTATGGAGAACATCTCCATTCAAGGTTCAAAGTATGCTCTTTACTCATATTGATGATTTTAATAGAAGAATTTGGATATATTTCCTGCATAGTAAAGATCAAGTACTTGTTACATTTGTTGAATTTCATATGTTTGAGGAAAGGCAATCTGATTCTAAGATAAAGATTATTCGAACTGATAATGGTACAGAATATGTTAACAATGTTTTCCATTCTTACTTAAGATCTTTTGGTATTAAATATCAGCTTATTGTTCCTTATACACCACAACAAACTGGCGTGGTGGAAAGAAAGCATAGAACTATTGTGCAAATGGCTAGATGTATGTTACATGCTAAAAATATGGATTATGAGTTCTGGCTGAAGCTATGGCTTATGCCACATATATTCTTAATAGAACTCCTACTAAGGCTTTGAGAGATATAACTCGTGAAGAAGCTTGGTCAAGTAGGAAGTCCAATTTGCAATACTTAAAAGATATTTGGGTTTATTGCTTATGTTCACACACCCAAACAAAAGAAGCATAAATTAGATGCTAAATCTTCTCCACCTGTTTTTGTTGCATATGATGAAAGTACTAAAGTTAATAGAGTTTATGACCCTCTTACTAACAAAGTGCAAGTTGCAAGAGAGGTATTGCAGAAAATGAAGTACATGATTGTTCCAAGGTTCAAGATGATTAATTTAGTTGAAGTAAAATTGTAGTACTGGAGGACCAACCTCCTTCTCTAAACCCTACTCCTACTCTCAACCCTACTCCTCAAGCTCCATCTTTTATTCCTCCCATTTCTTCTAGTGATAGTAATGATGATAATGTTGATAGTAATGATGCATTTATAGATCATGACTCTTCTTTTAGTAATGACTCTATTACTACTAAGGAAAAACCTAAATGGCTTCAAGGTTTACTTAATGAAAGTGATAATTATCTTACTAGAATGGGTAGACTTAAACCTAAAAGAATTAATTATTGCAATTATGGTTTGATGTCTTCTCTTATGAATTCTAATGATCCTCAAACTTTTCAACAAGCTAAGATTCAACCTCATAGGCAAAAAGCCACGCAAGAGGAATATGATACTTTAACTTCTAATCAAACTTGGGATTTAGTTCCTTTGCCTTATGGTAAGAATTTAGCTTCATGCAAATGGTTATATAAAACTAAATTCAAGGCCAATAATGAAATTAGTAAGTTTAAAGCTAGACTACTTGCAAGAGGATTTTCTCAAATTGAAGATTTAGATTCCAATGAAACTTTTGCACCTATTGCTAAGATGCCTACTATAAAAGTTGTACTTTCTTTAGCTTCAAAAAAGAATTGGCCTATTCATCAAATGGATGTTGAAAGTGTTCTTTTATATGCTGATTTACATAAAGAAATTTATATGGCTCAACCACTGGGTTTTATTAAAAAAGATAACAAACATCTAGTATTCAAACTAAAGAAATCTATTTATGGTTTAAAGTAATCTCCTAGAGAGTGATATTCTAAATGTAGTACTTTCTTTATTTCTCAAGATTTTGTTAGAAGTACAAATGATCCTAACTTAATCATTAAACATATTCAAGATGATATTATCATTATTATTCTATATGTTGATGATTTTATTCTTACTTCAAGTTCTAATACTTTATCTTATATTAAGTTTCAACTCAATTTCAAATTTCAAATGACCGATTTAAAAAATTTATATTACTTCTTAGGAATGCAAATATAGCAAACACCTAAGGGTATCTTTCTTTCTCAAAGAGAGTATGCTCAAGATCTTTTGGATAAGTTCCAAATGAATGATTCTAACCATGTTTCTATTCCATGTGATTTAGAAACTAAGTTAATGGTTAATAGAAACACTCATTTTGTTGATGCTACATCTTATCAAATACTTATAGAAAGTTTGAATTATCTCACTTTTACTAAACTCGATATTGCATATAGTGTTGGTTTAGATTCAAGATTTATGTCTAAAGCTCAACAAACACACCTTAAAGAAGCTACAAGAATATTAAGTAATATCAAAAGAATTCTCAATCTAAGATTATTTTATAATGCAAACTCTAATTTTACTTTACAAAGATTTACTGATTCCGATTTAGGTGGAGATCCCAATGATGGGAAATCTACTTGTGTTTATTGTTTCTTTGTTGGTTTAGGTGTTATATTTTGGAGAAGCAAGACAGACACCTCTGTTTCTCTATGTTCTACCGAAGTTGAATATAAACATTGTAATAATGCATCTAAAGAAACTCTCTGTCTCAGTAGAATACTTGAAGATTTGGGTCTACCTCAATAACAACCTACCCCTTTGTATTGTGACAATCAAAGTGCAATAGCCTTGGTGAAGAATCTTATCCACCATGCAAAGTCAAAGCATATTTCTCTCCACCATCACTTGGTTAGAGAGCACATTGAAGAAAATCAAGTGTTCCTCATCTATTGCAAGGGTGAAGACCAAGTTGTTGTTATTTTAACAAAGCCCCTTTTTTGGATAGAAATTTGAATTTCATTGTAAGAATTTGAGTTTAATAACCTTATACGTAATCTCCCCAAGTAAAGATTAATGGGGGTGTTAGAATTAGTAATCATTCCTTGGTTATATTTATTTATTTTGGGATAAACCAAGGCATCCCTCGTGTTTTTGTAATGTCCCCACTTCAGCAATTGTCCAATTGTGTGACTGTTAGCATATTTTTGCGTGGTTTCGGAGGCTAACGAAGAAGTCAGCAGGATCTTGAGATGTTTGGCCTAGTCTTTCCAGTTCGGGCCAGAACAGAGTTGATTTACATGGTGTTGGGCAAACTTACTATTTTTAGTAAGTCAGCAGGGCATGGGCGATGTCAGAATTAGTAATTGGGTTTGATGCTCCTCGATGAGAGCTTTCCGACGAGCTATCACTCATATTATTCCGAGCCCAATTACTATTTTATTTTAATGCGTGAAGTTACTTCAATATTATTCATGTTGGGTTGTGTGTTGGAAAAGGGAAGCGCAAGGGAGACATAAGGTGTTATTTTATTTTATTTTATTTTACAACACTTTATCCCACATTGCTTGTGAAAAGTGGGTCCACCCTGTGAAGTAGAAATAAAAAGGAGAGCTTGTGGCCTTTGTTCGGCGGGTGGAATATGAGAAGAAAGTTGATGTGTGAGTTGCAGATCCGTTCTTAGCATTATAGGACGTCTATCCTCTCTTGTGACGTTCTAGACATTATTCCCTTGGGGTTTGGCCTTTGGAATTCATTGCTATCAGCTTCATTAATAGGCAGATAGGGCGTACTCCCAGCTACAGGCGGATTGACTGTTTGCTCATATCATTCTCGCTTCTTGTTTGATGCTTATGCCATTGTGAAGGGATGATTTTATGAGGGTCTAGGACTGATTGAAGGCAGATTTTACTATAGCAGCACTATAATGCAGCACTATTCATAATACTGTAGCAGCAAGATGGGAAGTCGTTACTAGAAAATTATGTTATAATGTTAGAGTAATTAGTGAGTTGAAAAGTCTGGTATGTATTTGATTTTATTAGTTGAAAATTAATATTATTTCAGCAGTAGTTCAATCTTCAGTTTGCATATTATTATAAATTCCTTCTTGAGCATGTTATGTGGTTTCAAATCTATGCAAAGACATAAAAAGAAACAACATTTTATTTTCGGAGCCATAAAAGGGTTTAAACATTTAACGAAGAAATTAAGAGTTAGATGCAAATTATTTGACTAAATTCCTATCAACAGTTGGGTCATTTTTTGGACAATTCTAAGATGTCCATTACAGTGGTATCAGAGCTATAAATCCTACCATCCTATGGAGATCTTATAGGGAATTTGGAACAGCCGGATAGAGGGAAAAATGTTTGACAAAATGTCAAAACACTAAAATTAAAAATTAAAAAAAGCTAAGCATTTATGTTTGAGCAAGCGATAGGGGCCTTATAATTTTCACATTACCAAAGCAAGACAAAATAGGATTTCAGACTTGCAAAGCGAACAGTCTACTTCATCCGTGCAGATGGACATACAATCCAGTCATACAAACACAGAGGAGATATTCTTTGATCAGGACAGCAATATGGGTGATCGAGATGACAGGAATACAAGATTAGGTGGAAGTGGGAATACCAATCCAAATTAGGAGGAGGTAATGTTCAAACAGTTACTGGATAGAGCAAGGGCAGCATATGCAGCAAGATCAGAATAGGCGAATGGACATGATGTTGCAACTTATGGCTAGACAGATAAGCATCAACATAAATCCAGGTGATGCCAACAATGGAAACAATAACAATGGGGGAAACGATAACATTAGAGGCAATGATAATAATGGAGGCCGAGGCAACAACAACAGTCCTGAGAATAACATTGATGGTGATAATGAACATGGCAACAATGAGAATGAGGTTGATAACTTTAGACACATTGCACACCTAGCTCAAATAGCGAGCTCAAGACCTCTTCAACACACCTTCCCACCTAGAGATCTGGTTCAACCAGTAAACTAACCGTAGATTACCAAGTTACTGAATCAGTTCAGGAGGGATTGGGAGGCTAGTGGACCGGAGTTTTAGGTGGACAATTCCCTTCGAGATTATATGGACTTGAGGATGAGACACATGCCTAGAGCAGGAGGGAGGAATCAAAACTTTGAGTTGAGAAAGAAAGTTAGAAAACTTTCTTTACCTTATTATGATGCTTCACGAAAGATGACTGCATGAGCTTGGGTGCAAAAGGTAGATACATACTTGTAGCTAAATCTTATGCCTAAGGAGGCTGTAAAGTATGTGGCTATTCATTTGGATGGCCTAAGGCATGAGTGGTGGCACCATGGCATGGTAACCTTGTGATGCAAGAGCATCCTGGGTTGCCTTGTTATCCTGGTCATCTTTGTCCACTCTACATATTGGAGCCGGGTGCCAGTGGTTTCCTATCTTTTGTTGCTGCCATGATGTTCAGTGGATGCTGAGTTACTGTAGCTCTAATGGATGTCGAGATACTATAGCTCTAGTAGATGTCGAATTACTGTAGCTCTAGTGGATGTCGAGTTACTATAGCTCTAGTGGATATCGAGTTACTATAGCAATCTAGTGTTGACCGAGTGTTCCTTCATGTGCCAAGCGAATCTATTGGTGTCGAGTGTTTTGTTGGCATCCAGTGTTCACGTTGGTGCTGAGTGTTAGTATTTGTCTTGGTCCTTTTACCAAGTTGTTTGTATCTGATTCCAATTTGGGCCGATCTTACACGTATTTAATTTCGATATTTGGTAGTTAATATTTGATGTGAACCAACTTGTGGATGTGCATGCATTTAATGTAAGGTTTAATTTTGTGATAGGCCAACTTGTGGCCACACAAGTATTTAAGGAGGTCTAAGATTGAATTTTATATAAAAAAAGGAACTGAGAAGATTTGGAACTGGATGTATATGTGTCTAGAAGTGCAAATTGGAAATTGGATCGTGAATCTGGAAGTTGTATTTTTGTATTTGGCCACAACCCAGAAGGCCTTACAACTGGGCATGTATGTTGATTACCTAATAAATCAATAAGTGTTTTCTCTTCTTCCTCCTTTGGTTGTTATTCTTTGTGTTGTGTTAACGCTTGCAGGTGGTTTAGATAGTTGGGTGCAAAGTAACAAGAATCGGAATCGGATCGGAATCGGCAAGGCCGAATCAAATCGTGAATCGGCCATGAATCGGAATCGAATCGGCCATGAATCGGAAAATTTTAAAAACCCTTGAAATTTAGTGAGTAACTTATTTCATAAACCCTTTATCGCTGATTCGATTCACCGATTCATAAAAAATCGTTTGGCTTGAATCGAATCGCCGAATCGTGTGAATCGCATGAATCGCCGTGATTCTTGGAACTATGGTTGGGTGTACCTTTGGCCCTAGATTTTCATTCCTCCCTACGTCACCTTGGGGCATAATCAGATCACATCTTACGAGGAGTTCACTGACAGGCTCATAGAGAGATTTAGTATCGGGGATCCCGAGTTGCAGTTTAAGAAGTTGGCACAACTCAAGCAGTGGGGATCAGTTGAGACCTATATCAGTGAATTTCAGAGGTTAGTTGTGTTGGTCGTAGATATTTCAGAGAGGAGGTCAACAGTGTTGTTTATGGACGGACTCTTAGACCCCTTGACAGGTTGGGTCAAAGGGCATGACCCAACTACATTACAGGAGACTACTAAGAAGGCTCATGAATAAGCACCTTCTTCTTTTAGGACCAGATTTCAGCCTAGGGATTCACATACGAAGAAGGATACGGAAAAGGAGAAAAAACATTTTCACTAAGATGCTCAGCCAAAAAGGGATAATAAGTTGGATAATGACACCTTGAATGAGTTGAGGAGGAAGAAGCTATGTTTTCAATGCAAAGAGTTTTGGGACTTATCTCATAAGTGTCCTCTCAAAGCTAAGACAAATCAAATGGAGTATTTCTCAACAGAGGAGTCACAGTCAAAGAGGAAGGATCATCACTCTGATTCAAACAAGGGTAGCATTATAGAGGAGAGCAGCATTCCTAAGGATGAGAAGTCATTGGCACAATTAACGGGGGCTCAGAAGGCAATCACATTTAAGGTTAGGGGTACTATCCAAGGGCAAAAAGTGATCTCACTCATTGACGTTGAGGCTACACATAATTTCATAGATGCACAATTGGTACCCAAGAGAGGTTGACAGACCGAGGAGCGTGTTGGGTTTAGAGTCATGGTGGCGAATGGTGACAAATTATTATGCACTCGGAAGATATCTAACCTTCATATAAGGTTTGGAGATGGCTATGAGTTGGAGGATGAGTTCTATGTAGTAGAAATGGGAGATTATGATGTTATCCTTGGCATGACATGCATGGCCTCGTTCGTTGAGTTCACACTCAACCTAGCAAAATTGGAGATGAGGTTCCAACATGAGGGCAGAACTGTTGTACTTAGAGGATTTTCAAATGGGAGCTACAAAGTAATCTTAGTGACGAGAATGCAGAGATTGTTTTGGCATGATGATGTAGAGTGGGCAGCAGAATGTTTCACTATGCTAACCTCACAAGAGCCACAGGTGAAGAGTCGTCTACTAGATATCTAGGAGATACTCGATAGGCATGCTAAAGTTTTTGGCGAGATTCTACATGGGGTTCCTCCTGACAGACGGATAGAGCATGTTATTGAGCTCGAGGGAGCCAAACCAGTTATGATTACTCCTTATCATCATCCTAAGAAACACAAGGATGAGATAGAGAAGGCGATTAAAGATTTGTTGGAGATGGGGCATATCAAGCCTAGTAAAAGCCCCTTTGCTTCAGCGGTAGTATTGGTGAAGGATGGGACGATGCGCATGTGCATCGATTACAGGGCATTAAATAAGAAGACCATTAAGAATAGATATCCCACCCCACATATAGATGAGCTGATTGATGAGTTGCATGGTGCATGCTTCTTTATGAAGATTGATTTACGGTTAGGGTATCATAAGATGAGGGTGGAGGACATTGAGAAGACAGCCTTTCGATGTCACTATGCCACTTCAAGTTTTTGGTTATGCCATTTGGGCTAACCAATGCCCCTGCTACATTCCAGAGTTGCATGAATCAGGTATTCAAGGGGCAGCTTAGGAGATTTGTCCTGATTTTCTTTGATGACATTTTGGTCTTCAGTAAGATTTGGGAGGAGCATTTACAACATCTTGAGATAGTGTTGTCCATTTTGGAGAAAGAGTCACTATATGCCAAAGAATCTAAATGCGAGTTTGGGTTGACTGAGTTACTATACCTTGGGCATATCATCAGTGCAGATGGAGTTCAGGTAGATCTCGAAAATATTAGAGCTACTGTTGATTGCCCTACTCCTACGAATCTCACACAGCTTAAGGGGTTCTTTGGTCTCTGCGGGTTTTATAGGAGATTTGTTAAGGGATTTTCACAGACCACTGCACCCTTGACGAACCTTACTAGGAAAGGGGCCTTTGTATGGACAGGGGCAGCTCAGAGATGCTTCGATCATTTCAAGAAGGTGATGTCATCATGTCCAGTATTAGCTCTACCGAACTTCACGAAGCCATTTGAGCTTCATTGTGATGCGTCAGGTGATGGGATTGGGGTAGTCTTGATGCAAGAGAAGCATCCCATTGCTTTTGAGAGTAGGAAGCTCTGTGGAGTGGAGAGGAGCTATTCCATCTATGACCGGGAGATGTTGGCCATTATGCATGTATTGGCCAAGTTTTGGTCCTACCTAGTTGGGGGTAAGTTTGTTATGAAAACTCATCACAACAACATCAAATACTTCATGAGCCAACGTGACTTGAATGATAAACGATGGTGAAATACTTGGTAGAGATGAGCAGACATTGAGTATTCATGACTTTGCTGAGAGGGAGTACCTAGCACATTTGGATGCTTCGTCACATGAGGTTGAGGCTGGTAGTACTTCGCATGATTTGTCCAACCAGCTAAAGGTGAGCGAAGAGAGTATTGTGACTTCATTATCTCATCATGACAAGATGCGGGATATGATAGAGGATCACATCTGGGTGATTCAATTATAGGGCAGACATAAGGGAGTTTAGGCAAAGTCTTCTTGTGTTGACTTACAGGCGATTAGGGAAGGAATGGGAACGATGAAGTTGAGTTATTTACATCTTCTATCAAATCGTGACCATCTTCTTAGTCTTGCCGGAGACTATTCAGATGCCTTGAGGAGGAAGGAGGAGGAAGTTGACAGGCTTTCTCGCAAGCTTGAGGACACTTGAGCTTCTTTGGTGAATACTCCATTAGCATTACAGGACTTGGAGAGACATCGGGATGAGCATTGCGTGGAGTTGAGTTTAGTTTCATCTTGCACACCTAATACTCAGCTTTCTGCGGCAGGCGGATCATATGTGGTCGTTGATAATATTGTGAGTTCGTCGTGCATTCACATCCAGGATACAGGGACAATGTCAAACAGGTATGTGGAGTTAGTTGGTATTAGTCATATTACTCAGGTGAGGAGTTTGCTTGAGTTACAGCTGATTCTAGTTTACGGATATGGACTCGAGATTGTTATATTGGCGTTTGGGATTCAGTTCACTGGAGATCTTTATCACTTTTTGGTAGCAGTGATTGTTTGGGTGCTATCATGGATTTGATTAGCAGGATTGCACGGTGTTGTTTTTTCTTGTGCCAGCAGCTTGTCCGATGTTGGTATTAGTTTTTATACACCGGTGTTGGGCCTTGTTCATATATCCAGTTGACCATTATTGTTGAAATGTGTTGATGATCTTTCATATTTGGCAGTATGTACAGATGAGTCCCAGGATTATACTGGCATTGATGACATCCAGGAGGATGCAGTGGGTAGCTTTGAGGACTTAATTTCCTCGGCAATTTCTTTTGGTACAGAGGAGTTGGACAGTGGTGCTACAGTTTTTGATACTCCGTATTTTGATATGAGCTTTGGAGTTGATTCGTAGGATATAAATGGTAATACTCTAGAGAGCAGTAACTTTGAGGATACTCCTTTGGACAATGCATCAGAGGAGGATTGTAGGAGACAATCTAGCCAGCACCATCATGTGTCTAGTCAGCTGAGAGTTAGTGAGCGAGACATTGCTATTGCTTTTCAGCATTTCAATGCTACTCGTCAATTATTAGCAGTTTATGGATGGGGTTCTCCTACTAGTGATGAGCAAGGAGGCAGTTATCTTTCCGTGACAAAGATCCACTCTTTATGGGAGGCTATCCGGATTCTGAGACAAAATTATATGCAGTTGGTAGTCAACAAAGATTATCTTATGGAGTGGGGCAGTACAGCATATGACACATTGTTGGTCAAGGAAGATAAGATGAGCTTACTTAGCAGCTCGTGGTGACTTCTGAGATTTTTGAGAGTACACAGTTGGCTCTCGAGGAGTCACAGTTTCATTTGGCTAAGGTGACCATGGAGTTAGAGCGACTGCAGTCTTTACCGGATTCCGTACAGTCATAGGTTGTGATGTCTGGCGATTCGAGGATGTCCATGGTCGAGTTCGTCAGAGACAGTGGAGATGGGGATGCATCCATCCTTAATACTAGCATTGGCATGTCGAGTTCTCTTCCACAGGGTTCATGTTCAATTGAATTGGGTGTTGTAGCAAATTGTTGTGGTATGCCTGACATGGTGGTGGTCTCTACTACTGATGGCATGGAAACTAATGATGTTGTATCAAAGATCATTTGTAATGTTGGTGAGCAAGCAGTTCGCATGGTTCCTACTAGTGATACTAATCCTTTGGCAATGTCTTCGGAGGTAGTAGTCAATTCAGGCTTGGTTAGTGATCGGTTGTAGCTAGTTTCATCTGGATTGTAATCTGAGCCACTGATTTGGATTGGCGCATTCTATTGGCATTTCACTGTGAGGTATGCTCATCAATTTACCTTTGATGACCATGTTGATGAGGTGATGATACGAAGATGTGCTTTGGTTCCTAGTGTTTGTCATCAGTTATGGGATGGTTTGACGCCACAGGATGAGAGTTGCGATGGGCATGACATGGCAATAGGTTATGCGGCTGACAGCTTGATAGTACATGACTTAGAGCAGGAGTTTGGGAGTGATGCTTCAGCGGTTGTTATTGATTCTACTCCTTTGGCCATGTCATCTCCTGACTTAGCTGGTGATCAGTTGCAGTGGGTTGCATCACCTGTGCATAGGGAGTTGTCGCCTGAGGCTGGTTCTTTTAATCAGCATTATACTGCAGGGTATGTTCATCAGTTTGCATTTGATCCATGTGTTGAGGAGTTGATGACAGGCCGACTTGGTTTGGGTTCTATTTCTTGTTGTTTATCTTGTGATGTATACTCAACATCAGCAGTGCATGGGAGTTATGGTTATGAGACAGTGGCTAGTGATTTGCAGAGTTGTGCTGATTGTAGTAGGTGTACAGTATGTGGAATCTCCATACTTGGTACAGTTTCATTCGGGAGTGTTCAACATTGTGACAGAGTTGGATTGTACATCCCGCATAGGTCAGTGGGATGCGTTGATGGCATTTACTGTGTTGGCAATTTGGGATGTCCACTCTACTTGGGTTCTGATATTTTGGGAGTTTGTGTCTCGTGGGTTCCTAACTATGGTAGTAGTGGATTTGAAGTTCAGTTGAGCAGTGATTCACCCTTCATTCATGGATTCTTCTTGGTTATATTGCAGAAGATGTTGCAAGAGTCTACGTTGATTGACAGCAGTATAGTTCATGACTACATTTGGGATCCAAGTGGATTGATTGGTTTATTGTTCAGACATTGCTTGGGGACAAGCAATTTCAGGAAGGGCGGATTGTCATGTCCCCATTTTGGAGATAATTTGATTTAATTAATTTAATTAATTAAGTTATCCAAAATAATGAATATTTTATGAGAATGACTAATTAATTATTTTAATTAAATAAATAAATGGTATTAAGTTAATTATTTATAAAGTTATCAAATAAATAAATATTAAAAGGTAACTTTATATTTAATTAATTTAATAAAGTGACTTGAATTATAAAAATATTTTATAGTCACTTAATAGACAAAATAAAATAATGTTCTAGAAGTTTTTGAAGAAAGTGGAGAAAAAGAATATACGGGCATGGAGGGCTCATTGTCTATCATCCAAATTTATTTTCTCTCTTGTGTCTACTTGAGCATTTGTGGAGCTTGAAGGCCTGCAAGTATTCAACTTAATCATTGGGAATGATACCTCCCAAGTGACTGCATAACTGAGGAGGTGAAAGATCCTCTGAAGGGTTGCCCTTTGGAAGTGGCACTCAACCATTTCAAGTTGAGCTTAATTTGTATACTCAGACTTACTTGAGGGTTTGAGTTTTTGATTGCAAGAGAGAAAAAAAAAAGCAGTCTGAAAAAGCAGATCCAAAAAAGCAGTCTGAAAAAGCAAAGCGAAAAGGCAGCATTAATAAAAAATATTACAGTTATCTACAATCAGGTTCCTTTGGATATTTCATGCATTTTTCTTATCATTTAGATACATATTAGAAGGTAAGGTTGTAAGTGAAAGTTTGTATCAGATTTAAGCATTATTCTTACGGATGTAACCCAAAAGTCTTGGCCATTTCATACTAGCATTGTAGTTGACATTGTATGCACAATAAAAAAGACATAAGTTGCTGGTCTGATATAGTTGTAATTGAATATGTATTTATCATTCATGATCAGCTTATGAGTTTGCATGCCAATTGTTTGACAAAATGTCAATTCACTGTAGATTCTCTTTTTGGCATAAATAATGTTATAATTTTGCATACCAAGTGTTTGTATTAATGCCACTTGGCTATAAGTGCATTAACGCCATCATAAGTTGCATCCAAAGCGTTTGTTATAATTACTATTTTCTGTAGCAGCATATTGCAAAGTAGTTTTAGGTACATATTTGCATTGAATATTGTCAAAATAAGTTGCACATTCATGTTAGGTCATTGTTTAGTCAATTTTGAGTCTTCTTGCAAAAAATTCTCATTGAAGAAAGAGTCATTAAAGCAAACTCAAATACTATATCAGTCATATGACCCTTGTATGTGAAGTGTTTGACAATATTTCTCAATTCAGCATTAGAGGTTTTTAGTGGCCTATTGGTAGGGGTCATTACACATTTGTAATTATTTTTTGGAATTTTGTATACAATTTTAATGTCAGATAAGTGGACATAGTCATTTAGCATCTTAAATTTGATCATCACAAATATAGTGAAATATTTAATAGTTTCCATATTTGTGTCCAGTTTGTCTCCCTTCTAGGGGAGTTAAAGCTCAATCTAGACTAATTTAAGATTGCATATATATTTGATCTATCGCATTTTGATTATTTAATTGTTGATAGTTCAAGTACTTCAGAACTTTATGAAGTTGTACGTGAAAATTCACTGAAGTTAACTCTATTGCCCAGATGAGCAAAGGCACTAGTCTTTCTATTACTGAAGTCAAAAAATCTATATCTTCCTTCCTACAAGCATCAAATTCATTATTAACAAACCTTATACAAAACATTCAATTATTTCAAGAACTCAGCATTTAGTTTTAGTTTCATCGAATTCAAGGACCTTGCCAGTCAAAGAATTCCAAAGCTTAAATTTGCTTTAGAAAAGCTCTGAACCAAGTAATCAAGTTTGAAGAGAAGGTTTACCTACCTAGCTATAGCAGAGCCTAAAGTGCAGGGGAATCAAGAAGTATTCTCATTCGTTAGCCAGAACTGATTGCGGAATCCCATCAAAGTGGCAGGCTCTTAGATTTCCAATTTGCGATTTTGGGAACCAACACCATGTTTCACCTCCCTATAAATACTTTTTATCTTGTAGATTTGAGAGATCACAAGGGTTTTACTTTACCCTAAAAGTGCCCTTTTTGGCCTAGACCGCAATGGCTCTTCGAGGAGAACATACTTACAAGCCAGCTTGCCGCCCTTCTCTTACACCTCAAGCCCTCTCTCTTGAAAAGTTGATTTCAAACAATATGTATATCTATTTTCTATTTATAATGTCCCCAATATATATTAATTTATCTAGAACATATTCTTTGTTCTTTATGTAAAATCCCAATTTTTTTTTTTCTTTTAAATAATCTTATAACAATTATAATGGTTAGTTAAAAACTCTCAGATGTCATGATCTTGTGAAATGGAGGTTGTGGTTAACAAATGTGATTCTTGTGAAAATGACTTGTTAGTTGATTATTATTATTTCCACTGAAAATGAATGCTTATATTTTAAGATAAATATTAGTGGTAGTTAGCCATTGTGACAATTATCAATTATTGTGTTTTCTTGATATTTCGATTTAAAATGGAGGAACATGTGATTATTGTGGAAATATGCATTTTTGGTTGCAGGAGTAGATGAAAGAGGGGAAGAATTGCTAAACAGGATTTAAAGAATGGAGCACTAATTTAGTCCATCGTCAAACAATCAAGTATGGGTTCTAACTACCTTGGTGAAGGATTTAATAGCTAGGCAACAAAGTATACCTAGGACAATCATGAGCTACCTGGTCGATTCCTAAAACAAGAGAAACATTAAACATTTAATAACATAAGAGAAACTATTACCTTTTTATAGTTTGAGACCATGGAGCGGTCATTAGAGATATATATAGACAACATGTTATTTTTGCTAACGTCTACGATTTGCACTTACATGTATATATACATATATGCATGTATGCACAATCATTATATTGGTAAAAAGAAATTATACGTGCTCTCATAATTACACACACATATGTGTATGTGTGTGTGTACGTATAATTATAGGTAATGTCAATAGCATGATGTCAGTATACAAATATATATATATATATATATATGTTCCTCGGGGACATGTACCTGGCCTAAAACCCCCCGTTTCGGGGATGGTTACGTCTCGGGGACGGGGGGACAGATATGGGATGTCCCCCAGCCGTCCCCAAATTCCCTTTTTTTGCAGGGGATAATATATAATGCCATGCTTGGGGGACATATATAATGCCATGGACACCATGTTGGAGAAAGTCAAAGTGGTAAGTTTTAATACAATTGTCAATCCTCTATCCAAGTTTGTTATTATTTAGATATAGCTAAATTTAAAGAATTTTAATTTACATAACTTACATCAAGATTAGTTACATTAACATCTTTTGCTATTCATATCCTAAGTCATTCAAAGGAGAGAGAATAACCTTGCAGACACCTTATACAGAAAGGTGGAAACAATTGTCCTTCACCATTGGAACAAGATGACTACTCCTTTGCATCTCCTAGCTTATGCTCTCTACCCAAGTATTATAGCCCAGAAGTACTTGTTATTCCGGGTAGAGTGGCACCTTATCTAGATGTTGAGGTTGCTAGTGGATATAAGGGGGCATTCAAAAGGATCTGCAGCAATCCAGAGGTTGGAGCAAATGTTAGGAGAGAATTTGGATTATTCATCTCAAGGAAAATTTAGATCCTGTTTCCATGAATGATCAAAGCATAATGGATGGTATTACATGGTGGTACCTCCATGGGCAAGATTATATGTACCTTTAGCCTCTTGCAATAAAGATCCTATCACAAGTAAGTTATTTTTTATTTTAATTTCCAAGTATTTTTCATTTTTTTTGGCCACTTGCAATATATTATTTTAATACTTAATTTTGTTTGTTTTCTCCATAGGTTGCTATCTCTTCTGCCTCTAAGCGGAATTGGGGGTACATAGCCCTTTATCTACTCAGTGAAGTGTAATTGATTGAGCTCCAAAAAGTATAAGGCTTGGTGTTTGTACACAACAACTTGCGTCTTCTATCATGTAAGGACCCAAAATACAAGAAGGGTGCAGAGAAGCTTTGGGATGTGGCACCCAAGTCTGCTGAATTGGATATCACAATTGGTGATCTTGCTACCGCTTATGGTTCCAATGATCAGGATAATAAAATACTTGCAGCCATTGAAGACCCCAATGATCCACATTTTTAAGATAATCCATTTGATGACTAAGAACACTTTAGTCTTTCATGATTATTGAATCATGTTTCAAACATTATTGAACTGTAAGCTATAACTATGTCTAAGTTTTGTAAATTTGATATGATAATTTTCTTCATGAATCACAATGTTTATCTTTGACATTTGGCATTGATGTATGGTCAAGCATCATAGATTCATAGTATGAAATGATATGGTTTTAAAATTATGTATATTTCTCTTATGTTTTTGTAATGGGGAAAAATCACAAATCCACGAACCGGATTCTTGAACCCGAATCCGTCCCCGAACCCAAACCAGAAACTAAGGTTTGAACTTAGATTTTGATTGGTCTTTGAAACAAACTTGAAAAACTCATGAGATCAGTCCCAAATCCATAGTGCACACAGTCAAAATTCAATCATAAAATTTACTGATGCAACAAGGATGAATATTTCAGACTGTTCAATTTTGACATTCATACCTGCCATTAAAAGCTCCATTTGACCAACTACAGAGTCATCCTTAAAACACCCTGACTATCCACTCAATATCACAATAAAATGTGTGCAGCATTTGATTTCTTCATTGAAGAATACCCATAAACAGATTACACAGTTGCAAGAAGAATTTGCGATGATAAACTGGAGATATCTTAATATTTCAATTCAATATGAAAACTGAGTACATAATAAGGAGAAAACTTTGCGATTCCCTTCATTATGAAAATAGATTAGATCTGATACATCAAGATACTGACTCACTAAAAATAACTAACTCCATTTACTATGCTATACACTTCACTACATTACATTCCCATGAGTATGAAAAATCAGAAGAACCTCCAATCCCAAACTACGGCCCTAGAATTCCAATTTATGGAATGCAACAAGCTATAGATCATCACAGATATTTTTCATTTCTAACTGCCGCCAACCAGCCGCAAATAATATCCTATCAACAGAATTCATTATCTTTGGTAGTGACTTGTAACGAGAATTGGTTGCACGATTCCTTGAGGAACCCAAAGGTTGGAGAGCTCCAAAGAATTCAAGAATCTCTCCATCAAATCCAACTGCCATTTGAGTCATGCTATCATCGCACGGTGTGGTATTTAATACAGAGAAGGGAAGAATGCAAGATTTCCACTATCTCTTCATTGAGAAGAGAGCTTCGAGACTGGTCCCTGGGGCAAACTAGGTTTATACAAACCCACACCACCAAGTTCTGCACTCAAGCCCCAATCTGTATCCCACCGCTTAGGGAGAATCAGAACAGTAGCCTTAAGGGGTTGAACCCCTAATAAACCCCAGAAAACTCCAGTGGCTTCGAATTAGGTAAAATCAGCTGGACTATTAAGTTTTTAAAAAAACTTCAACTAGCCATGGCATTTAAAACAGCCCTGCAGCTACAAGATGAAACATCTATTTGTATAATCTTTATAACCTTTTTGTAGCATAGCTCTCTTCAATTTTGTCCTCAAGAAACTGAAAACATCATTCATGATAATTCTCATCATCAGCACCCTAAATGCATAGGAAAACCTTCCCCATTACAAGAAAGCAATCCCAGAGAATGTGTTTATCATTCCTCTGCAAGCAACTCTTAATAACATTTCCCAGGCAATGTAGCCACTTCCCAATTCACTAAACTTTGTACTATAGATCACTGGAGAGAGTGCCACCAAGATCCAAAGTTTTTTTTTTTTCCATTGCTTATGAAACCTAGTGTTTCAAACTTACTACAGCAAGGTTTAGATTCTTGGGTCGGTACAAAGTTGCCAATTTCAAAGGGAAAAAAAAATCTATTTTTTGCATAAGCGTGCTGTAATATCCCACCACTAATAGGATATTTACTTTTTTAAATGTCTGTAAGTCCTTGTCTTGGGTTTTATGTTTTTTGAATGTTGTGAAATGTTTGATACAGCAGTATAATTCAGCAAAATAGAAGATATTGCAATAATAATTTCAACTCAATAAAATTGAACATTATGTAATGAATATACAACTGAAAATTCCAGATTTTTATATAAGCTTAGATACTTGGTATTTTCACATGATATTGGCAAACCAATTGATGAAATATCCCCTAGTATTGAAGTCAACAATACCTAGAAAACCCAGGAATAACAATTCATGAAGTTACAGGTGAGATATATTTTGAAACCCTTTGCCATACATGATTGCTAGAACGAAGTATAAAGTTTGTAGCAATCCTACAATAGAAAGAATATCATCGAACCCTGTCCAATATATGGTAGCAACTAAATCATTGAACCCTTAAAATTTTCTGAAGAGTATCACTTCCAATCTGCACACTAATGATTTCCCATGCGACAATGAAGAAGGCACAGTCAGCAATGAAGAAATTTTAATAATGTTTGTCTTCAATAACTATAGATCTGCTCTAAGTATGCTAATAAAACAACTCCAATCAAGCACAATGTAACTTCTGAAATGAAGCCACCAATTAGCAGACCCCTGATGATCTATCACACCCTCGAAAATATTGAATCACAAAGCAGTTGTGCTCTCCAATACCAATTTGCAGCAGGGCCCTAGGTCTCACCTCAAAATTGCCAAAGCACAAAGCCGAGTGTTGAAAAGTGATCAATGAATTTCTTTTTCTTTTTTAACCCTTCTTATAAGCTTCTCGAAGCTCACTGATCCCTTCTAGAGACTTCCTAATCATACAATAGCATTTAAAATAATATTAAATGTGTGCATGACTTTCTTAAAATATTTCAATATTCAGCCTCCAAGTTATAATTAATTAATGCACTTTAAGAATCACTTAAAAGAGGGTCATGGCCCCATTGCACATAAAAAAAATTTGATATCTTGTGTTATTATTGTGCTTTATTAATAAATTATTCACTAAATTAATAATTACATAGCTCCACAAATAATCATTATTTCTCAATTTTGTTTGAACCTAGAAGTCAACCATTGTGTCCACTATGCACCCAACTACCTTACTAAAAATGGTAAGGCTCTCTCTCTATCAACCGCTGACTTAATATAAATAGTAAATCCCTATTAACTGATTAAACCATCAGTGCATTGTAATCATAGCTTGTTCAGGTGCATTGCTAGAAATAATAACCCTGACATTCCTGAAATAGTCACTTGCTATAAATAGTAGGTGAGCCAAACTGAGTCCAACAAAGGCCAAACCAGAACATATATTGAGCTCTGACAGAGAATACGCTCTGATCTCTGCAAGAAGAGGACCCTTTATCCAACTGCTTTAGCCTATTGCCAGTTATAGGCTAATCCAAAAAACTTTGATGCTCGCAAAAATGGGGACATTACACAAGTCCGGATAATTTAAGAATGACAGAGAGGAATTCAAATATCTAAATTTTGGATTTTTGCAGCTTCCATTTTTAAACAAAAATTCATAGATATTTGCTTCTAGTTTCAACACAAAAAGTTCCTTCAAATTCATAGGTGTCCGTTCATCAATTAATAATTTCTAGCTATGGCTATTTCTAACGGTTCTATTTCTGCATATAACATGAGGGATTATTTTTTAGCCACTTTAGTTGGTTTTATTTGAAAATATTTTTACAATTAAATTTGCTTTGAAATTTCTTTCTGTCTATCTTTTCAATAGCTTTTGTAACTTTTCTTTAAAGAATTACATCTTGGGATAAACAATTATACTTGTAGAATCCAAGAAATATTTTCTTTGTAAATCTATCAATAAGTTCCTTGGCCACAAGACATTCTAATAAATGATTAATGTTATGCTTTTATTGTGAAACTCGGCAACTTTGATCTTAAGTTGAATAATATGTCTTTGTATCTGAATGGATTAAGTTGAAACTCAGCAACTTTGTCAAGCTATGCATTGATGTCATGTATTCATTACATGGTAGCTTTGTGTGCAACATAGTAATTTGTTCTCTAGAATTATGCATTTGATCTTTGTTCATATTCCTAAAAACTTTATTCATAGCTGATTACTAGTCTCCATTTTATCCGGTACGAGGTTGTGTTTTTCTCATACTTAGATAGTTTAGTATCATTCAATATTTGACAACCTGATTCGCAAGGCACAACTAGACAATTTATTTCATTTATTTGAAGCACACAGACAGTTTATCTATGCACACCCCCTCACAGAGTATTTAAATGTACATATTTGTGAACTGCCAGCAGTTTTTAGTCCAAGGCCAGTTTAGTTTAGGCTTAGATTAGTTTAAATTTCATAGAGCTTCCCTTCCCAATTCTAAGAGAATTTCTCTTCTTATACTGATCATTTTTTGTCTTGCAAAAAATAAATTAATACCCTAACAATCCGGAGAATGTCTAAAATTTTGGCAGTTGCATTCCATAATCAAACTCAGATTTTGCCAAATGCCTAGGATTTAGAGGTGACTTTTAATAATATCTTCATCACCAACATACCTTCGTTCACACTCTCTCAACCTGCTAGGGTTTTGAATATGTTATTGCGACAAACCTATCATTAGGCTATCATTTGTAGACTGTAGCTAGGGTTAGGCTGTAGCTAGATCTTTTGTCACTATCTTGGTGTATTTTCACTTGTCTACAAATTAGAGATCAGTGATATACAAAAGCCGGCCATCCATTTGAATCTCCTGTAGGCTAGCCTGGAGTGGAACACAATAATATAGATAGGGGCTCTACCTTCCCACCACCACTTACCAGATATAGGACTCCCTGCTTCAAGTCCAGAAGGAAGGCAGGTGCACCTGCAAACAGGGTTCGATAGCATGGCTGTCTGCATCAATAGCATGTTGATAGCATGGATGTGCTTCCCATAAACTAGACGGGCACCTCTGAACAGTGGGAAGGTAGCTAACTCAGTTCAGGTTAGTCTGGGGTCCCCCTGATTCCTCCCTACCATTCTATAGGTATCTCCTCCAAACCCACCATTCTACAGGGCAACAACTCATTGTATTGGCCTATTTCAAGAAGTATTTTTACTATTTTTATGACCATTTTTTCAAGGGTTTGATAACTGCTTCATTTATTTCTTTGCAGCATCATTGTAAGGGTTGTGCTTGATAATTTGACCAATCCACCAATAGAACAGAAGTTCATCATAAGACCCTAGGGCCATCAAAAAGCAATTTCACTTCCAAACATGGGCATTTCATCTGTTTTAGTCTCTAAATATCCTAAAACCAAAGAAACTAATATATGCCATAAAAATGTGGAAGAACTGAATTTATGTCAACCAACCCACAGTACACGTTAATATTTAGACGTCTATGTCTTGAATTTCAATTTTCCTAAGAATTATTAAACTTAATTTCCCAACATTGTGACAGATAAATAGACATTTCATAGTCTACTGGGATGAGCACAAACAGTAGTTATGCATGGGTTTATATAGCAAAAATCCTAGTCCAGATCTCCAAAATAAAATATAATTAATTAGAATAAAGCATCCAATATTGGGTTGGATGTATCTTAACAGACAAGGACTGGCGCAAGACCTGGGAGAATTTGATAGAAGAGAAGCAATTAGTTTGTGACATCTAAGCCAAAGGTGTATGTATCTTTGAAATGGCTGTAATAGGAGCAATTTTTAGATCAAAATATACAGATTTTTTAACAAATTTACAGTTCATAACTTTGTCTCTCACTCTGTAAAAAATATTTCATGCACTAATTATCATAAATTCTTGAAAGAGTTGTCTTACTATACAACACACCGAAAAATCTAAATTAAAATACTCAACAGCAAAAAGTTGCTTCCAGTAGAAATTACATTCTTCTGAATATCTTGGTTATAAAAGTATAATCTCTTATTTCACTCCCATCAGGTTTAAAAAATAAGGCTATAGTTTGATTTCATAGAAAAACAACTATTGCGTAGGAGGTTAGAAATTTGAGTGTGTTTGTGCGCGTGAGTGTGGGCACGTGCATGTGCATGCGCTAAAATTTAAGAGCTTGAAAGATCTATATTATATTTAACAAAAGAGACCCTTATTTCAAAAGAGTTTAATTAAATTAACTATAACATTTAGGCTGCATAACAAAAAAAATTCAAATCATATACCTTTTTCTGTTCCCTGCGATCCATCCCAGCTCGGAACCCTCGCCCAAACAGCAACTGTGCTTCATGAGGATTTTGGTATCTATTCATTTAAAACAGAAAACTCTTTCTTTAGGAGTTCAATATGATACAGCCAGAAATAGGTTGAATCAATGATGAACAGACTAAGGAAATAACTTAGAAGTTAATTAGAGATCTTATTTAATCAAGATCAGAGCCATATTATTTACAAGAAGTTCATATCCCTTGAAGTATCCTCAGTATTTTCCCAGTCGAATGAAAATCGAAACTTTTCGCTTGGCTTGATGACACGTTTCTTAGGCTTCTTTGTTCCCAGATACTGCACAAATAAATAAGAGCTTTATAAAGATAATCTGAAAGGGATCTATGGAAAAGGACATTGACATCATAATGCATTTGAGATAATCAGTAACCTGTTCTTTAATAGCTTCTAATTCCTTCTCTTTCTCTCTTTCACTTTGTTTTTCAAGGCGTCCTTTCTCTCTAATTTTTGCTTCCTCTTCCCTTTCCCTGTCACGGTCCCTGCGCTCCTTCTCCAACTCTCGATCACGTTCCCTGTCATGTCCGCGATCTTTCTCATGATGGCGATGTCTATCTGATGCCCCAAAACAAAGAGTGTGGTGAACTTCTTGAGTTAAATATAAATAATTTAATACATTTGAAACAAAAACAAAAAAATCTACTTCTGGACAATCACCATATAATATAACAAAGTACTTTACTTGAGACTGCCCCTACCGATCAACCATTTATGTTGAAACACCAATCCCATTGATAAAACCTTTAAAAACGAAGACATATGCTGTCCCAGTGTGTGTCATAGTAAGTGTCTTCAACAGAATTTATTCAATGATAACACGAGTAAACCACTCAATGAAGCAGAATTATTTCAGGCTCCACAGATAGATTACATTATCTCAACACCCACCTCAGTACAGGGTTATTCATCAACATGATAAATTTGTGGATATTTAGAAAAGTCTACAAGCCTTAAAGTTAAAAAAACTTTTAATATGAGAAAGTATCTAGTATAATAAAATCTGGAGAATTCATCTTAAGCATATGTTGGTATCTGAAATGTCGATTAGTTATTTGAATCTCAAGAAGCAAAAGTGGAATATCAATATGAGCATCCTAATCGAAAATAAAAGGTTCCCTTAATAGTTTAGATGGTTTAAAACATATACAAGTGTCTGTATAGTCCTAAACCATTTTCAATAGCAGGAGACACAATTCCAATCCAAAAAATCAATCAGGATTGAGGTAACCTCACCTGACATTTTCCTCATAAACAGGAAGCTCAGTGAAACATCTCCTGACAATGAAGACCTCTAAATTGGAAATTAACTGGTAGAGAAATACATTACAGCCTTGAGCAATCTTACCATTAATCATCTGATCATTTGCTTCCCCCAACAGTGGAGTACATGACTTCACTTTTAAAGGAAATAGCAGGCACAGTGTGAAACAGAGGCCACCAAAGGAACAAATATTCGGGTGAAAAAAGCTACAAGGACCTCCACAAGATAGACCAAGTGAACCTTTTTTAGTCACCCCGGCGAGTTTATTCTACTCATCTTCCTCATCCACAAGATACAGATCAATATGGTTCACTTCACCACTTTCTATATATTGCAGAGCTCATGGTTCATGTCATTCTGGATATTGCCAACAGAATGAAGGCTGTAAGAGTTAACTGTCAGACACTTTTATGCTTGTCTGATTTTTAATGAGGCAATTTGTTTCCAGAAGACACTTTAGGAATGACAATTAGAGTTAATTTGTGCTTATTTGAATCACAGTTGGCCAAAGTAGGATGTGCTGGGAATGTCTCATCAGTAATTGTCAACCAAATCACATCCTTCATCTCCAGAATATTTAAGTGACAATAAGGCGGCCCTGGAGTTATGATTTGGGCATCTGAAATAGTGATGTTCAGGATGGCATTTTACATTTCCATTGGCCTGATGTTGCAGCCTTCCTACCACTGCTGACAGCATCTTTATTTCCAGCCTGGACGTGCAGATTGGTTGGTTAAGACACAAACGCAGAGCCTGCTATTGGATACTGCTGTAGGGTGTTTTGTGACAGACTTAAGCTGCATTCTTGCTCTCTTCTTTGGCTGATGTACATTAAATCTGGGTAGCGTCGAATGGACAGACCTGTGTTTGCTTATTGAAGGCCTGTGAATTCAGGGATAGCTGCAAAAGCCAAAGCTAATCTTGCCAATTGTAAATCAGGTTCCAAATTCATTAATTGTAAATTTTCTATTTCATATGCAATCAAATAATGAGTTCAACTTGGCATTAGATATCAGTTGTGTCATTTCATTAAAGTGATGTAGTTATTTCAAAAACACAAAACTTGCAAAAATCATATTAATACCATCAGCATATCAGTTGGAGACTGGTTGGGGTTGTTACACTACATGACTCACAAGGCATATTACGTATGAATATATGACTGTTATTCCACATTCATTGTGATATTATGAACTGCATATGAACTATAACTACACTAGAAATAACTGTTTAACGTTTTGTTCTTTTAGTATGTGATTGGTCAATATATTTCCAAATTAGTGCCTATAAATGGGTTACAAAGTCAAACTGGAAAGAAGAAATTGCAATGAAAGACAAAGCACAAAATAGTCGATCAAAGCATAAAAATGCATCAAGATTAGGGTATCATAGATAAACTATATATAGCAATCCATTACTGAACCAAGCAAGTCCATGTGTGATACAAAATGATTATTACAAACACCTCCAAATGTTGCCACATTTATCAAATAAAATTTACACTAATGGCATCATATATGCTAAGGGGAAACCCTATTAAACATGAAAATATGCTTGAAAACCTATGACCTATGGCACACAATAATATTCTCTTTTGAGGCTTCAACAAAATCCACTACCTTCTTCAAACTCAACTTCAATGATTAGAAACCCAAGAAAGCTCCGACACATGCTCTATTTGTTAGGAATGCACTAACCAATCTCAGAAATGAAACAAAACCGCTCTATGTATTATCCAGTCCCCAATATCACCTATTCTATGAAATAAAGCAGCATATGAAGAGTTGTAGACACTTTGAGAAAGAATCAAAACTATGTCAAACTCAAGAGTTGGTTCAAGAACCACAATAAATGCCAACAAACGCATCACTCTTCGCTTTATTTCATGTCAAAAGTAAACAAGGAACACAAAACATTGGTGAAGATTCTTGTTTCTTGAAATTGTTTCAGGGGCGGGAGATTGAGATTACCTCCTCATATACATATCTTGAGGTCAAGTTCTTTGGGCCTCACTTCAGCTTGAGACTTGTCATCCAACCCAAGGTTTGCAAGGGCATAGGCTCCCTCACCATGCTTGAGAGACATTGCTTCAAACACCATTTTCAGGACACTTCATCCAAGTTGTCCCTCTTGGACTCCTTAGTCAAACCACCAATGCTCTATGGGTCTATGGTGTAGCGGCCTTCTCTTCTTGACTAGGATTCAGCCTCTATTGAGAGCATTCAGACTATGTTTGTCCAGCATATAATCTGATGTCATCGATTCAATCCTCACAACATTAGTCTGGCAGAGTTCGGAGCTCATTCCCTCAGGCTTGGTGACATCTTCGACCTGATTAGGTTTCTTCACCGTCTTTGTGGCTTTGCAAACTCCGTGAATGACCGGCACGAATATTCATACTTGCCCTATTGTTCCTTTGTCGCACTTGCGGACTCTGACCCCACCTCTAAAGCCCGTTGTTGATATGCCCACGCTACTTCCCTGTTGAGCTCCATAAGGATTGTTATAGATCGCCTCCCTCCCTTCAGTTCTCGTTGGATGCTCCTGCTCACTTGCTCCCTTCACAACAAGAGTTGAATGAACACATCAAACTTGATATTTACAAACAGTACATTAACACAATCTAGTGCAACATTAGTGCGAGGTTATACCTAAGGATGGCCTTTTACGCTAAGCACTTTTTGGATATTCGAGATGGAATTATTGTTTGCCCTGGCTACTTGTCTCGGTACTAGTGTCATGCCTTGTGCATCTCTCAAAAGTCCTTCGGAGTTGGCTCCCAGCAGCTTCGGATCCAAACAGATCATCATATTAATAGAGAGGATCGGGTCTATTGGTTGTGCACCTTGGTTCAGGTGGAGACGAAGTGCCACTTCATTTTCTATTGCCCTACCTACTACGAGATCAGAGAGAGATTCTATTTCTTATTCAAAAAGTGCAAATCTTTGATTGCTTTTTTTGGCTATACGAATCAGAGGTACCTAGCACTTTTCCTCTGAGAGAGTACGCAGCTCTACGACCACACCCTACAACTCTTATTCCCATAGAGACACGTCCTCGATCAACTCATCACTTTTTTTACTCCCTCATCTCTAGCGCAGAGGGTGAAGCAATCGTCTAGTGCCTCTACCACCAGCCATTTCAAATCTATGAGACCCTGCAGCAGTTCTACTCATCAGCAACACTCATCCAACAATTCTCAATGACAATCTCGGAATCCTGCTCACCCTAGCCCTTATCCTTCGGTGCTGGAAATCTTTCAGCCGAGGAAGGATCCCTAGTCCTTTGCCTCAAGGCTCATTTCCTTTATTTCTCTTGCTTCTTGTTTGATCTTTTTTGAACACCATTTGGTGTTCCTCTGGTCTGTCGCCTCTTTGATTGCCCACTTTCAATCCCTTAGACCCTTTTTGTGGTCTCTTGTTATTATGAAAATAGATAATCGTCTATTATTAGTTAATGGTAATCTATTGTAAATATCTAGTTAGCTTTAGTTAGCTGTAGTTTTTTTAGCTTTCTCTGCTAGAATAGAATGTTTCTATTCTTTACATTTGTTTCTTAAGGAAACATTGTTTTCTTCTTTTGTATATATTGACCATTTGGTCTCTGTTAATAATAAGCAAATATTTTCCAATTACTTCATAATATGGTATCAGAGCCAATTCTTCAAAAAAATTCAAAAATTTCATAATTTCTCTCAAAATTATCTGCTCTCAATTTTTGAAATTATTTTTGATTGCGATATAGGATTTTCAAACTTTTGAAAAACTCCTCTAATCTCACCTAGTTCTTGGCTAGGGTTTGAGAATCTAAAAACCACAAATCCGGAGGTCATTTTTTCTATAGCTCATATCTACAAATAGTGACTAGATATTTCTGCAAAGCAAATTGCGATTTCCTTTGGTCGTCTACAAATCGCGACTGGATATTATTGCAAATCAAAACATGATTTTTGTTGGGATTTTTGTTGGTCATCTGGTCGGATGAGATTTGGTGACGTTTTGTCTCTGCCCTCTGCAACTCCACACATGCAACTAACTACCTCTGATCAAAGCGTGATCACTGTTGGTTGGATATTTTGCAACCGACAGTTTTGAGTAAAAATCAAGTCACAAAATAGGATGACCAGCTACAGCATGTGAAACGTAGTCTCTCCTACCTTAAAGGGAAGGTTCCCCCTTCTCACCGTTCCTTGGATTAACTCAAGGTAAGCAAGAAGTCGAGAGATTTTGTAAAAAAAGTGTTACTAATATCCTTTCTTCTTATCTTTCAAGAAAGAATCCACTTACTCGTGGAGCGAGTAATGGGCAGAGTGAATCTCTAACTACACTTCTATCTAAAGTTGGAAATAGTGATACCAATAAACTAACACTAACTTAAAGACTAGCTGAAAGTGTACCACTAAGTCTCTAAGTCTGATCGTATTTCTATATGAAAAAGCTTTACAATTAGGGCACAAAGACTCCTAAAAGTAAAAATAACTTAACTATTTTGCAAATTAAGAAATAAGTATAAGCTATAGACAAAGCTTCTAGCTATATATTTCCACAATTGCTTCTAGTCAAAGCTTTGGCTCCAATTGCTTCTTAACTCTTTTATATTCAATTACCAAGAACACAAGATAACATGAATCATAGATAGCTTAGATAAATTATAGACAAAGTTTATAATTCACACAAGTAACAATCTCACTTAATCAAAGTTAAGTCTCAAATGCTCCTTTGTATTCACTTTTCTCTCAAAATAGTGCTACACAAACAAAGTTTTGTTGGCACAATTTCTCCAAAGCTCTCTTGCATACAATAAAAGATGATTTTTACAATGAGGGGGCACTCCTTTATATAGGCACAAGAGGTGAGAAAAAGATGGACGAAAAAGTGGGAGAAACTCAACTAACTTTGACCTAGTCTAACTAAAAGAGAAATTATAGGATTACATGCAACTGCGCATGCAACTCGCATTACATCTTTTCATGCACATGTAACTCGCATTACATGTAATTACATTTTTTCATGTAATGCATCCTCTTAGACCTACAAACAGAAAAAAAAACAAAAACAACCTTAAAGATTGCTTTTCAGTACCTTGAACTTGATGATGATATCATGCACTATAGGAAGATCAGCAATCTCCATTGTTTTTGATATGGCTTCAATCCTCACTACATTTGCATATGCTGATTGTCCAACCTTGGAATTTGTTGCCAAAAAATCTAACAAGTGCTTTGGCAAGGATTTATACAAAAAAAACTTGTTCATTGTCTGCGAACCAAAGTCTTTAGAAACCACATCAACATTGATCCTGATTGTATATTCTGAGCTTGCCCTTTCAACTGCAATAAGATTACCATGTTCATCAAGAACCCAGCATCCCATTTGTTCCAAATCACAAGTAACACCTGTTTCAACTACTTGACAATCTTCAAGGGCTACCTGCAACTTTGTGATCAGCTTCCTCAATGTTTCCTCTTTGTAGCCAATAAATCCTTGAAATCTGAAGAACATTTCACATGATGGAAGAATGTCACATGAGACCAATGCATCTAGATCACATTTTTCCATTTCATCCCAATCATTGAGGATTTCCTTCAAATCATCTTCCTCTCGAATCAAAGAAGAAATCAAGTTTTGCTCTATTTCATTCATCTCTTTGACATGCCTAAGAACTACAAATGTCTTCGTGATGGCTCAGACTCCTTCAAAGATTATTTCTCCTATCCAAGACTTGGCGGCTTCAATCAATTTCCTTTCCTTGGATGTCTAGGATGTAACAACACTTTGAAAAGATTGTTGTTGAATGAGCTCGTTCAGGTGAGAAACCTCCTGTTTCAGTTGATTTTTCTTCTCCCATAGTTCATGATTGCTTTTTGATACATTAGTTGATGCATCTTGAGCATATCATTAACAACTTAGACGTGACTAGTTCCTAATTTCAACCTTAGTGAACCTGTAATTAGAACGAGTAAGCTCTTCAACAAGTTTGTCCACCAAGGGCTCAGCAACTTCTACAAATTTGGTTTTATCTCAATCAACCAAAATCCTTGAAACATTCTTATCTTTCAAAGATTTGGATTTGGTCTTCTTGATAGGGAGATTATCTGTAGGTACAACCACTTTTCTTCTCTTTGTTGTTATTCTACTAAACCATGCAGGCAAGCTGAAACTTTCATCTGCGGAAGCAGGTACAGTGGAAACCATTGGCATTGATCCAGATTGTATCTCCATCGTGACTAAACAAGGTTCAGTCTGCACAGGTGAAGGCATAGGAACATGATGAGAGGACTCCATCATGAAAAGCTGAAAACTCGTCAAAGATGTATCAAGTTGGGAAACTTGACCACCTGTAAGAGTTGGAAAATCCTCAAACACATCAGCCAAATGCTCATATTGTTCCTTTGCCAAAATAAGAGAAGCAGCAGAAGAAATAAGAAGGGTCATTGTATTGACTTCCGAGACTAGAATAGGAGAGAAAACAGTGGAGAATGAATCCACATCATCATCTACTTTATCTAGAAAAGCTGCTTCATGTATGGATGGTGCACGAGTTTTTGCAGGCCTTGGGGGAGATATGATCATGACTTCCCCTTCTTCGTCCTCATCCTCTTCATTCGATTATGTTTCCAATTCTTCCTCTAATTCTGTCTCTGATTCTTGAACTGGTTCAAAGATCTGATATGACTTAGATCCCTTTCCGCCCTTTAACTTGAATTTGAGAGAATCCTTAGCATTAGAAGAGGAAGCACCATCTTTCCCTGTAATTTCCGGCTATGACATCCTTCCAAAAGGGCCAAAGCTTCCACAATCCAAATCCATCTTAAGATTTACTCTTTTCAAGCTTTTAATCTTCAACCACTTGTTGGTGTTTACCAAAATGGATTGAAATCTATCCAAGATAGATGTACCTTCTTTCTGTTGCCACTGAATAGGAAAAAGGCACCTCTTATCAAAGTTGACTTGATGAAATTCTAGATCAAGAATGTTGTCATCATCTTTGATTTGGAAATCTAGAGGAATCCAGTATGTTAAGATCGATTATCTGCTACAAAGTTAATCTGCAGTAGTCCATCTTCATTATATCCAGCTTCATTCTCATATCAATCCAGACATCCTCAATGCAAAGAACATGTGTGAATGCCCTTTTCATTTGAGAATTCATTTCTCGATAATCAAAATCAAATTGGGTTTTGAACTTCTTCAAAGTAATCAACTGCAGCTCTACTTCCATTTTATTCACTTTGTGCACAAAGTTGATTGAGTAGTTACTGATTGCTAAGGGTTTGGCTGAAGCAATACCGAAACCAGGCCTATGCATAGTATGTTGATCACTTTGCACTTCCATGAGCTATCTAGCTAACTCCATCAAGATGATTCTATCTATACCATACCTAGGTAAGCTATATGGTTCGTCTTTAAAATACACAACTCTCTAGTATGTAAAAGTTGGAAACTAAATGAAAATACAACCGTATTGATTCACCTTTTCCCATGTTGCATTAGATACCCTCTTGATGGATAATTGTCTATCAAATAAGCACCGGAAATGCCCAACGAAAGCATTTTAGACTCTCCTATAATGAAACTTACTATTAGCCAGAGTGATCCTGTCATAGTAATCCCAAATTGGAATCTAAAGACAATCCCCTTTGGTTGAGAGATCAGAGAAGGATCCCATAACAGCAGCAATGTAGACAAGGTAGGAGTTCATGTAAAAAAGTGTTTAAGTCCCTACGTTGAGCAATTGTTGGCAAAGTGCAGTGCTAATGAACTCTCCCCAATAGATGTGTTCTCTGTTTTCCATGATTTGGAAGATGAACTTGTACATCCATGGCTCGAAATCAGTAGAATCTTTGAGGCCACAAACTCTCTTGAGTAGAATGATGAGATCTTTATATTAATGTTTGAAATTAGACCGATGAACAGTCTTTGGCCATCTTGAGAAGTTATTCCTTTTATTGTCTAACCAATATTGGTTAACATATTTCTGATAATCACCTTTCTTCTCATTCCAGTTTGTCAAAGATGATTCTTTGGTTAGATCAGCACATTCTGCTTTATATGGTATGTTGAAGATTTGTTCAATGACCTCTAGATCAAGACTAATGACAACCTTGCCGTCAGCATCCTTGATTGTCTTTGATTTGGGGCTGAAACATCTCGCACATTCAAGAACGAAATCAGATTCTATGGCAGCCATAGGAAATGCAAACACCAAGTGAATGTGACTTCTTCTGATGTGCTTCATCTTGTAACCAACAGGAGTCTCAACTCTCCACATAAAATCAGCCACGTCCACATGACCGATCACTGTGTCCATCACATTATCAAGAACAGATGCAATTGATGATGGAGTTGCATGAGCCAACTCTTTATCGAATTGATATTTCATCTTCCCTTTGGATTTTGATTTTAATGGTGAGGGCATATATTGCGCTTGCACTGCAACACAAAAATCCCAAAACACGAACACATCATCAGAGGGAATTGCCATACAATTTGACTTACGATCAACAACAAAGATTCAAAAATGGATTGGAGACTTTGTAGATCCGATGAAATGATCTCAAAAAAAAATCATGTATGCATGCAGTGAATGGAGATGAAATATGGAATGAAAATAGAATGTGAAATGAAGCGTTATGAAGGTGGAAAATGGAAGATGGAATGAAATGAAAATGTGTGAAGGTGGAATGCATGGGAAAGAGTGCGAATGAAAATTGCTAATTTTCAAATGTGACTTAGGGTTTTCAAGACGTTATTGCATGAAAAATGGCTACATGTAAGTGTAACATGTAACAGGGGATGAAGGATGAGATGTGATGCTAAAGTGGATGGAGGATGAGCTTGTACATGCAAGTGTGAATAACGGATGAGATACGAAGCATAGAAAGATGCAGAAAATAGGAAAACATGTATTTTCTCATGAAGGCGCGAGTGCATATGGAGAGATGGAAATGGAAACTGGAAGAGGGACAATCAACTTCATAGTCATCTTTTGTGAAAAGGTGAAGTCAAAGTATATAGAAGATGAAAATGACATCTTTTTGACTTTTAAAAAAGTGACTTTAAGTCAAAACTGGGGTTTTGAGATGTAATTACACGTAAGGCTTTTCGTGCTATCGTGTCATGTGAGTGAATGCGGAAAGTGAGATGAGTGAAAATGGAAGCAAAACATGCATGTGCGGATGGTGAATGAGATTGAAAACATGTAATCGTATTTGTCAAATGAGATGTAAAGTGTTGTGATATGGAAGATGGAAATGAAACGTGATGATGCTTTCGCATGAAGTGAAACAAGTTCTTGGGAAAGAACTTGTAACTTCTCCAAAGTGGAGAAAACCAGAAAGTAAGCTCACAAAACACAAAATCTCAAAAGAACGATGTACCTTTGGAAAATGACTCAAACATGTCAATATGCAAAGCACTTCAACACAATTTCGAATTTGGAGTTTGGCGAAAAACCAAAAACATGAAAATTAACAATTTCTTCATTTTTTAAGGAAAAATGCACTTTTCATGGTATTAATTTCAACAAGTGGCAATCATCAAGCAATAATGTGCATAAAATTAGCAAGATAAGCACAAATTAAAAAGAAAGGAACAAATAGTCCACTTACATGAAGGTTAAGTGCCAAAAATGGTTGAGTAAAATGCTCCAATGTTGAAAACTTCGAAAAAAACACTTCAAATCTTTCAAACTTTGCAAACTGAAATGGAGAAGGCGGCAAATAATGCATTTTAAATGTTGGATGCCAAAACATGCCCTATCATTGCTCTAATATCCAACATTTTTGGTTGATCATGCTATGGGATGTTTTTGACCAAAAATGTGTTTCTCCAAGGCATGTAACAAAAATGTTTTGGTTGTTAAACATCAAAACATGAGTCACAATGCAATGTAAAACACCTCAAAAGCCAAATCAATTCATCCTTGGGAGAAACCGTGAGCTAAAAATGGATTTATTTGGAGTTTTTACCAAGCTTGGAAAAACGTGTTTTAGCAAGATAAATCGATTTCTATTGCTTGGAAATCCATGGCTAAGAAAAAACGCCCTTAGTAGAGAAGATCTTGTGAAAAACCATTAAGTAAATCTCTCACAATCTTCAAAATTGGGTTCTTAGAGGCTCTTTCCATGTGTTCTTCCAAAATCGGGTTTCGTGAGAGCAAATACATGAGCTTTAGTGCAAATCGGACCTTTTAGGAGGCAATGCATGTTTTAAAGTATGCACAGGATGGAAATCACACCTTTTCGGATGGATTGCATGTTTTAAAAACTCCTAATCATGCAAATCGCACCTTTTAGGAGGCATTGCATGTTTTAAAATATGCATAAGGTGAAAATCGCACGTTTTGGGATGGATTGCATATTTTATGTGAAAACTCATATTTTGAATGCAATAGCACATTTAGGTCATAAAACTCACCTTTAGATGCAGTGGCACCAAAAAGGTCCACTTTTGATGACCTTATGTTTTTAAGTTGAACTTTATATGCAATGACATGTAAAATGACCACTTTTGATGGATTTTACATGTAATGGCATATAAAATGTCCACTTTTGACAACTTAAAGTGATTAAATAAGCATATGTCAATTTAATTTCATTAAAAATTTACTTAAATGGGACATAAACCATATTTACATATCATATTAAAAAGATAACATATAAATATCATTTATAAAGTTACATTTAAATGAGCATTTGATTTAAATGTCAAAAATTAAACTAAACTATATAGTTAATATAATCATTTGAAGTGACAATTTAAATGATGAAGTAACTTAAAAACACAACTCAAAGTGAATTTAAGTTGTACTTTTCAAAAAGTGAATGTCAAATTAAAAATATAACATGATACTTTTAATTTATCCTGTTGCATCAAAAAGGTCCAATTTTGAGGCACTAAAACAACCATATCTCTTAACTGACAACTCCGATTGAGCTCTAGCTAAGATCAAATCGAAGGGGAAACCAAAAGCCATGACATGAGGAGGACCAAAGGACTAAAAACCAACAAACGCAAACTCAAAAGAAAAGAAAAGGAAGATGAAGGCTTCAAAAATCAAGTGAAGTCTCGACAGAAAGAAAAACGAAAAAGACTTGATGAGAGCCTTTAGTAAAATGATTTGATATACGAATTGGAGTTGCAAATTCAACTTTGAGAAATGCGAAACTAGTTTGATACTGTTACCTACATTTTGTGGTGACAAAATGCAGGACAGCAATCAAAGGGCTCGCATCCAAGCAGAGTTGTTTCTCCTTGTCTTTGATCACTGCTCGTGCCTCCAAACACTCTCTATGGTGTCGTTTTTGCTCCCCTCAGCCATTGTCGACCTCAGACCAGTTGTGTGTGACCATAGATCAGGCATCTTTCTGCAATTTTGACCATTAATAGCTACTAGCTAGGGTTTTCTTCGAAACCCTAATTTCTGAGCTCGAAAAAATATTTCAATTTCACAATTTTGATGGGTTTTTCAAGAGATCAACTGGGTTGTAGTTTGATTTTTCTGAGTGCCTCAAATTCCAAGCCAACGAATCCAAAAAACGACACCATATTCCTTTTGGGTTTTTTGAACTCTCTTCTGGGTCACTCTCCAATTTTTTTGGGTCTTCCATTTTTTGCCTCGAAGAACAAGCCTTCACAGATTTTTGAATCTTTTCATCAAAAAATGTGCCATGGCATTTCTAACAAATATTCTGCTCGTGCACAACTCCAAATTCAATGGTCGAAATTATGGCACTTGGAAGCAACGAATCATCACAATTTTTTAATATCGAAACATCAATCAACTTGTTATGTGTGTAACGATGCGTCCAACTACTCCTAGTCTTGATCAAGATACATGGGATCTGAATAATCGAGAGGCAGTGATGCTTCTCAAATTATCCGCGGCTAATGATCAGCTTTCTCAAATTCCATCCAGCAAGAGAGCTGATGAGATTTGGACACATCTCAAAGGTCTTCATGAGACTTCTGACAAAAGCAGAGCTTTCTTTCTGAAGAACACTCTGTTTTCTATTGTCATGGATGAGCACACCTCGCTCCAAGCACACCTAAATCGGATTCAAGAAATCCATGATCAATTACTTGCAATTGGTTGCAAGATGGAGGAAGAGGACATTGTGATTATCACTCTTCGGAGTTTACCAGCATTTTATCAAGACTCTCAACATCGCGTCTTTATGTGTTGCTCTAAAGTTCATTGATCTCTGCACACTTCTACTTAAGCAAGATCGATGGAAACAACAATTCAGTAGCAGCTCCTCCACCTCCACAAAGCAAGTCTTTGTTGCTAAATCCTTTCAAAAAGATAAAGGCAAGTTTTAGCAGCCATCTCATCATAAGTCTTCTGCTCCAGCATCAGATGGTTCCCGAAAGAAAAACATTCAATGCAACAAGATTGGACACATGAAGGTTGAATGTCGGAAACACTTAGCTGCACAATCTAAGCAATCAAGTTCGCAACCCAAAGCGAATATTGCAGAACACACTGAGCAGACGGAGTCTTCCTTTTACGATTTCATGGCTAAAAGACCTGTAAACCATGTGAAGTCGTCTGCCTAGTACATTGATTTAGTTGCCTCTTGTCATTTTACTCACCGCAGAAACTGGTTTACTGATTACCAGCCTTATTCAAACTCTGTTATTTTTGGTGGCCGAGAAGAGTACATGGTTGTCAACAAAGGCAACATTCAGATTCAAGCTGCTGGGAGGAATCTCATATTCCTCAATGTGTACTACGCTCAAGGGATGGAACTAAATCTACTCTCAATCAATCAACTGTTGTGACATTCTCCACACTTGGATGTCACCTTTAGTTCACATTAGTGCACCATCACCGATCAAGCGACTCAATCTACTGTTGCAGTAGGTCTTGAGGATCATGATCTCTTCAGACTTACTGATTTTGGTGATTCTTGGGACTTAGCTATGGCTGCTCGGCGGTCTTTTGTTACCACACTTTGGCATTAGCGATATGGGCACTTAAATGTGCATTATCTCTCACAACTTGCTCAAGATGAGCTTGTTCTTGGATTGCCAGAGACTCAGACAGAACTTGGAGTTTGTGATGCATATTAGGCTGGGAAGCAACATCGTACACCTTTCACCAGTGGCGATTCATGGAAAGCTTCTCAAGTACTTCAGCTTGTTCATGCTGATATATGCGGCCCTATGGCCACGCCTTCTGTTCTTAGGTCTAGGTATCTTCTATTGTTTGTTGATTTCAGTAGAAAAATGTGGATGTATTTCCTTAAAAAGAAATTAGATGCATTTCTTGTATTTTAGAAGTTTAAACCTTTAGTTGAAGAAGAGTCTAGGAAATCTATTATTACTCTTAGATCAAACAATGGGGGGAATTTTGTTCTAATGCTTTCTCTATCTTCTTGGATACACATGGCATCAAACGCCAGTTAACCACACGCCACAACAAAACAGTGTAGTAGAATGTCAAAACTAGACAATCACCGAGATGGCTCGATCCATGCTCGAACACAGACATGTTCCAAAGAAGTTTTGGGTAGAAGCAATTAATACTGCAATTTAACTGTTGAAACGGTCACCATAGTGATGGTCAAAGGTAAAACTCCGGAAGAGGCATGGTCAGGTCGCAAGCCTAGAATCAGTCACCTAAAGGTTTTTGGCTCCCTTGCTTTCGTTTGGGTCCCTAATGCATCGCGCACCAAGTTGGATGCCAAGAGTCAGAAACTCATGTTTGTTGGATACAACAATCTTCACAAGGCCTACCACCTGATCGATGTTGTGACATCTTGTCTCATCTACAGTCGTGATGTAGTCTTTGATGAGCAACAAGGACCATTCATGCTTGTTTCTCCTGTTCCTAATCCAGCAGATCAATCTATGAAGGCTCATGATTTTGGAGTTTAGCTTCCATTAAGTCTACCTGATAGGAAGGTTCCAGTAGCTCTTACAACTCCAGCTATACCAATGATCCCTATACAGACACCTCCAACTTTTCCTGCAGGATCACCTCGATTTGTAGATGCTTTACCTGAGTTTGATCCAGATTCTTCTGATGAGGAACTTGATCACCAAGCATCTCCTGATACTAATGTTGGTCATTCTCAACTCCAGCCTAAGTAGTAAGCTAAGGCACTTGTTGATCTTCGTGATGATGAGCTCATTAATGGGAGAACTACTTGAAAAAAGAGCAAACCTACAGAGTCTGTTAACTTTGCTCTCATGGCCAACATTCACAGTGTGTTTGAACCTTAAACATATTCCAAGATTAAAGGAATTCCAAAGTGGGAATAAGCCATGACATCTAAACACCAGCCCCTAGTGAAGAACAACACCTGGGTCCAAACTGATCTTCCACTAGGGAAGAAACCCATTGGCTGCAAATGGGTTTACAAAATCAAATACAAATCGGATGGTACTTTAGATAAGTACAAAGCTCGTTTAGTTGTGAAGGGCGCCTCTCTACGTCAAGGCATTGATTATGAGGAGACCTGTCCTCCTACTGTAAAGATGAGCACCATCAGATTAGTCCTAGCCATGGTAGCACAGTTTGGTTGGAAGGTCTATCAGATGTGTTAGAGCTTGTAATCTTGGTCGTCACCTAACCAATTTTGGTCCCAAGTCATCCCTTTGAAGTTGAACTTGAAGTCATAATTTACTTCAACTTCAGGTTCAAAGTCTTGTTGGTCTGCCATGTAATAAGCGCACTAGTTTTATCGAGTCGACCTTTGTAAGCTTGAAGTCCAAGTTGATGTTGAAGCCGATCACTCAAAACTTCAACTTCAATTTCAGTGTTGATTTTGTCCGCTAACGATTTTTGTATGCAGATTAATGATTGCCGAGCCATTCCAAGGTGGGTCCCAGCATAATATTTTCCCAAAGCACCTGAAGTCAGATGCAAAGAAATTTAAAGCAGCACGTATTCAGTTTGAGCAATACTTAATGGAGTATTAATGGTGTCATTTCATGATTACTTGTTATGGGAAGATGCGTGCGGATTTGACAGTGTATTTAAAACAAGAACACCCGCGGCACCTTTTCCGAATGAGCAATCATGATTTTTACTTGCTAAATCCGTCCTGCGATCCTCTGTCCATGTCATTCCTTAAATGCATGCAATTACCCTTTCCCACTCATCTCATTTTCTCCAAAAAAATCTCGGCGCTTCTGGGTAAGAAAGGCGAATTTTGGGCTGTTTCATTGTCAAACTGTAAGTGCATCTCCATTTCCCCTTTGCATTTTGGTTGTGCTTTGCTTCATTTTGAAAGTATTTTAAAACCTAGTCCTGTAGATTTGCTGTCATAATAATCATGACGCTTTTTCGGCCAAAAATGCCCAAATTGGAGAAGCCTCCATTACTCAGTTCCTTGCCTGAAATTCGTGATACGTTTTTGGTTAATACAAGTTTGTTTGAAGTCATTGAAAGAGCCAAAGCTTCTTTGTCAAGTCCCATTTACCAGAGGCTAGTTGATAGTGGCTTATTAGAAGCCGCCGCTTTTCCTGCTGCAATCCCATGCCCAGAGCTCATCCTGGAATGTGCAAACCACTATGACACTGTTTCAAGATGCATTAAGAAAGCCTCGGGGGAAATAGTTGTCAAAATTAACAGGACCAGTGTCAATTCTGCCCTCAGGATTCCTCATAAAGAACCCTATGAGCCATGGACGTTCGAAGAAGCTGAACACCTGTATGTTGCAAACAAAAACAGCTACGACACCAAGATTGCTCAGTCCTGGCTCTTGAAGCCTGCAGAAGGAGGTTCTAGGTTGCCTAAACCATTGACCATCGAGCACTTCATCAAGGAGATTGCAGATATTGTATTCTTGCTGAATAGGATTAAGGGAAATGAACATGCTTTCCATTGGGAGTCTTGGATGTACTTCTTCATACAGAAGATAGTTGAAGGTGTCAAATTCATCGATTGGTCAGACCTAATGGCAGAAAACCTACATAAGGGCTTGATAGATGTTACCAATTGCGGCCCATTTTTCTTGTCCTCTTACTTGATTTACACCCTAGCCACGTCCAAAGATTGGGATTATCTTCCACATATACCTTGGGTAGATGACATGCCTATCTACCAGTATTACAGAGATCTTCAAGAAGATATATCATGCAAAGAGTTCAAGAAGGTCAATGATGTTTTTCTAGGGAAACTGGTTTTTGAACTACAAGGGCGAGAAAATGATAGGATGTCAAAGGAGGCCATGCAGGTTGTGCAAATTTATGGTTGTTATTTCATCCAATTTCCCAGATTTACCTATATCAGAGTAGGTGGTTTTCCTGGTGAACCTTTGAAATTACCATGCTATTGCTCAGATTCTCTAGTGTTCTCAGAAATGTGTCGGCAGTTTGCTTCCCTGGTTGAGTCCTTTCAAATTTCCAAAAAATCCTCTTCAGTATTCTTCCCGATTGAAATTGGACATTATAGATGCCCCAGTTTGAAAGAAGCCTTATTGTCAGCTAAATCTTTAACCCACTTGTGTCTTAAATCTTTCACCTCTCGGTTAGATTTTGACTACACTGGCTATATTAGAAACAATGTCAAAAATGCAGCTTCTCTCTTTCATTCCCCGCAACTAGAGGATTTTTGGGCAAACTGTCATGATGAATTTGAAGTAAGGAAGAGACTATGGTCGCGCTTGACCATTAAACAAGTCACCATGTTCAATGTGGAATTAGACACCTATGGGCTGAAAGATGATGATTCTAAAGGTGTGCTTGATCAATTTTACATGATCAGATTGAATGCATGCCTATCCCTGAAATCGATTGGGAGAAAAGGGAGGAAAATGATGTATATGCTCGTACCAAGGATGTAATAGTAAGAACTGCCAAATGGATAAAATCAAAAGCAGCGGCTACTCCAAACTTTTCTGAGAAGTCTTCAAAAAGCAAGGATAAAAGGACTGCTCATAAGCGAACTAATCGAAGTGTCCCTGATTCTGTTGCAGGTCCACTTGAAGTTGAACTTGAAGCTGTTCCAGAAACACTTGAACTTCAAGTTCAAGAAGAAACTCCAAAAGGAAGGAGAGTAACCCGTTCAAGCACCAAGAAGGCATTAGCCGTCAAAAGTAAAAGCACCATAACGGTGGATTTGGAGACAGCAGACGACCTACCTATGGCAGATAATATACCTAAATCCCAGAATTCTCCAATGGATACAGGAAATCAGGAAAGTAATCTCCCCTTAGTTAAATGTTCCCCTGCTACTGCAAAGGATCAAACTACTCCTAAATGGCTTGAGAATTCAATGGAGAAGAAGAGAAGTATGGTCCCAATATCCATGCCTATTGACGACCTGGTTAGCAAATGCCTTGGTAAAGCGCCCAAAGTAAAAAAAGCAAGGACCGAAGCAAGAATCAATTTTGACAAAAGTTCAGGTCGATGGGCAGCAGAGATAGCTACACCACCTGATGGGAGTTCTCGCGATTCTGTAGTGCCTCAAGATTTCCAAATAACAAAAGTCGATTTGGGAAAAGGAAACCGTGAGGTTGATATGAGATTCTTTGAGGTATCCAATAAGAAGATCGCAGAGAGAGTGTGGAAAGATGGGCAAGACAAACAAGAAATGAAGGAGACAATAAAGAACATGGCGCAGTATATCAACGCTATCTTGCATCCTAAAGCTAAGCCGATCCGTGAGATGTCAGCCATTGTTGAGGTATCCTCTGCAACCAACCAACAATCGCTGGAGAATCTACACAAGTGCAAAGCAGTAGCCAAAGTAGCAGGTGAATGGGTACAAGATGTTCTGCTTAATACTGTAAAACACATTGGACATTTAGATCACGCCTCAAAGGAGATATCAAATATTACTAAAAAGGTGGAGGCGAGTAATGATGGATATGAAAAAGAGAAGAATAACTGGGCAAAAGTGGTAATATCACTAGAAGATGTGCAGGAATTCGGGTTGCAAAAATTTCAAGCTGAATGTCCTGTAGCGAGTCTTGATGAAAAAACTCTGTATGTCATAAAAGATTGCATCAAATGGCGAAATGAAGCACTGGCACGAGGGGTATCTGAAATCAAAGAAGCATTGCAAGAACTTAAGGTTATACATCAGATTATTCAGAATGACCTTAAGTGGTTTGTAAAACAGTTCATGGAAAGAGAAGATGACTCCGTTGCCCAATCAAACGAAATAATCAAAGAAGTCCAAAAGAAATTTCAAGAATGGTAGGACAAGAGAACACCAGTCAAGCAGGATTTCTCCAACGTGGCTCACACTGAAGCTATGTTGATTATCAACCTGAAGTACTTGGAGATGCACGAGGAAAAGGTTGCTGAATTGAAGAAGATGAAGGAAATTTGGAAACAACGGCTCGCCTACATTGGTCTTCCACATCAATCCATTATTTCCACCTTTTCAGCTGCCTACGAAACGTGGAAATTGGCAAGAGGAGCAATTGGTGGCAACAGTCCAAACTGATCAAGAACTGCTTAGCTGTAGTTTCTTTACCGTTTGGTTTTCTTGCAATTTTAGTTATCAATTATTCCAAAAGAAAATTAACTCCTGGCGGGGTAATTTTGGCTCAAGTCCAGCCCCATGCCTATAAATGTAATAATTAGTATTGTTTTAAGGGGTTCGAATTTCTCCAAAGACTGGTAGACAAAACTACTTTTGTTTACAGTTTTATTTCCAGTTTAGAAGTAACATTTCAGAACTTCAGCAGATACTTGAAACTCTATAGTTTGATTTTGGGTTGAAAGCTTTGTAAGTGGGTACTATTGTCTACTTATTTTTGGTATTTCTATAGATACTATTTAAGCTTTTAGCTGCACCTGTTATCAATTTTGAAACTGTGAACTCTGAATTTGGAAATTCTGTGGGAAATTAGTTCATGAAATTTGCCTGCTCGATAATTTAATTATTCAGCTATGTGGATCATTTTGATAATTAAAGTCGAGTGGTTCTTTTGCATTAAGGTTTGTTTCATATTGATGAGATAAAATAAGTTGTTTCAACATCTCCAGCAGATTACATTCTTAGAGAGTTATTCTGTTGAGTTTATTTAGTTAAAACTTTCAATGCAATAAAGGTAGCTGCACCTGTTTCATTTGAAGAAATTTTAAGCAAAGAATTCCTAAGTTCTTCGAGTAGGAATTCATTTGTTAGTTTACATTCTTTTCTCAGTTTTGATATATGAACATGCATGGGAAAAACTGTTCACTAACAAGATGGACGTCAAGAGTGAATGGTGATCTCCGTGAAGAGATCTACATGATGCAGCCTCCTGGTTTCAAGGTTGTTGATAAAGACCATCAGATTCTCAGATTGGTAAAAGCTCTCTATGGCTTGAAGCAGGCCCCTCAGGTATGGTACATAAAAATTGATAAGTACCTTAGTGATCAAGGCTTCAAGAGGAGTTCTTCAAACTCAAATTTGTACATCAAGACTACTAATAGTGACATCATCCTTTTGGTTATTTATGTGGATGATTTGATCATCACTGGCAGTTCGGCAACCTTTGATTTAGGGAATTAAATAGAATTTATGCCAGTCTTTTAATATGACTGACCTTGGGCTCATGCATTATTTCCTAGGTGTTGAGGTTTGGCACCAATCTTTTGGTATATTCATCTCTCAATCCAAATATGTTGGGGCCCTGTTAAACAAATTTCATATGCAGGATTGCAAGCCTACATCTACACCCATGGAGAAAAGTCTCAAGTTATCCGCAAAGTTTGATTCTCCTTCCGTTGATGAAGGTACATAAAGGCAACTAGTAGGTAGCCTCATCTACCTCTCTACTACTAGGCCTGAAATCAGCTTTCTAGTCAGCTATATTTCACGCTTTATGACAGCTCATAAGGTTGATCATTGGATGGCAGCAAAGCATGTGCTTCATTATGCGAAGGACACTTCAGATTATGACTTTTGTACTCTCGAGGTTCTAATCCTAAACTCAGTGGGTTCACAGATTCTGATTAGGTAGGCTCTGTTGATGATAAAAAGTCAACTTTTGGATGTGTTCAGTTTGGGATCTGGTGGAGTCACATGAAGCAGTAAGAAGTAGTAGGCAAGTTTTCTCTCCTCTATAGAGATCAAATACAGAGGGATTGTCAAGGCAGGATGTGAAGTTGTTTGGTTTTGTAAGATGCTTGAGGATATGCAGATGTCACCAACAGGACCGACTATTCTGTCTGTTGATAACAATGGCGTTATCAAGTTAGCCCAAAATCTAGTCTTCCATGAACGAACCAAGCATATGGATGTTCACTGTCATTGCATACGCCAGTAGGTTGAAGACGAGACGATAGCCTTGCAGTATTCTCACCAAGCCTCTTGGTCTTGATAAGTTTCTCACATTCAAAGGACAGCTTGATGTTCTAGATAGATTAACCATTAAGGGAGGGTATTACGATAATAGATAATCGTCTATTATTAGTTAATGGTAATCTATTGTAAATATCTAGTTAGCTTTAGTTAGCTGTAGCTTTTTTAACTTTCTCTACTAGAATAGAATGTTTCTATTCTTTACAATCGTTTCATAGGAAACATCGTTTTATTCTTTTGTATATATTGACCTTTTGGTATCTGTTAATAATAAGCAAATATTTTCCAATTACTTCGTTATACTTGTTGGACATTAATTAATTAATCTTATCTTATCTAACAACTTCCTATAGCTATTTCCTATTTATCCAAGCTTCACCCTCGACAAGTTACTCTTTGAAGGCTTCCTATGATATTCATTTTGGCATTTGAAAACTCATCAAGAACCATACTCTCATCAGAAAAAACATCCGGAAAAACAAGCTGTTCAAAAAGTACAAAAAGATGTCACTTGATTAATTTAAGTTTCACAAGAAGTTATTCCTATTTGAATTTCACTCGGTTCTTGTAACTCTAAAAGACTAAAACCCTCTAACATACCCACTTGACTTATGATATTTCCACCGTCAAGGTTTGGCCTAAATATGAAACCTCTAAGAAATCTTTAGGATAATCGGAACATTTTGGGTACTTCAGCCATGCTGAGAACTTCATGTGGTTCCAAAATGACCAAAAAGTTCCAACCACGTCAAAAATGTATTGTATATGTAGTTTATAGTTGGCAGTCAATACAAGTGGATGTTAGCTCAAAATATTCTCATACAAAGTAATATAATATTAATTAATGTAGAGACTGATTTCTCTATATTGAACATATTGTGCGCCAACTCTCATGTGTCGAGTGTGTAACAGAAAAGATGACGATGACAAAAGTTAATATATTAAGCATAGCTGACTTCACACGAATTATAACTTCCAATTACAAGTTGGGAGTACACCAGTATATCTTCTTTTAAAGCAGCGTAAGTATTTGCAACCTATGGTGCGATATATCAAATTACAATTACAATGTGCATTCCATTTAAAATTCTCATTTTATTAACCCCAAGTATTGCTTGTCTGTCTCTTCTTTTTCAACACAAATGTCTCTGCCCCAAGTTTCTCTCATCAACACAATTATTCCTCTATAACCTTTGTTGTTTCCTCCCAGTTTCCATTGTTGATTTGAGGATGAAGACCAGTTGTCCATTTGAGGTGATTCCATCCAGGGATCATATTTGAACTAACTGTTGCGATTTAATTGGTTCATATTGGCAAACAATTTGTGCAATATCTTCATATTATCAATAATTCACAATGCTTTGGAAATCCTACAATGTTCTGCTGATTTACGTGTATGCTTCAAATATAATTATCAACAAGTTATCAGTAGAATTGAAAGCTTTTAACAATGCTCTAGCCATCACCATACTGTTTAAGGACTATCATACAGCAGTTAACTCACTCACTAGCCCTGAAGACCTTTGTCGTACCAATTTCAGGCAACCTGTAACTTGTTTACCATATTCTCCAGCATGCACTTGGCCCGATTTTATCCATATAGCAGCATTTTAAACTTTTAAAGTCAATCTAATCCATATGGTTTGTGATGTATTTGTTGTATTTTGTATGAAATTAATTGGCATTTTAGTGCACAAATTGTGTAAATGCTTATTTGTTTATTATTTTACTGCTCCCTTCATTAATTGTTGTCATAGAAGATCAGATCTGTCATCACAATTTACTTGTGAGGTTTTCTATATCCATTTTTGCATTGATTTATTATTAAGTTTTGATATTTGTTACTTTTTCTCAGCATTACAGGTGGGATTTAATACACTTTATTCAGTTTTTCATAATCATAATATGGTATAAATTACATATTTACCACAGGGCCTGCACTGGGCATTACAGTTTTTCTGAGATAGATTATGTCTTTCTCTTATATGACAGGCCCTAACCTAGATCCCCTCCTCCATGGATGCCCTCTACAAATCCAGCACGTTAACTCTTTACTGCTAGGGAGGCATTAATTTTTATTTGCCTTATAGTTGATACAAAGTAATTTATTTTTGCCTTAGACTTGACACAAGGTTTGATCCTCACCTTTTCAACAAGTTTGTTTTCCTCTAATTCTTGCTTGAAAGACCCCCAAATAGATTCTCATCGAATTTTCTGAGTTTTGGTTTCTTATAAGGAAATTCGACCCTTTTTTTGGGTTTGTTTTTGGTGTTCTCTGTTTTTTTTATGTTTTTTTATGTTTGCTTGAGAATTTGCAAAGGTTTGATAAATACAAGAACAAAGAAATTGCTGCTGAGAAAATGAATGAACATATGACAAATAGAGATAATACAGATACTTTTATTCTAGAATAAAGCTATTACACATATCCAAAGCTGTAAACATAAATCTCAACAAAAAAAAATAACTTCTTCCAGCTCTAATTTCAAGTACAAAACACAGCTCAAGGTCTGACATGATATTTCCAACCGATATGTATCTTGAACCAGCTCCAAAGTCAATAAGAAACCCCACATGCCACCTAGGGTTCGATGCCCTAATGCTTAAAATGGTGAGGCGTGCAGGAAAGTTGAAAATTTGATGTAGCAAAAATTTCTGAAAGGCCAGAGCTGCTAACAGCTGTCCCTGATCTGCTCAATTAAAGTTCTGCTCACTTCCAACAGTCAAATAAATAACCCTTTTGTTATAACAAATAGCTGATAACCTGCCCCAAGCTGAAGAGTTATGTCCCAGATATGATTTCTCATTTCTGTGGGCCACCAAACTGTCCAAGGTTTTTGTCCTTCGCAGTAGACCTGAGAATTTCTTCTCCATGCAGCTGCTGCTCTCAACAAAATGTGTTGTCAGAATGAGAAAAATGAAACCCAAATCTTCTTTTTAACTTTTCCCTTTTCCCTCCAAGAGGTTTGATTCACTTTTAGGGTTCCATGCTTTATAGTACTGAACTTTATTAAAATTATTTCTCCTCTAGAGGTTCAAACCTCTTGAGGGTCTTATTATGCATTAATAAAATGTCCACTTTTTAAAACATCTTACAATTCCTAGGTATGTGCCCCATGGAGGGGGGCACCCAATAACAATTGATTATATTATAAGTGAATTAAATTACTTTATTTTGATTTAAATTAAAACATTAGACCACAGCTTAACTATTCCTAATTTATTCATAAATCCATCACATAGACTTCAAAATGAAAACTATTGATTCCCACACCATCTTGGTGATGTCTAAATAAAGCAAGTGAACTAACAATCCCCTCCTAAAAAATGGGATCCTCCCTAAAAATTAAGAGCTGCGACCAAAGCCTTCAGAATGATCCCTAAGGTCCCTTGATGCATTCTGATCAACTCTCAGAGAATCCCTAAAATTTAGGAACCCCTCCTAAGAAATAGGAAACTGTCTCAAACTGTCCAAAATTGCATCCAAAGCCCCTGCATAGCACCACAAACCTCTAGACAGGTCCCCTATCCACTCTACTGACCTACAGGAACCCCACTAGTAGGCCCAACTTTGCAGATAACTGAGTTGTCTAAGGAAGGGACATTAGATTGATTTTGCCGATTAAGCCCATGTTTTGTTCCCTTCCAGCCACGTCAAGGTGTTCTGGGTTACAAAGTTGGCAATAAGAGCTTCATCACTTTGGAGTTGTGTCCATTTACCCTCATTCCTTGCTTCCCACCAAATTTTTAAAAAATAAAACATTTTTAAAAAAATGCCCCATGCCTCATCGTACCTACTTTCAACCTAACTTTCCCTATTTTTGCCATTTCAACTCATTCCCCAACACAAAAAACCATTCTCACCATTTTTTCTTGAAGCTAGTTTTAGAGATTGCTGCATCTTTTTTCTAAACATGAAGGTTATGGTAGAGTAAGATGAACACCAAAGGCTTAAAAATCAATGGAGAAGAAAGATTTAGCCAACAAAGGTAAGTGTTCTTTTTTTCCAGAATTCAAAAAACATCAAGTTTTCCTTTTCACTTTAAGTGTTTTTCAAAAAACATTTAAGAAATTTTGAACATTTTATGCATAATAAGAAGTTATGATGCCTGTTTTTTAATTTTATTTGTTAAATAATGTTTTTCATTTTAGGTTCCTTATCATAATGGCTGATTCTAGAAGATCTAGTTCAGTTGCCCGCAGCCAAAATGAAGAGTCCTCTTAGAATTGATGCAGCCCAATTGATGTTAGAATTGAGCCTTGGGTGAGTTTATCTTCAAAAATCGTGATACTCTTATTACAAATGTAATTGGTAAAATACTTGCTTGTTATTAACAGAGACCAAGAGGTCAATATATACAAAAGAATTGAACGATGTTTCCTTAGGAAACAATCATAAAGAATAGAAACATTCTATTCTAGCTAAAAGAAAGCTAACAAATAACTACAGACTAACTAATATTAGAAACATTCTAATATTTACAATAGATTACAAATAGATAAGCATTAACTAATAATAGAAGCTTCTCTATTATCATAAAAACTCTCACGCCAAATAAAGGATGAGTGCTCATGAGTGGTGGCATGTACATGGTCAACAGTCCATTTTCTTGCAGCCTCTTGTAGTTAAAACTCTCTCCCAAGTATGTATTTTTTATTTTATCATGTTTTATTCAATGCTATCATGCCTTATAAATTTATATTATCTTAACATATTTTTTTAATAATTTATGTTTTAAGTTCTGATTTTTGAGTTATAAAATTAAATACTAAATGTTGTATGCAAGCTCAAGAGGTGGCAACTTCTTCAAGTGAGTGGAATTGGAGTAGTGAGTGGAATTGGAGTACATACTCCTCTGTCCACTCAGTCCAGTGCAATAGTTTGGGTGCAAAACATGCTGAGGATTGGTCTGCATTCACTTCAACCTTCATCAATTGGTATATAAGAAACCTCTATACAATGAGGATGTGACAAGGATTGGGATCTAGCCCCAGTGTGTGCTGATTTAGATGCTATAGTTCCATAGCTTGCCCAAGTCTATACAAATGAGGCATCTTTTGCACTTGACCTAGACATAGCTAGTGGGAGTTGCAATTCAACAAATTGTGGTTCAAATGAAATTGAACAAAATGTTGAACTCAATGTTTCCAATCAAGATTAATATTGATTGAAATTTGGATTTTCATAGCATGATGACATTTTGAGACTAAGATATTATCATTTTTGCAAATTATGAATATGATATTCTAAGGTAATTAAAAATGTTATTTATTTGCAATTATGGATTTATGAGTATCACTCTTCTTATAGTTGTAGTAATATATATAGACACGCAACCAGATCAAAGGGAAAATACTTTTGTACCCAAACCAATATCCTATACCCCAATTGGCAACTTACAGTTGGGTAGTGTTCATAACTTCATACCATGTAAGTGTAATTCTTAAGATAGATAAGAATTAGGTCACGCAAAAATAGCATAATACTTCAATTCAAGTAAGAAATCAGTTCAAGATTATAGCTGCGATCATAGTTTAAAAACTCAATATCGGCAATATCTTGACCGGCCCAAAATTTTTGAAAAACTCAAAATCGGCAAAAACTCGGCGAAAAAATCGGCAATAAATCGGCACTTTTATCGAACATTTGAAAATATAAACTTTCTTAAAATATTCTTAAAAACGCATACATACACACCAAATTTGTAGAATATATAATAATTTGAGATATCCACCATATATCATTCAAAGTTTTGAGTCAAACAGTAATTCATAGCAAGTGGAACTTAGTAAATTAGCATACTGCTAGAATCATATACCAAAAAACAAGTACAACATCTAAGATTCTGAATAGAAATAAGTTTTGATACATAGAAGTCAAACTCTATGAAACTACGACTTCTGAAAACATATTAAGTTCAAGTTTCGATATCAATGAAAACTAAAAGAGCAATCATAAATTGCGTCTAAGTAAAACTCAAAAGAGATCATTACTGCTGGGTGGGTGGTGTTGAAGTAGTTGTTGTGGAAACATCCTTAACAGGTGCCCTTATAGGTGCCTCGCGCTCAACAGAAACCTCTAATGGATGACCAAGCTCATGTTCCTTCTCACGTGCTGCCACATTTGCATCCCACTCATCTGCTTCTCTCTCAAACTCGGCTAGTTGCGCATCTGTCAATAAAGGTTCACCAACATCCCCATCCTCATCATCAAGAGGAGCAATCCAATCGGCTGAATATGGATAAATGTCATCCAAGTCAAGTGCTTCATATAAAACTTGCCCTTTCACCTTCTCGTGCAAGAGAAGATTGTACTTCACATAAACCAAATCATTCAGGCGCTTTTGAGTCAACCTATTACATTTCTTTCTGTGTATGTTTTGAAAAGTACTACAATTTCTCTCACAACCAAAAGCACTACAAGGCTGCGATAAAATTCGGATGGCAAGTTGTTGAAGATTAGGCGTTGTAGCACCATAATCTTCCCACCACAGATCTGTAAGGATTGAAAAACATTTATGATGTGGTAAAACTTCCAATAAACTTCACGAGTGAAATAAATGGTATGATAAAACTAAACACGTGTTCTTTTCTACTTGGCTGCAAGGTGTATCTCCTACATTTGCAATTAGGAGAAGAAAACAATGGCCCCTCTTCCCTTTTGTAGCTCTGCAACTCATCAAGTATGAGGTCTTTGAGGTCCGTATCAGCAACCAATCTTCGAACACATGTCCAAGCCAATTTGAACCTTTGCATTTGCTTTAAAAGTGTTGGAGAAATAGTACTTGGGGTTCAAGAAGTAGGCAGTTGGCTGAATGTGATGGTGGAGTTGTCTATTCCACCTATGATCAATGATGTTCCATATGGGTCTATATTTGGTCTCATTTGACCTATACAAGTGTTGAATGGCCTCTTTGGCCCTATTCGTGGCCTCATATAATAACCCCATAGGGTTTTTATCCCCATCCACAATTCGTAGAACCTTCACCAACAATTATGACACCTGTACATAATAAAACATACAAAAATCAGCCAATGAAAATATTTTAAAATTAAATACTAAATCATCAATGAAGACTTGAAAACTTACTTTGAGAGTCTCCTCCATTAGCTTTTCAAAGCTAGCATCAAACACAATCTTACTAATCTTCTCTGCTTCAGGCTTCCTGGCATAAGGACTCTCTAACCATTTCCTAAGATCTAGCAATGTCTCAAATATGCTTTGCAAATTTAGAAAATTAGTAACAAAGCGTGTGACCCCTGATCGTACAAGATCCTTACCACTAGTGTACTCTCTCATAAAATTCAAGACCCATGTATGATTGTAGGTGTACTTCGCAATATTCCTTCCATCTTCAACCACCTTCTCCACCCAACTCAGTTTCCCTAGATCCTCAAGAAGCAAGTCAAGACAATGGGCAGCACAAGGGCTCCAAAACAATGTGGGATGTCTCTCCATCATAAGTCTACCGGCTGCCACATATGCAACGGCATTATCAGTCATGATCTGGATGACATTAGCCACTCCCACTTCTATTACCACCTCATCCAACATGTTAAACAAATTTTCTGCATTTTTTACTTGATCAAAGGCATCAACTGATTTTAGAAATACCAACTGCCCCCCTCAAGCAACTATAAAATTGATGAGCGTCCTATTCTTGCCATCTGTCCACCCATCAGTTATAATAGTGCAACCTTTATGTTCCCAAACTTTTCTTTGCTCTTCCACAAGCTGATGAATATTTCTTACCTCTTCATTTAACAACAGCCCACTCACCTCATAGGGAGTTTGGGGGCTTGAACCCCTTAACAGACAAAGAAATGGAAGTTACCACTTGATCCCAATACGGACTACATAAAGCACTAAAGAGAATATCATTGCGGATCCAAAATCTTGTAATTTTCACCTTTGTCTTCTCATGCATCTCTTTGTTCCATCCAGTGCCTAGCAAGCCAGGTTGAGCACCAGGAGTGTTACGTGGAACCCAAAAGTCTACTAGAGACCCACTCGTACTTTCTGATCCTCGCATCCAAGGCCCAATAGAAGAAGAACCTTCTTCACCTATTTGTGATCTTGTAGAATTAAAAATCCCCATTGGGGCTGCCATGGCCTCGATTATCCTCTTTTTTTCTGCCTTACTCTGTGCATATTTTTGTAGGCTTGTCAAAGCCTCTCATGTAACCTCTTTTGAACATACTTCACACAATGTAATATCATTGCATGGAATCTTTGCAAGATGGTATTTTCTATCGGCTTATGCCTGAAGTCATATGCTTACGGCAATGGATACATTCGACATGTCCATTGATTACCCCTGGGATCCCATGTTTCCATAAAGAGTCCTTACCTCTACCACCACCAGTCATCTTGTTTCTATAGATATTAGGTATTGCACTGACACTCAAAGTCTACACTCTGCAAGTATAAGAATGAACAATTATAAATTAAATAAGTTTGATATCAACCATAATTTCTAACAATTTTTACAGTAATATGAAACTATGATTATATATAATTTAATGATCTAATAAACATTTACAAGTACAAATTTCATAAATAATATAAATTTAGAAATTATATTTATTAAATTAAACACAATGAAGTTATGAACAATATAAAAAATTCTAAGAAAAATCATAATATAAAATTTTACTAAATATTAAAATTGTACACATTTTAATAAATTAATACGGCATAATTTTTAATTAAATATAAACACAGTAACTATAAGTTTTAACTTTAGAGTTTAAAAACAACACAATTTTTTAACAAATACTAAATCCTAAACTAGCATACATATTACACTATATAAATTTAATAAAGCTTAAAATCTGTTCATACTCGTGTGCAGAATCGCTGCTCTGCGAAATGCTCCAACTTCCAACGATGGTCGTCTCTAAGAAATGAGCTATGGTAGTCTCTGAGAAATGCTCCACTTTTGAGAAGTGCTCCTTTGAGAAATGTTTGTGAAGTGCTCCACTTTGTCTCTCAGATATTTTGGAAAATGGTGGCAACAAGAACTTATGTGTGTAGCAGAAGAGTCTTTGCACAATAGCAAAATGCACCTTTACGCGCCAAAGAAGTTACTTTATGGTATCGAGTTTCAACCTGAAAATCCCATCTTTTTCATGATGGCATGGATGTTTGTTGACCAGAAAGAAGACCGATATATTTGCAAGAATTTCGCATTTAATGGCGATTAATTGCAATTTTTTTTAGCGATATCTTTGAATATATCATTGCCAATATAATTGCCGTTTATAATAGGGTCACTTTGAATCTGTAAAATACTGCGATATTGCCGATATATTGTAGTTATTTTAAACTCTGGCTGCGATAGAGATCTTTTCAAATAGAAATAATATTGTGTGAACAGCTGGAGATAAGATAAGATGAGATAATAATATTAATGTCCAAAAAGAAACCACAAGGGTTTATGGGAGAAGATATTTAAGATAATATGTGAGATAATATTATATAAGAGTCATGCATTAGGAAATATGAAGAGACTTGGTTTTTGGAAATTGAAGAGACCTTCGGTTGTGATATGAACAGTCTCTCAGTTCTATTAATATATGTGATTGTTTTGTGTAATGCACAATATCAAGAGGAAAGCATTGTACTTGAACATTTATTATATCAAAATATAGAGATTTTTTCCTGATGTGGCTGGGTTTTTCCCTTCAAGTTGAAAGGTTTTCCCAAGATAAGTTCTCGTGTCTTTTGTGCCTATTCTTATTCTACTTTTTCTTTTTTGTTGTTTCTACTTTTTCTTTATTGTTGTTTATCATTATTTCTGGCCAAAACATTAACAAAATCAACCTCAATCAACGAAAATACAGTTATGATAGATAAATATCTGCAGCACATCTTAAAATTACTGCAGAAAGAATGAATGAGGATTACTATTAGCATGCAAATACATATAAACACTCTTCCTAAAGGAGGATGACCCTTTTGAGAACGAATTTCTCAACTCAATCTCAAATGCAAATCACACACAATCAACTGCACCAATTTTAGATTCGTCATAACTTCAGCTGCAAATCACCAAGTCATGTCAAGTTGTCAAACTGTATCTTCCTACATATACTGGAGACTATGACTGGCTCTGTAATTAACTCAATAGAAAATGGAATTTCTTATTGTCCCCTCCAAGTGAGTAATACAGATCATTAATGTTCTGATCACTCGATATTGTTAATATCAACTCTAAACCTTAACCGGGGTCTTCAAATGGAACTGCCTCAGTTATTTTTACCTCTTCTAAATTTAGGAATCACTCATAATAATGAAACTCAAAAACTATTAAATATGATATTATCATAATGTAAATAATATGAACTGAGCTCTTAAGTACAAATAATGCGTGTAAGCTACAAAGTTTAACATTTATATCAATGTCCTCATTTTCTTTCATGTGAGTTCCTTAAGGGCTTAGCAATACCTCCTTGGTCAGAAGGCCTTTCTGCAGACAATGGAAAATGCTTTCGTTGCTCCTCTAACCTGAAATAGAAAAATAAGCAAACATAAATTTAATATTACCAAAATGATAAATTTAAAACTCAAAGAACATAGATAGATTCAGAAGTCGCATTGTTCAAAATAAACTAGACCAATAAAAACAGACTACCTATGATTTCCAACTTTCATATTCTACAAGAATAAAGTATGATGCAAAAAATTGCAGCATTTCAAATTATAGAATTATTGAACAAAGTTTCCTTAAAGGAAAAAAGGCATTTGTATTCTCACATCAACCAAGATCTATAAGCTAAAAGCCCTTCAAAGTATAGTGATTTTTTATGTAAGGCTGAAAATGTATTGATATAAAAAAATATTTTGTAATGTCCCCATTTAGGGCAATACCGTCTTATAAGCTACTGGCCAGTTTCCAAATTTTTCCATTGTAATGTTTCCTTTTTGGGACTTTCCTGAATTTAGTCTTAAAAGTTCAAACAAAGATTCCAACTTAAGATGAAAACCATACTATCTTTACCAATATAAATTTATAATGAAATTATCAGCTGTAATGTCCTTTATTTATTACAATCTTAGATAGTACCTATTATCTATGTTTAGTATCTAATGGTTATCTATTGTAATCTTTAGTAAATATTAGAATGATTCTAGTATTTAGTTTTTTGTTTCTAGAGTAGAATGTTTATATTCTTTACAATTGTTTCTTAAGGAAACATCGTTCAGTCTCTTGTATAAATTGATCTCTTGATCACTTTTAATAATAAGCAAATATTTTCCAATTACTTCGTAATATGGTATCAAAGCCAATACTCTAATTTTTTTAGAAAATAATTATAATTTCTTGGTTGAAATTATTTGCCTTTTATTTCCGAAATTATTTACATGCATATTTGCTTCCAACTCTCTCTATAATCTGACTAGGGATTCTGTTCTAAGAGATCTGAATCCACTGACTTCTGGTTCGGACCCATTTTTGTCCAAATCCGTCTGTTTTTTCTGCACATTTCTGCGATTTTTTGTGGTTTTTCTTGAAGAAGAGGTAGTTTTTTCAAAACCATAATTTTATGTACTAGATCAAAAAAAATTGAATATTCTTGGTGGATTTTTTTTGAGATCTCAACTAGGTTGTCATTTGTTTTATTTGGGTGCCTTGGGTTTTTGTGCCTCAATTTTCAGGCCAGCCAATCCAAAAACCGATGACATTCTTTCTAGGTTTTTTGAGCCATCTTATTGGTCATCCTTCATACTCATGCTTTTTCATTGGAAAACGTGCTATTGCATCTCTAACTAATATTTTGCTCGAGGAAAAATCAGAAGTTCAACGGTTGCAATTATGGCACGTAGAAACAACGGATGCTAACCATCTTCAAATATCGCGACAGCAATAAGGTGGTTCTGGTTAAAGCAGTTTTCTCAGCAAAGGTCCTTTGCTCCAGCTTTAGAAGGCTTTGGAAAAAAGAACATTTAATGCAACTAATGCCACAAGTTTAGGCACATGAAGGTTGAATGTCGAAAGTGCTTAGCTGCCCTATTTAAGCCATCTAGTTCGCAGCCCACAGCAAACAGTGCGGAGCACCTTGAGCAGACGATATCTGCATTTTACACTTTTTGGCAACTTTGTGCTCTGGATAGATTAACCATTAAGAGAGGGTATTACAATAATAGATAGTTTCTATTATCTCCGTTTTGTATCTAATGGTTATCTACTATAATTTTCTGTAAATATTAGAGTGTTTCAAATATTAAGTTTTTTGTTTCTAGAATAGAATCTTTCTATTCTTTACAATTGTTTCTTAAGGAAACATCGTTCATTCTCTTGTATAAATTGATCTCTTGATCACTGTTAATAACAAGCATATATTTTCCAATTACTTCGTGATATGATAAGGTATCCTTGGTTTAGGGCTTGCAAGCAATATGAATCACTAGAAACTGAGATTGAAAACTAAGTATCAAGAATCCATCCCAGCATCTAAAACTGGGATGAAAAGTTTTAAATCTTGGGTACAAGAAACAATGGCCTTGCGTGTCAAAATATTAAGTTATGGTGGAAAAGGTCATTTTTGGAGCCAAAAGCAATTAATAAATTATATTAATGGCACTTTATTATATTTTAATGTTGTGTAAAGGAAGCTTCTTAAGTGGAGTTTTTTTTAGGAAACTGGTGTCATTTGGAGATTATAAATATGAGGGCATTTGATGAGAAAAGTATCCAATTATTTAATTATCTTATCTTTCTTTGTTGTCATTGTGATACTTCTGAAGTTTGGATTTTCGTGCCCTTGCTGAAGTATAAGGGTTTGGTATCTACAACTGAAGTATTGTAGATTCAATTTTGAGATTGCTTGGCAAATTGTGCTAAGGTATATGATTTGTCATTTCTCCTACTGTATTAATTATTGCTAAGGAGAAGTTTAATTTTTCTTGTTGCTAGAGGTTGTTCTGGAATTTGTGAAGGGATTCACTGGAATTGTTATATCAAATTGTGTGCTGGTTAATTTGGAGTTGGTTGAGCACCAATTTATATCTGTTGTTGGGTGTTAATTTCTACCTGCACTTTGGGAGCAGCATTTTCCAAATATACAGTTGCATTTGTTGGTCGAAGAATTCTTTGTTGTTGCTACTCTTCATTTCAAAGAGCTTCAAGGCATGTCTTACCCGTAAGTTCATGGATTATAACTTTTAATTTTTCTAGGTATTGTTGATTTAGATAATAGGGGATATTTTATCAACTAGGTTGTTGGTATTTTGTGAAAATACTCAATATCTAAGTTGTTATTAAAATCTGAAATTTTTCAGCTGTATATTCCCTATGTAATATCTAAATATTTGAATTGAAATTATTATTGCAAAATATTCATTCTCTTCTATAAATTGATTTCTTGATTACGCATCATAAAAGATAAAAAGCCACAACTATCCTTTCAAATTTGAACAAATGTGGTTTAAGGATGAGGGTTTTGAATAAACAAAAGAAGGCTATAACGTCTCATTGGGATTAGAAAAGGAGAGGCAAGTGGATTGGTCTAATATTCCCCCCCTTTATACGAACAGGGGGGAACTTCAAAAAGCAAACGCGAGATGTGCCAATGGCAACCACCCAAGGAGGCTGGTTTAAACTCAATTTTGATAGAGCTTCAAGAGGGAATCCAAGCAGAGCAAGCATTGGTTGTAGTATCCATATCTCAAAAGGCATGGAGATAGCAAAGTTAGCAAGATATATAGGAATAGAAACTAATAATTGCACAGAATTAATGGCGTTAGTGACTAGAACTACGTAAAACTCTTGGTTGCAAGAATTTAGAGATTGAAGGAGATTCTACAATTATAATAAATGTTATAAGGAAAAGATCCCTCATTAATTAGAGACTGGACTCAATTTTATCTAGAGCCCTCGCACTATGTCAAATCTTTGATAAGATCATAACCAATCATATTTATTGGGAGGGCAATCAAAGAGCAAATGAATTAGCTATTATAGGTATAGAAGTAGGTCAAACATAAAGGCGAACTTTCATTATAGTAACAACATCTGAATTAGGGATGGTTTAGATTTTTGAGAATTTCAACCATAGTTTAAATCTCATTATCCTAGGGAAGACTCAAGGGTCTTTCTCTAGCTTTTACCAACTTCCTACATCTCCCATCGCAAGACAATATGATTAGATAGACCAATTAGTTCTGGAAGATGGAGTTGGAGCCTAGGAAAATGAGTTCAAGGTGAATTTGGAGGTTATGGAATCTTTCAGATTGGACTCAGTGGACATTCATAATGACGGGGAACTTCTCTACCCCGATTTTATGCCAGAAGAGTTGTTAAGTATTTAACCTGATAACATACAGATCTGGAAGTGCAAACCGCACTAGACCTTCTTACCTCAAATACCACAAGTGTTTCTTTGAATAATATAACCTTCTAGAGAGCCAGCGACTTCTTAGAAATTGTTTGGAAATAGTTAACTAATCCAACACACTTTCTTAGCTAGCAAATGTTATAAATTTCTTTACTAATTGCCGATTTCTAGAGGGGTTATATTTGTTAACTTAGAGGAGACATGACTCTTTGAGGGACATACCCTTTAGTATTGATATTTAAGGAGGTTATTGGTGTACTTTTGAGAGCACACAGTTACAATTCAGTCTGCTCCTCTAAGCATCAATATCCAGTAATTACATTGCAAAGATACTCCCATTTAATCAAAGGTTGATTATTCCTTCTTGCATCGGCATAGAGAAGTTCAGTGTTCAACATGCATTACACAATTAGATTATTAAAAGACCATTCCTAGCAATCAAGGACTAAAATAAAAGTCTGATTCAAAGCATACAGAATTTGCAGAATCTTTACATGGTATCAGACCTCTGGTAGTCAAACCTAGGCTCTACAAAATTTAGTTATCAGACTTCATATATATCTAGCAACTATCTCCTATCTTCAATGGCATACACAATCAGACCCGAGGACAGGTTTGATGGGAAAGAGCACTTTGAGGCCTGGAAATTCAGAATCATGATGATTCTTGAAGAAAATGATGTAAGACAATTCGTTGACAAAGCATCCAAACAACCATCAATTGAACCTCATAAATCTATCTAAAGCAGAGGAAATAGAAAAGCCATTCAAATCATTTTAGATGGAGTAAAAAATGATATCGTACCTATGGTTACAAAACATCAAACTGCCTTGATATAATGAATGCATATGAAGTAAACAATGCAACCAAGGTTCTCGCACTGAAAAGGCAACTAAATCACATTCAGATAAAGAAAGAAGAATCGATGAATTCATACTTCCAAAGGGTTGTCGGCATTAGAGATGAACTATCAAGTATAGGAACCACTATTAGTGACACAGAATTAACACTAATGGCTATAGATGGATTGCCAGATTCATGGGAAACATTTGCATAAGGAATAAGTGCCAAAGATAATCTTTTGCACTTCAATAGACTTAAGAATGATTGTCTTCAAGAGGAATCCAAAAAACTGAAGAAAGGAGGGAAACTGAAAACAAAAGATGAAGAACTTCATGTTCTTAATACAAACTCCTATAAAGGCAAGAAGAAGCATTTCAAGAAGAAAAAGGGAAATCAAAAGAATGGAAAACCCAAGAAAGATCTATCTAAAATAAAATGTTTCAGATGTGAAAAATTTGGACACTACAGATCTAATTGTCCTGAAAATTCCAAACAACAAGCAAACTGTACAAATGTTATTAGGGAAGAAGATACTTATGATCCTAAGAACCGTATTTTGTATTCCTCGCTATCAAATGAAATTTCAAATAAAGCATGGGTAATTGATAGTGGGTCTTCTAGACATATAACGGGATACAAAGAAACACTAGAATCTTTATCAGAGAAGGTTAACGGTGAAGTTCCCATTGGTGATAATTCAACACACTCCGTTGAAGGAATTGGAAATTACACTTTGAAACTAAAATCAGGAAATACTCTTCTTCTCAAAGGTGTACTCTACGTACCAAGAATTAAAAGAAATCTAATTTCAATTACAGCACTTGAAAATGATGCGCATAATGTTGCATTCGTGGATGGCAAAGTATTATCTTGGGCAAAGAACTCCTCCATCAAGAAAGCAAACTTAATTGGTAAGAGAAAAGGATATTTGTATGAATTGAATACAGAATCTAGTCAATCTATTCAAGCCTTAGTTCATGAAGCTGCAGGTATAAATGAAATATGGCATAGAAGATTAGGGCATCTAAATTTCAAAACTTTATCAACTATGGAGAAGATGGTTACTGGATTACCGAAACTAAATAAAGACCACTCAAGTATTTGCAAAGGGTGTGCTCTGGGTAAGAACGCCATTAGTCCTTTTCATGATAGCACTAGAAAAACAAATAATGTACTAGAATTAATTCATTCAGATTTATTTGGACCTATGCTTGTTCCTTGTCTTGGAGGATTCTGGTATTATATCTTGTTCATAGATGACTTCTCTAAGAAAACATGGATTTACTTTTTAAAATGCAAAGAACCAGAAGAAATCCTACAGAGATTTAAAGAATTCAAAAACATTAACTGAAAAATTTTCACGGCATAAAATTAAAACTGTTAGAACTGATAATAGAGGAGAATATACCTCAGACTTGTTTAAAAGGTTTTGAAAAGAATCAGGGATTAAGAGGGAGTACATTCTTCCTTATAATCCATAACAAAACGGGGTAGCAAAAAGAAAGAATAGGACAATTATAGAAGCTGCTAGAGCCATGATTTTTGATCAAAATCTGGAATATTATCTTTGGTCAGAAGCCTCTTGTACTACTGTATTTATTCAAAACAGAAGCCTTCACTCCTACCTTAGAGATAAAACTCCTAAAAAAGTATTTACCAAGGTTAAACCCAGTATAAGTCATCTTAGGATTTTTGAATGCCCTATATATATCCATGTTTCAAAAGAAAAGAGGACCAAGTTAGAACCCTCTGGGAGGAAAGGTATTTTTGTAGGGTATAATGACACATCTAAGGCATATAGGATTTTCATACCTGGACAGAAAAGTATTGAACTTAGTGTTGGTTCCCAAAACCGCAGATTGGAATCCTACGAGCCTTGCCTACTCGATACTGGAATATCCAACTGGTTAAGGCCAACTTAATGGGATCAATCAATATGATCTAAATCCCCTGCTCTTCCGGCTCTGCAAGACCGAGGCGGGTGCACCTAATCTTGGATGAAACACGTAGATCCAAGACACTTAAAACATATCAATCAAAGCACAAACACAATAAATATTTTCCAAATAGCAAGAAGTATAGGATAACTTCAAACTTGAGATTTATGAACTAAGAACGTAAGAAACTGATGGAGATAACGTTTAAATAAAGGATAAATATAGATTAATGCAATATATGAATATATTATTTTTTCAAAGGCAAGAATTCAAACAATTGCTAGCATCTGGATTTTGAACTAAGAGGAAAAGACCAGTGCCTAATTAGACGGGCAATAGAGTCAGAATTTATCAACTGAAACGTACAACTTTATAAAATCTAATATATTTAAATTATAAATAATTTTAATATTCAGACGTGAGGGATCAATTATTTAAATGCAATTTTAAATAAGTCTAAAATGCACTTTAACTCTTACAGAGACAAATTAGACATAAATATGGAAACAAATAAAATATTTCACAATATTTATGCTTATCGAATTTAAAATGCGATAATGATCCTATCCAATTATCCTGAATATTAAAATATTTATAAAAAATAAATAAAAGACATTTATAAAGGACACAATTAATAATAAGTTAAACTCTAATGCAAACATATTAAATAAATTCTTCTTACAGATTTTGCTGGAAAATAAAAATTATATGTAGACTCTCTTCAGCAAATTTTCAATCCTAAACTTGCATATAAATCTGCTCAATAATCCAAAATCCAGAAGCTTTGTTCAATTGTTCATTTCTCGACCAAATAAATGATGTAATATATCCTTGTACATAGGCTGGAAAATTATTTTGAAAAATATGAATGAGTATCTCCTCTCCCTTTGTTTGATATTACATCTGTATTTATAGAGAGTGAAGGGTGCTCGTTGTTTTTCCAAGCACCGCACCCTTTCATAACTAATACCGAATTTTTAATATGATTTTACTTCTGGTATAAGCGGCAATTAAATTATTGTTTTATAATCTAGAATGTTAAAGCAGCGGCTATAACATGATATGATACGTGCATCTCAAAGCACAACTTCTTCCATATGCTTTGTGTGAATCAACGCCATCTTCAGATGCTTTGAGTACATTAAACCTGCAATGAACACAGAGAAGTGTTAGATATAAGTCCATCAAATATTAATCAATATGCAATAATCCTCCGGCTTCTATAGAAACCGCCGGCAAAGTCTCTTATGATAGCAAAATGCAAAGCATAGAAAGAATCGCGTGAAGACACCAAAATCTCCTTCAAAGGTAACTTTTCGGCATTCGAAACTCATGTTCCTCTATCTGCATTTATATTTGGATGTATGTTCTAAGACTGATTGGTCATGTCTTCCTTCTTTGCAACTCCTATGTCTTTATATATGTTGTAGTAGTCCTCAAATGTATTTCTTCTTCTTCTTCTTTTGTATCACATGGAATGAACAAGTCTATCATATTATTTGTGATTGTTGTGTATGAGAAAGGTCATGAATTTCATATTACTGTTGGCTTACAGATTTCTTGTCTCACAAATATTTTATTAGTATGACTATACATCTATATTCTCATAGCTGACATCATTCCTTTATACTTAGCATACCCTCTTCCATTGTGGTGTTAATATTGTGACTAAAACTTGATGCTGTAATCCTGAAACACTGTTCTGCTGTAATATACTGAATGTTGGCATTATTAATATCAACGGCAAACATTATTTGGGCCCTCTTCTTCTATCGTTGCAATCAGTGTTTGATCCCCTGTCAATTCTTACTGTATCATAAACATGCAGATGTTTATATTATATTCAATTTGATTTGGAGAATATTTGCTGGGACTATTTATTTCACTGACTAGATTAGACTCTGTTGCTGTCTATTGGATTAGATATGATGTATGATTCCTTCTTGTGTATAAATATCACCTGCCCTCCAAGTATGTATGCCTGTAATGAAATTCCATATTTGATATTGTATTACAGTAATTCCTAAATCAATATTTCATTTTGCTGACAGTTCATCTTTCTTTTCTTCAGTTTATGAATGTGAATCTCCTCTATCCTCAGTTTGCGCATTCCTCAATGATACAAGTAACCGTGTTTTTGCAGACGTGTGTTTGTGCATAGAGTAATCTTCTCCGTAGCTCTTAAGGGTAAATGACTTCCTTTCTTTTTTGTAATTCCCCTTCATGAGTCCCGCGTCTCTTTTGTCCACTATATAGCGATGCCCAGATATTCTCCTCTATTTACGCTGGTTGGTCTCTTGGTCCGCTCTGTCCATATTTCTCTGCCGTCTGCTCTATATGAACTTGAATGTCCTCGCCACCCCCCCAATTTATTAGTAAGATGGATAAAAACAAAAATTCCAGCGTAGAAGAAAACTTCTGTGAAAAACATAATGAGAAAAACAGTACTGCTGGTCCCAAAGTCAATAATCATAATATCTGCTAACTGCAAGCTTGTTGAAAATGTATATTTTCAAATGTCAAATCACAGTGGATAACACTTGCTTCTCACGGCACAAGCAATGCATCCAAGATCTGTTTTGCAAATAGCCTTCACTGGTAAAGAGATATCCCTTTGTATTAATTCAATTTGAGTAGTTCAGATACATTTACTCCAAGTATTTCAAAAAGCAATGTAGAGATATCTTTGATACACAAAATGGTCAATAAAGCGAACAATATGGTGCCTGTACCCTGTCACAGCAAATTTCCCCTTAATCACATCCCAGCCTTGGTTGCTGAAAGGATCCCCAAACCTGCACATTTCAAGCTAGTGAATATGAAGATTCCCTCCTTAGCATTTCAAACATGACATTTGGGAATTTGAATATTGCAAAAAATGTAGAGTTCCATCACTTAGTAGGGATGTGATCTTTAAGATCTTGCATTCAAAAGAGCCATAAGTTCTGAAGAACCTTCTCCTTTATCTAATTCTGAAAGAAATAGTGAATCTAGGTCCTAGAGGGAGTACTTGGAAGAAATCGAAGATAAAATTCAAAATATGAATGTTGAAGAAAATCAATATTCAAATAAAAGACCACTTTGGGCCATTAAAACAATCGAGGCAACTCAAGACTTTGCTGCACCTTCCGGAACAGTTAGAGAAAGTAAAAGACCTAAAAGATTCTCTAATTATACAGCATACATGAGTGATTATCCAAATCAGAACCAACCAATCCTTTTGATGCTATCAAACATATAGCTTGGAAAGAAGCTATGACAGAAGAATACCAATTTATTGTGAAAAATGATGTTTGGGAAATTGTTCCAAGACTAAAAAAAAAATCTGTTGTTTCTTCCAAGTGGATATTTAAAATAAAACATGTTGCTGACAGTAGCATTGAAAAGTATAAAGCTAGATTTGTAGACAGAGGATTTTCTCAGAAGGAAGGGATTGATTATGAAGAAACCTTTGCTCCTATTGTCAGAATATACCTCCGTAAGAGCAGTCTTAGTGATTGCAACATCAAAGGGATGGAAAGTACATCAGATGGATGTAAAAACAACATTCCTAAATGGAAAGACTACAGAAGTATATCTGGAGCAACCTAAAGGATTTGAAACTCATGATTCTAACGCTTTTGTTTGCAGGCTCAAGAAAGCTCTCTATGGGCTTAAACAAGCTCCCAGGGCCTACTATGAAAAAATTCATAAGTATCTCACCGGCTTAGGATTCTCCATGAATGAAGCCAATCCAAATTTATATTATAAAAAAGATAAAGATATGGTAATTCTGATACTATATGTTGATGATTTGCTAATAACAAGTGATGATCATCTCATAGATCAGTGCAAGAAAGATCTAACTAGAGAATTCGAGATGAAAGATTTGGGACTCCTTCATTACTTCCTAAGACTAGAAGTACAGTAGGTTTCTAACAGTATCATACTTAATCAAAGGAAGTATACATCAGATATTTTGAAGAGATTTGGAATGTGGAATTGCAAGCCTATGTCTTCTCCAATGAAGACTAATCTACATAAACTTAAAGAAGCAACAACAGAATCACTTTCCATAGATTCTACTCTCTACAGACAAATGATTGGGTGCCTTATGTACTTAGTAACTACAAGACCGAATATTTGCTATGCTATTAATGCCTTGAGTCAATTTATGTATGAACTAAAGGAGATTCACCTAGTTGCGGTTAAACACATTATGAGATACTTACAAGGCACTCTTAATTTTGGACTCAAATACGAGAAAGTTGGCTTAGACTTACATGGATTCACTGATTCAGATTGGGGTGGAAGTGTTAAAGACAGAAAAAGTACTTCAAGATATTTCGGTTTAGGATCAGTAATGATATCTTGGATATGCAGAAAGCAGTCTTCAGTAGCTCAGAGCTCCACAGAAACCGAATACATTGCAGCAGCAATGGCCTCTCGAGAAGCAGTCTAGCTTAGGAAGTTACTTGTGGGATTATTTGGGCAAGCCATGAATCCTACGATTACTCATTGTGATAATCAGAGTTCCATCAAGCTTTTAGTGAATCTAGTTTTTCATGACAGGTCCAAGCATATTGAAATTTCTTACCATTACGTAAGAGATATGGTAGACAAGAATTCTATAAAATTAAAATACATTTGCACTACAGATCAGACAGCAGACATACTCACCAAACCTCTATCTAGAGTGAAGATAGAACACTTCAGAAGGAGACTTGGTATGGTTGAGTTGTAATCCATATGTACTCTTTTTATTATTAATAAAATTATTTTATTTTATTTTGTCAGGCAATTGATTGTAATGGGCTCCACCATTTGCATTTATTATTTAAGAGGTGACGATCTCTAGGATAATGAACAATTGTATAAAAGACATTATGAGAGATGACGATCTCTTGGATAATGTGCTAAACAGTAGATTTCTACTATAAGATCTAGTTGAGTTTTAGATCATATTGTGATGTGGACATTGCTATGTCTATGAGTCACAATTTGGATAAAGGAAGAATTTTAGTATTCTCCGGATTTATCCTGTACTCTGATAGATCTTAAACTCAGGATCTTGTTGTGATATAGAAATGCCAGTTTTTATGAGTCACAACTTAGATAAATGAAGAAATTGATTTGCTCTTCAGGTTTATACTGTATCTTATCACTAGTAGCGGTGATTTGTCATATCACAAGTTTAGTAATATGGCATTGTATCATGTGTTCTATGATACCAAATACTAAGAAGATTCAAATAGATATAGAGTATTAATTCTTGCTTATTCATCTCTACTGATGTTGCTAGATATAATATCTCTCTGTATGATTATCAAGTTAAGAGGGAGTGTTAAGTATTTAACCCAATAACATACAGGTCTGGAAGTGCAGACCACACTAGACCTTCTTACCTTAAATATCACAAGTGTTTCTTTGAATAATATAACCTTCTAGAGAGCTGGCGACTTTTTAGAAATTGTTTGGAAATAGTTAACTAATCTAACACACTTTATTAGTTAGCAAATTTTATAACTTTCTTTACTAATCGCCGATTTCTAGAGGGGTTATATTTGTTAACTTAGAAGAGACATGACTCTTTGACGGACATACCCTTTAGTATCGATATTTAAGGAGAATACTGGTGTAGTTTTGAGAGCACACAGTTACAATTCAGTATGCTCCTCTAAGCATCAATACCTAGTAATTACATTGCAAAGATACTCCCATTTAATCAAAGGTTAATTATTCCTTCTGCATCAGCATAGAGAAGTTCAGTGTTCAACGCACATTACGCAATTAGATTATTAGAAGACCATTCTCAGCAATCAAGGACTGAAATAAAAATCTGATTCAAAATATACAGAATTTGCAAAATCTTTACAAGAGTAACATAGATTTATTATTGTTTGTATTTTTATGTAACTAAGTCGGCAAAACACCCTTTGGTGTAACAAACTGATAATCACGCTACTTAAGATAAGTTTCTCAGTTGAGGAATGACTACTTCGCTTTATTAGTGTATTTCCTGATGATGTATATATATATATATATATATATATAAAGAAAATGCTTTTATAATTTACATTTTGTTTTCATGTTTCATAACTTTTCAGAGCTTTATCCTTAACATAAGTGCAAGATGTAGTGCTTAGATTATATACAAATACTGATCAGAGGCAAAAGGAGGGAAGGATAAGGAACGACGTAGGGGGGAGGCAGAAAAATGTAACTTGGAACTAAAGTTGATCATCCGGATATATCCATGTACTTTATGATGCATCAAGGCTTATGTCGCTTATCTATCAAAAAAAACTTAATATTTGCAATATGTGTGTATGATAATATATATAGGACAATTCTTGATTAATATTCTAAACTCATTCTTCAATTTGATTCTGAATATTACTTTTTGTTGTGATCATATCTATTTCAAATCAATGTATTATTTCTCCATTCTTACTTTATCTACAAATGAGTCTTACTCCCCTTTATAACTTCTAATATGGGGAAGCCCTTTCTTTTGCAAGGGATATAACCTATTACATCCCAAAATTTTGACCTAATTTTAAACTTGTTCATAACCATTGAATTTAACGAATTTTTCTTTCATGATCATGTGAAATAGGTAGTTATTTATATACGTTGTATTAACTATTAATGAAGATGGTCATTAACCATTAATTGTTATTATATGATTAGCAATTGCTTGATTTTAAATAATGATTATTATGTTTATATGGAATTATTATAGAATTGTTATTATAGCAAAATTGTTTTCATGGGTGATTGCAGGAGAAGATTTAGAGTGGGGAAGCATTGCTAAACGGGATCATTGGAATGGGATGTTCACTTAGTTCAGTCATCAAGATCGGCAGGTATGACCTTAAATTTCTTTGAAAAGGACGCAACGACTTGATCACAGGATACATTTATGGCACCTACATGAGCTATTAAGAAAATAATCTAAACATAAAATAATCAAATTAAAATATAAAACATACCTCAAAGGTTTTTAGTTGATCTTTCAATATATATATATATATATATATAGATGAACATATAAATATAAAAATGAAATGGCACCATTTATATTAAAATAACTTAATAAAATGATGTCACCATAAAATAATCAAATTAAAATATAAAACATACCTCAAAGGTTTTTAGTTGATCTTTCAATATATATATATATATAGATGAACATATAAATATAAAAATGAAATGGCACCATTTATATTAAAATAACTTAATAAAATGATGTCACCCCATTGATATACTTACATGAACGTATATAAATATATATATATATATAATACTTGAAATTATAATCTTTCCAACTCTTTCTTCCAACCTTTTTACTTTCCTTTCTTATGCAATCAATTTTTTAAAAAATTTGGCAATTCAAATTGTCATATAATCTTGAAAACTAATGGAAGCCAAGAAGGCGTGGCTCTCCTTTTAACTAAAGTCGTGTATGAAGTCCAGCACCTTTTTATATATACTCGTCTGCCTTGCCGTGGAGACACATTCAACCCTTCATTTTTACTACGTTCTTTTTCTTTCTTTTGCCATCACCAACACCCAAATTCATACAATACTATGAGCCGAAGTTCCATTTCTTTCTTCCAATCTAAGCATCCACTTCAAACAGTAACCCTACTGTATGAACTCGGCTTTTGAAGTATTCTGCATTAAACGTCTGCAACGTCAAAAGAAGAGTAGATTTCTCATTCGGTTGCAGGGATTCAAACATATCCAATTTATAAATCAGGTCATGCTATGATATTTCAGTATTATTTTATTACTTTCCAAACAGCCAATAAGGCAACTAAGATTTTCTCTTTTCCGGACTCATTTTCAAGATACAATTATGAATTTACCTACATATTCAATGTCCTTTGTTATCAGTCCATTTCCTTAAACCTTCATAGTAATTTAGATACCACCCTTATGTAAGCGTTTTTCAAGTACAATAATATCTGAAATGAGATACTATCCAATGAATAATGCTGATCTCAAGAACAAGTATTATGATGCCACAAATTACGATAAAGGATATTAAGAGCAGAATGCTCATTTCCAAAACACTTGCGATTCACCGGCAATGTAGCCATGAAGGTTGAAGAGGTGTAAAACGGGCAGAGTGCTCAAAATCTTTCAAGCACCTGGGAATCACCTGCTATGTAGCCATGCATGGTGAAGAGGTGGACTGAATTTGCAAGAAAAATAGAAGAGAAATCGGACATGAATCACTTAAAGGAAATATAATTAATAGCTCATGCTCAGTCCTGTAATGTAACTTGTTGTCAAGTTGAGTGGTGGTGATCCGGACGTTGAGCCCATTGGAATGATGGGTGTTTTTAATTTAATCCATCTTTGTTTTTAGATATGAAAAGCCATTTGTTACATAACCCTTCACAAAAGGATAATTGTGTACTATTTCATCATAATCAAACCTTACTATTTACTTTCTTCTAATTCTCGTTTACCCTTAAAATAAATTATTATTTACTTTCCTGATTCTAGGTGGCACCTTTAAATTAGTTGCTGCCATTTTCATTCCCTTAATATAGGTGAGACTCTAGCAATGAATTGCTATTATATTTAATTGAATAACTGGCTTTTCTTTTTTAATTACCAATGCAATTTCTAGCAAGAACATTACACTAATAAGATCTAGTTGAGTTTGGGAGAACTCCAAACTTGTTAGAGAATGTATGTTGCATGTTCAATATTTTGGATTTCTATTTGTGACATTGACTCATAGGGTGTTACGAATTGCTATGACACCTTCAAGTGTGTTTTTGGAATCCTAGGATGCACAAACTTCTTTGAAAGCACAACTATTTTTTATAAGTGACCCAATTGGCACCAATCATCATTCTACATCTTTAGTATTAAAATATTGTAATGTTTCTTATATGGTCCCCTTAAAGTTAGTCTTTAGTTTATTAAGTAGTTTCTATTTTCATCTTTATTTCACAATTGTTTCTTTTAAAAACGTCGCCTTTGTAAACCTATATAAAGAGCTTCAATCTCCATTGGTTAATACAAAATTGATTTACCATATCATGGTATCAGAGTAGGTTGATGGGTTTTCATAAAATTCTGCAAGCTATTTTATGAAAAATTTGGAGTTCATCTTCAAAGTTTTTGCTAAAATATCATGTTCCTGGTCGAGGGTTTTGATCACGTGATATGCAGGTTTGAGAAAGTTTCTGATTTTTTAAAGTTGCTTGTACTTGAATGTTTGTTTAATGTATTTGCATGTTGCTTGCATGTGCTTTTTGTGAGTTGTATGTTGCTTGCATATTTTGTTTACCATGCAAAGTCTCCTGTTTTTACACATGAAGGTTTCTTCGATGGTTTTCATAATTTTCTCCTTTTCAAAATTTCCAATGGGTTTTCATAAGTTTTCCCTTCAAAACATTTCCGATGGGTTTTAATAATTCTTTCTCTGTTTTCATACAAAAAAATTCTACAAAAATTACTGATTTTGTAATTTGCAAAGTTGTGTGGGATTCCTTTGTGGGTTTTTGCATTTTCCCTGTTATAAAAATGATTTTAAACCCTTGTGTTTGGCAATATTTTTCTAAAAATTTGTGATTTTTTGCAATTTGTTTTGGGGCGTCATGCTTTTCTACAAACATTTGGAGGGTTCAAATCATGGTAATTGCTCTCAGTATGTCTCTAGCTATAGGGAGGGACAACTTTGTTATCTAACATCAGGTTGGACAGTTTGTAATGATTTTAGAAGTTCTGCAAATTCTGGGAGGATTAGTGGCGAACTCATCTTAGTGGCAGAATTAGTGGCAGAGTCAATGGCAGGCTCTTGTCTCTTGTTACAGCACAATTTGAAGAAGAGGGCAGCGTTCTCTATTTTTCCTTTACAAATTTTGGCTACTCTCAGTCATTGACATTCTACAAATCCAAGGAGGGTCTCACCAACAGAAAAATGTTCTGAAGAATTTATGACCACAAGACATGTATAGTCTTCTGCAGAGTGCAGCGTAGTTAGATGATGACCATTAAAGGAGGGTATTAGAATATTATGATGCTTCTTTAATGGCCATCAAAGTCTTTAGTTTATTACGTAGTTTCTAATTTTGTCTTTAGTTCATGGATTTCTCTTTTAGAAACATCAACTTTGTAAATCTATAAGGAGTTTTTATCTCCTCTATTTAATACAATATTAATTTACCATAAAATTTAGTAGCATCCAAATCCAACCAATGTTCAATCTAATTCAGTTTCGATGCTTTCCACAAGTTAGGTGAGTTATTAAATAATTAATTATACTATTTCATTAATGTGATATAACGGACTACTAAGTGTACTAACTTGTTGGAAAGGTAATGAAATGTATTAAAAGTTGCACACCTAGTTAAAGGGGCCTTTGCATATGAAGTTTTGTTATTATTTCAAAAGGACATTTTTGAGAGGGGAAAAAATATTTATATTTTTTAATTGCAAATTCCCTCCAAAAAAGCTATAAAAGAAAGTGCTGAGGCTCATTTGTTCATATGTTGAAGATTTCTATAACAAAATGTTGGTGGAATGAACTGGCAAGTACTCCCTAAAAAATATTTTGAACCCAAAAACCTTCATTTGATTGCTAACTTGGCTTGTGTTGTATTACAAGGAATTTTTATTGCGGCACAAAAAATGTGTTTACATTGTATTTTTAAGGGAACCAGATTTAGCATCAGCTAATCCATTTTTTCAAACCTCATTTTTCCCTTGAGAAAATGATGCCCAATGGGTACGCCATACACCTCACACTCTTTCAGAATATCCAAGTTATTGGGATTGAGTAGGGCCAAATAATGACATAAGCAGCACCATTTGATTTTCAATATTGTTGGGTTCCGATTTCAAGCTCTAGTAAGATAAGTAAGAAAACAGTGTTATAGGATGATTCAACTGTATACAGATGCATTGTTGATTTCTCTTTTGTTATAAGTGAAGATTTAGGATGCAGTCCCATGAGGGAGGCTTCAGGATCTATTCTTGTGAAGCAGGGTTCCATCAACTAAAAAAATATTGCTGCAAGATTAAATTGAATTTTTCCCTCAAAAGTAGCTGCATATTTAAGCAGCTTGGAAAGGTGGGGGGCTAAAATTTGCCCTACCAACTTAGGCTTTTTTCTGCCACTTGCTAATCATTTGAAATTTTTTAATTCTTGTAATTACAATATTTTTCTATTTTTTTATTTGTTTAGTCACCTAAATAGAATATGCTAAATAAAAAATTGATGAGACGGAGCTTAAAAATTTAAGCATGAACTCCACTAGAAAATTCATGGGACCTACTAAAATAATCCTAAAAAATCTCAGCAACACCAACTGAATTTTTTTAGGAAGCCCCCTTCCATAGGACCGCATGCTTACAATGATAATATCGGGGTTATAGTCAGCCGTGGTATCGTTTCCTATTATGCTGTTTCACCATTTGCAATTGACTTGGAAGTACTTGCTATAGAGGTGAACTGAGGTAAATCTATACACTGTTCTTTCCGAGGGAGAGGACTGGTTGCAGCCTCAATGTCTGCTGATCATTTTATGTAACCTCAGGTATATCACTATCTATCTAAAAGTTTCATTATGATTTTCTGAACATATTTAATTTGCAGGCAGGGGTGCTGGGGGGTATGTTTTTATCTTTTCCAGCACAGGCACAATGGAATGTCCCTTTTGCTTTGCAAGTTATATTTTCCTCTTGATCAAAATTTGGCTTGAAAATTGGAAGTTGTTTATTTGTTTCAGTTATTTGCCTCTTTCTCAAAGTGAGATTCATCTTGATTTGTTTCTGGTTGACTACTTGTCACTGTTTGCCTATTAGAAACTTTTACCATACCTACATGTTCATAGCAAAGGTGACAAGGTTGCCATTCTCGTTATCCAGTGGCTGCTCCCACTCAATCCCACCAATATCCAGATATATAGCAGAGACTCTATTATATCAAAGTTCACATCAATCCTGATTGTTCAGCATTCCCTCCTGTTTCCTAAGTTCGGATACTGTATCATATTCTCCTTTGACTGCGACAATTTACCTACTAGATTTTTCCCACCTGAGTTTACTAGGGACTAAGGAGAGATTTCCCATATAGAAGCAAGATATGGGAAATCTTCAATGGCATTGAAAGCCAGGAACAACATTTTACGAAAGGACCTGATTTTACAGAAATCAGCATCCTTCCTGAAAATCTTGGTCCTTTCTTGCTTTGTGGAGAATGTTTATATAAAGTGTCCAATTGACATTATTGAGATGTTGACTAATGTTACTAGTTCCCATTTTCTCGAACCCAAATACTCAAGATTTTGGGTCCTAGAAGGGACCCTGTTAATCTGCAAATCAAAGCCTTTTCTCTAAGCAGCCATAAGCTATTAACCATTTTACCCATGGAAAAATGTTCCTTTCGGATGTTTCCAAGATCTGAAGTAGCAATCATTTTCTTACTTAATTATATAAGGCCTGATAATGATTTCCTGAGAATATTTCTGGATGGAGTACTTGAGCTCCTCTTTGTAGATATGATTTAGTCAGCAGAGTGTGTAATCAATCAAATTCAAGTTCTGATGAAAAGTCATAGGGTGTTGGGAGGAGATTATAGCCCCACTCGTTAGCCTTTATTATGTCTTCGCATTTGATCAATATGAGAGAGAACTTTCTGTTTTAGGGAATGAAAGTAAGATTGAATGATGGAGGGGAGTGCATGAAACATGATGGTAAGGATTTTCTTAATGATAAAACAAAAAGAAATTCAAATACTTGGTAATAGTGCTTCTATAATAAGATTGATGCATTTGATGTATCACAACAAAGCTCTAAACATATTATGAATCTTTTAATTATTAACTTTGCAAATCTGACTGAGTAGTCCTACTAGACCTCATTCAATGTACTACCACTTCGCCATAAAAGCATATTCAAAATAAAGGAACAGAGAAAGAAAGTGATGCAGCTTGATGAATGTCACAAATACTATTGCAATCAATCAACTAGTACCAAGTAATGAAGAGCTCAACGTATGCAGAATGCACCTTTTTCGTTGTTCGGAAGCTTCCTCTTCACGACGTTGCAATGCAAGCTGCTCTCTTTGAGATTTTGTTAAAAACACAGGCTACAAGCAAAATAAGACTTTATCAATATAACATTTTAAAATAACAAGATTGGCAAAGTAAGCATGTCAATTATTACAGATAAGGAGCTGACTTGAGGCTTACAGACAGACAAAAATTGATTGAGGATAAAGCTCTGAAAATATATTTTAAACTTATCCTTGCAATTACAAATTTTCTTTGAGCTTTTTAAATGAGCTTCATTTTACCCAACACACAGAGACATCCTTGTACATCTATTCTAATCAAATTCATAAAAGAAACAATTCATTTTGACCACTCTCTTTTGTTTCCCTTTGCAGTCTATGTCTTTTCCTATATTATAAATGTTGAAGATTATATTTCATATGCATTTAGCTTATTTTATGTTCATTAGTTTGCACCTGGTATAATCTTACTTAACTGGGCGTTATTGTAGCTTGCATACTTGCACTTAGCAGACCAAAAAATTTCCAACTGGACAACTTTAAAATAAAAATTGTGCAACACAGAAAAAAATGTATAAATGAGAGCATAAAGCATTGGGAAGAAAACCTCTATTAGATTTAGATAGAAATAGAGTACAAAATCACATCATCACAAGAATACTATTACAAGGTAATTGGTAAATACTTGCTTATTAATAACAGAGACCGAAAGGTCAATTTATACAAAAGGAAGAGATGATGTTTCCTTAGGAAACGATCGTAAAGAATAGAAACATTCTATTCCAGAGAAAGCAAAAAACGAAAGCAAACTAAAGCTAAAGATATTTACAAGATAACCATTAACTAATAATAGACGTCTTATCTATTATTGTAATACCCTCCCTTAATGGTTAATCTATCTAACACACCAAGCTGTCCTCTGAATTTGACAAACTTATCAGGACCAAGAGGCTTGGTGAGAATGTCTGCAGTCTGATCTGAGGTGAGAACATACTGCAGATCTATAGTCCCGTCTTCAACCAGCTGTCGTATGTAATGACAATGAACATCCACATGCTTGGTTCGTTCATGGAAGACTGGATTCCGTGCTAACTTGATAACGCCTTCGTTATCAACAAACAGAGTAGTCGGTCCTGCTGGTGACATCTGCATATCCCCAAGCATCCGACGAAGCCAGACAGCTTCACATCCTGCCTTAACAGTCCCTCTATATTCAACCTCTGTAGAAGAGAGAGAAACTGCCTGCTGCTTCTTGCTGGTCCATGTGACTGCACCGGATCCCAAACTGAACACATATCCAGATGTTGACTTTTTATCGTCAATAGAGCCTGCCCAATCTGAATCTGTGAACCCACTGAGTTTAGGATTAGAACTCCGAGAATACAGAAGTCCATAATCAGAAGTGTCTTTCACATAACGAAGCACACGCTTTGCTGCCATCCAATGATCAGCCTTAGGAGCTGTCATAAAGCGTGAAATATAGCTGACTGCGAAGCTGATATCAGGCCTAGTAGCAGATAGGTAGATGAGGCTGCCTACTAGTTGCCTATACGTAGTATCATCAACGGAAGGAGAATCAGACTTGGCTGATAACTTGAGACCTTTCTCCATAGGTGTAGATGCAGGTTTGCAATCCTGCATTCGGAATTTGTCTAACAAGGCTCTAGCATATTTGGACTGAGAGATGAATATACCAGAACACTGTTGCCAAACTTCAACACCTAAGCAATAATGCATGAGCCCAAGGTTAGTCATATCAAAAGACTGGCATAAGTGTTGTTTGATTCCCTGAATCAAAGATGCCGAACTGCCAGTGATGATCAGATCATCCACATAGATAATCAGAAGGATGATGTCACTGTCAGTAGTCTTGATGTACAGATTTGAGTCTGAAGAACTCCTCTTGAAGCCTTGATCACTGAGGTACGTATCAATCTTGATGTACCATGCCCGAGGGGCCTGCTTCAAACCATAGAGAGCTTTTACCAATCTGAGAACCTGATGGTCTTTACCAGCAACCTTGAAACCAGGAGGCTGCGTCATGTAGACCTCTTCATGGAGATCACCATTCAGGAAAGCACTCTTTACGTCCATCTGATGGACCTTCCAGCCAAACTGTGCTGCCATGGCTAGGACTAATCTGATGGTGCTCATCTTTGCAGTAGGAGCAAAGGTCTCCTCATAATCAATGCCCTGACGCTGAGAAAAGCCCTTTGCCACTAAACGAGCTTTGTACTTATCCAAAGCACCATCTGATTTGTATTTGATTTTGTAGACCCATTTGCAGCTAATGGGTTTCTTCCCTGGGGGAAGATCAGAAAGGACCCAAGTGTTGTTCTTCAGCAGGCTCTGGTGTTCAGATTGCATGGCCTGTTCCCACTCTGGAATTCCTTTAGCCTCAGAATATGTTTGAGGTTCAAACACACTGTGAATGTTGGCCATAAGAGCAAAGTTAACAGAATCTATAGTTTTGCTCTTTTTTCGAGTAGTTCTCCCATCAATGAGCTCATCATCATGAAGATCAGCAAGTGTCTTAGCCCACCACTTAGGCCGGAGAGGAGAATGACCAACAGTAGTACTAGGAGATGCTTGATCAGCAGGATCCTGATCAGAAGAATTTGGATCAAACTCAGGTGAAGCATCTTCAAAACGAGGTGATCCTGCAGGAGAAGCCGGAGGTGGCTGTACAGGTATCACTGGCAGGACTGGAGCTGTAGGAGCTATTGGAGCCCTCCCATCAGGTGGACCTAATGAAAGCCGAACTCCCAAATCATGAACCTGCATAGGCTGGTCTGCTGGATCAGGAACAGGAGAAACAGGCATGAATGGTCCTCGCTGCTCATCAAAGACTACATCGCGGCTGTATATGAGACGAGATGTCTCAACATCAATAAGGCGGTAGGCTTTGTGAAGACTGCTATATCCAGCAAGCATCAGTTTCTGACTCTTGGCATCCAACTTGGTGCGTGAAGCATCAGGGATCCAAACAAAAGCAAGAGAGCCAAAAACCTTCAGGTGACTGATTTTGGGCTTGCGACCTGACCAGGCCTCTTCCGGAGTTTTACCTTTGACCGCCACTGTGGGTGACCGGTTCAACAGATAAACTGCAGTGTTAACTGCTTCTGCCCAAAAACGCTTCGGAACATGTCTGTGTTCGAGCATGGAACGAGCCATCTCGGTGATTGTCCTGTTCCGACGTTCAACTACACTGTTCTGTTGTGGCGTGTGGGGTGTGGTGAACTGGCGTTGGATGCCATGTGTATCCAAGAAGCTGGAGAAAACATTAGAACAAAATTCCCCCCCATTGTCTGATCTAAGAGTAATAATAGATTTCCCAGACTCTTTTTCAACTAAGGGTTTAAACTTCTGAAATACAATAAATGCATCAGATTTCTTTTTAAGGAAATACACCCACATTTTTCTACTGAAATCATCTACAAACAACAGAAAATACTTGTACCCAAGAACAGAAGGAGTGGCCATAGGGCCGCAAATATCAGCATGAACAAGCTGAAGTACTTGAGAAGCTCGTCAAGAATCGCCACTAGGGAAAGGTGTGCGATGTTGCTTCCCAGCCTGACATGCGTCACAAACTCCAAGGTGTTGGGTTTGAATCTCTGGCAAACCAAGAACAAGCTCATACCGAGCAAGTTGTGAGCGATAATGCACATTTAAGTGCCCATATCGCTGATGCCAAAGTGAGCTGATGGAAGATCGCCGAGCAGCCATAGCTAAGTCCTGAGAATCACCAGAATCAGTAAGTCTGAAAAGACCATGATCCTCAAGACCAACTGCAATAGTAGACTTAGTCGCCCGATCAGTGATGGTGCACTGATGTGAACTGAAGGTGACTGCCAAGTGTGGAGAATGTCGCAACAACTGACTGACCGAGAGTAGATTTAGTTCCATCCCTGGAACGTAGTACACATCAAGGAATATGAGCTTCCTCCCAACAGACTGAATTTGAATGTTGCCTTTACCAACAACCGTGTACTCTTCTCCACCACCAAAGATAACAGAATCTGAATAAGGCTGGTAGTCAGTAAACCAGTCTCTGCGGTGAGTGAAATGTCGAGAGGCACCTGAATCAATGTACCAGGCAGATGACTGTACATGATCTGCAGGTCTTTTAGCCATGAAGGCATAGAAGGCAGATTCCACCTGCTCAGTGTGCTCTGCATTGTTCGCTTTGGGTTGCGAACCTGATTGCTTAGTCTGGGCAGCTAAGCGTTTCCGACATGCAACCTTCATGTGACCATACTTGTGGCAATAGTTGCATTGAATGTTCTTCTTTTTGGTACCATCGGATGCTAGAGCAGAAGACTTCTGCTGAGATGGTTGCTGAAACTTGCCCTTATCCTTCTGAAAGGATTTCGCAGCAAAGGCTTACTCAGTGGAGGTGGAACTGGAGCTGCTACCGAACTGTTGTTTCCACCGATCTTGCTGAAGTAGCAGGGTGCAGAGATCAATGAACTTTAGATCAACACCAGTAGATGTGATGTTGAGAGTCTCGATAAAATGCTCATAGGAATTTGGTAAACTCCGAAGAGTGATTACCACAATATCCTCTTCCTCCATCTTGCGACCGATGGCAAGTAACTGATCACGGATTTCCTGAATCCGATTCAGGTGTGCCTGGAGCGAGGTGCGCTCATCCATGACAATAGAAAACAGAGTGTTTTTCAGAAAGAAGGCTCTGCTCTCGTCGGAAGTCTCATGAAGACCTTTTAGATGTGTCCAGATTTCGGCCGCTGTCTTGCCGGATGGAATCTGAGAAAGCTGGTCATCAGCTACGGAGAGTTTGAGAAGCATTACTGCCTCTCGATTGTTCAGATCCCATGTATCTTGATCAGGACCCGGAGAAGTCGGACGCTGCTTAACACCCAGAACAAGTTGATCGGTGTTTCGATATTCAAAGATTGCGATGATGCGCTGCTTCCAGGTTCCATAATTGCGACCATTGAATTTGGAATTATGCTCGAGCAGAACATTTGTCAGAGATGCCATGGCACGTTTTTCAATGAAAAACTGTGAAAATCTGTGAAGGCACGTTCTTCGAGGCAAAAATACGGAAGACCCAGAAAAATCAGAGAATGACCCAAAAGAGAGCTCGAAAAACCTAGAAGGAATCTGCTATCGTTTTCTGAATCCGCTGGCTCGAAAATCGAGGCACAAAAATCGAGGCACCCAAAAAAACGGACGACAACCCAGTTGAGCTCTCTAAAAACCCACCAAGAATCTGCAAACAAAAAAAAATTTCGACCCCAAAAATTAGGGTTTCGAAAAAAAACGGCCCTAGCTGAAAAAAGCTTGAAAAAACTTCAGATTTCTTGATGAAAAATGGTCGAATCTGCTTCCCAGAGCACGATGACAGACTGAGACGGCTAAGAGCATGAAGATTTGATATAGAAACATGCAGATTTTCACCCCAAAAACGCGAGTCTCCAAAAAATGGCCACGATTTCCACGTGATTTGCAGACCCGTAATTCGGGAATTTCTCCAAGCAGAAAAACCCTAGGTGGGTTTTGGAGAAATTAGCTGAAATAATTTTGGAAAAATTTAAACAAATAATTTCAAGAAGAAATTATAAATTTTTCCGAAAAAATTTAAGTATTTAGCTCTGATACCATATTACAAGGTAATTGGTAAATACTTGCTTATTAATAACAGAGACCGAAAGGTCAATTTATACAAAAGGAAGAGATGATGTTTCCTTAGGAAACGATCGTAAAGAATAGAAACATTCTATTCCAGAGAAAGCAAAAAACGAAAGCAAACTAAAGCTAAAGATATTTACAAGATAACCATTAACTAATAATAGACGTCTTATCTATTATTGTAATAAATACCATAGCCTATTAATAGATCATATTAACTTATAGTGAATGCCATTGAAAATCATCATCATAGATTGCGTACCTATGAATTACAAATTACAAAACTTTCAAAATTCCTCTTCCCCACTATAGTGCAAAATAGGGGAGAGGGTCTAGTCTTAAAATTCACCGTTTGAATCTACTATAAACTACCTCTGTATCACTTCAGATCACTCAATCATTGGTCTAAAGGTACAAAATCATATTCACAAGAACACCATAGCCTATTGATAAATCATATGAAATTATAGTGATTGCCATTGAAAATCATCATCATAGATTGCGTACCCATAAATTACAAATTACAGAAAAATTTAAATTCCTCTTCACCACTATATTGCAAAATAGAGGAGAGGGTCTAGTCTTAAAAATTCGTCGTTTGAATCTACCATAAACTACCTATGTATCACTTTAGATCACTCAATCATTGGTCTAAAGTTTTGTTGTGAGAACGTTGGGATTAAAAAGGCAAAAAAAAATCATGTTTTCAGTCAAAGATATGTTTTTCCCCAACACAATCCACATCAAGTTTTCTACTGCACATCCCATAAATTTTTGACTTGAACTCAATTACATCTCCAATCTTCCATTGCCTTGTGCAATTCTAATATTGTGACTTGCTTTATTCATTAAGATCTTGGGTAGAAGGAGTGGCCATTGGGCCACATATATCAGCATGAATTATGGCCACATATATCAGCATGAACAAGCAGAAGTAACTAAGAAGCTCGCCATGAATCGCCATTGGTGAAAGGTGTGCGATGTTGCTTCCCAACTTGGCATGCATCACAAACTTCAAGCTGTTGAGTCTGAATCTCTGGCAAACCAAGGACAAACTCTTCACGACCAAACTGAGAGAGATCATGCACATTTAAGTGCCCAAACCATTGATGCCAAAGTGTGGTAACAAAAGACTGCCGAGCAGCCATAGCTAAGTCCCAAGAATCAACAGAATCACCAAGAATCACCGTCTTCCAATTATTCAAATCCCATGTATCCTAATCAGTACCAAGGGCAATCGGACACTGTGTAACACCCAGAACAATCTGATCAATATTCCAATATTCAAAAATTGCTATTATCCACTGCTTCCAAGGCCATAATTCCAACCATTGAATTTTTCAATTGCTCTCGAGCAAAATATTTGTCAAAGATGCCATAGCATATTTTCCAATGAAAAAGCATATCTATAAAGGCACGTTCTTCAAGGCAAAAAACAAAAGACCCAGAAAATTTGAAGGATGACCGAAAAGAGCTCAAAAAACCTCGAATATTGAGGCACAAAAATCAAGGCACCCATAAAAATCGAACGACAAGCCAATTGAGCTCTCGAAAAACCCACAACGAATCTGAAATCAGTAAAAAAAATCAAGCTCAAACTTTAGGGTTTTGACCAAAAATGGCCTTGGCTGCAAAGAACCCAAAAAGAATAGCGTATTTGCAAAAAAAACGAAGTGATTGGGTGCAAATCTGATACTAAAGGTTTGTTAAAAAGCTTAGACGCCTCAAACAATGGCTATGTGAGAAGAAAAGGTGCACGGATGTGTGGAGTAAACAGCATAGAAAAACATTGCTGTAAGTTGCAGTTTTTGTCTCAAAGCAAACTCGCGTCCAAATAGGCGTAAAAAGCAGCGATTTTGGCAGGAAAAATCGGTGCTTCAGATGCAGAAGTCGCGTGAGTTGAAGGGTCGTGTGATCTGCAGAGGAAATGACACCAAAAATTGCCACCAACAGTCCCAAAAAGAGAACAAAAGCAACCCGTTTTTGGGCATGATTTCTTCAAACAGGAGCAACAAAAAAAAAATCACTGGAAGATGAATGGCAGTTGCAGAAAAACCCTAGCTCGAGCCTAGGTATTTTTGAAGGAGGTAAATATGGAAAAATTTAATTTTGAAAATAAAGATCTAAGAATTTCAATAAGAAATTATTATTTTCAAAAAAAAAGAACCTTGCTCTATTACAAAGTAATTGGTAAAATACTTGCTTGTTATTAACAGAGAACGAGAGGTCTATATATACAAAAGAATAAAGTGATGTTTCCTTAGGAAATGATCGTAAAGAATAGAAATCTATTCTAGCTAAAAGAAGGCTAAAGAAAGCTAACAGATAACTACAGTTAACTAAATATTAGAAACATTCTAATATTTACAATAGATTACAAATAGATAACCATTAACTAATAATGGAAGCTTATCTATTATCGTAATAGATAGCATAGACAGCTATGAAAGTTCTAACTAGCACGAAGACCTTTTGATGATCAAAAAATTGCCCAACTTGCTTGAGGATATAGTGCTTCAAGATTGGCATTGTGTTGCATGTTTGTTCGAATCAATTGTGCAGTGAATCCACACTCGTCATTGTATCCAAAGGATCCAAATAGTTGATTTTCCCTAACATCACATGTAAACTGAATATTATGAGCCAAATCTACAAGGGATTTACATTTAGGAATTATCTATATTTTCTGGAGATCATGTTATCTTTATAGCATTTTGGGCCAGTTCTAACCTTCCTAGAACACCCAAAGTGCCCCAAAACATAAGGATTGTCTATCAATTTATCCATTTTGCACAACTTTATCCAAAACCCTTCAAAAGTTTTCCTGAACTCGTGTCATACAAAACAACATATCATTTATTTGCACAAGCATTATGTAGGTGTAATAAATTCTAAAGAGCTCTATGCAATCATGACATCATCCTCAGACAAGTCTTCAAAAAAGTAATATTTTGGATTTGTTGGAAAGAAGCTCAAACTGTCTAAAAAATGTCACAATAAGGATTTGGAACAGTATTAAGATAGACAAGACAATCTAAAGCTGACCCTGCAATTCTACTTTTTGACATATTTTATTATCATGATAACAAGCAAAATTATTATATCTTGTTATAACTTGCAATGTTTAAAGCAAATATTTTCTAGACTATTTGAGGAGCTATCTTGATCATTTTATGACTTTTCCAAGTTCCCATTCTCTACAACTCTTGTATTGTACTGCCTAAATTCTTTTATCAAAAGATTTTGAAGGTCTATATATATAGTGAATTACAACTTTAGGGGAAGGGGGATTCGGATTTTTTAGTACTCAAGCAATTCTGGGAAAATCATGTATTAGAGCACTTCTTTTTTTAGATCTAATGGGCTACAGGTGGTTCACTTTTTTGAGTGCTAATATAGTTATGAAAGATCAAGCATTAAAGTGAAGCAAGTATAAAGTCTCACTCTTCTACTTCTCCAGGGGGATTTATGCAAATTGCTTCTAATTAATGAATGGATATGAAGTTTAAATTCTGCAAGTTTTGATCATATTTTCAAGTATGACCTACCGCTATGGGCAAAATGGAATCAGAAATCACTACCTTAAGTAGGATCTAGTTCTACTATCCTGTCTCTTTGATCTCGTTCCTAGGTTAAATGGTCAACTGAAAAATGACCGAGTCTGTGAACTCATTGGTCTCACTATTTCCAAGGATATTACGCACTGCAAGAGCATATGAAGTACCCTTCAATGCTTGATCAAGCAATTGAATGGCGATCATTGTAGAGTCCCAACTGGCACTTTACTCTAATTTGGTCAAGAATTCCCAAATAAAGTATAAATGATGTAAGGAAACATAATTGTCAACTTAATTTCCTGATTTAGAGTCTACAGCCAGATTAGTTTCAAAAGACAAATAAACATATAATCCAATAATGCAACAAATAAAATTCTAATTCACAATTTATGAAGCACGAGTTGGAAGATCATACAAGACACTTTGAGATATTCAAACCCATGAGCACAGAAGGACTACCATCATTCGACCTCCCAGCCCCACTTTGGGTGTCTCTACCAAAACGGCTTCCTTGCTGCTTGCATTCCTCATGTGCACCATCTCCCCTCCAAAATGGGATGGCCAATTATTTAAGAATATTAAGGGGAATCTTATATCTAGCCTATTACGCATTGACAGAATCATAGCAAGAATAACAATATATGGAAATATAGATATAAAACTGTAGCAATGTGTAGTATTCTACTTCATAACAAATGAAAGACCAATAATAATCAGCCAAATCATTATGTATCATACTTCGTACCATAAATTAGATAGGTAATTGTTAATTGATATTTATATATTCTGAATTGTACTCTGATTAGATTGATTGCTCAACAATATTCCTCCAGTGCCTTTTCGGGTTTGCTACAAACCTGTCTGCCTGCCTTGGATCAGTTAAAAGGCTTTTTCTACTTCTGCCTTGTGTCTGCTCTTTATCCTGCCAGAAGTATTCCAAAAGGTTGGCTTTTATAAACCTTTCTCCTTTCATACAAGTCTGCTGTTCTTCTCAACCTATCTCCTTTTCTTCCTTTATATCTCCCTTTGTGAAAGGAGACACACCCTTCACCACAAAAACACTTCTGTCTCTACTTTTGCTAAACAATTAATTTATTAATTGTTTACCCTTGCTTAGTCCACCCTAATTATTATTGCTGCCTTTTGTTCCTAAGTAAATCAGTCAGATTTGATATACTGCCTTCATATGTATTTGATCGCAGCCCTTGTTTCTAGGTGATTGTCATATATTTGTGTTATACTTGACCTATGTTGGCCCCATCATGAACTTATACCCAGCTTAATCTAGGTCGGTCTCCATAAAATTGTTATCCTTATGTTCTAGGCTGCAGCGTTCGGACCCTGCCAGCTGGGTCCAGGTCCAGGTCCTTCTTGGGTCCGGATTCATGTTGGATTGGTGGCGGGTCCAGGCAGGGTCCACGCCACGAACTACACGTCCACGAACCCCCAATCTGTGGCACAGACCCTGCCTTGCAGGTACACGGACCCACAGTCCATGCGCAGACCCTGCTTGGACCTGCCACAGACCCGCAGGGACCCAAGAAGACCCTCAAGGACCCAGCGTGAACCCTCGAGGACCCTGCAAGGACCCTCAAGGACATGAGGCCAAAAAGTATGTTAAAAACGCTAAAAACTATAATTTTTTATGGTACAGCAATATATATACAAACCATAATTTAAGGCAAGATAAGTCCACCATTAATAAAATATAAGTCCACCATTAATAAAATAAAAGATGTGACACTAAATATCAATAGCATTTGAATCAATCCAAATCCAACACAAAGACAATTTAAAATATCACACCAAATTGAAATATATCTTGAATAACTGGCAACCACATTGGCAGTCAAGCCTAGTCCTAAATATTATTTCTCTTATTTGTTTTATAAATAATGCATATACATACATTCACGAACCCCACCACGAACCCAAATGGGGAAGAAAAATTGCCTGAACCCACAAACCCGAATCCAAATCCATTACATCACCTAGGGTTAGCTGATATAAAGACCACAGTCTGAGATCTTATAAAGGCTGTAATTTTGTTTATTCATTTCTGCCAACTGTAGTTTGGAGGGGCATGACAGTCCACCCTTCCCAAGATTGTTGTCCTCAAGCGATATCAACTTTATCCAAGTATTTCAAGGTGGGAAACCCTAAATTAACCCTTGGAGATTTGTCATTCCTAAATCCTCCATGAGATATTATTAGGTTCTGCTGCAGAAATCTGATATTAACTCAAGCCATATATCTTCATCACTATTTAAATGTGAGCTATCTCAATCAATGACTAGAAATTTGCAAGGTTTGTATAAAAATGATCCCTAATCATTCCAAATTGATGTTCGTATAAACTAAGAATCACAAGCAATGGAAACCTGATTAATATTAAATGACAAGTATAAACGGGATAGAATACCATGATAAAATGAAATGAAACATTCAGATTTCGTCCTCTATCAATGGAGGCAAAACCAGTTGTTCATTGCAATTATTAAAAATTGGACAAGTACGATGACTTGCAAATACGTCTTGCTTCACGCAAACAAACTTACTGTCAAGCTTCTGCTGGAAGGTCCTCACATACTAAGAGGTTGCCAAGCCAAGAAATTGAAGAGTCAAAGGCAATCATTCATTTGAAAATCTCCCACAAACATGTCAGCCAGAGCCAGCCCTTCCTGCAGACTGATAGTTGAAAGCCCACCAGGGCGATTTTAAATTCACTGTCTATGTAGTATCCGATTCAAACTCAAAATATAATCCCAATGGAAGATCCTTCTGTGCCAACAATTTACATGAACATCCATCAGTTAATATATCCATATGGTGCAAAACCAGTTTTTACAACAACCAACAATTGCATCCTTCCTTGGCATTTTATGGGATGAATATTTAAGACCACTTGCTGGTTATTGACGCCAAAATTGAACACATTGATCGTAGACACTTTACAGAATAGAAAACTCATCTTCTGATATGGCATCCATCTCAGTCTTCATGCCAAACTCTATCAAAATTTTGGCATAGCCTAGTACCAATGCCAAACACCACATCAGAATTCAGCATTGCAGAGAAGTGTCATTATTGTGTATTGTCTAATACTAGCACATATTACCAACTACTTTCTATCCTTTTACAACTGGTTTCAAATAAAACTGTCAAATTGTCTATATTTGTAATATCAAGAAAAGTTTTCTCTTACATACATAATGTCACAGATATCTCCCTGATTCATAGCAAGGGTGTGCTTTCCACATATTAAGATCATAGAATGTTGTGTGTATGAGAATGGAGCACGTGCACGTCATTGTTTATTTAAATCCAAGAACATCGATCTGGAAACAAGTTATAAACATAGAATAACTTGCCGGAAACACATCAGATGTAAGGCATGCATTAAAAAAAACCGAAATCTGTGAGGCAACCATGCTGAAAACACCTCAAACATGAAGCAACCATAAAAATTCACAGGACATGTGAAACATATCCATGAAGCATAGACATAAATATCAGTAAGCTATGGAGTATACACTTAAGGCATGAAGCATGTAGTATACGTGTAGGGCATGAACCATACACATAGATACACATAAGGCCTGAATACACACAAGGCATAAGGCATGAATAATACACATAAAGCCCAGATGCATTCAAGGTGTGAATCATACACTGAATATTCATAAGGCCTGACTCATACACGTAAGGCATGACTCATACACAAATATTCATAAGGCCTGAATACATGCAAGACATGACTCATACACATGAATACAAGTAAGACATGAATCTACACATAAATACACATAAGACCTGTAAAGCATGAAGCAATACTCAAAAATACGCGTCATACAATAAGGCGTGAAGCAATATACATAAATGATAAAATGCATCAAACATGCAAGTGATGCAATACATAAAAGGACAAAGTGTACATGAGGAATGTCTTGATGGAGTAGACATGCTAAAGTCCATCAGTCGTGGAGCAAAACAAAAGTCACACATGCCCACTAAAGAGACATGAAGTAAGCATGCTTATATTAGACACGAAGTAGTTAAAAACATAAATATATAGAAATGCAATGTTGACCTACTCAATCTTATTTTTGACCTACTTAAGAAGAAGACTTAGTAGTTAAACCTAATGAAGCGGCAGTTAAAATAGGTCTATCCCACAGGTTGCAAGATTTTTGCTTTTAAAATTTATACCAATGGCAATGTCCCCAATCAGAACTTTAATTTGCCCCCGAAATTCCAAAATAAGGTCTGAATGATGTTGCCAACATAATTGTCAAATCAATTCCCTGTTTAACAGCGTATAACCAAGTTAGTTGCAAAAGATAAATAAACATATAATCCAACAATGCTACAAAAAGAAATCTAATTCACTATTATAATATTCGGGGTTCGTTTAATTTCTTACCCAAAAATCCATCATCATTATGGAGCAAAAGTTCGGAAATCATACAAAACCCCTCCCGACATTCCACCCAGCCCAATAGTACGGAAAGACAGCTGTCATTCGGCTTCCTAGCCCCACTTGAGGTGCCTCTACTAGAATGGCTTCCTACTAGCTGCTTTCATTCCTCATATCCACTATCTCCTCTCAAAAATGGAATGGCCAATTAAATGTGAATTTTAAGGGTATTGTTATTTATATGCATAGGCAGAATCATGACAAGAATAACAATAAAGAAATATAGATATATAATAGTAGCAATGTGTAAACTTCCTAAGAAATAAAAGACCAAGTAAGCAGCCAAATTGTTATTTATAATACTTCATGCCACAATATTGAATAGATTTATAGGCTGCTGATGATATTTATATATTCTGGAGTTCTGGACTCCGCTAAGATCAAATGGACAATGATTCTCCTTCTTTGATGCCCTTTAGAGTCTGCTACAAACCTGTCTTAGACGTCTATCTTAAACAACTTTGAAGGCCTGTTCTACTTCTCCCTCATATCTGCTCTTAATCCTGCTAGAAGTATTCTCAAAGGTCCGATTTTATTGATCTTTCACATTCCATACAAGTCTGCTGCTCTCCCTCACCTATCATCTTTTCTTCCTTTATATCTCCCTCTGTGCAGGGAGACACGCCCCTTCACCCCAAAAACCCTTTTGAAAGTGTGGCATCTTTTATATGCTGCTTTTGTTTAATAATTAAATTATTAATTGTTTACCCTTGCTTAATCAGCACTACTTATTATTGCTGCCTTTTGTTCCTGAGTAAATCAGCCACATTTGATATATAAAACGCTGCCTTTATATGTATTTGATCACTGCCCTTGTTCTTGGGTGAATATCATATACTTATGTTGAATTTGACCTAGGTCGACCTACGTAAAATTGTTAGTATCCTTGTGTTCCCTAGGGTTAGCTGATATAAAGACCACAGTCTGATCCTATAAGGCTGTGACGTTGTTTATTTACTTCTGCCAACCATAGTTTGGTGGGGCATGAAAATCGTGAATCTCCATCAAAAAGATTCAAAGACATTAATTAGGATTACACCACCTCCAACTACTTCTGGGCAGTTCAATATTGTTTGTCTGAATGCATCCAATGATTCCTTTCAACAAGATCATTCATATGTAATATAAATATTGCACTTGGATGCCAACTTGATAGATCCTACATGTTTGTTAGTTGAATCCCACTACTCGGATCTAGAGGACATTATTGAGGACATGAATCTCCTCTTTGATGAGAATTATCCTGAAGTTGTATCGCCTTCCTTGGGTGCAACAAGGGTAGATTATGACCCTCCTATTCAATATCCACCTCAACAAAACTTCCGTAGCAACACATTTTTGATATTCTTTTGGACCCTCCTAATCCAATTTCGTCGTCATTTATGATGAAACCTTCCGTATTCGTACTAGAATCTTGCATGATAACTAATTCTTTTAATTAGATCATGTTAATGTTTAGTATGGAGGAATAGGAGCAATTTCCAAAGACATTCATCCTAATACCTTTCTTCATTCCACTATTAGGGTGGGAATCAAGCAAATCCGCAGCACAAGATTACCTTCTTCCAAAATAAAAATTATTACTTGATGCAAGCAGATCTACTTTCATACTCATTACAACAAAATATGCATCTCCATATCCCTCTTTTTCTGTGAAGCAATCCATGTATCAAATCTAATAAGGATTTTAGGGGGTTGTAATATCCCGAATAGGATATTTGCCGGATTCCCTTAACAATACCCTTAGAAATTAAACCTTGTGGACAATTTACAGCACATTCGGAAACCAGTACAATTTTCCAATTATATAAATGTCCCCAGATATAACATTCAAAAATCGGGTATACGAACATGAGACACAGTGCTATAATAAACCAGAAGATTCTTCAAATTTATAGAACCCGTTATTTGCAATAACATTTAAAATATCAACATGCAACCAAGGTTCATAGACTGGTATGATAAAACCAGAAAACTCTAATAATTTCTCAAACAGTGATGTTGCTTTGTACAACAGCAATATAACATCCAACAACTAAATGTTATTGTATTTTACAACAGCAATACAATAACCAGCAACTAAAATTCAATCTTATACACAGAAGTTACAGTCAGATTGGAAAAACATGGAAAGAACCTGTAAGCTCGATGAGACACCTGAATTGATATCTCCCCTGACAATGGGTTTTCGTCCACTGTCTGCCTGCACGAGGGGCTACGTCCTCACACCAGCTGAAAGCTGAAGCTTTCTGAAAACTCTCCAAGAGAGAACTAGAAATCTGAATATGAAATCAAGCATGTCCAACAATGAGCAACTTTCTCCTTTTTAAAACAAAACCTTGACTCTTCAGCTCCTCTCTGGTTACGTCTTATTCCCTAGTGGCCCTTCAACTTCTACAAAGCATTTCATCTTGTTCCTCCTTGTCCCCTTTGTCCTCAATATAACATTAAATCGACCATTTTAATATTTTGAGCCCAAGTCTCAAAGTCAATTTAATATTGCATGAAATAAGACTTCAATATTTTCTAATGTTCCAAAGGGAACATTACAGGGGTACACATTAGGGAGTGCTACATCATCCTTTCTATTCTCTTTATGCTATCCATTTTCAGGAAGTATTTCTTTCTTGCATGAGCAAGTTTTCTCCTCCTTTTTTCTTGGAAGGAACATTATATACAGGGATATCAAACATGATTGCACATTTGGCAAGACACATCTCTACCCGCCTAAGCTATGCTTATGTGGGGGTCGTAAATGTTGGTGCATATTATTTTCTATGTGCTAAGTGTTTCTTTACTTGCATTAATTTGTACATACAATAAGCTTACTAAGATGTTGTCACTCACATAAGTAGGCTTCTACTTAGCAAAGTAACATGTGAATTTTTTTAGTAAGGTACTTGAGTGCATCTTTATTCCACATGGGTTGTAAGCATAGAAGCATAAATTGTTTTGGGAAAAAAACAGCAAACCAGAGGAGTACGATTTTTTTTTAAAATAAAGAAAATATTGGATCTACAGAAAAAGGTTAAAAATTAAAGAAAAAAAGTTGGGATTTTTTTTTTTAACAAATTAAATAGCATTTCCACATCATATCGATATATTGAGAGCAAATAGTTTAAAACTTTCAACCTGTTATTAGGTAGGATATAAATAAATGCTGGAAAGTTTCTAATGGCTGGAATGTGAGATTTAATAACGCCACTTTAACTTTGAGAATGTATTTTGAGAGATTCATAAGATTACATAGTTTTATTCTACTGATGGAATGACGAATGTTCTTGATACTCAGAGATATCACAGAGTGAGATATCATACTGGAAAATTGTGTAATCAATATGTACATTTATTTGTAATAAATACTAAAGAAAATATGAGTATTGATAAATGAAAATGTCTATGTTGAACAATTAACATGATTGGACAATAAACCCAAGCGTAATATATAAGTATAAGGAGCGCAATACATTCATGTTGAATACAAATTCTAATTTTAGAGAGAGAGTTCATTTGCAGTAAAGTTAATTATCCCGAAAATATAGAAAGCCAAATAGGAGGCGTTGGGAGGACTTTACAATAAAGGTTATTCTCAAAGTAGTTTGAAACCAAACTACTACATAAGACTCTTGGTTATCTAATTAATACTGCTAGAGGAATACCTACTCATGCTCATGGCAAACACTGAAGGCAAACAAACAGCGATTGCAAACAAATTAATCCCTTGCAACTACAAACATGGAATTCAGAGGCCCCGCGGCACCAATAAATAGCTGAAATGAACTTTTTTGGAGGGCGCCATTTACATCACAAGATTTTGGCACTATTTCTACAACCCAATTAATTGTGATGATAATATGAGTTTTTACAGATTCTAAGCATTTTTTCCCCAAATAAATCGGACTTTGTTGACCGGTTTTCTCCAGTTTTGGGGGGAAAATCAGACCAGTCACTGATTCCCAATTAATCAGGACTAATCGCAATTTATTCCCGATTTTCACTACTATAATTGTAAGTCTCTCATTGCTGGGTGAAATATCTTATATATGCTACCCTGTTGCTCCCATTTGAGCATCTCTTCATCATTAAACCTCATCTGTTGTACTTGGCACGTGTCTTGTCTATTGGAAGCTTGTACTTCCAAGCACATCTTGTGTATCCAGATTGGGAGCTTGTCTAACAACTTGGAAATCTTGGGTCTCGGAAGAATCTCTTTTGCATTGCAATTTATTGCATTTATATTCCCATTCTATTGAAATAGCTATTGTGTCGCATTTCCTATCTCCAAATGTCTCTGTCTAACTTCTCTATTGTGGCTTGTTCTTTTTCATGAAGATCTTAGGTGAGTGCATATGCATATTGACAAATCTTACAAGTTATGTTGCCCATTCTAAAAGGGTCATATCATTCCATATTAGAGCCACAATGCATCTATTTTGTGCTCCATAACCACACTGTCATTGAGTCCCAAGTCTTAAATCTTAACAACCTGAAATTTATCAATTTCCTCCTATCTCTTCTTCAGATCTCGGCCTGAACTCAATTAGTTTCATTATAGGCTATCCTGTTCTATACTTCAATACTAGAAAGTTTCCTTGAAATAAGAGTGGTTGTTCAAAAAGAAAACAAATTTATCAGCATGAGATCAACTAGAGAAGCAATGGGATGGAAGCCATGTTTCTTCCAGAGTGAATTAAGAGTTATAACATCAACTGGTCTATCGAGAAAGCCTAACCCATTCATATCAACAGAAGTTACTGAGTTCATAAGTTGAAATACTTGGTTTGGTTATCTTCTTTCTTCTGGTAGGTTTTTAATTTCAACGTACAGATGCTTATTTCTTCCCTCAAATCCTTTATATCTCTTTCCATGTGTCTATCTTGTATGTGTATCCTAGAGAAAGCAACAGCAATAGAAAATTCAGATTTGAGGCACAATTTCTTCATTTAGTACAGCATGTGCGTTGAGGAAATTGGCAAATGCATTTGGTGTCAGCCACTGTCATGGCCAAATTGTTTCTCAGAACTCCTTACACCACTGGACCCATATTCTCAGGGATGACCATAAATCTAGTAATTTTAGGCTGCTGACAACCTTTCATATCTTCTTCTGAACTTTTTGTGATTAACCCACTTGACTAGAGCAAGCTTCATAAGTCTGAGAGTCCGAGTTATTATGAATCAAAGGAGGTGATGGAATGAGAAAATCTACTTCTTCTTTGGGACTCATTTTATGGATGGCCTTAAATAAATGTGTGCAGTCCTTGTCATGCCCATGCATGATGTCACAATTGATAAGTTGTTTAAAGAAGGATATAATCATCACAGAAGAAGAGATAGGCATCCAATACATCATGACTCTTCAGTTGCCTTGCATGTTGAAGAAGTGACCATGCAAGACCAGAATATACATGGATGTGCATATCATTTATCCTCGTATAAAGACTAAAGAATATTCTTAGTAAATATCACATGTATTTTCTTTTGCTACAATTATTTTGTCAGGTTTCCCTATATATGAATCGAATGCAATTTGAACTATTTGAAAAGAACTCTGTTAAAGATTGATGCCAGTGCATCATGTTAATTTCTTATTAGTCAAAGATTTTCAATGCCTAGTTCACATTCCAATGAGACATATAGGTTGATGTAACTGCAAATATGCTGTTCAAAGTGTAAGAAGTCTGGAGTACTTTCGTAATTGTGGGTCATTCAATTCTTGTTGAATTCTTATTGGTTAAATACCTAGAAGAAACCAAGAAGCAAGCAGAAGAAATAAGAACCCTGCTGAGATGTTTTGCTAAACATTCACATTTTAAAAATCTTGTCTGAACTTACTTGCTGCCAAATAAATAACAATGACATTATCATTTGCCAGAAAAACTGTCTAGACTGCTGACTGACTTATGAACTTGTTTTGTTGAAATGGTACAAGATTCTGCTGTGACAGATGAGATGCGTCGACCTTACTTATGACAATTTTGAAATATCCCAGGCTGTTGGCAGGTACAAAACTGTAAAATGGCTTCCGTTTCATGCTGAATGGTTCCATCTTATGCCCGATGTAGCTGGCTTGTTAAGGACAGTTGTGGTAGTTACCTTCTCGCCTCAAACCATATGCCTCTATAAGGATAAGCATGTAATCATTTGAACATTTAGTTGGGTTCTCTTGAAAAGAATAAATGCATCATCTGTCAACCATTTTTGTTTATGATAGGTTTTACCTACTGGGTTAAGGTTGCCACTATAGAGAGGACGATAATGCATCTAATTGCAGGGTTCTACAAACAAAATGGATGTTATTCCTTTTTCTATTTTTATTTATTCTTTAACAGAACCAATTTCAGATTTTACTATTATGCCAGACACTTTTGTTAATAAGAGTCACCTTTTTTATGTAAACATGAAAGCATGAATGTGAACTTATATATGGAGATTGCTTGCAACAGAGGAAGATACTAATATCCCATTCTTAGCATCACAGAACGAATACAATAATTCAAAGCAACATACCATTCTTAGAACAACAGAACAAATACATTAATTCCAAGATAAACGCAAGCACAAGACACCTTCTTGGAAACTGATAATGCCATAAAATAATTCAAAGATAAATGCAAGCACAAGGCACCTTCTTGGAAACTGATAGTGCCCCCACTTCGTCCGAAGCACGTTTCATAGCTCTCGCTTTGCCAGGAGCTAAGAACTTAGCTGCAGAAACAATTGAAAGGTGATATGAGCCCAAATATATCTTTGCTCTAACTTAACAGTTATTATGGAACCGAAATTGAAGAATGAATATCTAGTCATACTAATCAAAACATATAAAAACCCTGAAAGTCTGAATTATGAAGCAATGCGAAGAGTAAATCTGCTGAATGCAGGAAAAATATGGGGAAAAAGCCCTAACTCTGCAAGCTTTAAAATATCAAAAAAGAAAGTGTAAAGGCGTCGCGGCTGAAAACTCAACTCTATTCTCCATTTTTAAATTGTCTTAACTAGAGATAAACAGAATATTTAAAAGAAACGTCAATTTATGCTACATATGATATTATTATGAATTAGTAGGTTATGTTAATGGGAAAGGGATGTAAGAGACTCTTCAGTCTCCTAAAAATTGGTAGGATGTCCGCAAATCAAATTTAGTACGTCAGTGAAATATATTTTTCTGTGCAGTCCTTTGCTGAAATTCACTGATAAGTGTTCATTGGCACCTTAGCACTTTCAATCAATATTCGATAAAAAAAATTCTGATACGGTCTGTGACAGGTAAAGTGCCGGGAGTTAAAACGCTGAGAATTAAGGAACAGAGGAAGAAGCGCAACAATAATAAAAAGAACCTTTGACGATAACCCTGCAGTTGAAGTGGCAAGGAGACCCGACTTAAACATTCAATGTTCTTTTAATGTATTTTCATGCTGGTTTTCTTTATTATCTTGTATGCACGTAATTAGTGCCTGATGTTTTTTCCTCAGAAATGTGGCGCGAGGTACAGGATAATGGGATAGATGAACGGGAAACATATATTGCAGATTTCTACATTTACCTTTGACATCTAATGAGAACATAGAACAAAATTATAAATTGAATTACCTTCACAGCTTTATTGTAGTCCGTGGGCTTGTTAACTTCTGAGACTTTCTGCTGGAGCTCCTCTCGTTCTCCCGAACCTCAATCTCTATGAATCCCGGCTAAAAGTTTAAGAATCAACTGTAAATAAAATAAATGACCGCAGGCAATCGATCGAGTTTGCAACTGGTGGCCTTTCTCTATGGAAGCCTGCAACAGCCTTCGAGGCCTAGGAAAGATCTACGAATTTTTGCCGCCTATGTTTTTACTCGGGAGAATGGATAGATACTTACGTTGAATTGCTAAAATAAAATATAACCAGTTATAAATCTACTTTTAGTTTAATAAATCTATTATAGTATATAAAATATTTTAATTAATAAAAAATATAATTACAACTTTTAACCTGATATAAAAGTATTATGATTATATAAATAATTTATAATTATAACTTTTAACTTTTATTTTTTTAATGTTTAATTGTGAGATTTTTAAATTGATTAAAACTAATTTATTCTATCAATTTGATTAGGTTTCCACAATCCATTAGACTTTTTAATATTTTGCTTATGGATTTGATTGTGTTCATTTTTTTTAGCATCAACGTTTCAGATCACACTCTGTGATCCATCATCAGGATTAGAGAATGCAAGAATGAAAAAGTGATGATGGATCACAGAGTGTGATCCGAAACGTTGATACTAAAAAAAATGAACACAATCAAATCCAGAAGCAAAATATTAAAAAATATTTTATTCTAATTTGATTGGCTGGTATATTTTGGGTCTAGGAGTGCATTTTCAGGAAGCATTACCCCTAGCATTAGCCGATATTTGGGGATGACTTATAAATAAAATTATATATGAAACACAAGAACTTATTTAATAATGCTTAAAAAATAAATAATTGAAATTCAAATAACTCAAAATAAATGAAAAAGAACGAGAATATTTCTACATTATAGCACAATTTGATACTAGAAAAAGACAACAATGTTTATATTTAATAGTACAATTTGATGAGGAAAAGACTAACTCCTAATAAAAGAAATTTTGGAAGAGATGTGAGGCTCAAGGGTTAGAGACTATTTTATTCCCCAGCAACAAGACAATATAGTGAGAGAGGTTTGGAATGACTTTTCATCCATCCCTATTTTAGATGAAGACAAGAAGCTACTAAACAAAGTGTCGCAGTAGAGAATATGTGTATTAATAAGGAAAATAATCGATTAATTTGGATAAGGAGCTCTAGTGGTAAGTAATAAATAAGGGACGGTTGTAGATCTCTTTTTCAAGGAATAGATCGGATGGGGAAGAGGGAATATTCCTTGGCATGATGTGGTTTTACCAAAAGCTGATGCTTTCCTTTGGTTAGCATTCCATAATAGAATCTTAACAAGTGGTAGTGTTAGAAATAGGAAATACTGAGGGAAGTGGGGTGTGAATCGGTATTTTACAAATTTTAGCCCAAAATTGGATATTATTAATATCCTTATAACTTGCATATGAATGTAAACTAATTATGTTGAACAATAAACATAACCATGCAATAAAAGAACTCATAACACCATATTTTGTTAACTAGAGAAACCTTGACCAAGGGAAAACCCCGGTGAGGATGGTACCCACAAAATGATCTACTAAAAAAAGTATTTGGTTAAAGATATTGACCCTATTAGGAGTTTATTACATCCGTATAGCATCTTGGCCCTTGTTAGAAGCCTCAACCCTGTTAGGAGTTGTTATATACTAATACAAAATGTATGCAAAATGAGCCCACTACCCAAACGCGCAATACACAATGTGGTTCCTTAATACAAAGAGTTACATACAAAACATATTTCACATTGTTGTTGATATCCTCAATATTTGATACTGCCTTCACTGCTCAACACAAAAATTTAGTTCGCGTTCCTCTAAACATAGATCAAAACACGCATATTACATATCACATGTATTCCACATTTAAGCTTTGCATTTCCAATCTTTCCTTTATACCTTTACAATTACAATATTATTGCTTAGTCGACCTTCATGCTTTTACACACTCTACCAAATGTATTATTATAGCTTTTTGACTTAGGGTTAACATCTATGATGCCTTCCCTAATTAGTTAACTAATTATTTCATAAACAAAATAATTCCTTAACCCAAATTACTCATTTCTTTGTTATGCTTTGTTATGCATGTATACTATCATAACTAGTAATCTACCCATAACTCTGTTTGTACTAACCTGTACTCTAGCATACATCATCATCATACTTTGTACTATCATTGCTCAAGTGGGCACATGCCAATATGACTTTTGTGAAGCTCGCCAACCAAAACTCTATATATGTTGTCAAATAATCTATATGATACTTAGACAGTTTCTTAAGTATGAATGTCATAACTTAATCTTCAAAGTTTGTCTTTTTCATTCTGAAGATATGTTGTCATAAATGAAAACATCCAATGTCTACCTTAGCCAAATTGCCAACAATCTCCCACTTTGGCAGTGATGGCAAACATATGGGAAAATTGGCTAAATCCCATAAACTTGCAATCACAAAACTTTCCAAAGTTTGGCCTAATCAAAATTTACAAAATTTCAAAACTTGTGGACCATTACATTTTAACCATCTTCCCTTATATCTCCTAATTACATTATATAACTCCCCCTTTTACTAATCTCTCATTATCATTATCCTTCTATATACACACATCTATACAATTTTCCTTATCTTTCTCTCCCCCTTTGACATCAATTACAAAGGTGCCAAAAGTTATGTACAGATCAATTTTTTTTACCTCTACTTCATGCCGAGTCGAAGACTCTAGATATGCAATCTGCAGAGCTTTTCTTCAAGCTCTCAAATTCCTTCTGTCATGTGTCCTTTACTACCTCTGATATGCTAAGCAACACACATAGGCCATAGGATGCCACCTCAAATGCATTTAGGTTTGTATATACAAATTTCTCATATGATGTATTAGCTATACAACATTCCTCAAGTTGTTTATGCATATTACTGATCTTCAGTGTCAGATGATCTCTTAGCAAAAAGAACCTCTTTATCACTCTCTCTTTTCTCAGTTCACTGATTCTAATATCATCATGTACTTGTGTTGCCTCAAGCTCCCCAATGATTATGTTCAGTTGCTGCAGTATGATTGTCAAAACTTGTAGCTCATTCAACTTAGCACTAAACTCGTCATTCATACCCTTAATGCGATTGTATGAAAAAGTACATTGTCCATACAATTTATTGCCTTCCTTTAGACATCTTCTCATCTCCTTGATGCAAGCATCAAGTGTTTGCAAATCATTTCTCACATTAGTACGTATAGTGTCAAAAAAATCTACATCATGCTTAATATGTGCTTGAATAGCTGCTACCTTTGCTAACTAAGTGAGTTCACTGTCAAATGTACTCGTCATCTTGACTACTCTTTCTTATGGATCGATATATGTGTTGGAAATATTCTCAATAAAGCTAATTTACTGAGAGGGGAGGGGTGAATCATCAACTTTTAAAACTTCTACTATCTTAACTCTTAATCCAACAGTCTAATTAGCATTTAATTCTTCACATATAATCTGATCTAATTGTATGCATAAGAAATTGAAAACATTCATAACACTTTGACACAAAGATTTGGTGAGCCAGAAACCTTCCAAATAGAAAGTAAAACTAGGGTGGGGATGATACCCACAAGCTTTAGTACTGCAGTATAAAATTGGCCTATTAAGGCTTACATTGATCACTTCCAATGATCTTCCCTGTTAGGAGCAATAAGGACTGTTAGGTCCACCTTGCGAAAGGATTTACAAACAAACAATGAAGTATGCAGTCAATAAAGAGATTTACAAAAGACTGTTAGGTCTACCTTATTAAAGGATTTGACTAATCCACCTGTTAGAATGAAATAGTACAGCTAATCTCTTATTTGCAACTTAGTTTGTTGAATGAGATTCCTTTAAGCGTACAAATCACCTTGTTGTGATAGATGAATTTGTGTTGCTCTGTATACTATTGTAGCCTTTGTAATTCGCACTCTCTACTCTTTTTCTGATTATTGCATTTTTTTTCATACACACATTGGATGTGTTATAATACACTACATATATACCAATCTAATTATACAAATTACAAAGTCGACCATTATACAAGTTTACACAAATATTACAAAGTCATCTCAAGTGTAGACACTCGGGCTTTGAAGACTGACTCAGTGAAGTTATGATACTCGGGATCCATTGTCAATGCTTGGCATTGTCATGCACTCAGTAGATATAGAAGCTTGGTCCATACTGATCACTTTCAAGTAGTCTTGAACTCAGTCTGCATTGGTGACTCGGTAAATACTGTGAAACTTGTCATATAAATTGAATCATTTGTTTACCTCTGCATAGCTCGGTAAACACTATCACCTTGAGTTTGGTATAAACTGAGTCACTTGGTAAACACTAAGTAGCTCAGTTAACACTGGACTTGCATCACATAAACTACAAACTTGGTAAGTATTGCACAACTCAGTTTGCACTAGTAAACTCGGCATACACTGAGATGCTTGGCAAACATTGTTGATCTTCACAGTAACTATAACTGCTCAGTAAACACTAGAATTTGTCTAAAGGACTTGGCAGCAACTGTAGAACTCGACAACAATTGAAATGCTTGGCAAACATTGTTAACTGTACAATAAGCTCGATAGATACTTACAATCTAAATAAGTGTATGTCACTAATAACAAACTTGACTGATATGTCAACAATATGTTATTCTAACGGATACAAGTTCTTGTAATTTATCTGAAACCTTGCCTAAGGTTCTTTCCAATATTTTTACCTTCTTATTCCTTTGAAATAATTTACTTAGAGAGGATATCAAACCTGATTGATCATCATCATCAGATAAGTTCTCTAGAGTTGTTACCAAAGACATCTTTCCTTTCTTCTCTTTTTCTTCTTCCTTTTCTCCTTTCTTATTTTTCTCTTCTTCTTCCTTCCTTTTCTCTTCCTCTTCCTTTTTCTTTTGTTCCAACTTTTTTCTCTTTTTGTCTTTCTCCATTTTCTTGTGTTCTTCCTCCTTTTTCCTTTTGTCCTCTTCTTCCAGTTTCTTCCTTTCATCTTCTTCTCTCTTCTTCTTTAGCTCATCCTCTTCAAGTTTCTTCTTCTTCTCTACTTCTAATCTTACTTCCTCTTCTTGCTTTCTATTTTCTTCTTCCTTCTCTTTGATATGTTCTTCTTCATCTTCGTTCTAATCATTTTTAGAGCTTGTATAGTCAACCAAATTGTAAATAATAGCTTCTCCATAGTCTCTGAAAGGATCCTCTTTTTCAACAACTGTTATCTTTTTACTATCTACTTGCATGGTATCCGTACCAATAATTATTTGCAGAGTTGACTCTGTCATCAAGGTATCTCTTTCTTTCTCTACCTCTGATGTTGATGTTGTTATGGTCTCTGACTTCTCTACTTTTGCTGACTCTGTTAGTGCTTCCTTTTCTTTTGTCACAGGGATTGTTCCCCCTAAAACTTTGCTTGGTTGTGGGATGCTATATGTAGAGGTCATGAATTTTACTATTGCTATTCAATCTCTTTATTTACCTCTTCATAATTGTCACCCATCAACAAAATTGATCTCCTTTTACTTCTTAACAAAGGTTCAATACCCTTCATTATTTTCTCTATGTCATTGTCGCTATTTACACCACAAAAATTTTTAATCTAATTTTGTCTTATTCCTCTGTCCTCATCTGCTACTCTCCTCTTTCTATTAACTAGTCTATTATACAAGTATTGTGGAATATATCTTTGTATATCTTCAAAACTTTTGTTCGCCAGGATCATGTGCCTAACTACAACATTATCTAGTTGCAATCTATCCATATTACTACACAAATTGTAGTACTTATTCATCTGTACAAAATTGCTACTATTAATGATTTGTACATTCAAATTTTCAACTTTAGGTTTCCATGGTTTCTTACCCAAAGTCTTCTTTGCTTCTATTTCAAACTTTTCAATAGGCTTATCCTTTGTATCCTCTAACTCCTCTTCATCTGATTCAACTACCTATAGATTTTTTTTAATCTTGCCAGGTCCACTGGACATCTACTTAGTCCTCTTCTTTGTTGGTAAAATCAATTGGTTCTTGCTTCACTTCAGTCAATATAGTTGATCTTCTAGTTCTAGGAGGGGTTACAGTTTGTATTCCTATTATGCTTACCTCCTCTTCACTTTTATCCTTATGAACCGATTGTACAATAGTGGGTTGTACCTATGATATTGCAGCATAAGGTGCATTAACTAATGGATCTGCTAATGTGACTCCTTTAACTATTAGTGGTTTAGTTATCAGAACTTATGTTTGATCACTAGCCTTCATTTCCAAGGCTATATCCATTTCTTCTTTGTATTCTTCTCTTGTCATTCTAGATTCTTTTAATATTGCATCAATTTTCTTATCAATCTTCTTCTTTATATCCTTACCATGAAGTTCTCTATGAACTTCCTTGACTTTTTCTTCATAAGTCCCCCATCTAGGACGTTCCATATCTCTATCTGATTCCATAATTTTCACATAACCTTCAATTAATTCTTCACTCATTTCATAATCCATAGGGCCAATGAATGTCATTCTTGGTTCCACTGCTTCCATACATGTGACATTAGTTTCTACCATAAAGAAAATTTTATTTTTGTATTTCTCAACCACGGTAGGTGGAATTATGAATCTCTATTTCATCACAGACTGAAAGCTTTTCATCATTTTAGTTATGTCCTCTATAATTTTCTCTTCGGATTGTTTCCCATAGTAATGAGTTATCATGCTCATTGTACATTTTTCACTATCCCATTCTTGTCTGGCATAGCAAGAAAGTTTCTCACTACTTGAAAGAATAGGTGTGTCAATAAAGATTCAAATCTAAACATTGCATTCTTAGATTTCTTCAACCTTTCAATGTTGTCCAGTAATTGTCATTTCACAATTTTACACATATTTACCTTTTCCTTCTTGACTGCCATCAGATAGGCTGCATGGATGAATCCTGTGGGCACAGAGTTTTCTTTGAACTATAGTTCATTTTATATCCAATGATTTTACTAATTATCCTTACATCAATTTTAGTTATCAAATCAATCCTCGTGTTCCTACCATCAGATTTAGTCTTCACATTGGTCTCCACTAGCTTCTTCACATTCTTCTCATTAGCTAGATTACATGATTCATTGCTCAATCTAGTAAGTTTGTGAATCATGTTGTTGTCTATCATTACCAGGATATCTCCTACCCAAACACTCCCTCATGAATTATGCTCTAGATTATTCTACTCCATTCATGATTATCGAAGTTCATATAGAACACATGCTTAACAATATTTAAACCACTCAAATTCTCAAACCCTTTTTTAAGAGATAGGTCACTATTGCATACTAGCTCTAAATCCTTGTGGATGTCACTATCTCTAATACTCTCAAACTTGTAATGAATGTAAACTCTAATGTCTTCTACATGCAACACATTTTGCGAAACTTGTGAAAATGCTTCTAAGGGATCATCTTCCAATGACACATAGGGGTGCTTCTTAAACTTATATCTACGATGCCCACTCACATAACAAACTATGAGATTTGTCATTGTATTCATTAAAGCTTTGAGATACAACTCCGCTTATGGTAAATACCTAATTTTAATGTAACTAGGGCTTCTTCTTGCTTTCACACAAAAACTCTTTCAATTTTGCCTCAAATTTGCTCCAAAGCATTTCCTTAACTCTTACACACTTGAATGGTACTCCATCAATCAATTTTGATCCTTAAATTGATTCCAAATGATTTCTACATTAATTGCACAAGTATGCAATCACCAAAAAGCTTTTTCTAATTAGTAGGCAACTTGATTTATTTTGCGCACTCACGTACAATCTCCAAATCATCTACGCTCTTAAGCTTGACTTCACAACATCATGTTGTACCTCATGCTAACTAGACAAACCTTAACTCACTCTTTGTCATCACCTTTACCTTTCAGATGCTCAATCTCTTATCTAAAGTACTTAATTCAAGTAAAATGAATCAAATACAGTTGTTGACTTCAATCTTCCTTCAAGTGCTTCAAATGATTGTTCTTCCAACACCACATATGAGCTAGGTGGATCTTTAGCTTTGACCAATACCTCTTTGAATTCTTATATATGTTCCTTTAAGCTTCTTTTGTGACTGCCATTGTTGCTTTATGTTCTTCTATCATTCTTGTTCATATTTCTTCTGTAGTTTTGATTCCTATCAATGTTCCTCATATCCATTCTATAGAATATCATTATATGCCCAAAGTTGTTACACAATTAGCATACTGGTGCATTTTTTTCAAATCTGGGTCTAAGCTAGTTTATAGGTGCTCTGCAATTTCTAGCTATGTGTTCAAAGTTGTTACAGTTGTAACACACAATGTTGTTCCTTGCTCCATTATTTCCTTCTTCAAATCTTCTTCCTGCAATGTTAGTAGCTCCAGACATTGTGCTATTGCTATTACTATTATCAAACTTAGGCTTCTTACAATTAATTGTTCTATAACCAAAACCATGAGAATTATAATAATACAAATTAGTAACATGTTTAAATGGATTAGTTTTGCATTCCCTTTTCATATGACCAACTTTATTACATGCTTAACATCTACCTTTGAATTCATGTCTCACTTCTTTAGGTGACTTAGTTTGCTTAGATTGCTTTGGCTCATCAGTTTGTTTGGGTTGATCAATTAGTTCAATCTCCTTGGGTGCATTATTAGATTGATTTGACTAAACCTTGTTCAGATCTTCTTTTTCTTGCATAGGCTGATGAATTTCATGACTAGGTTCCTTTCTAGCTTCAAATTTCTTAGTTGATTTTTCTCCAATAAAGTATCCAAGACCAGTCTTATCATAATAAGGTATCTAAAAATAGACTTGTTCATAAATATTATGACTACTACAACTTGGTGGATTCAAGTTCAGATGTTACTTTTGTAAGGTTGGATCTTAGATTTGCATTCTCAAATTTTGGATCTAACACAATTTTACTGTCTTCTTTTTTTCAAGCTAAATTTCAAATTAGTAATCTTTAGTTCATGCTTCAGGATCTCATTTTCTTTTTCTTGAAATCTTGAAACTTCATCACTATCATTCATTTGATCTTTAGGTTCTTTCTTGGACTTGAGATGATCAATCTTGTCTCTTAGTCTTAGCTTCCTAATGTAGTCTTTTGCATCTTCATATCTTTCTTTCAAGTGATCTCTTTCTTTGGTGAGAATATCAATCTATTCAAGAGCTTCTTCTAGGTTCTTTTGCAATTGCTCCATATCCTTAGGGATCTTACTCAAGTTGTTAAACCTCTTTTGAGTAATTGTACTCTACTACCAATTGTTACAAATGGGAAATACTGAGGGGGGAGGGGGGTGGGGTGAATTAGTATTTTGCAAATTGGATATCTAGGGAAACCTTGGCCAAGGGAAAACCCCGGTGGGGATGGTACCCACAAAATGATCCACTAATCAAAAGTATCCAGTTAAAGATATTGACCCTATTAGGAGTCTATTACATCTGTATAGTATCTCAATCCTTGTTAGAGGAATTAGGCCTTATTAGAACCCTCAACCATGTTAGGAGTTTTTATATACAAATACAAAATGTATGTAAGATGAACCCACTATCAAAAATGCAATATACAATGTGGTTCCCTAATACAAAGAGTTAGATATAAAAACCTCTTTGACACTGTTGCTGATGTCCTCAATATATGATATTTCCTTCGGTGCTCAAAAAAATAATTAGTTCACATTCCTCTGATTGTACATTAGAATTCACATATTACATATCACATGCATTCCACACTTAAACTTCACATTCTAATCTTTCCTTTATACATTTACAATTACAATATTATTGTCCAATCGACCTTCATTCTTTTACACACTTTACCAAATGTATTGTTATAGCTTATCGACTTAGAGTCAACATCTAGGATGTCATCCCTAATTAGCCAAGTAATTATTTCATAAAAATAATAATTCGTTAACCCAAAATACCCATTTCTCTATTATGCTTTATTATGTTTGTATATTGTCGTAATTGGTAATTTGCTCATTACTTTGTTTGTACTGTTTGTACTGACCTATTCTCTAGGATACATCATCATTATACTATGTACTCTCATTCCTCAAGTTTGCATGTGCCAATATGGCTTCTATGAGGCTCACCAACCAAAACTCTATCTATTCTACCAAATAATCTATATGATACTTAGATAATTTTCTAAGTATGAATGTCATAACTTAATCTTCAAAGTATGCCTTCTTCATGCTGAGGATATGTTGCCATATGAAAACATCCAATGTCTACTTGAGCCAAATTTCCAATAGGCAGGCTTCAAAAGTTTGGCACTATATTTAGCTTCTTATGTGTATTATGTGTTAAGGATATGGAGGACACCAATCATCTATTACTTAACTATTGTTTCTCCTAGGAGTGTTGGAAGTGGGCAATCTGTAAACTTGGATGGGAAGGGCCTCTTCCATCTTTATTGAATAAGCAATTCAAAGGTTGGTCCAACCTAAATAAAGATTCATTCTTTTCAAAATATTGGAGAATAGACTCGTCTACAATAGTGCAAAGCTTATGGTGGGAAAGAAATAAAATAATATTTAGAAAAGAATGTTTAGTGGCTACCAAGGTTTGTGAGTAGATTAAAAATTCAATATTAGAATCCATCAATGCATATTGCATGAGATCTAAGTCCTTGTCCCATGTGTTATCCTTGACTAACACAATTAGAATAGAAAATAGCACCCCATCCTCTTATGTAATGTTCTAGAATAATCTATAAGCCATTTTGACAAGTATATATAGAGTGTTTAGGCTTACAGTTAAAAAAGTTTTAAGAAGTTTTTGGGGAAGAATATTAGAGAGTAGAACTAAAAGTGCGAATTTGCAATTGGATCTTTGAATTTGAATGTATTTGTAACTGGTCATAACCCATAAGGCCTTATAGCTGGGCATGTATGTTGAACATTTGAAGAATCAATAAAAGTATGTCTCCTCCTTTGGTTGTTGTCCCCTGTGTTTTCTTCCATTGTGTTAACTCTTGCAGGATGGTTTGGATAGTTGGGTGAGCCTTTGGCCCTAATTATTCGCCCATTGCCTGCGTTAGTTGGTATCAGAGCTTAAGGTTTGTCCTTATGGAGATTGGATCATGTATAACCCTGATTTGGATTTGGTTGTAGGGTGGCAGATCTACAGATTTGACCTATAACTTGCAGAGGGTTACGATCTTGTGGAAACTTGATTTGTAAAGATGGTTTGTGTTAGAAGAAATGTTGATGATGCTATATTGGATTAGTTGAGACAAATTCTAGCCAGATTCGATGTTGTGGAGACAACCTAGAGGAGAGGAGCACATCTTGATGATATAAGTGATGATGAAGCAGCAACACCAAACCATAATCCAGAACCTGAAGAAGATCAAGATGAGGAAAGATTGTTGTGAGTGTTGTCTATGAAAAATTCAAAGCCTATTGTAGAAGTTGTTCCTTATGATGGAAAATTGGATACCAATGTTGTGTTGGATTGGATCTCTGATATGGAGAAGTTCTTTGAGTATGAAAACACTTCTGATAATAGAAAGGTGAAGATTGCAATCACTAGGTTGAAAGGTCATGCATCACTATGGTGGGAGCACTTGCAAACTGATAGACAAAGGAGAGGAAAGGAGAAGATCAAAACTTGGCCAAAGATGGTGAACAAGGTAAAGAACAAATTCATCCCTGTTGATTACCAAGTTAGCCTATTGAGAAAGATGCAAAATTTGAAATAAAAATACATGATTGTGAAAGAATATATCGAGGAATTCTATAGATAGAACATCAGATCTGGACATGTGGATGATGATGTGGAGAAAATTGCAAGGTGCATTAATGGTTTGAGATCTGGAATTTAAGATGAAATAAGTTTTGTGAAGTTGGAAAGTGTAGAAGAAGCATATCAATATGCCTTGAAAGCTAAGGAGATCTTGACAAAGAAGCATGAACAAAGACAAAGAGGTAGAGGTAATAGATTCCATAGAGGCAAAGGTAGATCTTATGGAGAAAGTGGCAGATCTGATAGTTCTATGCAGGATAAAGGAAAATATGAATGGAAGAACAATGACAAAGGCAAGACTGAATGGAAAAGTGGTAATTCTTATCGAGGAAGCACTAATTCTTATCGAGGAAGAGGTAATTCCTATTCTAGAGGTGGATTTCATGGTAATTGTTTCAGATGTGGTAAAGAGGGACATAGATCTTTTGAATGTAGATCCTCTGAAAGTAGGCAAGGTAACAGAAAATGTTGTGATTTAAGAAGATGATGAGGGTTCACTTAGTGGACCTGAGGCTGGAGAAAATTTGATGGTGAGAAGAACCTTATGTAATAAGGGAAGTGATGAGGAACCTATTTTAAGGAGAAGTCTTTTCAAGACAAGATGTAAGATGGCTGGAAAATACTGCAAAGTGATCATTGATAGTGGAAGCTCTACAAATCTGGCATCAGAAGAGCTAGTTACCAAGTTACAGTTGCAAAGGCTGAAACATCCCAAACCTTATCATGTTTCATGGATCAAAGATGAACATAAGATATTGGTAAGTGAGCAATGCCTTGTGAAGTTCAAAATTGGACATTACTTTGATGAAGTTTTGTGTGATATTATGCCCATGGATGGTTGTCATATTTTGTTGGGTAGACCTTGGCAATATGATAGATATGTTGTACACATTGGAAGATTGAATCAATATACTCTTTGGGTAAATGGGAAGAAACAAACATTGATGCCTTTGATTGAAAGTCCAGATGAGGTTAATTGTACTAGTATAAAAATTTGCATGGTTAATGGGAAACAATTTGAAAAGGAAATGAAAAGGAATCAAGTTGTTTTTGCCATAGTTCCTAGAGGACCGAGTGTTGGTAGTAATGGCCGAGTAGCAAAAAATATGATAGATATGTTGTACATGATGGAAGATTGAATCAATATACTCTTTGGGTAAATGGGAAGAAACAAACATTGATGCCTTTGGTTGAAAGTCTTGATGAGGTTAATTATACTGGTATAAAAATTTGCATGGTTAATGGGAAACAATTTTAAAAGGAAATGAAAAGGAATCAAGTTGTTTTTGCCATAGTTCCTAGAGAATCGAGTGTTGGTAGTAATGGCCAAGTAGCAGAAGCTAGTGATAGCCGAGTACTAGTAGAAATTACAGAATTGTTGAATGAGTATAAAGACATTATTGCTGATGATATTCTTGATGGTTTACCTCCAATAAGAAGCATAAGTCATTGTATGGATATGATTCCTAGAGCTGGTTTGCCAAACAAAGGACCATATAGATTGACACCTACAAAGAATGAAGAACTTAACAAACAAGTGCATGAGTTGTTGCAGAAAGATTTGATCAGAGAAAGCTTGAGTTCATGTGTTGTACCTACTATATTAGCACCTAAAAAGAATGAAGAACGGAGAATGTGTAGTGATTCCAGAGCAATTAACAAGATAATAGCAAAATATAGGTTTCCTATGCCGAGGATGGATGACATAATGGATTGTTTGAGTGGAGCAAAGTATTTTACCAAGATTGATTTGAAGAGTGGTTATCGTCAAATCAGAATCAGAGAAGGTGATGAATGGAAGACTGCTTTCAAGACAAAAGATGGTTTGTATGAATGGCTGGTTATGCCTTTTGGTTTGACTAATGCACCTAGTACTTCCATGAGGTTGATGAATGAAGTTCTGAAAAGATTTTTGGGTAAGTTTGTGATTATTTTTTTGGATGATATTTTGATATTCAGTAACACTAAGGAAGAACATTTTGAGCATATCAGATAAGTATTGCAGCGGTTGAAAGAGGAAAAGTTGTTGATTAGTCTAAAAAAATGTTCTTTTATGAAAGAGGAGATTGTGTATTTGGGATTTGTGATTTCAGCTAATGGATTGAAGACGAAACCTAAGAAGGTTGAAGCAATTTTGGAATGGCCTACACCTGAGAATGTGGATGAGGTAAGATCATTTCATGGTTTGGCTAGTTTTTACAGAAAGTTTATAAAGAATTTTAGTGCTATTTGTAATGCTATGACTGAGACAATGAGGGGAAATAAAAAGGAATCAAGTAGACACATAGATCTGATAAGAGTTTTGAGACTTTGAAACAAAAGGTTGTTGAATTACCTATATTGGCTTTGCCTGATTTCAACAAAGTATTTCAAGTTGAATGTGATGCAAGTGGTAATGTAATAGGAGCTGTATTAAGTTAAGAGGGTAAACCTATTGCTTTCTTTAGTGAAAAGTTGAATGATGCTAAAAGGAAGTATTTTGTGTATGATCAAGGATTTTATGCTATTGTCCAAGCATTAAAGAAGTGGAGACATTATTTGATTCCTAAAGAGCTTGTACTGTATACTAATCATAAAGCTTTACAATACTTGGGAAGTCAACATAAACTAAATCAGAGACATATGAAGTGGGTTGAGTACTTGCAGAGTTTCACATTTGTTATTAAGCACAAGAGTGGAGTTACTAACATAGTTGCTAATGCATTGAGTAGGAGACGTTCCTTGTTGACAGAACTAAAGGTTGAAGTTCTTGGTTTTGATGAAATGAAAGAATTGTATGATGTTGATCCTAATTTTTTTGAGGTGTGGAGAGAGTGCAAAGCACCAAATCTAACAGATCACATAAGTAAGTATGATGAATGTTTCATTCAAGAAGGTATGTTGTTCAAAGGCATTTAGTTGTGTATTCTTAGAATTTTTATGAGGTTGAATTTGATTAAGGAAAAGCATAGTGGTGGATTAGCTAGACATTTTGGAATTGATAAGACATTGAGTTTGTTGAAAGAGAAGTATTATTGGCCACAAATATATAAGGATGTTCAAAAATTTGTAAAGAGTTGTGGAGTTTGTCAAGTTGCAAAAGGGGTGAGTCAAAATACGAGTTTGTATACACCTATTACTATTCCTGAGAAACCTTGGACTGACGTAAGTATGGATTTTGTTCTTGGATTGCCTAAGATAGTGAAGGGGTATGATTCTATATTTGTTGTAGTGGAAAATTTTTCTAAGATGGCTCATTTCATACCATGTAAGAAGACATCAGATGCTCAGCATGTTGCTGAACTTTTCTTTAAAGAGATTGTGAGATTACATGGATTACCAAGTTTAGATCTACATTACATCCACAGACAGATGGACAGATAGAGGTTGTGAACAGAAGCTTGGGTAATTTGCTAAGATGTTTAGTTGGGAATAAGCCAAGCAATTGGGAGATGGTATTGGCACAAGCTGAATTTGCATATAATAATTTTGTGAATAGGAGTATAGGGAAGACACCTTTTGAGATTATTACTGGAATGCATCCTAGAGGTATATCAGATTTGAGAGATGTTGCCAGTGAAGAAAAGAGAAGCGCTATAGGATAAGAATTTGTTGATTTTATGGAGTCTTTGCCTAAGGAAGTGAAGTTGAGGTTGGAACAAAGTAATCAAAAGTACAAGTAGAATGCTAATCAGTCTAGAAGACACCACGATTTTCAAGTTAGTGATGAGGTGATGGTTTATTTGAAGAAAGGAAGATTCCCAATTGGAACATACACTAAGTTGAAGAGGAAAGAATTTGGAACTTGTAAGATCTTGAAGAAGTTTCACAGTGGCAATGCTTATGAAGTTGAGTTACTTGATGACATGGATATATCTCCTATATTCAATATTGTTGATTTGCATAAGTATCGTGAGTCAGAGGATGAAGTTGTTGTATTAGAAGATTATCCTAAGAAGCAAATTGAAGAAGTTGAATAGATATTGGATTAGAGAGTTGGCAAGAGCACAAGAGGAAAAGATTACTATGAATATTTGGTGAAGTGGAAGAACATGCCTATTGAAGATACTTCATGGATTTCTCAATCTGAGTTGGATTCAACTCAGATTGTGATCTCTCAATAATTCAAGAGAATCATTTCTTTCAACCTCGGTTGTCTGATGTAGGAGCATCCTGGGTTGCGTTGTTATCCTACTTTTTTTTTTTTCATTATGTACAGGAACTGAGTTACTGTAGCACTCAGTTGGAACTGAGTTACTATAGAAATTCCTTCATGTGCCGAGTTGCCCAGTGTATGCTAAGTGACTCTTCATGTGCCAAGTTACCTAGTGTATGCCAAGTGAACCTTCATGTGCCAGGTGTCAGCATTTGGACCTGATTTTTGTGAGCTGACTTGCGGGATTTATTTCAATTGCGACATTTATGTTAAGATATTTTCTCGGGATGAGTTCAGACCATTGTTGGGTTAGCCTTCCTCTTATGTAATGTTCTAGAATAAGTTGTAAGCCATTTTGGAAAGTATATATAGAGTGTTTAGGCTTAGAGTTAAAAAAGTTTTAAGAAGTTTTTGGGGAAGAAGATTAGAGAGCAAAACTGAAAGTGTGAATTTGTAGTTGGATCTTTGAATGTGAATGTATTTGTAATTGGCCGTAACCTAGAAGGCCTTAGAATCAATAAATGTATTTGTCCTCCTTTGGTTGTTGTCCCTTGTGTTTGTTTCCGTTGTGTTAACTCTTGTAGGGTGGTTTGGATAGCTGTGTGAGCCTTTGGCCCTAGTTATTCATCTATTGCCTGCGTCAATACAAAAATAAACTACATCCATAAAATATTATTATTTATTCATATTAATAATATATTTTTAGCATATTGACATAATGTTCCAATATGACTTCTATAAAGCTCACCAACCAAAACTCTATATGTTCTGCCAGATAATCTATATGATACTTATATAATTTTCTAAGTATGGATGTCATAACTTAATCTTCAAAATCTACCTTCTTCATGTTGAGGATATGTTGCCATATGACAACATCCAATGTCTACCTGAGCCAAATTTCCAATAGGCAGGCTTCAAAAGTTTGGCACTATATATAGCTTTTTATGTGTATTATGTGGTAAGGATATGGAGGACACTAATCATTTATTACTTAACCATTGTTTCTCCCAGGAGTGTTGGAAGTGGGCTATCTATAAACTTGGATGGGAAGGGCCTCTTCCATCTTTATTGAATAAGCTACTCAAAGGTTGATCTAACCTAAATAAAGATTCATTCTTTTCAAAATATTGGAGAATAGACTTGTCTATAGTAGTGCAGAGCTTATGGTGGGAAAGAAATAAAATAATATTTAGAAAAGAATGTTCAGTGGCTACCAAGGTTTGTGAGTAGATTAAAAATTCAATATTAGAATCCATCAATGCGTATTGCATGAGATCTAAATCATTGTCCCATGTGTTATCCTCAACTGACACAATTAGAATGAAAAATAGCACCCCATCTAGCATATATATCTTAAAGACTAATGATATTTTGCTAATGTGCACTAATGTAATATGGAATACATGACGTTCCTTAGAAACCCAAATGAGTAAAATGTAATTAAGGTGGTAGGTGTAAGTAAAATTTTTCATAAGATCATTTCGGGCATGGAAGTGAAAAGAAACAAAGTGTGAATGGGTTTCATACCTAGAGTACACTAAAGAATCCCTATGCCATTAGGAGAGCTCCACTTTGTTAAGTTTCTTGAGACAAAATAATGACTTTTAGATCTCGATGTCGAGCCACAATATCGAAAGAAGTAAAAAACATTCCAAGCCCAATTAAAGAATCTACATGCCCATTTCTTCTACTAGCCTACCCATACCACCCTATTGGGAGCCAATATTTTATTATACTAGTGACATCCAAAGTACAAAACCCCCTGTCTAACTTTGTTTCCAAGTTTGTCAACCAATTGGCTAATATATATGACTCCCTATAGCAATGTGTAGTTTTAAAATTAACATGTCTTGGAAGCAACTTCCAAACTTCCCTTAGATTGTACTGTAACTCCCAATTTACAATCTTTTCTACATCAAGGCAATAATAATAACTTGAGAATCACTTTTATGACCAAGCTAGAGATTCCATTGATAGTTCTAGTTTGATACCCTCAAGTAAAGCTCTAGCCTCTGCCACATTATTTGAGCCATTTAGAATTCTAGCATATACTACTTTCAAGACCAAGTGGGCTATGATCTCTTATATATAGAGATAGGTTTCATGTCAGGATTGTAAAAATTCATTATAGTTGCATAATGAACGATAATGATTTCTGTAACAACTTCTTTGGATTCTTTTGTGAAATTATGTTTAAGTGTTTTCCATATCGCTTGGTAATGTTTTAGCATGTAGATTGGATGTGGTTCCTATTTTTGTTTTAATGAGAGGCAGTCTACCATATATTGGTCTCTATTTGTGTCCATCATTTAAGTTGTTTATGGCATAATGGCATGGCCATACTTAATGACATGTAGTCCCTAGTTTGGATGATAATATTTTAATTAATTCATCCAAAATATTAATGTCATTGTAGAAGTATTTTCTAGTCTTTAGAAATTGAATATTTCCTTCTCAGTAGGATCATTCAATTTTTATGGAACTATGTAGCTTCTTTTGAATCTAGATAGGTCCCATGGCTTCACTTTAGTTTTGTCTGGGGATCTACGTCTTAGATTTTCCAATAGGTGTAGACCATTAGCGAATCTCCTTCCCTATTTCTTGAGGAATTTTTGTGGGTGGATGGGGTTTCTTTAATTTAATCTCTCATGTGAGTTTGTTTCCCCTTAGTTCTCTTCGTTTGTATTTGGGCTAGGATAGAAGGTTTTCTTGTTGGTTCTTTCCTCCTTGATTCCTTGAACCAATTTCCATTGATTATAAAATGTAATATCGACTTGCCATTTTTGCTTTAATAGAAAAAAGACCAAAACATTTAAATAAGAAAAAATGCTAATTATTTTGACTAAATACATTTTAAAAACTTTGATTAAGTCAAAACATGTATCTCATATCTCTTTTATCCTTACACATAAATTATGAATATAACAAAATAAACTACATCCATAAAATATTATTATTTATTCATATTAATAATATATTTTTAACATATTGAAATAATAAATCTAAAGAGTGAAATATTATTTAGCATAAACTTATTTTTAATTACTTCATAAAATCCATCTCATGTAAAGGAATAAATTTTAAAATTTGTCTAACCTACCAAAAATTATTTCTTATCTTCCAACTCTCTTATATATATATATATATATAACAAATTAAATAATATATATGAAATATTGAAAATGAAAATAAAATTTCTAAAGTAAAAATATTTGAAGTGATCACTATTTTTTATAGGATAAATATAAATTATATTATATTAAGAAAAAGAAATGTATCATATACAATATGTAAAGATATTATAGTTAAATTTAGAACTATTCTAATTATTATATTGTAGACACAATTTTTCTTTTTTATTTAAGAAATATTTTGTTTTGTTTTTCATTTGTTTTTAATGGACTTATATCTAGATATAACCATTTTATTATACTAGTACTATTATTAATTGAACATTATTATTTCATAAAATAATATTATCTACATAAAAAATAAATTCTGATAAATAAAATAAACACTTTAGAAAATACAATTGCTATTTTCTAATGTCAACTCAAGCCAACTTTAAAACATATAATAATTGAATATTATAAAATAATATAAAAATAAAAATTATGATATCTTCTATTTACTAATTATAAAAATATTATATAAAAAATTTTAATACTTGAAAAAAATGAAATTTAAATATATATTTTAAATTGAATTTATAATTAAATTGGATATTATTATTTTCTATAGCATTGCTAAACAAATATGAACAATAATAATGACACTCACACATTAATTTTCCCCTCTAATTTATTTCAATTTGTAATAGAATAATTATAATTTTTTTTTGAAAAATATACCATTTTTATATAGAGCACAATAATATCGATGTCATTGAATCGTAATGATTTCTTGCCTCTACGGAGACTGTCATATTATACAAATCAAAGCTTCACAATTCATTGGTTTATTATGCACTTAGACGTACATAACAATTGTAACGCCCTGCTCGGGAACCTAAGAGAAATTAACCTACGATGATACAATGTTTCGCTAAACATTTTGTTTAAGTTTACCCAACATTAGATAACGATGCAAAATCAATACATACATACACATCAAGTACACAAAGAAATTACAATTACAATTTCCACTCCTCAAAGGTTTCTTCACTTTGAGTCAAGTTTTAAAAAGTTTTATTAATTAGTTTTAATCTTAAATATAATGTCCATAATCATAAAGGAATAATAGATACATAATCTCATAAGCAGATACATAAGTACAACTGATACAATGAAACATGTCAAAATAACCACATTCACTACACATGTCGCAGGGTATGTAATAACAAATACAAGTACATCAATAAATAATACATCATCTCATAGGATCTCAGGATATAAGGTACATGGTGTATAGATGCATCAAATGAATAGAATCTCCAACATAAGAATAAGAATGATAATGGTACAACTGCATCAATGAACATCCAATGTTGATGCCAATCTAAGGGGCAAGGCTTTGATTCAATTTAGCACAAGCCCCTTTTCTGCTATAAATCTTTATTCACCGCTGGGAGCTTGCAACACATAGGTGATAAGGAATGAAATGAAAGCATTCCCCACAGATTTGATATGATGGCTCCATCCTATTCCATTGTCTCATTCTCTGCACATCCACCATATTTCCTTGCACAATCATTTTCAGCTTCACAGCCTTATATTCATTAACTGCATCTTGAGTGAAAGTGATGTCTGTGTCCTCCCATGTGGCTTATGTATACGAGAGACCCTTCCATTTAACCAAATAATTTTGAACCTCTACCTCCTCACAACTAACATATCAGATTTAGCAAACACTTTGAATTAGAATTCAATTAAATTAAACTAGTCTTGGCAACCATAGAAAATCACTCTGGATTTTCAACATCCGTATGAACCAACACCCATAACTTCATATAGAATTCTTATATATGCTGAGCCAAGACTCATCGATTTCTATGATCAATTGGGATAATACACTATTCATAATATTCATAATCAGAATGGTTCCAAGGGGACACACTAAACCCTCATAATGATTTAATTTAGGTTTTTACCTAATCTCATTACTCCGTTTAAGAAAACATATTTTCTCTTCTTGTGCCTTGCGACCAAACCTAGACATTGAGTTCTTCACAAGTGGGCTAGGACTTACAATACATTTAGCTTTCCTCTATAGCTCACCATTCATAACCCCTCAAAAGTAATTTGAATCAATACAATCCTTTTATAAATTTGATGTTATAAAGAAGCAAAAGGATCTCATGTTTATGCTTAATACCAATCTTATAAGTCAACCAAAACATTTTATCAATCTAACAAACTGAGTCGGATCCTAGAGTGGGTCCAACCTTTTTTTTTTCCAAAATGAAATGCCTAATTGTTTAAATTTATCAATTAATCATCTGGCACTGATTATATTGAAATTCAATCACTGTTGTACCATTTAAAACTCATTTTACCACTTTCTGCAAACTATGATTTTTTGCTCATAAGCCTCTAAGACTGACTTTAAAAACTGACCCAAATGCCTGACTAAGCCTTGAAAATAAACATACTAATTTTTTGTTCCACATTATTTTATCCTTTTAGATTTCATGTCATGACAATACCTAGGTCAAAAGATATTGACTGTCAAATTTGCTTACTAAAAACTGCTTGCAAATAAACATGTTAAAAAATAAGTGTGTGTTCATTTTTGGCTTCAAAAATAAGTCAAACAGACACTTGGGGGCACAAAAGCTAGGGCATTAGTTTATTTTCACAAGGATATTATAAATGTATGATTTGGGCTCATGACAAATAATTGGGCACATTTGGAAGGTGTTCAAAGTTAGGTACTTGGATTTGTAGAACTGGGAACACTAGCAAAACAACAATTTTCACAAACGGAATGGACCTAGGAAAGTGTGTAGAAGGATTCATCAAAACATGAAAATTGACTCACTTGAATAATTTTTGGAATAGAATATAGTGGTACAATCCATTTAGTCTCATCTATCAAATATTTAGAGCTATGACATCCCAAATAGGGCTACCAATCAATCTGCATTTTAAGACACTAGTAAAACTTTATAAATTGTATTTGGAATTGCGTTTGAAAACTAATCAAATGGATTTTTCATAGGCTCAAATATGGAACATAGCAAGTATCTGACCCCTAGAATGTAATGAAAAAGGGATATTCTCATTTTGGTCAACTAGGTCAAAGTTATAACTGGTTAATCAGGGCTTCCTAGGATTTTGAGAAAAATGCAATAGCATGACAACAGTAAACAACCAAGTTTGAGGGATTTAAAACCTAGTCAAAACATATCAAAATGACTTGAAATATGACACATAAGTTCTTTGATATATAGGAAAAACACTCGTAAAGAAATGAGTCATGAAACTTTACCAGGTACAAGATATTCAATTGCAAACTAGACTTCCTATCACTATTTGACACTTAGGCAAAAATACAAATTTGAACAATGCTCAAAATGATGCTTTACGAAATGATTTAGAATGACAATTTACCATTACGGGACACATGCATATATTGAATGCAAAGTGCAAAAATATAGATTTGAATAATTCTGAAAATGATGCTTCACAAAATGATTCAGAATGACAATTTATCATTATGGGATGCATGCATATACTGAATGCAAAGTGTTAGAAACATGAAACACTTCATAGGCCTCAAAGTGACAGCTAGGTACACATGCACAAAAAACTCTTATAAGGGCTCAATTTGACTCAATATTTAAAATGGTACTCAAAATCAATGATGCATTTTTGAGCCCCATCAAACACAACCTATGGATCAAAGACATAAATGCCAAGATGACTAGTGCAGTTAGATTTCCTAAGTTTAATATAGAAAGATTACACATGTATCAAGTCACAAGTGCCAAGATAACCCTCAAGTGTGGTCTTGTAAAAAAAGAAGAAGCAAGGATGATACATTGTAGATCCCAAAATGTTAAGTAGGATAAGCATGAATTCACATGACACTTAAGACCAACAAAGAATACCCACAAGAAAAAAACATGTCCCATCTCCCTAGTCCTCTAGTTCATGACATCCTTAAGAGACTATTAGGGAAGGAACACTCAAGAAAGAAATAATCATAGACAACACACAAAAAGAAATAAATTCAACAAGTCTCAATTAGTTTTAATGTTTAAGTGCATGTGTGTAAGTCACATAGTTGTCTCTTTAGGACTCAAATATGCTAGCAAGAAATATCACAACATCCTGGACTGTAGCTAAAGTATCCAATTGCTTTTGAGAAAAACTTAATGTCAAGGGGAGTGTTGAAAAACATTTTTAAGCAAGTTGCCAAAGAAATACCAATGCACAAGGTGACCTTAATAAGCCAAGCAATTCGTGCCCCCTAGACTTAGACAAGAGTTAGTTCCAAGATAGGCAAGGAAAAGAAAATGAGATGAATAGGTTGATGAGAAAAAAGAAGAAGACTAGTAGCCATAGGTGCAAGGGTCTCAAGTAGCTTCCATTTCTAGGTTTTCACAACTTGGCAGGTTTTTAAAGATTTTTGTTGGTGATACATGAAAACACCTATTGTTAGGTTTTCACTAAGATGATAATTTTTTAAAAGATATTTTCCATGTTTATAGGATTTTTGAGGATCATAAAATATGTACAAAGCTGAGCAACAAGCACTAAGCATAGAACTAATTCAAGTGAGGTATGTTGATGGCCCCAAGGAGTCATTCTCCCTCTAGTGTAGATAGTTGATACGCACTAGATCCAAATGCAACAACAAAAATTTAGGGACCCAACCAATTATGTTCAAACTTACCCCTTTGTTCTCTATTTTGCTAATTCTTAGGATTCTCTCTAAGGACAAGATCTCCAACCTAAAACTCTCTAGATGAACTTTCTTATTATAGCTTATAGACATACATTTTTTATAAGCTCTCATGTGATTGAAAGCAACCTTATGATGTTCATCCAAGACCTCAAGCTCATGTATTCTAATTTCCCTATAATCGTCATCAATGATCAACCTTTTTAAGGAGGCTTGCAAGGATGGAATCTCAACCTCAAGTGGTGAAAAAACTTCTAAACCATACACTAGAGAAAAGGGGTAGCTCCAGTAGGAGTGTATATGGTAGTTTGGTAAGCCCATAATATAGGATCGATTTGTAGAGGCCAATCTCTCCCTAACTTTTGTATAGTTCTATGCAATGTTTTTAGCAATGTCTTATTTGATGCTTTGGCTTGCCCATTCCCTTAGTGATAATAAATAGAGGACTAATGTTGTTTGATCTTAAGATTTTTACAAAGTTGTCTAAGGTCCTTATTTTTTAGTTTTTCCCCATTGTCAATAACCATGGAGAAGAAATTTCCATAACAAAAAATGATGTGATTCAGAATAAACAAAGCAACATGCTTCCTAGTAGCTGCAGAAAGAGGCACAACTTCAACCCATTTGTAAAATATTTTGTAGTCATAATGATGAAATTATGTCTACTTGAAGATCAAGGGTGGATCTTCCCAACTAGATTGAAGACCCACTACTAAAAAAGCCAATGTGTGATGGATGTAATCAATTCTTGTTCAGGATCATGAATTAAGTTTCCATGTAGCTAACATTTCTTACAAGATTTGACAAATTGCACAACATTTACTTGCATGGTACACCAATAATAACTATCCCTTAGTAGCTTTTGAGCAAGTGCAAGACCATTAGAATGAGACCCACAAATACAGTTGTAGACTTTGACGAGTGCTCTTTTGGACTCATTTATTTCTAGAAACCTAAGAAGTGTTTCATCTAGACCCTTCCTATACAAGTCACTAGAGATAAGGGTATATTGGGAGGCATTGCAAATGATAATTTGATCATGGAGGTAAAGAATAATGGTCGCACGAGAGGAATCATGGCCAACAATAGTGTAGATAAATTTATTGTCGAGGGAATCATACGTGGGATAGTGTAGCTCTTCCACCAATAATTCAAAGTGAGACTCATGTTCCTATAATTGTAGGATAGATGCCAAGGTGGCCATAACATCTACATCATTGTTCTCTGCCCTAGGAATTTTTTGGAATGTGATAAAGGTAAACTAGTTCCTTGGGGAATTAATAAAATTCTTATAGGGTACCAACTTGTCATCTTTGTCTAGTAATCATTATTGATCTGATTTATAATAATATGAGAATCTCCTTAAATGTGTAACTCAATAATCCTCCATTCGATAACTAGCTTAATATCATTTTGTAAGGACCTCATATTCAACTATATTGTTGGTGCAAGGAAATAGAAACTCGTATGACTTAAGAAATGTATATCCATGAGGTGTATTGAACAAGATACTGCCACCAGCCCCATTTTGCATATGAGAGCAACCAAAGAACATTTTTCAAGTTCTCTCTATGACATACATGATGGACAAATTTAGGAAATCAATCTGCATGGGAGTGTTGTCTTGGAGTGGAAATTCAACAAGCTAATCAACAATGTCTTGCCTTTTGATAGATTTACATTCAACATAATAAATGTCAAGTTCAAATACAATCATCATCCACTTAGATAGTCTTCCAGTAAGCACAACTTTACTCAAAAGGTACTTTAGAGGATCAACCTTAGCTACTAGTTGTGTAGTATGCGCAAGCATGTAGCAATAGATATTTTGTGATGTAAATACTATAACAAGACAATCCTATTCAATGTTATTGTAGTTAATCTCATAAGAAACCAAGGTTCGACTAATATAGTAGATAACTTGTTCTTTCCTATTGTCATCATATTGTGATAGAAAAGCTCCTAGAGAAATGTCCATAGATGAGATGTACAATATCAAGGCCTTCCCCATAATAAGAAGCATGAGGATAGGTGGCTTAGTTAAGTAGTCATTGATTTGAGTAAGGCTCTTTACACATTCCTCATTCTAGACACATGTAGATCCCTTATGTAGTTTCTTGTTACATGGTTGGGACCTATTAGTCAACTAAGAGATGGACCTCCTAATAGACTACAAGTGTCCTTGTAGACTTCTTAGTTGACTGATATTCTTAGGAGGTGGCATTTCCATTATTTCTCATGCCTTTTGAGGATAAATTTCTATGCCTTTAGCTGGTATGATGTAGCCTAAGAGTTTTCTAAATGTGATACCAAAGGCACACTTCTTGGGATTAGGCCTAAGTTGAAATCATTCCATGCAATTTGATATCAAACTTAGGTTAGCTAAGTGAGTGCTTCTTTCTTCGGATTTAACAAGGGTGTCAACAATATAGTCTTCCATATTCTTTTGCATCATATCATGGAAAATTATATTCATAGCTATCTAATGTGTAGCACCTGTAGTTTTAAGACCAAAAGGCATGATGTTCCTGTAATCACCTAAAAATGGTCATCTAGATTATTAGCCCCCTTTTCAACATTTTGGCTAAATTAATTTAATCACTTACCTAAGCCAAATTGCTAATAATCAATTTATTTGATTATAACCTATAGTTTGATTATGCTATCCTAAGTTCATTATTTGATTAAAAGAACATGTCCCCTTTTAATTAAATAAAAGACCCCATTCTTCTAACCCACTTAAAGTGCACACATAAAGTTCTTTTTATATTTTGCAATTAAAAGAAAAGGCTTTGTGACTTTTGTCTTATGTGACAAGTCAACTTAAATTCTATTGGTTGACTTGTGTGCGCACATGGATCACTCCTCTTTTCAAATTCCACCGTTGATCATCCATCATCTTCATCTTGATCTCTACCGTCCATACATCTTTAAAAGGGAGAGAGCTTTCCCCCTCAATGGATCCTCATTTTTGAATATTGTTATGCTGCAGGTTTTCTAACAGGTTTCTTTGGAGCTTTGTGGAGAACTTCTATTTCTTGTCTACATTCTCTCATACCATAGCGTTTTAGCTTAGATTCATGTTGCATGTTAGTTTAGTTTCTATTTTGCAATAATTAATCTCACATAGCTTAATATTTGGTTTTGTAACACTCTCATCCATGCTTAAAATAGCTGCACTTTTCATATTCATTTTAATTTAATCTTTAGTTGCATTGCATTCTGGAGGAGCTCATTGAGATATTTGCATTCTTGCATCTTGTCTTTGGAACCACCCATTGCATGGTTTACTAGCAAGAAGAGTATCTCTAAGGCTCATCCGAGAGCTTTCTTATTCTTGAAATACACTCTCTTGCACTCTGTGGATAGGGAGCTCTAAGCCGGCATCTAAGCATTCCAACTCATGGAATTGTTTGGATAGAAGGGTTTAGAGTGTGACACATTTCGAGTGTACATTTTTGGCGCCCACCGTGAGGCTTGAATCAAGTTTCTAACTCCATTTGCTTTTATTTTTCATCTCTAGTTTTTTACAGTAGCATATTGGATCTAATCAAATGCTTTTGTAGAATTATCACTTTGGTTTTAAGGCCAACCCATAAGTAGATTGGTTTGAAGGCCAAAAACTTAGTTGGTTTAAAGATTTGATCATAAATTTTAAACCGCTTGGAGTTTGGTTTTGAATTTTTTTTTGCAAATTGGGTATGTGCTCAAAATGTTTCAGTCTAATTTTTAGAGCATTTTGACGTGATTTTTGGGAGTTATGAGTTTTTCATTTTTTTTCATAAAAAGCTGTTTTTGATCGTAAATCAGCGAATTTTTCAAAAAAAATTATATTTTTAGAAATGGTTTTCAATTCTAATGGGGGTTCTTTCTTTGTGTTTTGAATTTTGAGGTCGTATTAAGGATCAAAAACTCAATTTGATAAATTTGACCTATTTTGACAAAATCGATCTCTAGAGGGAAAATGAAGAGATTTTTTTAAATTTCTTGCATTTTTGGAAAGCTCTCTGATTTTTAACAAGGGGCTCTTCTTTTCATTTTTATTTTTGGATTTGAATTCATAGCAAACAACTCCAATCTTGTTGACTAGGTCAAAATCAAAGAGTAAAAATGAGAGCATTTGTGATTAACTTGCACTTTCTTTGCATGCACGTGGTTGGAAGATAAATTGGATTTTTGAGGCAACTCACCACTTTTTTATTGCAGATTTTTATGATATTTCACACTAACTTTTGGTGCTAACAAGTTGTGATTACAGGTTGCCATCCTTATGAAAAAAAAATTGAAACATTGCATAAAAAGAACGCATGTCAAAGCTTCAAATGCGCAAGGGCTACTAACATTGTTTGCAGGGCTACCCAAAGCATAAAAACTCAAAATTTCTTGCTTTTTTGTTTTCATGTGTGGCATTGACTAATTGTTCATTTTTCATAGGCACATAAAACTTGTGATTGGAGTCTTTTGGTAATAGGAGAGTATGCTCTTCACCCTTGTGGTGAATCAGAAATCTTGACTTGCCATTTGGTTTCAAAAGCAAGGGGTAACTAAATCTTCTTGGAATGTTTGGGAGAAAACGATTGGAATAGGAGAGTATTCTCTTCACCCTTGTGGTGAACCAAAAATCTTAACTTTCAAAAGTTAATCCACTTTGTGTAGTTAGAATCCTTTAGAGGGCCTGCTCTCGGACAACCTGAGAGGAACGACCCAAGTGGGGACAAGCTGATTACCTAGCTCTTCCAACCCACTATAAATTCAAAGCTACCAAGGACACAAAACATTGGTAGACATAGTGTTTGTCTTCACCTAGTGTGATCGCTTATGGGATTTCGACCATAGGGAGATCACTAGGCAAGAATGCTTAAGGTACTCTTGTGATCGCGAGATCGGTTACTCATCGCAAGGTGAGGTGTCCCGTAATTGGGAGCAAGAGGAACACTATGGATGGAAGCCCTATCTAAACATCCTAAGTTAGTAACTACCTTTTTAGCCGCTCAACTTCTTGGTGCAAGGATCGATCCTAGTGGACTACCCGGATCACCCCAAGATTTTACACTCACCATCTGTGTTCTCTTGGTTATGCTTATGGCATTTTCATGACAAAGCCAATATCTCTTGTGGGAAACCACTTGGTGTGAGGTGAAGGAGCATCAAGTGTGGGCTAATGAACCATGTCCTTTAGGTAGATATTGCTTGATGTGTTCTCAAATGTGATATACTAGTGAAAATCTTTTGAACATACACATGACGATAATTCTAGGGATTTCTTTTGAGACCTCACATATGCTTGTATCATGCAAGGTTGCTTTGTCCCTTGCTTGATTGTTTGAAGACTACTCCATGTGTCACTATCTTGCTTAGAAAGAAATTGCTTTTGAACATCAAACTTGCTATGCTATCAACTATTGTCAAACTTTGTCAACCAAGTCAAAACATCAAATGCAAACATTTTCTTGTGTTGCTTGCTAAGGGGAGTCTCATCATTTGATTTTTATTTTCCATGTCTCTAGTTCTTGAACATGCTTAAAGTGACTCTTTGGTCTTGGTGCTCTTGGTCTTTCTATCTTCATGGTCTATGCATGCTTGCTAGTTATCTTTTTGCTGAAATGGTTGCCTTGATTTCTTGACTACACTCATGGGTTGGAGAGTTGTTCACTTGTCACCCTGATTGCTCTATCTATTTGGCTATTTGGGCATCTTGCCTAGCTATTGACTTGAGTCATTCATGTCATAAGTTTCTTGGACATATTGTTTGACAAGTCGCTTTAATCTCTCTCTACTATCTTGGCAAGTGAACACTCTACCTCCTATAGTTTCAACATCAAGTTATCTTCTAGGCTCTTTTATGCTTGGCTTTGCATCTAAAACTATGGGATCTAAACCTTGTGCTACCAAAATTCAACTGAATCTAGATGATCATGATATCCTCCATGTCACTAAAGAGTTTCAAGATCTATATGCACAATACAATGAACTAGAAGAGACAAATGATCTTTCTTACCTTCATCTCTCTAAGCACATGATAGAAATGAAGTCTAAACTTGAGAAAAGGTTAGAGGAGAAAATTGCATCATTACATGAATCTTCCTTAAGGTCTTTACATGCATGTAAGTCACCTTCTTTGAGGTCATCCTCTTCTTCTAGGTCTACATGCTCTACTTCAAGACATCAAATGTCTTCATCTTCTAGATCTAAAGACCTCTTTAGAGAACAAGCAAGTGATACCTCCTTTGAGCCTATGCTAAAATTTGATGATGGACCTATCTCTGACCAAGATAATGATGAAGACATTAATGCATTCTATTCACTTGAGAAACAGCAAGAAGATCCTAGACATACTTCTAATAGAACTTTTGCTCCCTTGGAAGATTCTTATGATGACACTTTGCAAAAACTTCTTAGTAATAAGATCATTATGTTACCAAAGTCTAGCTCATATGGAAACCCATTCTTGGATATCTATTGTGCTTATCATCAACATAATGAGCATAGTACTTCAGTTTGCATTGAGCTAAAACATAAAATCCAAGATCTTATTGATACCTCTAATGATTCATGCGGTGAGGATACTTTTCTTGAGCAAGATTACATTAATGAACCTATGTCTAGTAGCAGCTCTCTTACATCTTCCACTTCTTCCAACACTCGTGCATCTCCCAACACTTCAAAGCTTTCCAACATGCTTCTATAAAAAAAGGAACCTAATGCTTTCCACATTGACTACGTGTATCCTCAAGGGCTATCTCTAAAAGAAACTCAAGCTAATCTTCACTTGGCTGCAAACCTTTTCCATGCTACTAACCCTAAACATCCTCAACCTTCATGCACTACTATGCCTAATCCAAGCACTACTCCATTCACTCTTCATTCTCCCTTGTCCTTAGAAGTGGCTCCATGTCAAGAGGACTCTCAAAAAGAAAAAGCTATAAATGTCAAGAAAGATCAAGATCAAGTACCCTTTCATCTCTTTCAAGATTTTTCCCCTCCATATCATATATCTTGTCCACCTCCTAAGTATGATGAAGATAACACTTCCATTATCTCCCTTGGGCTTACTGAAAATTATGAGAAAAGTTCTCTTCATATGCTATCCAAAGCTACTTGTCAAGATCAAAGCATCCCCTCATGTTCTACTTCTCCACATCCACTTCAAAATTGTGCTCAAGCTTCAAGTGCTTCTATTAAAAATGTTGTTCCCATCAAAGGTACTCATGAGTCTATTGATGGCTTTGACCATGTTGCTTACTCTAAAGATGTTGATATCCCTTCCCACTATCCCTTTGCATCTCCTAATTCTATCCTTGGCCCTCATCCATTAGAGCTAAAGCCTTCAAACCTTCCATCTATATTGGGGCCTTATGTTCCTCCATCTCCTACATTCACTCCTAGCTCATTCCCTAGCTCTCCTATAATACCTCAAGATCAACAAAGACACTCATCCTTGATGACTTTTCACCCATCTATACATCTAAACCAGTCATATCATCCTTATTCATCCACAAATCCCAAGTCCTTTGGAAGTGAGAATAAACATAAGAATCCATTGAAAAAGAAAGATCACTATGTCCCATCTAATCGACATGTGAATGCTAAGAAGGAGAATGCACAAAAGAGACTACAAAGGTCCACTATTAAGAGAGCTAAATCAAAGAAAATGTGGGTTCCTAAATCCATCATTGAAGAAATGCACTCTCAAGCACCCAAAGAACGAGGAAAATCTGAAGCTATGTGGATTCCCAAGTCTCTTTTAAAAGACTTGAATATTGAAAATACTTCAAAGTTGACATTCAAGCTTCCAAAGGCTTCCATTCCATCTTCTTCCAAAAATCTTCCTAAAAATATCCCAAAGCCTTCCACTCCACTTTTTTCCAAATCTTTTCTACCACCTCATACATCTAAATCTCAAGCTATTTCATCCATGATTCCTCCATTGTTCCAATACCCTTCAAGGTGTGTGTCAATGTTGATCTTGTCCAACATTTTAGCTACCCACATGAAATCCTCTAAAGCTTACACCTCCTTTCTATACATGAAATCTTATCCTCCATATATTCTTCCTACTACCATTCCCCTTTCATCACCCTATCAACATCTTTGAGCATATCTTTCTATGGTTTTGGCTTATCATGGCTTATCTTTCCTATAGGAGCACTATCTAAATTCAAAAAGCTTGAGCTCTTTCTAAAAATTCAAAAAAAAAAAAAGAAAAAGAAAAAATAGAAAAAATGAAAAAAATGAAAATGTGCCTTGGTGAAAACCACTTCTTGTGGCACCTTGGTAGCAAAAGTAAAGAGAAATAAATTTATCCTATGGTGAAAACTACTTCTTGTGGCACCTTGGATAAGTACCATGATGAAAACCTGGCAAACAGGAATCATGCGTAATTCTTCCATCATCCATCTATCCCTTCTTCTCTCTTTTATCTTGACAATGTTGAGCTATCTTTTCATATTGGCTATCTTATCCACCAGATTTTCTATTGTGCTCTCTCATTCACTCATAGCCTCTATCTTGAGCTTTATTCTTATTGCTCTATCCCATTGCTATACTATCTAGTTGACCCCTTGTTCTTGATCATAATAAATGAAACATGATTCTCATAGGTCTCTTGACATGGCTACTCTTTTGGACTACACACTTCATGCTATCTCACTTGTTGGCTTCATTGCTTATCCTACATGCTATCTTTCTCATTACTTCCATTGCTTATCCAAAACATGCTTCAGATGACTATTTCACCTCTTTCCCTAGCTTGGGTACTCTTGAGGAGTTAGTCCTTGAGGATCACTTTCACTTGCTTCATACTCCATTTTCATCCATCTTTGCTTATCCACCGGCTCGTTGCTCCATCATATCCTATACCTTGCTAGACATTGGGAGAAAATGATGTGATCTTTCTTGAGAACTAGTGTTCTCTAAAACCTTCTAAAAATCCGAAAAATCATATATGATGCTAAAAAAATCCTAAAAATCATATATGATGCTGAAAAAAATCCTAAAAATTAGAAAATGTCCTAAAAAAATGATCATCTTAGTGAAAACCTAGCAATAGCCACTTTGATGTATCACCAAAAAAATCAAAAATACAAAAATAGAAAAAATTGAAAAAAGTCCTGAAAAAATTTGTCAAGTGGTGAAAACCTGGAAATAGGCACTACTTGAAACCCTTGCACCTATGTCCATCAGTCTCAATCACCTACTTTGCTCCACATTTCCTAGCTTGGAATTGTTTCTTGTCCTCGTCTCGGGGGCATAGCTACTTAGCCTATTGAGGTATTCTTGTGCATTAGGATTTCTTTGACAACTCACAAAAATAGTGTTTCTCAACACTACCCCCACCCACTTTGACATCTAGTGTTTTTCAACACTTTTCAGATAGTTTACCTATGGTCTCCAATGTCGCGATATTTCTCACTATCAAAATTAAGTCTTGAAGAAATGGCCAAGTGACTTACACACGCGTAGTTTAACACTTAAACGACTGAGTTATGCTGACCTTTATCTACTTTGTGTGCTGTCTATGATGATTTCTTTGCCATGTGTTCCCTCCCTAATAGTCTTTTGAGGATGTCATTGACTAGAAGACTGGGGGCATGGGACATGTTTTCTTGATTTCTACTTGTGGTAATACTTTGTTTGTCTATAGTGTTGTAAGCATTTATGCTTGACCTATTCAACATTTTGACTTACAAATGTATCATCCTTGATTGTTTTGCAAGACCGCACTCAGGGTTTATCCTGGCGCTTATGCCTTGATACAGGTGTAATCTTGCTAAATTAAACTTAGGGAATCTAATTGCGTAGTTATCTTGACTTACATGTCTCTGATGCTTAGATTGGATTTCCACATAACTATCTGATATCGATCATATTCATATACTCATAGTTATACTAGTGATGGTTGTATGATCTCATGATGTCCTTAATAAATGCTCAATGATGAAATTAAGAGTCTAAATGTTATGCGCTTCTTGCTGGTAAACCACTTTGCATATTAGCTTGCATTTTAGGTTCATTTTCTAGCTTAGTCTTGCATTCTTACATATGGGGAGAGCTCTCTTTCTTCATCTTTTTGTGGACATATCAGCTAACTCCTTTCATATATTTCTTTACTTTCTTCTTGTTCATGTCTTTTCACCTTCTTAATCTTTTGCTTCATCTCTTTTCTATCTTGTCATCACATTATATAAAATTTTGACCTCTTAAATAATTTTGACGTCCTAGATTCATTTTCGGGATCGAAATCCAAATTCGAGTTCATCTTGATGGTCAAAATTGTCTTTTAAAATTCTACTTTCTTCTGAGCAGTTAGCTGACCTTTTGAGGTCTAATCTCTGAATCATCACTGGGGCATCTTCATTTCTTCATGTCTTCATCATTTCCATACTTCATATCTACTAAAATTCACTATTTCATGTCTAAAATCACCTTTCTACTCATTTCGACCTTATTTTTATGCTATATCCTTCAAGGTCAACTCTAGTCAAACTGGGGCATTTTATCATTTTTTTTATATAGTCATTCTTGGGTTCTAATCATTTATCTGTCATCTTGGACATTGCTATATTCTAATTTTCTCATTTCTAGCCAATTTTTACATCCCCTTACCTCATTTCAATTTCGATCCCGAGGGGGCAGAAATACTCTATCACTGTTTAGGAGCATTTGTTTGATCTTCTCACTTGCTCTCACTCTATCCGCTTTTCTAAGTGTTAGTATTCTTCTTGAATTCTGACATCATATCTTCCTAGTGTTCAATACTACTGCTATCAGGCTGTGCATTCAGGACTTGCTATCTATTTCTGCATTTCACTCTTCGGAATTAGACATCTATATTTATCATCGCCTACTTGGCTTCGATTTTCTTTGACATAATGTGTTCCCAAATCAATCACGCATTAGTCAAAGAGGGGCAAATGTAATCACCTAAAAATGGTCATCTAGACTATTAGCCCCCTTTTCAACATTTTGGCTCAATTAATTTAATCACTTACCTAAGCCAAATTGCTAATAATCAATTTATTTGGTTATAATATCAATTTATTTGGTTATAACCTATAGTTTGATTATGCTATCCTAAGTTCATTATTTGATTAAAAGAACATGTCCCCTTTTAATTAAATAAAAGACCCCATTCTTCTAACCCACTTAAAGTGCACACATAAAGTTCTTTTTCTATTTTGCAATTAAAAGAAAAGGCTTTGTGACTTTTGTCTTATGTGACAAGTCAACTTAAATTCTATTGGTTGACTTGTGTGTGCACATGGATCACTTCTCTTTTCAAATTCCACTGTTGATCATCCACCATCTTCATCTTGATCTCTACCATCCATACATCTTTAAAAGGGAGAGAGCTTTCCCCCTCAATGGATCCTCATTTTTGAATATTGTTATGCTGTAGGTTTTCTAACAGGTTTCTTTGGAGCTTTGTGGAGAACTTCTATTTCTTGTCTACATTCTCTCATACCATAGCGTTTTAGCTTAGATTCATGTTGCATGTTAGTTTAGTTTCTATTTTGCAATAATTAATCTCACATAGCTTAATATTTGGTTTTGTAACACTCTCATCCATGCTTAAAATAGCCGCACTTTTCATATTCATTTTAGTTTAATCTTTAGTTGCATTGCATTCTTGAGGAACTCCTTGAGATATTTGCATTTTTGCATCTTGTCTTTGGAACCTCCCATTGCATGGTTTACTAGCAAGAAGAGTATCTCTAAGGCTCATTTGAGAGCTTTCTTATTCTTGAAATACACTCTCTTGCACTCCGTGGATAAGGAGCTCTAAGCTGGCATCTAAGCATTCCAACTCATGGAATCATTTGGATAGAATGGTTTAGAGTGGGACACTTTAGAGTGATACCAAAGGCACACTTCTTGGGATTAGGCCTAAGTTGAAATCATTCCATGCAATTTGATATCAAACTTAGGTTAGCTAAGTGAGTGCTTCTTTCTTCGGATTTAACAAGGGTGTCGACAATATAGTCTTCCATATTCTTTTGCATCATGTCATGGAAAATTATATTCATAGCTATCTAATGTGTAGCACCTATAGTTTTAAGACCAAAAGGCATGATTTTCCAACAAAAGGTTCCCTAAACACATGTGAAATTTATCTTCTCTTGATCCTTCAGGGCTATCTTTATCTAATTATAACTCAAGAAACTGTCCATGAGAGAGTACATTACATAACCCGCGGTCATATCCACTATCATGTCAATATTCGATAGTGAAAAGTCATCCTTTTGGAAAGCTTTGTTAAGGTCTCAAAAATTAGTATAAACTTGAATGGATTTATCATGTTTAGAAACATGTGCAATTTTGGAGATCCATTTAGCATAGTCAATAGCTCTGATGAATTTTGCTCTTGTAACTTAACTTTCATGAGTAGGGCCACATGTGGGTACATCTTCATTAATTTCTATTTAACAGGCTTAACCAAAGGAGCTATAGAAAGATGATGCATAATAAGGTTTGCATCAAGACCAGACATATCAACATATGTCTAAGAAAAGTTGATCTTTTTTTCTTGGAAGAACTAAGTGAACATTCTTTGGTACCAATATTAATGATCTGCGTAGGTCCAATCATAATTGATGATCTATCCTAGAAATAACGGGGAAGGCTACCAGGTACCTCATCCTTAGTTACCACAAGGAGGCTTTCACCCTTAGATACATCTTTATTTTTACTATTTTTTGGCTTAGACACTGCCACAAAGTGGTTTTCTCTATTTAAGCTTCTCTTTTTCATTTTTCTATTTAACTTATGACTAATGTACTTGATGTTTGACTCAGTCATATTAATCTATGGTTCACCAATGGAAGAGACTATTGGTTTAACAACTTTTAGATAGTAGGTGATCTCATAGTCATTTTGGAATGATGGAAGTTCAAGTCTTTAATTTTGTATAGACCATTCAATGAGATCGAGGTGTACAAGTGATAATGAGGAGGATACTTCAAGGTCACTAATACAAAAGGAATTGTTTCTCGTGATAAGAAAGTCAGAGTTTATAAGAAAATCTTTGAAGGAATTCAAATCAAGATTAATCCTATAGACACCAACGTAATCCACTAAAGCAAGCTGAGAGTCTAACTCGTTAGACCCTATGAAGGACTCATTGACCACATCGGTTTGGTTAGTATAAGCATTTACCACATCAATTTCAACTTCACAAGATGCATCCAAAAGAAAATCCCATTCATATTCACTCGAATCAATACTTTGATTACGTGCCACAAGTCAAGCAATGTTTCTTCTAACTCTTTCTCTATTTGGATCTCTGATACCAGACTCATCAAATTTAAGTTGTCTAGAGGTGGAAGCTTCAAGACTATTATAAGAAGGCAACAATTCTTCTCCCCAAAGAATACAAATTGATGGAAAAAACTCCATTGGAATAATAGTAGTCATGGGTTGAATCTCTCTATCTAAATCACTATCTGTGGAAAGTTCTTTATCACAGATAGTGAGGTTTCTTTCAACACCATAACCTAGACCCATTGTATCTTTGATTTTGTGACCTTTTGCATGAATCATGGGCTCAATAAGGGAATTCTTATTATCACTCAAAGGTCTATGTCTAGGATAGCCCATATTCTTAAGATATTGATAACCTTTTCCATATCTCTTTGGAGAGATAGGTGTAGCAAGTACGACTTCATCAACTGGATCTTCTTCCCTATATATCCAGTCTCTTATAGCTTGGTATTATTTTTTGTCTTCTAAGGGAACCGAATACTAAAAAAATGTGCCATAGATGGTCATAGTTGATGATGTGGGTTTCATGTTAGCAGAAGGTTTTTTTAAAATAAGAGTGGGGAGGGATTAGCAGCTCCACAATAGAGTCCAAGGCATATTCTTCAACACCAATACTCATTATCTTCAATTTATTTCTCTTATTTAGAAATGAAGGGTCTAATATCAGTAAAAGGCATGTTATGTGGAACTAATGACTCAATAACAATGAGCATTTTAATAGACATACTTTAATCTCGACACCATTGAAAGGAAATTTTATACATTGGTGACAAGTTGATGGTATGGCTTGCATATCATGAATCCATGGTCTTCCTAATAAAAAGTTATATGCAAGTGGAATTTCAAGGACTTGAAAAACCACATCGTTCTTGATAGAACCAACTCAAACAAGTAGCAAAATAGGACTTTTAGAAGATCACTCAACCTAATTATAAGCCTTTATGGTAATTTTGCACATAGATCAATAGAAAATTCAGATAATCCCAACTACTAAACCACGGTAAAATAAATGATGTTTAACTCTGCACCATTGTTTATCAATACTTGTTTGACTTGTGTATAATGAATTTGGACTTCAATGTGTAGGTCCAGGTTATGAGGATGACTTAATGCTTTATCATCTTCATTAGAGAATGTAAGTTAATGTAGTGAGGAAGTATGAGGAAATATGTTATTTCTATCATTGATGCCTCTATCAGACTTAATGCTTTCGCATCCTTTCTCCTTGACTCCTTCATTTGAGTCTTCTGTGGGTTTGTGAGGGCAACATACAATGTTGGGACTACAACATCATTGAATTTATTGATTACAAAATCCCACAAATCATTAGCTACTATTATGGTTTTCATCTTCTTTGCCCATGTAATTCCATTGAAGGATGATGGCTACTACCATATCTTTCCTTCATCTCCTTCCATGTTAAGTATACCCAGAAAAAAATGCCCTAAATCATAGTGGATGTGGGGCTTCAAGGCCTTAATACCATGTAAAGAATTCAACTTCATAAACTAAGTTTTTGCTCAGTAGAAGAGGATATCGAGTAATACTTTTTCTCGACACAAGGGGGTGTGGAGTGATAGGCAGATGGTGTCGAGTGACTTGGCACATAAAGAATTTGAGTAAGCTCAATAGTAGGGGCAACTCGACACAAAAGGATGTCAAGTAAGCTCAGTCACCAAAGGGAAGGTGAAGCTTGACATAGTAGTTATCAAGTGAGCTGGGTCTCCAAAAGGAGGTGGAGCTTGGTGAGCTCTATAGATGACCAACACTTAGACCGAGTGAACTCAGTCGACAAAGACACCAAGTAAACTCGGTAGGAAAAACAAAGGAAGAGCTTGGTTAAGGAGTGAACTGATTAAGTTGTTTAAAAGACTTACAATCTAAGCATTTCTACCATTAAAATACAGAGAGGACAACTACAAAACTTGCAAGTATGATCTTCTCAAATACTAAATATGCAATAGTGAATAGAAGGGAGACAATAATGAGCCAAGTATGTCTGCTTGCTTTCTATTCAACTAGGTTAAAAACTATTATAAAATATGGGAGCATTCAGCTCCAACTAGAAAACTACAAAGTACTTCAAACTGATAAAACTTAAATTTATAATTTTAAGGGTTGCATACAACAACACGTAGAGCATTCACTGCTTCTCAGGACAAACCAAAATGAACTTACATAATGATAGAGAGATTCAACATATGTTGTGATACTGAACCTTCCTTCTATCCTCTAAACTCTAAATATTCATTTATTCTAATCTATTTATCTTCTTCCTTCTCTGCTATGTGCTCTACTCTTCTCCTTTGTTTGCTTCCTTCTAACTCCTCTCCTTCTAAATTGCTAGATAATCGAATGAATGAATTTATTCCTTTTTTCTATCACCAAAATGTTTCCCTCTCATTTTCAAAATTCAAAACTCACCTACCAAGTTGAATGGGTGTTAGGTGGGTAGGTGTGCATTTGGCTCTAGGGGAAACCAACCATGTCACATCAATTTTTTGATATTTTGATAAGTCTTTTAACATTTATCAACACTTCGATGATGCATCTTGTAGTGCCTACCCCTAGTTTACTTTTTAGTTATTATAGCCAAACTCTTTTAGATCAGCTTTATGATTATGTTTGATGATTAGTGGTATTTATTTTCCAAATTGTTGGATCTTCTTTCTTGCTTAGTTGATTATATGATGAGATTACTTGGTACTAGTTATTTCATGTATGCATGATTATTCCTTGATGATGAGGATTTTTTTACAATGATTTTAGTTATTTCATGATGTTAGTTAGATGGATTATTTATACATGTTTTCTATGGATACTTACCCCATACTTTCATGTGTATGGTGTACCTATATGTTTTATTTTATGTATGATGTTTTTGATATGGTTGAGGGAGGGAGTTGTAGTCACTTGCTAGTCGGGATCTACATGATGTACCACATCCTGCCATTACCTTTTTAGTTTAGGATATATGTGTATGTACATGTGTGGATTTTAAGTACCAAGTATCAACTTCCCTAAATTGCCAGGATGAGTGTACCCTATCACAATATCTCAATGGTAAGAGAGGGGAGATAAATTTGGAGTCTAAATCCTATCCTTAAACCATTTTTCCTAAAAGTAGAGCAACAATTTGAGTTGTCTACCTTTTGAATTCATCAAGTGATGTAAATTCATGATTGTAACCCTTGAGTTTGATCTAGTTTTCTATACTTTATAATTGGTTTTCTTTTCAAATCCCACATTCTAATTTTAACAAATCCATATATGAATCCCCAATTCATCAAACAAGGGTTTCAAAACTAAATTCATTCATAGATGTTTTCAAGAAATGAAGAGCAATAATTTCAACACGAGAGTTTCAAATTCATTTCAATTCTAAAAATAGGTTCACAAACATGCTACAAATTTTTAACATGATAGTGGGTGCAGGCCAATCTTAGTGTGCTTGATCCAACAAGTAAGTTAATGGATCCCCCTCCAATTTTTTCAAACCTTCTCATGGTCTTCATGAGGGGGATCCTCTTTCACCTATTCTCTTCATAATCTTGGCAGAATGCATAGGTAGACTTATTGAGAAGAATAAGAAGGAAGGGAGAATCAAAGGTATTAAACCTTCTTCTAAAAGTGCCCCTTTTATGCATCAGCAATTGGGAGGGGAGGCTTTTTTTAAGGAGGCAAAGGCAATGAAGGACATCTTGGATACCTACTCTAGAGGGTCGGGTCAGCTCATCAATTGGGATAAGAGTTTTGTTTTCTTTATCAACACTCCTGAGGACAGACAGAAGAAAATCTCCAAAATTCTGGGATGTAGTGTGGGGAAGCTTCCCTCTACCTATCTTGGGCTTCCTTTGGGCACGAATCCTCCTGATTCTTTCTAGAATGAAATTATGGATAGATTTAGTAAGAAGTTGGTTGGTTGGAAAGGGACCTCTCTAAGCCAAGCTAGAAGATGTCAACTGGTTAAATCCACCCTTCAGAACTTGCCTGTTAATGCTTTGAGCCTTTTTGTGATCCCTGTGAAATTTGCTGAGAGGATGGAAAAAATTTAGAGAGACTTCTTATGGACGGGGGCTGAAAGGAATAAAAGGTATCCCCTAGTTGCTTGGGAAAAAGTCTTCCTCCCAAAGAAAAATGGAGGTCTTGGCATCAGGAAGCTAACTCACCTAAACAAGGCTTTTTTGGCTAAGAAAATATGGCATATCTTCAGTAGCATAGGGGAATGGAGAGACATTTTGGTAAACAAGTACATAAAGAGGCCCTCTAAACAATTTACCCTCTTCAGGGAAGATATACCAAGAGGATCTGCTATTTGGAATGGTTTTTTAAAAGCCAGGGACCTGGCAAATTCTAGAGTCTCTTGGAAATTGGGAAATGGGGAGGATATCCAGTTTTGGTCTAATAGCTGGCTTATTCAGGGCCCTCTTATGAACAACCCCAGCTATGAGGTCTGGGTGAATGACTGCATCAACCATTTTGGGTAGAAAGTTAGTAACTATAGGAACAACCAGGGATGGATAGACCTTTTTGTCATATCTGAAGATCTTAATCCTATTATGATAATGCTAAACTCTATGGCCCTTAATAACAACAGGGATTAATTGGTCTGGGGAGATAATGCCAATGCACTATATACTATTGCCTCTGGGTATTTGGCCCTTTGGAGATTAAATGAGGTTCCTCCTTGGTCGAGGGCTTGGCTCCCTGGCCTCACTCCAAAAATTAATATGTTCTATTGGTTGGCTCTATAGGACAAAATCCATACCCAGGATAACCTCATTAAAAGAGGTCATATTATGCCCAGTAGGCGTGTGATATGTAAAGATCAGATGAAGACTGGCAATTATTTGTTCATTCATTGCTCCTTCTCCAAGGAGGTTTGGGTTTTCCTCACCCAAGACTTGGACTTCAGTTGGTGTGTGCCTTTTAACCTTCTGGATCTCTTTTGTCAATGGAAATGCATGTTCAATAGGTCTGATCTTCAGGAATTAAGTTCCTGGATCCTGCCTCATTTTTGTTGGAGCATTTGGAAGGAGAGAAACAATAGAATCTTCAGAGATAAAGAGGAGTTGACTATAGTGACAGGGAAGAAAATATTTGCTAACATTAAGGAAAACTATTTAGTGAGGAAAGGGGGAGATATAGAATTAGGTGGCAGAAAAAAGGAGAAGGCAAAAGATAGAAAGACGAAAAGACAGGAAGCCAAATGGCTTCTCCCCTCGGAAGGATGGCATAAAGCCAACTTCGATGGAGCTTCCAAGGGAAATCCTAGCTCCTCGAGAAGTGGAGGAATAATAAGGAATGAAAATGGCAATGGTATTGCAACTTTTTCCCTCCCGCTAAGATTTCAAACCAACCACTTTGCAGAAGCAAATGTTGCGTGTAATGCTGTCAAACTGGCTTTTGAAATCAGAGTTACTAACCTTTGGCTTGAAGGGGATTTAAACAACATTATAAAATGTATTAAAGCCAACTCTTAGCCATCATGGTCAATTGCAAATCTTATTGATGAGACACATGAGACTCTTGCCAAATTCAATGTCACTCATATATTTTGGGAAGCTAACCCGGTAGCTGACAGGTTTGCTAATATAGGGGTCAGCACAAACCAAATAATGACATGGCATCCCAAAAATAGTTTGCTAGCAGATGTCAAAAGCATGATTGAACTGGACAAGATCCAAGGAAGTACAGAGAAGATCAATGTGTAATTATGAGCATGAATGGATTAAGGGGAAAGGGTACTTCCCAAAAAGGTAGCATAGGAAATCGTAATTGTTGTAATTTATTACAGACTACTCAACACGCTTTGTGGGTCATTTTTTGCATTTGTTATAGGAGCAACAGAAAGGTTAATTATTTCTACATTCTGCTCATACATAGAGGTTCCTATCAGTTACAGTGCGAGGTGCATATGAGAATTAAGGGTGTGCAGAGTGCAGATATGGTAGGAGAAAGGTGCAGAAAGGAGCCAGTGGGTGAAATAGAGAAATGGAGGAGCAAGGAAAAAGTTTGGGAGCAGCTAGATCAGGGCGGGATTACCAGATACATTACGAAACTGCATGGATTTGATCAAGAGGTGACCAACAGTATGGTTGGATCATGGAAGAATGGAAGAGCAAAGGTGAATGAGGTTTCTTTCATGATCATTGAGGAGGTGATATCAACCATTTCTGAAATCCTGATTGAGGGTTTAAAGTTCTTCAGGGACAAGAAGCTCTCAGCTAACACTCTGCGAGATTTTGTGAAAGATGTAGAGGAATTGAAAACCTTGAAGAAGATTGACACATACTATGTTCCTAATACCATGAAGAAACTGTGCAGGTATGTTCTGAGAGCTGTAATTGAGTATATTACTCTGGACCCTAGGTTTGATCAGGCTATAAAATTTCTTTTCTTTTTTACTCTTTAACTTCCATGAGCAAGGTGGTGGATAGCTTCAAAAAGAAGCCCACTGATAATCTCACTCTGCATGAGGGGCTCTTGCTGCTTATTTATGAGCACTTTAAGGCTTAGATAATAAGAAATGCCCCTCCTTAGACTAAGAATGTGACCTCTGGAAGTTCTAGCTTCTCTTTAGACTTGGATGATATTCAGAGCTTAAGCTCTGAGGATGGCGAGATTTCTTCCGCTAGTAAAAAAGTCACCCATTAGGTCAAGAATTTGCCTTCTTCCATAACCCCTAGTAGAAAAAGCCCTAGGGTTCATGGGCAGAAGCAACCTATGAAGGTTGAGAAGGTTGACAACGATGATGAGGAGGATGTGGAGACAAAAGAGGAGGAAAAGGAGATGTAGGAGGAAAATAAGGAAGATCGGGGAGGGAATAAACGCAAGAGGGAGGGTCTAGAGGATGAGAGAAAGCAACAAGAACTGGATATGTCTTTGCTACCTCTTTCTCCTATCCATATTCAAGCCCAACCTGAGGAGAAAAAAATGGATTCTGAGACCGAGGGAGGGGAGGTGTAGGTTAAAGATGAGAGAAAAGCTTGGAAAAATTTTAATGTTAGGACCTCAAAAATGGGCATTTTTAGAGAGGCCATGAACCCGCAGGTCCTCGTGGAAAACCAAGAAGGGCTGTGGCTTGAAGAACTCATAGACCCAATGATTGTGGCCATTTCAGATAAACCAAAGGAAATTGGGATGAACCTCTTGAATAATGCCCACAACAGTATGATTGATAACTTCAGATGAATCAAGTGGCTTTTTCATGAGCTGGAGGAGGTCAAAGAGCAGGTGGGTCATATGGAGGAATATAGGAATGGAGTGGATTCTAATAATAGAGATGACCATGGTGAGAGGCTTAGTCTGGCAGAGAGAAGGATTAACAATCTTGAGACCTACAATCACAATCTGTCGAACTGGATGATTTCACTGCTAAGCTCCATTAACAACAACATCATATCTTTAACTGGCTAGATCAAAGACAGAGTTATGAATGAAGATGAGGAAGGAAAAGATAGGGAAAAAGCTAGACTGGTGTTTGACCCTACAAAAGACAACATCAACAATAGTCAGGACCAGAAGGATCAAAGGGTGCACCAGCAGGAGGCTGAGGAGAACCAGATGGCCTATGAGGCTGCTCAGGTCATGCAAGAGCTAGAGAGAAAGAATGAGGACTAATCCACTGCTTGTTCTTTTGTTTCTATCTGTGCCTTTTTTTGGCTTTTTGTTAGGGATTTTGCCTTTATCGATTCTTGTTGATTATGTTCCTCATCTTTTCTATGTTCTTTGGTTTTCAGCTGGGTCTTGTGCTTATTATCAGCCTTTGAACTTGAACTCTTTTGGCTGGGATTTTCACTCTTATTTTCAGCCTTGTTAATGTTTTAACTCTTGCGTTTTAGGGTCCCTGTAAAACCTATTTATCTAATCAAAAACTTTATGGTGTGTATAGATACTTCCCTAGAGGGAATTAGAGCAGTATTGATGCAATATGGGTAGGTGATTGCTTATGAATCACATAAACTCAAGGATCATGAATTGAATTACCCAACACATAATCTTGAGTTAGCTACAGTAGTTCATGCCCTAGTAAGATGGAGACACTTCTTGTTGGGACATTATCATCATAGTCTACAATATATATTCTTGCAACCTAATATGAATGGTAGGTAGAGGCATTAGATGGAGTTTCTTTGTGAGTATGACTTCGAAGTGAAGTATAGTCAAGGAAAGGAGAATGTGGTAGTTAAAACTTTGAGTCAAAGGAGAAATGAGACACTATCTTTGACTCTTAATGTGGATTTGAGGAGCCATATACTTGAAGAAATTCTTACAAATACTTGGTATTAGGAGGTGAGCATGGAGATAGATTAAGGCAGACCATTGGAGGGCAGGTTTCCAGGTTATATTTTGGAGTCAGATGGCCTTTTGCACTATTCAAGAAGGATATATGTACCACTACTAGATGAGCTTCATATATTGATCCTATTAGAGGCTTATCATATATCTTACTCAGCAGATCCAGGTGTCAAGAAGATGCATGCATATTTGTGACATCTATAGTTTTGGATAGGGATGAAGCATCGCATCACTGATTTTGTGGCTAGGTGTCTTGAGTCTTAGAGAGTTAAGGCAAAGCACTAGCATCTAGTAGGGCTTTTATAGCCAAATCTCATTCCTTCATGGAAGTGGGATATTATCTCTATGGATCTGATTGTAGGATTTCCTATGACTTCTCGTTGACATGATGCTACTATGGTCATCATTGATTAGTTCACTAAGGTGACACACTTTTCACCAATAATGTCATCCTACACAACAACTTCAATAGCTCTAATGTATTCATGTGTTATATCATGATATTGCATGGTATTCCTTGGAAGATCATTTCAAATAGGGATCCTATATTCACATCTGCATTTTGGACATCCTTGTAGCATGATCTTCGAGAATAGTTGAACTGCAACTCAGCTTATCACCCAAAGATAGATGGTCAGACCAAGAGAGTGAATCAAGTTCTAGAGGATATGTTGAGAAGGTATGTGATGGATAGAAAAACTCTTTGGGAGGATTATCTTCACCTTGTAGATTTTTTTTTATAATAATGGGTATCATAGTTCTATTGGGATGGCACTATATTAGGCCTTGTATGGTCGTCCTTGTCATACACCTTGAGTTGGGACAGTCTTGAGGATCATATCATGTTGGGTCCTGAGATGCTTTGGGATATAGAACAACAAGTAGTGTAAATTCATGAGCATGTGTCTATAGCACAAGATAAATAGAAGAAGTATGTTGATGCTCATAGGATGGATAAGTAGTTTGCAGTGGGTGAAAAAGTTTTCTTGAGAGTGCATCTGTGAGATTCTTGAGAGGATAGGTCCAATTGCCTACTATCTTGCATTTCCACCCAACCTAGCTCATGTTCATGATGTTTTAATTAGACAGTATATTCTTGATGTGATACATGTTCTTGATTGGAATGCATTACAGGTAGAGGATGGATAGCTAGCTTTGGAGCCAGTTTGCATTCTACAACAATGAGATTTGACCCATAGGGGTTGAACCATAGAGAAGGTAAGGGTCTAATGTGACCCTATTGATGAGTTATTAGCTACATGGGAGGATGCATCTGGTTTATGGGATTTATACACCTACTTATTTATAGGATTCCAGGAGTAAACCTAAGTCTAGGGGAGGTGGATGTAGTGCCTACCCCTAGTTTACTTTTTAGTTATTATTATTGAACTTTTTAAGGCCAGCTTTATGATTATGTTTGATGATTAGTGGTATTTATTTTCTATATTGTTGGATATTGTTTCTTTCTTAGTTGATTATATGATGAGATTACTTGGTACTAGTTATTTCATGTGTGCATGATTATTCCTCGATGATGAGGATTGTTTACAGTGATTTCATTGATTTCACAATGTTAATTAGATGGATTATTTATACATGTTTTCTATGGATACTTACCCCATACTTATTTTTTTTGAAAAAAAGAGGGGTAAAAATTTATTCAATCAAAACCAAGTTACAGAGTAGAGGCCAAAGGCCCTAGACAACACTACATACTCCTATCTTCCACTAGCAATTACTCAAAGATCTCAAAATGCTCAGAAGGTAACTCATCCCTACCTCTAATATCCCATCTACCCACATTCTTTGAAGCCCACTTTGCCAAACAATCTACCACTCCATTCCATTCATGAGGGATATAACAAAAGGAGACAAAGTCCAAGGAGCTACAAAGACTTAAAATTTGTCTAGCCAAAGAGGCATGTTGCCAGCTAACATCCTCCAAGCTCTAGTTATTCAACATATCCACAACAATCTGAGAGTTAGACTCACAGATGATCTTCTTCCACCCCAAAGAGCATCCACACTCAACAACCATCTTGATAGCAAGGGCCTCCATCAGATTATTAGAATGTTGACCCTTGTAAATAGAGAAGAGAAAAAGCACATCACCATCATTACCTCTACCTATAGCCCCAATACTAGCATGACCAGGGTTCCTCTGAGAAGAGCCATCTGTATTAATCTTCAAGATTCCAGCTAGAGGAGTAGTCCACCTCCTAGCCGAACAAACTCATTGCTTAACAAGGTGAGATCTTTTTCCAAGAGTGCATCCCTAACTGCTATCCCCAAAATTTAGATTCCTTACAATAACTTGATCACCAGGATTTATGGTTACAGACATATCACCCTTTGAAAAAATAGTCTCCTGAAGCCTATTAAGAATAACTTTCCATAGTTGAAAGCTTCCTAATTTGGAGTCACAAATTTTTTTTTGATTCCTTTCCAGCTAAAGATTCTAGAGAATGAAAATTGGTCCAACCATCCAAGCAACCTGCAAGAAAGGAGTCTTCGCTAGAGATCTGGCCAAACTGTCCCAAAAATCAATAGAGAGGTAACATGAATATAGCCCTAACACCAAGCTTCCCACCATCTATGCCATATCTCTCTTGAAAAAGGGCAAAGAAAAAACAAGTGGGAGGCACACTCCTCATTGTGTGAACAAAGAAAGCGAACTGAAGGTCCTTAAAAACCTTGTTTGCGAAGATTCTCCAAAGTGAGGCATTTCTTCTGAGCCAACAACCATAAGAAAAAATAACATTTGGGCCAAGAAAAGTTGCTCCAAACCTTCTTCCACCATTGCACTTCATCTGGATCATGTAAGTTCCTATCAAGTGTAACACATCCTTGAGCCATAGTAAATTTACCTTTTGGGCTAGGACTCCAAGCTAGAATGTCACTCCTGTTGAGGGAACTACGAAACCCATTCTCCAAAGCTTTAGAAAGGAGGGTTCAATCCTCATCAGAGCCACCAATAGGCCACTCCTGAGGATCCTTCCAGCAAGTCACCTCAACCTAACCCAATTGCATGATAGTCTTAAAATGCTCCACCTTAAACCATCCGACATTAGTAAAAGTATGACAAAGAGTTTGAAGCTAGGGATAGCTAGAGAGAATGGGAGGATGGCCATCCCAAGAGTCCTGCCAAAATAGAGCCTCCGAGCCTTTGTTGCAAATCTAGAAGAGACTTGCCTTAACTAGTTGGGCTCCCTTCTTAACAATATCCCAAATACAAGAGCCTTTACCCACCAAAGGAAGCTGTGGCACATCAGAGCAATCAGCTCCAAGAAAGTACTTATGGGTAAGAATCTTGGCCTAGTCTTGATCTCGATTGTTGCACCATCGCTAGTATAGCTTGGCAATCAAAGCCATGACAACAAGAGCCATTGATCTAAGACCAAGACCACCCACATGCTTTGGCCTACATACAGACTCCCACTTGGCTAGACACCACTTTGAGGATAGAAGGCTACTAGACCAAAGGAATTGCCAAGATAAAGCATCAAATTCCCTCACAAAGTTAGAGGGGGGGGACCTAACTAAAACACCTATAAATGGGAAGAGATTACACCACAGTCTTTAACAGAACCACTCTCCCAGTAGAAGATAACCACCTGTAAGTCCAATGAGTAACCTTACTTTGGAATTTATCCAAAATCCACTGCTAGTAGCCCCTCCACTGAGCTCCCAAGGGCAAAGGGACCCCAAGGTATATCAAAGGAAGGGAATCGATTTGGAATCTAAGAATTCTAGCAATCCTACTTTGAATAAGTCGAGGAGTATTAAAGAAATAAATAGAAGACTTATCATCATTAATCCTCTGACCTGAAGCTTTCAAATAGGTATCCAAAGCTTTCTTGATATTCACTGCCTCACTAATTCTAGCCATGCCCATTAACCTAGTATCATCCAAAAACTAAAGATGAGAGTAGGAAGGGCTATCATTTTTCCAGCTACAACCTTAGATAAGACCTTGCCGCACCTGAGATCTTATAAATCTACCAAGACCCTCCGCCATGATAATGAATAAGTAAGGAGATAGAGGGTCCCCTTACCAAAGACCTTGAGAGGCACCAAACAAATATGAAGGTTCCCCATTAACAAGAATTGAGAAGGAGGATGATGTCACATAGCTAAGAACTCACTCCACCCACTCCTCATCAAACTCAAAAGTTAAAAGAATTTTTTGTAAGAACTCCCAACTTACTGGATCATAGGCTTTAGACATGTCCAATTTAATGAACATAGCTTTCTCCTTAGAAGTAGCCATAGAGTGGACCACCTCCATTGCTATCACAACCCCATCTAGAATTTGTCTTCCTTTATGAAAGCCACCCTATTCAACAAATATTAATGAGCTGAGGAATGGCTTGAGTCTCTCAACAATCAATTTTGTGATGATCTTGTAGACAACATTACATAACACTATAGGCCTAAATTGGTCCAACTAATTAGCCCCTTCATTCTTGGGTATGAGAGCCAAGAAGGTAGAATTCAAAGATTTCATCATCTATTTGTTCCTATGTGATTCTTGGACCATATCTAGGAGATCAAACTTAACTATCTCCTAGAATTCTTGAAAAAATTCAATCAGAAATCCATCTGGGCCAAGGGCCTTGCCTTTCTTCATGTTAAACACAACTTTCTCCAATTTAGGTAACAAGATAGGGCTTTAGAGGGCCCCATTCATCTCATTAGACCCAAGGTGGGGAACACGATCCAGGATGGCCCGCTCCTTAGACCCAGTAGAAAGATCCTCCCTAGTGAACAAATTAGAAAAGTAATTGATAGCTTCCTTAGAAATTTCTTCACAAGAAAAGATCTGAGTGCCATTAGATGTGACAAGAGGAGAGAGAGTTCCCTTGCCTTTTAGCCTTGATTAAGATATGAAAGAAAGCAGTGTTCCTATCCCCCTCTTGAAGCCAATCAACACGAGATTTATGCTTCTAGAAAATCTCCTCATGAAGCTCCCATTCTTCTAGTGAGGACTCAACTTTACTCAGATCGGAGGTCAACCCCTGGTCCTGAATCTGACAGGTAATATTATTCAACTTGGCCTGAGAAGCAAGCTTTTGAGCATGTAAATTCCCAAAATACTACTTATTACATCTCTTAAGCCTCTACTTCACATGTTGAAGCCTCTTACTAAAAGTAAACATAGCCATTTCATGGGTAGGCTTCCCCTCATACCACCAATCCAACATACGGTCTGGAAGGGACAAGTCTCTTAACCACATCAACTGACATTTGAAAGAGGGATTTTTGGTGGCACTATAAGAGGTGATGGAGAGTTTAATAGGCCAGTGGTCAGAGCCCCTCTAGTCAAGAATTTTAGAACTGGTGGCCCACTTGTTGTTCGTCCAATAGCAGGAAACCAAAAATCTATCAAGCCTTTCGGAGATAGTCTCACCACTACATCTTTGATTATTCCATGTAAAGACACCTTTAGTTGGCTTCACATCAATGAGATTCAAGAAGCCAATCATATCCTTGAGCAGATTTGAAGACATATCCAACCTAGCTATTCCACCTCATTTTTCATCTAGACTAGTAACAACATTAAAGTCTCCAGCCACAATCCATGGAAGAAATGGGTCTAGGGACTAGATGAGTTTGATATGAGCCCATAAATGAGACTTACCTAAAAATTCATTAGGAGCATAAATATTGGATAAAAGACACCTTTCTCCAGTCTTAAAACTAGAGGAAACCAAAGAAATGGAGGACCGGCTAGAAATCCACCATAAGGGGGAAACTTTCCTTGGGTCCACCCGCCCCTTGCCATGAGCCCTAGGGCCAGATCTGTGGAGCACAGATAGCCAAACCATCCATTGTAAGCTTAGTTTCCTGAATAAAGACCACGTCTAGAGATTGAGACACAATTAAATTGTGAACAACCTTTTGTTTGGGGACGTTGTTCAACCCCCTTACATTCCATGACAAAACAATCATTTATGGGGTTGGGAGAAATGAGAATCAATGGGTTTTATAGACCTAGAATCAACCAAATTCTCACCCATTATCTTCACCTTCTCTTGATTAGTCTTTCTACCACTTTTTGATGGTTTGTCTAAAGGCCCCTTTTTGAAGGATTTCTACTATATTCCTAAGACAGTAGGAGCCTTGTTGCACTTTATAGAATCTGAGGTCCCCTTAGGTGTAACAGGATTAGGAGTCACCAAGACTAAGCCCTTTGAACCCTATGAATCTCGGAGGTCTCCAATATGCTGAATAAGAGGCGGCAAATCAATATCCAACTATCTAGCCTATTGGTCCCTTGTAGATAGAATCAGACCCTCCTTCTGCATATCTTCAGCTGGAATTTCATGTTGACCTATAGCCCCAAGAGAGAGCTCAACAAGATTTCCTTCCTCTTTGAACAAATCCCCAAGAGCATCAAATTTGTTAAAGGTGTCATTAGTCTGCCTGTCCATCTAGGTTCTCTTCTTATCCTTGCCTTTGTAACAGGACTTGACCTGAATAAATCCCTCACTATCAATAGGTCCATTAGATAAAGGGGCCTTCCCCATGTCCTCCTTAGGGGGGCTAGTGGTAGCCAAGGAGAGAGACTTATTTCTGGGACATCTACGATGTAAATGACCATATTCATGGCAAATTCTGCATCTGAATGTAAGGGTCTCATCATCCAGCTGTTGGATCTAGGAAGATGATCCCATGCAAATCTCCATAGAATCTGGCAATGGATTATTTAAATCAACTTATACACAAATATAGGCAAAAGAAATTACCTTATGATCTTGTGTCTGAGTTGCCGAACCCATAGGTTTTCCAAGTAGCAAAGAGATTGAGTGAAGAATGTCTTCCCTCTAGAATTCCAAAGGAAGCCTCGACAAGCTAACCCACACCAAAACTCGCGAGGGATCTCCTTAGCAGATTTGAATCCCATGTGCCAAGGCTTGATGAAGAGCCCCACCTGGTTAAAGAAATAGGGCCCCCCTTCAAAAGCCTTATTCCTATCCATCATGCTTGAAAAGATAATCATAAAATAGTTGTTGGCTGCTAACAGAATCTCCATATCTCCCTTTGGGTTCCACACCTGGCAAGCTCAGGATTCCAGTACAAGCAAAGAAAGGAGAAGGCCCATAAATTTACAAATAAGTGCATGATTACTCTAGTATTCGACATCCTCTAAGACTTGCTCTGGTTGAATAACCAAAATAGGCCGGTCCTTTGATCTCTACAAGCAACTGTTAACTTTTTTAATCATATCATCCCTTTTGGAGAGGAATCACCTTCCCCCGCTTGGGGTTTACCATTCAAAGTCTTATTATTGACATGCAGTAAAGAAGATGGCTCACCCATCTCCATATCTCCAACAAAAATATGAGAAGAGGCTATCCCTCGGTCCTCCATTCACCAATGAATCAAGACACAACATGAAGGAAAGGAAGATGGAGTAGAAGCCCCACACTCGCAGTATGCCATAGGTCTCCCTCCATAGATGCACCCAAGGCATTGCATGATACAAAAAATGGCCACTCATGGGCTTCGATACTTACCCCATACTTGCATGTGTATGGTGTACCTATATATTTTATTTTATTTATAATGTTTTTGATGTGGTTGAGGGAGGAGTCATAGTCACCTGCTAGTCTTGATTTACACGATGCACCACTTCCGATCATTACCTGTTTAGTTTAGAATATATGTGTATATATATGCATAGATTTTATGTAGATTGTAGGTACTAGGTATTGACTTCCTTGAATTGCCAGGATGAGCATACCATATCAAAATATCTCAATGGTAAGAGGGGGGAGATGACTTTAGACTTTGAATCCTATCCTTAAACTATGTCCTAAAAGTAGGGCAAGAATATGAGTTGTCTACCTTCTGAATTTGTCAAATGACATAAATTCATGATTATAACCCTTGAGTTTGATCTAGTTTTCTGTACTTTAATTTATTTTAGGTTTTCTTTTCAGTCTTGTGGGTTTGTGATTATTTTCTGTTATAATAAATCAAATTAAAAGAATAATTAATGATTTGATTTAATAAAAAAATTATAAGGAAAATTTGATATTTAATTAATTGAGAAATTAATTAAATAAAAGAATTAAATTTAAAGATTTAGGTAAAGTCTAATTTTGGGTGTAATAATATTTATTTGATTTAATAATAATATATTTAGGAGTTTATTTTTAAATAAATGTTAAATATTATTATTATTATTATTATTTTTGATCGGTAAACTGCTAAGGCCTTGATCTATATTATTAATTTAAAAGAAATTACAGAAGTACATATCTCCATTCAAACGGGCACTGGTAGGAAAGAATGGAGAAGAAAACCTCCAGTCTTGCCCGGGACAAAATGTCCTATATTATTACAACTTTAAAAGGGGCATACCCCAGTGAAATTGTTTACCTAATTTTTACATATAATCTGGGGGATACCCCTGATAATTTACAACTTAAGAAATCCATAGTCTCTATCGAGTGATGCTAGGATAATGACCAAGGGATAGATTATTATCTCTCAATTCTTTCTTCCCGCATCCAACCATTTTTTATGCTAGATACTCAAACAAAGGGTTAGTAGCTAATGAGAAAGATAGCAAGACACATAGATACCCATCAAGATAAAGAGCTAATCATAAAACACTAACCTAACTAACAAGAAGTTTAAAGAAGGAAAGAAAAGAGACCAAAAATGGACAGCGAACTAATCTACTAGAAAGGGAATAGCGGAAAACTCTGCTAGATGACCACTATGTTATAATCTGATTGTATTCATAATCACCAACTATATGAGACAAAATACCACATCATAAATAAAGATTAAAAAATGGAGTCCCGAGCCATGATTGCACTTCTAAAGATCATTACTTAACTCACAATTAAAAATCATAACTTAACCAACTATAGTGAAGATGAGCCTCTTCTATGAGATCACCCAGCTATAACTGATAGAGGAGGCTTACTTAAAAGATTTATAGATTTAAAGAACCTATATCCAGAGGCTACAAGCCTACCAATCATAAATGGAGATAGAACTAGTGACCAAAAGGAAGAAAATGGGGGCTGTCAAACAAATCATTCAAGCAAATCCGATTGACTTTAAATAATTAGTCTTAATTTGGGAAACAGAGTCTAATCCTCATTGAAGATTTACTACTATATTATGAATTACATAGAATCCCAAGCAATGATACTTCACCTAGTATGCAAAGACTCGAAGAATTTCCTACAGATGGAAGTCAATAAGAAGTTCCGATAAAGCTAGATGATTACCAAGTACCAAATCTATATAATTTCTAAATTGAAATCACCATCTGATTCATGATATCCTCATGAGAATTACCACAAACTATAGCTTAATCTAAAGCTGATATTAAGCATTTATTAAAGCTCAGAGTGTTTAATTTCTGCGAATTTCATAAGATTTATTCGTACCTTAGAAATATCGCATATACAGCTGAGAAAGCTACTAACTAAATTAAAATAGAGTATATTGGGCCTTGTACTGCCCTATATTAATTTGTATCACAAGCCAAATCCAAAGTAAGGGATTAAATCCATCTCAATTTAGATAGGATCCTAAAAGCATCCAAGAATAATAAATACACACAACCTCATCCCAATATCCTTATAATATATTTCATAATATATTATCACACCAATTTATGATAGAGTACTTATCACCAATTTACATACCCACATTTATATGTATCACACCGATTTACAGACCAAACATTTCTGCTAAAAACCGAAGGACAAGCATCTTAACTATATTAAGCGTAATAACAAAATCGCTGCCATAATACACACTATAGATCTCTATAAGGCTAAATCTAACCAGAAAAGCTAGTATCTAACTAGTCAGGCCCTTTCCTTCCTTCCAAAAAACATTAATCACATCCGCCATGTCATTTGGATGCTCCACTCAGAAATTGAGAGGAAATACGTAGTCATGTTTCACCCTGCTTGATTTCTTTGCATTTGGGGTACTGAATACTAGATCATCCAGATTTTTGAAAGACACCCTCAGCTTGATGTAGGCGTTGAAGTGGTGAAGATAGTTGAGGAGCCATTCTTTGTTTTCTTCTATAATAATTCCTCACCATCGAAGGAGAAAATGCAGATTGGCCTCCATTTTGGGCCATTCTCTATAGAAGGCTAGGTTATCTTGGATGTCAGGGACTGACGGCGAGGAGTGGTGATTAAGTTCGGATGCCCTAAAGGAAGACTCGTATACCTTCAGGGAGGGGAATCCTCCATTTTTCATCGATGCTAAACACGGCTTCTTCCAGACCCTTTCTCCATGACGGGACAAATAGATCATGACAGAGCCTGACAATGTCATTCGCCTCTACTTTAGCTCTTACCAAACATCTGATAAAGGACCTGATGATGTCACTATTAGTCCTCCAGGTATATTGGTAATCAAACACTCCCTCTCCCAGAGCTCTGTAGATAGCAAAATGTGTCATGTTTTCCACCGGATATAAAATACGATTCCACCTTTCTGGTTTCACCGACCCACAAAATGCCATAGTTTGACTTTCATGGGCATGGAATAGGTAAATGTTGGATTCCATGTTTAAACTGGGAAATTGGGGATGGATATCTTAGATGAGCTCTCTTATAGATATCGAGGGGAAACTTCTAGACTCAAACATGAGAGATACAATCTCAAGAAATACTAAATGAAATTTCCAAAGCTGGCCTATGCTAAGTACTTTAAGGTGCAAAATATCACCTAAGAGGGAAATCATTGAACAAGATTGCAATCTTCCTACAAACTATGGTTTACGCAATAATGATGAGAAAGGTACCTATATACTTCACACACTCGAGATACCTCAGAAAGATCTACCGAGAAATTATAATCAAAGGACAAAGATGACAGAACTTCTTTTTTAGTGATGTCACTAAATAAGAAAACTATATCCTACTGGGAGAAATAATTAAACTATATAGACTAAAAGGATATACTCAAGTTAATCAAATATTAGAATGGGTTAGAGTATTTTTATTAACGAGGAGAGAGTTGACTCTGTCTGCTCCTAAATTAGCTAGCTGATCCGCCAGTGAATTACCTTCCCTGTATATGTGACAGATCCTATACTCTTCCAACTTATCCAATAGGGAGAGAATTTCTTCTAAATGTGAATTTAGGACCTAGTTGGGGGTGGATCTCTTTCTAATAGCGTTTAAGATAATTTGAGAGTCACCTTCAATGATAACTTTGGATAAATTCAGCTTAAGGCATAACTGAATCCCTTGATGAAGAGCCTCCAGTTCTGCTATGTTATTTGAGGTGGGTTGGATAGACATCACTTTTTTAGCTATCCAAGATCCTGCCTCATTGTTTATAATACAACCAATACCAACTATACCTGGGTTGCCGTGCACAGCTCCATCAAAATTTAGTTTGACCCATCCAATTGGCGACAACTCCCATTTGCAGAATTTCCTAGCCTCTATAGTTTTCTTCATATAGGTAAGAGGGGGGTTAATCAGGTTAGACCAGCGCTTCTTCATAAGGCCATCCCAATTTGAAAAAAGAACCTTCTTCTAACCTTGATTTACTTAAGTGAGTGTTGACCAGTTCTACAATACTAGCTTCAATTTTGACCATGAGCTCTGCCGGTTCGAGTTCCATACTCTGGAAAATACGTCGATTCCTTTCTTTCCAAATTTCCCAAATAATGATAGAAGGGGAGATGTTCCACAGTTTACTATAGACACCCTTTACTATTTCCATAGGCCAGCCAAAGAACAGCTCAGCCAATGATTTTGGAAAAGGTGTAGACTAGCCCAACATCCACTTGAGCCATTCCCAACAACTTTGAGAGTAGGAATAGTTAAACAAAAGATTATCAACATTTTCAATATTGCAATGGCAAAGGGTACACCTGGAGGGACCCTGAAAACCAAGAATGTATAGTCTATCCATAGTTAGGATCCTCTTTTGAATAGCTAGCCAAAGAAAGAAGCCAGCTTTTGGGAGACAAGAGGAATCCCAACATAGTTGTGATGGGATATCCACAAACTCTGTTTGCTGAGCTTTGACAATAGCCCTATAGCCATTGCTGACCGTATATTGCTCATCATTGGAAGCTGCCCAAATAAGAGTATCCTCTCTATTAGTTTGTTTAATTTTTCTACCTTCCAACAACTTATCAAAGCTTTCAGTTATCTCTTTTTCAAAACCTAGTCCTTTGAGCGATTTCTAGGAGCATTTTGGTGAACTTTCTATATATGACAGAATCTTGTAGTCTTTAACTTTATTGTCCCAAAGGGTCATTAATTTGTTTATGAGGGTTGGGTTATTAAGATGGAGAGAGACAGGTGGCTTACCATCCTAGGAATCCTCCCAGAATAGGGCTTCATCACCCGAGCCTACATCCCAAGTTAGAAATTTACAAATCAGACTACGACATTTTATCATGAAGTTCCAACATTTTGATCCTTTGGGAGGAGAAATAATTATGAAAATTGAAAGCTGATCCTCTGCGATGAGATATTTATTATAGAGTATCTTTTCCCATTTACGGTTATATTTGTTGTAGAGACGCCAAATAAGTTTCGCTCCTAAAGCTTCATTTTGCCATTGAAGGTTCTTGACCCCTAATCCCCCTAATTCTTTAGGTTTACAGATATGCTTCCACTTGATGAGAGCCCACTTATTATCTCCATCCCTATCATTCCATATAAAATTTCTCATCTTAGTTTCAAATTTCTTAAGATTCTGCTTAGAAAGAGGGAGGCAAGAAAGTGGGTAGGTAGGAATGGCTGATAGTGCTGCACTAATCTTAGTGCATTTGCCTGCCTTAGTTAGCCATCTGTCCTTCCACGAACCTAACTTGGAATCTAATTTCCCTAGAGTATCATCCCAAACCTTACCCAACTTAGTACCTTTCTCTAAGGCTATACCAAGATATTTGCAGGGGAAGGTTCCTTTCTTAAAACCCATGATCCTACAAATTTGTTCCTCAATTTCTATCTTGGTGTTTATAAAGAAAATTTTGGATTTGAGATTGTTGACCTTCTATCCTAAGGCTTCCATATATAGGTTAATAACACTTTTAAGAGATCGAGCTTCTGCAATTGTACTTTTTTCGAGTAGAATAATGTCATCAGCAAATTGTTGGTGAGTTATATTAGGTAAATTTTTGGAGACTGTGATGTTTGAGATCCGCTGAGTGTTGTATGCGTCCTGAACTACTATTTCGAATGCTTCTGCCATAATAATGAATAATGAGGGGGATAGAGGGTCCCCTTGTCTAATTCCTCTAGATATATCAAAAAAACCTTCTAGAGTTTCGTTGATGAGCACCAAAATTTTAGGGGTTGAAATAAATTTGAATATTAGATTAATCCACTGGTGTGAGAACCCAAAAGCTTCTAACATGTTACATAGGAACCTCCAGTCTACCATATCGTATGCTTTCTGAATATCTAGTTTCATGAGCATACAAGCTTCCTTATTAAGCCTTGCAGAGTGAATAGTTTCTTGAATGGTGATGATACCATCTAGAATGGATCTACCCGGCATGAAGCCAGTTTGTTCCTCCAAAATAATCTTAGGGAGGATCTTTTTGAGTCTGTTCGCTATAATCTTGGAGAAGATTTTATAGACTGTGTTGCATAAAGCAATTGGTCTATAATCTCCTAGAGAATCAGGATCAGACTTCTTAGGGATCAATGCAATGAAGGAGTAATTAATTTCAGCAAGGAGAGAGCGTCCATTTTTGGATGCCTCGATTGATTTCCAGAGGTCAATACCTATGATATCCCAGCATTTTTGGAAAAAGAATGCCTGGAATCCATCAGGACCCAGAGATTTATCTGGATTCATGTTGAAAACCACACTCTTAACTTCTTCTAAGGTTATATAGGTTTGATCAGATTAATGTTATCCTTGCGATCCACAACTTTAGGAATGACTTTCAAAAGACTTTTCTGCGCTGAGTAATTTGAACCTTTATGATTATTTAATAAATTTTTGAAATGATTAAAAAAGGTGTCCGTGATTTCTTCTGGTTTTTTGGTTGAGATTCCTTGTTGATTTTTGACCCTTGTGATTCTATTCTTTGCTGTATTATATATGGTGGAGTTATGAAAGAATTTAGTATTACGGTCACCTTCTGCCAACCATCTTTCTCTCAATTTCTCCCTCCAGAATATCTCTTCTTTAGATATAATATCTTCTTGTTTGGCTAACAGTTCTTTTCGAGGAGATAGCTCTTTGTTGATCACTTCCGAATTAAGATCTTTAAGTTGGTTTTCTATATCCAAATTTTCTCTAAAAATGTTGTTAAAATGTTCTTTATTCCACCTAAGGATATGATCCTTAAGCATTTTTAATTTGTTGACGAAGACAAACATTTTAGACCTTGCGAAGCTCTCTTGGTCCCACCAGGATCTTACATTACTAAGAAAATTTGGATCTAGGAACCACATTTTCTCACATTTGAATGGGTCTCTGGCCAGTTTAAGGGTCTCTATAAATGCTAAATATTACTATTACTTAAGTTAATAAATATATTTTTTTTATCAAAAACGTCTCAAGAATTAATTAAAGAGAAAAATAAAGTTATTTAATAAAGTTTATTTTAATTAAATTGCATAAAGCTTGTGCATGAAATTAAAATATAATAAAATAATAAAAGATAAAGGGTTTTCACGTGATTGTAAAATCAAAGCCCTGATTTGGGGGGAAATTTCTTTATTAGAGATTTAGAGTTCATTTCTTAATTATGGATGTTTGGAGGAGCCAATTTTCTAGGAAGAGGATTTTCAAAAGGAAGGAAATTCTTGCGTATTTTGTGTGTTCGTTGTTTTAGCATCAAATCTAGGTAGGATCTTATGTCCGTTCTTTGATTTCTCTATCTTCTTCTCAAAATTGAATTGAATTTCAAACCCTCGTGTTGAAATTATTGCTCTTCATTTTTTTGAAAACATTTGTGAATGAATTTAGTTTTGAAAGCCTTGTTTGATGAATTAGGGATTCAGTATGGATTTGTTAAAATTGGTATGTGAGTTTTGAAAGAAAACCAATTTTGTTTTATAAATTTTGATTGTTTGATCTAGGTTTCTATATCAGGTTTATATTAGAAAACTTATATATATATATATATATATATATATATATATATATATATATATATATATATATATATATATATATATATATATATATATATATATATATATATATATATATATATATATATATATATATATATATAGTGAAAATTGAAATCTTAAATATTGAGGGGAAGGGGGGGGGCTGGGAATTCAAATGTTTCAATGAAATGATAGTTTAAAAAAGAAAAGAATACAAAACAAAATTAAATATTTTTGGAATGGGGGTGGGGACCCCATCTCCCACCCCTGGCTACCATTGATAGTGACTGTCCAAAGGACAGTTGTGCTGCCAAGGCAACGTGTGGCTGTCCAAGAATAGTCCATCATTGCTAAGGCAATGTACATTGTCCTTGGGTAGCACGGCTTTGGTCGTATCCCACTTTATGGGTGCATGTGATGAAATCATATTTTAATTATTTTTTTGTAAAAGTTTTTTTAAAAATTTAAAATGATTAAATATATAATAATTTAATAAATATTTTATAATATATTTTATTTAAATTTAAATAGTACATGATATTATTATTATTCTAATAGGTAATTATTATATTATGTAGTTTTAATATTTATTATTAATAATAATATAATATAAATATATTATTTTATTAATAAGATAATAAATATTTTAATTAGTAATTAATAGTTATTATCAAATGATGATGATACTATTTAATTTCATGAATGGTTTAATACTAGTTTTCTTCATTAAACATATTATTAATTTCTTTATTAATAATATTTTAATAAGGTAAAATTGATAATTATGAATTGGGAAAAATGGTTATCTTTAGTAAACTTGGGTTGTGCTTGATGATTCGATTTTATATGCAAATGATTTATATTGCCAGGGAAATTTTCTTATTTGAAAACCATAGTAATTAACATACTTTAAAAAGACGAAAACTATTATGTTTATGTTCACTAAACTCTTATGTTTTGATAACAAATTGAACTATGAAATAATGTTTAAACAACTTCATATGAATTTTTGAATCATTTGGAATTCTAGTGAACTCACAAACCATAGTGAATCTGGCAACTAAAGAAATGGAAACTGAAACCCTGATTGAAAATGAAAATGAAAACTTGAAACCTTTAGTGAAAATTAAACTTATGTATTCTCTGAAACCTAATGAATTATGAAAAGTTACATTGTATGTGATGTGTGATTTACTGATGTCGGGCTCAGGTTGACTTAGCTTTGACTAGATAGGATGTTTACCAAAGGCTTGGGGGTTTGTTTTGTGATGTCATGATGATGTTTTGATTAAGATCTTTTATACTCGACCATGTTGATGTGTCAAGTTTATGCTATGATGAGATTGATCAGATGTTTTGATGTGCTTTCCATTTTCTTGTATGAGACTGAGGTGAATGGTGTAACTTTCTTGATATAACCTTTAAGTTTTCGATCAATTATCCTTGATTGCTTCCCAGTTGCTTGTATAGGACTAAGGTGATTAAATGATTTGTTTTTGATGATGTCATGTTATGACATGGATTTGGTTTATGTGTACTTGATTTTGGATCAGCCTTGTTAGGATGATCGTATTGGTGGAATCTGTGATTATGATCAAAAATATTTTAGTACTTTCTAGTTGCTTGTTTAAGAACTGATGTGTAGTTTATGGTCATTTGAGATCTTTTACTTTTGTTGAGCTTAGGGTAGGTTATTTGTATGTTATGTTGGAAAGTGGCTTGCAATGGAGGTCGAGGCCCTAAAGAGGCTGGCAAGTAACCCATTGTAGGTTATTTTAATAAGTGATAACATTTCATTAAATGGGTATGAAACGAATTAATAAGATATTGTTACCACATAAAGTCATTAGGGGGTCCAGAGTCCTAAAAGACTACCAAGGTAACCTTAGAGTTGACTTGTTAGTATGCCTTGTCTGTACAAAAGGATACTGATGCTGCATAGAGACACTAGGGGGTCCAGAGTCCATAGTGGCTACTAGGGTAACCTTAGAGTTGGCTCATGCGATAACACTTGCCTACTTACATAGTATATTTCCTATGTGTCCTTGTTGCCTTTGGGTTTAGATGTCACTTGTGTCTTGGTACCTTGAGTTAGATTGCTTTCAGGTTTTCACTGATCTAGATGTTATTTTTGAATTTGGGATTGTTATCCTGTTTGGGACTTGAGACTATCTCCTCAACACAGTGGGAGTGGACCCTTTTTGGGTTACCACGAGGTTGGGTGGTAGTGCTTTTATTCTTATACTATTGAGATTCAACTGTTGGATGCTGTTGCTGGACGTGGTTATGTAGATGTTCTTTTCTATTTGATTTTATACTATATTTTACTGTGTTTGTTTATCAAAGATCTTATGAGATGTTGTATATTATTTTATGATGTATATTCTTTCAGCTTCTCATACCCTGTGACTTGTACAGTGGATGATTGTGTATTCTATTTATTGCCAAGTGGCATTATTATTTAAATGGATTCATACTTGTAGTTATTCTTTAATGTGGATGTGTTATATGTTAGTTTTAGTATTAATTAAACTTAAATGTGATTCAACGTCATTGGAACCTTAGGATATGTAATCTGTTTATGATGGCGTTATGTATGTGAGATAATGCTTCCACTATATTGTATCTATTGTTATATTTTTATCTTTCCAAAAAAATTTGTTTGACAAACTTAGTGAAAGTTTTGGTTAATTTCTTTTGGGTTCCTTGGAAGGGCATTACACATTTAATCATTACCCAAATGTCTAATTAAGTTGTATAGAAAAAATGAACCTTAATGGCTTCAAACTGACTTTAAATATAAATTCACATGTCCATAATTAGGAAGATTCTTTGAAAATGTGAACAAGAAACAATGTGATATATATATATATATATATATATATATATATATATATATATATATATATATATATATATATATATATATATATATATATATATATATATATATATATATGTATGTATGTATATATAACTAAACACCTCACAAACATAGATGAAGAAATAGCCACAAGTGATAGTTGGAGGGAAGTTGCCAATGTGTGTGACCTGTAGTTGTAAAAGTTAAAAAATATGGTTCATAATGTCTTATTATATTTGTGTATAGGACTTGTATACATATTATGCTCATTGATACAAATCCTTGCTAGATTACTCAAAACCACTGTCTTGAGTTTGTGGGAAGAAGGATTGGGTTCTTTCCTTGCACAGTAGCTTGAGATGGTGGTTGTTTCTCATACATATTTTGTGCTACATTGTTGTTATTCAATTGAGTTAGAATAGTTTGTTATCAATTACATTAAAATTAGAAAATTCTTCCATTACCTTATTTCAACTAGACATCCTTGTAATTGTGTGTTACTTCTAAATACACTTGTGGTGTTCTTTAGTACTACATGCAAAGCTTCAATATTCACAAGAATTGTGAAAACTCTAGGGTGTTAATAGTAGGGAAAATGCTACAAGATATTTTATGATACACATTTTGTCAATAGATGAAATATATATATGAGGAGAAACAAACCCCTTATTTCTTGTATGTTATTCCTGTGTAAATAAGGGTTAAATATTTCTATAATTGTTTGCTTCAATGTACTTGTGAAATGGTGTTTTAGTGAGAGAACATGGGTTAAGTCATTGTAATGTGAGATGTTTTTGATTAGATAAACAGGTTTTACAAGGAACTTGAAACCCAAAAGTTAGTACATAAGAAGGCTGATAATAAGCGTGACATCCCAGCCAAAAAAGTTTAAGTTCAAAGGTTGATAATAAGAAATAAGCCCAACCAAAGGAAAAAGTTCTGAGAAAAGACTAGGAAAAAGAAACAAATAGAGCCACGGCCAAAAGCCAGTACAAAAAGCCAAAATACAACGAAAAACAAAGGAACAGGCAAGAGTTATTCCTCGTTCTTTTGCTCCGGATCCTGCATCACCTGAGTAGCCTCAAAGGCCTGTTGATTCTCCTCCGTTTCCATCTATTGCCCTCTTTGATTTCCCTGGTCTTGTGCAGGAGTGGATTTGTCCTTTACAGGGTCATCCTTCGTTCTGGCCTCGTCTCTATCATTTCCATCCTCATCCTTGTGCATTTCTCTATCTTTGATCCAGCCCATGAGAGAGATGATGTTGTTGTTGATGGAGCTTAACAAGGAAAACATCTGGTTGGCAAGGTTATGATTGTAGTTTTCCAGATTGTGTATCCTCTGTTCTGCCAGAGTGAGCCTATCGGCCGAGTCTGTCCTCCTATTGGCATCCTTTCTTTCCCTTGTTGCCTCAATGTGTTTCACCTGGTCTTTAACCTCCTCGAGCTCATGGAAGAGCCATTTGATTGATATGAAATTATCAATCATGCTGTTGCGAGAATTATTTAAGAGATTCATCCCTGTCTCCTGGCTCTATCCGAAATAGCCATAATCCCCGGATCAATTAATTCTTCCAGCCGCTACTCTTCTTGATTATCCACTAGGATTTGGGGATTCATGGCCTCCCTAAAGATTCCCATTTTGGCGGTATTGACATTGAAATTAATCCACGCTTTCCTCCTGTCAATGCTTTGCACTTCCCCTTCCGCATACCCAACTTTCTCCTCTTTCTGATCCTCAGGGTGGAGATGGATAGGAGAAAGGGGCAGCACAGACGTCTCCTCATAATGAGAGTGCACATCCTCCAGGCTCTCCCTCTTGCACTTCTTCCTTCCACTATCGACCTTTATTTCCTCCTGCGTCTCCTTCACCACCTCCTCAGACTCTGGATCCTCCTCATCATCACTGCTACCCTCCTCAGCCTTCTCAGCCTGCTTCTGCCCGAGATCCCTAGGGCTTTTTCTGCTTGGGGTTATGGGGGAGGGGGATTTTTTAACAGTCGCAACTTTCCATAAGGAGGAGACTCTTCCTTTCTCAGAACTGAGGCTTTGAATGTGAGATGTTATTGCAAGGGTTGTTTAAGTATTGATTATGTTAAAGAGGTAGAGAGTGTCTTTGAAAATTTAACATCTTTGTGTAATATTCCTCTGATGAATACACTAGGACTCGTGGAATTATTTTGAAATCTCATCATTTGGTGTTATTATTCTCACTTATTTGAAAATGAATGATTGGAATATGATCTTTGTGACTGGTGTATGAGTAGCAGATTTTCTTTCAATTAGTTCATTTGGAATGGAGAAATTGACAACTTTCTTGCTACCTTATAAAGTGGTGTTTGATGAGTTGACTTATTCCTAAAGTATCTTTTATATGCATTCAAGGGATGTCCCTATATAACTTTTTAGTTCTTAAATAAAATTGTGATATTCTATGGGTGATGAATGTTGTATTTTAGAAATGTCTCAGAAAATGTCATCTTGTGATTTTAGAGATGAAGAAGTACGTATTCCTCCAAATTAAGGATTATGAGACATCTCGTCATTACTCATTAAATTTTCTTGTGTGAGAAATTTTGTGTAGAATATGGAATTTAAAGAGAAGAAGCATACTTTTGTTTAAATTTTTCTCTCATAAAGTAAAGGTCCAAATCATAAAAATGTGATTTGCATAGTTCTGATTAATAGATGCTATTGTTTGCACTCATAGCGATGTTCGTCTTCTTTGGATAAGATAATTAGAAATAATGCACACAAAATTTAGCCTTGTAAAGCTTATTGATAGTGTGGTCATTATTTACGTCTCCTGTGACATACACTGAATTGAACTATGGGTCATTGTGAAAGTGAATTCAAACTACCCAACGAAGTTCTGAAATTGGAACAAGTTTTTCTTATCCTATGATATGCTTCCCAATGGACATATAAGAAGAAAATTATGATTATTATGAAATGAAGATTGAACTACCCGACAAAGTTCTAATATTGGAACACGTTTTTCTTATCCTATGATATGCTTCCCAATGGACATATGAGAAGAAAATTATTAAGTCAAAAATGATTTTCTTATGTAATTGATTGAAATGTGTTATCTTCATTGGCTTTAAAAGTTTGTGTTACTTGCTAAACTATGAATGAATTTATGTTGATTATATGAGAGAAATTGTGTACACAATTCCATTACTCTCCTCTTAGTTTTGCTTGTTTAGTCTTCCTCGATGCCAAGCTGGGTATCTTTCATGCCAAGGAAGATTCTAGGGAAGCTTAATAACTTCATGGTAGGCTGGTCAAGCACTCCTACAATATTCTCACCTTTGTGTTCTTAGATAGGTTTAGGAGCTTCTGTCAAAATGGTTGACATAATTGGTACATCTTGGAATTCTAGTAATTGAATTATGGTTTCTTTTAGATTTGAGCATATATGTATATGTATCATTTTTGTTAAATTTAATGATAATTAATCAACTAATGTTGACTGGTCAATATTCAAATGTCTTTGACTCTCTTTGACTTCCACATATTATAGGGATTGCTGATGTGGTATGTTACAGGCTAGAGTTGTTGTTGCACCAAAAAATTGACTTGTTGATGGTTGATACAACCACTAGACTTATAGAACATAGGAGGTGGTAAAGCCATGTCACGAATCCTGAAGGGTGAGGTTGGTAGTTAGTCCAACAATACCACCCCACCAGGATTATCTAAGGAAATTTGAACATGTGACCAAGCTTTGGTACCACTTGTTACAAGTTAGAGTTGCCATTGCACCAAAAGATCAACTTGTTAATGCCTATTACAACCACTAGACTTATATAACATAGGAGGTAGTTAAGCCATGCCACAAATTCCGAAGGGGAAGGCTGACAATTAGTCCAACAATGGAATTGGTTTTGTAGGGGCAGTCCTTACAACATATCCTCTCTACATTTCAATCTTTTTATGCCCTACATTTTTTATTCATTTAAAAGCTTCTTGTCTAACTAATAAGAACTTAGGGATCGCATTTCAACTTGTGTTCTAAGTTTATGCACCAAGAACCAACAATAAGATGTCAAATTTTTATTGTGTAGTTATGTAGAATTCATGCAACATTTTATGAGGGACATTTTTATGTATACATTTATATGCAGCAATGACTCTATGTGGCATACTCCTTAAAATTTCTATTCCTTATAAAATATACTCAGAGTCAATGTGTGATATTAGTTTTTAATACTTAGATATGATAGCCTATAGATAGAGCACTAAATACACATATCTATTTTACTATTATAAAATGAGAATATGTGAAAGATCATAATGATTTAAAAGATTCAAAAAGTGATGCCCAAAACAAAGAATAAAGAATGTCTCGTGTGGAAGCAGCATAGTGGTCTACAAAGCTCGAGATGAAGAAGAGTCATGAGGACAAGTTTGCGAGTAACAATGAGACATACATGATTTCTTAAATTTAAAGCACCCAATGTTTCCCCTATCTCACTGTGTTTGCTTCCCTCAAATTTTGACTTGGATTTTTAGAGCTGTTCACTGCAATCACATATGCCGCTAATAATAATAACAAGATCATCTGCACAATAAGTTTCTACAATACATAAATGTTTAAAGTTTAAATAGTACATTTAAAATTTGAATTTTTAAAATTTTGATTTGAACTTACTTTTAGTTAAATCTTGTTAGAAAGTCTCAGTACAATTTTACAAATATTATTCAAATCAATTAGAATTTAGAGCGTAATATTTAAGTCAAAAGGAACAACACTGTCTCATGTAGTGAGACACATAATGATATAATGACATTAATTTTGTACAACCCATCTTATGATCAATATATTTTGGCCTAATAAATATGAGATAAAATTTTAATATGAAATTATTATTTATTGTTCAAATCAAAATGTAACATACAATTTTTCTTTGTTCTTCCAACCTAGAGAAATATGAGAGCTGGACTAAGGTAAATATGTAGGGAAGCCATTATAATATACCTTTCTTGGGATCTTGCACTTGTTATAATCTGGTGGCGGAGGAGGCTGAAAGACCATTCAAAATCATTTTGTGACTACATTTTGATTGTGGGAAAATCTTCTCACATCATTTTATGAGGGATCTCAATCTATATATGTTTTTCATTCCACACTCGACATGCATTAATACAAATCCTTTCATGGTAAACTATATTCTCATGACATTCTATCAAATATGTTATATTATACACTCTGTGTGTCTTGCACAAATGTCATGAGTTCTTCCTTTAGAATTTTATTTAATGTTTAGTGACAAGGTGAATGGTGCTATGTGAATAACACTAGCTTATATATACCTCTATATATATTACGTTGAGAGTAATCATTCTCGAGGCGCCTATTTTTATTTTCATAAGTCCCAACTCCAATTGAAATAACTTTGGGATTAAATAAAAATAGGCACCTCAAGAATGATTACTCTCGACATGATATATATAGAGGTATATATAAGCTAGTGGAAGTCACGACACAATAAGAAAGATATTTACTTTTTATTTTTATTTTGATAAGATTACTATAAAATTGTTAATTAATTTTTAATTAGAGTTGTATGAAGTTACTATAAAATTATGCTTCAAAATATTTTTTAAAATTTAATATAAGGAGTTTAATTTAGATAAAAAATATATATTTTATTTTTGGGATATTGTAATGTAAAATGTTATAGTCATATGTAGATATATGGTTAGGGACAAAGTTATCATTACAGTTAATGTTAACCTTAGGGATAGAATTAGGGTTAGGGTTAGCATTAGGGTTGGGGTTGGAGTTAAGGTTAGGGTTTGAGCTATGTTTAAGGTTAGGGATAGAGATATGGTTATGGTTATTGTTAGAGTTATGGTTAAGGTTTGGATTAGAGTTATGTTTATGGTTAAAGTTAGGGTTAGAGTTATGGTAATGGTTAAGGTTAGGGTTAGAGTTTTGGTTATGGTTATGATTAGGGTTAGGGTTAGGGTTATAGTAAGGCCAGGGTTAGGGTTAGGGTTAAGGTTTGAGTCAAGGTTAAGGTTAGAGTTAGGGTTAGGGTTTGAGTCAGGATTAAAATTAAGGTTAGGGTTAGGGTTAGAGTCCAATTATGGTAGAGTCAGATCTAGGGTTAGAGTTATGCTCATGGTTAAGGTTAGGGTTAGAGTTATGCTTATAGTTAGGGTTAGGGTTAGGGTTAGAGTCCAATTATGGTAGAGTTCAAATTAGGGTTAGAGTTAGGGGTAGAGTTATGTTTATGGTTAAGGTTAGGGTTAGAGTAATGCTCATGGTTAAGGTTAGGGTTAGAGTTATGGTTATGGTTATGGTTATGGTTATAGTGGGGATATGGTTAGGGTTAGGGTTTGAGTCAAATATTTTTAAAAATTTAATATAAGGAATTTAATTTAGATAAATAATATATTTTTTATTTTTGGGATATTGTAATGTAAAATGTTAGAGTCATACATAGATATATGATTAGGGACAAAGTTACCATTACAGTTAATGTTAACCTTAGGGATAGAATTAGGGTTAGGGTTGGAGTTAAAGTTAGGGTTTAAGCTATGTTTAAGGTTAGGGATAGAGTTATAGTTATGGTTATTGTTATTAGAGTTATGGTTAAGGTTCGGATTAGAGTTATGTTTATGGTTAAGGTTAGGGTTAGAATTATGGTCATGGTTAAGGTTAGGGTTAGAGTTATGGTCATGGTTAAGGTTAGGGTTAGAATTATGGTTATGGTTATGATTAGGGTTAGGGTTAGGGTTTGAGTTAAGGTTAATGTTAGAGTTAGGGTTAGGGTTTGAGTTTGGATTAAAATTAAGGTTAGGGTTAGGGTTAGAGTCCAATTATGGTAGAGTCAGATCTAGGGTTAGAGTTATGCTCATGGTTAAGGTTAGGGTTAGAGTTATGCTTATAGTTAGAGTTAGGGTCAGGGTTATGGTTATAATTACAGTCCAATTATGGTAGAGTTAGAGTTAGGGGTAGAGTTATGTTTATGGTCAAGGTTAGGGTTAGAGTAATGCTCATGATTAAGGCTAGGGTTAGAGTTATCGTTATGGTTATGGTTAAGGTTATAATGGGGATAGGGTTAGGGTTAAGGTTAGTGTTACGATTAGTGTTAAGATTTGAGATAGGATTAAAGTTAGAGTTAGGGTTATGGTTAGAGTCCAATTACGGTAGGATTAGATTTAGGGTTAGAGTTAGGGGTAGAGTTATGTTTATGGTTAAGGTTAGTGTTAGGGTTAGGGTTAGGATTAGAGTTATAGTTAAGGTTAGGGTTAAGGTTAGAATTAGGGTTAGGGATAGTGTAATGGTTAGGGTTAGGGTTAGAGTTAGAGTTAGGATTAAAATTACGGTGAGGGACAGGGTTTGAATTAGAGTTAGTATTAGATTTAGGGTTATTGTTAGGGTTAAGGTTACAATTAGAGCTAGAGTCAAGGTGAGGGCTAGACTTAGGGTTAGGGTTAGGTTTAGAATTAGAGTTAGAGTTAGGATTAGGGTTATGGTTAGAATTAGGGTTCTAGATATAGTTAGGATTAGAGTTAGAGTTAGGGTAAGGGTAAGAATTAGGGTAAGGGTTAGAATTAGGGTTACACATACAATTAGGGTTAGGGTTAAGGTTAGAAAAATAGTTAGGGTTAGAGTTAGAGTTAGAGTTAGAGTTAGGATTAGGGTTATATTTAGGGTTAGAAATAAGGTAGGGTTAAAATTAGGGTTAGGGTTAGGGTTAGTGTTAGGGTTATGGTTAGCATTAGGGTTAGGGTTACAATTAGAGTTAGTGTTAAAATTAGAGTTAGTGATAGTGTTAGTGTTAGTATAAGAGTTAGAGTTAGAGTTAGGGTTAGAATTGGGTATAGGATTAGGGTTAGGGTTAGAATTAGAGATAGAGTTAGGATTCAAGTTAGAGTTAAAGTTAGAGGTAGAGTTGGGGTTAGGGTTAGATTTAAAGTTAGGGTTGAGATTAGGATTAAATTAGGGTTAGGGTTAGAGTTAGAGTTATATATAGTGTTAAGGTTAGGATTAGGGGTAGGTTTAGAGTTAGAGTCAGGGTTAAGGTTAATGTTAGGGTTAGGGGTACAATTAGAGTTAGAGTTAGAGGTATAGTTAGGGTTAGAGCTAGAGTTAGAGTTAGAGTTAGAGTTAGGGTAAGAGTTAGAGTTAGAATAGGGTTAGGATTAGAATTAGCATTAGAGTTAGAGTTAGAGTTAGAGTTAGGGTTAGAATTAGTGTTAGGGTTAGGGTTAGGGTTAGGGTGAGAATTAGAGTTATTGTTAGGGCTAGAGTAAGGATTAGAGTTAGCAATATATAGGTTAGGTTTAGGGGTAGAATTAGAGCTATAGTTAGAGTTAGAGTTAGGATTAGGGTTAGGGTTAGAATTAGGGTTACAAATATAATTAGGGTTAGAGATTGAGTTGGAGTTAGGGTTAGGGTAAGGGTAAGAATTTGTGTTAGGGCTAGAATTAAAGTTACATATAAAGTTAGGGTTAAAATTAGGGTTAGGGTTAGGGTTAGATTTAGAGTTAGGGTTTGAGCTAGAGTTAGAGTTAGAGTTAGAAGGGTTAGAGATGGAGTTAGGGTTATAATTAGGGTTAGGGTTAGCACAAGGGTTACAGTTAGAGTTAAGATTGGCATTAGGGTTATAATTAGTGTTAGTGTTAGTGTTAAAATTAGGGCTAGAATTGAGGCTAGGGTTAGGATAGGGGTTAGTGTTAGAATTAGAGTTAGAGTTACAATTAAAGTTCTAGATAGAGTTGGAGTTAGGGTTAGATTCTGGGTTAGAGTTAGGGTTAGATTTAGGGTTAGAATTACAGTTGGGGTCAGGATTAAAATTAGTGTTAGGGTTAGAGTTAGAGTTACATATAGTGTTAGGGTTAAGATTAGCATTATATATAGTGTTAGGGTTAGGATGAGGGGTAGGGTTAGGGTTAGGGTTAGGGTTAGGGTTACAATTAGAGTTAGAGTTATAGTTATAGTTAGGGTTAGAGTTAGAGTTAGTGTTAGGTAAGAATTAGGGGTAGGGTTAGGGTCAAAGATAGAATTGGAGTTAGAGTTAGGGTTAAAGTTAGAATATGGATTAAAATTAGGGTTAGGTTTAGGGTTAGAATTAGCATTAGAGTTAGAATAATAGTGAGGGTTAAGGTTATAGTAAGGCTTAGGATTAGGGTTAGAATTAGGTATAGAGTTAGGGTTATAAAGGGTTAAGGTTAGGGTTAGGGGTAGAATTAGAGTTAGAGTTAGAGTCAAGGTTAGGGTTAGGGTTAGAGTTAGAGTCAGAGTCAGAGTTAGAGTTAGAGTTAGGATTTGTGCTATTATTATGATTAAGGTTATTTCTATGTTATTAATCATATTATAGCTGATGTTAGTGCTATTATTACAATTTACCTTAGTGTTAGGGTAATTGTCAGGTTAAATTTTTATGTGGGTTAGTTCTATTATAGTGCCCATGATTAGTGCTATTGTGATGCAAGTTATTAACCTTTTTAATAATGTAATCCCTACCTCTCTCTCTCTCTCTCTCTCTCTCTCTCTCTCTCTCTCTCTCTCTCTCTCTCTCTCTCTCTCTCTCTCTCTCTCTCTCTCTCTTCTCCCTCCCTCTCTCTACTCTCTAACTACACCTAGTAATATCTCCCCTATCTAAATACACCCTCTAATCTCTCTTTGTCTCTAGTCTCTAGATACGCCCCCTAATCCCTCTCTCTAATCTCTAGATACACCCCCTTATCTCTCTCATCTTTCTCTCTAGATACACCTCCTAATCTCTCTCCCTCCCTCTATGCTCTCTAGATACACCCCTAATCTCTCTCTCTCTCTCTCTCTCTCTCTCCCTACTCTCTAGATACACCTCCTAATCTCTCTCTCTCTCTCTCTCTCTCTCTCTCTCTCTCTCTCTCTCTCTCTCTCTCTAGATACACCCCTAATCTCTCTCTCTCTCTCTCTCTCTCTCTCTCTCTCTCTCTCTCTCTCTCTCTCTAGATAAACCCCCTTATCTCTCTCTCTCTATATTTTTTTTCCACTTATAAAAAATATAATATTATTTCTAGTTTCTAGTACATATAGGGTTAGTTTAAGGTATATAATTTACTAAATGCTTAGTATGGTCATATACAGAGTAAGAGTTAGATTTAGGATCCAAGGTTTACAATTTCATTTATATGAAACTTGATGTTATGGTTAGGGTTAATAAGTGGTTAAATGTTACACTAAAATAAGAGACATGGTTAAGGGAAGTATGAGATTTAGGTGTAGTGTTGGAGTATTTAGAGTACAATTATGGTCAAATTTGGGATATATGTTATACAAATGACTCAAATAGTGGAAAACATTTAATTCATGAAAGGGAAATTATAAGTCCCAACACAACTATTTAGATGATGTAAAAAGGGTGAAAGAATATATAAGAATCAATTTTATGGAAATTATTTCTTTATGATAATGTGAGAACATTATATGTTGTTGAATTTTTAATAATGCTAATGCAATTTTTATTACAATGATTAATAATTGTAATCAATAAATATACTTATCATTAAGGACATCTATTTAGACTTATGATTTTCTTTCTTAATCAACATATTTAGTAGCCACATCCATTAAATAAATATCTCTCTCTCTCTCTCTCTCTCTCTCTCTCTCTCTCTCTCTCTCTAGATACACCCCTAATCTCTCTCTCTAGATAAACCCCCTTCTCTCTCTCTCTCTATATATATATATATATTCCACTTATAAAAATATAATATTATTTCTAGTTTCTAGTACATATAGGGTTAGGTTAAGGTATATAATTTACTAAATGCTTAGTATAGTCATAAATAGAGTAAGATTTAGAGTTAGGATCCAAGGTTTACAATTTCATTTATATGAGACTTGATGTTATGGTTAGGGTTAATAATTGGTTAAATGTTACACTAAAATAAGGGACATGGTTAAGGGAAGTATGAGATTTAGGTGTAGTGTTGGAGTATTTGGAGTACAACTATGGTCAAATTTGGGATATATGTTATGCAAATGACTCAAATAGTGGAAAACGTTTAATTCATGAAAGGGAAATTATAAGTCCCAACACAACTATTTAGATGATGTAAAAAGTGTGAAAGAATATATAAGAATCAATTTTATGGAAATTATTTCTCCATGATAATGTGAGAACATTATATATTGTTGAATTTTTAATAATGCTAATGCAATTTTATTGCAATGATTAAGAATTGTAATCAATAAATATACTTATCTTTAAGGACATCTATTTAGACTTATGATTTTCTTTCTTAATTAACAAATTTAGTAACCTCATCCATTAAATAAATATTCTGTACAATAAGAAATTTATTTTTTCTTGTTCTCTTCTTCATGAAAGATACATAGAACAATGGGAAAAAAAAACTACCAATACAACTAATTAGAAGTAAAATTCTGAAACCGAAGACAAGAATGAACCATATACAAAAAATAAAAATATTTGTAATGGTGTAAATACATGTCACATTCTTCAATGATTAGGATTCTTTTGTGACCTTTGTTTGAACAATGATCATGAATGACTTCTTTCATCATTGAGGGAAACCCATCCACTTTTGTAGATGTGTCACATATGAATTTTTATGCATCTTTCATATGCATTACTTCCATTTCCTCAACATAGACAATTTGAAATATTGCATTCTCCACAACATTAATTATAGTTGTGCACATCTCTTTAATTATTTGTAGGAATTTGTCAAACTCAGTCTCAAATAAATCATTTGAGGTCATTGAAGTAGTCAAGCTAGTACCAATAATGTTTGATTCTCTGTTCGAGGCATCCATAACTCAAATAGTAACCTGCAAACTTATAAACAAACATCAACCTATAGAAATTATCAGAATAACAAAGTATTCATAATTAACACAAATTCTTTCAAATGAATAATTTTAAAAATAAAATAAATAAAAATAAAAACTATTTCAAATGAAATAGTTAGATTGTAATGCTTGAAATATGGTGGCATTGTCTTCCACTTTTCAAACATTACAAACATAAATATTAATAAGAAATTATATATACTATGAAAAATATCTAAATAAAACACATAATTAATCTAATTAAATAATGAAAAAATATAAACTAAGTATATGATTTGTTTATTTTAAATTAATCATTAAATTTAATAAAATAAAATTTTTATTGATAAGGTGACCTTGTCATCCACATAATGATAAAATTTAATTATGAAACATGAAAAATATAAATATTTTGAAACATGCAAATATAATTTTTTTATCAAACATATAAATCTAAAACATACAAACCAAAAGCATTTTAAAATATGCAAATCTAAAACTAATATGAAGCATGCGAATATTATTCTAAATTGAAACATGCACATTAAAAATGTGCAAATGAAATGTATTATCAAATATCTAAATCAAACAGATTTTGATTCAATTTGAATTCTAAATCTAAATCAAACATATAAGGCTAAATTAAATGAAACTTATTGAAATTGAAATCTAAATCAAAGGAGAATATTATAACTAATTTTGAAATTAAATCTACATTTAAATCTAAATACATAACTAAATCTAAATCTAAATGCAAAACTAAATTAAAAATAGAAATCTCACATGCAAAAAATTACTCCAAAAATTTAATCTACTCCTCTTCAAAAACTCTAATCCGCTCCAATAATCTCCACCTCTTCCTCCTTGTAAAAACACAAAATGAAAATGAAATGTGAAACATTTGTTTTATAATCTATGAGAGACTCCTCATATCCCCCAATAGATGTCTTTTGACATTCTACGAATTTGTTTCAAATTCCCCCACTCCGCACAAAAAAAAGCATGAATGTGCATGCAAAAAATAATTTAACAAAAAGAAAATATTTTATATTTAAAAATTTAATGAAATTACTTCAGCCTTATTTTTTTGGGTTCTATTTTTTCGGCCTTATTTTTTTGGGTCCTATTTTTTGGCCATATTTTTTGGGTCCTATTTTTGACCCCTTTTTTTAGGCCCTATTATTTTAGCATCCATTTGGCTTCATATTATTTTGGCCAGCTATTATTTCAAGAATCTTTTTATATTTTATAATCTAATAATGATAAAATATATACTAAATATATGATTCATGTACTTTAAATAAATCATTAACTTTAATAAAAATATAAATTGTATTGATATGGTGACATTGTCATCCACATAAATGATAAAATCATACTTTGAAACATGAAAATTTAAATACTTTGAAACATCCAAATGTAAAACTATTATGAGACGTTTAAATCTAAAACATGCAAACTAAAACTATTTTGAATTATGCAAATCTAAAACTAATATGAAACATGCAAATTTAAATCTAATGTGAAACATGCACTTTTAAAATATGCAAATGAAAAGTATTATAAAATATATAACTCAAAAGATTTTGAATGCAAATCTAAATCTAAATCAAACATGCAAGACTAAACTATTAAAAGCAAGCATAAACAATGTCAAATATAATTCTAAATCTAAATGAAACTAATTGAAATTGAAATCTAAATCAAAGTAGAATATTATAACTAATTTTGAATTTGAATCTACATCTACATCTAAATCTAAATAAAAAATAGAAATCTCACCAGCAAAAAAATTACTCCAAAACTTCAATCTACTCCTATTCAAAAACTCCAATCTAATCCTCCAATAATCTCCACCTCTTCCTGCAAAAACATAAAATGAAAATGAAATGAGTAGCCTTTGTTTTATAGCTTGTGAGAGACTCCTCATCTCCCCCAGTGGACGTCTCTTCACATTCCACAAATTTATTTCAAATTCCCCCACTCCCCACAAAAAAAAAAAGAATCTACATCCAAAATTATTTTTAACAAAAAAATAAATCATATTGAAATTGCTTCGCCCCTATTTTTTCAGGCCCTATTTTTTAGGGGCATAATTTTTGGGCCTATTATTTTGGCCTCCATTTGGCATCCTATTATTTCAGCTAGCTATTATTTTGAGAATTTTTTTATTTTATGAGTTAATAACTTAATATTTAATTTAGAAGTTTGTAACTCCTGCCTTTTCTTTTTTATTGACAAGGAATCTTGACATATTCTCATGCTGGGCATTTGTGCTGCCATTGTATAGAACACCTCTCAGTGTAATTACTGCCAGATTCCTCCATCTTTGCGTCTCTCCCCAATTGCATATTTTTCAAAGTCCTTTTGAAGTTTTTCTTTGGTGATGAAATTATTCTTTGGTAGCTCACACATATTGCTCATAGAGGACATGATTTAGTCTCACACCTATAAATGCATTTTTTGAAAGTTTCTATTGGGTAGTTATCTTGTTGGATACAATTGTTCAATTGTGTGTTGTATTTGATGTCATAAAAATGTCATATCAGTCATCAGATAGTGTCTACCAAGCTCAAAAGGTCAGCAAGGCAAATGATAGTGTCTACCAAACTTAGAAGGTCAGCAAGGCAAAGGATAGTGTCTATTGAGCTCAAAAGGTCAATTAGACAAAGGACAATGTTTACCGAGCTTTCAAGGTAATCAAAAAAATTTAGTTCTTACCGAGCTCACTCGGTAATCAAAGAAAATGTGACAGAAATAGTTCTTACTGAGTTCACTCAGTCATCAAAGGTAATTTGGAAGAAGCAGTTCTTACTGAGCTCACTCGGTCATCAAAGGTAATTTGGAAGAAGCAGTTCTTACCGAGTAAACTCGACAGCCAAAAGGATTTTAAGGATATTACAATGTTAACCGAGTCAAGAAGGTTAACTTAGGAAATTTTTGAAAGAAGTATTTACTGAGCAGGGTCGGCCAGTAAAGGATTTCATTATTTTATGAAATATCATTTATTTTTTCAGAGTAATATCTGTAGCTGACTGATGTATGATTTATTGGTAAATGTAACATGTGAATGAGCCAACTTGACAATCTGAATGGTATAAGTAAGAGGTCAAGTTGTGAATTGTAAGTGAAAAAGAATGTGGAATTAATGTGATATGAAGACTGATTATTGTGGAAGCAGTTTTGAAGGATGATCTGAGAGATCATTGAGGAGCAATAGAGCCATATTTGATCAATGAGGATCTAATGATGCTGAACAAAGACCTGTAACCAACAAATTTAGTTGCATCTTGTTCATGTCAATTCATTGTTGCTTTCTAACCATTGTAGCAGTGATTTCAAATCTCTTAACAGAGTTGGTTTAACAACCATTTTGCAAATCCTCTAACAAGGTGATAGTTCAGTTGAATTGTTCTAAAGACCTCTAGCAAGGCCACTCCTAACAGGGTGATTAAATCCTCTAACAGGGTCACACCTAACAGTGTGTATTGTAACCTTTAACAGGATTGGCTCCTAACATGGCTCACTTTAGAAGAGTGAAAAATTGGTGACTAGTTACTTCGTGATTTTTCCCATATTGGGTTTTCACGTTAAATCTGGTGTCTCTTGTGTTCACTTCGTTTTTAGTTACATACATGAATACTTGAAAATAAGTAATAATTTAATTTACCGAGTTACATCATTGTTTACTGAGTATCAGCAGTAATTAGATCTATAAGACATCTAAGGGATCTATGGATTAATTTTTGTTTGTAACTAATTCACCCACCCTCTCAGTTACTCTATCTTTAATCCCAACAATTGGTATCATAGCTATTGGTGCTTACAAGAAAATATTTCAAGGATCTAAGCTAAAGATTAGGATGTCTTACAAAAGAGAAATTCAGAGACTTAACAGGGACAACTTCTCAGCATGGCAAGGATTGATGAGGCTTCATCTGGCTTCTATTGGTGATACAGGGCTAAAGTACCTTGATGAAAAATATGAAGAACCTTCTGGTACATTATCTATCAATGATATTGCTGAAAAGAAGAATCATAATAACATGATGATAGATATAGCATCTACTCTGAGTTATGAAAAATTTGATGACATCAAGGATTGCAAAACTGCCTTTGAAATGTGAAACAAGCTAAAAGAAATCTATGGAGGAGATGATAATGTAAGAAGAGCCAAAGTAGAAAGTTTGAGAGGACAATTTGATCAAATGAGGATGCGAGAGGATAAAAACATTGCAAAGTATGTTGAAAGAGTTAAAGCATGTGTTAGTGCAATCAAAGCATCTGGAGGAGATATCAGTGAGGAGACAGTTATAAGTAAAGTTCTTAGAACTCTACTTCCCATTTATGCAATTAGAGTCTTTGCAATTCAAGAAAGGAGATGTGAGGCAAATCATAAAATAAATTTAGAGGCCATAGTTGGAAGATTGACTACATTTGAGCTAGACAACTATGACAATTATGTTCTAGCTGCCAAGAATGTTGAATCAGCATTTGAAGCCAAGCTTTCACTCAAAGAAAAAGGGAAAAAGATGAAGGATCCAAAATCAGATAGTGATGAAGAATCAGATCAAAGTTTAGACAATGATCTTGAAGTGGTTGAAGCTCTCCTAGCAAGAAAATATTCAAGAGGCAAACAGAAATACAAAGGTAAGGTTCCTCTAATCTATTTTCTTGTGAAAAAATTGGACATATTGCTGCTAGGTGCCCAAATAAGAAAAACAAAGATGAGAAGAAAGGTCACAAGTACAATGGCAAGAAAGACTTCAAATCATTCAAGGATAAAGGTAAGAAAACATGTTTTATGGCAAAAGATTCTAATGATTCTGATGATGAAGAAAAAGATGAAATTGTCTACATTGCTATAAAAGATGAATTTGATAATGATGAGGAAATGGCACTAATTTCTCATATGAGCAGAAATGATACATGGATCATAGATAGTGTTTGTTCTCATCACATGACTAGTGATAAAACTAAATTTGAATACTTTGAAGACTATGATGGTGGTAGTGTAAGATTTGGTAACAATGAACCTTGTTGTATAAGAGGAAAAGGAAGAATCTCACTAACCAAGAAACTTGTTTGTGATAATGCATACTGGGTAGAAGGACTAAAGCACAATTTGTTGAGTGTGGCATAGCTACTCAATAATAGATTCAAAGTAGAATTTATGCATGGAAAAGCAATATTGTTGGATGGCAAAAAAAAGCTGATTGGATCAGGCACTCAAACAAAAGGTAACTTATTTTATCTTAAACTTGGTGAATGTTCATGTTTCATTGTTCAAATTGAAGAAAGTTGGTTATGGCATAGGAGGTTGTGTCATGTAAACTTTGACAACTTAATAAAAATTTATAAATTCAGGAAAGTAAGAGGTATTCCTTACATAAAGAAACCTGAGGTTGGTCTATGCAAGAATTGTCAAATTGGTAAAATGGGAAAGACTAGTTTTAAAAGCAAGAACTATCAAACTGAAGAAGTTCTAGAAATTGTGCATACTAATTTGTGTGGACCTATTGGCATTGAAATTTGTACAGGTGATAAATTCTTCATTATGTTTGTTGATAATTATTCAAGAATGATGACTATCATGTACCTTAGAGAGAAATCAGAAGTATTTGAAAAGTTTAAATGGTATTTGGCCAGAGTAGAAAAGGAAACATGCAAAAGACTGAAATGCTTAAGGTCTAATAGAGGTGGTGAATTCATTTCACATGAGTTCAATAACTTTTTCATTAAAAAGGGAATCAAAAGACAGATTTCATCACCTAAAACTCTAGAACAAAATGGAATAGCAGGAAGAAGGAATAGATCTATAATGGATTGTGCAAGAACCTTAACGATTGAGAAAGACATTGCTATCAAATACTGGAAGGAAGCTATTAGCACTATAGTTCATACCTTGAATTGAGTATAGCTGAAAAAGGACTCATTCAAAACACCCTATGAGTTGTGGTATGGCTACAAATGCAATGTAAGTTATCTAAAAGTATTTGGAAGCAAATGTTACATTTTGAAAGAATCTAGAAAAGGTAAATTTGATGTAAAAAGTGATGAAGGAATATTTTTGGGATACTCTTGCAAAAGCAAAGCATATAGATGTTTGAGCTTATCTACTCACAAAGTCATAGAAAGTGCACATGTGAAAGTTGATGAGTTTGCACAAAGAACAGAAGAAGAAAGCAAAAAGGAACCTGAAGACTATCGAAGATTTGTTTACATTGAACCTGATAAAATGCCAAGTATGCCCATTAATCAAGAACCCTCAACTCTAGACTTTTCATTAATTGAGTCACAAAAAGTTCAAACCAAGTCAGCATCTACTAAGCTGCAAGAACTCGAGTTGCAAATAGAAGCTATCGAGTTAGCATCTACCGAGCCCGAGCAACCAGAATTAGAACCAGAAGTTGAGACACAAAAGGATAATAATGCAAGTCATTCAAAAGGAAAGGAGCCCATGTTAGCCAAGTATTTCAGAAAGCATCATACACCAGATCAAATCATTGGTGATAAATCAGAATGAACAATGACAAAAAGTAAGTTGAAAGGCACTTATTTACTTGCTGATTTTGAACCTAGAAATGTCAAAGATGCACTAGACAATGAGAGTTGGATTGAAGCTATGAATGAAGAGATAGAATAGATAGAGAAAAACAAAACATGGACTTTTGTACCTAGACCCAAAGACAAGAATGTGATTGGAACAAAGTGGGTATTTAGAAACAAACTAAATGAAGATGGTAAGGTATCAAGGAATAAAGCTAGACTGGTATGCAAAAGATATTCACAAGAAGAAGGTGTAGACTATGGAGAAACTTTTGCTCTTGTTGCAAGATTGGAAGGTGTCAGAACCTTACTTGCATATGCTACATTCAAACGATACAAAGTTTATCAGATGGACGTCAAGCCAGCATTTCTCAATGGCATATTGGGTGAAGAGGTTTACATTGAACAACCTGAAGGTTTTGTTCATCCAGACAAGAAGGACATGGTCTGCGAATTGCATAAAGCATTATATGGTCTGAAACAAGCCCCTAGAGCATGGTATGAAAGATTGCATAACTATCTTATTCAGATTGGTTTTCAAAGAACTAATGACAACAATAATTTGTACATAAAGGAAGGACCAGATAATAATATTGTTTTGGCAAAAATATTTGTAGATGATATTGTGTTCACAGGAAATGATGATCTTTGCAAAGAATTTTCAGAACAAATGAACAAAGAATTTGAAATGTCAATGTTTGGTGAAATAAAATTCTTTGTTGGTCTTCAAATTCAATAGAACAAGAATGGCATCTACATCACTCAATCTAAATACATCAAGGAGATACTAAAAAAGTTTGGTATGAAAGATTGCAAACCAATTGGGACTCCTATGTGTACTAGATTAAAACTTACCAAGGATGATGAATTAAAGGAAGTGGATTAGACATTGTATAGATCTATGATTGGAAAGTTGCAATATGTAGTGCACACAAGACTAGACATTGCCCTTGCAGTAGGGATTGTAGCAATATTTTCAACAAAACCAAAAGAAAATCACATGATGGCAATCAAAAGGATCATGAGATACTTAAAAGGAACTAAAGATTATGGATTATAGTATAAACTTGGAGGAAAATTGGATTTAAAGGTGTTCACTAATGCAGATTGAGTAGGAAATATTGATGATAGAAAGAGCACAAGCGGAGGAGCTTTCTTTCTTGGAAAAAGGTTGGTTTTTTGGACAATCAAAAAGTAGAATTGTACATCTCAATCCACAACAGAGGTTGAATATGTTGTAGCAGCAATAAATCGCTCAAACATTGTGTGGTTTAAACAATTATTGGAAGGTATGAAGCAAGAAATCAAAGAACCAGTTGTTATGTTTTGTGATAACACAAGTGCAATTAACATCTCCAAGAATCCAGTGATGCATTCAAAAACTAAGCATATTGCCATAAAATATCATTTTGTTAGAGAATTGGTGCAAGAAAAAGAAATAAGATTGGAATATGTGCATACAAAGGAACAAATTGCTGACATATTCACAAAGCCTTTACCTAAGGATGCATTCTTGTATCTAAGAGGTAAGTTAGGGGTCATTCCCTTATCTGAAGCTCACTAAAATACAGTTTTAGTGATGCATCAATAGGAACAGAATTGGAAATCTATTAGTTGATGCAGCAAACCAATGAAGATATTGCATATGAATTAGTACATTAGGTACAATATTATTCAGTTATTTTGAGTTGTCATTGGCATGTGTTGTCAAAGAGGGAGAATATACTGTCATATCTTTCTAAAATTTTCAAATAATAAGAGTTTGTGTAAGAGGGAGAGATTATTATGAAAGAGGGAGTTTTGTATTCTATCATTAAAAGACTTGTTTTCAAATTTCATTCTGCTATGACATGTTGTGTTGCCATCAATGCCAAAGAGGGAGATTGTTGGATACAATTGTTCAATTGTGTGTTGTCTTTGATGTCACACAAATGTCATATCAGTCATCAAATAGTGTCTACTGAGCTCAGAAGGTCAGCAAGGAAAATGATAGTGTCTATTGAGCTTAGAAGGTTAGCTAGACAAAGGACAATGTTTACTAAGCTTTCAAGGTAATCAAAGAAATTTAGTTCTTACCGAGCTCACTCAGTAATCGAAGAAAATGTTATAGAAACAATTCTTATCGAGTTCACTCGGTCATCAAAGGTAATTTGGAAGAAGCAGTTCTTACCAAGCTCACTCGGTCATCAAAGGTAATTTGGAAGAAGCAGTTCTTATTGATGAGATTCAGTTCTTACTGAGTAAAATTAGTAGCCAAAGGATTTGAAGGATATTACAATGTTAACCGAGTCAAGAAGGTTAACTCAATTTTTTTTGGAAGAAGTATTTACCGAGCAGGGTTGGCCGGTAAAGGATTTCATTGTTTTATGAAATATCGCTTATTTGTTCAGAGTAATATCTGTAGCTGACTGATGTATGGTTTATTTGTAAATGTAACATGTGAATGAGCCGACTTGACAATCTGAATGGTATAAGTAAGAGGTCAAGTTGCGAATTGTAAGTGAAAAAGAATGTGGAATTAATGTGATATGAAGACTGATTATTGTGGAAGTAGATTTGAAGGATGATCTGAGAGATCATTGAGGAGTAGCAGAGCCATATTTGATCAAGGAGGATCTAATGATGCTGAACAAAGACCTGTAACCATAAAATTTTGTTGCATTTTGTTTAGGTCAATTCATTGTTGCTTTCTAACCATTGTAGCAGTGATTTCAAATCTCTTAACAAAGTTGGTTTAACAACCATTTTGTAAATCCTCTAACAAGGTGACAGTTCAGTTGAATTGTTCTAAAGACCTCTAGCAAGGCCACTCCTAACAGGGTGATTAAATCCTCTAACAGGGTCACACCTAACAGTATGTATTGTAAACTTTAACAAGGTTGGCTCCTAACAGGGCTCACTTCAGAAGAGTGAATAATTGGTGACTAGTTACTTTGTGATTTTTCCCATATTGGGTTTCCATGTTAAATCTAGTGTCTCTTGTGTTGATTTTGTTTTCAGTTACATACATGAATACTTGAAAATAAGTAATAATTTAATTTACCGAGTTACAACATTGTTTACTGAGTATCAACAGTAACTAGATCTATAAGACATCTAAGGGATCTGTGGATTAATTTTTGTTTGTAATTGATTCACCCCCCCCCCCCCCCCCCCCCCCCCCGCCCCCCCCTCAGTTACTCTATCTTTAATCCCAACATATCTAACCTAGGAAGAGTTACAAAGTTAGAATTAGGACAACTTTTATGTAATAGTTAGCTTTTGCTTCTTCATTTACTTTGACCATGCTTTTACGTTTTGACTTATAATTGTGAACTTCCAATTTTTTTTCTAACTTTCTAAGATATTTTAAATTCTAAAATTTCAATTTAAAAATTTAAAATATAAAATATTTGAAAAGTAACTCCCCCCACTTCAAGTAAGTATAAGTATTGACTCATAATTCAATTTATGAAAATTCAAAATTAATAAAAGATTGATCATTTTATAGTTCAAAGTTTTATTCTCTTGTCTATTTTGATTACAAAAATTGAAATTTGGAAAGAGCAAATACTAATACAACAAAAATATAATGGACATATTTAAATACAAATATTTCAAAGATAAATTAATCATCAAATATTTAAAAAATAAAAAAATAAGTTTGATTGTATCATAATTCATTGTTCAAGTAAAAATAAATTTGACTGTATCATAATTCATTGTTCAAGTAGAAATATATTAATAGATTATATATATGAACATAACTTGAGATTGATAGGTGTAGGGGGGTTTTTTTTGCTCTACTAGGGTTTCATGTATCTTTTGAGCTTCCTTGCATACGACTCTCTATCTGAGCTCTCCTTCTGTGTTTACTACATGTCAAACTACATTTAGTGCAAGAGTTTTTAGGCTAGTTTATTATGACCCTGGCCAACGGTGACCCAATTTTTGATACTGGTGTTCACACTGCTACTTCAGAAAGCCATGGTGCCTCCATTGAACAAACATCCTCGCAAATTTTTCCTGAAGGTCTTTCACAAGGTAATCCTGATATTATCCTTCCTTTGCAAGAATTTGATGTAGGTTGTGATTGGTTAGAACAACATACCTTGATAGGGTATTTTGTGGGTTGGACTCCTCCTAAAGCTATGCTCCAAGAATGGGTTAACAAGAGCTGGACTCCTCATGGAGTCCACCTTGATGCTATGCAAAACCTTACCAAAAGTTTTTTTTAAATTTTCATGGAGTCCACCTTGATGCTATGCAAAACCTTACCAAAAGTTTTTTTTTAATTTTATTTTGCCAACCCGTCTCAGGTAGATGCAGTTTTTAACAATGGCCCTTGGTCAGTGCATTCCTGCCTATTAGTATTTCAAAGATGGTCTCAAGACTTCATTATATTTGATGATAAAAAGCTTAGGGTTCTTGTATGGGTTGAGTTCCTAGGTTTACCCTTGCCATGTTGTCCTTTTATTAAGTCCATTATTAATATTCTTAGCAAAGTTATTAGTAAGGAACATGGAAAGTTTTTTAATGCTCTTCTTAAGAAACGTGTTTGCATTGAGATTGATCTCTCCAAGGATCTCAAAGATTTTGTGAAGATACAGATTGGTTCTCAAACCTTCTCTCAAAAGGTTCTCTATTTGAACCTACCCAACACCTATTATAGGTGGTAGTTAGCGAAACACAAGATTAGGGATTTCCCTTTAGTAATGCCCAGGGTTAAATCCCCGCTAAGGAGGCCCCTGCCAAACTAGTGGAAGGAAAAAAAAAGGAGGAATGGACTACTGTTGGGTGTAAGGGAAAGGCTCCCTTGGCTCCTAAATAATCATATGCTATTGTTGTTTCAGTTCCTCCTATTCCAATAGAAGTGTAAACCACAACTGTTGTAGGGTCAACGACAATTTTTTCAGAATCAAATCCTGTTGTTTTTCAGGTTTCAAACCATGGTAGTTCACAGGGGATCAAGGCAGCTACAAGGGCTACCACTCGTATTGTGGTATGCACTCCATTTATTGCATCATCCATTATGACTTAGAATGTACATTTCTACAAAGTTATTTTGACCTAGGACAACGACCTACTAAGTTAAGATAATAGATGATCTAATGGATGCATGCATGATAAGGTTTTATGGATATAAATTTGTTAACCACCGAAACTTGTTTTATTTGTACATTTGTACCTTGGATAACTGATTCACCACTGTTACCTCTTAGTTATTTAAAGAATTCCAACATCATGTATTCTTGACTAGTAGGTGGCTATGACTCCCTCCATCAACCATTTCAGGCATGTCAAACATAAATGTAAAACACACACACACATGCAAGTATGGGGTAAGTAAAATAGAAAATCCTAAATATAAATAATGTCATATTCTAACATGACTATCTCATCATCACAAGGACAGACTAAACATCTTTCTAAGACACACCATGGTATCATCATAAAATTAAATTCATTAACTAACTAAGAGAAATTAAAGCATTACCAATGCCAATAGGAAGTTTTTACTACTTGACATAATCAATAACTCAACATATCAAATTATTTAATTTTAAATATCAAATAAGGGCTAACACATCTATAGAAAATTTATATTGAACTTTAGCAACGAAGTCTATAATGATAGCAAAGGAGGAGTATTACATCCTACTCCCTTTAAATTAGGCTTACTCCTGGAAGTTGACTATCACTACTTAGATAACAATGATGGAATATATAATCACAAAATAGCATTTGAAACACCAAGTGTTATGAACCTAAGTTTTAGTTTCATAGTTTTATTACTCTAAAATTTGTTGTTTATATTTTATCTTGATAAGTTTTCTTGTTGTTTAATCTTGTTGCAAGTTTAACTACTTGTTAATTGATGGCACATAATACATCCAAAGTTCTCAATGTTGAAACTCAGGCTCTGATACTATATTAACACCCCGCTTAGAAACCCAAGAGAAATAAACCTAACATGTTACATTGTTTATTGAATTATTTTTTGAAAAAGTTTAAACAACATATAAGTAACACTGTGGGAGCAATATACACATACACAATATTTACACAAATTCAATTACAATAAAAATTTCATATCTGAAGGGTTTCTTCACATTGAGTCATGTTTAATAAAATTTTATTAACAAGTTTAATTCTCAATTACAATGTCCATAATCATAAAATGAATAAACACACACATAATCTCATACACACATACAATAAGCAATTGATATGATAAAGTACAACTAGATAAAATTATCGACTACTCATGTTACAAGGTATGCAATAATAAATACAAGTACATCAATATATTGTACAATATTTTGTAAGATCTCAAAAAAATCATATATAGATACATCAAATGAATAGATTCTCAAAGATAAGAATAAGAATGATAATGGTACAACTATATCAACAAGCATCCAATATTTGTCAATCTTAGGGAGATCCAAATGGTAAGAAGACACTACCTCCCAACCACGTGGTCACCTAATCAGGTTTCCACTCACACCATATAGAAGAGATAGTGTACAATCCACACACAAATTATTAAATCATCAAACAATCCTAGATAAGGAATCTTGGTAGCCATCTTTACCTCAAGGGTAACACAAACTACTGATAAAGAAAAATAACCAAAGTAAAAAAGACACTCATCCAAACAAACATCACATACCAAAATCAACAACAAATAACAAGTACAAATCAAATATTAAAACTAGAAAGATACAACCACCTCCAAATCAATGCCAAGTGTCTCAAACACAATAACCAACAGATAACAACTATCATCAATAAAATTAAACTAGTAATCACTAACTCCAACAATAAAAACACCACTAATGAATAATTGACATTCATTAATAAAAGTTAACTATGAACAATAACTGACATCCAATCAATAAATAATAACTCACAATATAGACACCATCAAAAGTAATATCCAACAAGTACACCACCAATAAATACATCCCTAGAGGAAAATATAAAGATAACACGAAAGAGACTCATGCTACACACTATGGAGTGTCATCACATGAGCCAACTCTAAGGTTACCCTAACAGTCTCTCAAGACCCTAGTCCCTAGTGATTCTATGTTAAATTAGAATACCCTCTTGTGAAGATGAGAAAACTTATCATACCTCTCAAGGTATCATCCCATTCTCATCCTTGCCTATACAAGCACTTAAGGCATGGATGAGGAAGAATACTCAACTTATCTTTTTAATTTATCTCAAAGCATAAGAAAAGAATTTATTTTAATTACTATGTTATCACTTGTTACACAACTTCCAATGAGTTACCCTAGTAGCCACTTTGGGCAACATGCACCTAGACTACTTTTCCAAGACTCACAAACCACAATTGTGTCCCATACCAAAAAATAAATTTGATTAAATTCAATTTATTAATAGTAAATCCAAAAATAACATTGGTTCTCAAAATCCAAGTTCTCATAAATGCTCATAAAAATAAATTTGTTAACATATCAGCAAGTTACAACAACTGTGTATATTTTTTAAAAAGAGATGGCGGTAATGCCTTCCCTATAATCTATAAGGGGGGAGCTTTAATTAATGACTCCCCTTCTATTTAAGAGATGAATGATTAGGGTGGGGGCCATGTATGCCTCGCTCCCACATATAAATTTAGTTATTCCTGTATTAATGTGAAAGCAATATACACATACACAACATTTACACAAATGCAATTACAATAAAAATTTCATTCCTGAAGGGTTCCTTCGCGTTGAGTCATGTTTAAGAAAGTTTTATTAATAAGTTTAAGTCTCTATTACAATGTCCATAATCATAAATGAACAAACACATGCATAATCTCATACACACACATTAAGCAACTAATATGATAAATTACATTTAGAAAACATCATCCACTACTCAATTCATAGGGTATGCAATAATAAATACAAGTACATTAATATACAATACAATATCTTATAGGATGTCAAAACACAAGATACCTAGATACATCGAATGAATAGATGTATCCAAGATCAAAATAATAATGATAATAGTACAACTATATCAATGATCATCTAAATTTTTTTAATTTGAGGGGGACCCAAATGGTAAGAAGACACTACCTCTCGATTGCATGATCACCTAAATAGGCTCCCACTCCTACTATGGAGGACAGATAATGTATGATCCACACACAAACAATCAAATCATAACTCAATCCTAGATAAATAATTTAGATAGCCAAATCTACCTCAAGGATAACACAAACTACTGATAAAGAAAAAATAACCAAATTCGAAAAGACACTCATCCAAACCAACATCACATACCAAAATCAACAATAGATGCCAAGTACAAATCAAATATAAAAACAAAAAAAGTTACAACCACCTCCAAATCAATGTCAAGTGTCACAAATACAATAACCAAAAGATAAAAACTGGCATCAATAAAAGTAAACCAACAAACATAACCTTGACAATAAAAACACCACCAATGAATAATTGATATTTATTAATAAACGTTGACAATGAACGATAACTGAAATTCAATAAATAAATAATAACTCGCAATAAATACAACATCAAAAGTAATATCCACCAAGTACACCACCAATAAATACACCACTAGAGGCAAATATAAAGAAAACATGAAGGAGACTCATGCTACATACTATGAATTGTCATCACATGAATCAAATCTAAGGTTACCCTAGCAGTGTCTTAGGATCTCGACCCCCTAGTGACTCTATGCGAAAGGTGAATACCCTTTCATGAAGATGAGGAAACTAGTCATACCTCTCAAAGTATCATCCCATTCTTATCCTTAGCTTATATAAGTACTTAAAGCATGGATGAGGAAAAATATCTAAATTATCTTTTTAATTTATCTCAAGCCATGGGGGAGGAAAGTATTTTAACTACTATGTTATCACTTTTTACACAACTTACAATGAGTTACTTTGGCACCCACTTTGGGCCTTGACCCCCATTGCAAGCCACTCCCATAGACATGAACCTAGACTACATTTCCAAAACTCACAAACCACAATTGTGTCCCATACCACAAAAGTAATATTGATTAAATTTGGTTCCTTAACAAGCAACCCAAAAATAATACTGGTTCTCAAAATCCAAGTTCTCATAAATGCTCATCAAAAGAAATATTATAAAAGGAATCTCAATTTAAATCATAAAATAGATAATGAAATGTAGTGAAAAAATCATAAAAGAAATATCAAAAATATCTTTGGACATCCTATTTTGGCCAACTAAACAAGTCACAAAGAAAAATATCACAAAAGATACAAGACTATAATAAGCACAAAGAACACATAAATTTTAGTCACAAAATTTAAATAAATCATTTTCTAAAGTTTACTTTTGACCAAAAGAATGTATTTTAACCGTAATATTTTACATCCTCTCAAAGAAATTATTATCTTCATGATTAAATGTTCCAGAATACCTAATAACAAAAATAATTAATTAATTGAATAATAATTGTAACATATTTATAGTTTATTTATAATCATTTAATTACACTCTAAATTCTCATTAATTTATAGCAACTAACCTAATAAAATCTAATTTATATTTATTTAATAATAAATTTAATTCAAACCAAATGGCTTACTATGGCTGGTAAAATTACCAAAATTAAAGCTGTCCTTTCTGCATTACCCATATTCCCTTTATCTTGCCTCCCTCTTCCTAAAATTATCAATAATAAGTTAGAGGCAAAATTAAGGAATTTTCTTTGGAAAGATTGTGATGAGGACAAAAAGATGGCTCTTATTGAATGGGATAAAATTAGTAAAACTAAAGAAATGGGAGGTTTAGGAATTAAGAAGCTTAATTAGCAAAATGAAGCTCTTGGAGCAAAACTAACTTGGAGGCTTTTTAAGGAACAGAAAAAAATGGGCTAAAATTCTGTACAAAAAATATCTTGATGCTGATTACCCCCTTTCTATATTTAGAATGAAAAATCTACCCAAAGGTTCTAAGAGTTGGAACTTTGCTGCTAAAAGTAGACATATTATAACTAAACATCTTTCATGGGACATTGGTAGAGGTCAAGATGCTCTGTTCTGGGAGGACTCCTAGGATGGATCCCCTCATATAGACTCTCTAGGACTTTCAGATAAATGCAAAAATCTCCTCACTAGATTATGGAGAATTAAAGTAAAGGATTACATGTCTCTTAACAAAGAACAAGAATGGATATGGAAATCTGTAGATGATTTGGACCTAGACCCAGATGTGAAAAATTATTTTAAGAAGATGATCACCAAAAGGAAAATCAAACAGATCAATAGGAAAGATAAGCTAATTTGGGCAGCATCTAAAATAGGTATTTATAGTGTTAAGAGGGATATAAAGCAATTATCAGTTCCTAGAAATGGGAAGAGATCAATATCCCACTACACCTTTGCTGGGATGCCTCTTGCTTACCTAAAGCAAGATTTTTTCTATGGCTAGCTTTCCAAGGTAACATCCTCACAACTGATAAATTACAAAAAAGAGGTGTTAAAGGTCCCTCAAGATGTGTCCTTTGTAAACAAGACATTGAAGAAGCAAATCATTATTATATAACTGCTCATTTTCTAAATTTTGTTGGGAATGGCTTAGCCAAAAATTGGATTGGACTTCTCCTTTCCCAGGAACTTTTAAGGACCTACTGAAAGGATGACCCAAAAGGCAAAAAATTGGCATCTATAGAAAGATTTGGAATATATGCCCATTTATTCTCATATGGGAAATTTGGAAGGAGAGAAACAGAAGAATTTTCAAGAATCAAAAAATGCAGGCTACTATCCTTATTAATAAAATTGAAGCTAGCATTATTGAAACCCTCAATTCTCATATTAGAAAATCTAGATTTGAAGAAGGGTCCTTCTCCATCCAGGATAGCAACATTAAAGTCAAATGGGCTAACTTAATCAACCCTCCTCAACTTTACTCCGCTAGGAATGCGGTGGCTAGGCAAAATTGCAAATGGACACCTCCACCTCCGGGATGGTATAAACTTAATTTTGACAGTGCCTCTCGTGGCAATCCAAGACAATCGGGCATTGGTTTTATAATCAATAAAAAAGATGAGAAATGGATTATGAAAAGAGCTAAATACATCAAGCCTACCTCAAATAATTTAGCTGAACTTGAAGCCCTACTGGAAGGCATTAAATTATGCCTAAAAATAGGTATAGCCAAAGTGATTATTGAAGGAGATTCTTAGATAGTTCTCAATGCTTTACATAAAATATTGACTCCTAATTGGGTTTTAAATCAAAAAATATAAGAAATTCTCAATCTATTAGATAAAATAAAGGAATACCAATTAATTTACATCTTTAGAGAAGGTAATCTAAAAGCGGATAAATTGGCAAATATAGGAGTTGACCATTTAGACCTCCTTAAAATTAACAATATAACATAGCTAAGTTTCTCATATAGATTTAGTTTGTACAATATTACTCCCTTTTATGATTTTAGCCTCTTTCAGATCATTTATTTATCTGTGAATGTCGGTTATACTTAGTATCACTTACCTATGGAAAGTAGTCTTAATAAACAAGCTTTTCACCCTTCATATTTTTAGACTTATCTCTGGTTTTCTAGGTTTAGAAAATCTAAAATTTAAATAGGGATATCTTTTTTGGCTTAGGTAATTAATAAATTGAATCGACTCTTTATATAATTTAATAGGCTTTAGCTCTATTAGCTTCCTTTGTAGTTGATTTCTGCCTTGCTATGTTTAAGGGTTTGTTTTATTATGTAAGTTTCTACCGTTTACTCTCTATTGTATATTTAGCTAGTTAGTTTATTATCTTAAGGTTTTAAGATTATTTTAGTCCCTCAATCTGTCAGATTGCATTTTCCTCTTTTGGTGCTAACCCCTCTAACATATCTATGCTCTTTAGTTTGTTTGGTCGTTTGGTTGTGGTTGTTTTCAGGGCTAAGCAAGAAAAGATATTCAATCAGAATCCTCTTAGAGCAATTAATCTTGATTATTTTGTATATAATTACTATAAAGGACCTAATGTAATTTAAATTTTCCTTGGATGTTCTCTTCAAAAAGCTTCCGAGATTTTATTGGGGGTATGTCCATTTGACATGTGTATTTTTAGGACATATTTCCTAGGCAAGATTGGAGGTTTTCTTCCGTGTTCTTTCTTACCAGTGCCCGTTTGAATGGAGGACATGTAAAATAATTTTTTATTAATAAAATATATTATAAAAGCTTTAGTCATTTACCAATAAAAAATAAATAAAAAATTAATTCAAACATTCTTAATTATCAAAATATAATATAACTATTTAATTGCTAATAAACTAAATCTAAAATAAAATAAAACAAAAATAAAAATAAAACTATAATTAAAATATTTCACTTGTTAAATTCAAACCAATAATAAATTTATTTATAAATATAGTTTTAAAACTAACTAAAATATTTGGAAAAGGAAGCTACTTTTTTTGTTGTTGTCTTCACATTAAAAGGATAACTAAATTTATATATGGGAGGAGGAATATGTGGCCCCCACCCCAATCATTCATCTCTTAAATAAGATTCATTAACAAAATTTAAAAATTATATTATATTTTTATAAAATAAAAATAAATATACAATTAGTATTTGCACATGCCTTTGATCTCTCAAATCATACAATCATATTATACTTAGTTTTCTATCTTAGTATATTTCTTTTGACTAGCATGCATAAGTTTAATTTCAACATGCTTTCCTCTCAATTAATCTTTTTCTTTTCCAATAAATTTTGCAACCAAATTATATTATTTATAAGAAGAATATTTATCTTTATTTAGAAAAAAATTATGATAATCACATGACTTTATTGCCAAATTTAAAGTTGAAATCTTAATTGTTCAATTTGTTGTTTTCTTCCAATATTCTATAATCAAATTTTCCTTATATTAGAAAGGATTTTAAAATTATAGAATCATACTAATTTTCTAGATTTTTTTACAAATTTTCTCAATCAAGTTTTCTTGATTAATAAGTTTTACTTTTTCACAATCGATAACATAATTATTTATCCAAAAATCAATACAATAAATTAATAAGCATTATGAAAGCACCCATGAAGACACAAAGTAGACATATCTTTCAATAAAATTTAGTAATGAGTTTTCAAGCCCTACATCAAAACCACAACTAAAATCTGAGATAATCTGTGAATGCATACAAATATAAACCCTCCTAAAATTCAACAATTCTTTTGATTCAATTCTGAATTTTACTCCCCAAACCCTCTGTGTATAAAAACGAACTCAAAAATCTTAATAAAGAGTTAAACTTTACCTAGGTTTCCAAACATGCAAAGGCATCTCTTTAAAATAAACTTTTATTATTTAATCCTTTTATGCACACTTAAAGAATTTTTTAATTAAAATATACTTTTCCTCCACTTTATTAATCAATGCAAGCATTATTTAAAGCATAATTTGTTATTTAAATGAATAATACTCATTATTAAATTTAACTCTAATTTATAATAAATAAAACATGAAGGAGATTCAGGCTACATACTATGGAGTGTCATCATATGAGCCAACTCTAAGGTTACCCTGACAGTCTCTTAGGGCCCCAACCCTCTAGTGACTCTATGTAGAACCGAAATACCCTCTTGTGAAGACAAGGAAACTACTCATACGTCTCAAGGTATTATCCCATCCTTAGCCTATACAAATACTCAATGCATAGATGAGGAAATATCTCTAACTTACCTTTTTAATTTATTTCAAGGCATGGGGGAGGAAAGTATTTTAATTACTATGTAATCACTTGTGTCACAACTTACAATGAGTTACTCTAGTAACCAATTTGGGCCTCAACCCCTATTGCAAGCCAACCCATAGACATGCACCTAAACTACCTTCCAAAAACTCATAGACCACAATTTTCTCTTATCACAAAAGTAATATTGATCAAATTTGGTTCCTTAACAAGTAAGCCGACAATAACATTGGTTCTCAAAACCCAAGTTCTCACAAATGCTCATTAAAAAAAATCTCAATTTAAATTATAAAGTACATCATGACATGCCGTCAAATAATCACAAAAGATATCTTAAAAATGTCTCTAGTGCACATCCTAACTTGGCCAACTAAACAACCCACAAAGAAAAATTGTTACGAAAATAAACATCACAAGACACTAAATAGATTATTTTAATCAATAAGTATTTGAATTCTAATCTCTTCGTTCATATAAAATACCATGCAATATTATCATATTGCTAATTTAAATAATCTTAAATCATGAATGATTTAATTAATAACATTAATGTATATTATTTGACTAAAACTTATTATCAATTTCAATTTGAAAATATTAATTTGACTTCTATTTAAGTCCAATATTAATATTTACTTTTCCTTTTATTCATGATGCAACTAGAGATAACTCAAACTTGAAATTATGTTATCTTTGATTTCTCTCATAATATTAAGTATTTTACAATTAGATGATTATATAGTAAACTCCACTATAACTTCTCTTAAAATATAACTAAGTCATTATTATTATATTTATTAATTTGTAACTCCATTTGCATTAATAAATTTATAATAACTACTAAGATTTTTAAAAGTAATTGATATTAAAAACCTCATTTATAAGAAAATAAATAGTATTTATTTAATTAATTTTTAAAAATAAATGAGCAATATAGTTTTTTTTATAAAAAATATATTTTATTTCTTTTAGGGAAGAGCCTACAATACAATGGTAAATTGTGAGCCTCTTAATTGGGACGTCTTGGGTTTGAATCTACTCAAGCTTAATTCATAATTGAAATAATTAATCATAAACAAATAATAATAATTAATCTTGGCCTCAACGTCTTACCCATCAAAACGAACTATTTTTTTTTTATAAAAAAATTACTTTTTAATTTTTTTGAAATTAATAAATAATCATAAGATTTTTAAAAAATTCAAAAAATCTAAAAATTAAATTATATTTTTATAAAATAAAAATAAACATACAATTGATATTTGTGCATGTCTTTGATCTCTCAAATCATACAACCATACTATACTTGGTTTTCTAGCTATAATATATTTGTTTTCACTTGCATGCATAAGTTTAGTTACAACATGTTTTCCTTTCAATTAATCTTTTGTTTTTCTAATAAATCTTGCAACCAAATTATTTTAGTTATAAGAAGAATATTTATCTTTATTTAGAAAAATTCATAATAACCATATGATTTTATTGGCAAATTTAAAGTTGAATTATTAATTGTTCAAATTTTTGTTTTCTTCCAATTTTCTATAATCGATTTTTCCTTATATTAGAAAGGATTTTAAAATAATACAAATCATAATAATTTTCTAGATTTTTCTACAATTTTTCTGAATCAAGTTTTCTTGATTAATAAATTTTATGTTTTCAAAATTGACAACATAATTCTTAATCCAAAAATCAATACAACAAATTAATAAGCATTATAGAAGCACCCATGAAGACACAAAGTAGACATATCTTTCAATAAAATTCAATAATGAGTTTTCAAACCCTACATCAAAACCACAACTAAAATATGAGATAATTTGTGAATGCATACAAATCCAAACCCTCCAAAGCTTTCAACAAATTTTTTGATTCAATTTTGAATCTCACTCCCCAAACTTTGTATATAGAAATGAGCTCAAATATCTTAATAAAGAGTTTAACTCTACTTAGGATTTTCGAACATGCAAAGGCATCTCTTTAAAATAAACTGTTATTATTTAATCTTTTCATGCACACTTAAAGAACTTTTAAATTAAATATATATATATATATATATATATATATATTTCCACTTTATTAATCAATGCAATCACTATTTAAAGCATAATTTATTATTTAAAAGAATAATAAAAATTAAAACTCATTATTTAAATGCAACTCTAATTTAATTATTATTAATTAAATATTTATAATAAAGTAATATTTAAACTTTAATATTTTAATATTTTAATTCTCTTTGTATCCAATTTCTTAAATTAGACTTTTAAACTAAATCTTTTAAATTGAAACACATATTTAATTAATTTCTAATTAATTAAATATTATCATATTCTAATTTCTCTTTAGCCAATTTCTAAATTAGACTTCTAAATTAAGTCTTTTAAATTAAAATCTATATTTAATTAGTTTTAAATTAATTAAATATTCTCATTTTAATTTTTTTTTTAAATCAAAGAATATTTAATAATTCTCAATATTATATGATTTTTTAAATATTATAATTAAATTATTTACTAATTAAATTACATAGTCAAATCCACAAAAAAAATTACCAAACTGACCAAAACTCAAAAGTAAACATGGACAGAGATAAACTCATGAGTTTAAAAAGGGTAGAAAGTCAGATACATGTCCTCCTTCTCAAGACAAATAATTAGGTTATAGGTGGGATTGGAACTGAACATTATCTCCTCATTCTTACCATTGAGATATTGTGATAGGGCACACCCATTCTAGCAATTCAGGAAAGTTGATGCTTAGTACTTACAAATCTGTATAATATATATATATATATATATATATATATATATATATAAACAAACAATGATGGGGAGTGACTTATCATGTATATCTTGATCAACTAGAAGGTGACTACGACTCTCTCCCTCAACCATATTAGGCATGTCAAACATAAATTTAAAATAGACACACACATACACACACACACACAAGTATAGGGTGAGTATAATAGTAAATCCTAAATATAAATAAGATCATATTCTAACATGAATATCTCATCATTGTGAGGAGATACTAAACTTCTTTCTGAGACACACTATATGCCATCATCATAAAACTAATTTTTTTAAACTAAGAGAAATTAAATAATCATTAGTACATGTAGGAAATTGTTAAACATGACGTAATGAATTACTCACAATTTCAAAGTATTGCACTTCAAATATCAAATAAGGATAACATATCTATAGAAGAGTCATATAGATCTTTAACAATTAAGTCCACAATGATAGAAAATAAGGGGTATTACATCATCCTCTCCTTTAAATATGCTTACTCCTAGAAGCTAACTATTGATGCTGGGCACTCTAACAGTTTTTGAATTAGCGGGCTCGCATTCAAGCGGGAAATTGGTTGGGGAGAACCTGGCAGGAGGTACAGACCTTGGAGGAACTGTGGGGGGACCTGGGAAGAATGCTGGATCAAGTTTCGTGGCTGTTGGGGATGATGGTAAGTCTGGACATGTTTCAACCACTTTTTGTGGGGTCTGTGACCCGCCCTTGGATTCTGCCTTTGCTTCTCGTGTGTCGGGTTAGGACAAAGAGGAAAAGAAATATTATGCAGAATCTAATAAAGTTAATTCCTCTATTGGAGAGAAGGTAGGGTCCTCAGAACAAAAGACCTGGTCTTCACTTTTCGGTAGGAAACCAATTGGCAAATCTTCTTTCTAGCCGGTGACTTCTAAGACTAGTTGGGAGAAAGGTGAGTTCCAAGTCTTTATCCTTGACCCCTTAGTGGATTTCTCTGTTTCCTCCATGGATTTCGCGCTGGTGGGAAAATTTTTGGGGGCAAGACCAGATCTAGATTCTCTAAGGAAAATGGTTAAGAGGAAATGGGATATTCACGGGGAGGTGGACATAGTTCCCATGCCGAATGGTTTCTTTCTATTTATTTTTAACTGTAAGGAAGATATGAATCTGGTTCTCTATGGAGGTCCCTGGTCTTTTAGAAAATGTTCTCTTACAATAAAAAAATGGGAGCCTAATATGGTTTTATCAGATTCCTTTTTCCTTTCTACCCCAATTTGGGCCAGACTTCCTGGACTCCCTCTTGAATTATGGCATGAGGACATTTTTAAGGGTATAGCTAGTTCTTTTGGTGAATTGGTGGCTTTGGATAATGCTACTATGACCAGATCCAAACTCCAGAGTGCTAGACTATTTGTGAAGGTGGCGGATCTAAATCATCTCCCTAAAAAGGTGGATTTAATCTCTAAGCTTGGTAAGAAAACCCAAGTAATCATTTTTGAAGATCTTCCTAATGCTTGTTATGCTTGTAAGAAATAGGGTCACTTGGTTAAAAACTGCCCCTCCAAGAGTAAAATCCACTTGAGTAGTGAGAAGGAAGTGAAAAAGACTAAGGTTCAGCAAAAGAAGGTTTGGAAACCTAAAGATGTTCATCTTAAAGAGAAGAAAGAGAATGAGAACTCAAAAGCTCCACTAGTAGTTGTGGATATTGTCTCTGAGCTTCTTCTCAAGGATGGGGCTAGGCTCATGCCTGAGACGGAGAACATAAACTCTGAAAAAGAAGTGAATGGCTTACAACTTGATCCCATCTTACCTGAACAAGGTATAGAGGACCTGCCAGATTTATCAAAGCAAATTGTTCTTTATCAAAAGATGGAGTATAAATGGGGTGATCTTGATGAGATGGTAGAGCTTGAAGAAAGAGAATTCTTGGCTAAATCTAGAGCTCATAGTGAGGATGATGAAACTCAGCCCAGGGAGATGCAAGTTTTTGCCCCTTTATTTTTCCAGGATACCCTTATTAAGGACCCTCCTGTCCTAGAAGCTATCAAAGAAGATGGATTAATCTCAAAGCTTAAACTAAATTCAAGGAAAAGGGTTGAAAAAAAGAATAACATAAAGGGGGTCAAGACTCAAAGCAGTAAATTAGAATTGCATACTAAAGTGAATCCCAAAGCTTCGACCCCGGTAAAACCTGGAAAAAAAATTGACCAACAGTCCAAGGTGAAACTAGATGTTGGGTCTCTGGATGGATGTGGAAGGAAATCTTCTAAGAAAACCAGGGAGTTAGAAAGCTTGCAGAATATTGCTAATGGTTGTCAAGCAACTATTCTGGATTATACCCCTAAAATATGGAAATGAAAATTATTACCTGGAATATTAGGGGACTGAACAGTTACCATAAACTAGATGTTGTTAGGAATTTTGTTAGAGAACAAAAACCTGATTTTCTTCTGCTATAGGAAACTAAGATGAACAAAGAGAAAGCAGAGTAGATAAAAGCTTTTAAAAATTACTCTATAAATGCTAGTAGTTCAGAAGGTGCTTCAGGGGGAACCTTGATGCTATGGAAAAAAAATTGCTTTGCTGGGACTATTTTGAGGGCTAGTAAATACCTTATATTGCTAAAATTACTAGTGCTGATCAAAAAGAGGATTGGTATATTGTGAATATATATGCACCCAACATGAAAAGCCAAAGGAAGAAGGTTTGGGACTCTATATCAAATTTTAAAAGTATGGATTACTCTGGAAGGTGGATAATCATGGGAGACTTCAATGTCCATCTTTATGACCATGAAAAAATGGGAGGTAATGCTACCCAGCTCGAAGGAAGAATGGACCTTAGGGAGTTTATAAACAAAGATGGCCTAATGGATATGGATCTTCAAGGAATTCAGTTTACTTAGAGTAATAAGAGAGTTGGCAATGATTGTATTCAGGCAAGGCTTGACTGTGCTCTTATCTCTCCTAATTGGACAAAATATTTCATCTGCAAGTTGGAAGCCCACTAGAAAATTGGTTCTGATCATTTCCCTCCTATTGTCACTACTAATAAGCTTAGTCCTAAGATGAATTTTCCTTTTAGATTTGAGAAGATGTGGATGCAACACCCTTAGTTTGAAAGAAAAATGGAAGAATGGTGGAACATCAAAATTGATGGTACTGCTCTCTTTAGAGTGACTTCTAAACTTAAAAATGTCAAAATTTGGAACAAAAATTGCTTTGGAAACATTTTTGAGGATAAATATGTATTGAAAGAGGATATCCAAATAATCCAGGATATAATTTAAAAGGAGGGATATTCCCCAGACCTTCTTTTAGAAGAAAATGAAAAGTTGACTCAATACCATGAAATCATTACTAAAGAAGAGATATATTGGAGGCAAAGATCAAGATTGATATGGCTGACTAAAGGAGATAAAAATGCCAAATTTTTCCATCTATCCACTCTGAAGCATAGAGCCAAATCTCACATTTCACATCTTATTAAGGGAGATTTGAAGATTGAGGAGGATAAGGACATCATGGATGAAATAGTGACTTTTTTCTCTGGTCTTATGACAGCTGACCCCAACATCAATATGGAACACCAGGCTGAATTCCTTAGAGTGATCCCCACTCTAGTTTCAAAGAAGTTCAATTCCTAAGAATGATGAAATTTTCAAAGCTATTTGTTCTCTAGGAGGAGAAAAAGCCCCTGGTCCTGATGGATTTCCCATGTTTTTCTTTCGGAAACTTTGGAAACTTGTTGGTAAATATGTTTGTGATGCGGTAAAGGAATTATTTGGGGCAAAACAATTGCTGAAGGAAGTCAATTCCACCTTCTTGTGCCTAATTCCTAAGAAAATTGGAGCTGATTTGCCTGATCAGTTTAGGCCGATCAGCCTTTGTAATTCTTTCTATAAAATTATCTCCAAAGTGCTTACTTCTAGATTGCTTCTGGTGACCCCTTTGATCATTGCTGACCAACAAAATGGCTTCACTCCAAGTAGACAAATCCTCAATTCTGTTATTTCTGCTCATGAGAATATTAATTCCTTATCTTGTTCTAACAATCAAGGTTTTGTAATGAAAGTGGACGTTGTTAAGGCTTATGACAGAGTTGATTGGTCTTTTCTCTCAAACATTTTGTTTACCTTTGGCTTTGACAACAAGGTTGTTGGACTGATACATCAGTTGATCTCTACTTCTTCTATTGCTGTCCTGGTTAATGGTAGCTCTTCTCATTTTTTTAATCCCTCTTAGGGATTGAGACAAGGGGACCCTTTATCCCCCATCCTCTTTGTTATTATGGCTGATTGTTTGGGGAGGTACATTGGGGATCTAGTGCATAAAGGAGTTATTAAGGGATTGCAACCCTCTTCCCATCCTCTTATATGTTCTCATGGCCAATTTTTTGATGATACCATCTTTATGGGGAAATTTGAAGTTAGGGAAGCTAGAAATTTGAAGCAAGCAATAAATCTTTATTCTTCTGCCTCAGGTCAACTGGTTAACTAGAATAAAAGTGTTGTGTTTTTTCTCAATACCCCTATTCTTAGACAACATAAAATTTCCAAAATCCTTGGTTGTTCTATAGGGTCTTTCCCTTCTTCCTATCTGGGTCTTCCTTTAGGCTTGAAGGCTTCAGATTCCTTCTAGGAAGACCTTATTAACAAATTCAGCAAGAAGTTGGCTGGCTGGAAAGGGAACCTTTTAAGCCAGGCTGGTAAATTAATTCTTCTTAAAGCTTCTCTCCAAAGTATACCAACTTATGCTTTAAGTCTTTTTAAAATCCCCACTAAATTTGTTGAGGCTATTGACAAAATTCAAAGGAATTTTTTATGGACTGGTGCAGAGGGAAAAAAGAGAATGCCTTTAATTGCTTGGGACCAAGTTTGTAAACCAGTCGGGGAAGGTGGACTGGGCATCCGAAAAATCAGAAGCATGAATAAAGCTCTTCTAGATAAACAAGGATGGCGTGTTTTTCATGAAAACAAAGAGTGGAGTACCATATGGAAACACAAGTACCTTCTTAATTCTATTTCTCTTCCTGATTTATTCTCTTCTTCTGATGTTTCTCATCCTTCCTCCATTTGGGGAGCTGTGCAGGGAACAAAGAAAATTCTTGGAGAAGGGTGCTCTTGGAAAATTGGTAATGGGATTAGGGTGAGATTTTGGGAAGATGTATAGCTTAAGGATCACCCCCTGATTGAAGATGTTCAAGATATGACACAAGTTGACTTATGCAAGCAGAGATATGGTACTCTTGTTAGTCATTACTAGCAGAATGACTCTTGGGTGAACTTGAAGGAAATTGATCAATGCTTCAATTACATCCAATTATCTCTTAATGCTGTTTCTCTCCATCCTTCTTTTGAGGATGAGATTATTTGGTATGCTGATCCTAGTGGGCAATTCAAAGTTTCTTCATTCTTTGTTTCTAAGGAGAAGGAAAATCTTCCCTTTTGGTCTCAGGCTTGGACTAAGGGTCTCATTCCTAAAATTAACATCTTCTTTTTGGTCCTGCTTCAAAATAAAATTCTCACCCTTGATAACTTGCAGAAAAGAGGTATAAATTTGGTGAATAGGTGTATTTTATGCAAGAATGGATTTGAAGATAGAGACCACCCATTTCTGAACTCTTATACCCAGCAAATCTGGACTGAGATCCTTATGTATTGGAATTTGACCTGGGTTCATCAAAACAATGTCGAATCTTCTTTTAAAAGCTAGCAATGCCCTTCTAAGAATTCTAATGTTCAATTCCTATGGAAAATTACTCTTCCTCATCTCTGGTGGGGTATTTGGAAAGAAAGAAATAATAGAATTTTTAGAAACAAAGAGGTTCCTGGATGGGTGCTTGGTCAGAATATTATTAGAGCTTTTAAGGTGAATTTCAGATCTCTGAAGAACTCTGATAAAACCTTTCCTGTTGATAATCCAATGCATTCCCGAAAATCCTAAACTTCAAACTGATAACCCAAGATCGACCATCACTTGGAGTTCCCCCCCTTATGGTTGGTTTAAAGGAAACTTTGATGCTGCTGCTAAGGGAAACCCATGAAGTGCGGTTTGTGGAGATGTGTTGATAGATCATAGAGGAAATGTTAAAGATGCTATAGCAATCCCCATAGGTAGGACTAATAGTCACATTGCTGAAGCAACGACTGCCCTTTATACTATGAAAATTGCCTTGGATTTGGGATGTCCAAATTTATGGTTGGAAGGTGACTCTCTAAATATTGTGAATATCCTAAATAATAAAAGTTCTATCTCATGGTCAATAGAGGCCACAATCAAGGAGATCAAATACCTTATTCAAAAATTTGAAAAAGTTGTCATATCCCATACCTTTTGGTAGGCCAATGGTATTGCTGATTGGATTGTCAACTATGCTATCCTAATGGGGCAAAAGGTGAGGTGGACTGATGAATTAACTAACCAAGTTGATCTCAAAGAAATTATTCATTATGAAGCCATCCCTGTGCAAGTGGGAAAGATTTGTAAAGATTATAAATATGATTTCGTGGAGTGAGCATATTATTGCCAAATTTTCTTCCCCAAGGAAGTACACTCAAATGAATGCGATGTGGTTTTTGCACGTATCTCCGAAAAAGGGAGTCTCTTTTGATGGGATGAAAAATAGTTTTCATTTTAACCCTTTCACTCTTTGCGTTTGGTTACTTTGGTTTGAGTGTGTTCTCAATTCTCTACAGATGGGGGGCGAACCGCGCAAGCAGGAACCACAAAACTATGATGCCTGGAAGGCTCGTGAGGATGTATGGAAAATTCTGCAGAAAGGAAATGTGACTTGTTATCTAGAGCGACTCAATGGTTTTAAGTCTCACATCACTACGAATTTCTTTAAGAACTGGTCCAATGACAAAGTCACTCTCCATGGTGTTACTGTGAAACTTACAGAGGATTTTATTGCAGAGATCATGAGGCTCTCCACGGTGGGCATAAAATTCACCAAGCAAACCAGTATTTCAAATGCAGCCTACAAAAAGTTTTAAAAAATGGAAGACAAGGAGAAGCAACTGAAAAAGAGTGGTGATTTCTTCGATGTGCATCAGATAAAAGAGATTTGGAGGGATGTTCTTTACCGTATTCATGAGTATTTCATACTTGATGGAAGAAGTAAAAGAGTTCATAAATGCCACTTTGTTTTTTTAAATCACTTCAGACACAAAGATAGAATATCTTTCCCCTTCTTTTTGCGATTTTCTTTACTTCATAGTTTAGAAGCTCATAAGAAGGAGTCCAGACCCATTTTACATGAAGGGCTGATTCTTCTTATTGAGAGGTATTGTAAAAATAAACACATTGCCTCTACTCCCTCTAAGGACAAGAAGAAGGACTCCATTAAGAGTAAGAAGGGTGACTCTGTTAAAGGTAAAGATAAAGCCCTAAATTTGAAACCCTTGACTTCTCAAAAATATGAGGATGACGAGTCTGAGACCAAGAAATCGGAAATCCATGAGAATATTAACCCTAAGGTTGAGGAAGATACTGACACTAGGGATTTAAGCTCTAATTTGGATGGGTACCTAGAGACTGAAGGTAATAATGAAAAAGGGAAAGAGGAAGCCAATAGTGAAGATAATTCTGAACAGAGTAAATCTGTTAATGAGGATAACCAGGCTATATCTAGTGGGGATGATAAAGAGGAAGATAACACTGTTGGGAATCCTGTTGAGAAGAGTAAGGAGGACCATACGGCTAAGACTGCTTCTCCTATCAAGGGGATAGAGGAAGAAAAAAGGAAGGACTCTGCTCACATAGAGGACTCTGCCCAGGTTCGAAAGGAGGATCAAATGGAAATGGAGGAAAACAATGACAATGTCCATTCCCCCCCACACGGGACTGCTAAAGATGATAGTGACTCAATGCAGAGGGATACCATGCTCACCTTCCTGCATTCTGCAAAGGATAAAGCTGACACCATGCTCAAAGTAGATTCCTAGATCTATAATGAAATGATGGGTTTGAAGAAAAAGGTAGAAATTCTCAACATAACTTGGATACTATCAATATTAAACTTAGCCAACTAGAAGGGAAGATGGGAGACATCCCTAATAAACTTAACAACCATGAGCAGAACCTCAAAATGCTAATCAAGGAGAGTGGCACTAAGATGGAATAGGTCACCTTGAGTATATGTGCGGCTGCTGCAAGCTTGGGTAAAAGGGCTAATGAAGATATCACTTTGGCTAAGGGTCCGAGCAAAAGAACAAGACAGAGCTTGAGAAAGAGTGCAATGAAAGTTGTTGCTGCTTCGGCTGCTGACACCATTCAAGAGACTGCAACAATTGGTAAGGAAGCTGCTAAAATGATCTTGGAGCTGCAATAGTGGCTCTGGGTCAGGTTCCTTGGTTTAGTTTCTGTCTGGTCTGGTTGCTGTTTGGGGTCTCTGGTCCTAGTTTTTGGTTTTTTTCATTTTGACTATTTGTGGTTCTAGGTCCCTATAAAACCCGAGTTAGTTTGTTCTTGGACTTTTCTAGTGGTTTCAGGTCCCTATAAAACCTGATTTTGATACTGTTCTACAATTTGTTGCGGGTTTTACCTGGTTGGGCTATAATGCTTTATCTTTCTGCTTTTTGTTAAAGGGTTTCGGGTTCCCTTCAAAACTTACTTTTACTGTAATCTAAAACTATTGCTACTAAGATAACAATGATGAAATATACAATAATAAAATAGCATTTGAAACAACAAGTGTTATGAATCTAAGTTTTAGTTTCATAGTTTCAAATCTTGTTGTTTATATGTTTTGTTGATAAATCTTGTTGTTTAATCTTGTTGTAAGTTTAACTACTTGTTAAATGATGACACACAATATGTCCAGAGTTCTCAGTGTTGATATTTTAATATTACTTTATTATAAATATTTAATTAAAAATAATTAGTTAAGGGATGCATTTAAATAATGAGGATTAATTATTATTATTAATTTAAATAATAAACTATACTTTAAATAGTGCTTGCATTGATTAATAAAGTGGTGGAAAAGATAATAAAATAATATTTTAATTAAAAAGTTCTTTAAGTATGCTTGAAAGAATTAAATAATAAAGGTTTAATTTAAGGAGAGGTCTTTGCATTTTCAAAAACCACAAATCCTAAGTAGAGTTAAACTCTTTATTAAAAGATTCAAGCTCATTTATTTGAGGAGCAAAATTCAAAATTGTATCAAAAGAATTGTTGAAAGTTTTAGATGGTTTGAATTTTGATGCATTCATAGATTGTCTCAGATTTTAGTTGTGGTTTTGAGGTAGGGTTTGAAAACCCATTATAGAATTTTTATTGAAAGATATGTCTATTTCGTGTCTTCTTGGGTGCTTGCATAATGCTTATAATTTATTGTATTAATTTTTAGATAAAGAATTATGTTGTAGATGAAAAAAAAGTAAAACTTATTAATCAAGAAACCTTGATTGGAGAAAATTATAGATAAATCTATAAAATTATTATGATAGTATTAGTTTAAAATCCTTTCTAATATAAGGAAAATTTGGTTATATAAAATTGGAAGAAAATTTAAAATTGAACAACTAAGGTTTTAACTTTAAATTTGTCATTAGAACCATGTGATTATCATGAATTTTTTAAATGAAGATAAATATTCTTCTTATATCTAAAATAAGTTGTTTGTAAAATTTATTGGAAAAACAAAAGATTAATTTAAAAAAAAAACATGTTATAGCTAAATTTATGCATGCACTTGAAAAAAAATATACTAAAGATAGAAAACTAAGTATAGTGTGGTTGCATGATTTGAGAGATGAAAGGCATGCAAAAATACTAATTGTATGTTTATTTTTAATTTATAAAAATATAATTTATTTTTGGATTTATTTAATCATTAAAAATAATTTTTTCCATGATTAATTATTAATTTAAAAAATTTTAAAAATTAAAAATTACATATATATATAATTTATTTATTTTGAAAATAAAATAAATAAATAATATTTATTTCTTTATAAATTAGTTTTTAATATCAATTACTTTTAAAACTCTTAGTGGAATATACATTATTATATATTTATTAATGCAAGTGGAGTTATGAATTAATAAATATATAATTGTGATTTAGTTATATTTTAAGAGAAGCTATAGTAGAGTTCACTATATAATCATCTAGTTATGAATATTTAATATTATGAAGAAATTGTACATAACTTAATTAAAATTAAAATTTCAAGTTTGAGTATTTCTAGTTGCATCATAGATTAAAGAAAAAATAAATATTAATATTAGACTTAAATAGAAGTCAAATTAATATTTTAAAAATGACATTGATATTAATATTTAACGTAAAAATATATATTTATATTATTAATTAAATTATTCATGATTTAAGATTATTTAAATTAATAACATTGCATGATATTTTATATGCACAAAAAGATTTGACATTCAAATACTTATTGATTTAAATAAGTATATTAGCATAACAATTTATATAAACATGTTTATTCTTACTTTATTTTTAAACACATTTTTATGGCTCAAACTAAACAAGATAAAATGATGGAATTAAATCAAATGGCTGAAAACTATGTGTCTTCTTAAATATCCATTTATAATCTTGTAATGTTTATTGTTATGATGGTTTTTTCTTTGTGGGTTGTTTAGTTGGCCAAGTTAGGATGTGCATCAGAGGCATTTTTTGAGATTTCTTTTATGATTATTTGACTAAATGCCATGATGTAATTTGTGATTTAAATTGAGAGAATTTTTTATGAAATTTCTTTTGATGAGTATTTATGAGAACATGGGTTTTGAGAATCAATGTTATTTTTGGGTTGCTTATTAAGGGACCAAATTTGATCAATATTGCTTTTGTGGTATGAGACACAATTGTGGTTTGTGAGTTTTGGGAAGGTAGTCTAGGTACATGTCTATGGGAGTGGCTTGCAATGGGGGTCAGGGCCCAAAGTGGTTGTTAGGGTAACTCATTGTAAGTTGTGTAACAAGTGTAACATAGTAATTAAAATACTGTCTTCCCCCATGTGTTGAGATAAATTTAAAAGACAAGTTAGAGATTTTTTGTTATCCATGCCTTGAGTGCTAGTATAGGCTAAGGATGAGAATGAGATGATACCTTGAGAGGTATGACTAATTTCTTTGCCTTCATGAGAGGGTATTCTAGTTCTACATAGAGTCACTAGGGGATCAGAGTCTTGAAAGACTGCCAGGGTAACCGTAGAGTTGGCTCATGTGATGACACTCCATAGTATGTAGCCCAAGTTTCCTTCATGTTTCCTTTATATTTTCATTTGGTGGTGTATTTGTTGGATATTACCTTTTATGTTGTATTTATTATGAGTTATTATTTACTGATTGGATGTCAGTTATTGTTTTGATTAAGTAAAAATAGGTTTTATAGGATTTGAAACTTTTAGCAAAGTATTAGAGAAATAAGAACATAAAAGTTCAGAGAACATAATGTTGGAATTGCAAAAGAAGTAACTGAAGGGGGGGGGGGGGGGGGGGGCGGGGGGGGGAGGGGGGGGGGGCGGTGAATTAGTTACCACTAAAATAAATCCCAGATTCCTTGGATGTCAACTATAAAATTTAGATTGATAAAATAGATTACTGTTGATACTTGGTAAACACACAGAGATTGCTATAACTCAGTATATACATAGTGTGAATTACTTTAGTAAATCTCAAGATGCTATCAGTAATTACTTGCAAGCATGAAAGAAATAACATGAACACATGAGACACCATTACTTAACATAGAAACCCAATTTGGAAAAAACTACCAATGTAACTAGTTACCATTTTTCACTCTTCTAAAGTGAGCCCTATTAGGAGCCAACCTTGTTAAAGGTTACAAAACACACTGTTAGGTGTGACCCCGTTAAAGGATTTAATCACCCTGTTAGGAGTGGTCTTGCAAAAGGTCTTGGAATAATTCAACAGAATTTTCACCTTGTTAGAGGATTTACAAATGGATGTTAAACCAACTCTGTTAAGAGAATTTAGATCACTGCTACAATGGTTAGAAAGTAACAATGAAATGACCTAATTGTGATGCAATTGAATTGTTGATTATAGATCTCTATACTAGTTCATACTTGATCCTTCCTGATCAAATGATACTTTTATGTTTCATAAGGATATCTACTTATCCTTCAAGTTTTCTTCCTCTCTTATCTCTTTCAACTCATTCAACTTGCACACACCACACACATTTGAAATCACAACTTGACCTTTTACTTATACCTTTCAGATTGTCAAGTTAGCTCAAATAAAAATTGGAATAACCAATATTCATTAACTCAGTAAGCTAGAATCAATAGGTAAAATAATTAAGCTTTACATGCCAAAATAAGAAAATCCTTTGGTAGCCAACCTAGCTTGGTAGAAACTAATTCTGAAGCAATTTCCTTTATTAACCAACAAAAGCTCGATTAATAATATGAACTTACACAATTCTTTTGAAAAATCGAGTGAACTCGGTTAACACTGACTCTATTCAATTTTCCCTTTGTTAATCGAGTGAGATCAGTTAACACTCTTTTCTACTTAACTTCTTTCAATGCCCGAGTGCGATAGATACTACCTTCTATATAGAGTAAACTTAGGAACGCTCAGTAGACTAGGAAAACTATCCTCACTAACCAAGTGAGCTCGGTATGAACTGACTGTCAACTAATATGACATTTGTGTAACATCAAGGACAACACACAATTAATCAATTGTATAAAACACATAAAGCCTCAAAGAATATATGCAAAAAGCCAAAAAATAGTAGGCCAAAGTATAGCTATGCTAAAAAAGATAGCAAAAGGAAAGCAAAAAGACAACCCCTAGATAGCTATAGGGTCTTCAATAGGTCTGTAGCTTTGTCTACCTGAATGTTTATATTTTTCGCAGAAGCTCTCATTTCATCTAGCTTTTTTGCTTCCACTCCTTTAGTCTTCTTGGAATTAACCCTTGTGTGCTTGCTCAGGCCCTTGTCCTCATTCACAACAGGGGAGTCTTGGCCTCTACATTGTTCCATCTTGTTCAACAAGGTGTTGAAATTATCAACCATAGTCTTCAAAATAATGTAGTTTTGATCTGCCAATTTTTTGACTGTTTTCTCCATGTTACTCCAACATCTAAACCATCCATCCTTTTTTGAAGATTTTTTCTTGATTGATCAAGGTTCCTATTCTTGGTTTCAATTTTTGGCACATGTTTCATCAATTATTTACCTCTTCTACATTGCCAATAACCTCATAGAGCCTATCAATGTGTTGACCCAGTGTTCTCTCCTCCTTTTCCGTCTTTTTGAGTTGATCAAAGTCCCTTAAAATATCCTACATTTGTTGTTTAGGGGTACTGATATCCTTCAACAATGACCTTGGGTTACCCATGATTTCCTTTAGGAACCCCTAGTCATCCTCTTCCCTATTATGCTCAAATAAGTCCTCCTACTCCCCTTGTTTGTTTCTATCTGGGTCCACACCCTTGATATCATTGTCATCATTCGCATCCTGAGAAAACTCCTTTTTTATTTTTTATTTCCATTCTCTTAATTAAGAGTTCATCGTCAGAGGGGACAAAATCCCTTTCAACATTCTTTCCCCCAGTTTCTCGAAACCTTTCCCAAAGTTCCTTTCTTTTGAAAACCCTTTCTCCACTCCTCATTATCACTATATTATTTCAAATCAATCTCCTTTTCCTTTCTTTTCTTCTTAGAAGAGCTTTCCAACTCACCTTTCATTCTCTTCTTTAAATCAACCTCCTCCACCTCATCTTTTATTTCCTTATCAAAATCCTCATCAGAATCACTACCCTTAGTTTCATAATCAAGTGCTTTCTTACTCTAACTAGGCCTATCCACATTTTTTGACTTAGGAGGTTCATTATTAAAACCATTAACCCCTCATGGCAAGTGTGATCTTCCTTAGGATTAGTTTGAAAGACAAGAATAGAATTACCTAGAGATTGTTTGAGGTAAAAAGGAAAGTTTATCCTAACCCTATGCCTAAAATGGTTAACCAACATGAAATGGTGACCGTATATCTTAGTGAAGTGACCATATAAGGAAAGATACTCAATAATCACAAACATAACAAATCTCTTGGGGCACAAAATGAAATGAGGGCTAAAGTAGGAATTACCTATTTTCACCAGTTTGTTTGCATTCCTTAGTTAAGTTAGCAAACTCATCAACTGCCTGATTTGAGAGATTTTTGTCCTAGTAGAAATTAATCCCCTCCATATCAAGCCCTATTGCTTTAGCTATGATATCTTCAGAAACCTCCATCATTTGATTCCCCACCAAAAAACTCTTGTCTTTCCATGTGTTTATAAAATTTTGGATAATAATAGGGTTGCTTCCTTTCAATTTTTCAATATAACCAATAAAATTCCCTTGCTCTAGTATGTTCCAGATCTCCATCTTGTTCCTCCACTCTTTGCAACTTGCCGATTCAATTCTTTTTCTCTTTCCTCCCATCTTCTTATCTCTAAAAAAAAGTTTCTCTCTTCTTAGTAAAACCCTTTGCAACATAAAACTATAGTCGATATCATAGCCAAGGAAATTCGTGGAAAAAAAAAAGACCCACAATCCCTATGGTATTGAATGATAATACATTGCCCTTCTCATAATAACCCATCACTTCCCAATTCTACTAGTATAATAATTACTCCTTACTGGCATAATCATCATTAATGAAAGATTTTTGCTTACTTCTAGCTTTTTCATGCTCGATCAATAAACACCCCTCAATAGGTATGATATCATTGTGATTTCAAATTAACTTTTCATCACTCTTGCATGCCACATTAGCCACCCAATCAACAACTTGGTTCATTTCTATATAGTTGTGAGTGACAACACAAATTTTAAAGGAGTTGATGAGATCAATGGCCTTACCAATAATATTATCAATAGTCCAAGAAGGATTAGTAACTTTATTAAGACAATTGATAATATTAAGGGAGTCTCCCTCAAGCCATATCTTATTGAAATTCAAGCTTTTTGCATGGCTAATACCATAGAGGGCCACACTTGCTTCTGCCACATGGTTAGTTTGAACTCCCATAGGAATGGCCATTCCACCCATTCATATTCTTGATGATGATACCACAACCAACAATTCTTGGGTTGCCCTTTGAGGCCCCATCAAAATCTATCTTATACCAGTCCATTGGAGGAAAATCCCATCTAGCTAGATCCCTTAGGTTAGGACCATTATACACCAAACTAATACCATACAAATTCCAGTTCTAAAACATTGATTCTTCTCAATCATTTTTAGGTTGGTGTCCTTTTCCACAATATCTGATATTCTTAATCACCATTTTCTTAATCTTACAGAATGACTAACCTAAATTAGATTATATACCCCTAAACACCCTATCACTACGTTCCTTCCAAACACCTCAAAAAAGGAACAAGAGAAGAAAATCCCATAATGCCATAACCAACGTATTAGAAGAAGGTGATTTCCAACCGTTGAAAAATCTTGAATAGTACCAGGGAAGTGTAAGGAAACTTGGCAACAAAGAATATAACCGTTTCCACATAACCCATAATAGATATGAAATAAACACAGAATTAAAATCCACATGCAAGAGAATAGACAACATACCCACAAAATTGTGACACAAGATATACCCTGGGAAACCCTCATTGAGGGAAAAAACCCAGCCTCCAAAAGCATCCATCACCATGTATTATTCAGCAAAAATACCATTGCCATACAACCATGGAAGCCTTCATGGCCATAGCCACAACCGAGCAAACTATGTGAACAAGCATGAATCCACACATCCCATGCCATGCTTTCAACCTTCACAAATGCTCCCTTGGCTAACCTGTCAAGCCTTGTCTTGCTCGACTCTTGCCTTTTGTCTTCTCCTTGTCACTCTCTACAACAACTACCCTTGTGGCTGCTTATATAGTAGCAAGTCCCACAAAACCACTAAGTGGTATTACATAAACCATGTGCTACCTAACCCACTGACCCCACATTTAATATTGGGCATTTAATTCTTTTTTCCCCAATATTAAATAATTACATGAAATATTTTCACAATGTTACAATACAACTCATCAAGAATATTCCATTGGAATCTTTACATGTTGCACGTCCATCTAGGTGCAACATTACATAATAAAATAAAATAATAAAATATAACAATATTATGCAATGTGTGCAACACCCATTATCTCAACAATCTCCCACTTGTTGTATACATTGCATAGGGTCAATCCGTAGCCACACAAATGAACAAGGGAACAATCCCTCCCAGCACATCCACCATCATGGATCAAAATACACCAAGTGCTCCATCCTAGTACCCGCAACAAAATCAAAGTATCCAGCATCTCAAACATGAATGATCTCACCTTCTATTATGCCACTCCCACTGGACATACATAGAAGCCATCCAAAGAGAAAACCACCCAACCTGTCGCATTAGAAGATCATAAAATCATGTACCAACTGAAATTCCAAGCACAAAAAACTTGATCCAAAGGTAATCACATGTATCCATAGTTGTCAAAATATCCATAGTTGAAATATCACCCACACCAAGTGCCAAACCCATCCAACTATCCATACCTCAAAGGTATAACAAGTGAATTCTCATATCACCGACATATCCAATCTGCAACCTACAATCACAAGCCTCAAGAGCAATAACTACCACATATATACCAAGAAGCTCCCACTGCAAAAGATAATGTCAAATCTATAACCAATCCACTCATAACATTTCAAAGAAGTGAATCCATGTAGTATCAAGGACATCCACAATACATAAACTAATATCCTGCAAGAACAACTCTCATAACAAGTCTCCAATGCTCTCCCAAGTTCACCACAACCAACAGAGGAAAGAGAAAGAAATAACCATGTCATCTCTCACATGACATACATGAGCACAAACCAGTGATCACAATCTCTAACCAATCTCAAATCCAATGTAGACAAAACTGAACGTCTAGGAAGATAACCAAGATCAGAGAAACCATGCAAATCATAACCTGTATCATGTCCTTCTACACACACCTCTAGATGTAAAATGTGCAAGTATGATCTCCTCCATAAAACCCCAACAAGAAGCCTCAACAACACCCAAACCATACCATATAACTAATCATGGATGTAAGCCTCTCACAAGAAGATCAAACTCAATAAAACCATTCCTAAACCAAGGAATAACTATTCCTAATCCAAAGAAAATGCCCAATATAAAACCATCTCCCAAACTCAACCAACATAACAACATATGCACATGGAGATAACCAATGCTAAATCATCTCTCAAACGAACCCTCCAGAACTAACTCATGTACCATAGCTCAAGATCCATATCCATGAAAGACAAGCATAAATATAATGCAACTGAGAGAAACAATGGGCTATACCTCTCAAGTAGAAAACTGCTGAGTAGACCAATAGTGAGGAATGAGAATGCTCATCAAGATACCCAAGTCTCCAACCAAGATTCATCTAAGAACAATCCCCTCTCAAGTCCATATCAGGTGACTGCCGCTCGGACTTCCTGTTGAAACCATCAATCATCCCAACAAATACTTCTCTAATCCAAGAGAAATCAGCATCACCACCATCTTCAAGTATCCATGAGCACTTGTAACCAATCAATTCATGCCAACTCCAAATGCAACATAGCAATATCATGAAGTATCCAGCTTATGATTAGTGTACTCAATACCAAGAAACTAAACCAAGATCAATGTCAAAGTTCCAACCATGGCCTCAAGAACATAAACATGACAACATGATCTTACCATCTCAACTAAAGAGATAACATGCTCCATATGAACATACTATAACATGTCACAACTCTAAACGCGCATCAAGAGTATACCATGACATAATAATGAAACCATCCTCACACCAAGGATAACATGTCAAATAAAAAAACATAAACCACACCTTTGCCAAGAACCCTGTGAGTCTTCAAGATGCAACCATCTCCATACACCATGAAGAAAAAACCATCTCCACATACCAAGAAGAACCATCTCCACACACCATGAAGATAACCAAGAACTCCATGAGTCCTTAAGATCTAACCATCTTCACACACCATGAAGATAACAAGTGCACCATGCAAATGTCAAAGATGCTTTTGCAGCAACAGGATCTAAGACAAACCTCCAACATCTACAACTAATCAATAAATATATCAATGCCAACAACTCCCACTCAACCGTGGTACCAAGTCACCTATGGCATCATAAAATCCATCTCCTACTTGAAGATCCAAACCAAACCAAGAACTAATCCTGCACTGTCACCCCATCACTGTCACAAGCTCCCACTAAACCGTGTATCCAAGCTATCCATGACATAATGATGAAAAACCATCTTCTAACCATGAGAATCAACCAAGGAATCAAACCATCAAAGAACTCAAAGTGCACATCATGAGCTCCTCAAAAGAAACCAAATAACCATGATCCTCAACCAAGAAGATATACCACCATAACTATATCAGAAAGCCAAGCTAATGAACATCAAGGATGTACCTATATATCCAATCATGTCATGCCAAAATCCATGGCACCATGATCACATCCATGAACCGAGCATCTGTCTCTCAAAGTGTCCAACCTATCATCATAAAATAGTCAACCACAATCCTCCACCATGACTGTCCCTGGTTACAACATCTCATCCCTTCTACATGAAGAAAATAGTAAATCATGTGACTTAGGGCATAGACAACCCAAATCCAAGCCACCAATCTGAATATACATCAATAATGAAAGATCAATGGGCAAAGACAACCCATAACCAAGCTATAAATGCAACCTGTAAGTATAGACCGCTTACAACATTGCACAACTTGTAGACCCAACAAGTCATCATGCATATCTAAAACAAATAATGATAACCATATCATCATGAGACCAATCTGAAATATGAACTGAGTATACAATGACATCAAATCTTAAATTTCCAATGCCATAAACTCACAATGTTACCATAGTCAAAATATATCTATAAACTATTCAGATCAATATATCAACAAATAAATCATGTCAAACCTACACCAAATCTAAACCAATGTGTAGAGCTCTCCAAGAGCATTTTGTTGACTACTCGAAGTCCAAAATTTGACTCCGTATGCCCAAGTTATGCCCTAATCCATGTTCAAAATAAATAACATCTGAATTTAGGGCTCTTAAAACCTAACAAAATTTTAAAATCATAGAACCAAACCTACACCATCTTGTAGTGCTCTGAATTAGCTTTCTAACGCCTATAAGAACTCTGAAATCCAATATTCTGAGAGAAAGTTATGGCCGTTTTACTAAAATTGTCTTTTTACCATTTTCAGTACGATTTTTCATTTTTAATTTTTTTCAGTGACGAAAATTCTGACAGGATTAAATTTGACGGCCATCGTGGGCTAAAACCAAAAAAGTCTTTCATTTCCTCTTAACATGGCCAAACTAGGGCATATTATATATCAAATTCTTTGGAAATGTCAACCCAGATCTAATGGTGAGGTCTATTTTTACCCAGGAGGTCATTTTTGCAAGCTACCCCCCCAAAACCCTCATTTAAATGAAATATCTGAAAAAATCTTTTTGTCCAACAATTTCACATGCCCAAATATTTTAACATCCCATCATAACAACAAATCCAAAGTCCTCAGATCTGCAATAAATCATTCATATATCTTGCCCTTTCTTTTATCCTCTCATGCATTCCCATGGATTCAATCTAGGGTTACAATAATAAAACCATAGCTCTGATACCACTTGTAAGGAAACTTGGCAACAAAGAATATAACCATTTTCACATAACCCATAATAAATTAAAATCCACATGCAAGAGAATAGACAACATACTCACAAAATTGTGACACAAGATATACCCTGGGAAACCCTCATTGAGGGAAAAAAACCCAGCCTCCAAAAGCATCCATCACCATGTATTATTCAACAAAAATACCATTGCCATACAACCATGGAAGCCTTCATGGCCATAGCCACAACCGAAAAAACTATGTGAATAAGCATGAATCCACACATCCCATGCCATGCTTTCAACCTTCACAAATGTTCCCTTGGCTAACCTGTCAAGCCTTGTCCTGCTTGACTCTTGCCTTTTGTCTTCTCCTTGTCACTCTCTACAACAACTACCCTTGCGGCTACTTATATAGTAGCAAGTCCCACAAAACCACTAAGTGATATTACATAAACCATGTGCTACCTAACCCACTGACCCCACATTTAATATTGGGCATTTAATTCTTTTTTCCCCAATATTAATTAATTACATGAAATATTTTCACAATGTTACAATACAACTCATCAAGAATATTCTATTGAAATCTTTACATGTTGCACGTCTATCTAGGTGCAACATTACATAATAAAATAAAATAATAAAATATAACAATATTATGCAATGTGTGCAACACCCATTATCTCAACAGGAAGACCTAGGTAATATTCAAGAAGCCACAAACCTTTTCCCATAATCTTCTAGTATAAGAACAATGAATAGTCATATGATTAACTGATTGAACATCATTCTTACAAAGATAACATCTATTAACTATGTTGAACCCTCTCTTTAATAAGTTATCCACTATTGAAATTTTATCCTACAGATGAATCCAAAAAAAATGTTAACTTTGGGAGTCATACCTTTAAACCAAGATTTATCCCAACAAGGTTCATGATGCTCTTCAAAAACATTAGTATACATCAAGGATACATAAAATACTCCATTAGGATTATATTTCCATATTAGAGCATCCTCCTCATGGCTTAAAAAGATAACATTCAAAATCTTGTTGAGATCATTAAGGATTCTATCCACTCTATTGAGGTCCATCCAATTATTCTCCTCCCAATAGTGTTCTACAAAAATCCTGAAGAGATTCTTACATTGCTGCATAAAACCATTCCACCTTTGATTAGCATTAAGGGGGTGATCAAGAATCCAAATATCATCCTAGAAAAGAACAATCCTCCCATTTCTCACCTTCCATTTGACCCCTTTCTTAATAATCTATCTATTTTTTTGAGCATGTTTCCAAATCATTGAAACCCCTTGAAAAGTCTCATTGTTAAGGAAGTGTTTAAGATCTTGATTCTCCCTATTGTATTTATCATTCCAAATATCTCTCCATTCACCTTCCTCTTTGTGCCATCTCCATAAAAACTTAGCAAGCAAAGAATCATTCATAGTGGTAACTCTTTTAAGTCCAAGGCCACCTTTATTGAAAGGCATGCAAACTTTCTCCCAAGCAATCAGGGCCAATATTTTCTTTTTTTCCATACCCATCCATAAGAAAATCTTTTAAATTTTTTCAATTGCCAAAACAAACTTTCTAGGGATCTTAAAAATAATCAAGACATACAACAAAAAATTCTGTAATATGGATTTGATGACAATAACCTTATTGGCTTGGCTAAGGAGGGATCCTTTCCACCCTGCTAACTTTGAATGACTTTTATCAATTAATGAACTCCAAAAAGTCTTAGGTGGGTCCATACAAATGGGTACTCCCAAATAAGAACCCAGTAAGGTGCTAATCTCACAACCAATAGTTCTTTTAATTTTATTCTGCCTGTTGTCATTAATATTGATGAAATATATCACACTTTTGTTCCAATTAATAATTTGACCAAAAACTTGCCCATAATCCTCCAAAGCATTCTTTATATTTCTAGCATTTCTAACTGAAGCTTCTCCCATCACTATAGAATCATCCACAAATTTCTGGTGAGAATAGATCAACTCTTTAGACTAGGGTTTGAGACCAACAAAATCCCCATCAATCACCATTTTTTCCACAAATATTCTCAAGCATTTAGCCCTTATAATGAAGAGGATAGGTGAAAGTGGATCCCTTGCCTCAAACCATGAGAGGCCTAGAAAAAAGGAGTTGGAGATCCATTCACTAGAAATGAGAAAGTGGTAGAAGAAAGTAACATAAGGACCAACTCCCTAAATCTCTTATTAAAACCAAAAGCTTCTAGCCCTCTTTGTAAAAAAACCCAATCCACCCTATCATAAGCTTTAGATAGATCAAGTTTAAGGAGGAACCCCTCTTTCTTGGATAAGGTAAGGGAGTGAATATTTTCTTGCATTGAGATAATAGAATCCAAGACCTACCTATTAGGAACAAAACCATTATGATACTTGGAAATAAAATTAGGGAGAAGAGACAAAATTCTAAGAGTTATCACCTTAGAGATTACTTTATAAAAAGGATTACAAAGACTAATTGGTCGAAAATGGTCCATGCTATCATCACCCAACTTTTTTGGAATCAAAGAAAGGAAGGTTCCATTCAACTCTTTGAGAATTTTCTTAGAGCCAAAAAACTCCTTAACCCCATTATAAACATCTTCACAGATGATAAACCAATACTTATGGAAGAACATGAAAGGAAACCCATCTAGCCTTGGTACCTTGTCTCCCTCAAAGGAGAAAACAACCTCGATAAATTTTTCCTCATTAGACAGAATAGAAGTGAGGAATTTATTCAGATCCTTTGATATACAGTTTGGGATACAGTTCAAAAACATATTCTACTTCTCCTTGTCTAGATTGGGATCACCTTGCAATAAATTACATAAAAAATCCATGGCTTCCCTTTTTATAATCTCCTCATCCTTTTTAGTACCCAAAATAGCATTGACTTTTGATATTATATTAGCCATCCTATGCTTCAAAGCAGTCATGTAGAAGTACTTAGTATTTCGATCCCCTTCCTTCAAAAAAAATACTTTTCTAGATCACTACCTCTAGAACATCTCCTCCTTAGTAATAATATCATGCATCTTAGTCAATTTCACACTCTCCACTTCCCTGGAGACAATCCCATAGCCATTAACCTGAATACTATCTTGAATCACTTTAACCTCCTCCAAAACCTTCTTTTTATTACCAAAAATATTCCAAAAAGTATCCTTATTCCATCTTTTGACATTCTTTTAAACATTTTTCAACTTTCAATTTTGAACATGACAGTACCGTCCACTCGCATGCTCCACCATTCCTTAACAAGGTTTTTCGATCCCAAATCAAGAGTCCACATTTTTTCAAACCTAAAGGGATAATTCTTCTTAAAGGTTGATAGATCAACCACAAGAAAAATGGGGTAATGATCTGAGCCAACACGAACCTGAGTAGAAAGAGAGAATTTATATTTTAAAAACCACTCACTACTAATAAGAGCTCTATCCAACCTAACTTGAATGAGGTCCTTCCCAACTCTCCTATTGGTCCAAGTATAATCAATCTTGTGCAAATCCATATCATGTAAGAGATGATTGTCAATAAAATCCATTAAATCCAATCTATTATCCAAGTTAGTTAGACTTCCTCCTTTATTTTCACTTTCTTTTAATGGAGTATTAAAATCCCCCATAATGATCCAATTCTTCTCCACAATTTTTTTTTCTCTCAGTAGTGATATCTTCCTATAGTGCCTTTCTACCCCATTTAGAATTGGGAGCATAAACATTAGTAAGCACCCATCCAGAGCCATTCTTAGAATTGGTAAATCTAATGTTCATCATAATTCTATTCCAAGAGATAAGTTCCCCATTAATACATTTGTCATTCCAGTAAATCAACATACCACTTAAGGCCCCATAAGAATCATTCCCATTAATATTGCCTCCTTTAAAAACCTAGAGACCTTCCACTTCATCCTTTAACATTTTTGTTTCTTGCATTAGTACAATATCTGGTTTGTTACCTAATTATATTTTTCTATATATCTTTCTTGTGAGGATTATTTAATCTTCTGATTCCATGATATGAACTTCATTTCTTATAAATAGATTTTGAGTCTAAGATAGTCCTTTGGCTATCATTTACTATACTTCTATTAGTCTCAATAATTCTTCATTTCACATTAGATGGTCTACCTACTAAGGAAGGAGATAGACCAACACCTCCAGCCTTAATACCTTTATCTGATGGTGTTGTAGTTAGACAATAGTCCCTAGCCTTGTTTCTCTTAAACTCACCTTTTTTAATGCTTTTTTCCAAAGGTGTGCTAGGGATATCTCCTTTCTTATTACTCCTAGTTTTTAACAAAGCATTCTCTTTGTTCTTACCTCATTTTTCTTTTTGATTTAGTGATTCTTTTACCCCCAATTTGTGTCCAGTCTACACCAGAGTCCTCCTCTACCCCCTGCAAAGCTTTAGAGATTCCCTTAACATCCCCCCCTTTTTTATTACTCTTTGTGGCTATAACATCTATAAGAGGTTTAATCAGACATTAAGTTTCTTTACTTGTAATGAACAATTAGGTTCTTCAAATGATTGAAGATCATCTTCATTAGTATTATCAATCTTAATTTCCCTACTTTCTTCTTCATCACCTTTATTGGGATTGATCCCACCACCTTTCTAAGCCAATATATGGGCCTCACTACTATGCTCCATAGGAGCCTGTACCTAATTCTCCCCTTCAGCAATCACTTTTGACTGAGAGACTTTTACTTGTTTAGATTCATCAAAACTAATGTTCCCTTCACCAAACCACTAACCTCTTAGGTTTTCCTTTCCTTGCAACTATTTATCTTAGCTGCATTTTGATTGTTCAATCCTTTGTAAACCCATATTTTTTTGACCTTTTTGAGTGCTCCATTCAAAGATGGACATTTTTTAGCCCAATGACCAGATTTCTTGCAATGAAAACAAACAAAGGGAATTGAATCATACTCTATTTTCTGCTTCCAAATACCAAGTTTAGATTTGAGAGAAATAGCTTTTGGCATTTCTATACCTTGAAGAACTCCCACACAAATTCTAGCATAGGTTATTCTTCTTCTTGACACTCTGACTGGGTCCATAGAAAGGAGTTCACCAAAGGTATTAGCAGTACCTTGAAACACGTCCTCCACCCAAAAATCCAGTAGTAACCTTGCTAGTCTAATCCAAACTGGAGCTTGAGTCCTAGATTCATGAAGAGAGTACTAGTTTGGTGCCAATTTCTGTAGAATCAAAGTATGTTTACCCACAACCTAGGGACCATTACAAAGAATCTCTCATTTATCTTCATCACAAGAAAAATCAAAGACAACCTTTTAGTATGGCAACAATGTCCACCTGGTCTTTTAAAGCCCATTTCCTTCGAAAAAAGGCTTGTATGACCTCAATGTTGGGTCTAGCACCTAAGAACCTCCGTACCAAAGTTGAGTCCATCCTAGAAATATTTTTATCAATGATTTGATATAAGATTTCTAGTGTAAACATACCTTGATCAATCAAAGAAATATCCTTTACTGACAGAAAGGAGGACTTGCCTATCAGTTTGATGCTAAACAAGCTAGCCCACTTTTTTGTTTAAATAACATCCAACTTGAGACCCTGCCCCCACCCCTACTGGATCCTCTATAGTTCCACTATAATCAAGATCCTTCCCATTTTTAGAGTAATCCTTAGTTGATCCTGATTGCACTCCTGATCTAGATGATTCTATCTCATTCCCCCTTGAAATTTTGAATCCATTCTTCCTACCCACCACACCCGCACTGCTCCCACTTCTACTCTCCATTCTCAGTGTAGATGTTAGTTGTTCGTTAATGGTATTTTTATTGTTGGAGTTAGTGATTTCTAGTTTACTTTTATTGATGACAATTGTAATCTATTGGTTATTATGGTTGTGACACTTGAAATTGATTTGGAAGTGGTTGTATCTTTTTGGTTTTGATATTTGATTTGTACTTGGTACTGGTTGTTGATTTTGGTATGTGATGTTGGTTTGGATGAGTGTCTTTTTGTCTTTAGTTATCTTTTATTTATTAGTAGTTTGTGTTACCCTTGAGGTAGATTTGGCTATTAGGATTACTAACCTAAGATTATTTTACATGATTCGATTATCTATGTGTGGATAATATACATTATCTCTCCTGTGTGGTGGGAATGAGAACCTAATTATGTGACTCTGCAGTCAAGAGTTAGTCTCTTTTGTATTGTAACATGTTAGGTTTATTTCTCTCATGTTTTTGAATGAGGTGTTACATTGATGTAGCTCCCTTCTAGGGAACCCAAAAGAAATAAATCTGATATGTTACAAAGTTTATGATTTTTTTTTAAAGTTTAAACACTACAACATTTGGGGTCAAATTGTGATGACAATTTGTGATGACGATCTAATTTGTGGTGATTTTCATGGTTTTTTTTGTAATTTTCCTTGACATCATCACAATATTGATGTAAGCATTGTAAGTGCAATGCCAACGTAAGTATAAACAAAAATAAAATAAAATATGAAATAAATCATTCCCCATTTTTTTGATTGTCGAGAGTTGCATGCGAAAGGTGGAGAGCTTTGAATGAGGATGGAGAGCTCTGAACATCATCATGCCCTTATTCTTGGTACATTTCATTCCTATGATATATCTCTACATTTTTTTCTGTGCCCTTGCTTTACAATTTCATTATTGTGATCTCTACACTTTGTTGTTGTGCCTTTGCTCTACAATTTGGTTTTCATGCCTTTGTGATCTTTGTGTTTCATTATCATGCCCTTGCTCTATGATTTTGCTTTGCAATTTAGTTGTCATGCCCTTTTTATCTTTGTGTTCCATTTTCATGCCCTTGCTTTGTGATTTTGGTGTCATGCCCTTGCTCTGTGATTTTGTTTCCATGTCATGCTCTTGCTCTATGATTTTGTTGTCATCTTGTGCCCTTGCTTTGCGATTTTATTTTCACACCCTAACTTTATGATTTTCTCCAAGGGTATGTATATGTTGGTTTCTTTTCCTTCTAAAATGGTATCTCATTATATCTCCTTTTGAACATGTATATTTGGAGATCTTTTTAAAGGTGCTTATTACATCTTAGCTACACGAACAAAAAAATTGATCTAACTGCATACATATTTTAGAATCCAAAAAAAAGATGAAACTCACTCAACTTGTGATAAGTGAATTACCTCAAGATCCTCCATAAAAAATAATGTAGACATTGAAAAATGGGCAAGGTTTGCAAGAAATTTTATAAAAACATATCATAGTAGACATTTTTAGAAAGAAACAAGCCATAACCAGTTAAATGGGTCCAACTGTTGATTAGCTAGGTTGATATATATGTATATTTAAATGGGTTATGAATTCTACAAGGGAATTAGCCTCATGATTATGAATATATGCTTGGTACATTTTGTTTCTGTGATATATCTTTGAATTTAGTTACCATGCCCTTGCTCTGTGATTTTACTCTATGATTTGGTTGTTGTGCCCTTGTCATCTCTGCGTTTTGTTGTCATGCCCTTGCTTTGTGATTTCGGTGTCATACCCTTGCTTTGTGATATTTTTTCCATATCATGCTCTTTCTCTGTGATTTAATTTCTATGTTGTACCCTTGCTCTATGATTTCATTGAGATGCCCTAGCTCTGTGATTTTCTTCAAGGGTGTGTAAATGTTGGTTTCTTTTCCTTCTAAACAGGTATCTCTTTATATCTCCTTCTAAACATGTATATTTAGAGATTTTTTAAAAAAGGTTCTTATAACATCTTAGCTACATAACATAAAAGTTTATCTAGCTACATATATATTCCAAAATCCTAAAAAAAAAAAACTCACTCAACACTTGCTAATTGACTTACCTCAAGATTCTCCAGAAAGATAATGCAAACTAGGAACAGTGGACAAAGTTTACAAGAAATTTTACAAAAACATATCATAGCAGATATTTTTAGAAAGAAACTAGCCATAACAAATTAAATGATCTAGTTTTTGATTAGTTAGGTTGATTAAAAATTCTTGTAGGACTATCATCAAATTAGGTACAATAAAATGATCAACCAACTATTCATAGCTAGTGGGATCAAATAATGTTTTCCAAGGTGATAAAATTGCACATGCAAGGAATTGAAGAATAACTTTAGTGAAGAGTTGAGTGTAAGGAGTTGAAGAAGAAAATTATGCTTCTGTGTAAATTCCATAAACATGAGGCTCATTCCCTTACAGAAGCCTTTGCCACAATAACATTACCTCAAAACCATGCAAAGGATGTTGAAGTGGTTCCCAACCTTGAAACAATCTTATAAGCATTTGATATTTGGATTGTAAATTCTCAAAGACACTTGTAAGTGATTGTAATATCATAGTACCTATCGCAAAAATTTCTTGTATTCTATCTAGTGGCTCCCATAATATCCTCTATGTTGTCTAGTTATTTCTGTCATGATGTCTCTTTTTAAAGTTGCTGTTTCTCCTTTTCTCTCCTACCTTAAATTTTGATGATCAAACTTCTGAATATCTACCTCTACCTTATCTAAAATCAACTTCATAGTGTGTTATGACTTTGGTATAGGTGTTTGATCATTGATAGCTTTCATTTCAATATTAAGGTTTTCAAGATTGGTTAACACCCTCACTTACAGACCTCTCATGTCAAGAACTTTTTGTATTGTTTCAACACCATGTTCTTGCTTCTAAGCTAGTAGTTCTTTAGATGCATTTTCTTTTAAAACATTGATTTTGTTGAACAATTGTAAAATTTTAGAAAGTGCATTATTATTTTCATGTATGTATGTATATATGTATGTAAGTATATATGTTTGTATGTGTCTATGCATGTATCTATGTAAGTATGTATATTGATAGATCTTGTGGATTATGGATTATGAACAAAAAAAGAAAACATGACATTAATCATTCTCCATTTGTTTTGATTGTTTGTGGAGAGTTACACATGAAAGAGGGTGGAAAGCTCCAAATGAGGGTGGAGAGCTCTGAATGTTGGTGGAGACTAGTGGAGATCTAGGATTTTTTTGTCATTCCCTTGTGAGCTCCGTGCCCTTGCTCTATGATTTTATTCAAGTGGAGAAGAGGTACCTATGTAAATGTTCTTTTCTTTTCCTTCTAAACATGTACATCTTGTTCATATATAATAGCTTTGGTCAGATTCAAGGATAATTGATTATGATGATTGTATGCATGTGTGCATGTATGTATGTAAATCAGTTCACTATGTGAACTACTTTACATGCATATATACTCACTTGCATAGTACTTATGCCAAATTAAAGTAATCATTCATGTGTTGAATTCAAATAAGAAATTATCCTTGCATTCAATCAAATTTATTCATACCAAACTAAGTGTGCAGAAATATGTACTTATAGATTATATTATCTCTTAGTGACTAAGTAAAGATTTGTGCATAATATCATGCAGGTAATGATTGGATGCATTTACATTAAGTCATAATAGGATGGAGAAGATGATCCATTTATGTTACTTCATACTTGTTTTATTGAGCATTTTTTTAACATAATCAATAATACTAGAATTATACATCTGCAACTAGTACTCTTGTTTATTTTATTTAATCATATACATTTAAGACTATTATTTTTCTTAAAACTAGACTATATATTTTTTATCACTAAAACACAAATATAGATCTGTGAAAGTTATCTTTTTTAATTTCTAGATCTTCATATTTAACGCGAAGAGTTTCCACCCACAATGTGTAGCCACATAGCTCATGGCTTTTTCTACTAAATTATATTTTTATCCTTACAAAATATTATAGCTGAATGTTCTTCTAATTTTTCATATATTTAATAATTTTTCGCTTGTTGTTTGAGGTCATTTTCTATTATGAGATAGAGAAATCTATCATAAGAATTGACATATCAATTTTGATCATCTCACTTTCAAAGTTGATTCCCTTATCAAATTAATGAAACTACTTGTAACTGACACCCTGATTTTCTGCAACTTGCTCAATCAACCATTCACATAACCATCTTCCTCCTACCCCACCATAGCATGCAACCATTGTTTGAGGTTTATATCTTAGTCCCACCATTTCAAAAGACCACGTCTAGTGATTTGTATATAATTCAATATGGAGGAGGATATATTGGCATCACAAACAAATCATCGCATATCCATAAACAAAATCTAATCTTCTATAAGTCTCTCTCCTATAAAGACTCGATACATGGAGCCATCTACCATCATGAGTAGACTCACTCTCCTCAGACAAATTCAATTGAAACTATTCATACCAAACTAAGTATGCATAAATCTATACTTACAAATCATATTATCTCTTGGTGATTGAGTAAATATCAAATACAATTTTCCAAGGTCATAAAATTGTATATTCAGATGTATGTATGTATGTGTGTATGTATGTATGTATACATCTCTACATCTTGTTGTCATGCCTTTGTGATCTTTGTATATGAATGTTTGTATGTATGTATGTACATTTATACACGTGTATGTATGTATATGTATGTGTGTCTATGTATGTATATATGTATATAAAAAAAGAGATCTCTATATACATACATACACACATGTGTGTGTATGTATATATACACATACATATACATAAAGATAAGCTTCTCTATACATACATACATACATATACATGCACAATGTGTGTGTATGTATGTATATATACACATACATATACATAAAGAGAAGCTTCTCTAATCACCTGATGAGGGAAATATAAAGAGGTACATGTTTAGAAGGAAAAGATTTTTTTTTTACATAGGTACCTCTTCTCCCCTTGAAGAAAATCATAGAGAAAGCACTACTACATTTGGGCTTGAACACCACAAATTACATTGCCGTTGCAAATTTCCATCACAATTTGACCCCAAATGTTGTAGTGAGATGCATAGGGTACATAGATCACAAGGGAACAACACAACAATGAAATTGTAGAGCAAGGTCACAGAGATCACAAGGGCACGACAACACAATCCTAGATCCCCACTGATCTCCACCAAGGGCACAACAATGAAATGCAAATATCCTAAGGGCATAGTAACAAAATGCAACAATCACAAGGACATGACAATGAAATCTCCACCAACATTCAGAGCTCTCCACCTTCGTTCAGAGCTATCCACCCTCTGTCACACACAACTCTCCACAATCAAAACAAATGGGAAATGATTTATGTCATGTTTTCATTTTTTTTGTTGGTTTATATCTAAAGTCAACTTCAAATTGTGTTGTAACTCTACCATAGGTATTTGATCCTCAATAGCTTTCCTTTTAGCATTTCAACATTCTAGTTTTCAAGTTTCCTCTTCATTATATAGTCCTTTCCACCCTAAAAATCATTTTGTTACTTCATTAAAATTAGGACTTGAACAAAGCCAATGATAAAACAAAGCCCATATTCCAGAATCCAAATAATAAAACAATAAAACTCACTCAACCTGTGCTAAGTGATTTAGCTCAAGATCTCACACAAAAATAATGCAAAGCAGGAAAAATAGGAAAGAAATTTTAGAAAAATATATCATAGTAGATATTTTTAGAAAGAAACAAGACATAACCTAGTTAAATTTGTCTAGTTGCTGATTAGCTTGATTGATTATGAATTCCTATAGAACTCTCATTGGATTAGGTACATAACATGAACAATTAGCTATTCTTAGCTAGCAAGATCAAATACAGTTTTCCAAGGTGATAAAATTGCATATGTAGATGTATGTATGTATATGTATGTATGTATAGTATGTATATATTTTTGCATGCATATATGTATGTATGCATATATATAGAGAGCTCTTGTGGACTTTGGAGATTATTGGATATCCAAGATTTCATTGTCGTGGCCTTGTGATCACTACATTTAATTGTCATGCCCTTGTGATCTCTACATCTTGTTGTTGTGCCCTTGTGATCTATATATGTATTTATGTATGCATATGCATATCTATATGTGTGTGTGTGTGTGTAAATAAAAAGATCTTGACACAACAAAAAAATAATAAAACTCACTTGATAGGTAGCATGGCCATGGGTATTGTCACAAGCTTTTAAACATAACTATATAAGAAGTGAGTTAGTATGTATATAGGTTAACCTTACATTAAATATAAATTACAAGACAAAGGTTGCACCAGGGTATTATAGTATTGTAGTTATAGAATTTTTTTTGATTTTCCTGAGTGGGTGTATGATGGCGAAGAGTTGTATTAGGTGAGTAAAGCTCACCAGTGGTTATAGGAATACAACTACATTAAAAAAATTAGAAACTATAAATTCATATTCATTACAGTGAGTAGTTAAAGGTCTTGATCCTGTGGATATGGGTATGTATGTAGCCTGGTAGGTGGAGTATACCTCCAGTGTGTAGGTGCCTTGGACATAGTTAGGTAGAACTTATCTATGTTAAAAAATTATATGTTAACTCATGAGGCTTATACTTTAAGACATTATATGTACCAAGTGTACCTACCTTTTGAAACTAGAAGGCTAAAATCTGTGTTTCATCATTAAGTTGACTTGTCTATTTAAACCCATTGATTATTCTCACAAGGTTTTAAACATAACTATATAAGGAGTGAGTTAGGACATATATAGGTTAACCTTACATTAACAATAAACTACAACACGTAGGTTGCATAGGGTATTAGAGTATTCTAATTATAGAAAATTGCCTAATTCACCCGAGTGGGTGTATGATGGTTAAGAGTTGTATTAGATGAGTAAAGCTCACCAGTAGTTATAGGAATATAGATTCATCAAAATAATTATAAACTAGAACTACATATTTGTTAGAGTGAGTAGTTCAAGGGTCTTGATCTCATGAATACATGTATGTAAAAAGTCTGGTGGGTGGAGTTTGCCACCAGTGTGCAGATGCCTTGGACATAGTTAGGTAGCACTTAACCATGTATGTATGTAACTTTTATCTACTTAATAGTGTCATCCACATGGGGGGGGGGGGGGGGGGGGTGTGGGGGGAATATGAGTTTGCACCTTTTGCAATACTTCTTTTTCATTATTTGTGTTCTCTGAATCAAAGGTATTTAACTTTATCACTTGTAACTATAAGTGTAAGAAAAAGTGTGTCAAAAGAGCTAAAAAACATGATTGGTGCACAATAATAATCTCTTTACACTTTTTTTGGCACAATTATTCTTACATTTTATGATTTTAGTAAGAAAAAAATTCCAAACTAATCAAGTAGCTGATCCAAAATTAAATCATAATTGGTTGAGGCATGCTTAAATACCTTATTTCACATGTTATTGAATATTTTGTGTTTATGTGCTACTATTAATGAATGTTAAAGGATGACCTAATGTTAGATGTTAGCTTTGGACATCACGAGATTATTTTATAGATGCTCATAATTGTTTTTTACTTCATGTGATAATGAATGAATACTATATTTATTTAAGGAATGAATGTGAGATCCATCTCTTCTTAAGTACTCTTTTTAGGCTATTGTACTAGTTCTTAAGCCCAAAATACATAAATCATGATTTCAAATGCAAACTTGGGTGCTTAACTTAATGAATGATCACACCGAGCAAAAGACCTTGTGGGATGAAGGATTATATAATTTTCTACACATTTTACCACATAGTAGTGCATTGTAGGTTCACATACATTCTTAAGTAGACATTTATTAGCACTAGGTGTGTGAAGGATCTGTGCAAGAACATGTAGAAGAAGAAAAGGTCATGATGAATTTTTTTGATGTTTTCCAAGAGCATACACAAGTTCCTCAAGGTGACTTTGCATTATTAAATTTTCATGTTTTCCAACACCACTGCTCTTCCTCCACATCTTGCACAAATAAAAAAATGTTGCCTCCAACATTACAACCATATAATAAGTGAGAATAGTACATGCCTGAACCATAACCTAGTTAGATTGGTCAAGTTGCTGATTAGCTGGGTTGATTAAAAATTCCTATAGAATTGACATTAGATTAGGTGCAATAAAAAAAACAATAAACTATTCCCAACTAGTAGGATCAAATACAGTTTTCCAAGGTGATAAAATTGCAAATGTAGATGCATCACTTGAATGCCAAGCATGAAGTGCATTCCCCAATTTATAATAAATGGTTTGATATAAAGGCTCCATATGTTGGCCCAAAAATGGAAGCCAAGGATGTAACCATGCATGTATTGGCACACTCTCCCAAGTATCTACTACTACTACTACTACAATAGAAAAGAAAATGTATATGCAATACATATTTTACTATAGGCCATATGGAGGACTACATAAAAAAAAAAAAAAAGAAAAGAAAACATGACATTAATCATTCTTCATTTGTTTTGTGTAAATTCCATAATCACGAGGCTCATTCCCTTTTAGAAGCCTTTATGACAATGCTATTATCTCTAAACCATGCAAAGGATGTAGATGTATGTATGTATATTTGTGTATATATATGTATGTATACATATATGTATGTGTATATATATATATGTATGTATGTATGTATGTATGTATGTATGTATATTTCCTATTAACTCTACATTATTTTTATGCAGGATCTTGAGGTAAGTAACTTAGCACGAGTTGAGTGAGTTTTATAGTTTAATTATTTGGATTCTGGAATATGTATGTAGTTGGATCAATTTTTCTATTGTGCTAAGATGTAATAAGAACCTTAAAAAAGATCTCTTTGTATACATACATGTATGTATGTATATACATATGTGTGCATGTACATGCATCATGTGGAGATCTAAGGTTTCATTGTCATGCCCTTGTGATCATTGTATTTCATTGTCGTGCCCTTATGATCTCTGCATCTCATTGTTGTGCCCTTGTGATCTTTACATCTCATTCATTTTATTGTACCTAATATGATGATAGTTCTATAAGAATTTTTTGTCATGCCCATGTGATCTCTGCATCCCAAGTATCTACTACTACTATTAATTTATGATACATAATGTTATGAAGTACTGAAGCCAGTAGTAACTTCTCCCATGTCTCCATAAAATATAACATAGTTTTAGGGTCTCTTGGATCTTAGGAATTTGTAGTGGCTATTCTCACTATTGGAAGAATAATTTTAATGAAGAGTTGAGTGTAAGGAGTTGAAGAAGAAAGTTTTTCTTCTGTCTAAATGCCATAATCATGAGGCTCATTCCCTTGCAGAAATCATAACCCAGTTAAATATACATATATATCAACCTAATTAATCAACAACTAGACCCATTTAACTGGGTTATGGCTTGTTTCTTTCTAAAAATATCTACTATGATATGGTTTTATAAAATTTCTTGCAAACTTTGCCCATTTTTCTTGATTTGCATTATTTTTGTGGAGGATCTTGAGGTAAGTCACTTAGCACCTTAAAAAAGATCTCTCTGTATATACACATACATACATGTATGTATAGATGTATGTATGCATGTACATATATATACATATGTATATGCATATATTTGTGTATATGTATGTATGCATATATCTATTTATGTATATAAACAAAGAGATGTTGGCACAATAGAAAAATAATAAAACTCACTCAACAGGTAGCATGGCCATAGTTACGATGGCAATGCCTATTGGTAAGTAGATTCCTCTTTCTCTCTCTTATTTTTTATGTGTTTATTTCACTTTAACTATTATTTCTTAGGGGGCATTTTCTAATATTAGATTCATTTTATGCAAGAGGTGATGAGGACATTCCTAGATGTACTTGTGTGATGAATTGCTCATAAGAAATAAAGATGGACTTCCTTGAGAGTAACAAGAGACGATGAGGACATTCCAAGTACTTTAAAAATTGATCCCTTCTTAAAGATTTTAGATGTTAACGAGGAATTTAGATGTTTTGGTTGGGGGGGGAGAATGAGCTTCCACCTTTACGTGGTTTGCCCCTAATTAGTAGAGAATATTAAACTATTCTCAAAACCAAATAAAGCTCAACATTAACCTATGATTATATGACAATTAATTGTGTGAATCTCTTGGTTTTAGGCAGTGCATAAGGATTCCATAGTTCAATATGCAATGTCAATTCATATGCATACGACATTAGGTGGAGCTGAAAAACACAACAAGTTTTCATTTTCATTAGAGGTCTTTAATTAGTTATTTTAAGTTATAGCCCATCACAAAAATTATTTATGATGGTCTATAATTTTAAAAACTTAATAGACCTATTAAATAAATGTAATCTTGCTGTGTTTTATCAGCTCTACCTATTGTCCATTCATTTGAATGCAACTACACATGCATTCTTAATTTAGAGTGGCATAATCTTATTTTGGATGAGATAGAAAAATGACATGCACTAGAAGATAGAAAATGATGTCACTTTTGCAGGTTTGGAACCTTTTTTTTTAAACTTTAAAGATTGATCCTTTCTTAAATATTTTAGATGTTAATGGGGAATTTAGATGCTGGGCGGGGCGGGGGGGCAAATGAGCTTCCACCTTTCATGTGATTGGACTTGCTTACTAGAGAATATTAAACTATTTTTGAAACCAAGTGAAGCTCAACATTAACCTATGATTTTATGATAACTAATAGTAGGATGCCATAGTTCAATATACAATCTCAATTCATATGCATAGAACATCAGGTAGAGCTAAAAAACCCAACAAGTTTATATTTTTGTTAGAGGTTTGCATAGACCTATTAAATCAATGTAAACATGATGGGTTTTTTTAGCTTCTTCTATTGTCCATGCATATAGAATATAGTTGCACATGTATTCTTGATTTAGAGTGGCAAAATCTTATTTTGGTGCGGCAAAAAAATGACATGCACCAGAAGATGGGAAAATGATGTCACTTTTGCAAGTCTAAAACCTTTTTTGTACTCTAAACATGGATCCTTTCTTAAGTATTTTAGATGTTAATAGGGAATTTAGATATTGGGGGGAGGAGTGGGAATGAGCTTCCACCTTCATGTGATTGGCCTTGATTAGTAGAGAATATTAAACTATTCTCAAAACCAAGTGAAGCTCAATATTAACCTATAATTTCATGACAATAATAACCTATGATTGTATCATAGCTATTCAACATTTTCCACTAATTTTTTTATTAATACATCACGCCATCATGATTGTGATGGCTAAGTGTCAATTCTACAACGTTCCTGCCACATGACCATCTTAATTGCAACAAAAGTTTTCGGTGCCTTTTTATGGTGCCCATAGCATTTTTGTCAGACATCGCAATTTCAACAATATTTTAGATAGATTTCCATCATAATTATGATGGTAAAAATGAATGGTTTGCTATTTCATTAGCTAAATTTACAACACGTTTGGCTATCGCAATTATGATGATTTCCCTTGCCATCACAACTTGTGATAACAAAATTTTGAGGTCTGTCTAACGGGAGCCAATTCCTCTTGATATCGATTGGGCAATGGGTTACCATCATAATTGTGATGACTTGCCATTGTGATTTGGGCCCAAATGTAGTAGTGAAACAACATCAAAGTAACTATGTTGAAGAAATATACACATAAACAACATTTACACAAATGAAATTATAATACAACTTTCAGTCATGCTAAAGAAAGCTTTATTAATAATTTTAAATCTAAATTACAATGTCCATAATTAGAAAATGAATAAACACATACATAATCTCATATACATATGTATAAATGAATTGATATGATAAAGTACATTTAGATAAAATCATCAACTACTCATGTTGCAAGGTATACAATAATAAATAAAAGTACACATAAACAACATTTACACAAATGTAGTTATAGTACAAAATTCATTTCTGAAGGGTTCCTTCGCATTAAGTCAAGTTTAAGAAAGCTTTATAAATAATTTTAAGTCTCAATTACAATGTCCATAATTAAAAATAAATAAATAAATACATAATCTCATATACACATGTATGAATGAATTGATATAATAAAGTACATTCAGATAAAATCATCAACTACTCATGTTGCAAGGTATGCAATAATAAATAAAAGTACATCAATATACAATATAGCATCCCATAGGATCTCAAAACACATGATACATAGATACAACAAATGAATAGAAGTCTCCGAAATAAGAATAAGAATGATAATGGTACAACTGTATCAATGAGCATCCAACATTTGTCAATATGAGGGGAATCCAAATGGTAAGAAGACACTACCTCCCAACCCTGTGGTCATCTAATTAGGCTCCCACTCCTATCGTACATGAGAGATAGTGTACGATCTACACACAAATAATCATATCATAAAACAATCCTAGGTAAGGAACCCTAATAGCTAAATCTACCTCAAGGGTAACACAAACCAATGATAAAGGAAAAATAACCAAAGTAAAAAAGGCACTCATCCAAACAAACATCACATACCAAAATTAATATTGAATACTGAGTATAAATAAAATATCAAAATCACAAAGATACAACCATCTCCAAATCAATATTGAGTGCCACAAGCACAATAACCAACAGATAACAACTATCATCAATAAAAGTAAACCACTAATCACTAACTTGAACAATAAAAATACCACCAATGAATAACTAACACTCATTAATAAAAGTTAATTGTGAACGATAACTGACATCCAATCAATAAATAATGACTCAAAATGAATACACCATCAAAAGTAACATCCAAAAAGTACACCACTAGAGGAAAATATAAAGAAAATAGGAATGAGACTCAGGCTACATACTATGGAGTGCCATCACACGAGTCAATGGTAAGGTTACCCTGGCAGTCTCTCAAGACTTCACCCTCTAAGTGACTCTATGTGGAACCAAAATACCCTCTCGTGAAGATGAGAAAACAAGTCACACCTCTCAAGGTATCATCTCATTCTCATACTTAGTCTATACAAGAACTCAAGGCATGGATGAGGAAAAATCTCCAACTTACCTTTTTAATTTATATCAAGGCATGGGGTAGGAAAGTCTTTTGATTACTATATTATCACTTGTTACACAACTTACAATGAGTTAGCTTGGCAACTACTTTCGACCCCAACCCCCATTGCAAGATACTCCCATAGACATGCACCTAGACTATCTTCCCAAAATCCACAAACAACAATTGTGTCCCATATTACAAAAATAATATTAATTGAATTCCGTTCCTTAACGAGCAACCCAAAAATAACACTAGTTTTCAAAATCCAAGTTCTCAAAAATGCCCATCAAAAGAAATCTCAATCTAAATCATAAAGTGCATCATGACATGCAGCCAAATAATCATAAAAGAAATTTCAAAAATGCCTGTGTTGCACATCGTAACTTAGCCAACTAAACAATCCACAAAGAAAACTATGAAAAATATATGAGACTATAATAAGCATTAAAAAAAAACATAAATTTTAGTTACATAATTTAAATAAATCATTTTCTAAAGTTTATTTTTGACCAAAGAATGTATTTTAATCATATTATTTTACATCCTCTCAATTTTTTTTTTATCTTCATGATTAAATGTTCCACAATACCAAATAACAAAATTAATTAACTAATTGAACAATAATAATAACATATTTATAATCTATTAATAATCATTGAATTACATTATAAAATTCTCATACATAAATAAATATTAGAAAGGATTTTAAATAATACATTAATAAAGATTTCTATATTTTTCTACAATTTTAAGTTTTCTTGATTAATAAGTTTTTCTTTTAAAAAATCTATAACATAATTCTTTTTCCAAAAATCAATATAATAAATTCATAAGCATTATGCAAGCACCTAGGAAGACACAAAATAGACATATCTTTCAATAAAATTCTATAATGGGTTTTCAAACCCTACCTCAAAACTGTAGCTAAAATCTAAGACAATTTGTGAACACATGCAAATCCAAACCCTCCAAAACTTTCAACAATTCTTTTGATCTAATTTCAAATTTTGCTCCACAGACCTTGTGTGTAGAAATGAATTCTAATCTCTTAATAAAGAGTTTAACTCTACCTAGGGTTTTTGATTTTCGAACATTCAAAGGTCTCTTCTTAAAATAAACTTTTTATACTTAATCCTTTCATGCACACTTAAAGAACTTTTTAATTAAAATATTCTTTTATTTTCTGTTCTTCCACTTTATTAATTAGTGCAAGCACTACTTAAAGTGTAGTTTATTATTTAGATTAATAATAGTTAAAGCTCATATTTAAATGTAGCTCTAATTTAATTATTATTAATTAAATAATTATAATAAAACAATATTTAAATCTTTAATCTTTTAATATTCTAATTCTATTTTTATCCAACTTCTTAAATCAATCTTTTAAATTAAAGCACATATTTAATTATTTTTTAATTAATTAAATATTTTCATATTTAAATGTTTTATTTTTAATCAAATAATATTTAATAATTCTCAATATTATATGATTAATCCAAATATTATAATTAAATCATTTTCCAAATAAATCACATAGTTAAATCCAAATAAAAACAACATTACCAAAACTAACCAAAACTCAAAAGTAAACAATACACACAAATATAAACTCATGGGTTTAAAAAGGGTGAAAAGTCAGATACATGCCCTCCTTTTAAGGACAGGTAATTACGCTATGGCTAGGATTGGACCTGAACATTATCTCCTCATTCTTACCATTGAGATATTGTGATAGGGTGCGCTCATCTTGAAAATTCAGGAAATTCAATTTTTGGTACCTGCAAATCTGTATAAAATACGAGCATGTACATATATATATATATAAAAGATAAATAGATAATGGTGGAGAATGATATATTGTGTATATCCAAACTAGCAAGTGACTACAACTTCCTCCATCAACCATATCAATCATGTCAAACATAAATATAAAATAGAAACACACACCATACACATGCAAGTATGAAGTAAGTATAATAGTAAATCCTAAATATAAATATCATCATATTCTAACATGAATATCTCATCATCGTGATGACATACTGAACATCTTTCTAAGACACACGGTATGGCATCATCAAAAAAGTAATTTCATTAACTAAGTAAGAGAAATTAAAGCATCACCACTACCAGTAGGAAATTTTTACAACTTGATGTAATCAATTACTTAGCATATCAAAGTATTGCATTTCAGATATCAAATAAGGGCTAACACATCTATAGAAGAGTGTAATGTCCCTATTTTTGGAGGAGTTAATTATTTATAAAGTTATAAATAAAAAAAATATATTACAAGATAAATTTATATTTAATTAACTTAATAAAGTGATATTTTTTATAAAGTCATTAAATAAAATAATCTTCTAGAGGTTGCTGGAAGAAGCAGAGAAAAAATTAAAAAGGAGGCCAACCTATTGAGAAAAAAAAGAATAAATAGGCATTGAGGGCTCATTGCCTATCATCAAGATTTATTATTGATATTTTTTGATGTGCATTGTGGAGCCTAGGGTTTCTACAAGTAGTCACAATTAGCCATTGAGAATGAAAACTCTCAATTGGTACGCAATTTTGAGGGTGTGAAAGATCACCTAAATTATTACTGCTATGGGAAGGATATTTCAGTTCTTTCACTTGTGCTTAATTGCTGGTTTGGAGTTTCAACCGAAGTTCCACTTTCATCATATCATCTTCAGCATTTAGCCCCCAACACTTGATCAATCTAGGTTCTTAATTTTAGTTTGTAGTTGTAACAAGTTCTTAGTTGGATTCAGATAGTTAGGGTTTGTCTGTAATGTGCCATGTTGTAATGTTTTAGTGTTGAAAATTGCATATCACATGTAAAAACATTTTTGGTGATCATTGAATGAATACATTGGCACTATTTTACATTAGTTATTTAAGCAGAACAATTTCTTAATTCAGCAATATACTTTCAGCAATGTATTAAATTTAGGGTTTTTTAGTGGCCTGTTGGTAAGGGTCACTACAATGGTATCAGAGTAGTTTCCTGCTAGCCTGATAGGGTTTATGCAACCAATTTAGTTTACAAAAGAACCAACATAACTGAGAATATGGCTGAGAGACATTCTCAGAGCCCACCCAAAACTCTGCATGATGATGAGACTTTACAGCATTAGGAGAGGCTTCTACAGTCAATAGAGGGAAGTACACATGAAATGATGGTTATGATGCAACATTTGATTGGGGAAAATAGGAGAAATAATCATAATAATGACTAGGATGAAAAGAGCATAGGAGGATCACAACATAGGACATGGTCTGGAACAACTGATAGACCCACATGTCCTACATTTAGGGAAGAAACTCCAGCACGCACACCTGATGCTATGGTAACAGATATTGTAGATGAACTCTAACAAGCAAGGAATGAGTGGGATTCATTACCAGGATATGTATAGGATGGATGGACATTTGATAGGTACCTAAACTATAGAGCTGCTAGGCAGAAGTAGGAAGATAAGCATAGTGAGTTGTAATAGATCACCAACAAGTTGGTATTACCCACATTTGATGGCAGTGGAAAAATGACTACTCATGCTTGGATTCATATGGTGGACACTTTCCTATCTCTGAAGACTATGACATAATTTGAAGCACTCAAGTATGCCACTTTACACTTAGATGGGGCAACACACGATTAGTGGACACATGACATGATCACATTGCAACACAATCAGGTAACCACTTATCAAGAGTTTGTGGATAGATTGATAGAATGGTTTGATAAAAAAAAATCTTGAAATTTATTTCTGGGAGTTGTCCTAGTTGAGATAGTCAGGAGGCTTAGAAAAATTTATCAATAACTTCCAGAAACTTGCAGTGATGGTGCCTGACATTTCAGAAAGGAGGCTAGTCATTTTATTCATAGAAGGATTAACTAAACCACTCAAGGGGTGGGTAAAGGCCTTTGATCCTCTTACATTATAGGAAGCCATGAAGAAAGCTCGCAGTATGGAACTTGCAGCTCTAGCAAACCGGTTTAGTTCAAAGGGTTCTTCATCATTTAGAGATAACAAAGAGAAATTCAGCAAGGGTAAAGAGAAGGTTAGTGACTCAAAAGGCAAGCCAGCTGCACCTTGGGATAAGGAAATGCTTAATGACCTGTGTAGGAAGAAGTTGTGCTTCTTTTGCAAACATCCCTATGAGTTTGGTCATGATTGTCCTATGAGGCCTAAGGGCAAGGCTAACTAGGTGATGTGGGCTTATTATGAAGGTTCAGATTTAGACATCTCAGAGCACCATGATGAGGCAGAGGGTGAACAAGAGGTAGATAGTGTTGAGAAAAAAGAGGCTTCATAGCTACGTTTAGAGGAGACACGTCTGTCTAGTATTCAAAGAGAGGGATCTTTTAGATTTTAGGTAGTCTTGGCAGGATAGAAGGTTATTAGTTTGTTGGATATAGGTGCCATGCATAATTTCATTGATGCATTATTTGTGGAGAGGTTTGGGCCAATGGATATACTCTTCATTGTGACAGGATGGTGCAAGATCTACCTTTGTGCTTGAACAACTATGAGTTTAAGGCAAACTATCATGTGGTCAACATGGGTGACATAGACATAGTACTTAGGATGCAGTGGATACATTCTTTGAAGGAGGTTACCTTGAGATTGGAGAATATGGAGATATGATTCATGGTGGATGATAGGACTCATGTGCTGAAGGCTATCTGTAATGGTGATGTCAAGACTATCTCATTTAGGTGGTTGGAGAGATCAGCCAGGCATAATAATTTAGAGTGGGTAGTAATATGCCCTTAATGCCTACCCAGGAGGAGCAACATAAGACTAAATATCATCCAGATATTTAGAAATTGAGAATAAAGTATGAGAAGGTATTCAGTGAGATTCCACTAGGCAGGCTACCAGATAGAGGTATTGAGCACATTATTGAGCTAGAGGAAGGCACTAAGCCTATCATGATCACACCATACCGACACCCAAAATGACTCAAGGATGAGATCAAGAGTACCATCAAGGAGTTGCTAGCTATGGGACACATCTGACCAAGTAAGTCGCCTTTTGCATCTTCTGTTGTTTTGGTAAAAAAGAAGGATGGTACTCTACAGATGTGTATTGATTACAAGGTGTTGAATAAGAGAACTATAAAGAACAAGTATCCCATCCCACACATCAATGAGCTGATAGACAAATTGCATGGGGCTTATTTTTTCACAAAAATTGATTTGAGATCAGGCTATTACTAGATCAAAGTTTGAGAGCAAGATATTGAAAAAACTGCTTTCAGATGTCATTGTGGGCATTTCGAGTTTGTAGTCATGCCTTTTGGTTTGACTAATGCACCTATTACTTTTTAGTCCACTATGAACAAGGTCTTCCACCATTAGTTGAGGAAATTTGTGCTAGTATTCTTATATGATATTTTGATCTATAGTAGGACATGGCAAGAACATTTAGAGCACTTGGAGATAGTATTGAGCATTTTATAGAGGGAGTCCTTGTATGCCAAGGATTCCAAATGTGATTTGGGGATGATAGAACTATTGTATCTTGGACACATCATTAGTGCAGAAGGAGTGTAAATCAATCCTGAAAAGATTCACACTATTGTTGATTGGCCACCACCAGAGAACCTTACATAGTTAAGGGGGTTCCTTGGTCTATGTGGATTCTATCACAAGTTTGTCAATGGCTACTCACAACATGCAACATCCATGATAGATTTACTGAAGAAAGGGGTATTTGTGTGGACTTAGGAGGCACAAGACTATTTTATGTGGTTCAAGGAAATAATGACTACATGGCCAGTGTTAGCATTGCTTGATTTCATGAAGCCATTTGAGCTTCAATGTGATGCTTCTGGAGAGGGAGTTGGTGCTGTACTCATGCAAGACAAGCATCCTATAGCTTATGAGAGTAGGAAACTTAGAGGGCCTAAGAGATCATTCAATATATATGATAAGGAGATGTTGGCCATCATGCATGCCTTGGCCAAATTCAGACAGTATCTTGTGGGCAACAAATTTTGTATTAAAACTGATCATAATAGTTTGAGGCACTTTTTGGGATAGCGGGACCTGAACAATCGTTAGTAGAAGTGGGTGAGTAAGTTATAGGCCTATGATTTTGATATCACCTATGTTAAGGGGACACATAATATTGTTGTAGATGCTTTATCCTGTAGGCCACACCTCACTTCTATGATTCAGGTATCAGAGGACTAGCAACACTTTATTGTAGCAGAATATGCCAGAGACACATGGGCCTCTAATATAGTGGAGGGAAAATTGATTGACACTAGGTACACTCTTGTAGATGATTTTATCATTTACAAGAACAAGATTTACTTAGTCCTAGGATCAAAAGTGAAGCAGTTGATTTTGACAACATTCCATAATTCATGTACAATAGGCCATCCTAGGTATTTCAAGACTTACAGGTTAGTACGAGAGTGGTTCACTTGGAAGGGACTTAAGGTTGATGTTTTGTAGTATGTGCATGAATGTCAAGTTTGCCAGCAGAACAAACAAGAGCACACTTATCTAGCAGGACTCCTACAACCACTTCCTATTCCTTATAGGAAGTGGAAGTGCATCTCTATGGATTTTATCATGAGCTTGCCCAGGGCCCAAGGGCACAATTGTATTTATGTGGTGGTGGATAGGCTAACAAAATATGCTCACTTCTTCCCTATCACTACTACATACTCAATAACTCAGGTGGCAGAGGTCTTCTTCAGGGAGGTTTTTAGATTACATGGTTTGCCTCAGAGCATTGTGAGTGACAAGGACAACCGCTTCATGAGTCACTTTTGGCAGGATATATTTTGGTTGTGTGGAACTGAGCTTACACCTAGCACCAGTTATCACCCACAGACCGATGGTCAAACAGAGATTGTAAAAAAATAGGTGGAAGGGTATTTGAGGAATTATGTGGCAGATCAATAGCGAGCTTGGGTCAGATGGATATATCTCTGTGAGTATTATTACAATCTACATATCATATGACTATACAAATGACACCCTTCATGGCACTTTATGGTTATGAGGCACCTAGTTTCTTAGATTTTTTGTTGGGAGACAGTCGAGTACCCCGTGTAGGTGAACTATTACAAGAAAGTAAGGATATAGTTGCTACTCTCAGAGACAACATTGCTAGAGCTCAGAACCAAAAAAAGTAGCATGCAGACAAGAAGAGGACTGAGCATAGTTTTGAGGTAAATGATATGGTTTACCTCATGTTGCAACCATATAAGCAGTCCACTCTCAAGAAGAGTGGTGCAGAGAAACTCAAGCCAAGCTATTATGGACCATTCAGGATCATCAGGCGAGTTGGTGAGGTGGCTTATGAGTTGGAGCTTCCCATAGATAGTAGAGTTCACAATGTGTTTCATGTATCATGCCTCAAAAAGGCGTTGGGTCATAATGTGATGCCTTCTACAGTATTACCTCCCTTGGATGATGAGGGGAAACTAATCTTAGTGCCAAAATCCATTCTGGATAGTAAAGAGAAGCAGCTTCGCAGGAGAGTAATCAGATAGTATTTGGTTAAGTGGAAAGATTTACCTATTGAAGATGCTACTTGGGAGGGAGAAGTGATTATGCAGCATCCATCATTAAGATTGCTTGAGGCCAAGCAATTTTAGGAGGGGTGGACCTATAATGTCCTTGTTTTTAGAGGAGTTAATTATTTATAAAGTTATCAATAAAAAAAATATATTACAAGATAACTTTATATTTAATTAACTTAATAAAGTGATATATTTTATAAAGTCATTAAATAAAATAATCTTCTAGAGGTTGCTGGAAGAAGCGGAGAAAAAATTAAAAAGGAGGCCGACCTATCGAGAAAAAAAAGAATAAATAGGCATTGAGGGCTCATTGCCTATCATTGAGATTTATTATTGATATTTGTTGATGTGCGTTTTGGAGCCTAGGGTTTTTGAAAGTAGTCACAATTGGCCATTGAGAACAAAAACTCTCAATTGGTACGCAATTTTGAGGGTGTGAAAGATCACTTGAATTATTGCAGCTGTGGGAAGGATATTTCAGTCCTTTCACTTGTGCTTAATTGCTAGTTTGGAGTTTCAAATGGAGTTTCACTTTCATCATATCATCTTTAGCATTAGCCTCCAACACTTGATCAATCTAGGTTCTTCATTTCAGTCTGTAGTTGTAACAAGTTCTTAGTTGGATTCAGATAGTTAGGGTTTGTCTGTAATGTGTCATGTTGTAATGTTTCAGTGCTAAAAATTGCATATCATATGTAAAATTTTTTTTGGTGATCATTGAATGAATACATTGGCACTATTTTACATTAGTTATTTAAGCAGAACAATTTCTTAATTCAGCAATATACTTTCAACAGTGTATTAAATTTAGGGTTTTTTAGTGGCCTGTTGGTAAGGGTCACTACAGTGGTATCAGAGCAGTTTCTTGCCAGCCTGATAGGGTTTATGCAGCCAATTTAGTTTAAAAAAGAACCAACATAACTAAGAATATGGTTGAGAGACATTCTCAAAGCCCACCCAGAACTATGCATGATGATGAGACTTTACAGCATCAGGAGAGGCTTCTACAGTCAATAGAGGCAAGTACACATGCAATGATGGTTATGATGCAATTTTTTTTTGGGGAAAATAGGAGAAATAATCATAATAATGATTAGGATGATAGGAGCATAGTAGGATCACAACATAGGACACAGTCTGGAACAACTGACAGACCCACACATCCTACATTCAGGGAAGAAACTCCAGCATGCACACCTGATGCTATGGTAATAGATATTGTAGATGAACTTCAACAAGTGAGGAATGAGTGGGATTCATTACTAGGATATGTATAGGATGGATGGACATTTGATAGGTACCTTAACTACAGAGTTGCCAGGCAGAAGCAGGCAGATAAACACAGTGAGTTGCAATAGGTCACCAACAAGTTAGTATTACCCACATCCATCTCATAATTTGGCATGTAAATTGAAATAACTAGATGCACATGTTCATACAACATGAAAAAAATAAAACATAACATAGTAAATTTGTTACCCAAAAACCCTCCAATGAGAAGGTAAAATTGGAGTGGGGATGACAATCACACATCTTCACTACTTTAGTTGTAAATTGTATCCAATGAGGGTTACAATTTTTTGATCATAAACTATGATCTACCCTATGAAAGGCTTGCCCTATTAAAGGCTTACAAAGACTATTAAATCTTACCTAGTTAAAGGATTTCAACACCCTATTAGAAGTGTGACTATTTAGAGGACTTCAACTTAAAATTATGTAAAAAGCATTTACAAAAGCCTGCTAGGACTACTTAGTTAAGAGACTTTTACTGATTCACTTGTTAAAATGTTTCAGCCTTGATCATTTGGTTAGCAACTCTCTGCTAGATATCATATCTTCTCTTTGCTAATGTACACATGATCCTCCTAATCAAATGTATCTCTTTTATCCTTTAACTATTCTTCTCTATTCTCTCTAATTGATTTTAAAATTCATAACATGATCACAACCTCCTTAGTCAAGATGAATGCTCTCTCTGTACTTAGCATTTTCCCTTCTCTTCACATTTGCACATTCTAATGATACAAACTCTTTAGGGCTTTCATTCCTTAAGAAGACTTAGGTGAGCTAGGGTTAGGTAGGAATTAATGATTATGATTCACCCATTTTGTCACTTAGAACATCCCTTAAGTCAGCCCAAAAATGGTTTACATAGGAGTTCATGCCATTACAAATAACTATGTCCAAAATTATTCACTTAACACTTGAAAGCTCTGATGCTCTACATCCATTACATCTTCAATGTTATAACTCATCTTTTAAATGACTTAGCATACTTTGTTTAATTTGCATATGAATCACTTGGCATATATGTCTTGTTTGACACTTGAGTGACTTGGCACATACCATCTATTTGACACATACTGGTTCTCGACACTAACTGCATAAATTGTTTGGTATACACTACTTACTCATTACATACAAAGTTCTATTTAAGAAATGACTTAAGTGTTTTATCACTTAGTTGTCAAAACCAATGTGAGATTAACAATCTCCCCCTTTGACATGAGTGGAAAAAACACTTTTGCATGCATATACAATCTAAGTTATGTGCATAACTTAGATAATCTGTATCTTATACAAATTTTGAAAATTTCAAAATCTTGCACAACTGGTAACTTAACTATCATATCTCTCTAAAATTTTATGACTCCCCCTAGGTTGAATGTTCCTTACTATATCTAAATTCTATATAACTCTTGAATGAGTAAATATATTGTGTTGTTGTTGTCCCCTATTTTTGTCTTGAAATTGTGTTCCCCTTATGATCTTGATTCCTCATTTTCTTTCTCATTGCCCCCTTTTTTGACACTTATGTCATCTGGGTGGTCCACTAATAGTATGTTTTTCCAAAAATGTTTTGTGGACCTCCATGATGATCTTTAATGCTACATCCCAATTATTGCACGATACCTCTAGAGATTGACACTGGATATCTAGCTCAACAACAAGGTTAACTAGGCCTTCATGAGTGGAAATATGAGAATCTCTTCATCAATGTGTTAGCAAAGGATAGTTCCTTTTGTAACACTTCCATGTGTGGGGCCAACATGGATTGGATGCTAATCAAGGTAGTAGTAATGTTTGCATCTTTTTAATGTAATGCTGCTAGCTAACCTTGAGTAGACAATAATATCTAAAAATGTGTTTGGCATTGACTAGGAGATAGTTTAAGGTGTTACCAGTAATCTTTAGATCACCCTCTAGTTGGTCAACATGCCTTTGTACTTCTTTAGTGAAAAGATTCACATCACACAACTTTGTGTATAGAGAAAAGATATTCTCCAACACCTTTTTCACATCCTCTTTCTTGGTTGCAAGCTCAACTTGTCGTAGTGCAATGGTACTAGATATCTTTTCAAGTATTTTTTTTCTAAAACTTCTTTTCTGACCATTCTAATAGTTTAGTATTTTAGTCAAGGTCATCATCATTTATCTTATCAATAATATTTACAAGTTGCTTAAGAATAGGTTTATCTTCATTTGTAGCTGGGAGATTGAAAACATTAAGAAATACATCTTTGATGTCATGAAGCACTTGCTTCTACTTATGCTCCCTTTTTGACAACTCTTGGTGTTTCTTCGTATGAAGAGCTTCATGCAGAATGTTCATCTTCTCAATAGTGATTTTGGATTGGTGTATGTGTTCCAATGCTTGCTTGCACGACTACTAAGAGACCTAGCTTGTCTCTTCTAAGAACCTAGTTTCCTTTAGGTCCTAATTTTCTTAGTTGATTAACTAAGTCCAATTCCAAATCTTCTTAAAGATTTCTTAACTATTGTGCTTAACCTTGAAAGGCTAATAGCTTTAGATAATACAATCCTTCACCTTCACTTAGAAAGCTTGAAGTGCTTCTTTCTCACAAACTCCACTCTTCATTGCATAGGTATCCATCATCATGAAAAAATTCCATTTTCCTCCTCTTAGATCCATTTGGAGAGATCTTCAAGTCTTTTTCCTATCGATTTCAAGATTTAGTCTCTATGAATCCTAGTTCCAATTAGCCCTTAAGAATGACCTTTTCCACTTTGTTTCTAAAACTTCCTAAACAACTTGTAAATCTAATCCCAAAATCTAGTACACTTTTGGATTTCCTAAAATATTCTATAGGTTTTAGGGTTTGACAACCTATGTACACTAGCTTCCTATGAAGTAGGGCAAATAGGGCAGATAGGCCTACTTTCTAGGACTAACTATAATCTTGTGGAAAAATTGTTCAAAACTTGATCTAATGGATTGTTTCTCAATCCTCACAACATATTATAATATGATAAAATCCCACTTGGAATTGTACCTTTTCTGTATAGTACCTCTACACCCTACAAAAAATCTTCTCTTTCTTCTATCCTAAACCTCTAATCGAGCTCTGTCTGTTCACCTAGGGCTTAGTAGTAAAAATAGCTCCCCAAAATTACATGAATTATAATCCTAAAAATATATACACTAATGACTCCCCTAGCATTTCTATCTACTCTTAGGTATTTCCCATCGCTATATTTTATGGGGGAGCCATAACTACATATAATAGTAAGCACAAAACTAGTAAGGTCTCTAAAACAAGAACAATTTATTCAAGACTCTATAACTACTCAATCAACTTGCCTATCAAAAGATAAACTCTCAAAACTAATCAAAGAACACTATTAAATTATTAGATGGAGTCTTTCAATCCACTTCAAGGCACTGTCACTATTAAAACTTGAGAATTGGCTATAATACTATTGCAAAGCTCTATTCTACCCTCAAAACTATTACAATGCTTACCCCCTCTTCTATAAGATTTGAGTCTTGGATAATATTAGATTCTATCTCCATCTTTCTAGGGCATGTTGGTCGATCTCCCACTCCCTATCCATAAGGGAATCTAAGGTAACTAAGTTGCATGCAACATTTTCAATAATTGCAAATGTTGTCATGGCAACTTCTTGAAAATATTTGGCATCTTTCTTAATTGCCATCATCCTATTTCTTAGGACTACTAACCTCCAACATTTCAAAGATTGAAAACCATTAATGACCCTATGGCATCTTTACAACATCATAATATGTTTAGAACACATTTATGACTCTAACCTCAACTTAAGATTCTAACATAGAAAATTAATCAGCGACTAACATTGGCTATTTGTGTGACCTTAGTCTTAGTGACTAACTCACTTAGCCTAGATAGAAAATGATCTTCTAAGGTCTTAAAATAGCCTAATATACTCTTCTTGACTTGGTTAGAGTAAAAAATGAGCCAAAATACTAGACATGGAGAGGTTAGCCTAGGTGTGCTCTTGCACCATGGATAGATCAAACTTTGGAAGTTAAATCACCTTATCAAGCTTACATCTATGTATGATATATCTTTTGAGCTTCTTGACATCTTTGCACTTGGGCCTAGATATTTACAATGATGTGGCTTGAGTGCTCAACCATTGAAGAACTTGACTACTGGTAGGAGTCACAAAAATTGGTAAGGTAATCAGAGTCTGGATAACAATTTGTTCATCTAGAGTAGTAGTCACCTTCAACTCTTTAGGCTTGTTCATCTGACTATCCTCTTCCTACTCTTCACCTTGTGTCTATGGTGTAGGCACATGAATTTCTTCCTAACCTAATCTAGTTTCTATTCCATCTTTCTCAACTGTTATTAAGTATTTCTTGTGAGAAATGAATTGCACAAGAGGTAATGCAACTAATGTTGTAACAACACCTTGCTATTCAGTGCTTGCACTCTGTGTTTCTACAATTTTTACCTCTAGGGTTACACTAGATGTATCAATTTTCTTCTCCCTTACTCCTGCCATATCTGCCTTTTCAATTTCATCAGTTCTCACCAATACAGGATTTGTGCATAACTATGCTGCCATGGTGGAAATCTTTGATATCTTCTATAAATCATCCTTAGTCAAAGGATTGATGTTTTGAGAAGAATTGATAGGAACATTCTTTATTTTTATTGAATCCTACTGACTCACTTGGTCCACATGTGGAGGACTAGTAGTTGACATTTGTACCTTAGGTACACTTTAGTTATCTTGTTACTCTTCTTCAGTTGTAGCCTCTTCTTTTGTTGCTTCCTCAGTGTCTTCCACATGACCATCTTTGATTGACTCTTCTTTGTAGTCTCTACTACTTTTTCTGTTGTCTCTTTCTCACCTTTCTTAGGATCTTGCAATGCTTGCTCAACTTTATTTATTATTTTTGGAGTGGGTAATTTATAAATGGATCTCCAAATATTTAAACTTTTGGTTACCACATCCTCAATTTTCTTGTTTAGTATATGGAAAGCTCTATATTTGGGGGTAAATTTTGTTTTGTACTTTTCCATAGCCTTGGTGATCATTCCATACTGCACCTATGTTCTTCTCAAATAATCTCTTTTGACTCACTTTACATGCTTTTGGATCGGTCTAGGGTAGGATACCTTGCCACTCGATTAATGATCCTTTTGGTGATCTTAGTGGGTCCATCTTCTAGCCAAATGAAGTTTTCATGTATTCTACTAAGCACAATCTTGATTCATCTAGTCTTGGATACATTAAAGAAATCTAGGGCATGGGTCAACCCTTTCCTTTCTGCAATTTTATTCTCTTCCCTTAAAAATCCATTATCACAAAGTTGACTGTATAATTCCCTAATATCCATGTCACCTATACTTCCAAATTTTCATGTGCAATAATACCTAACATCCTAAATCATTGAGACTTTTGGTGGTATCATTAATTGTGCACCAGATAGGTCTCCTTTGTATAAAATTTTAGATATTCCCTGGAAAGGTGGTTGTCTAACCTCATTACTAATTAATTTTATATTCAACAATTCATTTCCCTCTTTTTTAACTTTTTCATAATAGCTTGCTATCATATTTGATACCTAGGGTTCACAAAAATTGAAACAATGAAACTCGACACTAGTGAAATACCTTTCCAATTTGATGAATGTGTCAAGTTGTAGTTGAATTTGGCTTGCAAATGCAAGAATCTCCTATTGAAATTAATCTTTATGCTCTCTTTGATCTCAAATGAATGCAAATGAGTGGATAAACAACTATATAACCCTTAAAATTTTGCAATAAATGCTTAATGCTTACAAAACTGTAAGCTTAGTCAATATAGGGTTTCCAACTAACTCAACTTACACATGACTTCCACTTTTCTTAGTTCACATAGCATGCTCAACCAATACCACCATACCTTAGTAGCTTGACATCAATTGAAATTTCATTCATGCTCGACACTAACTATGAAATCTTTCATGCTTGGCAACAACATGAAAACTAACAAAACTAAAGATTTCTTCTAGGCTCTAACTATTCCATTGCTTCTTAATTCATGCATATGTAATATTTTCAAAACTTAGATTCTTGGAACTAATATGAAATATATAATTGAGATATTAGTCCCACACATACCTTTTGATTGCCTAGTTGGTGGTGATGTGATCACATGATCCATTAGATGAAGTGACCTCATATGAACTTGATGTGTTGCAATCTTCCTTTCACTTCCATGTCTTATTCATCTACACTTTGACTTTCTCAACATCAACCTTCTCTTTGCCTTTATTAAATCCATTTCTTGGTGCTTTCACCTTGTTGGACAATTTCCCATTGATATGACTAGTCTTCAAACAACTAAAGCATGCAATTCGACTCAACCATCTACTGCATCACTTTTGAAATGTGTTCTAATGAAATTATTAGTAACATGTCCATACTCTTGACATTAGTGAAAATTTTACCTTGTATTGTAATCCCAATTGTAGGATTTTCTATTGCGTTGTACCTTTTTCTACTTGTTTGGTGTCCACTTGGCATTAGATCTTCATTCATGTGCTTTATGTCCATATCTCAGACAATTGTGGAAATATCCTTCAAATCTTTGTGTTCTTAAGGTCTTGGTCCTACATTCATGTGCCTAATGTCCTTTTTTGTTGCACTTATGACAATAACCCTTGAATTTTTGCTTAGGGTTCAAATTTACATTATTTCCCCTACAAATATTTGTTGTATGACCTAGCTTTCCACAATTATGACAAGTGGGTTTGTAGTTCTTCCCTTTGTGGTTTCTTTGTCACCACTTTTATATTATTCTCCTCCCTCAGTGCTGGTATATCCCAATCTAGTAGTATCATCGGTAGATCTAGGAGATCTTATCAGTTTCTCAAAGTATTTGATGGAATTATTGGGTTTGTTGAAACTTTCAACAAATTCCTTTTCTCTTTTTAGATCATTCCTTAGTTGTTCATTATGTAACTTCAGGGTTATGATCTCAATGTCCTTTCAATTCAACTCATGATTGGAACTCATCATTTGATTCATTGTTTCTAGTTGCATGTGAGAAATCCTATTTACCTCTGATGTTTTTTCTTCCAGTCTGCTAGTCAATGTCCTTTTTTCATCTTTTATCATGACTTTGTCTTCCTCAACTTTCTTTTTCTGCTCAGTCACCTCACATAGAAATACTTATGGGACTTCTTGTTCTATCTTAATACTTTTAACCTCTTTACTTAGGGGACCATTCTTTTCCATCAGATCTGCAATTGCTACATCAAACTCACTTGAGTTTCCATCTGCAAACAATTCAATAGTGTCTTCTTCTTTTTAATGTGTGTTATTTTATCTCTTTTCTTCTCTTAAATGAGCACTTCAACTCATCTTTTTCTTTGTTGAGTTGGTGTAGGGAGAGTTAGATTTTAATCTTCTAGTTCTAAATAGTCTTTCCTAGGTTGTGGACTTCCATCTTCACGAACTTTCTCGAAACCTGCAAAGCTTTCCTTTCCAGAGAACAAGGCTCTAATACCAATTATTAGAATTGACAATGGGAAAGTAAACTCTAAGATGGGGGGGGGGGAGGGTGAATCAACACTTTGAAACTTTAACCATAAAATGTTCACCACATATCCATCTCATAATTTGGCATACAAATTGAAATAACTAGGTACACATGTTCATACATAGCATGAAGCAAATAACACATAACCTAGTAAATTTGTTAACTAGAAACCTTCCAATGAGAAGGTAAAACTAGAGTGGGGGTGACACCCATAAATATTTGCTATTGTAGTTGTAAAGTGTGTCCAATTAAGGTTACAATTGTTTGATAATAAACTATGATCTACTATATGAAAGATCTACCCTGTGAAAGGCTTACAAAGACTGTTACATCTTACCCTATTAAAGGATTTCAACACCCTGTTAGAAGTGTGTCTTGTTAGAGGACTTCATCTTACAATTAAATAAGTACCCTATTAAAGGATTTACAAAAGCCTGCTAGGACTACACAATTAAGAAATTTTGACTGATTCACATATTAGAATGTTTCAACCTTGATCCTTAAGTTAGCACCTCTCTGCTAGATATTAGATCTTCTCTTTCCTAATGTATACTTGATCCTCCTAATCAGATGTATCTCTTATGTCCTTTAAGTGTTTTGCTCTATTCTCTTTAACAAATTCTACAATTCATAATATGATGACAACCTCCTTATCACTATGAATGCTTTCTTTATACTTAGCATTCACCCTTTAGTTCTCATCTGCATATTCTGATGATACAAACTCTTTAGGGTTTTCCTTCCTTAAGAAGACTTAGGTGAGCTAAGGTTAGGTAGGAATCAATGGTTGTGATTCACCCATTTTGTTGCCTAGAACATCCCTTTTTCTAATTGGTTGCATGCATTGCATAGGGATTCATAATATATACTTGTATAAATATTCTAGAATCATAAAACAATCCTTAAGTCATCCCAAAAATGGTTTACATAGGAGTTTGTGACATTACAAACAACTATGTCCAAAATTGTTCACTTGACACTTGAAAGGTCTGATGCTTGACATCCATTACATCTTCAATGTTGAAACTCATCTCTTGAATGACTTAACATACTCTATTTACTCAACATATGAATCACTCAGCATAAATGTCTTGTTTAGCACTTGAGTGACTTAGTACAGACTATCTGCTCAATACATATTGGTGCTTAGTACTAATTACATATATTGCTCCACATACACTACTTAATCATCATATACAAAATTCTATTTAATAAATGACAAGTGTGTTTTCACTTAGTTGTCAAAACTAATCTAATATTAACAGATGTAATGCTCCACTCAAAAACCCAAGAGAAATAACCTATCATGATTTAGTTTTTACTATTTAAAAAAAGAAGAAGTTTAAACAATATAAAATTAACAATCTTGAAGTAATATAAAAATACACAACATTCACACAAATGCAATTACAATATAGATTTCATTCCTAAAGGGTTCCTTCACATTGAGTCATGTTTAAGAAAGTTTTATTAACAAGTTTAAGTCTCAATTACAATATCCATAATCATAAAATGATACATAATCTCATATACACATACATAAAATAAATGATATGATAGAGTACATTAAGATAAAAATATCCACTTCTCATGTCATAGGATATGTAACAATAAATACAAGTACATCAATATACAATACAATATCTCGTAAGATCTCAAACAAGATGATACATAGATACATCAAATGAACAGAAGTCTCCAAGATAAGAATAAGAATGATAATGGTACAAATGTATTAACAAGTATCTAATATTTATCAATTTGAAGGGGACCCAAATGGTAATAAGACACTATCTCCTATCAACAAGCATCTAACATTTGTCAATCTGAAGGGGACCGAAATGGTAAGAAGACACTATCTCCTATTTGCATGGTCACCTTATAATAAGACTCCTACTCCTATCATACATGAGAGATAATGTACACCACACATAGATAATAAAATCATAAAAAAAATCCTAGATAAGAAATCTAAGAAGTCAAATCTACCTCAAGGGAAACACAAATTATAGATAAAGAAAAAAATAACTAAAGTTGAAAAGGCACTCATCCAAACCAGCATCACATATCAAAATCAACAAGAGATACCAAGTACAAATCAAATATCAAAACAAAAAAGATATAACCACCTCCAAATCAATGTCAAGTGTCACTAGCACAATAAACAACATATACCAACTATCATCAATAAAAGTAAACCATCAATCACTAACTCCAACAATTTAAACACCACCAATGAATAACTGACATCCAATCAATTAATGATAATTGACATCAAATCAATAAATAATAAATCACAATAAATACATCACTGAAATTAATATCCAACATGTACACCAGTAGAGAAAAATCTATATAAAGAAAACATGAAGGAGACCCAGGCTACATATTATGGAGTGTCATCACATGAGCCAACTATAAGGTTACCATAGCAGTCTCTTAGGACCCCAACCCCCTAGTGAATCTACGCAAAACCAAAATACCCTCTCTTGAAGATGAGGAAATTAGTCATACCTCTCAAGATATCATCCCCTTTTCATCCTTAGCCTACACACACACTCAAGGGATGGATGAGGGAAATCTCTAACTTATCTTTTTAAATTTATCTGAAGGCATAGAGGATGAAAGTATTTTAATTACTATGTTATTACTTGTAACACAACTTACAACAAGTTACCCTGGTAACTACTTTGGGCTCCAACCCCCTTTGTAAGCCACTCCCATAGACATGCACCTAGACTACCTTCCTAAAATTCACAAATCACAATTGTGTCTCACAAAACAAAAGTAATATTGATAGAATTTGGTTCTTTAACAAGCAACCTGAAAATAATATTGGTTCTCAAAAATCAAGTTCTCATAAATACTCATCAAAAGATATCTCATAAAATAAATCTCAATTTAAGTCATAAATTAAATCATGACATCTAGTAAAATAATCATGAAAAAAATGTCGAAAGCGCATGTAGTGCACATCCTAACTTGGCCAACTAAACAATCCACAAAGAAAAACCATTATAAAAATTAACATCACTAGATTATAAATAGACTATTTAAGAAAACACATAGTTTCAGCCATATGATTTAATTCCATAAATTTTGCTTATTTAGTTTGAGCCATAAAGATGTCTTTAAAAATGAAGTAAGAATATACATGTTAATATAAATTGTTATGCTAATATACTTATTTAAATTAATAAGTATTTGAATGTCAAATCTCATTGTGCATATAATATATCATGCAATATTACCATTTTATTAATTTAAATAATCTTAAATCATAAATAATTTAATTAATAACATAAAAATATATTATTAGATTAAATATTAATATAAATTTAATTTCTAAAATATTAATTTGACTTCTATTTAAGTACAATATTAGTATCTAGTTTTCTTTTAATTCATGATGTAACTACAAATAACTAAAACTTGAAGCTATAATTTTAATTAATTTATCTACAATTTCTCTCATAATATTAAATATTCATAACTAGATAATTATATAGTGAACTCCACTATAACTTCTCTTAAAATATAACTAAATCATAATTATAGATTTTCTAATTTTAATTGCACTTGCATTCATAAATATATAATAAGTTATATCCCACTCAGAGATTTAAAAGTAATTGATATTAAAAACCCAATTATAAGAAAATAAATAACATTTATTTATTTAAATTTTAAAATAAATAAATAATATTTAAAAAATAAATTAATTTTTTTCTAAAATTAATAATTAATCATATTTTTTAATACATAAATCTGAAAGTTAAATTAAATTTTTATAAAATAAAAATAATCATACAATTAATATTTTCACATGCCTTTGTTCTCTCAAATCATGCAACCATACTATTTCTATCTTTAGTATATTTATTTTCACGTGCATGCATAAGTTTAGTTACAACATGCTTTTCTTTCAATTAATCTTTTGCTTTTCCAATAAATTTTACAACCAACTTATATTTTAGATATAATAAGAATATTTATCTTTATTTAGAAAATTCATGATAATCACATAACAAATTTAAAGTTGAAACCTTAGCTGTATAATTTGTTGTTTCCTTCCAATTTTTTATAATCGAATTTTCCTTTTATTAGAAAGGATTTTAAAATAATACATTGATAATTTTTTTTCTATATTTTTCTACAATTTTCCCTAGTCAAGTTTTCTTGATTAATAAGTGTTCTATAAAAAATTCAATTGGCAATTTTTAAAGAAAAATATTGATTCGTTGTTTTTTAAATTCATTGCAATTTCTCATACCAATTTCCATATTTATATTTCTTGATCTAAATATCAATACAATAAATCAACCATTCAATTTGCATGCACCTAGAAAGACACAAATCAAACAAATCTTTTCAAATGAAGTATGCTATTAGGGGTATGAAACCCCACCTCATGCTGATGCTAACAATCTAGCAACTGGGTGAAATACCTTGCTAAAAAATGAAGCCCTTGAAAACTTCCAAAATTTGTTTTGCTCAAAATCTCAAAAATTTCTCCACCAAAAACCTCTATGTAGAAATGAGCTTGAATCTCTTAATAAAGAGTTTAATTCTACTTAGAGTTTTTGATTTTCGAACATGCAAAGGCCTCTCCTTAAGATAAACTTTTGTTATTTAATCCTTTCATGCACACTTAAAGAATGTTTTGAGTAAAATTATTTTCTTTTCCTCCAGCTTCACTTTATTAATTAGTGTATACTATTTAAAACACATTTTATTTTTAGATTAAGGTAAAAACAATTTTTGAAGGGACCCAAAACCTTTTACAAAAAAAAGAAGATGTTCAAATAAGCACAACCAGGTTTTACAAGGACTTGAAACCTGCAGTATGAAAGTTACAAAACTAGGTTTTACAAGGACTTGAAACCACAAAGAAGGACTAGAAAAAAAAACCAAGTTTTACAAGGACCTGGAGCCTAGAGTTTAAACAAAATGAAGAAAAACCAGTTAAGAAACCCAAACCAGAGATCAATTACCACAACCACCACCAACAACTATTGCAACTCCTCGATCATTTTCACCACCTCCTTGCCTGCCTCCATAGTGTTTTGGATAATGTCAGCAGTAGAGAATCTAGATCCCCCAATTGCCTCAGCCACCTTCTTCCTTGAACTCAGTCTTGTTTACTAGGAGACATGATTTCCTCATTATTTATCTTACCTAAGTTGGCAACAGCCACACAAATGCTTGAAGTGACTTGTTCCATCTTGTTACCACTCTCTCTAATCAAAAGATGGATCTCATGTTCATATTCCTTTAGCTTCTTTGGGATATTGCCAACCTAAACTTCTAGCTAGATGATCTTAGCCTGGTTAGTTTCCTGGTCCTATTGCATCTTCCCCATTCTTTTTTTCAAATTCATTAACTCATTGTACATCCAGGAATCACCTTTGAGAGAGGAGTCTACCTTGAGCTTAGCAGTGTGAGGGAAAGAAAGCATAGCACCCTTACTAGTTGAGTCATCCTTGTCCTTCCCCTAATCTTCCTCCATAAGCATAACACCCTTACCACTTAGGTCATCCTTCTCCTTCCCCGTATCTTCCTCCAAATTTTCCTCCCTACTTTTTGGGGTTGCTTAGAATAGTTTTTATCCTCTTCTCCAATATTTTTTGACCATATATTTTTGTCATAACTTTCCTTAGCCTCATCTTTTCCAAGCTTACCTTTGCTGCCAAGGTAACCCTCTAGGTTTGAACTAAAGTCCCCCATATCCATATTCTCCTCATTCTCCATATTCATTTCATCATTTTTATCTAAATTTTTAGACTCAGTAATTTTCTCAACATTTTTTTGAGGTGTGTCCAGCTTCAATTAAAGCGCATTTTATTATTTAAATTAATAACAATAATTAAAGATCACTATTTAAATGCAACTCTAATTTAATCATTATTAATTAAATATTTATAATAAAGTAATTTTTTTTTATTGATAAGAGGCTGAAGCCAAGATTGATTATAATGTGTTTCGAATAATTAAAAAAAAAATTCATTTAACTCAAGTAGATTTGAACTTAATACCTCCCATATAAGAGGTTCATAATTTACCATTATGGTGTAGGCTCTTGCCTTGTAATAAAACAATATTAAATCTTTAATCTTTTTATCTTCTAATTCTCTTTTTATCCAACTTCTTAAAATAGACTTTAAATCTTTCAAACTGAAGCACATATTTAATTAATTAAATATCATCATATTCTAATTTCTCTTTAACCAATTTTCTAAATTAGACTTCTAAATTAAGTCTTTTAAATTAAAGCATATATTTAGTTAGTTTTTAATTAATTAAATATTTTAATATTTTAATATTTTCTTTTTAATCAAATAATATTTAATAGTCTCAATATTAAATGTGTTGGCCTGGTTTTTTATGTATTAAAAAAATTCTAAAATATTTTAGTGAAAATATAGTTTACCCATTAGAAATTAGGGTTATGTGCTTTTGAATCCTTGTTGGCCCTAGAAAAATCCCTAATTTGGTGTCTTTTTCCAATTTTTGGGTTTTCCCTAAAATCCCTAAGCTAGGTTTACATAAAAAAGACACAGGAATTTCTAGAAAGCCTTTTACAAACTTCTTTTTATAACTTTTCCCATGTACTTTTCAAATTTGTTTGCGTTACCTTACTTTACCCTATGTCCTATTTTGAAATTGTAACCCAAGATTTTATTATAATTTTTTAACCTTATGAGGGTTACATTCTATGTGCAAAAAATAACCAAGTCACGATAGCCCTTAATCTTCCTTAAGATCAAGGGTCGTTGCTATTTTGTCTTAGAAAGTTGCAAGGTTTTTATCCTTGGTGATATAACGACGAAGCAACATCTGTTTGCGAGACCTAGTAAATTGCAAGGCTTCAAAACAGGATCATTGCTATAGTTCAGATGATAGATCAACAAATGTCACCTTATTGCCAAAGAAAGTTGCTTATTATGTATCTTTGGAAACATAGCAACATGAAGACATGTGGAATGTGGTGGGACCAAGCCTCACAAGAAGTTGCTGTAGGTTTTAGTCATAAATGATTTGTAGCTATCAGAATTGCATTTGCCACAGAGATAAACCTTATGAAGAAAAGGTGTTTTGTCAAGACCGTTAGATCCTTTCAAGATCGATGGATGTCACTTTGTCACCAAGGAAAGTAGCATGTTTTTTCTTCTTGGTGACATAGCAACAATACAACACATGTCTGGTGGGCCCATCTTAGTTGTAATATAGTTTCTTTGTTCCTTATATCAAATTGAAAGTTAATCAATGGATGTCACTATGTCATTATCTAGAGTTAAAAGGTCTTTACTATTGGAAACATAGTGACAAGATGACATGTACCATGGTGGCCCACTTTCAAAGGAATTTTGAAGTATCATCCTTGATTTTCAAATGCATGAAAGATCAAAGGCTATCATTATGTCACTAATAAGAACTACTCATCCTTTATCCATAGCAACATAACTACAAATTGACACATGTCTGGTGATATAGATGAGTGATATACAAGTTTCTAGTGAGGTGGAGAAAGGTATATGTGTCAAGTTTCAATTGGGTTGAGTGCTAGGTCAGAAGGTTGAAGCTAAGTCAAATTTCTTTTTATTTCCTAATTGTTAGATTTTTGTGAATCACGGCCTATTTTTAAACCCAAAAGGGAATGCCACTTCATTTCTTCTTAGAATCTATTTATGGGAATTAAAAGCTTCTCATGAGAACTGATATACAGATCTAATTAACAGTATCAAGATTTTCTATGAATAGATTTTTTGAAATCCTGGAGCCTAGAAAGTGTTAAAAAACCTATTATTTCACTTTGCTAAGCCATGATTGTTTCTGTATCAACAATCCATTGCAATGTTTAGAGAAGAAGTGAAAAGGCCAAGTATGTATCTTCCTTCGCATATCAATAAGAGTTTTGGTATTTTCCTCATTCTTGTTCATTATGCCTCCAAACAAGATTTTTTCTGGGAAGGTTGATTATGGTAGTAGAAATATTCATGATGATTTCTTAGAACAATTAAATGAATCTACCAATGGGTTTGACCAAATAAAAAGGTTAGTCCTCATAAACCCTAGGTTGCAAGTTGCAAATTGCAAATAATTTATATGGAAAAGGGAATTGGACTTGGGATACGGTAACATCTAAAATTGGATCACAATTATCCAAAACGTGGTTTTCAGAGAGAAAGTTGTTCACCCACCATGGAAAAAATGGAATTTTGACTTAGGAAAATTGGTAGTTCATAGAATTTTCATGGATTAAGACCTCCTCACTACTATATCCTGAAATTATGATCCAATAGATAGGATGGTGAGAGGGTTAAATGGATAATTTTTGGTGAAGATTACTACTGAAGAAATTTGGGAAGTTTTTGGGATGGATCCTATTTTAGAATATCATGAGGTCATTGATTTTCAGGATTTGGAAAAGGAATATCTATCTCACAAAGATCAGATTAGATAAGGGGCATTGAGAGGACATTTAGCCACAATTGGGAATCTAACATTTTTCAAATCCTCAATCAAGGAACCTTTTAAGAAATAAATTTTCAATTCTAGAGCTATAGACATATACATGACTTTGTGTAAGGTTTTTAGTGATGATAAGCAAGAGTTTATGCCCATAGAACTCATGTATACGATGACACAATTCTCATCCTATGGGATTGATATTGTTTTATATTTTACTTCATTAATAGATTAAGAAATTTATATTGGTCTGATAGGGATTGCAAAAGGGAAAATTGAGAAGACCTTTATATTTTACTCTTTGTTGATGCACATGTTTTTGTATAAGGGAGTTACATATTTTGAGAAAGAAATGGTGTTAACAAGAGAGCATGGTGGAGAGTCTCTACTAGTCCAATTATAGAGTGCAAACATGACTTGGGATGTAGAGGAGGCCAATTTTGTAAGATTTGATAGGTATTTTGCATCTAAGTTGAGAAGCCTATAATTGAAAGATAATCCTAGGATACCTAAAGCATTGTTAGATTTCATTAGGCCTATGGAAAACCCTAGCAATCTAAAGGCTTCACACAATTGGGTAGATATAATACCATATCTAGTGTTAATAGTCTTTAGGGTAATTTCAAGGAACTCCACATGTGCTCCCTTACCAAGTACCTCTTAAGGTAGGGCTAGATAAGATGTTATGGCAGATTGGTGGTTTGGAGGAGAGAGAATTAACTGGTAGGTCAAGGGGCTCATCAATTTATAATTACAAAGACTAGCTAGTTATTCTTTAATAAAGTTTTAAACCCATACAAAATGGAAGTCTCCCATTCTATATTTAATGATAGTGAGGGATTTTTGAAATATTCAGATAGAGGGCTAGGACTAGTGCTCACAAGCATCAATTCTATTTACTTGGGGATGTAATAAGGAATGAATTTTGCCTCTAAGAATAAGAAATCAAGAAAGAAAAGTGGAGAGTCTATTCTAGGGTTTTGGAATTCATTAATCATTTTGAATGGGATTATATTCCATTAGTAGATGCAAAGACATCAGCAGATAGAGTGAACAAATTAATGATGACCTTCTCAGAGATCATGGATGCAATGAATGAAAATAAGGCTCTTCTTATAAATAATTATCTTGATAAAGAAATGGATTTAATGAAGAGGTATGGTTATAGCATAATCAAGAACATAGAGCATGAAACTAATAAAGAAAATTAGGTGGTTGGGTCAACTAGTACTACTTTGACAAGAGGATTCCAATTAGGATAAAATCCTGAACAACCAAGGCATAAGAGGTAGAAGATAGAAGAGAAGTAGGTGTCATAAGCAAAAGATTACACACCTTCTCAATCTCCTCTACATGTAGGAGAAGAACAACTCATTGGAGAGAAAATTGAGCAAACTGGGTCTCAAGGGGGAGTATTCATTACTGGTACAAAGTTGGAAGAAGGGAATCCGCAAGAACCTCCTATGCCCAACCTTGAATTGACTATGGAAGATTTCAAAGGTAAAGAGTTAGATCTTGTGGTATAATAGGCTAGCCATGAATTTCTATCATATGATAACTTTGTGAAATCAAGGGCTTTCTACCAATATGCAAGATTTTGAAGAAATATGTAATAATAGAAAGGCTAAATAACTAGAGAAGGAAGATACAATTATACGAGATGAAATAAAGCATGAAATCATGCAAGAATTTAAAAATTTGACTCCTGAAGGAAGAAGGATGATCAAATCATTTGGAGTTCTACTTTTTCCGAATTGGGATATTGCATATGCAATGGTTTTTAACACTATCACCGAGAAATTGAATGTTGAGGAGAAAATGAAAAAAGGACTTGAAGGTGCCAAGTTTAGAGAAGACCATACTACTCTAGTAATCTAGTCTCTAAAAAAAGGATCTAGAGCCAACTTTTCTCAATCTAATGATACTAAATTAAGGGGCAACTTGATTGTCAAAAGAGTAGAAGACACTCCTCATGATGAGGTAGTAGAATTTAATCTTGAAACAACTACCCTTACTTTAGCCACTTCCAAGAAAGAGAAAAGATATATGCTAGAATCGCAAGAGAAATATGAGTAGGTCCTAGAGGACTATAATAGGGAAATCCAGAAGAGGATTGAACTTGAGAATAAAATAGTAGGACACAAAGGACAAATAAGTAAACCTAAGATTACTTATCATCCTTGTCCTCCAATTGCACCTTTCAATACAACTCCCCTTATAGAAATACCAGCTACCCTAGAGGGACTCTAATTATATACAACTAAAGAGTTTGAGGAAGAAAATAACAAATTATGGGCCATACATATGGAGATGGATGTTCAGTATGAAGATAAGATAAGAAATATAATTATATATCTGGTAGATAGGATAGGATGGCTTGCATTTTATGCACTTCAAAATCAATGGATATATGGAATAAGCTAAAAAATAACAAGGCCACTTTGAAGCCAATTGTGGAAAAATGGAATAGTAGGGATAGTGATGTCACTATTTTATGCTATTGAATCATTAGTCCTTCTTGTAAGCAAGTAGAGAAAACTTGTGATATGACTAATGGACTCTTTGATTTTGATAATAAGAGAATTATGCTCTAGAGGAGAATTATAAATTATTTTTCAAAATATCTTGGTGAAATTTTTAAGCTTTATCCTCATGCACTTAAGTCCACAGATAAATTGAAAGATAAAGAAGAATGGGCCAAGGAATTCGATGACTTGATATGCATAAGAATAAATAAGGTTATAAATGAAAATGACCACATATGGTTTGATAAGAAAATTGAGGAAGTTGTGAAGGTATGAATATTCTTTGATTCTTTTAAAAAGGATTTTCTAAAATTGAGAAGTTAGGAGAAGAAATATTAAAGAAGCAACAAGAAATTTTGAAATTTAATTGGCTAGATGACTCACTTTTCAACAAGTGGATGGTAGATCTTGCTAAAGACAATTAGTTAATATCTAAGGAAACTGATGAATATGGTGTGGACCCTAAAAAATTTAAGATAATTGATGCACCAACTAAGATAGAAGAAAGGAAAGAAGAGCAACCAACTACAGTAATAGATATGGAAATTCAAACTAGCAACTTAACAAGAGAGCAACCATTTGTAACTATTGATTTGATAGTTCAATTTGATGATCTAGATGGAGAGCCATGAGTCACAATTAATTTTTAGATATTAGAACATGACTCACCACATACAAATAAAATGGTCCCATATTTAGAAGAACAAAAATTGCATCTAGACTAATCATCAAGTGAAACTCCTCAACAAGAAGAAGTTGCAATATAAATGGCCCTACAACAAGAAGATTCATGATAGAGAAATTCTATTACAATAAAACAAGGGAGCACACAATTTTGTCTTATTCTAACAATTTTTTTGAATTTTTTTTTTTTTGTCTTAAGGACAACTTTCTTTCTTCTCTAAGCCTAAAGCTTGTTTCATCTCATGCTATATAAAAAAGATCCCAAGACTAGAGAAAGGGTACAAATTTTGTATAATTTAAGTCTTATGATATTTTTGTAGTCTGTCCAATAGTCTCTATGTGAATTTTATGATGTGTTCATCTTTGCATATCTATGGATAATTAGAACATGGAAGGATTAGGTGTTTAATCTTGAGTTATTTTAAACTTTATGCCAGTAATGTATATATTCAAGGAAAATAAATACAAAGGGCAGGTTCTACAAATATTTGTGTCTCTAAATTTTGTCTCCTATTTCATATATTTGAAGATTTGAGAATGAATGAATAATGTTCTTTCATTTTAATGTAGCTTGGATGGGTTGTATGTTTGTTCATTGATTTCTCTTAATCCAAGGAATTAAATAAATGCTTTCATTGAATTGATAGGTTTTCTAGGTGTGTGTGAGGATATTCATAAGAAGAAAATTTAGAGTTAACTACTGATAGTTTCAATTGTAATGCAATTGAATAGATCAAGTTTTACTGGTGTGATTTTCTCTGTACAAATGGACAAGGCACTGATAACCAATTAGGATGCAAAATATTTTCATGGGGTTACATAGAGCACAAATATAAATCAAACCAATCTTTACTTTATTGTATGAAGACTTAAACTGTTGGTCAACACTTATTTGCATTAATCCCTTGTATGTCATTTTTAGCTATGTTATCAAGGATTATTTGTAAAGTATAGAAGAATTGTGACCATTTTCTACTATACATGATAGAAGTTAGTTAGAAAGATGATGTGAATAAGTATATGTTGAAGTCAAGAACCATAAACTAGTTATATATCCATATATCCCTCAGGTGCATCCACCTTGGTTTTGTAGAACCTAAAGGGTAGAGAATCCCGATGATTCTATTGAAGTTGGGTCTAGGTCTAAAGTTTTCTTAGTTGAATATAGGAGGTTGCTAACCCTTAGATCAAGTTTTATCTTCAAAATCCTCATATCAAGTATTTTATTACTTGGTAGTTTTGAAACACCAAAAAACTAATTAAGCGAAATAATATAATTAAATTATTTACCAAATAAATCGCATAGTCAAATCCACATAAAAGAAACATTATGAAAATTGACCAAAACTCAAAAGTAAATAACATGGACAAAGATAAACTCACGGGTTTAAAAAGAGTGAAAATTTAGATACATGTCCTCATTCTTAGGACAAGCAATTAGGCTATGGATGTGATTAGACCTAAACATTATCTCCTGATTCTTACTACTGAGTAATTACGATAGGGCACACTCATCTTGACAATTTAGGGAAGTCAATGCTTGATACCTACAAATCTAAATAAAATACGAGCATGTACATGTGCATATATTTCTAAGCTAGAAAAAAAATGGCAGGGAATGTTAGATCACGTAGATCCCAAATAGCAAGTGACTATGGCTCCCTCCCTCAACCTTATCAGGCACGTCAAAAATAAATGTGAAACAACCACACACACCATACACATGCAAGTATGGGGTAAGTATAATAATAAATCCTAAATATAAATAGTATCATATTCTAACATGAATATCTCATCATCATGAGCACATACTAAACATCTTTCTAAGACACACCATATGATGTCATCATAAAAGTAATTTCATTAACTAACTAAGAGAAATTAAAGCATCATCACTACTAGTAGGAAATTTTTACAATCTAACATAATCAATTACTCAATATATCAAAGTATTGCATTTCATAAATCAAATAAGGGTTAACACATCTATAGAAGATTCATATAGAACTTTATCAATTAAGTCGACAATGATAGCAAAGGAGGGGTATTACATTCTCCCTTTCACCAATTATGTTCCTTATCTTTTCTCTTTTTTGCTCGGTTCACTTGGCTCAATTCTTTTCTCCTTACCCTTCAATAAATTTGCATCCACAACAACCTTCAATCAGATCTCTTTCAGATTCATTAAATCTTGATCAAAATCACAATAAAATTAGTAGCAACTTCAACCAAAATAAACTATGAACCACCAATCTAAAACTATCTTGTTCTCCTCCTTAAATAGATTTCTTAGTGCTTCCAGATTCTTCCATATTTTTCCTCTTAATTAGAATCATTGATCTTAGGTTTATAATAAACTTAGACACTTATAAAATATAACTTGCATGGAGCTTTGTGTCCATCCTTATCTTCATTCAATTTCCTTCATCATATTCTTATCGAATTTTCTTAGCCATAGATCTCGCAAGAAACTTTGACTCTCTCTTTAGAACTTCTATAACGCCCCACCATGAAACCCAAAAGAAATTAACCTAATGTGTCACTAAATTTTCTAAATATTTTTTATTTAATTGAAAGATTAAAACAAAAAGAGATAACATAGTGGAAGCAATAACTCATAAACATATAAACAATACATAAATAGATTACATCTCTTAAGGGTTCCATGATGTTGAATCACATACATAAGTTTTATTATGATTAAATCTAATACATAACAAAACCAACATCATAGAATAACCATACGTATGAATCAAATGAAATAATATAAAATCAAATTAGGTAACCAAGTACCACTAAATTATAACACATAACCATAAACCTAGCCTAAAAGAATTTGATAATATAACATGAAAAGTAAACTAGGGGTAGGCATTACATCCACCCCCTAGACTTAGGCTTACTCTTGAAAGCCTACAAGAAAGATAGAACTCAAGCATGCAATGTGCAGGTCTCATTGGACCCTTCCCCCTATTGGAGGATAAGACTCCACTATGAACACCCTCTGAGATCTACCCATATCTCCAATCGTGGGTTTTGAAACTCTAGTTCCTTTGATATAAGAACTATGGTTTCCATTTAGGATAGTGGGATGACTTATGCCCACACTATCTGCATTAAAAATTCTCCAAAAAAACTCCCTTGCACCCTAGGTGCACTAGATTGTTGAAAGCTACCCCCATTAGCAACATAATCAGTACTCTATGCTGGGTAGTCATACTAATTGTGCCTATTGTGCTAAGAGTATTGACAATCCCTAGAGTGTGAACCATCACCACCACTCTATATTGGAGGATAAGATCCTCCTTGCTACTACTACTATTGATTTCCTCTGGAAGAAGTAGGCTTCCTATTACTACTCGTTCCCTAGTTTTGTGTGCCCTTGGACCTAGATGGTGCATGTCCACTAGCAAGTGCACTTATAAAACTAGCATGTCCTAAAATGACATTATGTTCTACTAGAATAACATGAACTACATCCTTAAGTGTCTTAGGTTGGAAAACCTTCACACCCCCAATGAAATGTTTGTTCAAACCCTAAATGAAGTGTTTTACCACTAGTCCTAAATTGTCACTGATCCCTACATAAGGCATGAGCTCATAGAAATTATGTTCATACTCCACCATGGTCATGGTATACTACCTTAGATTATTAAACTCATTAGTCCTCTATTGCTACCACTAATATAGTAAGAAATGATGATGAAAGTTTTCAAGAAACAACTACCAAGTAATAGTGTTCATATCCAAACCTAGCTTCTTTTCTTCAATGTTCCACTATGTAGCCACAAAGAATTCCAAATATGTGATGGTATAGCTTTCTTTAACATTGGATTTAGAGTCTTACATCACAAAACATCTATCCAAGGTGATCAACCACTACTCTATATTATAACTTGTACCTTCCAAGTGAAATGTTTGAGCTTGGCCCATTATAGATCTCTCATTTGTGTGGCCTTGGTCGATCTCTGCCTATCACCATAAGGATCTCTATGAGGACTCTTAGATCTTTGCCTCTCCTCATTTCCAACACTATGTTATTCCTCTTGATTATAACTATTTGGAGGAGGTAGGTGCTCTAGAATAATCCTCATCATCTACCTCATATTAGCCTCCTTTGAGTCAACATGCTCTGCTCTATAACTCTCCTCCCTATTTTCTTCCTAAAAAAGATTCTCTCTATGAGTCAGAGGAAGGCTATCATGTATACCTCTCCCATGATCTTTACCTTAGTGTGCACTATGAGCTCTAACAGTTGATCTAGTCTCAGAAACCACCCTCCTACAACACCCAAGAAAGAACAACAAAAATGCCCACAAGGTCAACAAATGCATACTATCGTAAAGCACAATTATAAGTAAACATGTTTGAAATCCAACTCAAGAGTTATTCTAGCTTTTCCTTTTATAGGTTTAAGTATTTGAGTCTGAAGTTCAAGTTGTAATAGATACATATAGCTATTTAGGTTTCATTTAACTAGTTGTCATCTAGTGGTGTCTAATATACCTAGAGCACCTAATTAGAAACTTGGGCTCTTATACTAGATGTAATGTCTCTCTAGGGAATCCAAAAGAAATTTAACCTAATATGTCACTAAGTTTTCCAAACACACACACACACACACACACACACACACACACACACACACACACACACACACACACACACACACACACACACACACACACACACAAACAATACATAAATAGATTACATCTCTTGAGGGTTCCATGATGTTGAATCACATACATAAGTTTTATTAATATTAAAAATGATACATAACAAAATACACATCATAGAATAACCATAATTGCAAATCAAATGAAATTATACACAATCATATCAGGGAACTAGAAGTACCACCTAAATCATAACACATAACCATAAATCTAGCCGAAAAGAATTTCGCAATATAACATGAAAAGTAAACTAGGGGTAGGCATTACAACTTCTCAAACTTTCCAAATTTTCATCAAAATTTGTCCTTAGATTTTATTCCAAAATTTCTTATCCAATTGTCACTCGGTAAACATAACATTTACTTAAGCAACATATAAATTGGTTAATTCTAACTCACTTGGGTAACACTATGTTTTCCTTCTTCCTTTACCAATTGTTCAAGCAATATTGTAGTCACTTGGTCAATACATAATTATAAAACAATCAAACCAATAATATAATTCACCGATTAACTAAATCCATGAAAGCTGATATTGTGATGCTATAGGTGACAAAATTATCACAAGATACCTTTGAAAAAATATAGCTAAATGGCCAAGGTGTTCTTCATCACATTCTCCTAGCATTGGAGCTTCTGGTGCTCTTGCTATTCTATGGAATCCATTAACAGTTCAAGGAGACCTTATTCAACAACATACAAATTGGCAATTGCTGAAGATGTTAGGGTTTGATGTTTCCTTCATTTTGATCAATGTTTATGGTCCTACTTCTACCCACAATAAACTTAAAATTTGGGACAAACTATCTTAGTTAATTCAAATACAAAATTCACACCAAGTTATCCTTGGTGGTGACTTCAATGCAATTCTAAATCAAAATGAGAAAGTTGGTGGCATTTTCCCACCCCTTAAAACTATTTAGGATTTCTCACAATTTTTGGAAAATAATGATTTCATGGACATTCAACCTTCTAATGGCAAGTTTACATGGACGAATAGAATGCCCAGTTTTGCACAAATTACAGTTTGGTTGGACAGATTTCTACTTCCACATGAATGGAAACTAGGAAATTACCACATTCAATCTGAGATTTTGTTAATGCCAAAATCTGACCATTTTCCAATTTTCCTAAATATTAGTCAACCGGTATCTCTAAGTCCTCTTTTAAGTTTGAAAGAATGTGGCTGAAACCTCCACATTTCCTTCCAATATTAAAATAATGGTGGATCAATTTTTCATGCCCTAAATTAGAAGACAAAACACAATCACAATTTTTTTTGAAAGGAAAACTAAGATACCTTTTATATAACTATACTTGTTACGAACATTTTGTTGAATTGTGGACTGTCTAGAAAACAATTCATGTTTTCCTTGAGGATGTTAGAAGATACAAATTCAATCATTGAGTTTGGAGATGATAAAGTTGATTGGTGAAAAAGGAATTTGATATTTTAATAAATATCATGCACTACAAGCTTTCCATGGGGTGCCAATTTATTCCTATTATTCGTTAAAATTCTAGGTTATGTCATACTAGTTAAGTGATGTTATCATGCTAGAATTCACACCCTACCCTTGGATTGAGGCATTATGTACATGGATGTGAAGCACAAATTTTGCAGCAATGTTGTAACAGTTCCATAGTTGTGATTGTGCAACAGTCTTATAATTGTCCTAGGTAAGTAACTTTAAGTCATTTCTTTTCATGTCCAAAATTATTCTAGTTGTTATGATATAGTAGGACTATTAAATTATTTGCTTTCATTTTATCCTTTATTGACCTTGATCATATTGATGGCTTACTAGTTCAGTTCTACTAACTAGACTACAAGATTAATCATCAACTATGTTTTATTATTCTTATTCTCTATTATTTAGTTATGCCAAATTTGGTGGAGTTCTTGGACGTTGTTATTACATTAAGTTCCTAACTGCTCCTATACCATTATCTTGACTATTGACAACGTAGTTATATATGTACTATTTTATTATTATTATTATCTTAATATTATCTAAGATCCTATTATTGGCTATCATTGACCAGTGTCAATTGACACCCACATCAAATTATATGAAGGTCGGTACATTCAACCTATATCCTAGCTACCAAATAATGATTCAAATAATTAAGGAAAATATAAGGGCTTCAAATAAAAGTTTAATTACAAGATTGATTTCTAATTTACTCCTTACATATAGAATTACCACTTTCTTATTAATTAAGTGATGGTTAAATATAGATAAATAAAGAACTTACATGATAATTTAAATCTTATATTTATTTAATATATAATTTTCTATAGTCCCAACTAAACTTATCATTACTAAAGATTTGCATACCACTTAATGTGTCCCTTATGACTAACATCCCTTCCTATTTTAGATTCATGCACGTAATTTTGATATTATGTAAATCATTTATTAGGATATATATATTTCAAATGTAATTATTATACATACTGCTTTTAAATTATTTTATTTTAGCTATTTATTATTATTATTTTATAATTATTTGTACATACCACTCTTTAATTATTTCTCATTATTATTATTTTAAAATTACTTTATTTACTAATTACGTAGGTTTAATTATTAAATAATGATTATCATATCATCCTAAAACTTCCACACTAATCCTAACTTCTTTCATTCTACTAACTTAACTGCCCATCTACTTACACTATGCTAATACATTAGTCAAATTGTTTATTTTTCTCCATATATAAATAAAATAAAACACTAACCAAACAACCCATTTTTCTTACAATAGTTTTTCTACTAACCCTTAATAATCAGTAAATAAATACTACAAATCAATTAATCCATATTTTTTTTAAAACACTAATGTCTAATAATTACCATGATACATTATCTAAAAACTTGACCAATAAAAGATTTCCACTACATCCATTTGTTTTACCAATTAGTTATAGCTAATTCTACTAACTAAGTTTTTACCAACAATTCTTGACCAATCACTAATCCTTATTAATCTATTAACTTTCTTCCTATTATACATTACCTACTAACTACATCTTATGCAAACACCCATGCCAACTAATCCTACTAACTAAATCTCTTAATATACTTATTAACTCCCTAACTTAATTCTTATCCCCCGAGGAACCTAAGTACCTAGGAAGGTGAATCGCTCTTTTTCCCAAACATGGAGGTGACCATCTTGACATGCCCTCTCCTAGGCGCCTAGGTACTCTCCCCTAGGTCGTTGGATAGTGGACACTTTACAAGATTTGAAAACATATTAATCTTTTGTCTTACTTAAATTTTTCATGGGATGATGCACTTAAGGGGGAGGAAAAGGGTTATTTGATTTTATGTTAGAACCAAGGCATAGTTTATGCAATAAACATGTGTTCATAAGGCAAGATATGCCTAGGGGAGGTGGGACAAAGTTTTGAGAACAATGTTTTTTTTGTTTCATTGAGGCTAGGTGCCTAGACTTAAGTCTTCTCCTTGGTTACACTTTATTTTAATTTATATCTTATTTGATGATAAGTAAGAGGTGGTTGGCTAGGCATAGATAAAATGAGTTTTTCTTTATATTGTTTAGTCTTTTTTTTTATAATGTACAAATTCCTAAGTGGGTTGAGTGGTTCTTTCAAGGATAGTCTTGTCTCATATAGATATAATGCTATTTATTATTATTTCTCTTTTCTTTTAAGGAGCACAAGTACACTTAAGTCCCCTCAAAAGTCACGTGACCATCTTGGACTCTCCCATTTATGTTATTTTCTTTGTAATCACTAACACTATGTTTTAATAGGTTTATTTAGGAGTCAAGGCCCTAGAGAATATTCTTTGGGATTAATTTATTGATCTATAATGGGGAGTGGAATATTTTCCACTTCTCGTACAATTTCCAGAGAAGAATGTGCATCTACAAATTGTGTTTATTTTCTTTCTCATAGATCTTTAACTATATATTATGCGAAGGTTAATTATCTTCTATTTCTACCATGGAATTTTAGAGAAAGAAGTTGATGATGTGATGATGTTATCCAATCTAGGGATTCATTAGAGATAGAAATCCAAATGAACTAATAGATATACATGTACAATGAACTAACAAAATGCAGTAGTTTTCTTCCATTATATTGAATGCATGACATATAATTTTACAATGCAATTATCAATATTAAATTAGCTATAACTAAGGAAATCTTTCACACTACCTCTATGAAATATTTCTATCAAATGTTTTAAAATCTACATAAGAAGAAGAGTCTCATTACATAACTTCTCCATATTACTTCAATTCACATAATGTGAAACCTACAAATGAATATATCCTTACATAACCAACTTTATACAAATTTCCAAACTTCTAGTTACACAATTTCAACCCTAATCTCTTCATAGGAATTCCTTTCAAAACCTGCAACACAATACAAAAACTTGGAACCATGGAGGCTCACTTCCCATCCTAGGATTCTATGAAGCCACCCACCAAGTAGGGGAAATAAGACCTAAATGGGATACACACATACCACTTGACAATGTATGAAAATATATCACACAACACAAAATAATCCTTCCCATGGATTACACATTTGGTGCACCATTGGAACCATTGAACATAGGGTGAAGACGTGCTTTCAAAAAGGAAACTTGCCATATCATCACATATCTACAATAATTAATTTTTATACCCTTTCGAGGCTTTCACAAATCAACAATTTCATGCTCTTTTAGGGTTTTCACAAATATCCTCCAACATAATACCATTAACTATAGCATCCTTGAATACCCATACTCCATAATCTTCCTTTCTACACCATCATTTCCCTTATCACCCCCAAAGTAAGTGTCATGCCCCTGACAATTCTACATCTTTTACCTCGAACTCTGAGATTAGTTTAATTTATTGGATGGTTTGGTACTTGTTTTGAAACATTGATTTTGTAGATAACTATTTAGTTTCCGGCATCATTATGTTGTTTTTTTTAAGCACTATGAGAATTCAGATGTTTCTAAGATCTGATTCTCGAAATAAATGTTTTAATACTTTTAGTATTGTGTTATTATCGGGATCTCATTATCTGAATCAATTCAAATTCAGGAATCCTGCAGTAAGGAAATGGTTTTCAGATAAGACAATTTAGTTTTTAAATTTCATTTTGGATAGGTTTCGGTTTCATAACTTATGGTCTTTTTCGTACTTATAGACTTATGATTAATGTGGCATTAAAATTTTAACAGTACCAAGAATCTTTTATTTGCCAATTTTTTTTAGTATATATATATATATATGTATGTATATATATTTATAACGTTGTATAAATATAAATATAAATAAATAAATAAATAAATAAATATATATATATATATATATATATATATATGTAATTGTTTGTATATTTGTGTGCTTGTGTTTATATTTATACAAGTTATAATTGTATGTATATGTATATACATATTGTTAAGCTGTAATCTTAATATCAATTAGGATTAATATTAATATTAACATTAATATAAATATTAATATTAACATTAATATAAATATTAATATTAACATTAATACCTAATACTATGTTAAACTAAGTTAGTACCTAAGCTAACCTAATGCATGTGACTAAGACTAAACTTGAACTAAGACCTAACCTAAGCTTTTCCATGTATGACCGTTAGCCTAACTAAAATTTAGCTTTGTTTTGGACTTGGCATATGGCGGCAATGTTAATGGGAATGAATGGTGGGAAGGTTCATCGAACTGCGAACTAGTACTGCATTCACCAAGTGTTGAAATGCTGAGAGAATAAAGTTTTTAGGAATAAGCTCGTAGTTATGAGCATTGTTTTGCATGTTTAGTCTGTTGTTTTGGCTTGGAGTTAGTTGAAATTTGAGTTCAGTCTGCCATTGATGAACTCTAATTGGGGTATAATGGAAACTCTATTGAACGAGTTTCTCTGCGATTATTATGGGGATTCTGGTGACCATGAAGAAGGTTTTCGATTCTCACTCTAGCTCTATAAATCCTCACAATTTTGTATTTCTCATTCTTCTTTCGTTCCATGGTTTCTGTCATTTTGTGGTTGCATTTTCTCAATTTTCGTGATTGAGAGGGTTTCATTGGTATCTCTGTGACAAGGCTTAGAGAGTTTGGAGGCTTGGGATGCGAGTTGGAAGTAGAGGGCTCTCCAAGCAGCTTTTCCTTGAGTATCATCCTGCACTTGCACAGGTAGGGGGATTTTCTTTAACTCTATCCTATTTATTTTGTTATATTTCATTTATATATGGTGAATATCGAATACGAAGTGGCTATGTGGAATATTTGACACCCAAATCTGTGTGTCTGCAAAATTTGTTGTGTTCATCACCAAACTCGGTATAAACCTAGAATTGGGTGTGAAAATGTGAATACTCTGTACTTTTTGTTTGCAACTGGGTTTATAAAAATTATGTAGGTGATGTTAGTGAAACTATAATGTTGTACAGAATAGATTAAGAAAAGGGGTTTTATGTTTCTCTCAAAATGAATATGTGGGTTTCGATCTATCAGGACAGTCGCATGCTTTGTGGTATCGGTTGCTTTATGATTGTTATTAAATAGAGCCATTAAGAATAGAGGATGGTCATTTAGTCAAACAGTGGACGTTAAACGTGTTACATTGTTATAACTTTGTTTTGGTATTGGAATTAGATAGCTTTTAGAAAACAAAACTTTTATGCATGATGGTTTTCGATTGTTTAAACCATAGCTTAGTAAGATCCATGGCGGCTGTTAACTTACATTTAGTCTTAAACATCGAATGCAAACATGAATACCTTGTAGGCTGTAACAGTTTTAGGAGATTTGGGAAATTTTAGGCTCAGCTATTTTATTGTCTATAGTTATTATTTTTGATGGGAAATCTGTATTACATTGATTTTGGTACAAGAATATTTGAGTATGATAACAGTCAGCATTAAATTTCTTTGACATCAACTTTTTGACAAACAATTACTATAAAAAATAGTAAAAAATTTAGTTATCCGGTAACAACAAGTTATTAGATTCATACAGTGGAAAAGATTATATATATCTATTTTAATTCTGACTTTAAATTAATAAGGCTTATATATATATATATATATATATATATATATATATATATATATATATATATATATATATATATATATATATATATATATATATGTATGTATGTATAAAAATATATGTATCAACATATATGTATTTCCTTATGAATAGATTGTTAGAATTGAAATATATGTTTACAATCATGAGGTTATTGTGGTTACTTGTTTCCAGAAATGGGAATTGTTTGATTCTAGTATTCAGATTTTAGTAAATTATGGAATGTGTGGATAGTGGTAGCATTAGCATTTTTATCTGAAATATATAAAAATTTCTTAAAATTGTTTTCCATTTAACCGACTTTTCTTATAATGCATCATTCTCTCAATATAGAAGTTGTTCTTTTAATAGAAAGAAAATTGATTGAAATGGAAAAAAAATTCTTTCTTTGTTAACAGTTTAAATGTTAAGAACATAGTTAATGTGTTATTGAAAGGTTTGGTTACTTATGAAAAATAAAAGGGGCAAGGCTGCATTTGATACTTTGAAATATGGATTGCTTTTGGAAAATTACAATTATGGTTTTGTTTGGTAATCTGATAAGTGATTACATTGGAAAGATTGGAAGTTTGGTGTTAAATGATAATTTTTGGTTGCTGATTCTATTGTTATATTGAAGCAATAGAAATAGTTTATTAGTTGAAACTGAATAACGAAACTTTAATTTTTTGAGTAAAACTAGAATTATGTGTGTATTAGATTATGCAAGTGTGATCCTTTAGATTGGGTGGCTGTCATAGAGCGAGTAACTTGTGGTGATAGAATTATTTTGCCGGATGCCCTCCGACACTAGTCTAGATCCTTATGGGAAAGTTTATGACAGTTATTTAATCAAGTGGTAATATCTAAAATTCATGGGTTGGGTTTCATTTAACAAGATAAGAACATTATGGATTCACCTGACATATAGAATCCTATGAATGGATGAACATAGATTCTTATGTTGACACCCATGAACTACTGGATTATTACCTTGGCATATTCTGTGCAAGTTTATTTCTACATATCTATTTGTAGGAAATTATGTACTTGCTTTAAATTTGGTTGTGAAAAGAAAAATAGAACTTTTAGATAATCCTCTATTTGGATACACGTATTTCATGCTATTATTAAATCTAACATGCAAGTTTACTAGAGAACTCATCAGCTTATTTAGTGTGACTAAACCCTGTTTGTGTTTTTTGGTTGTGTTTCTTTTGATTTTAGGTCTGATATAGGATTTGTTTATGGACTTGGAAGTAGAAACTACTGCCTAATCATTAAGGACTGACTGTAGATTGATTAATGGTTATGAATAACTTAGGATCTGATTATGATTAGTATCAACCTGAAAGTCTTTGTATTATTGATTGTATTTAAAATAAGAGTATATTTATATACTTAGATGTAATGTTGAGAAATGATTTAATGTTGTTTATAGTTCACTTCAGTACTGGGTTGTAAAAGTTATTTTGTAATAGTAATATGATATGAAGTTAAAAAAAAAATTTGTACAGGTTTTATACTTGTATCTATGTATGGTATTATTGTTATTGTGTTGAATTCTTTTGGTTATGGTTAGGGTGTTACAGTAAGATATTAATGAATATGGCATACAATGGAGCCCATACTCCAAGGTTCTTGACTATATTTCAAGCCCAACTAAGCCCTTCACCCTAGACCTCTCTTCTCTTCCCAAAGGGTGAGTGAAGCCCTCACACCCATAACAACACTTGACATTGAAATCAAAACCAAAAGGATCAATAAATAAAACCAAGAAAATTACATGAACACAATACACATTCTCACCATCACAACACAATATAAAAATCTACAATACCAAGATTCACTATACAATGCATGATCCCAAAACAATTACTCCATACTTGCAGATTCATTATGCTATGCTAAAAGAAAGAAAATGGTTTTGCAACACCAACCTTGGTCCAAGCTAAAGGAAATTATAGTTTTTGTAGAGCTCCCTTAATATCCCTCCAAACCCTAATTTTCTCTAAACTTAGAGAGTGGGTGAACACCCCACTAGTTTGTCCAAGACTCTCAAATAAGGCTTTCCCACTATCTATTTTAGCAGACACTAGGCCACCCCCTCTTACAAACTTCTCTCCCTCTAACTTGCTATATTTGACTCAGTGGGAACATGGAAGAGAACACATGTGACAACTCAAATTTCGAATTGGTGGAAGAATGCATGGGTAAAGCCCCCCCCCCAGTCTATCTAGTCACTATCATGGTCAAAATTAGGTCCCTAACATGTTATACTATCACATGGGTAGCTCATTTTCACATAAAAGACACTTTGGGACCACCTAATGACTCCTCAAAACCCTAACCAAGTCCAAATTCGAATTTCCTTTGATTGTGACCCATCTTACCCCTTTTCAAGTGGGTTTACTTACTCATTAACAAGATAATTAGTTTTATGGTAAAATGCCACCATGACCCAAAACCCTAAATGATATGTCATTACACAAAATTCACAAGTGTAAAGTGACACATAAAAGCATATTCCATGTCACCATGACATGTTCCTAATGCATCTTTATGATTAAAATTTTCCACATATAAGCAAACTTACATTTACAAAATAAAATACGTCACAATGAGGCTTTTGAATCTTCCAAAGATTCACCTTGGTTAAATTGTATTCACATAGGTTTAGATCTTGTTTCTCCCAAATTTTCCATGGTTCCACTTCCTACACATTAAACTCGAGCATTAGTAGTCCAAGGAGGTCATATAAATATGTATCATAAATTCATATAATTTCAAATGTTATGAAATCTTATTAACATAATTCAATTAAATTTCCTTTCCTAATCATTTCAAATAAGTCATTCAAAATGTTAAGATATCAATATTTGCATATCATAAACCATCATATTCAAATCAACATTTATTTTCATATCATATCAAATCATAATCGTCATTATCAAATTAACATTTTATCTACATATCTCATAAAATCATAATCATTATTATCAAATTAACATTTATCTGCATATCCCATTAAATCATAATCATCATTATCAAATTAACATTTATCTACATATGTGTATAGATCATAAGTTTCATATCACAATCTAATTCTATCATGTCATAAATTTGCATCCATATGTGTTCAATGATCCCATTCAGAATATCAGGTTCATAGTTCATATCATAGATGCATAACACTACTGTAACTATCAAAATCAATAGTTAAAATAAGCCATTGTCCTACTAAGTCTTCAATAATGTCAAAATATCCAAATCTCAAATATCAAAAAGCAACATATTGCCTCTTATACATTACAAGTTTTTTTGCAATTCAAATTCTATCAAAGCAATTGGAAAAGGTTAGTACATGAACAAAATCATTAATTATATCATTTAGGTCTTAATGTGTAGAAATAAGTGTGGATCATCAAAATGCAAATATTAAAATAACATAACCCTATAGTCTTGACAGTATATCAAAACATCAAATTAGAAGTATCATAATGCAAATATGTCATCTATACTATGTTGGATCAGATGAGGCCTCACATAGTTCTCCCTTTGTCCTAGGTTCTAAGATGCATCAATTTGCCATGAAATTGAAACATGTTAAAGAGTAGATCAAAAATTGGAACCAACACATATTGAAGAATTTATTCATGCAAAAAGAGGTTGTCAAATTGCAATTGCATGAAATTTATAGTAAGACCATACAACATGGGATGGATAATGATACTTATGTCAAGCAAAAAAATCTTCAGCAAGAGTGGGAGGAATTGTGTAGTAGGGAGGAAGAGTATTGGAGAAAAAATTCTAGAGAAGTATGGTTACAACAAGGAGAGAAAAACACAAAATTCTTTCATGCTTCAGCTCAAAAAAAGTGAGCAAATAAATCAATCTTTCAAATTAAAGATTTAGATTTGGGTATTATTTTAACTAATGCACAACAAATTAGAGACGAAGGTGTCAATTTTTTTAAGAACCTTCTTGCACCAATACAATATCCAATGCACCTACCTTCACAAGTTGAGGATTTCATTTAGAATATACCAACAATGGTGTCTCCCACTGAGAATATTAAGCTCATAGCCTCTTTCACCATTCAAAAATTTGGAGAGGTAGTATTCTCATTTCCTCTAGAAAAAGATCTAGGACCAGATGGCTTTACAACACTCTTTTTTTAGAGTTGTTGGGATTTTATTGGTTGGGATTTATTAGTAGCTATTGAGGAATCTAGAAAAAATAGATCTATGCTCAAGTACTTTAATACTACAAACATTGCAATCATTCCAAAAATAAAGGAGCCTAAAACTTTTGTAGACTTCCACCCAATCTCACTTTGCAACCTGACATATGAGATCATCACCAAAGCTATTTACTAATGCATTCAACATCTTCTTCCACACATAATTTCTCCTAAACAAGGTTAATTTGTTCTAGGTAGCGAAAATATGGAGGCAGCAATGGTAGCTGATGAAGTCCTTAATTCCATTAACATTAATCAGTCTTCCAATTTTGTAATCAAGCTAGATATGAAAAAGGCATACAATAGAGTATGCTGGAATTTTTTTTCCAAGTTCTCCAAAAAATGAGTTTCTCTAAATGTTGGTGTAAGTGGATAAAAGCATGCATCTTTGGGGCTTGGTATTAAATTATAATTAATGGATCAGCATCAGGTTTCTTCTCTTCTATGCAAGGTGTCTGACAAGGTGATCCACTCTCCCCAACTTTATTCATTATCATGGCTAAAGCATTTAACAGGAATATTAAGAATCATCAATTAATTTACAAGTGGAAAGGAGAAAAAATTGAGGGCACATCAATATCCATCACATATTCTTTATTTGTTGATGACACATTATTTTTTGACTATCACAAGTTTCACAAGCCAAGTAGATCAAGAAAATATTAAAACTATATTTAGATGTCTCAAGGCATAAAATTAATTTTGAAAAATCAAAGATCTTCTTATTTAATACAAACAAAGTTATATCAGACAAGATAGTGCAGATTTTTGGGTTTTCTGAGGACTTTGTACCTTCCACTTATCTTGGGATTCCTTTTTTTAAGGAATCCAATAAGACAAGCTTTTGGGATGGTGTCCTTCAAAGAATCAAGAGAAAAGTTTTCTCCTGGAAAGTAAGATGGCTATCCTTATCTTGCAGAATCTTACTTATCAAGTTAGTACTTTTAGAAATTCCAAATTACTACTTGGCTATCATGCAAGCCCCACTATCAGTCCTAATGCAAATTCAAAAAATTATTAGAGGTTTTCTATGGGCAAAAAATATGACAAATGAAAATAAAATCCCACTTATTTCTCTCCAAGACATGACACATATTCCTACATTAGGGGGAGTTGGACTTCATGATTTGACAACAAGGAATAGAGCATTTTGTGGCAAGTTGGTCTATCAAATGTACACTAAATCACAGTCAACATGGTGTCAAATAATGCACCAAAAATATTTAGATAACAATGATCCACACAAAATATTTTCCATGTTGGACCCCCCTAAGGGTTTTGTTATTTGGGATTTTATGATTTCCTCTAGAGACATTGCTCTTAAATATATTTCCTAGGAATTAAACTATGGTGATAAGATTAATTTTTGGAGAGATTCCTGGTGTACACTTGAAAGTGTCCCACTCTAAACCCTTCTATCCAAACGATTCCATAAGTTTGGAATGCTTGGATGCCGGCTTAGAGCTCCCTATCCATGGAGTGCAAGAGAGTATATTTCAAGAATAAAAAGGCTCTCAGATGAGCCTTAGAGATACTCTTCTTGCTAGTAAACCATGCAATGGGAGGTTCCAAAGAGAAGATGCAAGAATGCAAATGTCCCAAGGAGTTCCTCAAGGATGCAATGCAAATGAAGATTAAGCTAGACTGAGAATGTCAAATGCAACTATGCTAGAATATGAATGAGAGTGTTACAATCCAAATATTAAGCTATGTGAGAGATTATTGCAAAATAGAAGCTAAAATAACATGCAACATGAATCTAAGCTAAAATGCCATGGATGAGAGAATGTAGACAAGGAAGAGAAGTTCTCCACAAAGCTCCAAAGAAAACCTGTTAGAAAACCTGCAGCATAACAATGTTCAAAAGATGGATGGATTGAGGGGGAAAGCTCTCTCCCTTTTAAAAATGTATGGACGGTAGAGATCAAGATGAAGATGGTGGATGATCAACGGTGGAATTTGAAAAGAGGAGTGATCCATGTGCACACACAAATCAACCAATAGAATATAAGTTGACTTGTCATATAAGACAAAAGTCACAAAGCCTTTTCTTTTAATTGCAAAATAGAAAAAGGACTTTATGTGTGCACTTTAAGTGGGTTAGAATAATGGGGTATTTTATTTAATTAAAAGGGGACATGTTCTTTTAATCAAATAATGAACTTAGGATAGCATAGTCAAACTATAGGTTATAATCAAATAAATTGATTATTAGCAATTTGGTCTAGATAAATGATTAAATTAATTTAGCCAAAATGCTGAGAAGGGGGCTAATAGTCTAGATGACCATTTTTAGGCAATTACATTTGCCCCTCTTTGACTAATGTGTGATCGATCTGGGAACACATTATGTCAAAGAAAATAGAAATCCAAGTAGGCAGTGATAGATATAGATATCTGATTTCAAATAATGAAATGCAGAAATAGATGGCAAGTCCTGAATGCACATCCTAATAGTAGTAGTACTGAACACTAGGAAGATGATGTTATGATCTGAAAAGAATTCTAACACCTAGTAAAGCGAATAGATCGAGAGCAAGTGATAAGGTCAAACAAATGCTCCTAAGAAATAGATAGCTATAGCAATCAATGATAGAGTATTTCTGCCCCCTCGGGTCGAAATTGAAATGAGGTAAGGGGAAGTAGAAACTAGCTAGACATGAGAAAATTGAGATATAGCAATGTCTGATATGATAGATAAATGATTAGAACCCAAGAATGACTATATAAAATTGATAAAATGCCCCAGTTTGACTAGAGTTGACCTTGAAGGATATAACATAAAAATTAGGTCAAATCTAGTAGAGAGATGATTTAGATGTGAAAAAGGTGACTAGAAGTAGATATGAAGTATGGAAATGATGAAGACATGAAGAAATGAAGATGCCCCAATGATGATTCAGAGATTAGACCTCAAAAGGTCAGCTAACTGCTCAGAAGAAAGTAGAATTTTAAAAGACAATTTTGACCATCAAGATGAACTCGAATTTGGATTTCGATCCCGAAAATGAATCCAGGATGTTGAAATTATTTAAGAGGTCAAAACTTTATATAATGTGATGATAATATAGAAAAGAGATGAAGTGAAAGATTAAGAAGGTGAAAAGACATGAACAAGAAGAAAATAAAGAAATATATGAAAGGAGTTAGCTGATATGTCCACAAAAAGATGAAGAAAGAGAGCTCTCCCCATATGCAAGAATGCAAGACTAAGCTAGAAAATGAACCTAAAATGCAAGCTAATATGCAAAGTGGTTTACCAGCAAGAAGTGCATAACATTTAGACTCTTAATTTCATCATTGAGCATTTATTAGGGACATCATGAGATCATACAACCATCACTAGTATAACTATGAGGATATGAATATGATTGATATTAGATAGGTATGTGGAAATCCAATCTAAGCATCAGAGACATGTAAGTCAAGATAACTACACGATTAGATTCCCTAAGTTTAATTTAGCAAGATTACACCTGTATCAAGGCATAAGCGCCAAGATAAACCCTGAGTGGGGTCTTGCAAAACAATCAAGGATGATACATTTATAAGTCAAAGTGTTGAATAGGACAAGCATGAATGCTTACAACACTATAGACAAACAAAAGTATACCCACAAGCAGAAATCAAGAAAATATGTCCCATGCCCCTAGTCTTCTAGTCAATGACATCCTTGAAAGACTATTAGGGAGGGAATACATGGCAAAGAAATCATCATAGACAGCACACAAAGTAGATAAATGTCAACATAGGTCAGTCGTTTAAGTGTTAAAGTGCGTGTGTGTAAGTCACTTGGCCATTTCTTCCAGACTTGATTCTGATAGTGAGATATCGCGACATCGGAGATCGTAGGTAAACTATCTATAAAGTGTTAAAAAAACACTTGATGTCAAAGTGGGGGAAGTGTTGAGAAACACTATTTTGTGAGTTGTCAAAGAAACCGTAATCCACAAGAATACCTCAATAGGCTAAGTGGCTATGCCCCCAAGATGAGGACAAGAAACAATTCCAAGCTAGGAAATGTGTAGCAAAGTGGATGATTGAGATTGATAGACATAGGTGCAAGGGTTTCAAGTAGCGCCTGTTTCCAGGTTTTCACCACTTTGACAACCTTTTTTTTTTTTTTTTTTTTTTTTTTTTTTGGTGATACATCAAAGTGAGGTTTTCACTAAGATGATCATTTTTTCAGGACATTTTCTGATTTTTAAGATTTTTTCAGGCTCATAGATATATACAAGATAGCTGAGCAGCAAGCCTCTAAGTATAGAACTTCTTCAAGTGTAGGATGTTGATAGGTTCTGCAAGTTCTTCACCCTCTGAAGTAGACAACTGGTAAGCACCAGACCCAAATGATGTTGTGATAATGTAAGGACCTAACCAGTTAAGTTCAAATTTCCCTTTCTGTTCTCGATTTTGCTGATTTTTGGGATTCTATCTAAGCACGAGTTCACCAACTTGGAACTCATGGGGGTGAACCTTTTTGTTATATTGTGTAGACATGCGCTTCTGATAAGCTCTCATGTGATCAAAAGCAGCCTTACGCCGTTCATCCAGAGTCTCTAATTCCTGTACTCTCATAGCTCTATGGTCTTCATCGGTTATTAACCCATGTAAGGAGATGCGCAAAGAAGGTATTTCGACTTCTAATGGGAGAACAACCTCAGAGCCATAGACTAGAGAAAAGGGTGTAGCCCCTGTAGGAGTACAAATAGAGTTTCTATAGGCCCAAAGTGCCGAATTTATTTGCAAGTGCCAATCTTTCCCAGACTTGTGAACTGTGCGGTGTAGGATTTTCAGCAATGTTTTATTAGAGGCCTCAGCTTGGCCATTCCCTTGGGGATAGTAAATGGAAGACCAGTGTTGCTTAATTCGAAACTTTTTGCACAGCTATTTTAAGTCTTTATTTTTGAACTGTCCTCCATTATCTGTAACAATAGAGGATGGGATACCATATCGAAAAATGATGTAATTCAGTATAAATAGGGCAACATGTTTTCCTGTAGCAGCAGATAATGGTACAGCTTCAACCCATTTAGTGAAATACTCCGTTGCTGTGATGATGAATTTATGACCGCTGGATGAGCTTGGATGGATCTTTCCCACCAAGTCAAAGGCCCATTGCTGAAATGGCCAATATGTCACAGAAGGGATTAACTCTCGCCCAAGAGCATGTATCAAGTTACCATGGAGCTGACATTTCTGACAAGACTTTGCATAGTGCACAGCATCAGCTTGCATGGTGGGCCAGTAATAACCCATCCTAAGCAGTTTTCGGGCAAGTGCAAGGCCATTAGAATGCGCCCCACAAATGCCATCGTGGACTTCGGCAAGTGCCTTCTCGGACTCTTCTAGTTCTAAACACCTAAGCAACGTTCCGTCTAGACCCCTCCTATACAAGTCACCAGAGACCAAAGTGTAGTGTGAGGCATTACGAAGGAGTTGGCATTTTTGGTTGCGCGTGAGGGTTTCGGGAATAACCTGATCACGTAGGTAGGAGAAAATAGCCGCATAGCGAGAGGAATCGTGACCTACAACAGTGTAGATCACCTGGTTATCTGAAGAATCATAGGCTGGATGACACAATTCTTCCACTAGGAACTCAAATTGCGATTCATGTTCTTGTAATTGGAGGATAGATGCTAAGGTGGCCATAGCATCAGCAGCCTTGTTTTCTGCTCTAGGAATTTGTTGGAATGTTACAAAGGTAAAATAGTTCCTTAGAGAATCTATCAACTTTTTATAAGGGATCAATTTATCATCCTTTGTTTGATATTCATTATTCACTTGGTTCACAACCAGTTGAGAATCCCCATAGATGTGTAGCTCAGTTATTCGCCATTCAAGGGCCATTTTGATCCCATTTGTTAATGCTTCATACTCTGCAATATTATTTGTACATGGGAACAATAATTTGTAGGATTTTGGGATCGTATAACCATAAGGGGAAACAAACAACACCCCTGCTCCTGCTCCATTCTGTGTATGGGATCCATCAAAAAACATTTTCCATGTTCTGTCAGTAATGTTCATGATTGAGGCATCTAGAAACTCAATTTGTAGAGGTGCTACATCTTCAAGTGGGAAGTCAGCCAACTGGTCAGCTATGGCTTGTCCTTTGATTGCCTTACGTTCAACATACTGAATGTCAAATTCAGAAAGAATCATCATCCATTTAGCAAGGCGACTAGTAAGTGCAGCTTTACTTAATAAATATTTCAAAGGGTCTATCTTGGCAATCAAGTGAACTGTGTGGGCCAACATATAATGCCGAAGTTTTTGGGAGGCAAAAACTACAGCAAGGCATGCCTTCTCTATACTTGTATAATTTAGTTCATAAGCCACCAAAGTTTGACTAATATAGTATATGGCTCTTTCTTTACCCATCTCATCACTTTGGGCTAAGAGTGCTCCTAGAGAAGAATTCGTAGCTGAAATGTACAGAATCAAAGGTTTTCCCAGAATGGGTGGCATCAAAACTGGCGGTTTTGCCAAGTAGCCTTTGATTTGGTCTAAGCTTTGTTGACAGTCACTGTTCCAAATATGGGTAGATCCTTTATGCAAATTTTTATTGAAAGGTTGAGCCTTATCAGCTAATTGAGAGATAAATCTTCCTATGGATTGTAGCCGTCCTTGCAGACCTCTAAGCTGACTGATAGTCTTTGGTGGAGGCATATCCATGATAGCTTGGACCTTTTCAGGGTCAACCTCAATGCCTTTTGCTGAGATGATATAACCTAGCAATTTTCCAGAAGTGACACCAAAGGCACATTTTTTTGGATTCAACCTAAGTTGCAATTGTTCCATACGGTCCAATATCAAACTAAGGTCTTTGAGATGTGTGTCTCGTTTCTTTGATTTCACCAGTGTGTCATCAACATAGTCTTCCATGTTTTTATGCATCATATCATGAAAGATGGTTTTCATTGCTCTTTGATATGTAGCGCCAGCATTTTTGAGCCCAAAAGGCATGACATTCTAGCAAAAGGTACCCCATGCACATGTAAAGGCTGTCTTTTCTTGGTCTATTGGAGCTATCTTTATTTGGTTGTACCCAGAAAATCCATCCATGAGCGAGTACATCTCATAACCCGCAGTCATGTCCACTATCATATCGATGTTTGGTAGTGGAAAGTCATCCTTGGGGCACGCTTTATTGAGGTCTCTAAAATCAGTACAGACTCGTATGGATTTGTCATGCTTGGAGACAGGTACAATGTTGGAAATCCACTCAGCATAATCAATGGCCCTAATGAAGTTTGCATTCAATAGTTTTTCTAACTCTGTCTTGACCATTAGAGCCACATGTGGATGCATTTTTCTTAACTTCTATTTGACAGGCTTGACATCTGGTGAGATTGATAAGTGATGCATGATGAGATCTGTATCAAGCCCTGGCATGTCAGAGTATGTCCATGCGAAGTTGACCTTCTTGTCTTGAAAGAACTGAGAAAATTGTGTCTTTTATTTGTTTGACAAAGATTGAGCTACATGGATAATCCGAGGACATTCTTCTGTTCCCAAGTTGATAGGCTGTGTAGGTTCGACTAGAACTGAAGATCTATCCTGGAAATAGCTTGGCAGACTACCAAGTACCTCATCCGCAGGTGCCTCAGAGAGGTTTTCACCATTAGATACGTCTTTATTTTTACTTTTTTGAGGGTCAGACACCACCACAATGTGGTTTTCGCCGTTTGATCGCTTATTTTTTCTTTTAATTTTTTGACTGAGGTACTTGATATCTGATTTCGTCATGTTAACCGCGGGTTCGCTGGTGGAAGAAATGATAGGTTCAATTGCGTTTAGATAACAAGTGATCTCATAGTCATTTTGGAAAGACCGTATTTCAGGTTTTTGATTTTGGATAGACCAATCTATGAGTTCTGGGTAAATTAGTGAGAGTGAGGGAGAAGTTTTAATGTGATTGATATGGAAGGAGTCATCTCCGGTGACCTATGAAGTTGAGCCTATAGAAAATGTCGCAAAAGAGTCCAGCTCAGGAATAGTCCTAGAGGAACTAGCGTGATCCATTGAGACATGTTGTGAGTCAAACTCATCTGACCTCATACTAGACCATTCGACTACATTGGGTTGGGTTGCATAGGCATGAATGACATCCACCCCTAGCTCACAAGATGCATCAAAGAGGCTTTCCCATTCATACTCATGAGAATCTGTACTTTGACCCCTATTTATGAGATGAGCAATATTCTGCCTAATTCCTCCTCTATTTATGTCCTCAGAAGTAGACCCTTCTTGTTCCTGTTGTTGGGAGGTAGAAGCTTCTTCATTATTAGCAATAACTATGTCTTCTCCCCAAAGGAGGGAAGTGAGAAGAACAAAGTCTTTGTCTTGTGTAGTAGTAGCAATTATGGGAGAGTCATCATCCTCCGATTCACTAGACATGAGTAATATTTGACTACAGTTTGGTGTATTATTGTCTAGCCCAAAGCCTAGACCAGCGGTGTCTCGAGCATCATGACCTTGAGTGTGACTTAAAGGTTCAACTAGAGCATTCTTACAACCAGTTAAGGACCCGTGGCCCTGGTAGCCCATTTTTGTCAAAAATTTATAGCCTTTTCCATATTTTTTGGGAGAAATAGGGGTAGTCATTGTAACCTCCTCGTCTTCCTCTTCTCTGTAGATCTAGTCCCTAATGGCTTGTTCTTCCTTCTCTGCTTCTAGTGGTATGGAAGATTGCACAAAAGTGCCAAAAAGTGTCATAGCAGAAGCAGAAGACTTCTTTGCAATAGTTGGTTTCCCATAAGACCGAGGGGAAATTGGTAAGGCAGCAATAGAGTCCAAAGTGTACTCACCCATACCAAGGCTCATCATTTTTAGTTTTTGTTCACATTCTGTGAAAGATGGTGCTAGCTCATGAGAAGAGCGATTGTGCGGGACTAGCGTTTCGGTAGTAGATAATGTGTTGATAGACATGGAGTTGTCGTCGGGGACAACCACTTCAGTACCATTAAAAGGGAACTTAATGCACTGATGGTATGTAGAGGGTACTGCTTGCATATCATGAATCCATGGTCGTCCCAACAACAAGTTGTATGCAAGTGGTATGTCTAAGACTTGGAAAATGACATTCTTCTCAACTGGACCAACTCTGATTGGAAGTACAATTAGACCTTTAGAAGGCCTTTCAACCTCATCATAGGCCTTTATAGTGATCTTGTGCTTAGGATCGATGGCAAATTCAGACATGCCCAATTGTTGGATTACATTGAACGAAATGATATTTAACCCTGCACCATTGTCTATCAAGACTTGACGAACATGGGTACGAAAGATTTGAACTTCGACATGAAGAGCAAGGTTATGGGGATGACTAAGAGCTCGGTCATCTTCTTCAAAAAAGGTGAGATAGTGGGGCGAGGAGATGTGGTTCACCATAGCTTGGAATTGTTCTGCATCAATATCTGTGGGAACATTGGCAGAACGTAAAGCTTTCTCAAGGATATCCCTGTGCAAAGGAGATAACTCTAGCAATTCAAAAATGGAGATTTGTGCTTGTGTGCATTGCAGTTGGCTAACAAGATCATAGTTGGAGATCTTGGAAGTAATTGGTTACTTAGATGATGAAGCATTTTTAGGATCATTAGCAACTTTTAGGACAACCTTAGATTGCCCCCTAGTGACATCATTAAGTGGTTCACCTTGAGAAGATGAAGACTTAGCCACTCGGAGTACCACCTTGGGTCTAGTATCAGTATGATCTTGAGGAGTGGATCGTGTCCTTAAGACCACTCTTGGTCATTCATCTTTAGTGTCATAATTTGGCCAGTTGTCATTGTTGGAGCTTGCCATACATATGTATTCAACGGGCTCAAGCATGCTTATAACATTATCAGTGTTAGCGTAAGCATAACTAATTTTGGCGTCATGATTCTTTTTGGAAGCTACCCTTGAGGTCTCACCCTTTTTGTATTCAGGTAATGGTTTTTGGAAAGCCTTATGATCAGTATTCTTAACAAGGCCATCTGTAACAACTTTTTCAGCTTCGATGAGGTCTTGAATTACATCTTTGAGTTTGAAGCAATTCTCTATGTTATGTCCTTTACTTTGGTGATAGCTACAAGTATGATCTTCTCTCCACCATGGAGGTCTAACAGGTGGATCGTAAGGACGTGAGTTGTCTGGTAAGGTAACCAATTTGTTTGCAATTAAGGTTTTTAAAAATACTTCATAAGGTTCGACCATAGGTGTGTAAACACGTCGCTTCTTCGCAAATTTAGAGCCTTTGTCAAAGGGTTGTGGTTTTGAACATTCTTGTTGCTTTGCTGCATAGATGGCATTGGAAAGGTTAAACAAAGGCTCCTTAGTCTTAGGAGTGTCCACTACTCCGTCATTGACAACATACTTGTTTTTGTTCCAAGGTTTTCCTTTGTCTTTACTGTTCCCATTGTTAATTCTATCCTTGTTTATGGTAATATCACCTTTTTTGATAGCAACATCCTCAATGTGATATGCACTTTCTACCATGGCGTTGAAGGATGTGAATAACTATTTTCTTAGATCAAAGTATAATTCAGGTACAAGCGTGTTGACAAAGATGTCAATTTTTTCAGCCTCGGGCACTTGCCGAGGATACCGAGAGTATAAAGATCTCCATCGTTGAAGGTATATTGCAAAAGACTCTCCTGGTCTTTGTTTGATGTTGCATAAGTCTAGCACTGTCACAGGATGTTGAATGTTGTATGAATATTGCTGGATGAAACGTTGTGCAAGTTCATCAAATGTTTTAAGAGGAGGACTCAATTTTGTGAACCACTCCATAGCTTGTCCTCTTAGACTTCTAGGGAACAAACACATAAGAAAGGTGTCTTCATGCATAAAGTCCATGCTAAAAGCATAGAAATGTCTCACATGATCATGAGGGTCACCATTTCCATCGTATTTTTCATACTTAGGAACCTCTATATCCTTAGGAAATGGTAGCATGTATAGACCCCTATCAAATGGAAGAGCGCAAATTGATTCAACAAATGATGTCTTAGGTGGCTCTTTTGAAGTTTGCAGTTGTGTAAATTGTTTTCTTATTCTTGTATTTCTTCCCTTAAGATTTCAGCCTCAGTGGGCTCTCATTTTGGGATAATATGTTCAACATTAAAACCTTTAGGGAGTTTCCATCCCCTAGCTGCCATGTATCGGAAGTATTGGTCTCCATTTTCCTCTAAAGCTCTGAGCATTAGTTTTTGGGTGAAGCCATCTTGTTGAAATTTGATCACATCTTCGCTAGTTACTTCTTCATCACTATCATGATGAGATGGTTTAGGTGAAGGACATGCACCAGTGGCAGCTGTAGGAGTCCTTGGAGGTGTGTGATTACCATCATTATTTTCAAAGGGATTTCGAGGACAAGTTCCTTTATATCCTTCGTAGCGTGCCTGATTTTCAGTTTCAGCTTGTTGATTTTCTCTCTTCATAGCGTATATAGCCTCCAAAGTCTTTTGCATTTCACGTGCTTGTTCTTCTAAGCGACGTTTAATTTCATCAGGATGCACCATAGTGACTATACCACTCGTACCCTCGGGTGTCTCAAAGGGTGTGCCAAATGGATTTTCAAAACTATAAAGTGGGTTGTGCCAAATGTTAGCTGTTTGTGTTTGATCAAATTCGAGGTTCTTATCACAAGGTTGTTTGCGAGGACGTTTGGGTGGTGTTTCCAATTGTTTGAAAATGAAAGGCGTGTGGCTACCGTTACCACCTTGATATCTAGTTGTGACCAGCATGTAAAGAGTTGTCTTTGTTTAGTAGGACAAGAAGAGCGAGCCAAATTTGAAGCTTTTACGATCAGGACTAGTCACTTGTCAAAATGTGATTAGATGGCTTGTCAAACAGTGCTCAAGATCTTACAGCACGGGTGACTCGAGCCGAGCGGACGAGCGAGAAGCTCAATAGTGGATAGCTAGAAAAATAATAGCTGAATTTTGACAAGTGATTTATCAAGACGTTTCAAGACTTACATTCGACGGACTAAACCCATCTTTTCAACTTAGGATGAATTCTTTACACACTAATACGTGGCCAGGATCAAGGGTGACTAGCGTGACGCTCCTTAGACCAAACAAATCCGACGGCAAACTCTGTTTTTGACCCAAAATGACTCTGATACTTTCTCAAAAGGAGGGTGACATAAGTTCAACAAATAATGTCGTGCAATAGAATTTTAGGAACAGTGTGATACTTTTTGTTCAGGTGACATATATTTATACCAAGTGCGACAGAATATAAGACATAGTGGGACATAATTTACTACTGACGTGCGACATAATTTTTGAAAAAAATGTCGTGCGATATTTCTCATGAAAGCGTGCGACAGAGTGCCAGTTTTGTGTAAAAAAAAAATCAATTTTTTGGCTTGGAGTTCGTTTCAATTTGTCAATCAGATAGTTGTTTCAATTAGACAACATTTCGTCTCAGCTTGTATCAGTAAACAACAAGGTTTGCAAACAGTAAGTGTTGTAACATGTCTTCAAAACAATTGATCAAGGGTAAAAACAACCTTGTCAATACGCACATGGGATATCAGAACAGCCTTCCTAACAAATCTTTATCGGAATGTTTATGTTGCAAGAACGTTAACACTGGTAAAAACATCGAAAACAATAGCCAAGCAATCTACCTTAGAGTCATGGTTCATTACTCAACAACTTAGCCCACGCTTGATGCTCCTTCGCCTCACACCAAGTGGTTGCCCACAAGAGATATTGGCTTTGTCATGGAAATGCCATAAGCATAACCAAGGGAACACATATGGTGAGTGTAAATCTTGGGGTGATCCGGGTAGTCCACTAGGATCAATCCTTGCACCAAGATGTTGAGTGGCTAAAAAAAAGGTAGTTACTAACTTAGAGTTTTTAGATCGGGCTTCCGTTCATAGTGTTCCTCTTGCTCCCAATTACGGGACACCTCACCTTGCGATGAGTAATCGATCTCGCGATCACAAGAGTACCTTAAGCATTCTTGCCTAGTGATCTTCCTATGGTCAAAATCCCATAAGCGATCACACTAGACAAAGATAAACACTACATCTACCAAGGTTTTGTGTCCTTGATAGCCTTGAGTTTATAGTGGGTTGGAAGAGCCAGGTAATCGACTTGTTCCCACTTGGGTCGTTCCTCTCAGGTTGTCCGAGAGCAGGCCCTCTAAAGGATTCTAACTACACAAAGTGGATCAAATTTTGGAAGTCAAGATTTTTGGTTCACCACAAGGGTGAAGAGCATACTCTCCTATTCCAATAATTTTCTCTCAAACATGCCAAGAAGATTCAGTTACCCCTTGCTTTTCAAACCAAATGGCAAGTCAAGATTTCTGATTCACCACAAGGGTGAAGAGCATACTCTCCTATTACCAAAAGACTCCAATCACAAGTTTTATGTGCCTATGAAAAATGAAAAATTATTCAACGCCACACATGAAAAAAAAAAAGCAAGAAATTTTGGGTTTTTATGCTTTGGGCAGCCCTGCAAACAATCGTTAGTAGCCCTTGTGCATTTGAAGCTTTGACATGCGTTCTTTTTATGCAATGTTTCAATTTTTTTCACAAGGATGGCAACCTGAAATCACAACTTGTTAGCAACAAAAGTTAGTGTGAAATAACATAAAAATATGCAATAAAAAGTGGTGAGTTTCTTCAAAAATCTAATTTATCTTCCAACCAAGTACATGCAAAGAAAGTGCAAGTTAATCACAAATGCTTTCATTTTTACTCTTTGGTTTTGACCTAGTCAAAAAGATTGGACTTTTTTGCTATGATTTCGTATCCAAAAATGAAAATGAAAAGAAAAGACCCCTATTAAAAATTAGAGAGCTTTTCAAAAATGTAAGAAATTTTAAAAAATCTCTTCATTTGCTCTCTAGAGATTGATTTTGTCAAAATAGGCCAAATTTATCAAATCGAGTTTTTGATCCTTAATACAATCTCAAAATTCAAAACACAAAGAAAGAACCCCCATTAGAATTCAAAAAGATTTCTGAAAATGTAAGTTTTTCCAAAAAATGCGCTGATTTGCGATCAAAAATGGCTTTTTATGAAAAATAAAGAATAAATCATAACTTCCAAAAATCACATCAAAATTCTCTGAAAATAGGACTGGGACATTTTAAGCATATACCCAACTTGAAAAAAACATTTCAGAACCAAACTCTAAGCGGTTTAAAAGATATGATCAAATCTTTAAACCAACTAAGTTTTTGGCCTTCAAACCAATTTACTTATGGGTTGGCCTTAAAACCAAAGTGATAATTTTACAAAAGCATTTGATTATATCCAATATGCTGCTGTAAAAAACTAGAGATAAAAAATGAAAGCAAATGGAGCTAGAACTTGATTCAAGCCCCACGGTGGGCGCCAAAAATGTACACTTGAAAGTGTCCCACTCTAAACCCTTCTATCCAAACGATTCCATAAGTTTGGAATGCTTGGATGCTGGCTTAGAGCTCCCTATCCATGGAGTGCAAGAGAGTATATTTCAAGAATAAAAAGGCTCTCAGATGAGCCTTAGAGATACTCTTCTTGCTAGTAAACCATGCAATGGGAGGTTCCAAAGACAAGATGCAAGAATGCAAATGTCCCAAGGAGTTCCTCAAGGATGCAATGCAAATGAAGATTAAGCTAGAATGAGAATGTCAAATGCAGCTATGCTAGAATATGAATGAGAGTGTTACAATCCAAATATTAAGCTATGTGAGAGATTATTGCAAAATAGAAGCTAAACTAACATGCAACATGAATCTAAGCTAAAATGCCATGGATGAGAGAATGTAGACAAGGAAGATAAGTTCTCCACAAAGCTCCAAAGAAAACCTGTTAGAAAACCTGCAGCATAACAATGTTCAAAAGATGGATGGATTGAGGGGGAAAGCTCTCTCCCTTTTAAAGATGTATGGACGGTAGAGATCAAGATGAAGATGGTGGATGATCAACGGTGGAATTTGAAAAGAGGAGTGATCCATGTGCACACACAAATCAACCAATAGAATATAAGTTGACTTGTCATATAAGACAAAAGTCACAAAGCCTTTTCTTTTAATTGCAAAATAGAAAAAGGACTTTATGTGTGCACTTTAAGTGGGTTAGAAGAATGGGGTATTTTATTTAATTAAAAGGGGACATGTTCTTTTAATCAAATAATGAACTTAGGATAGCATAGTCAAACTATAGGTTATAATCAAATAAATTGATTATTAGCAATTTGGTCTAGATAAATGATTAAATTAATTTAGCCAAAATGCTGAGAAGGGGGCTAATAGTCTAGATGACCATTTTTAGGTGATTACACCTGGAACATACAACCTCCACTAATCAGATTCCCAAATATTCAAGAAGTTGTATTAGCTTCAGAAGTAGAGTGGGGAAATCTTGTTATTCACTTTATAGATGTAGTATGTATTTTCTTAAGGAAAGTAAAATGGAAAGATCTAGATCAACTCCCTATAGATAACCAAAAAGATAGCATTTTGAATCTATTCTTTTAGAAAGACAAGAATTTGTATCCAAGTATGAGGATCAATTATTGTGGATTCTAGGTAAAAATTGTAAATATTCAATCAAAGAAGGATATAAACTCTTACAAAGAGTTGCATTAGACAAAATCCCATCTCGAGCCTATATTTTTTCTTGGAATAATGTAGTGTTACCTAAGGTAGGTTTCTTTGCATGGCTAGTAATTAAACATAGAATTCTAACAAGTGATCAAGTGGAAAGGTTAAGTATTGCTCCTCCATTAAAATGCATATTATGTGATGAATATTATGACTTAATAGACCATCTTTTTGCAAGGTGTCATTTTGCATACCTGTGCTATATTTTTTTCTAAAAATATTAAATTTATCCCACTCCATTATAGAACAACATTTGGGATATTGTTCAAGAATGGCCAATTATTTACCCCAATTCCTTCTTTGTGGGAATTTGGAAATGCACTCTAGCATTAGTAATATGGGCAATTTGGTGGGAAAGAAATAAGAGGATCTTTAGAAAAGAAGTTTCATCCCTAGAAAAGGTGCTAGAGAGCATTGAAAAATTGATATTAGAAGTTACTAATGCAAGTATTAGTAGATGAAAATTTAATCTAGTTATCACCTCTTGGGATGGAGGTCTCATTTGGGAATGGAAATCATTATTTATTCCATTAGGAACTGGTCCAATCAGAAGAAATCAAACAAGCATAGACAGGTCAACAATGTAGTGAAAACCTCCTTAGTTATGATTTTTAAAGCTCAATTTTGATGGGGCATCTCGAGGAAATCTAGGCCAATCAAAATTAGAGGCATGTCTTAGAGATTGTAAAGGTAAAGTACTTGCAATTACAATAGCACCCTTACTAACAAGAACTAACAGTATAGTAGAGGCTCAATCATTACTCTCAAGATTAATTCTTGTAAAGAAAGGGGAATATCAATGAGTATAGATACGATACTCTCAAGTTAGAGTAATAGATTGCATTAAGAAACAAACATCTTCTTAGTAGCTTCAAAAAATTCTACAACAAATATGGACCTTAATTGATCAATCTTCTGAAGTGACCATATTGTACACATATAGAGAAGGGAATAAAGTTTCAAATTATCTTTCTAATTTAGGTTGTAATAGATTCATCAATATTAAAATACAACCATCAATACTCATTGAGAAATACATAGATTTGCAAATGCTTATTAACAATGAGTTAGTGTATTGCCCCTAATCTAAATCATTACTTCAATATAGCATGAAGTTAGTTAACTTCATGCCAATTCACTTTTGGCTGCCAAGTTTCATGAAAAATGACATCATCTACATATGATTAGTTCCCAAAATGGTCATGTGGTGTATATAACATGAAGTGAGATCACTACAGAGATTGAATTTGTTAATTATTCACATGGTGTCTTGTCCTTCAAATTTTTTGCACGTATCTACAAAAGCTGATACTTACTATACATGCGTTGGTATTATGATGTCCTCCAATAAGTATTTTTATAATAGGTGACATTGGCTTCTCCACTCTCACATACCAGTAAAGAATAGTGTTCTTGGTTATACCCTACCTAACAATGTCAATGCCTTTAGAGTCATGCATTAAGTGTGAATCTTGTAATCAATTTCATAGGTCCCTGTTGCCCAAAAATAATCGAATCTGGATTACTTTGAATGTCAATGAAATAGTTCTACCCCTGTGAATTGATGATATTTTCATGGATGTGATATTTTCTGTATTGATTCTGCAAGAATTTTATGGGGTATTCAATAGGTAAGTCTTATGCTCTTTTTCAAGACATTTTCTATTTTTGTCAAATGTTGTGTCCATTTTCTTTTTGAATGCCATGGATTTGTTACAATCGGTCCTTCTACTAGAAATTTTGGTGAGGAAGGTTGTTCTTCCTCATTTTTTGGAATGAAAATAAGTTTACAAAGGCTATGCAACAATACAATTTATGGTCTGGTAATGTGTGTGTTGGTGGTCTATTTCAAAGATCTTAGTTATTATGGAGGCATGAGTTCATCATCATGTTTGAAGCTTTCTAGAAATCATTTGAAAGGTAGAATCCATGCCTTATGAAATTTTCTCTCCAAACTACTGCAAGGGCTTTGGGGTACTAGTTAGAAGAAAGAGAAAAGCATAATGGTTACACCATTTTGGACATGCTGAGCTTGTCTAATAAGGAATGTGTTTCATAGAACCACGAAGGGCTTTCTTCAGAGGTCTCTATTTGGGAACACTCTTGGTTTTAGGAGATGTGGCATGACTCACATGATGATAATATAGTTGTTGATTGGGAGCACAAGCATGGAGTAACAACTTTGATAAGAGAGACAAGCACAGGTGGGTAGGTGGCCATAGGATAAGGATGGGAATTGCCTCACTCCAATGAACAAATTTTTCAATGGGAAAAAGAAGATACTAGTTAGTCTCCTTCTTATATGGGGTTAGATAGTAGGTCAGGGTGGGAGAAATATCCTCTCATTCATTCTTCTTCTAAATAGGAGTGTACACCAACTGATCCACTAGCTACACATGGAGAGGAATGTGCAGCTATGGAGGAGTAAAATTGGAAATGCAAAGTTTTTACATTTTGAAATTTGATTAAATATTATTAAAATCTGATGAATTGGTATTTTAATTGCTCAAATTTTGTAACTATGGGAGGAAGGATAATCTCCATTTGTATGTTTGAGAAATTAATCGTTGATATAAATAGTTATAAATATTGATGATCTTTATATTTTGAGTGATGATGTTGGGTTTTTCTTATTGATTCTTTCCTAGTTGAGCTTTTTTGAATCAATTTTTTGAAAAAATAATAAAAATATATTCAGTGGCTTGCCCACATTTTCTTTTAAAAAAATATTATTATTGTCCAACTCATTCAAGTACCCATTGAATACTTTATATATGAACTCTCTCTTTATCATTCTTCTCTTCAAATCATCTTCATCAATCAAATCATTTTTCATTAATCTAATGATATGACACTTTCTTGAGTTAGCATAATTTCAAGACAACTAAGACTTTGACATCAATGAAAATATAACAACTAATATGAATTTATTACATACATCATAGCACCATCACCTAATAGTCTCTATCAATTACAATATCAGTTAGAGCTAACAATCTCCCCCTTTGGTATTGATGGCAACACATAGCATGATATTTTACATAAAAAAAACATTACATAAGTAATAAAATGTATGCATTAACAAAAATAAAACTTTGTAATTCTAATTCTTCAAATCAATACTTGATCTATATCTTTATTAGAAAATATTTCTCCCCCTTTGATTATGATCTCCTATTTTAGATAATGTCTCTTGCCATCTTCATCTATGTAGTATGATCCCTCTTTGGGTAATCTCTCTTCTATTAGTATATTCTCCACATTTAGTATCTTCTCGATATTCTCCACTTCAGTATCTTCTCCCCTTTTGATATGATTACAATATGTTAAGCCAAAACTACTCATCATAGTGTAACTTTTTGAGTCAAGTACTTTAAAATCTAGGATCACCACTAAACATTACTTACAAGGTAATAAACCCATTCAATCAACTTGGAAATGTAACTAGAGAGAAATAATATTTATAATATTATCAAAAAAGGGATGACTGATTATCATTTTCAAAACATGCTATTCATTTTAGTCAGACCCCATCCATCATTGGAGTCTAGTGCTTGTAAGAAAGCTATATCAAATAGTTCATCATTCCATCCTGCTAGAACATAATCACTATTCAACTTATTATCATCAGTAGCACTGATAACATGAGTGGACTACTGAGTACTAGTGGAGAAGTGAAAAATCCTCCATTATTTTTTCAATTTACCTCATATCATTTGGGTCCATTATATCTTCAAACTGATCAAGATACTGGAAGGCCTTGACCTCATCTTTATGGATTAGCAATTTGCCATCTCAGACCAACATCTTAAATTGAACCATGGAGATTTCCAAAGAGAGTGACACCTAAGACATAATGAGGAAATGTGTGAATTTACAAGTAAACCCAGTAAGCCTTCTATCTTTCTACTGAAAGACCTCTTCATTTCTCACCTTCCAAAGGATCCATAAGATTTCACAAGTAATAACAAACCAAAAAGTATTAAGTTTAGAGTTAAAAGATTTAACATATCCAGCTAAAATTTTACTCCAGGAGAGACCTAGTTTTGAATTCCATACAATGGGGTTACCTAAAAAATTGACCAGATCATGATAGCAAGATCACAGTGAAAAAAAAAAGTTCAAAAGATTCACATGAATCAAAAACCTTGCAATGTCTAGAATTAATACCTAAGGACTCTGTATTAGATCTTAAAGAAAGTTTTTAAGTAACAATAACCATCTAAAACATAATTTTTTGGGTTCTACTTTTGACTGCCAAAAGTATTTAAAATAGAAAGACCAATTAGAAAGTGGGGAACATAATCCCCACCCTTGGATCACTCTTTAATAGATATGTGAATTTGAGACAAGCATATTATATATCTTCTTTGAGGTTACTTCATTAATAACCATTCCATCACACCACATCAATTATTTGAGGAAATTGTTACAACCAATAAATTTTGAAAAATTACCTATACTAATTACCTTGCAAATTAGTGTATAGGTGTTTTTTGAGACTATATGATTCTATTTCGAGTTCTTGTTGAAGTTGATGAAAGATCAATTCCACAGCTCCCAATAATCATGTGCATGAAAAAACCTATCACAAAAAGAGAGAAGAAAAAGATATGTAGGCTAGAATTCCTAGATTCATATATAAGACATTCTTGATGAGGAAAAAAGAGATTTCTATTACCAAAATTAAATGAATGTTTACAATGAGAGATCATCCTTATTAAGGAGATCAAAACCCTAAAAATGTCTAACTTGGATTACATCATAATAATTAATAAAATAATTAATTATTAGATGCCTAAAGTTTAGTTTAAGCAAACTGGAGTTAATTAGAAAATATCTAATTACTCTAACACCCCTCAGGGAGTAGCTGAAATACTTAGAAAATCCTACTAAAATTAAATTTGGGTCCCAATAACAAAGCTTGATGAGGTACCCAAGCACAACCAAATCTGTGGAAAGAGGAGAAATAGAGAAAACCACATGGGGAAAACTCTACTCCAAAAAGAGATGGAAATAATGTTGAAAAGAACTAGTGAATGATGAAGAAGCCTCTAAACTAGGGAATGTCCCAAAAGATAGGAACAAAATATGATCTTGAAGAACATTGCTAAAGCATGTAAAAGCTATAAAACTTTGTCAAAAGTAACCATTGATTTGAAAAACCTTCACTTAAATAGAACCCGACCAAGTAGAGAAGGTTGTAATCTACATGAATGCTCTTAAAGGAAAATACTTAAATAAGGAGGCACACAAAGATAAACAACTAAACTTGAAGATACAAATGACATGAAATACTAAAGTTTGAAGAGATGATCAATCAAACATGGAAGGATGCAACCAAAGTAGGAACAAAAAGAAGAGTGTCTATGTGGTAAAGGATCCATCTCACCGAAATGTATGGGTACCCAACCACTATATGTGTCTAGTACATAGGAAGAAAAACTATATACATAGCTCACTCCATTAAACCAAGTATGAGAAATAACAAAATAACCCCCCTAATGCAGATAAGGGTAAGATGATAGAAAACTAGAAAAGTGGGTCAAAAGAACTGCATGTCAAGGAGATAGAATCAAGATGCACAAAAGAATACATGCATGTACTAAGGTGATCAATCTCAAACATGTCATGAGGCTAATATCATAGAAGAGAAACTTACTATATAAAGGAAGATGGAAAACAAGGGAAAACATCAACCCTCCATGGTAATTTAATAAAGAACAGTGCATGTACAATAAGACAAAAGATATGGTGAATCCTAAGAATACAATAATTTGTACGAGTATCCTTAGATGGCATTGCTCAAATCAAAAGGAAAAACAAGAAAAAATAATTGAAATGAAAATAAAAATGCAATATGGAACTTTATCTTAGTGTATTTGAAAGAATGCATGCAATAGATTGTTGGATACAATTATCTAATTGTGTCTTGTCTTTGATGTCACACAAATGTCATATTAGTTATCAGTTAGTGCTTACTAAGCTCACTTGGTCAGCAAGATAGTTTTCCTTGTCTACTGAGCATTCCTAAAGTTTACTGTGTGAAGACAATGTCTATTAAGCTCACTCAGGTGTCAAAGGAAATTATGGCAGAAAATAGTGTTAATTGAGTTCACATGGTTAACAAGGAAAATTGGACAAAGTTAGTGCTAACTGAGTTCACTCGATTACTGAAGGATTTTTGCAAGTTTGCAGTGTTAACTAAACTTTTGTTGGTTAACACAGGAAATCATCTCAGAACTAGTCTTTACCGAGTAGAGTCGGCTAATAAAGGATTTTGTTGTTTTGGCATTAGAAGCTTAATTATGTTAAGTATTGTTTCTAGCCAACTATGGTAATGATTAGTGGTCATTCTAATTTGTATTGAGCCAACTTGATGATCTAGATGATATAAATATAAGGTCAAGTTATGATTTTCAAGTGTATTGATTGAATTAAGAAGGAAAGAGTGAGAGAAAACTTGAAGGATAAGTAGATATTGTTACATATTGTGCCCCTCATCAAATATTTGAATTTCAAATACTTTCCCACCCAACGGTCACTTCCTGGTTTAATGTTATTTTAAATACCCCAAGAATATTGAAAAAATTAAATGCTAACCTTATGATATTTCTTCCCTGCACATTTTAATATTTTTGTAGGCCTATAAGTCCCCATCGTTGGATCAATCTAAATCAACAGTTGGCGCTATCTCGCTATGGGAAGTTGCACGTTTTTTTGCCATAGCAACATAACACCTTTTTGCCATGTGTCAGGTGGGTCCTCCCTTTCCTTGTTGTTTCTTTGGCACTGAGTTTTGCTAAATCCATAGTGGGCGCTATGGAACTATCAAAAAATCTATGTTCCTCGCCGTTAGTGACATAGCACCTAGATGGAAAGTAATACTGTGGTGACATCAGAAGGAAGGTGGGTCCCAAGTATGCCTCGTCAGATATCAATGATGAAATTTTTTAGACACGTTGGCAATTGGTTAATTTTTTTCATTGGCTAAAGTATAACTGTGTAGAATGTGGGTCCTACTTCACTTGGCAGGCCACAAATGAGGATTTGTCTGACAGGTTGGCACGTGGACAGTTCCTATTGGTTGGTATACTGATAGGTTAGATCCATCTTGTTCACTGCCAGATCTAAGGAAATCGACAGTGGGCGCTATCTCGCTATGGGAAGCTGCGAGGATATTATCCATAGCGACATAGTGCCTCAATGACGTGTGGCACAGATGACGTAATGGGCCCACCTTTCTCCAAAGTAATATTACAACTCATCCTCGGTGGTAGTTGTCAGGTGGGTCATAGTACAGTGGTGATGTTTCATTGGTCCATTCAACCAACTCAGTGTGTAGTTGTACAATTTTGTTGACCACTATAGATCTAAGGAAATTGACAGTAGGCACTATCTCGCTATGGAAAGATGTAAAGATATTACCCATAGCGACATAGCGCCATTATGCCATGTGGATCAGTGGGACTAGGTCTTGCCAAGATAAGGATGCCAGTTTGTGCCAGGTGGTTGCCAAGTGTTTTGTGGGCCCAAAAGTTTTAAGGAGATAGCATAGTAATATGGTGAGTCTTCACAATCGTCAGATCAGTCTAAATCCATGATGGGCACTATCTTGCTATGGAAAATTGCTTAGAGGATATGCATAACAACATAGCACCTCGGTGACACATGTCCCAATGGGTCCAGTGGAGGCAGTAATGGTTAGCGGTCGGTAGTTAATGTGACTGTCATGATCAGGGTTACAAGTTGGCATAGTTAGTAATGAAAAGAGATGGTCAACCACATTAGAAAGCTGCGAGGTGGCAAGATGAAAGGAGGTTATTGGCCCATGTAGCCCATTTTAGATGCAAAGTTTAGTTGACTTGCTGACCCTGCTGATTCAGGTGCTTAGGAATGAAGAGAGTCAAGAATTTTTATGCGATTTGATCTTCATGATCAATGCCACCCACCTTGGAATGAATGTTGAATGCAAAAAAGCACTCCACCACCCCCAGTTGATCCATCTACCTGATTAGGACAATCAATGGCACCATTTCCATCCTCTCAAGGCATTATTTGACATAGAAGATCAAATATCATTACATTTGGATCTATATCTAGATCTAATTTTCCCCATGATTGTTCTTGGCAGAGCCTTGATGGTAGTGGTTGCAGGATAGTTTTGGAGGGAAAATCTCAGTTATGCTTGAACTATAAAGGCAATTTTTTTGAATTTCATAAGGGTTGACCTTTCTCTATTTTCTCTGTTATTGCTCTGCAGATTCTCAATGGAAATTCCCCTACGCCTCTGAACTACATGATTTTTTGTCTTATCTCTTTTAGCCATTGGTATGAAAGTGCAAGAACTCTTTGCCTCTTACTGGTGTTTTGTAGAGATCTATGATCTGCATGATTGTATCTTCTTGGCTTGTGAATGATTATATAAGTGAATCTCTTTTTTCCTTATGTCATTCATCTTGGTCTTCTGATTTGCATGTGATTATTAGATTAAAGCAAGTTTTAATGTGTATATCCTTAGTTTCATTCTGATTCAATAGTGCATATATGTGTAGAGTTTGGTCCGAACACTCTATTTTGGTGCATCACCTCTTTAAATTAGATTAGGTAGATTTTCTTTCATGCTCTCCTTCTCCCTTTTCCTCTCCAAGAGTAGTTAGGTGCATCCTGATAGTAAGAGGAAGCTAGCCTTCTCTGGAGACTCAACCTCACAATTCAAGTCCCACAGCTTGGAGGTTGTTTCCATGTTTCACTAGGTTGTCCTCATACATAGGCTTTGGACAAGGGTGCAAACCTAAGTGACAACAATTTTTGGCATGCCTGGTGGGACAACTTTTTAGAAGATTTCAAGCCTACTGGTGTCAAAAGGGAAGATTTTGAGATCAATACCGAGGAGATAGTAATAGCTTTAGTGTTTAAGCCTTCAAGAGGCTCATTCTTCTCGGTACTTGGTGACTCTGAGCTTCAAATACATATCTAGTTCCAGACCAAAGTTGTAGTGATTCATGCCCAGAGCTGAAACAAGGGCATCTTCTAGAGGTAAGTTTCAGTATCAAGAGCTTTCATTTTCAAACCCTAGAAGAAGGAAGACTAGAATATCTTTATCAACAGTTAGGAGTGCAATAGTAACAAATATACCTACAAGATCTATCTCTACTCCTCCTACTGTTAGATCTCAACCTAGACTACCATTAATACATATCAATAGATCACTTGTCTATATGGCATTTCCTAGAGCTCATACTTTTTCCACCTTTTATGGTGGGAGCCCTCTCTTATTAGCCCAAAGACATGACATACCAGTAGCTGCCCTCAAAAGTATACTAGAGTTTATTGGTGAAACTTCTATCTCTCCCTCAGAACACATTCAAGAGGTTGCAAATGTCTACAATATCCATGGTATTATAGAGGATGATGTTGCAGTTAGGCTCCTAGCCTCATCCTTGAAAGGAAAAGCACTACAATGGTATAGTGGTTTAGTCCATGGTTCTATAACAGATTGGGATGGATTAGGAGTAGGATTGTGCAAACATTTTGAGGATAAAAGTGACTATTTGTCACTTTTAGAGCAGTTGACTACTATAAAAAGAGCCCCCCCATGAATGTATGAATGATTTTAATTATAGATTTCAAAAGACATGGGATAGAATACCTACTTCAGTGAAGCCTACCCTCGGTAATGCCTTCTTGCATTACCTTAGAGCTTTTAATAGTGATAATACCACTACAATCTAAACTATGGGAGGAGATACCTTGCCTAATGCTTATGACATAGCAATAAAATCAGATAACATCCTAATATAAGGAGGTTAGCTAGCTCCAAGGCCTCCTATGGCTTCCCTGATATTCCAAATCATCAACCAGCAATGGCTCCCCTTCCCACAACTTCTACATCACAACCCCTTGACCCAGTCCCTCAAGTGTCTACATCTTCAAATGGGATAGATGAAATCAAAGAGATGATGCAATCTCTGATGTAGAACATGGATAAAAGAGAAAAGAACCTAGAGAAAAGATTTCAAGATTATGGGAAGGAGCTGGAGGATAACTCCTCTATGATGTAGAAAGTAAGCAACAAGGTGGTGACTTTAGAAAGATAGCAAGCTCAAGGTAGTAAGCCTCATCAATTGCAATATCAAACACCAAGCAGTGGTAGGCCTCCAAATCCTAATCATTGGAATAATTATTTTGATCAGAGTAGGCAGGGTGGCCATGCTTCAACCTCAAATGTAAACCAAAGTAGAGCCATAGTCCCTCAAAACAATATGGCTCAAGATCAAGATTTTTGTCCCTCCTGTAACTACTCCTATGCCTATTGTATGTGGCAAAAGGCTAAATCTTTTATGGCTTTGATAGTCCAAGAACCTGCAGTAAAACAATCATACAAGGAGGACCAATTTAAAGATGCCTAAGATATACAAAGACAGGGTGATTGCTCTGTTATGAATCATCATATGGAGGAGCATTGTAATGTAAACCAAGATTCCATTGCTCATAACACTAGAAGCAAAAGAAGAGCTATGGAAGATGTTGTCCCTCCTCCTCCCAATTAGGCCTCAAATTTGAATGCAATATCTCATGAGCAAGCAGAAAATAATCAATCAAGTACCTTTCAACAACAAAGGAAAAATATGGCAGAAAGGATGCAAGTGATCCTCAGGTTATTCCATCTCAACCTCATACAATTGCAGCTCCCAAAGTTTCTACCAAAACACTTGCTATGCCATTCAGTGTGGTAGAGCAAATGAAGAAGAGAAATGTGAATATCTCCATGTGGGATGCTATTGCTACTATATCCATGCAAAAGAGGTTGCTGCAGCAAGAATTGAAAAGAATTGAACCAAAGGATTAGAAACTCAGTATGGAAAGTGCCACAAGCCTAGAACAACCATCAAGGGAGGTAGACACAAGTAAAAAGGTTAGACCTCCTCCATTCTATGTTTCTCTAATTATAGGGGGCAAACTAGTCCATAATTGCATGATCGATTCAAGGGCTAGTAGTTTAGTGATGCCTAGGTGTGTTGTTGATGCTTTAGGAATGAAATATGAGCCCATTGTTAGGGATGTATTATAGTTGGATGGTAGTACTATCAAGACTATAGGGATCCTTAAGAATGTGGAGATGGCCCTACATGCATGCCCTGGTTGTACTATAACCTAAGATATCTCTATTGCTGAGGTCAAGCCATATTTTTCCATCTATCTGTCAAGAGACTTTACTACCCAAATAGGTGGTTCCATATCTTCTGATTGGTCATATATGTCTTTGAAAACAAGATATGGAGCCAATGCTTCAATAAGAGGAGAGCCTCAAGCCCTCCATCATATTGATTCTTACACTCCTAACCCCATCAACATGAATTTCCCTATCCTAGAGATGGATGAGAACGACATAGTGAATGAGCCCATCACTTCCCTAGCAGAGATACTTGATTTTTTCTTGGATGAATGGGCTGATGCATATCTATTTGACTCTACATCAAAAACTCTTGAAATAGGCCTCAGTACATATTGTATATTGGAGAAAGATGCTCTAGTCCCCAGTCTTGTGGAGACTAAAGAAGATATAAGTGGGATATGGAGTATGTACTTTGATCAATCAAGGAATAAATGTGGATCAGGGGCTGGTGTGATGTTGATTTCTCCTGCACAAGTAAGGTACTACTTCTCTTTTCGGCTCCAATTCAGTTGCACTAATAATGTAGCTGAGTATGAATCCTTGATTCAAGGTCTCCTACTTACTCAGAAAAGAGGAATCCAAGCCTTAAGGGTGTATGGAGATAGTGAGTTGGTGGATAATCAAGTGAGAAATCAAAATACCACCAATAATGGTTTGCTCAAGTCTTATAAAAATAGGGTATGGGATTTTCTTGAAGCTAAAGATCAAGATGTCTTACAAGAGAGATATTCCAAAGCTAAAAAGAGACAACTTTTCAACATGGCAGGGACTCATGAGACTTCATCTGGCCACCATTAGTGATTTAGGTTGCAAATACCTTGATGAAGAATACAAAACTCCTACTGGTACATTATCTGTTATAGATCTTACAGAGAAAAAGAACCATAACATCATGATGATTGATATTGCATTTTCCCTTAGCTATGATGAATTTAATGAGATCAAAGACTGAAAAACTACTTTTGATATGTGGAACAAGCTAAAGGACATCGATGGTGGTGATGTTAATTTAAGGAGAGCCAAAGTAGAAAGCCTTAGAGGATAGTTTGATCAGATGAGAATGAGAGAAGATAAAAATGTTGCCAAATATGTGGAAAGAATCAAAGCTAGTGTTAGTGCAATGAGAGCTTCTGGAGGCAAAATCGAGGAAGAAACTATTGTAAGTAAAGTTCTCAAAAAATTGCTTCCTATCTATCCAATTAGAGTATTTTCTATTCAAGAAAAAAGGTGTGATCCAAATCACAAGTTAAGTTTGGATGCCTTGGTAGTAAGATTGACAACTTTTGAGCTAGACAATTCCAGCTTCCAAAAATGTTGAGTTTGCATTTGAAGCTAAACTTTCACTCAAAGAAAAAGATAAGAAAACAAAAGACATTTAGTCAAAAAGTGAAGAGGAAGCAAAGGAAAGTTCTAATAGTCATCTTGAATTTGTTGAAGCTTTACTCGCAAAGAAATATTCTACAGGAAGAAGAAAGTACAAAGGTAAGGTTCCTTTAATCTGCTTTTCATGTGAAGAGATTGATCATATTGCTGCAAGGTGACCAAATAGAGAAAGAAAGGATGAGAAGATCAACCACAAGTACAAAGGCAAGAAGGAATCCAAAAGTCACAAATCCTTCAAAGAAAAAGGTAAGAAGACTTGTTTTATGGCTAAAGATTTTGATAATAGTAAAGATAAGGCCGTATACATTGCTGTAAGAGATGAATCTGATGATGAAGAAAAAAAGATGCCACTTATCTCACATGTCAGTGAAAATGACACGTGGATTATAGATAGTGGATGTTCAAATCATATGACTGGAGAGAAAACAAAATTTGAACACTTTGAATAGTCTAAAACAATGAACCTTGTTGCATAAAAGGGAAAGGTCACATATTGTTAACCAATGAACTTGTATGTGACAATGCCTACTGGGCTGAAGGACTAAAACATAAGCTACTAAGTGTGGCACAACTAATCAACATTCAATTCAAAGTAGAATTAATGCATGGCAAGGAAAGACTTCTAGATGACAAAGGGAATCTAATTGGATCAAGAAAACAAACAAAAGGTAACCTATTTTATCTTGATCTTGGTGATTGCTCATGTTTTATTCCTCAAATGGAAGAAAGTTGGCTATGGCACAGAAGACTATGTCATGTAAACTTTGATAATATGGTCAAGATAAGAAAATTTAGAAAAGTAAGAGGTATGCCTAGTTTGAAGAAACCAAATGTTAGATTATGCAAAAATTGTCAAATTGACAAAATGGGAAAGACTAGTTTTAAGAGCAAAAACTATCAATCCGAAGATATCTTATAAATTGTGCATGCTGACCTATGTGGACCCATTGGAATAGAAAGTTATAGTGGAGAAAAATTCTTTATTTTTATTGTTGATGACTACTCTAGAATGATGACTGTTATGTATCTTAGAGAAAAGTTAGAAGCATTTGAGAAATTCAAATGGTATCCAACAAGAGTAAAAAAGGAAAAAGGAAAAAGATTGAAATTCTTAAGATTACATAGAGGCGGTGAATTCATCTCCAATGAATTCAATAATTTTTGCATTGAAAGAGGAATCAAAAGACAAGTATCAGCCCATGGTACTTCTGAGTAGAATGGAATAGCTGAAGGAAGAAACTGATCCATCATAGATTGTGCAAGAACTCTAATGATTGAAAAGAATGTTGTTATCAAATACTAGAAGGAAGCCATCAACACTATAGTTCATACTTTGAACTTGAGTTTAGTTGAAGAAGGACTCACATAAAACTCCTTATGAATTATGGTATGGCTAAAAATCCAATGTAAGTTACCTAAAAGTATTTGGCAGTAAATGTTATATCTTGAAAGATTCTAGAAAAGGAAAATTTGATGTGAAAGGTGACGAAGGTGTATTATTAGGATATTCTTGCAAAATTAAGGCATATAAATGTTTGAACTTATCTACTCATAAAATCATAAAAAGTGCACATGTGAGAATTAATGAGTTTGCAGAAAGGATTGAAGAAGAAGACAAAAGAGAACCAAAAGATCACAAAAGATTTGTTTATTTTGAACCTAATTATATTGGTAGGCACATCTAACAATAAGGAGACTTCACCTCTTGAGTCTTTCATAGCTACTAAGTTGCAAGAAGTACAAACTAAGTCATAGGGACCTAAGTCACATTCTAAAGCTACCGAGTCAATGCCTACCAAGTCTGAATGACTTGAGCCTGAAGTTGAAATTCAAAATGAAGAAAGTATAATTCATTCAAAAGGAAAAGAACTTGTATTGGCCAAGCATGTCAGAAGGCATCATGCATCCGATCATATTATTGGAGATAAATTAGAAGTTACTATGACAAGAAGCAAATTGAAAGGTACATGTTTACTTGCTAATTTTGAACCTAGAAGTGTTAAGGATGCTATAGAAAATGAAAGTTGGATTCAGGAAATGAATGATGAAATAGAACAAATAGAAGAGAACAACACTTGGACTATTGTTCCTAGGGCTAAATATAAAAATGTGATTGAAACAAAATGGGTATTTAGAAATAAGCTAAATGAAGATGGACAAGTATCAAGAAACAAAGCCATATTAGTATGTAAAGGGTATTCTCAAGAAGAAGGAATTGATTATGGTGAGACTTTTTCTCCTATTGCAAGATTAGAAGGTGTTAGGACCCTACTTATATATGCAGCTCATAAAGGATTCAAAGTATATCAAATGGATGTTAAATCTACATTTCTAAATGGAATTTTTGATGAAGAAGTCTACATTGAATAGCTAGAAGGTTTTTCTCATCTTGACAAAAGGGACATGGTCTACAAATTACACAAAGCACTATATGGTCTGAAACAAACTCCTAGAGCATGGTATGAAAGGTTACATAAGTGCCTTATAAAGATTGGTGTTCAAAGAACAAATGATGACAATAGTTTGTATATCAAGGAAGAACCAAAAAACAAAATTGTGTTGGCGAAGATATTTGTGGATGATACTCTATTTATAGGAAATGATGATCTATGCAAAATTTTTTTAGAACAATTAAACAAAGAGTTTGAGATGTCCATGTTTGGTGAAAAAAATTTGTTATTGGATTGTCGATACAATAGAACAAGAATGGTATCTATATCACCCCATCCAAGTATGTAAAAGAGATACTCAAGCTTGGTATAGAAGATTCTAAACTAGTTGGTACCCCTATGTGTACTGGGCTCAAGATTACCAAAGATGATGACTCCAAAGAGGTAGATTAGACCTTATACAAATCAATGATTGAGAAATTACAGTATGTTGTTCATACAAGACTTGACATTTCCTTAGCAGTTGGGATAGTGGCAAGATTCTCGGCAAAACTTAGAGTAAATCACATGATGGCAATCAAATTTTTTTGAGATATTTGAAAGGTACTGAAGACTATGATTTATCGTACAAACTTGGAGGAAACTTAGACCTAAAGGTATTCACTAATGTTGATTAGGAAGGAAATCTTGATGAATGAAAAAGCACAAGTGCTGGAGCATTCTTTCTTGGTAAAAGGTTGGTATCTTGGACAAGCAAGAAGCAAAACTACACATCCCAATCTATGGTAGAAGCATAATATGTTATAGCAGTAGTGAATTGTTCTAACATTGTTTAGTTTAAATGATTGTTGGAAGGCATGAAGGTTGAGATCAAAGAACTAGTTATCATGTTTTGTGATAACACCAACGTAATTAAAATATCTAAGAGCCCAGTGATGCATTTCAAAACTAAGCACATTGCTATAAAATATCATTTTGTCAAAGAATTGGTGTAGGACAAAGAAATTAAATTGGAACATGTTCATACAAAAGAACAGATTGTAGACATATTCACCAAGCCATTACCTAAGGATGCATTTCTATATCTAAGAGGTAAGCTAGGGGTCATTCCCCTATTTTAAGCTCACTAAATGAATTTTTAGTGATGCATCAACATGAACCAAGTTAAAGATCAATTAGCTGATGCAGCATAGTCAAAAGAATATTGCATATGAATTAGTACTCAAGGTAAACTAATACTAATTTGGTATGTGTTGTCTTTGGAATGTCTTATCAAAGAGGGAGAAGATTACTATCATATCTTTTTGAATTTTTTTTTTCATTTCAAGAGGGAGAAGTTATGTAGTTCCTTCATAGAGGGAGATTACTACATGAAAGAAGAATTTTTTTTTTGTAAAAAAACTAAGAGGGAGAAACTTTCTATTAGAGAAAGTATTGTTCTCAAATTTCATTGAAATATGACATGTTATGTTGCCATCAATGCCAAAGAGGGAGATTGTTGGATACAATTATCTAATTGTGTGTTGTTTTGATGTCACACAAATGTCATATTAGTTATTAGTTAGTGCTTGCTGAGCTCACTTGGTTAGCAAGAAAATTTTCTTGTCTACTAAGTGTTCCTTAAGTTTACTCTATGAATATAGTGTCTACCAAGCTCACTCAAGCATCGAAGGAAATTATGGTAGAAAATAGTGTTAATTGAGTTCACATGGTTAACAAAGGAAAATTGGACAGAGTTAGTGCTAACTAAGTTCACTCGGTTACCGTAGGATTTTTGCATGTTTACAGTGTTAACTGAGCTTTTGTTGGTTAACATAGGAAATTGTCTCAGAACCAATGTTTACCAAGTAGAGTTGGCTTATAAAGGATTTTTGTTGTTTTGGCATAAGAAGCTTAATTATTTTAAGTATTGGTTCTAAACTATGGTAATGATTAGTGGTCATTCTAATTTGTATTGAGCTGACTTGACAATCTGGATGATATAAATATAAAATCAATTTGTGATTTTCAAGTGTGTGCAAGTGTGTTGATTGAATTAAGAAGGAAAGAGTGAGAGAAAACTTGAAGGATAAGCAAATATCCTTGTAGAGCAAAAAATTAATATTCAATCAGGAAGGATCAAGTTTAAGCAGAACAAAGATCTTGATTCAACAATTTAGTTGCATCACAATCAGGTCATTTCATTTTTACTCTCTAACCATTGTAGTAGTGATCTAAAATCTCTTAATAGAATTGGTTTAATAGCTAGTTGTAAATCCTCTAATAAGGTGATAGTTCCATTGAATTGTTTAAGACCTCTAACAAGGCCACTCCTAATAGGGTGATTAAATCCTCTAAAAAGATCACACCTAACAATGTGTTTTGTAACCTTTAACCAGGTTGGCTCCTAACAGGTGTCTCTTTAGAAGAGTGAAAAATAGTAACTAGTTACATTGGTGGTTTTTCCCATATTGGTTTTCCACGTTAAATCCTAGTGTCTCATGTTTTCATATTATTTCTCTTATGATTGCAAATTAATTACTGTCAATGTTTTATGATATGCTAAAAGTAATTCACACTCAACATTTATTGTGTTACAATAGTTTCTGTGTGTGTACTGAGTAACAACACCAATCAATTTTCTTAGTCCAAATTTTATTGTTGACATCTAAGGGATCTGGGATTTATTTTAGTGGTAACTGATTCACCCCCTCTCTTAGTTACTCCTTCTATATTTCCAACATAGATGTTTACAAAGACCAGAAGAGACATAAGGTTGATGCTATAGATAGTACAACCCATGTCAAATCATCTGAAGCAACAAAATTGATCCTCAAACCTAAAATAACCAAGATATCCACTAGAATGTAAAAAAATAAATAGAATGTGCGTAGAGTATAATTTGGAAAAATAACCAACATCACTAAAAAGAGCCATTAAAGACCTTTCCAATGATATAAAGAATTTCCAAATCAGAGATCAAATGCTCAAGATATGTCTCCCAAAGTGCACAATTATACCCCTAAATTTAACAACAAAAAAGGCCATAAAAAAAGAATCAAAATAGAAAAATACTTATATCACTATGGTGGGCTTGAAACTAGATTTTAGACAATATCTCATTGGAAAAAAATAGAGTTTGTAGGCTTGAGATATGAGCAAAAAACTAAAGGTAGGTCCAAACAAGGCTTGAAGGGAAAACAAGAATGTTGATGCAAAGATGATGTCAGCATGTGACAAGCATAAAATTGATGGTCAAATGGCTATCAAAAAAAATGCCAGAAAATGACCCCTATTAGAAAAATATTTGGTTGCTAGAAACAAGACAAAGATATCATAAAATTACTATTGCCAATAAAAGAGCTAGTGCCAGAGAAAGAAATCTAGCGGCCAATAAGTATATGCCATGTATTTGAAAGAAATGGGGGGTTTTTGAGCACTCTAAGCTCAATGGTGATGTCTTTTTGGGCTCAACGTGCTACGAAAATAAGGTCCCCCCAAATCTAATACAAAATCCTTTAAAAGCTACATATTTGAAAACTGATACCAAATCTCTCTAGAACAGAATAGAAGCATGGAGATTTGGAGCTCTAATACCATGTTGAAGTTGATGAAAGATCAACTCCACAGATGTCAAGAATCACCTACATGAAAACACCTATCACAGAAAGAGAGAAGAAAAATCTATGGAGGCTAGATTTCCTAGATCCATAAATGAGACATTCTTGATGAGAAAAAAAGAGATTGCTATTATCAAAGTTGAATGAATGTTTACAATGAGAGATCATCCTTATAAAGGAGATTGAAACCCTAAAAAGGTCTAACCTAGGTTGCATCATAATAATTAATAAAATAATTAATTATTAGATACTTAATTTTATCTTAAGAAAACTAGAGTTAATTAAGAAATATCTAATTACTTTAATGGTTCTTATTTCATCCCACATGCCCATTTGGTTACCAATCATTAGATCACTGATAAAAGAAATACCCAACACAGTTCAATATTTTGCTATGAAACTTTGTGAAAGTATCAATGGTTTTCCATTTAGATACAACCCCCACCATATTGGTCTATTTGAAACAACATAAGATGGAGAAGAACCAATTTTTTTTCTAATTGGTAGGATTATTCTTGAATGGGTCCAAGCCTTCCATAGGGTAGCAAATACATTAGATCCATAAATCTTGATTTTAAATTCACCTAATAACATTTCACATAATGGAATATTTCTCTTGTTTTTACATTGGGAAATGGTAGAGCATTGAATTTTATGTCTAATTATAACTTTGCAAGGTTCATTACCATGTATAGACTTTAGAATCCACTTAGAAGAAAGAGCAATAACATTTTTTTAGATCCTTCAATCTGAATCCACCATATTGTTTGGGTTTACAACACCACTACCAATTTACATAATGTCTTTTCTTTTTTACCCATCCCATCAAACCACAAAATATCTCACAATATCTTTTCAATCTTATCCATTTGATTATTTGTCATCAACCAAGTAGATGTAAAGTAGAGTTGATGAGAAGATAAAACTTTATGAACAACATGAACCCTCCTTGCTAAAGAAAGATAGTGAGTTTTCCATTTAGTATGCTTCTCTTGAATTTTATATTGAAATCATTTACAAATATTGTGCTCATTCAAGCAACACCATGATAATTAAAAACTTATTCAAACTCCTTTTGATAAACCACACTAGAAACAACATTTGGGAGATCAATAGTCACAACTTAGAATCCACATTTTACAATAAGACAAATACAACCAATAGAAGACCAAAAGTTACAACTTAGAATTCCACAAAGATGTACCTCTTGTGATTTTAACTAGGGTCTCCATAATGAGAACTCATTGCTTCAACCAACTAAGCTAAATCCCTTGGACCTTCTTTTGAATTTAATCAAAAACCCACTCCTACATAACTTTAATTGAAGGATTAATACCACAAGGGATACCAAGGTACCGAAATTTTTTATTAGGACCTTTCCATTCTCAACACATCAACTATAACCAATTAAGGGGAGAGTTAGACCACCCTAAAACTAAGGATTTATGTGGAACAACTTTGGCACTTGAGGCTAAATAGAAAAAGTCAAGTCTATCCAAGGTATTATGAAAATTCATCTACTTAAGTTCTAGGAACAATGTAGTTATAAATTTAGTAAAGTATCTTCATTAGGGAGGAGGAGACTAGGGGGATCAAGGGAGGGAGCTCTAAGAAAATAAAATAAAGCATCAAATTCTATCACAGAGGGAAGAGGCAATGGGGCAACCCTGTTTGATTGATCTCCCAAGAGGAATAGGATTGGTAAGATTTCCATTCACATCTATGACTATGAAAGAATCTTTAAAATCCACCTTTATGCACTTGCAAATATATTCAAGAAATCAAATAGCTTTCAACATTATAATAATAAAAGGCACTCAATTCTATCATAGAATTTTTAAAAATCAAGTAGAATCATAACCACATTCTAATGGTTATTCTTAGCCCAATGCATTGCTTCCCAAATTTTTATTAAATTATCCAATATATATCTACCCTTAATGAAACCTATTTGTGTGACTGAAATAAACCTATCAAGAAAGTCCTCAATTCTTTTAACTCACAACTTTGAAATGATCTTAGAAGAGATATTCCATAATGTTATCAGCCTTTAGTTCTTGATTTCATATTTATCACCATTTTTTGGGATTAACTTGATCATGCCTTTATTGATTTTCCTATCTAAGGATCCTCTACTGAATGAGTCCTCATAGAGTGCCAACAGATCCTTGGAAATCCAAATTCACCCCCTTTGACAAAAATGCCACAGGTCATTATAAACTTCAACATGAAACTTATAACACCTTGTAGTTAACCTTGTGCCTTGGATGTAAAAATTACATAAGTTTCATCAAAGTCAACTTCATAATTTCAAAAATACTCCTAAAGTGTTAACACTTTTGCATCAACTCCAAAAGATATCACAATTCACCCATGAATTGATGCAGCATGCATCTTCACCTAGTGAATTTTTGATAGGGGTACGACCCCCAATTTACCTCCTAGATACTCAAAATAATCCTTAGATAGTATCTTGGTAAATATATCAATAATTTTCTCCTTAGACTTTATATATTCAAGCCTTACTTGTTTCTTTTGAACTTTCTCCCTTAAGTAATGGTACTTGATTGATATGTACTTTTTCCTTGCATGAATTACCAAGTTTTTTTGAAATATTTATATCACTTGTATTATTATAGTAAATAGTGACTAGCTCAGTTACCTTCTCTTGAATTCCTTCCAACAATTATTTGATCCATAGAATATTTGAACAATTGACAACAACATCAACATATTCATCTTCAATAGTAGATTGTGAAATACAAATTTCTTTCTTTCTTATCCATGTAATCAACCTTTCTCTTAAAAAGAAAGATCCACTACTTGTGCTTTTTCTATTATCAACATTACTAGCCCAATCAACATCAATGTAGAATTTAAGATTAAAGTCATCCTCTTGTTTATACAATAGGCCATAATCTACAATCCTCTTGAGATATCTAATTATCCTTTTTAAAGCAGTCATTTGCGTTTCCATTGATTAGCTAAAAATTTTGGAAAATATCTAGTACTATGTACAACATATTGTAGCTTTCCTATCATAGAGTTGTATTGTGTTTGATCAACTTCACCAATAATGTCTTCATTTGACAATTTTACTCTAGTCACTTTAGGTGTACCAACTAGTTTAGACTCATCTATCCCAAAAAATTTCAAGATTTCATTCATATACTTGGATTGAGTGACATAGATACTCTTTGTTTGGTAGACTTGTAATCCAATAAAAAACATTTCTCTCCAAACATTGACATTTCAAATTTAGTACTCATTTTTTTAGCAAATGTTTTACTCAATGTATCATTTCCACAAAATATTATGTTATCAACAAATATTTCATGAAAAATCAACTCCATATCTCAACATTTATTCTTCAAATATAGATTAATATTTTCACTTGTTCTATAAAATCAAATCTTCATCAAAGAAGCATGTAATCTTTCATACCATGCTCTCGGGGCTTATTTCGATCCATATAGTGATTTTTTCAGCTTGCAAACCATGTTCTTCTTTTCAAGTTCAATGAATCCTTTAGGATATTCAATGTAGATTTCCTCTTCAAGTATTCCATTTATAAATTCATATTTTACATCCATTTGATATACCTTGAGATTCTTATATGTAACATAAGCCAATAATGTTCCTAAACCTTCCAATCTTGCAAGAGGTGCAAATTTTTTTCCATAGTCAATTACTTCTTCTTGTGCATAACCTTTGCAAACCAATGTATCCTTATTTATTGCCACTTCTTCATTCTCATTTAGCTTGTTTATGAAAATCCACTTTGTTCCAATAACATTCTTGTTAGTAGATCTTGGTACAAGTGTCCAAGTATTGTCCTCAATTTGATCAATCTCCTCATTCATAAGATTAACCTAACATTCATAATCCAATATAGCTTTTACTATTCTAAGTTCAAAATCAGCTATAAAAAATGTACCTTCTCTTATCTTGGGAATTGAATGGATAATAGATAGTGGCTTTTGACACCATATAACATGTGAAAAGGATAAGTTTGTGCAATTCAATATTTATGATGGTGGAGTTTTTAGATTTGGTAATAACACTCCTTGTTTGATTATAAGAAAATGTTCTATTACTCTTGATGGAAAAATTAACACTGATGATATTGTATTTTTTGATGGATTAAATAATTACTTGTTGAGTGTTAGTTATCTTTTAGGAAAGGATTATAGTTTATAATTAAATGATGGAAGAGTAATATCAAACATCAATCAAGAATCAGTATTTCATTTAGTAAAAAGGCCATATGTAATGTATTTCAGTTAAACCCTTCTTAAGTTATTTTTTATTGTAAATATTGATGACATTTGGTAGTAACACAAGATATTGTATCATATGAACTTTTATAATATGGTAAGGATTTGTAATTCAAATGCAGTAAGAGATCTACCTATGATAGAAAATCCTAATTATATGATGTGAAATAAATGTGTAATGGATACATGGACTATGAATATCTTTCAAAGAAACACCTACTTAGCTAGCACCTTCAAGAAAAAGATGGGTATGAGAATAATAATTCACCCATTTAGTCCCAGACGCTAGGTGAAATAGGGATTTATGATGAAGGATGATTTTTTTTGAAATCAAAATTAAAGGAACGTGTTTATAATGAACATGGTTTTGGAAATAAAGAAAATTTTATGATCATGGATACACTCCTCGTATACAAGAGAGAATCCTAGTAAAAGTAACAATTTCTTAAAGGAAAATAATGTCATGTGATAAAAAAATTGTTGAAAATGATTGAAAAGATCATGAATGAAGGATAATGGAATTGGTAAAGAATGTTTTCAATCATTTTTTTGTCATTGATGTCAAACTTGCTACTTGTAAGAATGACAATTGCTTTAGTGATCCAAATACTATTAATTGGTTGATTGACAAGGAGGTGGCAATCAATAAGATGTAACTAGAGTACCAAGAGAAAGGTTGAAGTTATGATGATGTAATGAAGTATAAGGATCAACTAAGCCATTGATAACATAATGTATTGATGACATACTCTAAGAGGATGGACACACTGAGATACATCAAAGATGTAAGGATTAACTAAGTTCATTAGAAAGAGCCGAGCAAGCTAGTTAGAGCCGAACAAATTCTCAGTTGAAGCTGAGCAAGTTCAACTTCAGGTGTTGAGTAGCAGAAAAAGATAATGGATGTCGAGTAAGTTTTCAAGTGCCAAGAAAAGACAAAATTCTTTAGGTGCCGAGTGCCAGTAAATAACATTAAGAAGTCGAGTAACACAGAAGGTGCCGAACATCAGTAAACCAATAACGCCGAGTTGCTGCATTATTTGTTAAGACAAGATTCTCCAGATCAGCAGTGATAAGGTTGTTACATCAAATTTTGTGAAGTAGTTGGAAGTTATGAATGATGAGTAGATGTCATAGAATTCTATGTAATCCATGCAAACCAATCTAAGGTGAATGCTAATGGATTTATCATTTCTAGAAGAAACAATTTGGAGGGAAAAACAATACCATTTTCTCAAGAGAAAATTAAGATTTGAGCAAGAAATGAAGAACAAAACTTATTTATAAGGAGATACAGGTTAGAGATCAAGTGTGCGTGCAAGAGAGGGAATTGGTCATAAGTGTGATCAGGTGAAGAAGCCATGAGGAGTAATAACAGAGCATTAAGACTCTGAGTTGATCAAGTGACTAGAGATTGCATTGGCATAATGAGTGGAAGAACTCAAGGAGATAGATCTTGAAGGGTGAACAAGCTATCAACACTGCAAGGAAGAGAAGCCAAGAAAAGAAAGAAATTGAAGAGTGATATGAAATCTGCATAGTTAGGGTTGCAATTTGTATTAGGTCAAAACCCTTCTAATACTTTCTTAGCATTGTATTAGATATTGAAAACCCTACATTGCTAGGTTAGCTTAACAGCTAGGTGGATAAGCCTCAGGAAAAGAATAGAAGATCCCTAGGAGAAGGATAAAGAGATCCTAAGGAGAAGGATAAAGAGATCCTTAGGAGAAGGATAAGAGATCCTTAGGAGGAGGATAATAGATCCTTAGAGAGGGATGAAAGATTCTTTTGAGAAGGTGACTGCAAATCCCATAAGACTTGGGTGAGCCTAACAACTCTATGTAAATCCTTTAACAGGGTGACATTCTAAGTTGAATGTTCTTAAATCCTTTAATAAGGCCAAATTTAACAAGGTGTTGTAGCCTTGAATAGGGAAGACCATTAGAAGTGGTTAAAATCAATTGCATAATTATTTTGTGGGTATCATCCTCACTCCAGTTTTACCTTCTTATTCTTGGAGGGTTTCTAGGTTATCAAATCCTTAGTGTTATGGTGTGATGCATGTTTACTTTTCATGGTTGTTTAATGTTTAATTGCATGCATGATAATTTCAGTTATGTGCCATTAAGGATTTGTAGAAAAAGTTTTATTGGACATCATTGGACCTTGAATAACTAATTCACCCCCCCTCTCAGTTATTCTAAATAATTCTAACAATTGGTATCAGAGCTCACTGCTGATTTGTTTCAAGGTACTAGCAGTAGGAAGATCAAGATGTCCAAGAGAAAAGTTCTCAAGCTAAACAAAGACAACATTTTTGCATGGAAAAGTTTGATGAAGCTATACCTTGAATCAGTAGGTGACTATGCATAGACCTCAATTACAGTTGATCATGTAGACCCTGTAGGACCCCTCACTTCAAATAATATGAGCAAGAAGAAGGAGCACAATCAAGCAATTTTAGATATTTCTTCAACACTAAGCTATGCCAAGTATGATGACATCAAAGGATGTGATACTTCACATTAGATGTGGAATACATTGTCAAGAATCTATGGAGGAGATGACAATGTCAAGAGAGCGAAAAGAGAAAGCCTAAGAGGAAAATTTGATGATATGAAAATGGAAGAAGGAGAGAATGCTGCTCAATATGGTGCAAGGATGAAGGAAGTAGTTAGTGCCATAAGAAGCCTAGGAGGACAGTTAGCAGAAGAAATAGTATGCAACAAATACTTGAGAACTTTGCTTCCCATCTATGATATAAGAGTATCAGCCATCCAAGAGCTAAGGTGTGTACTAGGAAACACAGTGACATTTGAAGGAATAATTGGAAGACTCATTGCCTTTGAGTTATCCAACTTTGACAACTACAAGCCAAAAAACTTTGAATCTACATTAAAAGCTAAGATGATGATAAAAGAAAATCATGAGGTGCAAACAAAGAAAAAGAATGGAAAAGAAAGGTATGTATCTAGTGACAGTAGCATTGATAAAGATGATGTAGACCAATTGGAGGCATTACTAGCAAGAAGATTTCACAGAGGAAGAGGCAAATTCAAAGGTAAGCTATCAATCATTTGTTTCAATTGTAATGAAGTTGGTCACATTGCAGCCATATGCACACAAAAGAAAAATTACAAGGATGGAGACAACTTTAAGAACAAGAAAGAGGAAAATAAGGACTACAAAGGTAAAGGCAAAAGATGCTACATTGTTGAAGAAGACTCTGAAGAAAATGATGATGAAGTAGTCTATGTGGCTATGAAGGATGAATTAGATGAAGAAGAAGCAACTGCCCTGGTAACTTGCATGAACAAGAATGATATATGGATCATAGACAACGGATGCTCTCATCACATGACTAGAGATAAAATTAACTTCATTTCCTTTACTCAATATGAAGGAAATAGTGTTAGATTTGGTAACAATGCACCATGTCAGATCAAAGGGAAAGGTAGTATCAAGCTTATTGAAAAGATATCATGTGATAATGCATACTATGTTGAAGGCCTAAATTATAACTTGTTAAGTGTCTCACAGTTAGGTAACATAGGATGTAAGGTTGAATTTGAAAAAGAAATTGCTAAGATTTATGATTCTTAAGGAAGTCTAATAGGAAAAGGTGATTAGACTAGGAGTAACTTGTTTTATTTAGACATGGAAGATGCTTCTTGTCTTATTGTTCAAACTAATGATGTATGGTTATGGCACAAAAGGCTATGTCATGTAAATTTTGACAATTTGATAAGCATCAGCAAGATGAAGAAAGTCAGAGGACTACCAAAGTTGAAGAAACCTAATAACATCATGTGCAAACAATGCCAACTAGGGAAGATGACCAAGTCAACTTTCAAAAGCAAGACTTATACTTCTAATGAAGTATTAGAGCTAGTTCATACTGACTTGTGTGGTCCTACAGAAGTACAAAGCTACAAAGGTGATAGATACATAATGCTATTTGTAGATGACTATTCAAGGATGAAGACAATCATGTTCTTGAAACAAAAATTTAGATGCATTCCAAATGTTCAAATGGTACTTGGCCAGAGTTGAGAAAGAAAATGGAAAGAGCCTAAAATGTCTTAGATATTATAGAGGAGGTGAATTCACATCAAGAGAATTTGAAGAGCTCTACAATGAAAGAGGAATCAAAAGGAAAACATCAGCACCTAGGACTCCACCTCAGAATGGTATAGCAAAGAGAAGGAATAGATCAGTTAGTGACTATGCTCGGACCTTAATGATGGAGAAAAATATTGCACTCAAGTATTGGAGAGAAGTTGTAAATACTGCAGTCTACACGCTATATAGAGTTCAAGTCAAGAAAGGTACAAATGCAACACTTTTTGAATTATGGTATGGGAATTCTCCTAATGTAAAACATTTCAAAATATTTGGATGCAAATGTTGTATATATAAAGAGTCTAGAAATGGAAAGTTTGATGCAAAGAGTGAGGAAGGCACATTTCTTGGTTATTCTACTAGAAGCAAAGCTTATAAGTGCTTGAATGTTAACACTAACAAAGTAGTAGAAAGCACAAATGTGAAATTTGATGAGCTTGTAGAAGTTCAAAGTATTGAAAACACCAAGTAAGTAGAGGAATACAAGACCTTTGTATAATTTTATGAAGGTATACCAAATGATGGTGAAGTTGCAACTTAGAATGACCATCAGCAAAAAAATCTAGTATCTGCCAAGTCATAGACAGTGAATGCCGAACAACAGACACATTCAGAAGCTAAGCCGCAGAATACAAAAAATGTTCATTCAGACTTTGAGAACAACCAACATGAAGAAAATGAAAAAATACCTAAAGAAAATATGCATGAAGATTCAGATTCTGAAAGATACAATATGCAAACAAGGAAAGAACCAGTATTGGCAAAGTATGTAAGAAGAAATCATCCTGCAGATCAAATTATTGGAAATAAAGAGGCAAGACTAATGAAAAGGAATAGAATCAGAAATCAAACATGTCTGCTCAGCAAAATGGAACCAAAAATAGTAAGTGAAGCCATAACAGATGATGACTGGTATAATGCTATGAAAGAAGAAATAGAACAAATTGAGAAGAACAAGACATGGACCTTAATCTCAAGACCAACTTACAAGAATGTGATTGGAACCAAGTGGGTGTTTAGAAAAAAGTTAGATGAAAATGGTGAAATCACAAGGAACAAGGAAAGACTAGTTTGTAAAGGGTATGCACAAGAAGAAGGACTAGATTATGGAGAAACTTTTGCTCCAGTTGCCAGAATGGAAGGAGTAAGGACCTTACTGGCATATGCAGCCTTCAAAGGATTTAAAGTCTATCAGATGGATGTTAAGTCTACATTTTTGAATGGTATATTTGAAGAGGAAGTCTACATAGAGCAATCGGAAGGTTTTGTTGATGAAAAGAACAAAAATAAGGTATGCAAACTGCATAAGCCTCTATATGGATTAAAGCAAGCCCCTAGAGCTTGGTATGAGAGACTTCACAAGTATTTGGTGCAAATAGGATTTGAAAGAACTGATGATAATAGAAACATGTACATCAAATAAGAATAAGGTAAGGATATTATTGTATCTAAAATATTTGTGGATGATATAGTTTTTGGAGGAAAGGAAGTACTGTGCAAAATTTTTGTTGACAAAATGAAACATGAGTTTGAAATGTCTATGTTTGGAGAAATCAAATTCTTTGTAGGATTGCAAGTACATCAAATAAAACATGGTATATTTGTGATAAAATCAAAATACATCAAGGAGATACTCAAGAAGTTTGGATTGGAAGACTCCAAACTAGCTAGCACACCAATGGCAACAGGACATAAGCTATCTAAAAATGATGAATCAGCTGAAGTCAATCAAACAATGTACAGATCCATGATTGGAAAACTAAAATATGTTGTACATAGCATACCAGAAATAGCACTAACAGTTGGTATAGTGGCTAGATTCTCTGCCAATCTTAGAGAAAATCATGTGATGGCAATAAAGAGGATAATGAGGTATCTCAAAGGAACTGATGATTTTGGCCTATATTACAAAAAGAATGAGAAGTTTGAGCTCAATGCATACACAGACGCAGATTGGGAGGAAACATTGATGACAGAAAAAACACAAGTGGAGGAGCATTATTCTTAAAAAAAAGGCTAGCTACTTGGACTAGTAAGAAACAAACATGCACATCTCAGTCCACTACAGAAGCATAATATGTGGTAGCACCAGTCAATTCCACAAACATTGTGTGGCTTAAACATCTATTGAAAGGAATGAAAGAAGAGGTAACTAAACCTATGACACTGTATTGTGATAATACAAGTGCTATAAACATATCCAAGAATCCAGTAATGCATGCAAAAATCAAGCATATTGCAATCAAGTATCACTATGTTAGAGAATTGGTGGAAGACAAACAAGTGAAGATGGAGTACATTCACACAAAGGAACAAACTATAGATATCTTCACCAAACCATTGCCCAAGGATGCATATGAATATCTTAGAGGCAAGTTAGGGGTAATGCCCCTAACTCAAGTAGTCTAAAGCAACATAGAAGCTGCCCTGCATCAACAACAGTAGATCATTGAAATATCAGAAGAATGATGCAGAGGATGACAACAGGAACATAAATTCTAGATCAGTCACAAGCATGGTGATAGAAGGAGAAAAATTGAAGAAGCAAAGCTTATATTTAGCATGTTGAAGATGCTACATCTTTAGCATTTATGTCAAAGAGGGATATATATGAGAAATTGATCAATATAAAGTAAGAGGGAGATATACATGAAAGATGTATAAGAAAGAGGGAGATTTAGAAGTAATAAGATTCAACAAGTAGCTATGAAGGATCATGAATACAGAGTAAGGATGTAGCAATATAGAGGGAGAAGTAGAACAAAGGATTCAATTTTTATCAGTTATATATCAAGCAGGAAACGTATGTAATTTTGGTGGTAACTAAGTTGATCAACTTAATCATTTGATCAGTTTAGTTTGCCATCAATGCCAAAGAGGGAGATTGTTGAAAATAATTGAAAAGATCATGAATGAAGGATAATGGAGCTGGTAAAGAATGTTTTCAATCATTTTTTTGTCATTGATGTCAAACTTGCTACTTGTAGGAATGAAAATTGCTTTAGTGATCCAAATACTATTAATTGGTTGATTGACAAGGAGGTGGCAATCAATAAGATGTAACTAGAGTACCTAGAGAAAGATTGAAGTTATGATGATGTAATGAAGTATAAGGATAAGCTAAGCCATTAATAAAATAATGTATTGATAACATACTCTAAGAGGATGGACACACTAAGATACATCAAAGATATAAGGATTAACTAAGTTAATTAGAAAGAGCAGAGCAAGCTAGTTAGAGCTGAACAGATTCTCAGTTGAAGTTGAGCAAGTTCAACTTTAGGTGTCGAGCAGTAGAAAAAGATAATGGATGTCGAGTAAGTTTTCAAGTGTCGAGCAAAGCCAAAATGCTTCAAGTGACAAGCACTAGTAAATAACATTAAGACGCTGAGTAACATAGAAGGTGCCGAGCATCAGTAAACCAATAATGCCAAGTTGCTGCATTATTTGTTAAGACAAGATTCACCAAATTAGTAGTGATAAGGTTGTTACATCAAATTTTGTGAAGTAGTTGGAAGTTATGAATGATGAGTAGATGCCACAGAATTCTATGTAATCCATGCAAACCAATCCAAGGTGAATGCTAATGGATTTATCCTGAAGTTTCTAGAAAAAACAATTTGGAGGGAAAAACAATGCTATTTTCTCAAGACAAAATTAAGATTTGAGCATTAAATGAAGAACAAAAATTATTTATGAGGAGTTACAGGTTAGAGATCAAGTGTGCGTGCAAGAGAGGGAATTGGTCATAAGTGTGATCAGGAAGAGAAGCCAAGAGGAGTAAGAACAAAGCATCAAGACTCTAAGTTGATCAAGTGACTAGAGATTGCATTGGCATAACAAGTGGAAGAATTCAAGGAGACAGATCTTGAAGGGTGAACAAGTTGTTACCACTGCAAGGAAGAGAAGCCAAGAAAAGAAAGGAATTGAAGAGTGATATGAAATCTACATAGTTAGGGTTGCAATCTATATCAGGTCAAAACCCTTCTAGTACTTTCTTAGCATTGTATTAGATATTGAAAACCCTACATTGCTAGGTTAGCTTAACAACTAGGTGGATAAGCCTCACAAAAAGAATAAAAGATCCCTAGGAGAAGGATAAAGAGATCCTGAGGGATCCTTAGGAGGAGGATAGGAGATCCTTAGAGAGGGATGAAAGATTCTTTTGAGAAGGTGACTGCAAATCTCATAAGACTTGGGTGAGCCTAACAACTCTATGTAAATCTTTTAACAGGGTGACATTCCAAGTTGAATGTTCTTAAATCCTTTAACAAGGTCACATTTAACAATGTGTTGTAGCCTTTAACAGGGCAGGCCCTTAATAGGGTATACCATTAGAAGTGTTTGAAATCAATTACACAGTTATTTTGTGGGTATCATCCCCACTCCAGTTTTACCTTCTTATTCTTGGAGGGTTTCTGGGTTATCAAATCTTTAGTGTTATGGTGTGATGCATGTTTAATTTTCATGGTTTTTTAATATTTAATTACATGCATGATAATTTCAGTTATGTGCCATTAAGGATTTGTAGAAAAAGTTTTATTGGACATCATTAGACCTTGAATAACTGATTCACCCCCCCTCTCAGTTATTCTAAATAATTCTAAAAAAATTTTACTGTACTCAAAAAATTTGACCTATGGACAAAGAAAATGAATGATGAACACATAATGTTTCTTCCCAAGTGTGAAGGAAATATAAAATATATGATCATCTTGAGTGATAGCTTTCCTATAATGGATACACAATTCCAATAAAAAAAGTTGTGAAACATAGAGAACTCATAACGTAACAAAGAAAAATATGCTAGAAACAACATCACATTTAAAGAAATTTAGAACAGAAAGAAAGAAAATGAATATTAAATGATAGACATGGAAATGATTACTAAGAAGAGACCCTATAATCTTGCATACAAAAAAGTATCTTATGTCAAAAATGATTGTATCATAAAATAATGTTAACCATATGAAAAGAAAGAGGACGGATGCAACATTATATCATCTTCGTAGTTATCTCAGTTGCATAAGATATTCTCTCTAGAGTAAGGATGAAATCATAAATAGAATATTAATCTCATCAAGGAGAACCTAAAAAGATATTACTCACATGAGAGGATATCATGATATAATTGAAATCAATATAAATAAATAATGAATTCTTCAGAGAAAGGATGATAAAGAAGAGACAATACATGCCCTAAGTGATATATATTTAATAATAGACAAACACTTTTAAGAAAGCATAAGATTGAGGCTTGAGAAATAAATATCCATGTGATAAAAAATAAATGCATGCAATAAAGAACATTAGACAACAAAATATACATGCACACAAGAGATATTGGATGCTAATAGAAAAGAAAAAGAAAGGGATAACACATTTAAGGTCCCAAAAATAGTATTTTATACATGCAAGATATACACTTCTTAGACAACACAAGGTTGTGACCTAGTCAAAATGTCAAATTTATACTAAGAAGGATATCATTGTATAAATAAATATGCTAATAAAGGGAAAAAATAGATCCCCAAAAGAAGACACGAGTGAAGAGCCTTTTCCCCTAGCTAAGAAGGAATGGGGAAAGAACCATTTCTTTTCCCTAATGCTCATCACATAAGGCATAATGGAGAAAAAAATAATAGAGGTAAGAAATGATAATAATAAACCTTGTTTGCAAAAAACATGTAATATCTAGGTTTGAATGAATAAGATTTTTATCAATGCAATCTTAAAGAAATTGTCTAAATTGAATACAATCACAAAGTAAGTGGTTGTTGCTAAGATGATAAAAAACACAAGAATTTACCCTTAATATGATGCTGTGGCAGAAAAAATGTGGAAGATTTGCATGTTGGTTTTCTTGTCCCTATTGAGGTGGAAGCTTGTGGTGAAGATGAAAATGGTTCTATATCTTTCTTTTGACATCAAAGTGTGGGACACACTTTTCTATCTACCAAGGGAGTCTGATGCAGGAGCATCTTGCATGGGAAAATTAAATTATTAGAAAAAAAAAAAAAAAAAAAAAATTGTGGAGGAGAGAGAAAGTGATGAAAATAGAAGGAAAAATAATTTAAAAATAAAATAAGGGAAAAAGGAGAAAAGAGGAATTTCTATTTTCAAGATGCATAGGTGGCATAAATAGAAAAATAATAAAAATAGTTGTTATTCCATTAATTGAGGTGTGTAGGTGGCATCATGCATAGAAAAATAATAAAAATAGCTGTTATTCCATTAATTGAGGTGTGTAGGTGGCATCATGCATAGAAAAATAATAAAAATAGATGTTATTCCATTAATTGAGGTGTGTAGGTGGCATCATGCATTTAATATTTGTTGTGATCCACAAAAGAAATGTAATTTTCTAATTGGGCCACATAGTGGTGCTTAGTTGTATTTAGGTGGAAATTCTAGAAGGTTGTAGATATTGTAGAAGGTTGTGGAGATTCTAGAATGTTGTGGATAAATCATGCCTTGGGTGGTAAGTTCCTATTTAAGAAAGGCCTATTATCATTTGTAAGGAAGTTTGAGAAATGGAAGCTCTTCTAATGGAAGTTGGAGAAATAGAAGCTCTTCAAGTAGAAGCTCTTTGGATGTAATTTCTTGTAGAAGCTCTTAGAGAGAAAATATCTCTTATATTGTAAGAATTTGGAGTTTTTTCCATTTGGAAGAATATTGTAATGAATTTCAAGTTTTAATGGAAGTTTTATGAAGCATTTTGTCATCTCTCTTGTCTCCATATTATTTCATTTTTGGTTGTGAGTTGGTACGGGTGGTGTGGCCTGTCATCATAATAGGTCCTTGATTTTTAGAGAAGTTTCTATGAAGGAAGACCATCTTAGGATTGTACTTGAAACTCTAATAGATACATTTTTCAATGCTAAATGGTCACCAAAATGAGATATATCAAGAGATGGAGAAGGAAAAATAATACAAAGGGAATATTTTTGGTTGGGATGAAGAAGAAAAACATCAATCAACATGAGGGACATCATGTACCTTAGGAGAATGAAGTAAGGATAGAGGTAAATATTCTATTATGGGTGAAGAAAAAATCAAATTGATGATATTTATCAAAGGAACTAGTAACTTCTTGGAAACTATGAATGATAGTAGATTGAGGAGTTCTAGGTCTTTCCATTACATGATCCATGGGAAGTGGGTCTTGAGAAGGATAATGAGACTAGAAGAAAGATAAACCACCTTTATGAGCTTGAGTTGGACGAATAGGAACCAACTTAATAAATTGTTCATTAACACCAAGCATTAAAGCTATATATCCTTGTTGATTTTTGATATCATAACTTGCACTGTAAGTAGCCTTTAATGTATAAGGAGAAGGTGATTAATCTTGAGATATATGAGAATGTGTGGTATAAGGATTAATTTTCTCTTTAGGAATATTAATATTCTCACCCTTTTAAGGTGATAGAGAAGAATAATTATCCAAATGTATAGAAGATAAGTTATCTAAAAAATGTTTAACATATGGATCATGGATAATGTTTTGAAGACCTTGAAAAGAATCATTGTGAGAATATCAAGGAGGTTGAACTTGAGTAGGGGGAATATGATTAGGAGTATTGGTAATATGATCATTTATAAATACCCATATTTAATCTATATGTTCTATGCATCTCATTAAAATGTGAAGAAGAAAAAACATGAAATTTTGATAATGGTCTTAAAATATTCCTTCATAGGGAAATATTATGTTAGCCATCCTTGTTATTCCATATGTAAGAATACCATGAAGGAAGAAAAATAAAATAAAATAAAATAAAATATTATATACTCCAAGGGTTTGGATGAGATTTAAGAAGAGAGGTGATGACATAGGTGATTATACACCACTCCATTTTAGAGAGTTTCATGTAAAAAAATACACAACTAGGACTCAAAATAGAAATTTAACAATGTTAATATGCAAAGGAGATCAAGAAAGAAGATATAATTACCCAACCAAAAAGTATAAAGTATGATAGAGGTGGTTTCACCAAAATTTATAAGGTGAACCTAAAAATACAATAATGTAAAGGAGGATCTAAAATGAATATCAAAAGAAGAAATGTAATAAGTCAAGCTCACCACAATGTATAATGGAAAATAGTTATCAATTGTAGATTCCAACTTCACCACCATACATTGGGAAGGGAATCCTAAAATGTGTCCCTATGGAGGACTTAAATATGATTTTGACAACCCAAGTAGATAACGGGGTGCTAATGCAAGATCTAGTTCCTTTTGAAATGTTGATTCTACGATCCATATTCTATTTAATGTAAAGGAGTATGGGGATTTTTTGATGTGTATGTGAGGAAAGTAAATCATACACTTATGAAATGATGAACAATAAGCTATTAGATCTAAGCACAAAAGCAAGTCCTCTGGAAGAGAGAGAAATAAAATGTACTCAACTTGAGTGCTAGCAACTTCAGAAATCTAGAAACCTTATTAAACTATACTAGAACAAGAAATAGATTGTGATTCAAAGACCTAAAGGTTGAATATTTAGGTTGCAAAAAAATAAGTGCTAGAGGAATAAGTAAAATTTGGATTTACATATACCAATATAGGTCAATTTTTTTTACCTATACCTAGAAGGTTTGAACCCAAAGGTCTTAAGATTATGACTATAACTATACTTCTAGATCTTCATATACAAATCTAAAAATTCAAGAATCTACACTTGCACACCAAAGAGAAGGGTAAATTATTGGTGGGAGGGGGCTTTCCTTGGTGAATTCAATGTTTAGGAATCAAGCTTGAATTGAAATAAAAGAATTTTTATCGTGTAGTAGATATTAAACAAGAATGAAGTATATCATACTATGTAAATATAATCATACTTAGTATGTGATTAAGTATATTGATGCAATAGCTTTGGCCCAATCAAAAAGGAAATCATGCAAGATAAAATATCATGTAGTTTTTTGGTGTTTTGAAATAAGAATAGTTCTAAATTACCCTAATGAGAATTAGATACATCTAGGGACAACTAACTCCCATTTTCAACATACCATTTCAAACACCAGGAAAACTATAAGGCTAGACCCTTCTATTGTAAATATAGGAGTAACTAATAGGGGGATGAATCAATTACCACTAAAATATATCCCAGATCCCTTAGATGTCAACAATAAAATTTAAACTAAGAAATTTGATTGCTGCTATTATTTGATAAATACACAAAAAATGCTATAACTTAGTAAATGTAGAGTATGATTTAATTTTAACTGATCTTCAAAATTTACAGTGATTTAATTTACAAACATAAGAGAAATAACATGAACACATGAGACACCCAGATTTAACATGGAAACCCAATATGGGAAAAACCACCAATGTAACTAGTTACTATTTTTCACTCTTCTAAAGTGAGTCCTGTTAGGAGCCACCTAGTTAAAGGTTACAAAACACACTGTTAGGTGTGACATTGTTAGAGGATTTAATCACCCTATAAGGAGTGGCCTTGCAAGAGGTCTTAAGATAATTCAATAGAACTGTCAACTTGTTAGAGGATTTACAACTAGCAGTTAAACAACCTTTGTTAAGAGATTTTAGATCACTGCTACAATGGTAAGAGAGTAACAATGAAATGACCTAATTGTGATGCAACTAAATTTCTGATTATAGATCTCTATTCTGCTTCATACTTGATCCTTCTTGATCAAATACCACTTTTTTCTCTCCATAAGGATACCTACTTATCCTTCAAGTTTTCTTTCACTCTTTCCTTCTCAATTCAATCAACATACTTTCATACACACTAAAAATATCAACTTGACCTTTCATTTATACTATCCAAGTTGTCAAGTCAGCTCAAATAATAACCAATAATCATCACCATAGTCAACTAGAAAAAATACTTAAAATAATTAAGCTTCTTATGCCAAAAAAAAAAAATCCTTCATTGGCTGACCCTGCTCAATAAACACTGGCTCTAAGATGATTTCCTGTGTTAACCAATAGAAGCTTGGTTAACACTATGAAATTACAAAAATATCTTTTGGCAACCAAGTGAACTTGGTGAACACTAACTCTATCCAATTTTCCCTTGCTAACCATTTGAACTTGATTAACACTATTTCCTACCTAAATTTCTTCGACGCCCAAGTGAGCTTGGTAGACACTATCTTCTTAGAGTAATCTTCAGGAATTCTTAGTAGATAAGGAAAATGATCTTGCTGACCAAGTGAGCTTGATAAGCACTAACTAAAAACTAATATGATATTTGTGTAACATCAAGGGCAACACATAATTAGATAATTGTATCCAACAATCTCCCTCTATGGCATTGATGGCAACACAACATGCCATAGCACAATGAAATTTGAGAGCAAGACTTTCTCTGATAGAAAATTTCTCCCTCTTAGATTTTTACCAAAAAATTCTTCTCTTTCATGTAGTAATCTCCCTTTGTGAAGGAATTACATAACTTCTATGATAGTATACCTCTCCTGCAGAAAGATATAAACAAATTTTACAAAGATATGATAGTAACATTCTCCCTCTTTGACAACACATGCCAAAGACAACACATACCAAATTAGTATCAATGTACTTTGAGTATTGATTCATTTGCAATATTCCCTTTGACTATGTTGCATCAACTGATTGATCTTCAACATGGTTCCTATTGATGCATCACTAAAACTTTATTTAGTGAGTTTCAAATAGGAGAATGACCCCTAACTTACCTCTTAGATACGAGAATGTATCCTTAGGTAATGGCTTGGTGAATATGTCTGTAATCTATTCTTTTGTGTGTGCATATTCGAATCTAATTTCTTTGTCCTACACCAGTTCTATGAAAAAATGATATTTTATGGCAATGTGCTTAGTTTTGGAATGCATCACTGGGTTCTTTGATATGTTAATTGCCCTGGTGTTATCACAATACATGAAAACTGGTTCTTTGATCTCAACCTTCATACCTTCCAACAACTATTTAAACCAAACAATGTTAGAACAAATTATTGCTACTACAACATATTTTGCTTATGCTGTAGATTGGGGTGTGTAGTTTTGCTTCTTGCTTGTCCAAGATACCAACCTTTTTCCAAGAAATAATGATCCACCACTTGTAATTTTTTTGTCATCAAGATTTCCTGGCCAGTCAGCATTAGTGAATACCTTTAGGTCTAAGTTTCTTCCAAGTTTGTACCATAAACCATAGTCTTTAGTACCTTTCAGATATCTCAAAATTCTTTTGATTGCCATCATATGATCTTCTCTGGGTTTAGTTGAGAATCTTGCCACTATCTCAACTATTAAAGCAATATTAGGCCTTTTATGAACTACATGCTATAATTTTCCAATCATTGATCTATATAAGGTCTAATCTACCTCTTTTGAATCATCATCTTTGGTAAGCTTTAGTCTAGTACACATGGGGGTTCCAACTATTTTAGAATCTTCCACTCCAAATTTCTTGAGTATCTCTTTGATATACTTAGATTGAGTAATGTAGATACCATTCTTGCTTTGCTATATCTGTAATCCAACACTTTTTTTTTTATCTCATTTGTTAAAAAAATTCTTTGCATGGATCATCATTCCCTATAAATAAAGTGTCATCCACAAATATTTCTACCAATACAATCTTGTTATTTGGTCTTTCCTTGATATACACACTACTATTATCATTAGTTCTTTGAAAACTAATCTTTATAAGGTAGTTGTGTAACCTTTCATACCATGCTCTAGGAGCTTGTTTTAGACCATACAATGCCTTATGTAATTTGCAGACCATGTCTCTTTTTTCTGGATCAACAAAACCTTTTGGTTGTTCAATGTAGACTTCTTCATCAAGAATACCATTGAGAAATGTAGATTTAAGATCCATTTGATATACTTTGAATCCTTTGAGAGTAACATATGCAAGAAGAGTCCTAACACCTTCTAATCCTGTAATAGGAGAAAAAGTCTCACCATAATCAATTCCTTTTCTTCTTGAGAGTAGCCTTTACACACTAGTCTTGCTTTGTTTCTTGATACTTATCCATCTTCATTCAGCTTATTTCTAAATACCCATTTTGTTCTAGTCACATTTTTATCTTTAGGCCTATGAAGAAGGGTCCAAGTTTTGTTCTTCTTTATTTGTTCTATTTCTTCATTCATAGCCTCAATCCAAATTTCATTTTCCAATGCATCTTTAACACTTCTAGATTCAAAATCAACAAGTAAGCATGTACCTTTTAGCTTGCTTCTTGTCATAGTACCTTCTAATTTATCTCCTATATTCTGATGACATGCATGATGCCTTTTGACATACTTGACCAATATAGGTTCTTTGCCTTTTGAATTAATTGCACTGTCTTTATTTTGAATTTTAACTTCTAGCTCAAGTTGCTTAGATTTGGTAAGCATTGGCTTGGTAGCTTCAAAATGTGACTCGGGTCCTTGTGACTTAGTTTGAACTTCTTGCAACTTGATAACTAAGGAGGACTTGGTAGGTGAAGTCTCCTTATTGATAGATGTGTCTGGCAATGTATCAAGTTTGAAGTAAACAAATCTTCTATGATCTTTTGGTTCCTTTTTGCTTTCTTCTTTAGTCCTTTCTGCAAACTCATCAATTCACACATGTGCACTTTCTATGATTTTATGAGTAGACAAATTCAAACATCTATATGCCTTACTTCTGTAAGAATATCCTAAGAATATATCTTCATCACCTTTCACATCAAACTTTCCTTTTCTAGACTCTTTCAAGATATAACATTTACTTCTAAATACTTTCAATTAACTTACATTGGGTTTGTAGCCATACCATAATTCATAGGGAGTTTTATATGAGTCCTTCTTCAACTGTACTAAGTTCAAAGCATGAATTGGAGTGCTAATGACTTCCTTCCATTATTTGATAGGAACATTCTTTTCAATCATTAGATTCCTTGCACAATCCATGATAGATCTGTTTCTTCTTTTAGCTATTCCATTCTGCTCAGGAGCACCAGGGGCTGATACCTATCTTTTAATTCCTCTTTCAATAAAAAATTTATTGAATTCATTGGAGATGAATTCACCTCCTCTATCCAATCTTAAGCATTTCAATCTTTTCCCTATTTCCTTCTCTATTCTTGCTAGATACCATTTGAATTTATCAAATGCTTTTGACTTTTCTCTAAGATACATAACAATCATCATTCTAGAATAGTTGTTAACAAAAAGAATAAATAATTTTTCTCCACTATAGCTTTCTATTCCAATGGGTCCACATAGGTTAGTATGCACAATTTCCAAGACATCTTTAGACTGATCGATTTTTCTCTTAAAACTAGTCTTTTCCATTTTGCCAATCTAACAATTCTTGCATAATCCAACATTTGGTTTCTTCAAACTAGAAATACCTCTTACTTTTCTGAATTTACTTATCTTGATCATATTATCAAAATTTACATGACATAATCTTCTATGCCATAACCAAGTTTCTTCCATTTGAGCAATAAAACATGACTAATTACCAAGATCAAGATAAAATAGGTTACCTCTTGTTTGTTTGCATGATCCAATCATATTACCTTTTTCATCCAGCAGTCTTGCCTTACCATGCATGAATTCTACCTTGAATCCAATATTGATTAGCTATGCCACACTCAATAGATTATGTTTTAGTCCTTCAAACCAATAGGCATTATCACATACAAGTTCTTTAGTTAATGAGATTCGACCTTTCCCTTTTATGCAACAAGGTTCATTGTTTGCAAACCTTACACTACTTCCATCATAGTGTTCAAAATTCATTTCATCTCTAGTCATATGATGTGAACATCCATTGTCTATGATCCATGTGTCATTTTTATTGATATGAGAGATAACTGCCATCTTATCTTCTTCTCCATCAGATTAATCTTTTACAACAATGCATACTATTTTGTCTTGACTGTTATCAGAATCTTTAGCCATAAAACAAGTCTCTTACCTTTGTCATTGAGTGATTTGTGATTTCTGAAATCCTTTTTGCCATTGTGCTTGTGACTTTTCTTCTCATCCTTGGTTTCTTTGTTTGGGCATCGGGCAACAATATGACCAATTTCTTCACATGAAAAATAGATTAGGGGAACTTTACCTTTGTATTTTCATTTGCTTCTAAAATATTTCTTTGCAAGCAAAGCTTCAACAACTTCAAGATCACTATAAAAAATTTCCTCTGATTCCTCTTCATTGTTTGATTGAATGTCCTTTATTTTATTACCTTTCTCTTTGAGTCAAAGTTTGACCTCAAATGGAGATTCAATATTCTTGGAAGGTGGAACATAATTTTCATAGTTGTCTAGCTCAAAAGTTGTCAATCTTCCTACTAAGGTATCCAAACTTATCTTGTGATTTGGCTCACACCTCTTTTCTTGTATAGTAGATACTCTAATTGCATATATAGGAAGCAATGTTTTGAGAGCTTTACTTAAAAAAATTTCTTCCTTGATTTCTCATCCAAAGGCTCTAATTGCACTAACACTAGCTTTGACTCTTTCCACATACTTGGCAACATTTTCATCCTCTCTCATTCTCATTTGATCAAACTGTCCTCTAAGGCTTTTTGCTTTGGCTCTCCTCACATTGTCATCACTGCCATAGATGTCCTTTAGCTTGTTCCACATATCAATTTTTTTTTTATAGTCCTTGATCTCATCAAATTCATCATAGCTAAGAGCAGATGAAATATCAATCATCATGATGTTATGATTCTTTTTCTTAGCAATAATTCTAATAGATAATGTACCAATAGGGGTTGTGTATTCTTCATCAAGGTATTTCAAGCTTGAATCACTAATGGAGGCCAAATGAAGTCTCATGAGTCCTTGCCATGCTAAAAAGTTGTCTCTGTTTAGCTTTGGAATCTCTCTCTTATAAGACATCCTAATCTTTAGCTTAGGTCTTTGAAACCTTTCCTGCAAGCACCAAAAGCTCTGATACCAATTGTTGAAAATATAGGAGGAGTAATTGAGAGGGGGGTGAATTAGTTACCACTAAAATATATCCTAGATCACTTAGATGTCAACAATAAAATTTAAATTGAGAAGTTTGATTGTTGCTGTTATTCGGTATACACACAAAAAATTTTGTAACTCAGTAAATATAGATTATGAATTACTTTTAGGTGATCTTCAACATTTATAGTGATTTAATTTGCAAGCATAAGAGAAATAACATGAAATCATGAGACACCCAGATTTAACGTGGAAACCCAATATGGAAAAAATGACCAATGTAACTAGTTATTGTTTTTCAATCTTCTGAAGTGAGCCTTTTTAGGACCCAACCCGATTAAAGGTTACAAAACACATTTTTAGGTGTGACCTTTTAGAGGATTTAATCACCCTATAATGAGTGGCCTTGCAAGAGGTCTTAAGACAATTCAATAGAACTGTCACCTTGTTAGAGGATTTACAACTGGTAATTAAACCAACTCTGTTAAGAGATTTTAGATCACTGCTACAATGTTAAGAGAGTAACAATGAAATGACCTGATTGTGATTCAACTAAATTGCTGATTACATATCTCTATTTTGATTCATACTTGATCCTTCTTGATTGAATAACGCTTTTTTGCTCCATAAGGATACCTACTTATCCTTCAAGTTTGCTCTCACTCTTTCCTTCTTATTTCAATTAGCATACTTGCATACACACTAAAAATCTCAACTTGACCTTTCATTTATACCATCTAGACTACCAGGTCGGCTCAAATAATAATTAATAGTCATCACCATAGTCAATTGGAAACAATACTTAAAATAATTAAGCTTCTTATGCCAAAACAAAAAAATCCTTCATTGGCTGACCTTGCTTGGTAAACACTAGTTATGAGATGATTTCTTATGTTAACTAATAGAAGCTTGGTTAACACTACGAACTTACAAAAATATCTTTTGGAAATTGAGTGAACCTAGTGAACACTAACTTTGTCCAACTTTCCTTTGCTAACCATGTGAACTCAGTTAATATTATTTCCTACCAGAATTCCTTCGATGCCTATGTGAGCTCAGTAGATACTATCTTTGTAGAGTAATTTTTAGGAATGCTTGGTAGACAAGGAAAAATTTCTTATGGTAGATGGAGGGGGAGAGTTCCCAAGAAGGGAAGAGGAGGATGCGAGCGCAGGCGATGCAGGTGGCAGAGGAGTCCTCAAAGTTTGATGGTGATGATGGTGGAGAGGAGGAGGTGCCCTTGAGGAGACGATGAGCGGTGAGGGTAGAGGCACCTACAAAGCAGCCAATAGGAGGAGAGGAGTAGGGTGCAAGGATCCATACCTTGGAGGCAGAGCTATAGGCATCTCGGGTGACCATTGTAGTATGGGATCAATAGCTGATGGATGAGCGAGCACGAGCAGATGAGCTGCGCCGAGAGCGAGATACTGCGAGGCGAGAGGTAGCACATCATGGTGCCCAAGCTGCATACTATTATGCCGCCTATAGAAGTGTGGTACCACCAAGACAGGGTCTTCCTAATTATTCAGAGTGAGCGAGAAGATTAGAGGGTGCAGTGCAGGCACTGGATAGGAGACATGCTCCTCCACCAAGGCCAACACCAGCTGCAGAGGGTGGTAGTTAGACATGACATTGTGTTTTGATTTGTACCTCATGTATTTTTGAGACATATATCCAGATTTTGGATCTCACATTTGTATATGTACCATGACACATTTGATATATATATGAGATACTGGGTTTATTGATATTCTTGTGTACTTGTCTCAAAATGTATGTTTCAACTTTCATGTGATGTTTCAATTTTTGTTTTCAGCTCATGTATGTGTATATGCTTATGTGTATTGATTTTGATCTCTCATATGGGTGGTATAGACTTAAATGTTTTTGTGAAAATGTAACACTTGGATAGATTGTATGTGATGATTTTTGGATTAACCCTTGTGATGACAAGTTAGCAAAGAAATGTAGTGAAAGATTAAGAAGGTGAAAAGACAAGCAGAAGTGAAAGATAAAAGCAGCTAGCTGATATGTCCATAAAAAAGATGAAGAGAGAGAGCTCTTCCTACATGTAGGAATGTGCAACTAGAAAAAAATGACATGAACCTAAAATGCAAGCTACTATGCAAAGTGGTTTACCAGCAAGAAACTCATAACATTTAGACTCTTAATTTCATCATTGAGTGTTTACTAGGGACATCATGAGATCATACAACCATCACTAGTATAACCATGAGGATATGAATATGATCGATATTAGATAGGTATGTGGAAATCCAATATAAGCATCATAGACATGTAAGTCAAGATAACTACATGATTAGATTCCCTAAGTTTAATTTAGCAAGATTACACCTATATTAAGGCATAAGTGCCAAGATAAACCCTGAGTGTGGTCTTGCAAAACAGTCAAGGATGATACATTTGTAAGTCAATGTGTTGATTAGGACCAGCATAAATGCTTACAACACTATAGACAAAAAAAGTATACACACAAGCAGAAATCAAGAAAATATGTACCATGCCCCCAGTCTTCTAGTCAATGACATCCTCGAAAAAACTATTAGGGAGGGAACACATGACAAAGAAATTATCATAGACAATACACAAAGTAGATAAAGATCAGCACAGCTCAGTTGTTTAATTGGTAAAGTGTGTGTGTGTATGTCACTTAGCCATTTCTTCAAGACTTGATTCTAATAGTGAGAACTATTGCGACATCGGAGACTGTAGGTAAACTATCTTAAAAGTGTTGAGAAACACTTGATGTCAAAGTGGGTGGGGGTAGTGTTGAGAAACACTATTTTGTGAGTTGTCAAAGAAACCCTAATGCACAAGAATACTTCAAAAAGGCTAAGTAGTTATGCCCCTGAGATGAGGACAAGAAACAATTCCAAGCTAGGAAATGTGTAGCAAAGTAGGTGATTGAGACTGAGAGACATAGGTGCAAGGGTTTCAAGTAGTGCCTATTTCCAAGTTTTCACCACTTTTTTAGGACCTTTCTCTCTCTCTTTTTTTTTTTTTTTTTTTGTGATACATCAAAGTGCCTATTGCTAGGTTTTTACTAAGATGATCTTTTTTCAGGACATTTTTTGATTTTTAGGATTTTTTCAGGATCATAGATATATACAAGATAGCTGAGTGACAAGCCTCTATAAGTATATAACTTCTTCAAGTGTAGGATGTTGATAGGCTCTGCAAGTTCTTCCCCCTCTGAGGTAGACAAGTGATAAGCACCAAACCCAAATGCTGCTGTGATAATGTAAGGACCCAACCAATTAGGTTCAAATTTCCCTTTCTGCTCTTAATGTTGTTGATTTTTTGGATTCTCCCTAAGCATGAGTTCACCAACCTAGAACTCACGGGGGTGAACCTTCTTGTTATATTGTGTAGACATGTGCATCTGATAAGCCCTCATGTGATTAAAAGAAGCCTTATGACATTCATCAAGAGTCTCTAATTCCTGTACTCGCATAGCTCTATTATCTTCATCGGTTATTAACCCATGTAAGGAGATGCGCAAGGAAGGTATCTCGACTTCTAATAGGAGAATAGCCTCAGAGTCATAGACTAGAGAAAAGGGTGTAGCCCCTATAAGAGTACGAATAGAGGTTCTATAGGCCCAAAGTGACAAATTTATTTGTAAGTGCCAATATTTCCCAAACTTGTGAACTGTACGGTGTAGGATTTTTAGCAGTGTTTTATTAGAGGCCTCAGCTTGGCCATTCCCTTGGGGATAGTAAATGGAGGACCAGTGTTTCTTAATTCAAAACTTTTTGCATAGCTGTTTTAAGTCCTTATTCTTGAACTACCCTCCATTATCCATAATAATAGAGGATGGGATACCATATCAGCAAATGATGTGATTTAGTATAAACAGGGCAACATGTTTGCCTGTAGCAGCAGATAATGGTACAGCTTCAACCCATTTAGTGAAATACTCCGTTACTGTGATGATGAATTTATGACCGTTGGATGAACTTGGATGAATCTTTCCTACCAAGTCAAAGGCCCTTGTTGAAATGACCAATATGTCATAGAAGGGATTAACTCTCGCCTAGGAGCATGTATCAAGTTGCCATGGATCTGACATTTTTGACAGGACTTTGCATAGCGCACAACATTAGCTTGCATGGTGGGCCAGTAATAACCCATCCTAAGCAGTTTTTGGCCAAGTGCAAGGCCATTAGAATGTGCCCTACAAATGCCATCATGGACTTTGGCAAGTGCCTTCTTAGACTCTTCTAGCTCTAAACACCTAAGCAACGTTCCATCTAGACCTTTCCTATACAAGTCACCAAAGAGCAAAGTGTAGTGTGAGGCATTACGAAGGAGTTGGCATTTTTGGTTGCACGTGAGGGTTTTGAGAATAACCTGATCATGTAGGTAGGAGAAAATAGCCACATAGCAAGAGGAATCATGACCCACAACAGTGTAGATCACTTGGTTATCTGAGGAATCATAGGCTGGATGACGCAATTCTTCCACCAGGAACTCAAATCGCGATTCATGTTCTTGTAATTGGAGGATAGATGCTAAGGTGGCCATAGCATCAGCAAGCTTATTTTTTGCTCTAGGAATCTGTTGGAATGTTACAAAAGTAAAATAATTCCTTAGAGCATCTATCAACTTTTTATAAGGGATCAACTTGTCATCCTTTGTTTGATATTCATTATTCACTTGGTTTACAACTAGTTGAGAATATCCATAGATGTGTAGCTCAATTTATTCACCATTCAAGGGCCATTTTGATCCCATTTGTTAATGCTTCATACTCTGCAATATTTTTTGTACATGGGAACAATAGTTTTTAGGACTTTGGAATTGTATAACCATGAGGGGAAACAAAAAAAATCCCTGCTCTAGCTCCATTATGTGTCTGGGATCTATCAAAAAACATCTTCCATGTTTTGTCAGTAATGTACATGATCGAGGTATCTGGAAACTCAATTTGCATAGGTGCTACATCTTCAAGTGGGAAGTCAGCCAACTGGTCAGCTATGACCTGTCCTTTGATTGCCTTACATTCAACATACTGAATGTCAAATTCAGAAAGAATCATCATCCATTTAGCAAGGTGACCAGTAAGTGCCGCTTTACTTAATAAATATTTCAAAGGGTCTATCTTGGCAATCAAGTGAACTATATGGGTCAACATATAATGCCAGAGTTTTTGGGAGGCAAAAAATACAGCAAGGCATGCATTCTCTATACTTGTATAGTTTAGTTCATAAGCCACCAAAGTCTGACTGATATAGTATATGGGTCTTTCTTTACCCATCTCATCACTTTGGGCTAAGAGTGCTCCCAGAGAAGAATCCGTAACTAAAATGTACAAGATCAAAGGTTTTCCCAGAATAGGTGGCATCAAAATTGGAGGTTTTGCCAAGTAGCCTTTGATTTGATCTAAACTTTGTTGACAGTCACTGTTCCAAATATGGGTAGATCCTTTATGCAAATTTTTATTGAAAGGTTGAGCCTTATCAACTAATTGAGAGATAAATCTTCTTATGGATTGTAGCTATCCTTGCAGACCTCTAAGCTGACTGATAGTCTTTGGTGGAGGCATATCCATGATAGCTTGGACCTTTTTAGGGTCAACCTCAATGCCTTTTGCTAAAATGATATAACCTAGCAATTTTCCACAAGTGACACCAAAGGCACATTTTTTTGGATTCAACCTAAGTTGGAATTGTTCCATACGGTCCAATATCAAACTAAGGTCTTTGAGATGTGTGTCTTGTTTCTTTGATTTTGCCAATGTGTCGTCAACATAGTCTTCCATGTTTTTATGCATCATATCATGAAAGATGGTTGTCGTTGCTCTTTGATATGTAGCGCCAGCATTTTTGAGCCCAAAAGGCATGACATTCTAGCAAAAGGTACCCCATGCACATGTAAAAGCTATCTTTTCTTGGTCTGCTAGAGCTATCTTTATTTGGTTGTACCCAGAAAATCCATCCATGAGCGAGTACATCTCATAACCGCAGTCATGTCCACTATCATATCGATCTTTGGTAGTGGAAAATCATCCTTGGGGCACACTTTATTGAGATCTCTAAAATCAGTACAAACTCATATGGATTTGTCATGCTTGGAGATAGGTACAATGTTGGAAATCCACTCAGCATAATCAATGGACCGAATGAAGTTTGCATTCAATAGTTTTTCTAACTCTGTCTTGACCAATAGGGCCACATGTGGATGCATTTTTCTCAACTTCTATTTGATAGGCTTGACATTTGGTGAGATTGATAAGTGATGCATGATAAGATCTGTATCAAGCCCTGGCATGTCAGAGTATGTCCATGCGAAGTTGACCTTCTTGTCTTGAAAGAATTGAGCAAACTGTGTCTTTTCTTCATTTGACAAAGATTGAGCTACATGGATAATCTAAGGACATTCTTCTATTCCCAAGTTGATAGGCTGTGTAGGTTCAATGAGAATCAAAGATCTATCCTAGAAATAGCTTGGCAGACCACCAAGTACCTCATTCGCAGGTGCCTCAAAGAGGTTTTCACCATTAGATACGCCTTTATTTTTACTTTTTTGTGGCCACAATGTGGTTTTCACCATCTGATCACTTATTTTTCCTTTTAATTTTTTGACCGAGGTACTTGATATCTAATTCTATCATGTCAACTGTGGGTTCACTGGTGGAAGAACTGACAGGTTCAATTGTGTTCAAATAACAAGTGATCTCATAGTCATTTTGGAAAGACCATATTTCAGGCCTTTGATTTTGGATAGACCAATCTATGAGATCTGGGTGAATTAGTGAGAGTGAGGGAGAAGTTTCAATGTGATTGATATGGAAGGAGTCATCTCTGGTGACCTATGAAGTTGAGCCTATAGAAAATGTCACAAAGGAGTCCAGCTCAGGAATAATCCTGGAGGAACTAGCATGATCCATTGAGACATGTTGTGAGTCAAACTCATCCAACCCCATATTAGATTTTTTGACTACATCGAGTTGGGTTGCATAGGCATGAATGACATCCACCCCTAGCTTGCAAGATGCATTAGAGAGGCTTTCCCACTCATACTCATGAGAATCTGTACTTTGACCCCTAGCTATGAGATGAGCAATATTCTGCCTAATTCGTCCTCTATTTATGTCCTCAGAAGTAGACCCTTCTTATTCTTGTTGTTGGGAGGTAGAAGTTTCTTCATTATTAGCAGTCATTATTTCTTCTCCCCAAAGGAGGGAAGTGAGAGGAACAAAGTCTTTGTCTTGTGTAGTAGTAGCAATTACAGGAGAGTCATCATCCTCTGATTCACTAGACATGAGCAATCTTCGATCACAAGTTGGTATATTATTGTTTAGCCCAAAGCCTAGACCAACGGTGTCTTGAGCATCACAACCTTGAGTGTGACTTAAAGGTTCAACTAGAGCATTCTTACAACCAGTTAAGGACCGGTGGCCTTGGTAGCCCATTTTTGTCAAAAATTTATAGCCTTTTCCATATTTTTTGGGAGAAATAGGGGTAGTCATTGTAACCTCCTCGTCTTCCTCTTCTTTGTAGATCCAGTCCCTAATGGCTTGTTCTTCCTTCTCTGCTTCTAGTGGTATAGAAGATTGCACAAAAGCACCAAAATGTGTCATACCAGAAGCAAAAGATTTCTTTGCAATAGTTGGTTTCCCATAGGACCGAGGGGAAATTGGCAAGGCAGCAATAGAGTCCAAAGTGTACTCGCCCATACCAAGGCTCATCATTTTTAGTTTTTGTTCACATTCTATGAAAGATGGTGTTAGCTCATGAGAAGAACGATTGTGCGAGACTAGCATTTTAGTAGCAGATAATGTGTTTATAGACATGGAGTTGTCACCAGGGACAACTACTTCAGTACCATTAAAAGGGAACTTAATTCACTGATGGTATGTAGAGGGTACTGCTTGCATATTGTGAATCCATGGCCGTCCCAACAACAAGTTGTATGTAAGTGGTATGTCTAAGACTTGGAAAATGACATTTTTCTCAACTGGACCAACTCTGATTGGAAGTACAATTAGACCTTTAGAAGGTCTTTCGACCTCATCATAGGCCTTTATAGTGATCTTGTGCTTAGGATCGATGGCAAATTCAGACATACCCAATTTTTGGATTACATTGAACGAAATGATATTTAACCCTGCACCATTGTCTATCAGGACTCGACAGATGCGGGTACGAAAGATTTGAACTTTGACATGAAGAGCAAGGTTATGGGGATGACTAAGAGCTTGGTCATCTTCTTTAGAAAAGGTGAGATAGTGAGGCAGGGAGATGTGGTTCACCATAGCTTGGAATTGTTCCACATCAATATCAGTGGGAACATTGGCAGAATGTAAAGCTTTCTCAAGGATATCCCTGTGCAAAGGAGATAACTCTAGCAATTCGAAAATGGAGATTTGTGCTTGTGTACATTGCATTTGGCTAACAAGATCATAGTTGGAGATCTTGGAAGTAATTGGTTGTTTAGATGATGAAGCATTTTTAGGATCATTAGCAACTTTTAGGACAACCTTAGATTGCTCCCTAGTGACAGTGTTAAGTGGTTCACCCTGAGAAGATGAAGATTCAGCCACTCGGAGTACCACCTTGGGTCTAGTATCAGTATGATCTTGAGGAGTGGATTGTGTCCTTAAGACCACTCTTGGTCATTCATCTTCAGCGTCATAATTTTGCCAGTTGTCATTGTTGGAGCTTGCCATACATATGTATTCAATGGGCTCAAGCATGCTTATAACATTATTAGTGTTAGTGTAAGCATAACTAATTTTAGCGTCATGATTCTTTTTGGCAGCTACCCTTGGGGTCTCACCCTTTTCATATTTAGGTAATGGTTTTTGGAAAGCCTTATGCTCAGTATTCTTAACAAGGCCATCTGTAACAACTTTTCCAGTTTCAATGAGGTCTTGAATTACATCTTTGAGTTTGAAGCAATTCTTTGTGTTATGTCCTTTACTTCGGTGATAGCTGCAAGTATGATCTTCTCTCCAGCATGGATGTCTAACGGGTGGATCGTAAGGACGTGAGTTGTCTAGCAAGGTAACCAATTTGTTTTCAATTAAGGTTTTTAAAACCACTTCATAAGGTTCGACAATAGGTGTGTAAACACGTCGCTTTTTTGCAAATTTAGAGCCTTTGTCAAAGGGTTGTGGTTTTGAACCTTCTTGTTGCTTTGCTACATAGATGGCATTAGAAAGGTTAAACGCAGGTTCCTTAGTCTTAGGAGTGTCCACTACTCCATCATTGACAACATACTTGTTTTTGTTCCAAGGTTTTCCTTTGTCTTTACCATTTCCATTGTTAACTCTATCCTTGTTTATGGCAATGTCACCTCTTTTGATAGCAACATCCTCAATGTGATATGCACTTTCTACCATGGCATTGAAGGATGTGAATAAATGTTTTCTTAGATCAAAGTATAATTTGGGTACAAGTGTATTGACAAAAATGTCAATTTTTTCAGCCTCAGGCACTTGTCAAGGATATCGAGAGTATAAAGATTGCCATTGTTGAAGGTATATTGCAAAAGATTCTCCTGGTTTTTGTTTGATGTTGCATAAGTCTAGCACAGTCACATGATGTTGAATGTTGTATGAATATTTCTAGATGAAGCATTGCACAAGTTTGTCAAATGTTTTAAGAGGAGGACTTAATTTTGTGAACCATTCCATAGCTTGTCCTCTTAGACTTCTAGGAAACAAACACATAAGAAAGGTGTCTTCATGCATAAAGTCCATGCTAATAGCATAGAAATGTCTCACATAGTCATGAGGGTCACCATTTCCATTGTATTTGTCATACTTAGGAACCTCTATATCCTTAGGAAATGGCAGCATATATAGACTCCTATCAAATGGAAGAGCACAAATTGATTCAACAAATGATGTCTTAGGAGGCTCCTTTGAAGTTTGCAGTTGTACAAATTGTTTCCGTAGTTCCTGTATTTCTTCCCTTAAGATTTCAGCCTCAGTGGGCTCTTGTCTTGGAATAATATGTTCAACATTAAAACCTTGAGGGAGTTTCCATCCCCTAGCTACCATGTATTGGAAGTATTGGTCTCCATTTTCCTCTAAAGCTCTGAGCATTAGTTTTTGGGTGAAGCCATCTTGTTGAAATTTGTTCACGTCTTCGCTAGTTACTTCTTCATTACTATCATGATGAGATGGTTTAGGTGAAGGACATGCACCAGCGGCAACTCTAGGAGTCCTTGGAGGCATGTGATTACCATCATTATTCTCAAAAGGATTTTGAGGACAAGTTCCTTTATATCCTTCATAGTGTGCCTGATTGTTAGTTTCAACTTGTTGATTTTCTCTCTCCCTAGCGTATATAGCCTCCAAAGTCTTTTGGGTTTCACATGCTTGTTCTTCTAAGTGACGTTTAATTTCATCAGGGTGCACCATAGTGACTATACCACTCGTATCCTGGGGTGTCTCAAAGGGTGTACCAAATGGATTTTCAAAACTATAAAGTGGGTTGTGTCAAACGTTGGCCGTTTGTGTTTGAGAAAATTTGAGATTCTTATCATAAGGTTGTTTGTGAGGATGTTTGGGTGGTTTTTCCAATTGCTTGAAAACAAAAGGTGTGTGGCTACCGTTACCAACTTGATATCTAGTTGTGACCGGCATGTAAAGAGTTGTCTTTGTTTAGTAGGACAAGAAAAGCAAGCCAAATTTGAAGCTTTTACAATTAGGATTAGTCACTTGTCAAAATGTGATAGATGATTTGTCAAATAGTGCTCAAGATCTTACAGCACGGGTGACTTGAGCCAAGCAGACAAGCGAGAAGCTCAATAGCGGATAGCTAGAATAAAATAACAACTAAATTTTGACAAGTGATTCATCAAGACATTTCAAGACTTACATTCGATAGACTAAACCCATCTTTCAACCTAGGACAAATTCTTCACATATTGATACGTAGCTAGGATCAAGGGTGACGAACGTGATGCTCCTTAGACCAAATAAATCCAACTGCAAACTCTGTTTTGACCCAAAATGACTCTAGGCAATACTTTCTCAAAAGGAGGGCGACATAAGTTCAAAAATAGTGTCGCGCGACATAATTTCAACAAGGGTACGACACTTTTTGTCTAAGTGACAGATATTTGAACTGAGCACGACAGAATCTTACACACAGTGTGACACAATTTACTACTGACATGCGATAGAATTTTTGAAAAATGTTATGTGCCTACAAAAATGAACAATTCAAAGGTTTACAGCGTGACACAAATCAAGTGTACAAGCACTAACTGACAACTGATATGACATTTGTGTAACATCAAAGACAACACATAATTAGACAATTGTGTCCAACACCTTCTTCTACTTTGGGCTTTGCAAAACCTAGGTGGGAAAACCCCAAATTCAACTTATATTGTACCAATGCTAAAATATATTCCCAAATCTAACAAAGTAGATAAAACCCTTAATATCCTATACTTATGCAATAACAAAGATATGCCGTAGAAAATTGCAACTCTATGGAATTCACAAGCTGAGTGAGGGTGTCATTTTCAACTCTTCAACATGAAAGAGAAGGACATTTGATTAATGATGTTGATTTTAGCAAAACCCCAAATATGAAATAGTAAGAACAAATGATCTTGTAGCTGATCAGTTCCTTATCTATTGGGCAATTCCATGTATTAAATACATACATCTATGATATGAAGGACATATTTCATACACCAGATATCAAATCTCTCTAATCACTTTGTGAATTAGAGATCAATGTTCATAAAGACCTCATTCTTATGAAGTATCCTTCTCAAAATAATGAGCAATCTTATCAAACACATCAAGCATTTACTTGGCCCTTTCTTCCAATAGTAAAACATATCTGACATACAACATTAAAGGGATGCAAATAAGTCTCAGTCCTTTATTCCTCGACCACATAAGACTATAGATTACAGAGATAGGAGATGAGAATCAAAATGAAACTAATTAATTTCTTGATTATTTGTATTCATCTATTTGAAACAATACATTTAGATGTATGGAATTGAAACATAAAAACACCTAATAGATCTAAACTTTCTCTATTATCTTCACTACTACTATTCATACAAGATAAATATGTTGAAGAATGTGATGTCACAATGATAAGAACATGTCAAAACTGGAACCTTGGTTTCAAAAATCTAAGAACTCTCAAGATTGGAACAAAAATGGTATCACAGTAGTGAATATTTTTTTTCTCCAAAACTTGAACCATTACAATGAATGGGAGAAAGAAAGATATAAATGAGGAAGAATTCCCAAATTTGTTCTGTATCTGACATGTGTCCATTTGGAAAACTTCCATCTCTAGATGCAAATCATCTTTACAATCATTCTATGCTATTGGTAAATCAAATCCTTTATCATTTGGCCTACCAAAAGCATAAAAATATCTCAGAAACTTGATAGAATAATAACTGCTTTCGATGCAAAATTTGGAATCAAGGAAAAGGAAAAAAATTAGTTAAAAATGACCTCTAGAAGCCAAGAAGACTTTTCATAATTCATTTAGTCTTCAAAAAACTATAGTATTTTCCCTCCAATTGATTTTGATACTTAATGACAAAATCTGCCTGTTCCATTGAGAATACCCTGGAAATTACAAATCTACTTATAGAGAAAATTGGTGAATATCTCTATAAAAACAAGCTATAGAAATGGATAGCTCATCTCTTCCTAGTTCCAACAATATATTGGAGTCTATATTTCAGGTTAAAATTGGGCTTTAGGTAGGCATCTAAAAATCAGGCTCCAACAATGGCCTTTGACATAAAAATGTAAATGTTTGAAAATTTTAAAAACCACTATAGTATAAACTATAGGTTTTTAGAACTTTTAACTTTGATTTTTATGTGCATGCTCACTTTACTTAAAATAATAAAATATTTTAAAAAAATGTTTATTAATTTTCAACTCTTTTCCTACCACTCGAGTGCTAGTTGTGTGCCACGTGACACCATATCATTGGTCTAACTTTGACACCTCATCGCCACATGCCCATTTCTAATTTTCCTATGCCACCACATCATCCATTAAATAGGTATGCCACCTCACCAATGGCCCAGGCCCACTACCACATGGTACTCAGGTGCATTCTCGCATTGTCTAAAGCCATGCATCTTTGTGAAGTGGTAATGTGCCCATCGTCAGATTTTCCATGTGGCATAATCTGATGCATCCATCTCCACATCATCACACATCATCATGGTGGTTCAAAATCATCTTATATCATTGTTCAACTGGCCAATGACCATAGGTCCCACCATATGAGCCTAGCAGCTTTCCAAAAAGGGAGGTGTCTTAAAGACAACATATGATGTATGTGTTGTTATATTTAAACCTCTCAAAAAGTCTTCTCCTGTCAAATGTGGGACTATGTTCCTTAATTGTAATTCCCATTTTTCACTATGGTCTTTAATGAACAATATATATCTTCTTTTTACACGTGGGTGCTCCATTCTTTGCTGTGGTGATCTTCATTCCTTGCTTTGACTACAAATTTCTTGGCACCTTTGAGATCCTTAACTTGTTACAGATGGTGAAACAAATATGAATGCACCATCTCCCCAAAGGTTTTGGACCTCCTCCCTATGTAGAATTCTCCTTGGGTGGTTTGATGTGCTGCCCTATGGATTTCTCTTCTTTGCCCATGCCAAAATTGAGCAAGACTTGTGCTATGTATGGATGTGGCTAGATTGGGCATAGAGCAACATCTTTTAGAAAAATTTATGAAGCTAAATTGTACGAGAAAATTGGAATCAATAGATAATGGCAACATATTGAATCTCTCAGTCAAGGTTTAAGAGTAGCATGATACACTATTCTTGATTTCTTTTTATGCATGGGGTGCTCCTAGTTTCATTTGAGCATCTTATTATCCAACAAAGCATTAAATCATTTTTCCAATATGGGGAGCTTCATGTCATTGGCAAGTTTTATGGCACCTTGTAAAGATTTTTCCAATGATAGCATTACTACCAACTCCATTACTCTAACCAACTTGTTTCCATTGCAACAATTTTCTATGAGATGTAGAAAGCATCGACTAAGTGTAGCTTCCATATTGAACATTGTAGTATCTCTATTATTTTCACTATCATAGGTCATAGCCTCTTCTACTTTTCATTTCATGTGTGGATAAATCTTGGGCAATTTGCAATTGTTTAGCCCAACCATCCAAAAATTCTCATTTTCTGACTTTCTTTCTTTGGTAGCATTGAACATTGGTATCCAACATCCACCATATTCCTTAGTAAAATGATCTCATCCTTGTCAAATATGATTATAAATATTTATTCATATTCTTGATTTCCCTCAGAATTATATGAACTTAAAATCCCTTCTTCATTGAATCCAAGCCATATAAGATAAGAGAGAGGGTTTATAGGAAGTTGACCAGATAAACAACATGTTTTTTCTAAGACTTTGAACACCTCAATTCCCAATACCTGGTCACCAAATGGAATAAAACTTGAAGCATGTGTGGCAACAAGAAGGAGGTTCTCATGTCCTACTATAGTAATCATAGGTGCATCCAAACAAAGGATAGATTTTTGTAGGCCACCCTTTGAAAACATTTTGAGGAACCTGAGACTCATTACTACTATAACCTATCATGAACCAAGAGCAACAACCTTCACCTCCTCTCCAATTAAGAATCTAACACAGCTTTCACTACCTTCCTCCAATGTAAAAGCTCTTTACTATTCTCTTTAAACCTTTTTTTATCTCCAAAATATATGCAGTGTTAGAGATGTTTTGAATTAATGATACATTACATATACATTCGGTATCTTCAAAATTTTCCTTTAGCTTACAAGATTGATACCCTACCACTGAGCTATGAAGACAAGGTGACTAAGTGCCAATTGATGCCATCAAATATAGGGGCCAAGTTCATAGTTTGATATAGTTTGAAGAAGCTAACATTTCAACTAGTGACAAAAAGAATGTCTGCCACAACAAATATATCCTATGTAATTTTAAACTTTGCAATATCAATGTCATGCCTTGCTGCATTCGTGAGAAGGTTGGGTATATAACTTTATGATAGATGACTTAACCATGTGTTCCAAAGAAATGGCTACTTGATGAGATGGAATGTCTTTGATGCTCGATTCTCTCTTTTATTTCTTTACTACATATGACGAAATATTGCTTGACATTGGAGCACAATTCTTGCCTATCAAACATCTACAGATTGAAATTAATAAAGCACTTTAAAAATGAAACCAATCCCCAAATATCTTATCAAGTTGCCATTATTAGCTCCCAAAGTGGGTCTAGCTAATTTTTTTTTCATTTTCGAACAATCGATACTCCAAACTGATCCATTGAATCCATCACAGTAATTAGAATCAAGTTCGACCATTGATCAATCAATTGAAACTCATTTTACCATTGATCTAAAAATTGCCAATTTAATACTAGGAGGTCCTTTGACTAGATTTAAAAACTGATTAAAACACTTGATCGGGCTCTAAAATCTAGCACATTGATTGTCTATTATACATACTCCTACACTATTTAATCTCATCTCATGACAAATTATTAGTCAAAAGATATTGACTATCAAAGTTTCCCTCTCTAAATTGTCTACAAACAAACATGTAAGAAAACTATAAATCATGTTCAGATTTGGCTTTGAAATCATGTGCTAGTTCGCTATCATGAGGATAATATGGATCTATGATTAGGGCTCATGATGAATAATAGAATGCAAATGGCAAGTGGTCAAAGTGGGCTACTTAGAATTTTCAGACTGGAAACATTGATATAAAAGCATTTTTTGCAAATGGAATTGACCTAGGAAAGTGTGCAGACAGATTCATTAAGACTTGAAAATTGGCACACTTGAAGTATTTTCAAAGGAGAAAATAGTGGTATTATCCATTCAATCTCACCTATCAAATTTTTTGAGATATATTATCACAAACAAGGGTACTGACAACTCTACACCTTTTGACACCAGTAAAAAGTTAGAAATTACATTTAGAATTGCATTTGAAAATTGACCAAATGAATTCTTCATAAGCTCAAAATTAAAACATAGTAAGTCTCTAACCTCTAGAATTCAATAAAAAAGAAATTTTAGTATTTTTCTCAACTGGGTCAAAGTTATAACAATTCAAAATAGGGCCTTCCAGAATTCTAAATAATTTGCATCAGCATGACAACAATAAATGACCAACTTTGAGGGATTCAAAACCTAGACAAACAGATTCAAAATGACTCAAAATCAGAAATAAAAGCTCTTTGTTATGGACACTAAACACTCCCAATTTAGTGAGTCATGAAATGTTATTGGGTTCAAGAGATTGAATTGCAAACAAGGCCTTCTATCGCTGTTTGACACTTTGGCAAAAATGCAGATTTGGTTATTGCTCAAAATGGGACTTCATAGAATGGATCAGAATGAAAGTTTAACTTTATGGAATGAGTAGACATATTGAGTGCAAGGTGTTAGAAACATTAAACACCTCTTAGTCCTCACAAGTATAATTGGGTACACATGCATTATAAGTGCTTGAGGGCTTAATTTTTTCAATGGTACTCAAAATCGGGGCTACAATTTTGAGTCCCAACATAGTTGATGCTTATAATTTGTATCAAAGTTTAAAATAGGAAAAAACGAAGAGGAAAACTTGAGTGGATGAATATATATCTCTTCTTTTGATGGGAAAATCCTTTGTCTCCAATAGAGAAAGAAGCTACATCTATAGAAGAGAATACATAAGTTCTTAATCAATGAATCCCTGAGTGAATGATCACTTTCTTTCATGAAATCATTGAATGTAAAATAGTTAATTTATAGAGAGCTTGGCATGATTTCTGGAGATGAGATGTGAAAATGAAGAGATAAAGTTTTCTTTTATAGTGATTTGTTACTGCAAGTGCTTCTTGAAAATAATATTATTTTCCCTATTGGTAGTGACAATTATTCTAGTAATTGGATAGACTACAACTCTATCACTATTCAATTGGAATATTATTCTATATTTGAGTATCTCCCTCATAAGATAAGGGTATTTATATTTCTGTGTTCTTATAATCTGAAAGTATATAAAGGGAAGAAAATAAAAAAAACTAGAACATAATGGGTGACAGAAACCCCCAAAGTAGACATATGAATACCATATGAGATTCATAAAGGATAAGAATTTAAAAAGGAGATTAAATGGATATGTGAAATCAATAAAAGGAAGAAAATATATCTCCACATATGAGGAAACAAGTAGCTTCAACATTTTCTAGTCAAGATACCAAGGTGTTGACATCCTTCATCAGTCACATGATCCAAAATACTCAAACGAATTATCAATTTAACATATGAGAAATTGATAACAATAAAATGAAATGGATATGTGAAATCAATAAAAGGAAGAAAATATATCTCCACATATGAGGAAACAAGTAGCTTCAACATTTTCTAGTCAAGATACCAAGGTGTTGACATCCTTCATCAGTCATATGATCCAAAATACTCAAAGGAATTATCAATTTAACATATGAAAAATTGATAACAATAATTAAAAAATACATCTAAGAAATTTAAATCCAATGCCCTCTTGGTTATTCTTTTATAAATATAAAAATTAAAAAACCTCAACTATGAAGTATGAAAACAAATTTCTCTACAAAATTTTGCAGTTTCTCCTCTACAAAATGTTCTTTCATTTACATTACAAATGACTTTGTATTTATAGGTTCTAAAATATAACTATCTAGTGACTAGCCTCTTAAATTAGTGACTAATTAAATTAGAGTGTGGTAGTTATTCATAATTTTACAATCAACTCTAATAATTTACAAAATAAAATCTGAAATCTTAATCTAAACAAAATAAAAGTCAAAATCTTACCTTATGAATTACAATAAGTAAAACATCTCGCTTTTCAACAGAAAGTAATTAAAACCTTACAACAAGAAAGACCAAATCATTAATCCTTCCAAGGTAGCCTCCCACCTATTCTTTCTTTATCTTTGACAACTTAAAAAATCCTCATGACACTAAGTTTTATTTGTTCCTATTAACATAATGAGTATTTGTAGTTGTGCTTCACCATTTGGATCATTGACATATGTCAACATCTACTTGCTAAAAACTTGATTTTGATAAATAATGAAAATGTGGTTTTCAATTCAAAGACTTAGAAAGCTTCCTTGCTATGTCCACTTTTGTACATTAACTATAGTCACTTCACATCTTGGGGTTTCCCTAATTTTATTTTTCATGCAATGGGTGGGCCTCAATTTGTCTACTAATATGCTCCATTCCCCATTCTTAGATGTGCATTTATCAATCCTTTGGAAAGTAGGTCAAACTAGATAGATTACTCTCTATTATCTATAGTTGAAAGGGTAAAAATCCTTTCATTACTTGTATAGGAGGAGGATGTGTTGACAATAATTATGATCTCAAAGATGAAATTTCTTTTGGAATTTTGTCAAATGATTTTTTTGGAAAGTATATGCAACCAAATTCTTAATTCATACTCATTTGTGCCTATTTATATTTGATCTCTTGTAGGAATGAATATGTAGTGATACACATTAATTTCTCCATTCTACCACCCAATGAAACCTCTAAAATATTCTCATGTGCTTTGTATGGGATTCTACATTAGACACACACTATTCATTTCATTAAATAATACATTTGCATTGTCTATATCTACTTATTCACAAATTTTCAAAGGATTTTTTCAAATTGTTGACATACCTTCTCAATGCTTCCACTTCAAACTAAAAAATGTTAGGACAAAGGTGTGTCAATCTTTGAGTCCAAACATTTTATTTTATTTTATTTATTTCCTTTATCCCATTTTAGGAGTCCTAAAGTTAAGGACCCAATGTCATAAGTTGTTATGTTGATGTATGTAATGATTATGGAAGTTAATAGTTTGATAGAAGAGTCATTGAGAGTTAACATTTGGCATATTATATTTATGCTGGAGTTTACTATTGACAAGTGGTGTGAGGTAGGTGTTGCATATGGAATGGTGACCATTATGGTTGAGATATTCTAAAAGTTTCTACGTGCAATGTGTAATTGATTTAGCAAGTATGATTGTTTTGGATGTCTTCTAAGGAGCATTTATGTGCTAGATATTCTCTAGAGTTCTCTACTGCTGTAATTTCTCTTGATTAACATGGTTCAAGGATTGTATTATAATAATTATTGTTGCTGATAATACAATTGAGTTTGGCTTTTGGAGGGTGGGGTTTTTCCCCCAAGGGTTCTCTCACGTATATCTTGTGTTATGGGTTTATTTGCTAAAATCTATTTTTGCATGTGTTTATCTAGTTTGAAACAACTTAAGGGTTAGTAAAAAAAATTTAGAATCATCTCTCCTATTATATTTAGCATTTGGAAGATTTTCCACACTTTTTCTTCTTTTTAATTTGTATTAGAGCCTGGCCAACTTTTGTATTATTGTTGGGTAGATAGATTTTTTGTGTTTATCTAGTTTCAATGGGAGTGTTACAGAGGAGTTTTTCATAATCTTATTGCAAGTTAGATATGGCAAGCACATCCAATAGATTAGAGATGGATAAATTTAATGATAATAATTTTGAGTTGTGGAAACTCAAATGGAGGACATTCTCATAGATAGATAACTATGGGATGCGATTTCTCTAATGAAACCTCAAAATACATCACAAAATGACTGGGATAAGATGGATAAAAAAGCCCAGGGGTTGATAAGACTCTATCTAGCTAATTTAGTGCTCTTGAATATTAATAAAGAGAAGACTACTTTTGATCTTTGGAAGAAGCCTTGTGATATTTATTAGGGTAAATCCTTGGTAAATAATGTAATCCTGAGAAATAAGTTGTATTCCCTGAAGATGGAGGAAGGAGATTCTATTGTTGATCACTTGAATGTATTTAATATGATAATTGCCCAAATGAATTATGTTGGTGATAAGATTGATGATCAAGATAAATTCATGTTTATGTTATGTTCTTTTCTGCACTCATGGGATCACCTAGTTATGGCTATTATAAGAACAACAACCATTTTCAAATTGGAGGATGTGGTTGGTTCACTATTATCCAAAGAGATGCAAAGAAAATATTTTGATATGGATAGGGAGGTCTTAGTTTCTCATGGTATAATAATAGAGAAAGGAAAGAAGAAGGACAAGAAGGGAAAATCCAAGTCTCCTGGGAGATCTAAATCTCCTGGTAAAAAGTCTAAGGAAAAATGTTGGAATTGTGGAAAACATGGTCATCTCCAAAAAAAGTGCAAGGAGGAGATGAAAAAGAAAGGTAAAAATGATTTCTCTAATTTTAAATTTGAAAAATCTTCTAAAGATGATGTAGATGCTTTTTTTGCAAACTTGGCAACACATGCATTAAAAGATGTGTGGTTGATAGATTTAGGTGCTTGTATCCACATGACATCTTACATAGATTGGTTTTTTAAAGTATGAATAGCTTGATGGTGGGAAGGTGTATCTTAGTGATAATTCTCACCTAGGTATTTTTGGTCATGGTAGAGTCAAGATTTGATTCCTTGATGGCAGAGTGAAGGGGATTGATGGTGTATTGCATATCCCTCATTTGGAACAAAATCTACTTTTAGTCAGCAAGCTTGTTGATGTGGGTGTGAAGGTTATTTTCTTGAGTGGTGGATGCAAGATTATAAGAGGCTCTATGGTTCTTTCTAAGGGTGTTAGGATTGGCACCTTGTATAGGCTGGATGCATGCATGATTCAGTGCAATAGTGCTTCTATGAAGTCCAAGAAAAGGTATTTGAATTCTTCATCCTCACTATTAGATCAAGAAAAGAAGAAGAATGTTGTTTCTAGGGTCATGCTTTCTAGGTACCTAAGGGTATAAATTCTTTGGAAGTGAAGCTCTTGACTAAGAAGGAAAAGTTATGGCACCAAAAGGCTTGGTCGCATTCGTGAGAAGGTCTTAAAGCTCTTAGAAATATTAGCCTTGTTGAAGGCCTTGATTATTATAATCTAGAGTTTGACTTCTATGAACATTTTACTTATAGTAAACAACACTATTTTTTTTCTTCTTCTAGTTCTTAGAATTCTTCAAGGGTTTTGGATTATATTCATTTAGATGTATTTGTTCCAGTTAATGTTCCTCCAATATCTAGATCTATGTACTTTGTCTCAGTCATAGATGAGTATAGTAAAAGGAAATTTGTTTGTTTCCTAAGAATTAAATATTAAGTTTTTAGTCAATTTAAGGAATTTAAATCCTTGGTTGAAAATAAAACTAGTAGAAAAATTGAGTATTTGAGGAACTATAATAGCAGTGAGTTTTATTCAACAAAATTTGATAGGTTCTGTAAGGATCATGGAATTGAGAGATAAAATACAACTCCATAAAATCCACAAAAAAATGAAGTTGGAGAGAGGATGAAGAGAATTTTGATGGAGAGGGCTAGGAGTATGTTGAGTGCTTTTTGGCTTGAACAAAATTTTTGGGTTGAAGTTGTAGCCACTGCATGTTATTTAATTAACAAGTCTCTTACTTCAACACTTATTGAGAAGACACCCATGGAGGCATGGTTTGGATAGAGTCCTTCATTGAGACATCTCAAAGTCTTTGGTTGTGAGGCATATTATCATGTGCCTACTAAGAAAATACCAAAATTGGAGAATAAGGTGATTAAGGATTAAGTATATCTTCATTGGCTATGGTATTAGTGTGAAAGGTTACAAGCTTTGGGATCTAGTTGCAGAGAAGGTGTGTTATAGTAGAAGTGTGATATTTTGTGAGATGAAATCTTCAAAAATTAATTTATAGCTAGATAAGGAAGATAAAAAGAAAAAAAAAGTGGCTCATATTCCTTCTATCCCTAAGGAGGAAGAACTACAAACTTCTGATGGACCTGATTATGGAGACCTTAAGTAGCTCTAAAAGTTCTAAAGGAGTGAAAGAAACTCAACCTCAAACTTTTAGGAGGTCTACTTGTGATAGGAAGTGACTTGATAGATATGGTTATTCACCTAAAAGGTTTGGATATAATTTTTTCGATTCTAGTTGTAAATTTTCTTTGATTGCTAATACTAGTGAGCCTATAACTATATGAGAGGCTATGGGTATGAATGATGCAAATTCTTGGATAGAAGCCATGAATGAAGAGATGGAAATATTTAAGAATGCTACATGGAATATCATACCTTTTCCTAAAGGACATAAACCTATTGCATGTAAATGGGTGTTCAAGAAGAAATTGGGTCCAAATGGAGTATTGAGAAGTATAAGGCATAGTTGGTTGCAAAGGGGTATTCACAAGTGGAGGGAATTGACTATGGTGATATATTTTTTCTTGTAGAAAAGCTGAAATCCATTTGATTGTTGTTATCACATGTAGTAGATTATGATTTTGAAGTTGAGAAAATAGATATGAAGAGAATGTTCCTTCATAGTGATTTGGAGGAGGAAATTTACATGTCATAGCTAGAGCATTTCATTGAAAAAGGTAAAGAAAATATTGTTTGAAAGTTGAAGAAGTCTCTATATGGTTTGAAGCAGTCTCCTAGAATTTGGTATCAAAATTTTGACACCTCTGTGTTGTCCTTGGGATTTTTGAGATCTAAATCTGACAATTGTGTATATTATAAATCTAAAAATGGTCACATTCTTATCATAGTCTTGTATGTAGAAGATTTTTTATTTATCAAGAATGGTAAAAGAATGATTTCAGAATTGAAGTCTCAATTAGTAATATAGTTTGAAATGAAAGGTCTAAGTGAAGCTAGATATATTCTTGGGATTGATATTATTAGAGGTAGAGCTAGTAGAAAGGTTTGGATGAGCCAAAGGAAGTATGTTAACTCTATGTTAGAGAAATTCAACATGACAACTTGTAGGTAGTTAGTTGTTCCAATGTTATAGGGATCAAAGCATTCTATGGAAGATTTTCCAAAAAATCCTGTTGAGATGGAGAACATGTCTAGAGTATCTTATGCAAGTATTTTTTGCATGTTGATGTATGCTATGGTTTGTATAAGATCATACATTACCCAAGAAGTGGGAGTCCTTAGTTGATATATGGCTAATCCTAGAAGGGTGCACTGGGATACAATTAAGAGAGTGTTCATGTATCTGAGGGGCATAGCTAAGTATTGCGTATGTTTTCATGGTCTTGACATTGTGTTTGTATTTTTGGATGTGTGGATTTAGATTGGGTAGGTGAAATTGATAATAGAAGGTCCACTAGTGGATATGTTTTAACGATGTTTGGCAATGCAATTAGTTGGATGAGTAAGTGACATGCTATAGTTTCTTTGTTCATTATGTAAGAAGAGTATATGGTAGATACTTATGCTTTTGAAGAGGCCATTTAGCTTAAGAGACCATGTTCTGATATTAGTTTTGATGCAAGACAAATTACTATATTGTGATATCTAGCGTGTTACTCTTTTAGTGAAGGATGCTAGTTTCCATTCTAGAACAAAGCAATATTGATGTACAATATCATTTTGTTAGTGATATGGTGGAAGATTGAAGGTAAAGTTGGAAAAGGTTGGTGCTTTGGAGAATGTTGTAGATGCATTAGCAAAGCTAGTGAGCACCAAGAAGTTAAGATGGTGTGTTGGTTCTATGGGCCTTGGAGCCTTGAGAAGGTGACAATTTTTTTTTCTTGAAAGGCCTTTGACAACTGGGAGAATAATAGGATAAAGATGCCTCAACCTTTGAGTCCAAACATGTTTTTTTTCATTTTAAAAAAAATTCCTTTATCCCATTTTAGAAGTCCTAAATTTAAGAAGATAGTGTCATAAGTTGCTATGTTAAATCTATTTAATAATTATGGTAGTTACTATTTAGTAGAAGCCTCATGGAGAGTTAATATTTGGCAGTTTACATTGGTGGTCAAGTTTTCTATTGACAAGTGGTGTGAGGTAGGTATTTCATATGGAATGGTGATTGTTATGGTTGAGATATTTTGGAAGTTTCTATGTGCAATGTGTCATTGGTTTAGCAAGTTGACACCATATACCTCTTTGGTATTGGAGATGGTATTGGAAACCATGGAATCTATCCACTTATGTCGAGATCTATAAATATGTAGGCCCTTAGTGCATTTTGTATGATTATTTTGGATTTCTTCTAAGGAGAATTTATGTGCCAGATATTCTCTAGAGTTCCCTATTGTTGTGACTTCTCTTGAAGAACATTGGCTAAAGGATTGTATTGTAACTGTTGTTGTTTTTAGTAATATACTTGAATCTGACTTTTGAAGGGTGGGTTTTTAACTACAATGGTTTTCCCATGCATAACTTGTGTTGTGATTTTATTTACTATTTTCTTTCACATATGTTTATCTAGTTTGCAATAACTTAAGGGTTTGTAAGATTTTTTTAGCATCATCTCTCCTATTATATTTAGCATTTGGAAGCATTTTCACACTTTGGATTCCTTTCAAAAAATACATCTTGAAACTAAGGACTTCATATCCATCTAAAAAAATTAATATCATTCAAGTTGATATTTATCTAAAAATACATCTTCAAAGTAAAAAACTCCATATCCATCTACGATGACATACTTCCACACTGCACTTCCAAAGCTCCCATTTTAGCAATTGTACATCAACTTGAATGTCACGTATTATTTGAAAGGAATTCTATCAAAATAATGGAAAGCAACCTTGATAAGTTTTCTTTGTGATAGGGAAGACAATGCTAAGAGTGTGGAAGCTACTAATATGTGATTTTACTTAAGCTCTACCAACTTGACCAACTTAAACATATTAACGATATTGCATTCCATGAGGCAATATTTATTTGATGGTTTCTATCAAACAATCCACATTATACCTATATGGATTTATGATAGTTTGAGCAAGAAATTCACATACCCCTTCATGAACATCAAAACATCCTTTAGGAAGTATGTCAAACAATGATAATGCACTATCATATTCAACAATCTAAATGTTTTAATTTTTTTTCAAATACGTATTTATGACATTCACGCTTTGAAGGATGTCAAAAAATTAGATTCAATGTCATCATTCTCATTAAAATTCTAGTTAAATAGAGAGAAAATTTTTGGTTTTTAATCTTATATATGCACATTTGTATTTATAAATATCTAGTGAAAATGATATAAATTGGTATTATGGGTGTAGATGGTGATTATGTAAAATGAAATAATTTAACTAGTTGTTAGGATAAGTCATGTGCTAAGAGTGGTGATGTAAACTCTTTGGTATAATTAATAAAGATATATTGTGCCATTTGTGTGTTTTATTCTATTTAGTATTATAAATGATGTGATAATATTATAAACTATATTGAGTACATAAGCTCTATACTTGATTGTAAACTCTACAATATTGTCATAAATATTGTTGGTGTCATTTCCTAAGTATGCCCCCAAGGTTTGATAATATTGGGGGAATATAGAAGCATAATTGGTTAACCCTTTAACCAATAGATAGTGATATTTGATAGTGACATTGAGAAGGAGGAAGTTACAAGGGAGGACTAATTGGCATAGGGTCTCATACACACGTGGGACGTAGAGGTAGATGATTACATCTAGTGGGAGATAGAGTAGAGGGATCTCACTATAATATCCCCTTTCTAAGTTTTAGTGCATAAAATTCTTGGTCAACATCCTACGAGATTTCCTACTTGATGCTACAAAAGTAAACACAATTTTAGCCAATGAAGAAGATAGAATCTAAACTTTATTCAATCTCCATACTTCAAGCTCTACAAAAACTAGGTGGTGATATCTTAAGAATGTAGATTTAACAATACCCTTGAGTTGGAAAAAGTTCTAAAGGAGAAATTGGTTGAATAATAAATAATTGGAGAGGATGAAATTATTACATGGAAGTGGGTTAATATTGATTGTTTACCTTCAACAAAGTTGTTCTTAATTTTTAAAATTTGATATAACTATTGCCTTCCAAATTGGAGAATAGAGTCCACTTTGATAATTACTAATAATTTTACCTTATGCCTTGGAGATGGGCATGCCACCATCAACTAATGAACAATAAAATTGAGAGATTTTAGCAAACCCTAGGCAATCAAATTTAACTTTGAACTAAAGACCAATTGAGAAAAACATACCTAAGCATATGGGTTCTTCCTCCAAATTTTTTTCCTTAATTTAGTTCTACAAATAGTATAAATCCAAGAAGAATTAAAGTTCAATAAAATCAATGACCAATTTCCTATATTTTAGGAGAGAACATGATATATTTTATTAATTCAAAAAATAAGGTACAACTGGGTTGTAAGAAGTTGCAATATCTAACATCAACTATGCATTTTTATATCTTCTATATCTCTATCTCCTTTATATATTGCTTGCTATATCTATCTAGGCTATGGTATCCTTTCTTATAGAACATGGAAGGATGTAAAAAATATTTAGGCTTGTTCACTCTAACTAACTAAAAACTAACTGCACTTGTTATAGATTAATTACAATTAAAAATCCAAAAAGAGTTTATAATTCTCTCATCATATCAAGAATTTCCTCCAACCACTCAATCACCTCTTCATCCAACACCACAACAAGCATGTTCAAGACTTCACCCTTTTCTTCTTCCATCAAGATGTCATGAAAATTACTCTAGTATCGAACATAAGTTATTTGTAAGTCCCATGCTATTGTATACATGTTGATGACATAAAATTGATCCTCTTCTAATAGTTCTAATCCTACTTGCATGATTGGTTGAGGCACTCCATCCTTGTCATATGACTGAATTGGAAAACCCATTTATCCATCTTGCAAAAGAAATTTAGAAAGTCACACAAGATCTTTTTCTCTCTATAATAGAATAATTTTACCAAATTCCCTTATAATAATGATCAGGGTAGTACATATTTAATGAAATTATTTCCTTCAAATCCTTTGCATGAGTTATCCTCAATCAATTTTATAGTTGAGAGAAATTTGGATGCACACAATAAATCCTTGACACAATCTCATCTACCAGAAAATTAACAGAATAAATGCTCCTTTTGCAACCCTCCAAATTACACAAGGCTACTGAACCTTTGGTATCAAAATTACATAATAAAAAATCATGCACATTTCCTCAATCAAAATCAAAAAATTAGAAGACAAATGAAAGTTCATCCTCAAAATCACAAAACTGAAGATCATAAAGACAATAGTTCTAAAATTTTTAAATTAGAGATGAGAAATATCTCCCTTGTCAAAATTGTGAATCGAAAGGCAACTTATGACATGGTCCCAACTTTGCAAAATTTATAAATATAATTCAATTCTTTTGGGGTTCCATCAATGGCTCGTTCTGGGGATGCTTATACTTTTGTGATATGATAAAACTCTAGTTATCTCTAAGACAAAAAAAAAAAGAAAAAAAAAACAAAAAATATCAGTCCTATTCAATTTAAGCAATAATGAAATAATCAATTAAGAGAAGAAAGGCTTTAGATACTGTCCATGAATGGGAAATTCTAATATGTGCCCATTGATTTCTTGAAGAAGAAAGGAATGCTTTCTAATTTTATCTGACATAACATAGAGCCCTAACCACATTGGATCAAATTTTTTGTGCTTTCCCTTGTCTTGGTCTTTAAAATTCCACTTTAAAACCCAATCTCTTAGATTAAAATTCCTTTATGAGAATTTCTTATAATGTAAGTATTTTACAAATTTTTTTCTTTCAAGATTGTACTGCAAAGCATCTTTTCATTTTTCATCTAACTTTGCCAAAGTAGCAATTCTTTCATCCATAAAATCAATATCTTCAAGTTGTTTATTTTAGATTAATATATATACTGGTAATAAATTGTTTTCAAGAATTTTAGCCTCTTTCCTTTATACAAGCTCAAATGGTAAGAATCTAGTTGACTTTTTCCTTATCATCCTATATGTCTAGACAACCAAATGTAACTTTGAATCCCATTCCCTATTATTTTTATCTAACATTATTTTTATGATCTTGAGGATACTCTTATTAGTTGATTCAACTTGACCATTTCCTTGTGGATGGTAAGGGGACAAATATAACACATTTATTCCATATTTAGTAAAAAAAAAAGTGAATTCTTCTAATATGAAACACATCTTATTATCAATGATAATCTTTCTTGGAACACCAAATCTTGTTAATATATTATTCATTGAAAAATATGTAACAATAATAATATTAGATATGGCGGTGGAACTAGAATGGATAGAGCTATAGCAGGGGGAGTTGGAGTGGTGAGGAAGAAAGATGGAATCCAAATTACAAATAGGATTGGTGTAGACAAATCCGAAGAGAAAGGTCAACCCAAGGATACTGTGGATGCAAGATAGAAAGGGAAGGAATCTAATAGTGGTGGGGTAATTGGGGACCCAGGTCTATAGTTTCTATCTCAATTCCTACCAAAAAATGTTTAGGTTTGTTTAGCATCAAGCCAATCAGTAAGTCTTCTTTCCCTCCAGTTAAGAATGTCTCTATTACCAAGCAAGGCTTGATTATTCTTAAAATCTTAGATCAAATTATTGATATGAACATATCTATATGTATCATACCCTTGTGGGGATATTCATGATAGCTAGACTGAATATTGAGATATTCAGAGCCTTTGTTAAAAGGAAATGGGTTTTGAAGGGACATGTTGATATTTCTTCTATGTCAAAAGGTAGCATTTCCCTACTTCTCTTATGATGAAGACCATATAAATATATTATGTAGTAAACTATGGTTAGTGGGTAGGCATACCATGATCTTACAAAAGTGGAGCCCTAACATAAGTAGTTAGAATGAATCGATCCTTCAAGCCCTTATTTGTATTAAACTACCAGGAATACCACTTGAGTTTTGGGTAGAAGATGTTTTCCAAGGAATAACCAATACCTTTGGAGAGCTTCTATCAATGGATCTAGTGAAAATTTCAAGAAGGAGATTGAATTATGCCAAAATTTGTGTTGGAGTCATTCAGAGGGTTGAAATCCTAGATTCCATTATACTTCAATCTAAATTGGGAGCCTAACAAAAAAAGATTAAATATGAATCCATCCCATTTTCTTATTTCCATTGTCAAAAGTTAGGGCATTGGGCAAAAAATGCCCTAATAAAGTTAATATCTTGAAGAAATATAAAAAAGAATGGGTTTGAAAAGGTACCAAGGAATTTGAGTCTATAGAGCAAGCTCAAATAGAGGAGGGGAAAGAAGATAATATTTATCCTTAGGCTAAGCCTGTTGAGTAGAATAGAAAGGAGATTGAGAATGGGAGCTTAATGGATCAAATCCCTATTCTAAAAAAGGACACAACTAATATCCCTATGCATTTAGTGATAATGGGTACCTATGAGGGGGAAGGCTAGAGTAGAAGGATAGAAATGGAAAAGTCAAAGGAGATATATGATGTCAATATTGTTGAAGGAGAAATGTCAAGAGTTAGTAGCAAGAGTGCTATAAATAGAATAGAAACAAAGTTATCAAGATGCCCAAGATTGTATTATTTTTTGACCAAGTCTATCTACATGCTCTTAGATGAACATCAAGGGTAATAGGAGTGCACCACCCAAGGTTGGAATCTTAATCCCAAAAGAAGATTGAATACCCAAATGGAGGAATGCATAAGATATTGATAGGGCCTTATAGGCTAGGGAAGAAGGAAATTGAGAAGAATAGATAGATGTGGAGAGTAAGAAAAAAGTGAAGAATAAGAAAAAGGAGTATAACCAAAAAAATAAAAAATAAAATCATGGTTATTCGAAGCACAAGGAGCAGTAAAATAGGGGATGTTGGTAATACTCATACACCAACAAGGAGGCCTTCAAATTAGAAAGATATTTATGGAGGAAAGAAGAAGTATATCAGATGGTAGTTAAAGGACTATCTTGGACTCAAAAGAATTCCATAAGCAATGAAGATCATCTCATGGAATATCAGAGGATTAAATAATCCTCATAAGCAAGAAATGGTAAGGAATATGATGAGAGATAATAAATTAGATATTGTGCTTCTTCAAGAAACTAAGATGCCTAAGGATAAAGTAGAATTTTTTTCTTTTCTTTAGTAATGGTAAGATCTTAGGTGGGGATGCAAATGAGGCCTCTAGTGGTATGGAAGTTATATGGAATGGTAAAAATATGCATGGGGAACTTATAGCTCAGAGTAGGAATATGATCAACATCAAATTTTTGAATACTAAGGACAATACCTCTTGGGTGCAAACTAATGTCTATGTGCCCAATACCAAATGGGGAAAAAAATCTTGTTGGATGAAAATTGCTAACCATAGGAGGAAATTTGTGGATAAGGACTGAGTAATTATGAGGGATTTCAACACACCTTTAAAGGAAAATGAGAAGATGGGGGGAAGTCAACCCAATTTGGATAGCATAATGGACTTGATGGAGTTCATTGACAAACATATTCTTCATGACATGGACTTGCAAGGTATAGACTATCCTTGGAGGAACATAAGAATGGGTAAGGATCTTATACAAGTTAGACTTGATAGGACACTTATTAGTAATGATTGGTTTCAAAGTTATAATTTATCTTTAATGACTCATGTTAGAGAAGAATCTAATCATTATCCCATTTCTCTTTTGGCTGACCATGTCTCTATTAAAAAGAATGACACTTTCCATTTTGAAAAAATGTGGATTTTACACCCTAGGCTTGAAAACCTTATTAAATAATGGTGGAGGGTTAAAGTTGAGGGAACTAAAATGTATTTATTTGTAAATAAGATGAGAAATGTGAAGGATAACATTAAAATATGGCATAGAGAAACTTTTGAGAATATCTTTGAAAGCAAAAGAAAGATCATTGAGGAATTGAAATTGATACAAGACAACATTCAGGTTGAGGGATATGAGAAATTTCTAGAGAGGAGGAGGTTTCTAAGTTGATTTAATTACATGATATTATCACTAAGGAGGAGATTTACTAGAGGCAATGATCTAGAAAATATTTAATCAAAGAAGGGGATAGGAACACAAAGTATTTATATATGACCACTATGAAACATAGGATGGTTAACAAAATTTCTAGATTAAAAGTAAATGCTGGTATTATTGAGGATGATGAGGATATCAAAAGAGAAGATATTATGTTTTTCAATGGTCTTTTGGGTAGAGAACCTCAACTTGATAAGGAGAAACAAAAGGAGTTCTTGCACTGTATTCCCAAGAGCATTACTAAAGATTAGAACAAAGGTCTCAATGCTATTCCTTCTAAAGAGGATATTACAAAGGTTGTCTTTTCCTTTGATGGAGACAAGGGACCTAGCCCAGATGGTTTCCTCTTTCTTTTTTTCCAAACTTATTGGCACATCATACAAGAGGATGTTATCAAAGGGGTTAAAGAGTTCTTTGGTTCTAGAAAACTTCTAAAAGAACTGAAGGGTACTTTTATTTCCCTAGTTCCCAAAAAGATGGGGCAAATAGTATGGATCAGTTTAGACCCATTAGTTTATATAAATCTTTTTATAAGATCATTTCCAAAGTCCTCACTCGTAGGATTTTGAATTTTTAACCTTCTTTGATTTTGAGATAGTAGAATAGTTTTTTTTTGGGAAGGAAAACCCTGGACTCTATTATCTCACTCCATACAAATATTCACTCCCTTACCAAATCAAACAAAGAAGGGTTTTTAATTGAAGCTTGATTTGTCTAAGGCCTATGACAAGGTGGATTGGGAATTTTTGAGGGGTGGACTAGAAGCCTTTGGTTTCAATAATAGATTTTTGGATATTGTTCACATGTTGGTTTCCTCTACCACTTTTTCTATCTTGGTTAATGGGTCATCAAATCCTTTTTTCTATGCTTCTCAAGGCTTAAGACAAGGGGACCCTGTATCCCCTGTCTTATTTATTTTAATGGTTGAATGTTTGGGAAGATATGTGGAGAGAATGGCTCAAAAAGGGGATTTTCTGGGGTTAAGACCTTCATCAAAGGAACAAAATTTCTCACACCAATAATTTGTGGATGACTCAATTGTGATGGGAGAAGCCTTAGTTAAAAATGCTAGGAATATCAAGAAGGCACATGAAGATTATGGGTAGGCCACAAGATAGATTATAAATTGGATTAAAATCTCTATTTAACTCATTAATGTTAATGTGAAAAGATAAGAGGAAATCCAAAGACTTATGGGGTGTGAAGTGGGTAGCCTTTTGGGGTCTTATCTTAGCTTACCTATTTTCCTTGACCCTCCTAAGTCTTTTTGGAGTTCTTTGATTGGTAAAATCCATACCAAGTTGGCTAGATGGAAAGGCTCCCTCCTTAGCCAAGTTGCTAAGATAATTGTGCTAAAATCTACCATTCAAAACATTGCTCTATATGGTTTGAGTATTTTTAAGATACCTATAAAATATGCTATGACCATAGAAAGAATCCAGTGAAACTTCTTATGGATTGGTATGGAAAAAAAAGAATGGCCCTAATCTCTTGGGATAAGGTTTGCAAACCCATTAAAAAAGGTGGTTTGGGGTTAAGAAAGATAAATAATATGAATGATTTCTTAATTTTTCAGCTCATTTTGAGAATCTATAATGATATTGGAGAATGGAAAGACATGTAGAATAACAAATATAATATAGAGAAAAAAAGCTTCCACTATTTCCTTAACATTGATAATGTTCAAGGTGGTTCATCTATTTGGAAACACGCTTAAAAAAGAAGTAGATTATCAATAAAGGGGTGAGATGGAAGGTGGGTAATGGTAGGACTATTTAATTTTGGCATGATATTTAGGTTCTTGATCATGCCCTTAGTTCTGATCAATAGTGGAATGGATTTATGATGTAATTCAAGCCTACCTCTGGGTTATCTATTGTTTTTGATAAGGTAAACAGGTTTTAAGGGGTCCTGAAACCCATAAGTTTAACAACAAGAAAGGCTGAAAATAAGCGAAAAAATGCCCAGCCAAAACATAAGCCTTACGGCTGAAAATAAGCCCAAAGGCCCAGCCCGAAACAACTACCCACTAAAAAGGCCAGAGAACCAACCAGAAAAACAGAGACCAGACAAAAAGCCAAAGCCAGGAGAAACAAAAACCAAAGGACAGAGACCCAACCTAGCAGACTACTTCTCCATCTCGAGCATGGTCTGGGCAGCTTCAGTGCACTCTTGTTGCTCTTCTGCCTTATGATCCTGGGCGTTCGTCAAATCCTGCTCCATAGTGCTGTCCTTGGCTTTATCCACATCCAGCCTATCTTTGTCTCTGTTCTGTTTATCATCTTCCTCCATCTGGTTCCTGTCTTTGAGATTTTCCAAGAGAGAGAGGATGTTGTCGTTGATCAAAGCGAGGAGGGAGATCATTTGACTTGCCAGGTTGTGATTGTAGTTCTCAATATTTTTTACTCTCCTCTCCATCAGAGTCTCCCAGCTGTTCCGGTCACCTTGGCTTTCTGCACCTGTCTTGCTCTTGATTTTTTCCATTTGGGAAACCCTATCTTTGACATCCTCAAGCTCATGGAAAAGCCATTTAATTGATCTGAAGTTGTCGATCATGCTATTGCAGACATTGTTCAACAGATTCATGCCCGTTTCTCTTGCATTATCAAAAATAGCCACCATAGCCGGGTTAATTAGCTCATTGAGTCTAGGCTTCTCGAGGTTGTCCACTAGGAGTTGGGGGTTCATCGCCTCTTTGTAGATTCCCATAGTGGCCGTTCTCACATTGAAGTTCTTCCAAGCCTTCCTTCTGTTATTAACTTGCACTTCCCCCTCAATCTATCCAGAGTTGTCATTTTCCTCCAAAGGAGGCTGAGGATGTATAGGGGAGAGGGGAATGGGCAGAGAATCCTTTCTCTAACTACTGGAGCGCTCCATGCTCTCTCCCTCCCTCTTCTGTCTTTTTCTCAGTTTCTCCTCATCCAGCTCCTCCTTTGAAACCTTGTCAGAATCATCAGTATCCATTTCCTCCTCCACCTCAGCAGAGCCAGTTTTAGCTGGGGTATGACCTCTAGGGCTCTTTCTGCTGGGTAATTTGATAGAGGGGTAATCCTTCTTATGGCTTTTAGTCTTCTTACCTGAATGCTCAAAAACCTCATCAGAGCTGATGCTCTCAACATCGTCAGAATCTGAGGAAAAACTGGAGCTGCTCTTGTCAACATCCGCCCCTTGGATAGGGTTTTTGCTAATGGTTTGAGCATGGAAATGCTCATGAATCAGAAGTAGAAGACCCTCATGCAGGGCCGGGTTGACGGTAGCTTTCTTTTTAAAACTAGAAATGGCCTTGTTCATCGAGTTAAAAAGATAATACGGGAAGGAGATCTTACTACCATGGCGAAAATGATTCAGAATCACAAAATGGTGAGTCCTAACCCTATCAAACCTAGGGTCTAGGGTTATATGTTCAATGACAACGTAGAGAACATACCTCCAGAGCTTCTTTATAGTATCCGTTACAAAAAATGTCTCTTTCTTGCCCAGCTTGTTCAGCTCTTCAGTGTTTTTCACAAAATCCTTGATTGCATTAGAAGACATCTTCTTGTCTCTGAAGAATTTATGCCCCTCCATTGGAATCCCCATGACTTCAGCAACCACATCCTCAGTAATTTGAAAGTAGACCCCGTTCACCTTAACCTTACCATTATTCCACGAATTCACCATGCTGTTAGTGATCTCAGGATCCAAGCCATGAAGTTTCTCAAAGAAATTAGTAACCCCACCCTTTTCCAGCTCTCTCCAAACTTTGGCCTTGTTCTTCCACTTCAGAACTTCCCCCACTGGCTCCTTTTTGCTCCTCTCACCCGTCATGTTTACCTGATAAACTTCCACAATTCTCATGAACTCTGAACTGTGCAAGTTATTTGCATTCGAAAAAATGGTGATGTTTCTTTTATGATACCCGTGAATATACCCCTTTTTGAAAATAATGGTATCATCCTTTCGAACATGTCGAAATGTTAGAGGAAACCCCTTTTGCTGGTGAAAATCACGATGCCAATAATGGCACTTACCATTTATTAAGCAATCTTTATTATCCATAATTGCATTGGATTTGAGCCATCCTTCCCAAGATTTTATCTTGGTCGATAAGAAACTTTGCCTCCGCCGGAAAATCTTTTTTGGCATGCTAGGTCAGATTATTGGTGGCGTTAACCCCTTTATTAGCAAACCAATCAGCGACTGGGTTTGCCTCTCTGTAAACATGAGTGACGTGGACCTTATCGAACTTTGTGAGAGTGGCGCAAGTCTCAGCAATTATGTTTGCAATCATCCATGAGGGAGGGGAAATACCATTAATGGTATTAATAATGTTTTTGGAGTCCCCCTCAAGCCAGAGTTTAGTAATCCCGGATTCAAAAGCCAACTTGACCACCTTACTCGCAGCTCTTGCTTCAGCCAGATGAATAGTCTGGATTCCCAGCGGGGAAGCAAAGGCAGTTATTCCCTCCCCATAGCTATTTCTTATGATTCCACCGCAACCTGAAGGGCCTGGGTTACCCTTAGAAGCCCCATCAAAGTTGGCTTTTGACCAACCATCTGGGGGGAGAAGCCAGCTAGCATCCTGCCTTTTGAGGTTCCTGTCTTTTTCTTTAGCTATCTTTCTGTCCCCTTCTTCTTCTTCTTCCTCCTTCAGCACTTGGAGATTTTCCTTTATATTCTTCGAGACCTTCCTGCCAAGGATTATAGCCGGCTCCTCTCTATCTCTAAATATTCTATTATTCCTTTCCTTCCAAATTCCCCAGCAAAAATGGGGTAAAATCCAGTCCGAGTGATCCTGCCGATCAGCAATCTTACAAAGACCTTTCCACTGATGGAAAAAATCCATGAGATTATCCGGTTTGCACTAGAGGGTTTCATTATCATGTGTGATGACATTCCACACCTCCCTGGCATAGTCACATAAGATGAAAATGTGATTTCCGGTCTCAGCCTGATTCTTACACAAGGGACATCTACTGGGCATAACATGTCCTCGCTTCATGAGATTGTCATGAGTAAGGATTTTGTTCTGAAGAGCCAGCCAGTAAAAAATGTTGATCTTTGGAGTGAGACCCAAAATCCAAGCCTCCACCCAAGGGGCCTTCTCTTTTAAGCTCTAAAGGGAATTATAGCTTGAGGCAACAGAGTATCTTCCATTGGGATTATCCCTCCAGACCAGCTCATCCCCCAAATTGATAGGAATCATGGAATTGAGCATAAGCATTATAGGAGTCAAGTCCTCAGAGATGAGGGATAGGTCACTCCATTCCTGGCCATTCCAATAATCACAAACTTTGGACCCAATTTGATCAGTACAAGCTTGCATCCATCTCTCAAAAATAGGGTTATTGATAAGTGGATCTTGGGAAAGCCATCTATCCGACCAGAACTGGATGTCCTTCCCATTTCCCAATTTCCATGATATCCTGGCCTTAGCCAGGTCCCTGGCTTTCATGATCCCATTCCAAATGTTCGATCCTTTTGGGATATCTTCATTAAAAAGGGTGAAAAGAAGAGAGGGTCTTCTAAGGTACTTGTTTACCAGGGTGTCCCTCCATTCACCGGTGCTACTGAAGATCCACCATATTTGTTTAGCTAGGAGAGCCTTATTGAGGTGGGTGATCTTTCTAATGCCCAGACCTCCGTACCTCTTAGGGAGGAAAACCTTCTCCCAAGCAACAAGAGGGTATCTTTTCTTCTCTTCATTACCATTCCAAAGGAAGTCTCTTTGGATTTTCTCCGTTCTTTCAGCTATTTTCCCCAGAATTTCGAAGAGGCTCAGGGCGTAGATCGGCAGATTTTGAAGAGAAGATTTGACTAAGAGGCATTTCCACGCTTGACTAAGAGAGACCCCTTTCCAATGAGCCATCTTCCTATTGAATCTGTCCAAAATACCATTCCAAAAAGACTCCGGGGGTGAGGATCCCAAAGGGAGACCAAGATAGGTAGAGGGGAAAGAGCCTACCCCACAACCCAGAATCCTGGCAATTTTTCTTTGTCTAACCTCAGAGGTGTTGATGAAAAAGAGTGAGCTTTTGTTCCAATTAATCAGCTGACCCGTCCCACTGGAGTAAGTATCAAGAATCTTCTTCAGGGCTCTAGCCTCTTTGACAGAAGCTTCCCCCCCCAAGATAGTATCGTCAACAAATTGCTGATGAGTGAAGGGAATGCAATTAGAGGAGGGAAGGATCCCTTTGATACAAGCCTCACACTTTCTATAGTCTATAATCCTTCCTAAGCATTCAGCTAAAATGATGAACAAAATGGGCGAAAGGGGGTCTCCTTGTCTGAGGCCTCTGGAAGGTTTGAAAAAATTAGAAGGGACTCCATTAACCAGAACAGCCAAGGAGGAGGTGGACACCAATTGAGAGATAATTTTGCAAACTTTACTGTCAAAGCCAAAAGTCGAGAGGACCTTCCCAAGGAGAGACTAGTCCACCCTGTCATAAGCTTTAGAAAGATCTAGTTTGAGAAACATACCTTCCCATTTGGATGCCACAAGAGAGTGGATGACTTCGTGCACCATCTGGACAGAATCCAAAATTTGTCTCCCTGGAACAAAACCCGATTGATGCTGCGAGATTATCATGGGCAAGATCTTGAGCATTCTTAAAGTGAGAACTTTAGAGATGATCTTGTAGAGTGAGTTGCACAGACTAATAGGTCTAAAGTTGTCATACGAGTCCGCCCTAGGGGATTTAGGAATGAGAACCACAAAAGTCGAGTTTAGCTTCTTGAGAATAGATTTGGCTCCAAAGAATTCCTAGACAGCCTGAACAACCTCTCCCATGATCACCGGCCAGAACCTTTGGAAGAAAAAAGTGGGAAAACCATCCGAGCCTGGAGCCTTGTCAACAGGCAGAGAAAAGAGAGCCTCTCTAACTTCCGAAGCATTAGGAATAGCACAGAGCTGTTTATTATGTATAGGTTGAATGAGCTGAGGGATACAGTGTAACAAATCCTCCTGGTCCAAATTGGAAAGCATTGGGTCCTCAGAGAGAAGGCTAGAGAAAAAGGAAATAGCTTCTTTCGAGATGGCAGATTCTTCAGTTAACAACTCCTGCCCCTTTCTGATACCAAAGATCCTGTTACTAGCACGGTGCTTGAGGGTGGTTAGGTGAAAAAACTTAGTGTTCCGATCTCCTTCCTTTAGCCAGGTGATCCTCGATCTTTGCCTCCAAAATTTTTCTTCCTTATTAATAATGTTATGAATTTCAGACAGGGTCTTGAGCTCCAAAACCCTGTTGGTCTTAGTGTAACCTTCCTTCTGAATGCAATCTTGGATAATAGTTAGATTATCAAATAACTCTTTCTTTTCATGGAAGATATGACCAAAATCAGACTTGTTCCAAATTTTAATCATCCTCTTCACATTGCTAAGTTTTCTGGTGACTCTGAACATGGCTGAGCCCTCCACCTCTATCCCCCACCATTTCTTGATATTATCCAGGAGGTCAGGGTGAGAGGTCCACATTTTCTCAAACCTGAAAGGATGGTATCTCCTGTGTACCAGAGGGGAAACTAAAAGAGAAATGGAAGAGTGGTCCAAACCAATTCTGGGAAGCAGAGATAGTCTACAGCTAAAGGATTGAAGCCAGTCCAAAGATATTAGAGCTCTATCCAACCTAACCTGAATGCAATCATGGCCTTTTCTCTTGTTTGACCAGGTAAAGGATCCGCCCTTAAGCTCTACGTCCATAAGGGCCAGATTATTTATGAAGTTAGAAAGATCCTGTTTACTTTCCCAATCCGGGGGCATACCTCCCTTTTTCTCTTTATCTTCTAGCAGTGTGTTAAAGTCTCCCATGATTATACCTTTCTTAATGTCACAATCTTGCACCATATTACCAACTTTGGTCCAGAAGTTTTTTCTATCTCTCTTATTATTGGGGGCATAAATATTCACTAAAAACCAGGAATCATTGGTGTGCAAATGTTGAACTCTGCGGAAAAGAATGTTATCTTCATCATACTCAGCTACTATATTGAAATAATTATCATTGAAAAGTAACAGCAGTCCTCCAGACACTCCTTCAGAGTTAGAGGCTATGCCCTTCATGCTATTGTTGAACTTAATATTTTCCATCCTTTCCTTCTTCATTTTAGTTTCCTAGATTAGAAACACATCAGGCCTTTGGTCCCTTATCATATTTCTAATAACTTCTTGCTTGTGGATTCCATTGAGTCCACAAATATTCCAAGATAAGATCTTCATGATTTAACTACTGAACATGCTTCCTGGATGGTGTGCTACGTACCATCCTTAATGTTTCTTCTGGCTTCCTCTTTTCTAATTTCATTCTTGTTTTTCCTTCCCACTAGGTTAGATTTGTGGCCGAGATCAGCCTTGGCCATGCTTCTAGTAGAAGGGGGAGATACTGGAGAAGGGTCCCTGCTATTCTTCTTCTTTCTACTCCTGACTTCTGTCCAGGGATTCTCTTCTCCCTCTAGTCCTTTGTCCAGCCAAGCATCAATTTTCGCCAAATCTTCCATTGTCGATGCAGACAGCCTCTCTATGATTTTGTTTACTATTGAAGGGGGGGGACAACACACCAGGTTAGGGTCCTAGGACATGGGTTCCCCCTCCTTTAGTTCTTCCATGGAGTTCGGGACAAAGGATAGTTTCAAGTCATCCTCCTGAGAATCCAGAGGGGGAAGAGTCATATTTTCACCTGTCTCCTCAGGTTTCTTCTCAGATTCCTTCGCATTGGGGAGAGGTGTTGAATCATCTTTCACTCCTTTCTCTTCTCCCCCTCCTACGTTTCCAGTCACCCGAGGAGGCCCTGATTCCTCTTGGGGTGCATTAGGAGCAGTATTTGTTTTTCCTTCTGCCTCTCCATTTGCCTTGACTTGCGATGCTTTTTTCCTCCATTCTTTTTTGGGATCTAGAGAATCTTTTATCCCCCCTTGTGGACAAGCCTTTCCCACCGTACTCTTCCCTTTGAAAAGTGGGTATGATCCAGCCTTGTGGCCAGCCTTCTTACAATGGAAACAAGAAAAAGGAACACTTTCATAGTCAATCTTTTGAGATCTGTTTCCCAGACGAGATTGTAGTTCTAAAACTTGAGGCATGTCCTGGCCTTCGATGACTCCTACACAGATTCTTGCGTAGTTCAATCTTTTCTTAGCTGCTGTGACAGGGTCAATGGAGAGGAGCTCTCCAAAGGTCCTGGCTATGCCATCAAAGACATCCTCATGCCAATATTCCAAAGGAAGTTCTGGAAGTCTTAACCAAACTGGAACCTAAGATTGGAAATCATTGTTCAAATCCAAGTTGGATGTCCATTTTTGTAATATTAGGTTGGATCTGCCCAAAGACCAGTTCCCAGCACATAGTATATGGGAAAAATCTTCCGAGCAAGAGAACTCGAAAGACATGAAGCCTTTGGCCATAGCAGTCACTTCTACATGCCCTTTAAGGTCCCATTTTCTCCTGGTAAATGTCCTCACTACATAAATGTCCTCACTACATCAATATTAGGTCTTGGCCCTACAAATTTTCCTACTAGAGTGTTCGCCATGCTTAGGATATTGTGGTCAATAATTTCCCTAGGGATTTCCAGAGCAAAAATACCTTTCTCCTTATCAGATTTGTCAATGACTTTTGGGAAAGATGATTTACCTGATGGTTTTATCCCGAATAGATTCGACCAGCGTCCCCATGCCCCAGACAGCCCACTTCCCACATGGGGGGGAGGGGGAATCTTCTCACCTGGATGGGGCATCATAACCCGTGGGTCCCCATCCTTTGAGGCATCCTCATCTTTCCCCTTCGTTTCCTGCCCTGTGCTTGCTGCATGCCTTGCTGCATGCCCTCCTGCAGACGTGCTCTCCTATCTCCCACCTTTCTCCAGATTCAAAACAACATGATTCAAATTGCAGTTCGTGCCCGCTCCATCCCTCTCTCTCACCGTGCCCATCCCTCCCATGAAAACGGAGGGACAAAATTGGGTGAATCTTACTAGAGTGGACGACTCTTTGAATGACCTTAACAAAATGTTGAATGTAATCTTTTTAGTCAATGAGGAAAACTCTCTCATTTAGAAGTTTAATCCTAATGGACCATTTTCTAACTCTTCTCTATATGGTAATACCTTTGATGACTACCATGAACCCTGTTAGGCTAAAGCTTGGTTCAAGGGCATGACTCCTAAAGTTGACATCTTTTCTTGGATCTTATTATAGGATAAAATTTAACATCTTTTCATGTATCTTATTATAGGATAAAATTCTCACTATTGACAACTTAAAGAAAAAAGGGACTTTGTCTTGTTAGTAGATGTTATCTCTGCAAGGACAAGTAGGAGTTGGTCAATCACTTGACGATACATTGTTCCTACACTAGAAACTTGTGGGAAAGGATCTTTAGATTATTGGAAATGGAGTGAGTTTTCTCTTACAATATTCAAGATTTTTTCTTAACATGGAAGTTTTCATCTTGTGATGCCTTGATTAACATGCAACTTGTGGAATTACATTTTACCTTATTTATGTTGGGGTGTTTGGAAGGAAAGGAATGATAGGGCCTTTAGGGGTAAGGAGTCAAATTCCAATTAGATCTTTCATAAGATTAAGAGGATGGTGTTTGAAAATGTTAGGCTAAGTGGTAAATTCCAAGAGCCTAAAGATGAGTGGGAAACCAAAGTCATTAAGAAGTGGAATGTGGAAGGGGCTAGTTATCCTCAAATTGAGAAAAGTCTTAGAAGGTATTCTAGATGGAACTACCCACCCAAGCGATGGTATAAGGTAAATTTTGATGGGTCCTCAAAGGGAAACCCAGGGAATGTGGGTTGTGGTATTACTATCGGAAATGAAAATGGGTATATTAATGGTGCAATGGAAATCCCTATTGGAAAGAAAACTAATTACATAGCAGAAACTAGTACTACCCTTTATGGAATTTTATATGCTAAGAGTATGACTATGGAGAAAATATGGCTAGAAGGGGATTATTTTAAATATCATAGATTGTCTTAACAAAGTCACTACATATACATAATATTATATGGAAAGCTATAAATTTGATCAACACCTTCACTGAATGTGTTGTTAGTCATAATTACAGAGAAAATAATAAAGTGGCTGACTAGGCAGCAAACATGGCTTGTAAAATTAACATGAAGATGATATGGAATAATGGAAATGACATCCCAATTGACAAGCTATCTCTGATGGAGTATGATAGGATTGGAAGTAGAAAAATTTATTTTAATAATGAAGGTAATGACATTGAGGAGTAATTATGAGATGTGATGGAGAAGGGGTTTGTGGATTATGATTAAGTATGATGCTACTACTCACTTATTTGCACATAGATTTTGGGTGTTTCTGAGAAAAAGAAAAGCCCACTGTAAATTCAAAGTTGAGAGCTTAAACCTACTCGAGATTTTTGGGAGGATCAATTTTTTTTTGCAAAACTAGGAACATGGGAGGTAGGAGAAAGAGGTGTAAGCCTAGGAATTGTAAGGAATGTAAGCAAAAACTAGAGATATGGGACATGTTGGATCAGGGAAATTTTATGGGTTATTTGGAGAAACTAAAGGGAAGTGAGCCGTCCATAACTAGGTAGTTTATCAAAACTTGGAAAAATGGTAGCATTCTGGTTGGAAATAAAAGAATGAAGGTCATGGAGAAAATCATTGTTGAAGCTAATGACATGGACATGGGAGGGATTAACTACTATAGGGATAGGAAGATGTTTGATAGAGCTGTGGATAAATTTGCAAAGTTAGCCAAAGAGAGAAATAGGTTGGTTAAAATTAGCAATTCCTACTTTTTCCCTACTTCTATTGCTAGAGCTTAGAGGTTTATTCTCTTTGTTTTGATTGAATATATAACCCTTTATGACTACTTTACCAAGATTTATGGCCACAATTTCATGTTGGTTAATCACTTTAGGTATGGGGCTAGGATAAACTTCCTCTTTCATCTTCAAAAATCTTTGTATAGTACCATTTATCCCTTCAAAATGACCTAGAAGGGGATTGTGCTTGTCATGAAGGACTAATGGTTCTAATTATGAGTCTATTAAAATCAAAGAAAGTATATAGATCCCATTTAAGTAAAAAGACCTTGGAATGGGAAATTAAGGGGAGTGAATTGGAAGAGGCTTATGAAGAGGAAACTGAGGAGGAAGAAGCTAAGTTGGTGGAGAAAAAGAGAAAGAAGATAATCCATAGGGGTTCATTTTCTAAGAGTAGGAAAATAAATAAGAGGGACTACGAGATGGAGGATAGGACTAATGAAGAGACTGAGGGGGAAAGGGGGAAGAAGAGTAAGGGCAATAAAATGCAAAAAACTGAGAGATGCATGAACATCCCTTCGGATGAGGATCCCCTAACTCAAAAGAAGGAGAAGGATATGAGATGCAAGAAGATTACACCTCAAGGGGATGCTAAGGACAAAGATAATAATGATGTTGATGCAGAGAAAGGTAAACTAGACCTAGATGAGGATAACCTAAATTAGAGCTTTGTCCCAAATGAACATGGGTATATGAATGGAGTCTTTGGAAACTTGGGTGTGATGAAGAGGGACATTAACACTATGAAGGAGAAAATGCATGATCTTAGAAAGGAATTTGATCATCTAAAAAAAAAAATAGTAAGGGTGAGAAGACTTTAGGCCAGCATCTGGATAACTTCTCGGATGTGATTGGGAATGTTGAAGAGGTCACTAACATGATGAAGAGAGTCACACCTCTTAAAGTTAAAACCAGAGTTGTTGATCAAATGGTTAAGGATATGTAGAAGAAGATTGATATTTTGGATAACAGAGTTTACAATACTAAGAATGTTTTAAAAAAGATTACTGACTAGTGCTATTCCATATTAAAGCTATTTCTGAAAATATCAAGGTTCTACTGGATAAGCTAGACCAGGGGAGAAAAAAACCAAGGAACAAAGGAGATGAAGGAGGATCATGGACCTAGTAAATGCACAAGGGAAAATTTGAAGAAGATAGAGGTCATGGATGATAAAGAGATTGACGAGATGAGGGCTTCTATTGTGAACATGAAAATTTTGGCTGATCAGGTTGCTGACCTACTGAAGACTTTATAGTTGTCCTGTTGTTATCCTTTTACTATTTTTCTCTACCTTTATTATCTATCTACTATTGTAGGGCTTTTTGTTCTATCTAGTTTATTGATTTGGTGCTAATGCACAATTTCTCTTAGAAATTTATTGATACTTTGCTTCACTCTTTGTAAAAGGTTTTGGGTCCTTTCAAAACCTATTTTTACTTAATCAAAAAATTGCTGGTAGATATTTTGGTTGGGATTGCCTCAACCCACTTAATGAAATAGTTTGTTGCAATTAAAATCTAATTCAACCCACTACTTAGTACTAATCTCACACATATATTCTATTCCCCACATCTAAAATGGTTATTGTGCTTGTAGTGTCCTAAGAGAAAAGATCCATCATATTTTAATTTCCTTGAAAACCTTTGACATGCATCACATTTTCTCACATAGTTACAACAATATTTGAAGAGATGGGGCCAATAATATCCTACTCTCAATTTTTTTTGGTTCAATCACAAAAATTCCCTCCACAAACTTCTTCATATAGTTATTTTAGAATAATAGGTTCTTGATATGAATCAAGGAAAAAAATGTAATATGCCATATCTATTCTTACAATATAAATCTCCTTTAATAAGAACATATTTAACTGCATGCAATTTAACCATCCATTTTTATTTTCTCCAATTGTCATGGGCTTTCATGTTTCTCAAATAATAAACAACATCAATGTACCAAGGATACCTTGCTATGCTGACTATATCATGATTAACTTCTACTCGATTGATTTGTGATGCTTCTAGATTAGCATCTACCATAATCTTTGCTAATCCCTAACCTTAGACTAACTTAGTTATCTAGATATCAATATTCAATTCTTGGATTTGGTTAATCCATCTGCACCTTCTTCCTATGGTTTCAAATCATCTAAATATGTCTTTAACAACTACATTGGGTAATGATGTTAACACTTACCAAATATAGGTGAAAGGCTTTAATAGCTTTAACCAAAGCATAAGATTGTTTCTCATTTATATCATAATTTAGCTCCAAATTTTGTAAACTTCTATTGAAGAAAGTAATAGGCTATTCATGTGCTTCCTCATTCTTTTGGAGCATCACAACAACAATGGTGTGATAAGATGAAAAAGAAAATGTAATGCCCTGCTTGGAGATCCTTGGAGACAAGGATGAAATACAAGCCATATTTTTTTTTGAAAACAAGTGTAAGTGCACATGTCAAAAACATACAAAAATCACAAAGATTGCAATGAAAGACTTAACTACCATCCTGGTGACCAACAAATCTCTAAACACCACTACAAACCCAAATAATTGATAATGAAGAATGAATAACTGAATTCGAATCCAACACATTTTAAATTCAAAATGTGACACCAAAGGGTTGAAGAACACCTAAGAAGGTATCCCAATCAACTCCTACAAAGTTTAGATCAAGTCGAAAAGTACCAGCTACTTGCTCGCACAAGTTTTTACAAAACCCAGGCAATACTTTACTATAGTGTTGGAAAGTATCGCACGCCATTCCTAAAGAAGGAGGGCAACACTTTCAGGGACTTGGCGATACTTCTCTCGAAGGAGTATGATACTTTAAGGGTATCGTATGATCGTTCTTACAAGGAGGTACAATACTAGAAAGTATCATATGATATTTCTCCAAGAGGCATGCGATAGAATTAGGGGATGCATGACACAATTTCTATGGGCATGTGATACATTTTTGTGTCGCACCATGCTAACAAAAGCTTACCTAGGGAATACAAGAAAAACACTTAATGACAAAAAATAGAATAAAACTAAGCTCAAAACCTCCACACTAGGGAGTACCAGAATCACAATTTGACACATGAACACTCCAACACACTACTAAAAGATGTAATCTACATCTAACCATCTAACAAGTAGTAAGAAGCAAAAGTATAGAAGGAACATCACAATGTACTAAAGAAACATCTAACAAGTAGTAAGAAGCAAAAGTATAGAAGGAACATCACAATGTACTAAAGAAACACTGCAATAACTGAAATAACATCTCAATGAACAAAATAACCAAACTAAGTATGCAGTTCCTCCCAATTGTCAATGGCATCATAAGACCATCATGGGCCCTAACCATCCCCTGTGCATAACATCCCAAGCCACTAATTAGATCATCGGTACTTTCATAACAGGGATGTCACTACTAAACATGCTACAACATAAGCATAAGGAAATCTAACATGTTAGTAGTAAGACATAAGATAATGCTACAAAGTAAATGACATCACCTACCACATGGTAATCATCATAATAAGGAATGCATTAAAACTAACATCATATAAACATGATAAACAACATCCCAATAAAAACATAAATCACAAGAAAACATACTCCATAAATTGAAGTACCAAGTGAACACATCCAACAATGGTCACACTAAAACAATAGACTATCTCTGTACATCGGTCCCTAGTAGTGGTGAAGGTAGCTATGCCTCCCAACCATGTGGTATCTCTAGGTCCACACCTACCATGCTAATGGAGATAATGATCCAACCACAAACACATACAAAACAAATATCCATCGCTGACACTCATGCCAAGTGGTATGATGACTAAACCCAAGACAAAGACAATGCATAAACTACAGGTCCTAGTCAAACATCTCAATAGGCTACTAAGTAGGGGCTGATATCATGGAGAGTCACTTGGCATTGATAAGCCGAAGCTCAGATCATGTGTCCTCAAACTTAAATGGGTGCTCACACATTGTGTCCTCAAACTTATTTGGGTGCTCACGCATTTTATTATGTTAAGTTTTATTACTGCCCAGTATTTTCCTTAGTTATCACTTATATAAAACTTCCTCTGCCAACCTTTGGCATCATGATCACCACATTATGAGAGAGAAGCCCCCTCTATATGCTACCCCATGCTACCCATGCTCATCCAATGATGAGTACCCATAGGCATGTAAATTCCCAACCCAACCCCAATGATCATAATTCCAAAATACCATGAAACATTGGGCCTCACAAGTCATCTGATAATGTACGTACATGTACTCATGCATGGTGCACCACCATCACAAAGATCATAAAAAAAGGACTAGATGAGAACACAAAGAAAAAGTCCCTCAACTGAAAATAGAATTGAGAGGACGAATGCAACACACATCCCAATGCAACAAAAGATGCAAAAGTGGTTTGACAAATATGCAAATGGATCATCCAGGTCCATGAACCACATTATGCTGAAAAAACTTGAGAAAATAAGGTGGCACACAAAATGAGGTAAAAACCCCAATTTTTGGAAATTTTTGGAAATTAAAACCCATTGGGCCTTTGGGTGCAAAAACTTTGAAAATACAAAAATAATTGAAATTGGACACCGTATGAAAAAATGGCTAGCATAATGGCTCAAAATCCCAAACCCTCATTTCAAAAATTGAGAAAAATGTTCATACTAGACTAACTAGGTAGAACTAGCAAACATAAATGGAGGGGAACACTAGTTCTCAGCCTCCTGACATATTACTACAAGAAATGAAAGCTAAAACAGAGTGAAAACTATAAAATGAGAAGACCCTACTTGATAGCAAAAAGGGAAAAAAATGAAACTCGCACAATAAAATAAATCACCTGCCAAATCTGCTAAAAATTATGACAAAGCATAAACTCCCTGAGTTGAATCCAACGAGACCAACCTCGCGAAGATCCCATGCTCACAACTCCTAGAATGAACAAAACAAGAATCCTTCAGAAGAGGATTTCTAAAATAGCTCTCAAATCTTCTAATTCTTAAAAGTGAGAAGTGAATAATGAATTTACTTTTCCAAGACTAATTCACTTTTCAATTGAATAGTCAATTCTAGAAATTAGCTAGCTGGAGTAGTTAAACTCCGAATTGACCCAAACAAAAATAGGTTATTATCTATAATGGAAATTCACCTAAGGAAAAGCTAATAGAAATTAAATTTGAAAAGATTTTGTTGTGGTGTCCACAACACATGCCCCATTCCTTGCTAGGAATGGGGACCCCCTACTTTTTTTGACTCTCAGACTCTCAATTCGAGAGTCAGAAGAAGAAAATTGGTTTAGAAGTTTGCATCATATAGTGAAAAAAAAATCAAAAAATGAGGAAAAAAATTTAAAAAGTAAAAAACATCTATTTAATTTTTTTAAAAAATTATTTCCATTGACACGTGTGCCAAGGCACGACGCATCTTGCTTGGTGCACAAGGGAGGAGGGTTTTAAAACCTGCTCCCCTCTTTTACCTTCCCACCATTATGTTTTTTAGAAGTCTGATCTAAGGCAAGTATGCACTCCTCCTCCTCCCTCATGTATCGCGCACTGGCCCCTTGCGTCGCGCATTGGCTTTGCACCACATGCCGGCCCTCATGTGCCGTGTGTTGGCCTTTTGGCCACATGCTGGCCCTTGGCCACATGCCTGTTCTTAGCACCGCATACTAGCCCTTTGGTTGTACGTCAACTCTCATGCGTCACGCGCCAGCCCTTAGCTAAACTACGTGTGCCTCGACAAGCGTGCACCCCCCTTTTTTAATTATTATTTTATTTTATTGCAAAAATAAAATAAAATTTTAAAATGTTAAAAAAAAAGAAAATTTTAAAAAAATATATTAAAAAATTATTAAAATAATTAAAATTTCAAACAAAAAAATAAATAAGTCCCCAAGGGGGATATTTTTTTCCCTCTTATGTTGTCTTTTCTTTTTCACTATCTAATGACTGATCTTGTTTTCTTTTCTCGTAATGCATAGGTAATGTGATCAGATGGCATCCACATCCAAATTAGTAGTGGAACCCATAATTTTCAAGTTCCAAGGTGTACCCCCAAAGTTGAGATTACATGATGAGTACGTTGAGATCAAAGATATTGACCTTGGACACACAGACTTGGGAGAATTCCTAAGAGTTTGCAATAGTTTGAAAAAAAGGTCAACCCTGAGGTTCACACTAATCTATTTTGGATTAGTGAATGTAGCATCACATCCAGGGATAGTACAATCAGCCGAATTGATCATGACCTTGTCTTGGCACTTCGTTCTTGATGAAAGGGTGGTTAAGAGAATCATCAGAGAAGTGGTCTTAGATCTTTGACTTGATAACATCAAGAGGGTCTTCCATCTTCCTAGATCTGATCAGTTCATTCAACTCTCCTATGAACTAGCTAAAAGATGGTATAAATATCATCACCAAGAGGTCATTGATACTATACATTCCTTGTACTTCATTGAGAAGCCACCTCAGGGAAAGACAATCAACAAAGTGTATATGACTCAAGGATACATGAAAGATGACATCAGATACTCTATCATTCTCTTGAGTAGAGTCATGGGCTTACTTACAGTAGGTTATCTTGCTCCATTTATGATCAACTTCATTGAGACCATTAAGCATGCAAAGATACCATTGGATTGGGCCACCACACTTAGTGAAAACTTGTGTGAGCAGCTGATGATGGTAAAGGACAAGAAGAAGTTCTATATGATTTCTTATGTGGTGTACCTACTTGCAACAAGGGAAATGAACTATCCTAGGTTATACAAGAAAGGAAATATGCAGGACCCCAATGCTTGGCCATACATGGTTTATCCTTAGTTAGTAAAGAAGAAGCTCTCACCGTAGAGCAAGGAGTACAGAATTGTGAATAATGCTTTCATCTTTGCAATCATTCAAATCATCAAAGGGGACTATGGGAAGAGATTTTTTGAGGAAGCCAAGGCATAGATCACAGCTCTCAAAGCATATTTTATCTAGTTTAGGACATTTACATATATTTAAGTAGGTGGTGCATCTATCAATCCAAAGAAACTCCTTAGGTACCCAAGTGATAAGTTGGTCCTAATGGAAATATCTTGACAGATTGAGTCAGCTTATGAGAGGATAAAAAGACAATAGAGACCTTGTTGGGATTGGCCTTTTATCCTAAGAGCATATTAGGTGAAGAGAAAATAGGATATTCTAACATTTGAACGGGAATGGGAGAACTATCCTCTTGAAGAGTACATCTCTCCTTGGCCATATTTTGACAATGTGGGAAAAGTGGAAAACTTGGTAGGAAAGGATTTCTATCATGAGGATTCCATTGAAGATCATTAGATAAATGCCACAAATGACTATGATGTTTGCATCAGAGACTATTGTAGGATGACTTTGTATCTAGTAGAAAAGGTTCTCCATTTGACCATCCTTGATGAGATAAGGCTACAAGACTCCAAGGAACTATTGGATCCCCTATTCAATGTAGATAAAGTTGGTGAGAGACCCATTTTGAATGTAGAAGTTGATAGAGAGGAAGGATATGATATCAATCATCAAGTGAGACATCTCATTCAAATGATAAAGAGTTGGATTAAGTAACCTTTTAAACTTGATCCAATTCTAGATATAGTGATCTTCCACACACATGCTCGCCCAAAAAGGGGTAAAGGGAGGAAAGTCACTATTCCTACCTTTGTACTCCAATCTCCTATTAGGCCTAAAATAGTCTACCAGCTTGATCACCTAGTGGGATATTATCACCCTTCAAAGAGAAAGGGAAAGAGGAAGAGAGCCTCTCCTCAGAGGATTTAGACAGAGCATGTTGTAGAATAGGTCTCTTCCCAACAATGGGAGCCAAGTCCACAAGAGTCCTAGGATGGTGGAGCTACCCAAATCTAGGTTGAACTTTAGTTGGCTCCTATTTTTTCAAGCCAACTAGAAGAGGGAGAAATTCCAGAGACCTCTATTCCTCCTGTGCAATAAGAGTTTGCTTCTCCTATGGTTCTAAAGAGAAAAGAGGATCAAGGTTAGGATAAATAAGAGGTAAAGAGTTAGTAAAAGATTAGTGCCTAATCCATCAGTTCTTGAAACTATTCTAGAGGAAGAAATAGATGAGGAAGAAATAAAATTAGATGAGGAGGAGGAAAAAGTGCCTCTATAAAGGAGAACTCAGTTGGAAAAAGCCACAGAATTAGAGAGAAGGAAGAGTCCCATGAGTACCCCACCACCCACCCAAGCAGAACCTATAGAACTCTCTTCTTTAGAAGATGAAGTGTTGCGATGGGTGAATGAGCAAAGGGAGCAAGGTGAAGATGATCTCTCCATCCTAGATTTTTATTTTATGCCCGTGGGTATAGAGTTAGTTAGGGATAAGATCAGAGACACCCCTACAGGTGAACTCCAATAGCAAGACTAGATGTAGATGCCACCAGAGACACAGGGTCCTAATCTCACTACTCCATCTCCACCACAGATTATGGTGGTAGATAAGGGTTCAATCACTCCTCCACCTCCAAGTTTAGAAGAGGAACATATTAAAAAAGAACCATCATTACAAGAGCAACCATAACCAAGGGTTATTGATGAGGCATCAAAAGAGGCATAGATAGTAGAATATGCATAACAACCTTCTTAGGATGTTGAGGATCAAACTACAGAATCTATAGAGATCGAGACTACAAAAGAAGAGTCCTCATAATAGGAGACTCTGAGAAAGAGTGATAAAGGGAAGGAGGTAGTTGAACACACCTCTTCATCATTAAGAGCCAAATCTGCAGAAAAACATATCCCAAGATGGTTCTAAAAGGAGATAATGTGGAGTGCTAAGCCCCAATTCTATGCTTCAGAGGATGATATTTGTGATATTGCAGAGATCTTGAACAAGCTTGAGTTTCCATTACATGATCCAATTCCATTTGCATTCATCACTACCATATAGAATCAAGACTTATTTGCACAAGTGGCTTACCCTCCTAAAGGTATAGATGTAGAAGTTGTTAGTCTTGAGGACTATGAAGTGAAAGATATTATGTTGGGAAAGCCTACATAGGATACAACCCGATAGATGATGAATATGGGAGTCAAAGAGGTTCTCAAGCACATGGAACATGATGAGATTGAAATCAAAACAATTCAAAGGAAAGTTGAGACCCTAAAGGTATATCTAGCAAAAGTTGTTGGTCCTCTTGATCCTGAACACCCCGAGGAGACTGTAAATACCATTCTTAGAGAAGGTGAAGGTGTATGGCTCAACCCATTTTTGAAAGCTTTTCAGGAGTGGCAAGACAACCTTAAGGATAAAGGTGTCACTATAATCACAAGAAGTTTGAAGTTTTTGCATGCTATGCTAAAGAACATTGATAAGATTGTGGCAATTTTGAAGCAGGACTTTAGTATCATGGATGAGGTATAGGCATGGAGCAAAGATTTGCAAACTCTACAAGCAATAAAAGGGCAAAGGTATTGCATTCTAATTGATGTATGTATCAGATAAGAGCTAGAAATGATAGATGATTGGATAGAGAAGATAGAAAATGGGAATAAAGTGATGGAGACATTGCATGATGAGATACATAGGCTCAAGGACCAAGCTTGAGAGGAAATTTTGGAAGTAGAAAAGTTGTACAATGATGGATGCTTGGACATCTTTGAAGATGAAGAACAAGAGAAGCTATTTCTAGTTGAGGTAGTAGTGGAAAATTTCAAGAAGACTTTAGAGGAAGCATCCAGTGATGAAGACATTAGACAAGCCTTTAGCATAGAGGAAGCACTATTAGAGTTGGACACCAGACTTGGAGATTTTGTAGAGACTTGAATCGAGGTGGAAAACTATAGATAGAAGGTCTTGGACAAGTATGAAGCTTTAGATCTTCTAGATGTTGCTAAAATTACTAAGATGATAGAGAAATTCATGGGTAAACATCCAAACATAGCTTTGGAATGAAGATGAACAAAACCTAGATGCTAGAATTTCAATTTTGACACTTAGTAAAATTTTTAGTTTTTTGACCCAGTCGAGGTTCGCAGGTTTGCATTTTCATGTAGGTCTGCAGGTTTGCAACTATGTAGGTCCACAGCTCTGCAATTCATAGGTGCATCGACAGTTGACTACCAGTTCTAGAAATAGCACTTTCCATACATCAAGAGCACATTTTGATGGCAAGTTAACTCTAACACACACCTAATGAAGGGCCAATTTCTATTTTTGGTGTCTCCATGCACTTCCACTTTGACTGATGGCTTCTTCCTACTTTCTCTCTCATGCTTTCATTGTTTTTGACATGTAAGGGGCTCATGCATCTAATTAATGAATAAAATATGGATGGAGTCCCTCTAAACACTATATTAGTTGATAGTCTATATATATTTAGTTTGTTTTAATGTTTTAAAAGCATTTTATTGCATGAAGATATCTCTCACTCTCAACACAAATTGAGGAAATAATTTCTTATAAATTTCCCATTGTAAAATGTAACAAGGGCTGCTATTATTATGTAATAAAATTATGCTTTTGGTGCTTACATTTGGAGTGTAGTAATTCTTTCTTGAATGTGTCATTATTTTGTGGATTTTATTCATGAGATTGTGATTGAGCCAAAGGTTTATTGCGTTGTTTCTAGTTATGCGATCTTTTAGTTCTAGTGTTTGCTACAGATTTATGAATTCCACTGACGTAATGAGCTTGAGAAGAGATCACTTGATTGTGTCTACATAGCTTTTCATCTCACATGAGAACACTTTTCATGGTCTTGTGATTTGATGAAGAGTGAAATATCATTTGATTTGTTAAATTTTCTCTTCAATGATTGCATCAGTGGATTCTAGGAAGTGCTACTCCTGTTTTCATTAGTTAGTGGATTCTAGGAAGTGCTACTCCTGTTTTCATTGGTTTCCTACCAATTTCCTCAAAGGTTTAAATCATAGCATGTTGTGTTCTATAGCTTATGTCCATTTAGGAATTTCAATTTCAAGTCATTTTGATTTCATGTTATTTTCTTTTAGTTTCATTATTTTCTTTACTAACCCCTTGTTAGAATAGGACCCCATAGTAGCTGCATTGTTAAAGTTGCATTCATTGAAAAATACAAAATACAAAAAATTTTGACATAAAAGAGTCTTTTGGAACCAGCAAAGGCCTCCTCATGAACACTCACATTTATCTTCTATTCAGTAGATTTTGGTACATTGCAAGACAAATATTGAACCTTGGAGTGGATCCTTAAAAATATTTTCTTTTCAAGAGAGGAATTTTGCAATGGATTCTTGTCATTGACCTCATGCAAAATAAATCCCAATAAAAGTGGTGCTAGAAGGAGGGCCTAAAACTAAAGAACATACTCCCAAAAATGAAGAAAATTTGACGAAGTTTTAGAATTTTTTACACCCTTGTAATAACCTGTACTCCATACAAGTTCAGAAAGTACTTCTAAAATTTTCAAAAATTTAGGTGCATAGGTCCATAGGTATGCAAGTTTTTAGGTCTTCAATCCTATAGAACCATAGGTACATAGGTCTTCAAATCTGTAGGTCTGCAGGTCTACAAAACTCTGTGGTGCACAAAATTTGAAAAGGTGAGAAAGTGTACTTTTGCAGAGGTGCACTTTTCTCCAAAATTTGATGCAAGCTAGAGGATATTGATCCAAAATCCCCATTTTAGTGAGCAATTAGGTCTACACCAAGTACACATGAGTTTCTTGGGCTTACCCACTTTCGTAAACCACGCAGTGACAAGGGAACATCCCAAGTTCAACCACTCCCTTTCGAACTTTCATCATCTTCTTCAACTCCACCTACACTCTAATCACCTAGTGAACCACCACATACTCTAATAGCTACTCCCCAAAAACCACCATTAGGTCCACCAAACCCCCCAATGGCCTTTTTTGCCAATGCTGTAGACTCACCAATAAATTTGAGAGGTACACTCCATGACCTCCCAAAGAATCCTGAGAAGTTTTTCCCAAGATTTATCTGTGGTGAAGCACGAATTTTTGAAGATCATGTCAATGTTTTTAAAGAAATTTGGAACTAAAAGAAAGTGACTAATGAGGATGTGGTTCTTCATTTATTCCTCTACTCTTTGGGAGAAATTTCCTTCAATTGGTACGTCAATTTTCCACTTGGATGCATTGGGGATTGGGATACATTTGAATATTTTTTTTTGGAACAATTCAAAACTTTCATGAATCCAGCTGTGATACATCAACAGTTCATATCAAATAAAAGGGACCCAGCTAAGATAGTTTCACACTTCAACCATCACTTTCATATGGCCTACTACAAGTTGGAAATGCCATACACCATACTAGTTGAAGTTGCTATTCATATTTATTTGAATGCAATGGACCCTCTTACTACGATCTTTTGAGAAGACTTCCTACAGTGAATATTGACACATTGGACAAAGTCTTTGCAGAAGTGATCATGTTCATGAAGCAAGCCAATTCTAATGGAGGAGGAATGATGCTTCCAGCACAAGCAGTACCTACAATGCTGACATACCTTGTGGGAGCATCCATTGTGCCTAGCCAGTTCATACCTATGAACCTAGTTCCATTACAATAGGTACCTGCTCCACAAACTCAAGAGATAACATATCCAGGGTATAAGCCTCCAAATATAGCTTTCTTTGAATAGAAAGTGACAGTTCTTATGGAAGCATATAACAATCGTCTTTTGAAAGTTGGTCAAATAAAGAAGACTATGTCACAAATGAATAATGAGCTGCCACATCTTAGGTTGTCACAAGGAAAAAATAACAACTTCCCAAGAAATAATGTTGGCCCCTACAATAACAATTTTTGTCAAAATTACAATAGGAACTTCAACAATAATAGTAACAACAACAATGCAGGAAATAACAATGGTGGAGGAAACAACTTTAATCCTCCTGATTGCAACAATGGCTTCCAAAGGCAAAACCAACAATGGAACACTTGACAAAATAATGGAAGTATTCCTATTGATAACAATAACAACAATGTTCAATATGCTGATATCAATCAGTATGATGATAGCCAAAATGTGTCTAGCAATGATGGTTCATACTACAATGGTAATCAGGAGGTGAATCAAAACTCACAAGTAAATGACAATCCTCCTTCTATTCAATTCAATTCTATGCTATTGGAATGTTACAATTCTATGAAAAATACACAAGTGGAACAACAAGCAAGTGAGGAATTCTCATTCATGTTTAGTCAAGAACCTAACCTTCAACATGATGAGATGTTTGCCTTTCGAAATGACAATCAGAATACATATAATCTTAGAAATAGAAAGGATTCCTTGATGGATAGGATTCCTCTAGGTTTACAACCAACCCCACCTAATCCAAGGGCAAGTAACAATTCACCACTAGTGAGACCAGTGTAGGGAGGACAACAGTATCAGAATCAAGTTAATGTACTAACAATACTGAAGAACCCTGCTTGGTCCACTAAAAAGTACAACACAATAGAAGATCTAAAGAAAACTAAAGCCAATATGTCCATGTTTGACATGTTACATAATTGTCCACAACAAAGAGAAGCACTCATGAAGAAATTGGATAATATAAAGGTTTCCCACAATATGAATGTTGTCCCTCAAAAGAAAGTGCCACAACAAGTAAATGCTGCATAAGAAATGCCCACTATGTTCAAGGATAAAGTTGAGGTACCCCCATTTTTGCTGAGCATAAGGAAATATGGGAAGAATCTTCACAATTTCCTCATTGATTTTAAGAGCTTTGTGTAACATAATGCCATTATAAATAGACCAAAGGCTAGGAGTTAGTCCTCAACCCTCTAACCGAGTGGTGATACAGTTGGATAAAATGGAGGTGAAAGTGATTGGAGTATTTAAAGATGGGCAGATACAGTTAATAGTTGATCCTCAGATCCAGGATGTTATTGACATACAAGTGGTTGATATTCAATAGACATATGGATTCCATTAAAATTGCAGGAATCGATGCAACATGGCCCCCCTATAAACTGCAGTGTGCCTGGTAAACTTTTTAACGTGACTGGTAGCACTGGCGCAACACGCCCACTGGTACCACGAGGACGGAGGAGACTAGAACCCATGACCAACCCCTTGCAATAGGGAAGATTTAGCCAACCGAGCTAGGGCCCCCACCCCCATAGACATATGGATTACTTCTAAGTAGAGAATGGAAAAAATTTCTGAGAGGATGGTTTTCTATGGACTTCACTCAATTATGGTTGCTATGGAAAGGATTGAACAATCAAATCAAGATAGATGCTAAGTCCAAATTGAAAAAAATGATCATAGATTACAATGCCTCGAAAGAGATAGCATTAATATAATCGAATTTAGGTTCATACAAAGTGATGGTATTAGATATGGTTCCAAACCATACACCTAAAGATCAAAATGAAGAACCTAAGGTGCTAGTACCCAAAAGTGAAACTGTGACATAATTCATAGACAGTATGGTGACTAATTTACAATATTTAGGAGAAGAAGCTGACCCCAGTATCCTCCTCCTTCTGGGATTTTGTCAATTACACAAAGTTAGTCACTCTGAACTTGAATGTTCATCATGTCAAGAAGAAATTGTGAAGGTATTGACCCACATGATGGAAAACAAGGATCTAATGACCTCAACAGATGAACTCACAAAAAGTAAAAATTCTATGAACTCATCTAGCCTTGTTGAAAAGATTGAAGAAGAAAGTGAAGATCTAAATGTATCATATAGTGATACCTCTTCAAATGGTGGAGGTTTTTCTTCTCCTCCTCTAGGGATGATCAAAGTCCAAAGAAGAAGACAATATGTGAAAGGTAAAGGATGGACTTCAGTAGTCATTCATCTTGAACCTAAAGTTGAGGAAATCAAAGAGCTGAGAGGGAAATTCAAGAAAAACAAGAAAAACACACACTTCCTCTATGTACAGGGTATGAAGGGGACTCATCAAGTCCTGCACAAGGAAAGTTACAATGGGTTCCTAAGAAAAGATCATTCAAGGCTCAAGTGAAAGAGAAGTTAAGGATGAATAAGAATAAAGTAAAAAAACTAAAGGAAAATGCAATTTGGACACTCCACTTTGATGGGTCTAGGCACAAGATGGGAGCCAGTGCAGGTATCAAACTAGTCAACCCAAAAGGTAGGTCTTTCTATGTCGCATATCAATTGCAATTTAGATTTACTAACAATGGTGCATAATATGATGCATTAATTCAAGGACTCCTCTTTGCACTAGAGAAAGGAGTTACAACTATTAAAATCAAAGGGGATTCTCAAATGGTTATATGACAGGTAAAATCCATATACTCTTGCAATGATAAAAGATTAATCACTTATAGGAAAAGGGTATGGGATATAATGGATGAATTTGAGGCCTAAAACATCAAGTCCATTCCAGGAAGAAAGAACATGGAAGCAGATGCTCTTGCCATCTCAGCTAGTGCATCGCAACTAGTTGAAAGAACCAAGTTGAAAATATTTTTAGTAGAATTGGTTGTTGTTCCATCCATCCCTGATAATATCAATTTTTTTTAGGTATTTCAAGATGATCAACATATAATTGAGTTTATCATGTGCAGTCATCATTTTGAGGGACAAGAAATTGATGATACACCAGATGACAAACCTAAAGATGATGGACTTGAAGATGAAGATGGGATTCTGAATTTCAAAACTAACACTATTCTGAAAGGGATAGTTAAACTTGAATGCATCTTTGATAATGATGAATTGACATTCAATAGAAGGGAAACTCAAGAAAAAGGAATTGAGGAATGTGATTTGTACAATTTGGGTATTGATGAAGAACCAAAAATGGTACAAATAGGAAAAGCATGTAACCAACATAAAAGGGAGGACATACTCAAATTACACTCTAAGGTTGTCATTGCCTAGAGCTATGAAGAGTTGAAGACTTATGATCCTAAGGTTATCACATATGACATCTTGCTAAAACCCAATGCCAAACCATTCTGACAAAGACAAAGATCGGTAAATCCTCTCATTGAACCATTAATCATGAAAGAAGTAAATAAACTACTGGATGCTAAGATCATATTTCCTATCTACCATTCCACATGGGTGGAAAATTTTCTTCTGTGTAGAAGAAGACTGGAGAGATTCATCTTTGTGTTGACTTTCAAAACCTGAATCTAGCATCTCAAAAAGACAACTATCCTTTACCCTCACTAGATGAGGTATTGCAAATTGTTAATGGTTCAAAAATGGTGTCATTCTTGGATGGTTACTCAAGATATAATTAGGTGATGGTTGAAAAAGAAGATAGGCTAAAGATTTCTATCACAACCAAGTGGGGAACTTTTCCTTACAGAAGGATGCCTTTTGGATTGATTAATGCGGGAGCTACATCTCAATGAGCAATGGATGAAGCTTTCAAAGGATTGATAAACAAGTGTATAGTCATCTACATGGATGACTTGACTATCTTTTCAAAAGATCAAAGTAAACATATTGCTGATCTAAGGTAGGTATTCAATAGATGTCATAAATATGCCATATCCCTCAATCCCAAGAAATGTTCATTCAGTGTTACTAAAGGAAAGCTCCTAGGACATGTCATTTCCAAAGCTAGGAACTCCATTGATTTGGATAGAGTTGAGTCTATTTTGAAGTCTCCACATAGTTGGAAGGAATTAAAGTCTTTCTTTAGAAAGATAAACTTTGTAGAAAAATTCATAAGTGGATTTGCAGAGATAGTCTATCCACTTAATGACTTACTCAAGAAAGGGGCTAAGATGGAATGGGTGCCAGAGATGAAAAAAGTCATTTGAAGATATTAAGGTTGCCATTTCCAGGGCCCCAATTTTGATAAGTCTAGATTATGAGTTACCTTTCAAGATCTATTCCTTTGCTTCCAAACACTCTTGCGCAGGGATCTTGACAGAGAAATGAGAAAGGAAGATGAGCGACCAATTGCATTTATGAGTTGTCCTTTGAAGAATGAAGAGTTGAAATATTTGAACCTTGATAAATAGTCCTTTGCATTGATCAAGGTAGTAAAGAAGTTCTATCACTACATACTTAGAAGTAAGGTGTATGCAATTGTTCTTGATCCAGTAGTAAATATGCTTTTGATGCAAAATGAACTTGGTGAAAGGAGAGGAAAGTGGATGGCCATACTTCAAGAATTTGATCTTGAAATTCAATCTATGAGATTAGTCAAAGGTCAAGGGTTGTCAAAAATGATAGCTGATAACCAAGATGGAAATAAAAAGGAATTCAAGTTTGACGATGAGACAGATGAAGATGATCAAAAGAAGATGATTATATCACAAGTTGATATTAACCAAGGAGTGGTGATAGATGTGTGGTACCAAGACATTGTTTATTATCTCTTACAAGACCAATGCCCCAAATGGATGAATAGTTCACAACGTAGGGGACTTAATATGAAATGTGAATCTTACATGTTACTTGATAACAAGTTGTATAAGAGGAACTACGAAGGGATCTATCTAAAATGATTAGGACATGAAGAAGCTAAGGATGTCTTGGAACATTTCCATGACAAGTATGGTATAGGACATGGTTCAGTAGAAGCCATAGCTCACATGATTCTAAGATCAATTTTATTTTGGCCATTGATATTCAAGGATACTTTTGACCACGTACGTTCTTGTCATATATGCCAAACCAATGCTAACAAAGAGAGACACCCAAAAATGCAATTACAATCGATGTACGAGGTGCACCCCTTCACAAAGTGGGGACTAGATTTCATAGGTCCAATCAATCCACCATCATCAATTGGACATGCATTCATCCTTACAACTATAGATTATTGTACATGATAGATGGAGGCAGAGACATTTAGAAGTTGCACTGCTAAGGTGGTGACTGAATTTTTGGAAGAACACATTGTTGCCAGATTTGGAATGCCTTTCACCCTTATGTGTGATAATGGGTTTGAATTTGCATTCACATTCCTAACCCAATGGGCATTTGAAAAAAAAGTCATCATCAAGTTTTCTTCAAATTACTACCTACAAGGAAATGGGGTAGCGGAATCTACAAACAAGAACTTGATCATAGTAATAAAATGATTGTTGAAGGAGAATCCTAGGGATTGGCATACACAACTAAAATACCCCCTATGGATAGATTGAGTGAGAGTCAAAAACATCTTGGGGACTTCTCCATATTTTCTTGTTTATGGACAAGAACCAGTGTTCCCACTCAATCTTAGAATTCCAATTTTGAAATTCATGAGTGGGTATGCTGAAGATGATGACAAAGTACAAATTAGATTGATGAATCTTTTAGAGATGGATGAAAAATGAACAGCTGCATTGGAGCACATGCCTAAACATAAAGCTGTTGTGAAAAGGTGGTTTGACAAGAGAGCCACAATCAAATCATTTAGGATTTCTGACCTTGTTCTACTCTGGGACAAGGCAAAAGAAAAGCTGGGTAGTCATACCAAGTTTCAACGCTTATGGACGGGTCCTTATCAAATCGCGAAGATCCTAAAAGAAAACACTTTTAGGCTTAGTTCCTTAAAGGGAAATTTCTTCCCTTGCCCATACATGGGTAGTTTTTAAAGCATTATTTTGAGGCCTAAAAGATAGAAAACAAAAAAAAGTTAGTTAGATTTCATTTTTGCATTTAGTTTATATTTTCATTCTTGTAAGTGTGTTTGCTTTCATGTTGTGTGTTTTCTTTCAGTCCTGTGTTTCCTTTCAAAAGTTGCATCAGTCCTAGGGGGTAAGGTGTATTTGAGACTTTTTCTTTTAGTCACTAACCACTCTTTGGTTCTAATTTTTGGAAGAGGTATTTCTTTGTTAAACCATTTGGATGATTGTGTGTTTCATACCAACCCAGCGACGGATATTTCTTGTGGAAATAGAAGATTTTTAGTCTAAAAATCAGAGGCCTAGACCACCAAATTCTTAAAACTTTGCAAATTTAAAGGTTTGATTGTTTTGGGTGTGGTTGATGTGAAGTCAAAGATGGTGAGAGACAATCCAAATTTCAACTAGTTCAAATAGGAGGGGTCTCCTCGAAAGGTTACTAAGATCATTGATTTGGCGTGAGAGTTTTTTGAAAGTTCTAAAAAAGGAATGCAAGGGTTGTTCACAAGAGATCGAATCTAAGAAATGGCATCGATGTTCTAACTACATAGTCTAAGCATAGTCAGGATACAAAAAATTGAAAAAAAACTGAAAGAAAAAAAGAGAGAAAAAGGATGGTGTTAAGTTTGAAGGATTCTAAGATCTAGAAAATGGCAAAAGATATGCTTTCAAAACAAAGTATCTTGTTTTCAAAGTATTGTTCCATCAAAAGTAAAATTTTGAACATGGAATGATTATTCAAAAGTCAAATAAATTTAAAGGAATGTGACTATCCTACCAAAACCCTCAAACTGATTCTCTCATCTGGTCAAGAAATTGATTGACAAAAGCCTTCATAGAGTTTTCAAATGAATGGACAAGGAGGAGTGGAAGATTATCTCAAGTTGTTAGAAAACTTTGATTGACTACATCCTAGCACATCAAAGAGAATGAATATACAACACACACACTAATATGGAGGGTTTTGAGTTTTGAGATTTTGATTGAAGAGTCATCTAAAAGATGCTCAAAATGCTCAAAGTCTGGTTGGTGTTTGACACATGTTGGATGAATGGTTGCTGATGAAGAAATGCCTTGGTCATTTTTTTTTTTTTTGGGGCTATTTTTTGTGGTTCCTATTGGGTCCTGATTTAACAGTTTTACAAACAACCAAGAAACCCAACAAATGCATCTAAGGCTAGCAAATTCCTATGATGAATGCACTTGACTACAATCTTGGACCAACTATAAGGCATAACTCCTTCTTCCCTTAAGGTTTTGCAAGACCTAGGTGGGTCGACCTTAGATTCAATTGATACCATACTAGTGCAAAAACATATCCCTAAATCTATTAAGCAGATTAAAAACCCTTAAATCTCCTAATAACTCATGCAATAACATAGACATACAGTAGAAAATTGCAATCTATGAAATCCATAAGCTGAGTGAGGGTTAATTCCTTTCAGCCCACTACAAGACATAAAGAATTGAATTGATTTGATTAAAAGATTTTGAATTCAACAAAACCTCTAATATGCAGCAACATGAACAAGTGATCCTATAACTGATTAGAGCCTTAACCATTGGGAAAATCCATGAATCACAAACATACATATGGATATCTAAGACATATGTGTATATTCAGATATCTAATCTAATTATTTAACTTGTAAATAGACATCTACGTTTGATCTAAATTTCATTCTTACATGATATCCCCATTAGTAACCTCACAACCCTATTGATTTCCCTGAAGCATTTACGTAACCCTTTGAGTCACAAGCAATAATGAAAAAACATATAGCCTTAAGGGACTGCAACTATGACCTAAGCTCTATGTCAAAGATTGTAAAAAATTGAAGACAACTGATAAAGGAGACAAGATTAAAGATGAAACTCAACTTGTTGTTCTTTGTATTAATTTCCTTGAAACTATACATTCATATGAATGAAATGAAAACATAGAAAACACCTAATAGATTTGAACTATCTGTATTTATCTTCCTACTACTATTCATATAAGAGAGATTTCCTAAAAAATATTTGGTATCATAGTATGGGAACACATCAAAACTGGATCCAAAACATGGTATCAAAGTAGTGACTAGTTTTTCTCAAAAGACTAGAACCCTTACAAAGAGAAAGAAAAAGATAGATATAGGAAGAAGAAAATCCCAAATCTAATCAGGAGATGACAAGTGTCCCTTCAGAATTTCTTCCCAAGAAGTAGAAAAGGCCTCTCTCTAGTCTCTCTCATCAACTGGTGAATCAAATCCTTAACCAATTTGTCTATCAAAAGCATAAAGTATCTCAAAAACTTGATGGAATAATAACCACTTTTGATGCCAAATTTTAAATCATGGTTAAGCCAAAAATCAGTTAAAAGGGTTGCAAAATGCAATACAATCTTCTCAAAGTCATTTTTTCCACATTTTGGTCTCAAATAGTCTCCATACTTCCCTCTAACCAATTCTGATACTCCTTGACAAATTTTGTCCACTGTGCCAAGAATGCCTCAAGAATCACAAATTGACTTATAGTGCAAACTAGTGAATACCTATGCACAATTTGACTTCATATTTCAAAAATTCAGATTCTCCTAGTTCTAATGGTATATTGGAGTGCATATTTTGCCTCTCAAAAACCCCCAAAATATTAGTTTGAAAAGTATACCCCCTTTGTATGAAATGTCTGATCTACAACTCATTTAAAATTTTCAAAAATTTAAATCAACCTAAAGTTCAGACTTTATATTAAATGCCCTTTTGAATTTTAAAACTTATGACATGCAAACCCTTTTTGAGAATTTTTTTTTTTTTTTTTAATATTCTTCAAATTTTCTCCTATCCTTTGAATCTGGGGTCAAACCTCTATTGACCAGATGCCACATGTCACTATCTGATTGGCTCAGGTCTGTATTACTTGGCACCACATCATTGCCACCTCCTTGCTAGCTGGTCCTACCACTTAGGCACTCGTTATGTCACTATGCTAACATGTGAGCAACTTTGCCTCAGCGACATAGCGAAGTGCGTTGGATCAACCACGTTGTGTGATTTGATGTGTCCTTAAAACTTGCCCACCATGTCACAACCTACCTCAGATTTTGTGCCACATGGAACCTTGTGATTGGTTTGAAGCTCCACATCATTGCTTAGTCACACTGTACACCCCTGCTGACTGCCACTTGTCACTCTATGATTTGCTTGTGAGACTACCATGTCATTGCATAATCATTTTGACTGAATAGGCCACACGATTTCATCGATTTTATTATTTTTTGGAGACTCACTATGTTGCTAACCGAAAAACCCCAGGTTTTCCAACTAGCGACATAGTGACTAGCCAAATTTTGGATTTTTTGGCAACTTACTATTGCTGATGTCATTTTTCTCCTGCCTGCACATTCATTCAAAATTCAATTATGTCAGAGTCAACTGTCATCATCAAGTTAGGCGGGCCCCTCACATTAGCTTGCGCTTCCAAAAAATGCTTGTCTTTTAGACACCCTCTCATCCATCTTGAGTAGTATTTAAACTTATAAAAGTTTCCAAACATGACAAATATGGGACATTGTTTCATTAGTTCCCTCCTCTGACATGGTCTTTTCTTCAAAACTTAGACCATATTTGATGCAGCTTCCTCTTTTTATATTGTCATGCGAGCTGTTAGTGTTTTGCGTGTGGTTAATGCATATGCCTCTATCTTTTATATACATCTACCTTACGGGATACTCTGAGCTTTAATAGGCACTGGATCTCATGTTTCTTTCCTTCAAGTAGGAGGCTTGGGCCTTTGAAATGGCTCCCTTTGATTCATGTGGAGTCTCTTTTTAATTGTATAGGGTCTTCATTCCCAAAGCTTATGTGAACTATAAACTACTATGGATTTGTTCCATTATTGTGCTTGGCAACAATTTTTCTACCTGTTGCCTTGTCTATTTTATATCGGGGTCTCTTCTATTGCTAATTGTAATCACCTAAAAATGGTCATCTAGACTATTAGCCCCCTTTTCAACATTTTGGCTAAATTAATTTAATCACTTACCTAAGCCAAATTGATAATAATCAATTTATTTGATTATAACCTATAGTTTGACTATGCTATCCTAAGTTCATTATTTGATTAAAAGAACATGTCCCCTTTTAATTAAATAAAGCACCCCATTCTTCTAACCCACTTAAAGTGCACACATAAAGTCCTTTTTCTATTTTACAATTAACAGAAAAGGCTTGTGAGACTTTTGTCTTATATGACAAGTCAACTTATATTCTATTGGTTGACTTGTGTGTGCAAATGGATCACTCCTCTTTTTGAATTCCACCGTTGATCATCCACCATCTTCATCTTGATCTCTACCGTCCATACATCTTTAAAAGGGAGAGAGCTTTCCCCCTCAATCCATCCATCTTTTGAACATTGTTATGCTGCAGGTTTTCTAACAGGTTTCTTTGGAGCTTTGTGGAGAACTTCTATTTCTTGTCTACATTCTCTCATTCATGGCATCATGGCATTCTAGCTTAGCTTAGCTTTCATTTTTACATGTAGCTTAAATCATATAGTCTAATAGTTGGATTGCAACACTCTCATACATTTTTTAGCATAGCTACACTTTGCATTTCATTCTAGCTTAATCTTCTTTTGCATTGCATTCTTGAGGAACTCCTTGGGACATTTGCATTCTCGCATCTTGTCTTTGGAACCTCCCATTGCATGGTTTACTAGCAAGAAGAGTATCTCTAAGGCTTATTTGATAGCCCTTGAACTTGAAATACACTCTCTTGCACTCCGTGGATAGGGAGCTCTAAGCCGGCATCCAAGCATTCCAAACTCATGGAATCATTTGGATAGAAGGGTTTAGAGTGGGACACTAACATCCCTGACTTCTTTTTCCAACTTCCTATACTCTCCTTGCTTCAAATGTGGGACACTTTTAATAAAAAAATAGTGCTCTCTTTTTAATGCATGGGTAAGTCTTATTGGAAAGCTACAACTCTACCTCTGTTATAACATTGACTTCTTATTTGCTGTTGCTGTAACTTGAAGAGATCCTTGCTACAAAATGACTTGTTCCTGCTCTCTCTAGCCTAGATGTGGGTCTCCTCCCATTGTGTTAGGCTTCTATCTTTTATGCATCCAACACTTTGGCTTTGTCTTTTGATGCCATGATTATGGGCCTTATCTTTGCCCTTGTGTTTCCTTGTTCATGTGCTGAACTATGACATCCCCTACCTCCGAACAACATGACCCTACAAATTTAGGCACGTGGACCCTTTCAAAATGTGGACAACATTGCCTCTTTCCTTACATAGGTTCTTTGTCATGAGGAGAAAATGATTCTACGATTTGGGCTCATGAAGAATCACGAGATGCATTTGCCAAAGGTCAAAGTGAGCTACTCAGAATTTGCTAGCTAGAAACAATGGTAGAGATGCATTTTTTGCAAATGGAATTGACCTCGAAGAGTGTGCAAATAGATTCATCAAGAATTAAAAATTGACACACTTAAATTATTTTCAAAGGAAAATATAGTGGTACAATCCATTCGATCTAACCTATCATATATTTCAAGATATGACATCATGAACAGGGGTTCCAATAAATCTGCAAATGCTAACACCAGTAAAAAGATAAAACTTGCGTTCGGAATCACATTTGAAAATTGGTCAAATGGATTCGTCATAAGTTGAAAATTGAAACATAAAAAGTCCCTGACACCTATAATATAATGGAAAAAGAATTTCATCATTTGGGTCAACTGGGTCAAATTTATAACACGTCAAATAGGGCTTCCCAAAATTTAGAATTACTTGCAAAAGTATGAAAACAGTAAATGACCAACTTTGAGGGATTCAAAACCTAGTCAAACAGACTCAAAATCTAAAACATAGGTTCTTGGATATGGACAATTGACACTCCCAAACTAGTGGTTCATGAAACACTTCTGGGTGTGAGATATTCAGTTGCAAACATGGCCTCCTGTCGCTATTTGAGACAGGTGAAAATGCAGATTTGACAAATGCTCAAAACGGGACTTCACAAAATAGCCCAAAATATTAGTTTAACTTCATGGAACATGTGGATATGCTGAATGGAGGGTGTTAGAAACATTACACACCTCATGGGATTCTCAAGTACAACCGGGTACATAGGCATCAAAAAGTTTTTATAGGGCTTAACTTTCTCAATGGTGTGTGAAATTGGGGCTACAATTTTGAGTGCCAACAATGGCTCTATCTAGGGATGCATGCCCCTTGCAGGCATGGAAAGATTTTAGATATTTGGGAGAAGCAGACCACACACCTGAACTACAAAAACTCCCTCAAACAACTTTATTGAAAACAGGAAACAACTACAACTACTATGTACATATGATGACCTTGGGCCACCGAACTTCAACAAAAACCTTTACCTCTATCATAAACCTAATTCTCATCTGAACATGCATGAGGTAAACTAAAAATAATTCTCCTATCAATTTCACCAATTAGATTAGCATCCTAAAACTCCACACTTAGTAAAATTGAATCTTCATTCTTACTTCCATAATGCATATAAAAACTTTCTTCATTCTCAACCGTTTGCTCATTATGAAAATACTGATTAGCATGCTCAAACATATCAGACTAAAACTGAAACTCTTCTTTATTAGACAAATCATGCATGTTATCATTCTTGAATATGAAGGTTTCATATTCAACATAGGGAAAATGATCACACACACCTTGAAGTTGTGTTTTCTTATGCATATCTAGATGGTACTCTAAGGAACAATCTAACTGGTATTCACATATGACATCCATATCAGAGTCTGAAACTAATCCATAATCTTCAAGTGGCTCTTCACAGTCAGCAAACATATTAGCCTTCACATCAGAAAGTTCATCATAAAATTCATTACAAGGTGCAAGAAAATTTTCAATAACCATCTCATCAAACACCTTGTCCTCATAATCACAATTAAAATACTGATTAGTATATTCACTATCACATCCAAGAGAATAATAAACTGATTTCTCACAACAATATGACAATTCATCATCATTTATACCCAACTCAACTAAATCTGAAAACTCGAAGTTCTCTTCAAATAGTGGGTTAATAACTCCATGTAGTGATCCTTGTTGAACATCTTGACAAAACTTAAGCTGATCATCATCAGGATCTTCGTAATACAAAGCATTAGTATATACTTTAAAACCAATTCTTACACCACTTTCTTCATGGAGACTTTCAACGTATGAAGAAAAATCAGAATTATATGAAGAATCACTTGCTATTTCTTCTACCAGACATATTGTGTCCATAATATCATCCTTTTCATTATCTTATTTAGGATAACCATTATGAATAAACCTTTATTCATTCCTAACATCTCACTATATGCTGAATCTTTATTGTCTAATGTAAGAACACTTGACAATTCTTCACTAAAATCTTCATATTCAAACTCATTAGCATCAACTGAATTCACCATCTCTTTATCTTGATACTTTGCAGACAAATCACTTTCAAATTTTTCATTGGCTAACTGATTTGTATAACACAAAAACTGAGATGCACTTTCTTTTTTAGATTCAAAATAAGAATTCATACCTTCACCTTCGGATGAATGTTCACTACCATCATTTCTTTCTTCTTCCCAATCAACATCAGAATCATATGAAGGTGAACATATTGTGTCATTTTCTTCACTGTGATTCAAGTAACCACTCTCATCATCTCCTTCATATGATGCTTCTTGATGATACATCAGACTAGCAACTTCATTGTCATCACTTGGAAGATGACTTTCAGCTTCATCATACTCACATTGATATGACTATTTTTCAAATTCAAATTTAATAACCTTCTCAACATGATGCAATCTATGAAGAAGATAAATCATTTCTTACCTATCTGACTGATCAAGTGAATCGATATTACCATGTATTGCTGAAACATTACAAACATGTGAACCTTGCTCTTCTGACTATGACTGAGATAAGTGTGATTCCTATTCTTCTTCTTGTGCTATCTCTCCATGACATGTCAGATCAGCAACAATAAACTCATGATTAGAGAGATAATTTTCAGCCTCCTCACTTGCACAAGACTAAGACCTAGGTGCAACAACTTCAAAATTTGGAATGTTAGTTACATCCTCATACATATAATTATCATGAGAAGAACTTGCTACTATAACTAATGTTTGATCTATAAAATCAACACAATGCTGAACCTTATCAGAGTAAAAAAAACTATTCATTGTTGTAGCATCATGAACATGTGTGTTTCTATTTGTAACCAAACTAACCTTCCTTATACACACATTTTTATTTGAATTGCCAATCTGATTATACATTACAGTAGGGGTGTTGATATGCTTATTTGAAATTTAAGAATCAACATTATATTCCACTTTTCTTTCAAACACATTATACTGGCAATCATTCATAGCAAAATGACCTCTAATCAATCCATACTTCATATTATTCTCAATATCGCTAGCGGTCATAAAAGCCTGATATAATGTTTGTGGTTCCTTATCCCTTAGTAGATAGTTCATTTTCTTGTCAAATGTATCAAAATATATAGCTAATCACATTTGATCATTGGGTCTATAACTCTTGTGGATTTCATTCAAAACTCTTGCAAATCTAATGTTAAATTGAGGGACAAGTTCATCACTCTGAATATGAATCTTCAAGAACTTGTCATAAGAATCAGATATGCTTACCCATTCTCCAAATTGCTCCATGAAGGTGGAATGCAACTGACCCCAAGATGAAATGAAACATGCTAGTAGAAAAGAAAACCAGTCTTTAGCATCACCTTCTAGGGTTTGAACAAATAGTTTCATGTGAACATCTTCATGAGAAATCTCATAGTCACCCATCAAATCACTGAACAATTCAACATGATGACTAGCTGAAACAAAATGGTTCCCACTAAAGTTAGACAAACTTTTTCTAACATCATTAGGAATGAAATTTGAGAAACCATGAATACCATCAAAGCATAATGGCATATACCACTTGGTAGAAATAGATCTAAATTTTTTTCTAATAGGCTGCATACTTGATGAAAGAAAACTTGACATTTTTGAAAGACACAAAACTCATTCACCAATAATTCTGATTTGTAATTTGCAGAAGATCTATACAACCTTCTACCAATTTCACCTCTTCAAATACACTTCACAAACTTAATACAACAAGCTGAAACTTATTCTCATGAAATGTATAAAACTTATCAGATCATTCTCCTCCTCTTAGTGCTGAAACTCACTCAATGGAGAATACACTTTTCACAATCAATTTTCATGAAAAGAAAATACATGAAAATGAGAATACCTCAAGATCCGGATGGTTGAAAGTTCTTTGTTGACCTTTTACAACACTAGACCCAAAGTTTTATCAAATCCTTACTGAACCTTTTGAAACAACACACCACAAATCTTGCAACCATTTAAGATGTTTCAACCTCTTCTAATTGTCTCTTCTCCTACAGCAACTAACCACAATTTATGCATAGAACTGCATTGGTACATAGATTAATTTTGAGTCACCACTCACATTAAGTGAGACATGAATTGCATTAGATTTGAACAGAACTACAAACTAATTTGAAACAATAGCAGGTAGAAAAAACCCTCTTCAGATTTATCTTGAAATTGAAGCCTCTATATAGAGTTGAAACACGACTCTCTCAACATCATCAAACCAGAACTACACTTCTCTTTTCAAACAAGAATTTCAACAAAAAATTTAGATCTACCCCACAATGTACTGAAAGCCCTCAACAAAATACACTTACAATTAAATACCACTGGTTGTAGAGATAGAGTTGCCACTCACCATTGTGAGAAAATATTTTGAAACAAAAATTATTACTAATCTAATTTTGAACCAAACTTTCAGCATGAAACAAACTTGTAGATCCTCAAATATTTTGAAAAGAGAACAAGATACTGATCAATCCTTTGACTCTGAAACTTTATAACAGAACTTGTAGAGACCAAACTGATTGAATACAAACTTATGGAATTCATAAAATATAATTTAAATCCAAGTCTCACAACATACTGCCATAAAGGGATAAAACTTACTAGGGTGCATGAAACCTTGCATACAAAACTAAATATGCTTAATGTATTAGAGATTTCCAACTCCTTATCAATGAATTCTTTCATAGAGTCCCTAGTAGAGTCGCCATTTTGTTGGCTCCTGATTTAACAGTTTTACAAACAACCAAGAAACCCCAAAAATGCATCTAAGGCTAGAAAAGTCCTATGACGAATGCACCTAACTGCAGTCTTGGACCAACTATAAGGCATAACTCCTTCTTCACTTCAGGATCTGCAAGACCTACATGGGTGGACCTAATATTCAATTGATACTGTACCAGTGCTAAAACATATCCCTGAATCTATTAAGTGGATGAAAAAACCCTAAATCTCCTAATAACTCATGCAATAAAATAGACATAGAGTAGCAAATTGAAATCTATGAAATCCATAAGCTAAGTGAGGGTTAATTCCTTTCAGCCCACTACAAGACATGAAAAACGAAATTGATTTGATTAAAAGATTTTGAATTCAACAAAACCTCTAATATGCAGTAGCATGAACAAGTGTTCCTATAACTGATCAATGCCTTAACCATTGGGAAAATCCATGAATCACAAACATACATATGGATATCTAAGACATATGTGTATCTTGAGATATCTGATCTATCTATTTAACTTGTAAATAGACATTTGTGTTCGATCTAAATCTCATTCTTACATGATATCCCCATCAATAACCTCACAACCCTATTGATTTCCCTAAAGCATTTACATAACCCTTTGAGTCACAAGAAATAATGAAATGACATACAACCTTAAGGGATTTCAACTACAACCTAAGCTCTATGTCAAAGATTGTAAAACATTGAGGACAACTGATAAAGGAGACAAGATTAAAGATGAAACTCAACCTGTTGTTCTTTGTATTAATTTCCTTGAAACTATACATTCATATGCATGAAATGAAAACATAGAAAACACCTAACAGATCTAATCTATCTGTATTTATCTTCCTACTATTGTTCATACAAGAGAGATTATGCGTCCAACACTTCGGCTTTGCCTTTTGATGCCGTGATTATGGGCCTTATCTCTGCCCTTTTTTTTCCTTGTTCATGTGCTGGACTGTGACATCCCCTGCATCCAAACAGCATGCCCCTACAAATTTAGGCACGTGGATCCTTTCAAAATGTGGGAAACATTTCCTCTTTCATGCAGTGGCTCCTACATGTTGGACGTGGACTCCTCTGTAGATATGGATCTTGCTATGGGGGGATTCCTCTTTCAATGTGGATTCTAATGTTTTCTTCTGTTATGATATGCATTGCAGATCTACTCTGCCCTTTGGCACATTCTATCATTCCACTATCTTTTGCCTGGATGGAAAGAAGGAAAGGGATAGCCATACATGTGTATGCTCAATGCCCCCTAATTTTATCCAGGATCCACCTTGAGTATCATATTTCTTGACAATAACAACTCATCCATTTCCAACCCACTCCTTTATTAACACTTGTGAGACATAAGCCCCAAAGAATATCCATGAATGAACAAGGTGAAGGACTAATTTTGAGATGGATGAAAGGAATCATCTGGGGAACTATAGTCTTTTTTTAAAGAGGAAAACATTCAGCTTCAAATTTTAAGAAAGAAAGTTTGCTAAATGTCTATATTTGAGCCTTCTCAAGAATTGATGCAAAAATATTGACAATAGTCCTCTGTCAAGAGCTAATAGGAATGCATTATTTGTTAGAGATATGTGTCCATAAATTTGTATACAATATAATCACCATTAAAACTCTCCTTCTGAGGTGATCAAATGATACCATTAACTGTGGCAATATTCTTATGATCCAGAATGTTATGAAATACCAAAGCTGGCAACCAATCAATGATTCCACTTGTGTGTAATACCATATGCTCCACTGATACTGAATGATAAAAAATGTATATAAGATGTTGCCCCTCTTCATCCTTTTGAAACAAGATGATAGATATATAATATGCATTTAAGTGATTGACACTATTATATTCTCTTTTGAAACATCTTTAAACACCCTTGAGCTCTATCAGTCCTAGTGAATTTAGTCAGGCCCAAAAGTGGGTCTGACTAAAAAATTTTCATTTTCAAACAACTAACATAGAAAATTGATCCATTTGACCTTCCCAGATTGACTGAAAATAAATTTGACCGCTGAATCATCACTTAAAACTCATTTTATAATTGTTCTTTAAACTGTGATTTGTTGATAGGAAGGTCTGATAACCAGCTTTAAAAACTGGCATAAACACCTAGTTGGGCTCTAAAACTTAGGAGCTCTATTCTCTCTAACATATTCAATAGGCTTGCCAAATCTCATCACATGATGACATTGGGGTCAAAAGATATCGACCTCTGAACATGCATACTTAAATTTACCTGCAATTAAACATGTCAGAAAGATGGAAATTGCACTTGGAATTGACTTTGAAAACTGTGCAAATGGTCACTTGAGGTTCTAAAAATTGGGCTACGGGTTCTTTGTCATGAGGAGAAAATGATTCTATGATTTGGGCTCATGAAAAATCACAGGATGCATTTAGCAAAGGTCAAAGTGAGCTACTCAAAATTTGTAGACTGGAAACAATGGTAGAAATGCATTTTTTGCAAATGGAATTGACCTGGAAGAGTGTGCAAATGGATTCATCAAGACTTAAAAACTCACACACTTAAAGTATTTTCAAAATAAAACATAGTGGTACAATCCATTCAATCTAACCTATCATATATTTCAAGATATGACATCATGAACAAGGGTTCCAACAAATCTGCAAATGTTGACACTGGTAAAAAGATAAAACTTGCATTCGGAATCGCATTCGAAAACTGATCAAATAGATTCGTCATAAGTTAAAACTTGAAACATAACAAATCCATGACACCTAAAATATAACACAAAAATAATTTCATCATTTGGGTCAACTGGATCAAATTTATAACACGTCGAACAAGGCTTTCCAGAATTCAGAATTACTTGCAAAAGCATCAAAATAGTAAATGACCAACTTTGAGGGATTCAAAATCTAGTCAAACTGACTCGAAATGACTCAAAATCTGAAACATAGGTTCTTGGACATGGACACTTGACACTCCCAAAGTGGTGGTTCATGACACATTTCTGGGTGCGAGATATTCACTATTTGACACTTATGTGAAAATGCAGATTTGACAAATGCTCAAAATGGGACTTCACAAAATAGCTCAAAATATCAATTTAACTTCATGGAACATGTGGATATGTTGAATGGAGGGTGTTAGAAACATTAAACACCTCATGAGATTCTCAAGTACAATCGGGTACATAGGCATCAAAAAGCGTTTATAGGGCTTAACTTTCTCAATGGTGCACAAAATGGGGGCTACAATTTTGAGTGCCAACAGTGTCCACAACACACACCCCATTCCTCACTAGGAATGGTGACCCCTTACTTTTTTTGATTACCAGACTCATAATTCAATATTCAAAAGAAGAAAATTGGTTTAGAAGTTTGCATCGTAGAGTCAAAAAAAAATTCAAAAAATAAAATTAGAAAGTCAAAAACATTTATTAAAAAGAAAAAGAAAAAATTATTTCCACCCATTTGTGTGCACTAAGGCATGGTGCGTCTTGCTTGGCATGCAAGGGAGGAGGGTTATAAAACTTGCCCCCCCTTTTACCTTCCCACCATTATGTTTTTTCACAAGTCTGATCTAAGGCAAGTATGCGCTCCTCCTCCCTCATAAGCCGTGCACTAGCCCTCATGTGCCACACATTGGCTTTGTGCCATGTGCTGGCTTTGTACTACACACTGGCCCTCATGCACCATGTACTGGCCCTCATGTGCTATGAACTTGATAAGATTGTGGCAATTTTGAGGTAGGACTTTAGTATCATGGATGAGGTATAGGCATGGAGCAAAGATTTGCAAACTCTACAAGACATAAAAGGGAAAAGGTTTTGCATTCTGATTGATGTATATACCAAAGAAGAGCTAGACATGATAGATGATTGGATAGAGAAGATAGCAGATGGGAATAAAGTGATGGAAAAATTGCATGATGAGATACATAGGCTCAAGGACCAAGCCTAAGAGAAAATTTTGGAAGAAGAAAAGTTGTATAGTGATGCATGCTTGGACATCTTTGAAGATGAAGAATGAGAGAAGCTGTTGCCAGTTGAGTTAGTAGTGGAAAATTTCAATAAGACTTTAGAGGAAGCATCCAGTGATGAGGACATTAGACCAGCCTTTAGGATAGAGGAAGAACTATTAGAGTTGGACACCAAACTCAGAGATTTTGCAGAGACTCGAATCAAGGTGGACAACTACAAATAGAAGGTCAAGGAAAAGTATGAGGCTTTAAATCTTCCAGATGCTACTAAAATTACTAAGATGATAGATAAATTCAAAGGCAAACATCCAAACATAGCTTTGGGATGAAGATGAACAAAACCCAAATGCCAAAATTTCAACTTTGACACTTAGTAAAATTTTGAGTTTTTTGACCCAGTCGAGGTTCACAGGTCCGTAGCTTTGCAAGTCTGCATTTTCATACAGGTCCACAACTTTGCAATTCAAAGGTGCACTAATGGTTGATTGTTAGTTCCAAAAATAACACTTTCCATGCATCGAGAGCATGTTTTGATGGCAAGTTAACTCTGACACATGGCTAATGAAGGGCCAACTTCTATTTTTGGTGTCTCTATGTAGTTCCACTTTTACTGATGGTTTCCTCCTACTTTTGCTCTCATGCTTTCATTGTTTTTTACATGTAAAGGGATATTGCATCCAATTAATGAATAAAATATGGATGGAGTCCCTCTAAGCACTAGATTAGTTGATAGTCTGTATATATTTAGTTTGTTTTAATGTTTTAAAAGAATTTTATTGCATGAAGATATCTCTCACTCTCAACACAAATTGAGGAGATGATTTCTTATAAATTCTCCATTGTAAAATGTAACAAGGGCCACCATTATTATGCAATAAAATTATGCTTTTGATGGTCTCATTTGGAGTGTAGTCATTCTTGCCTAAAAGTGTCATTGTTTTATGGATTTTATTCATGAGATTGTGATTGAGCCAAAGGTTTATTGTGTTGTTTCTAGTTGTGCAATCTTTTAGTTCTGGTGTTTGCTATAGATTTATGAATTTTTTTGACATAACGAGCTTGGGAAGAGATCACCTAATTGTGTCTACATAGCTTTTTGTCTCACATGAGTGCACTTTTCATGGCCTTGCAATTTGATGAAGAGTGAAATATCATTTGATTTTTTAAAGTTTCTCACTGACAATTGCATCAATGGATTCTAGGAAGTGCTGCTCCCATTTTCATTGGTTTCCTACCAATTTCTTCAAAGGTTTAATTCATAGCATGTTGTGTTCTATAGCTTATGTCCATTTAGGAATTTCAATTTCAAGTCATTTTGATTTCATGTTATTTGCTTTCAGTTTCATTATTTTCTTTACTAACCCCCTATTAGAATAGGACCTCATATTAGCTACATTTTTTAAGTTGCATTCATTGAAAAATAGAAAATACATAAAATATCGTTCTTTTGGTGTGATATTTTGAGACAGGGAATAGATTTACTTCGATTGGGAGATAAAAGAGTCTTTTGGAACCAGCAAAGGCCTCCTCGTGAACACTCACATTTATCTTCTACTGAGCAAATTTTGGTATGTTGCAAGACAAATACTAAACCTTGGAGTGGATCCTTAAAAATATTTTCTTTTCAAGAGAGGAATTATGCAATGCATTCCTGCTGTTGACCTCATGCAAAATGAACACCCAATAGATTTAAAGCCCCAAAACCCAAAATCACAGAAAATCACTTAACACTTTTGCGATAGAGCGAACCTCTAAATGCACAAACACACTCATTGGTCTAATCAAATAATGTAGATGAGTTCAGATTTACTAATCACTAAAAGGTTTAGATATAATCAACTTAAAATAAGGATACATCAACCATACAGGGACGACATTGGTAAAATATGAATAGTTGAATCACCAACTCCATGTGCCACTACTAGGGATATAAATCCTGCACACTAAAATACACGATCAAGTGTAATTTCATATAATATAATAGTCGAAGCAATTAATGCATTAAATAACTAATAAATCAATTTACACCACTCACATTCACAAAAATCATAAAGATACATGAATGAAGTAAATCACCATAGCATAAAATCCATCACATAACATAATCAACAAATATGTCTAGATAAAAAATATAACTAGATATCATCATATATCTACTATTATCTCAAAATAGCATCAACATGAAAATATGATAAACTAAACAACATAGTAGTAATGCATCTATGGTACTGAGTCAAAGTATAACATCTGACCCTAAGGTCAACATAAGGTACAAAATAAGAGTATCAAGTATCTCTTGAATCAAAATAGACAAGGTATAGACTTCAAACATGAGAGGTAGTACATCCTCCCCCACTAGCATAGGCTTACTCCTGGAAGCCAGCAAAAAGATAGGGGTACAATCCCCTCAATCATGTAGCATCCTCCCAAGTCACAGAGGTCTCATCACTTGGGTCACATTGGACCCTTACCTACTCTATGTCTTGACCTCGTAAGCTTAGCCTCTACTGCTATAGGATATGAATGGGCTCAAAAATATGTTGTCCATCCACTACCTACAAAGCATCCCAATCAAGAACACAGGTCACATTCGCAATATACTACCGCAAAATAGAAACATGAAAAACATCATGGATGTGTGATAGGCTAGGTGGAAATGCTATTCGATAAGAAAAAAGACCAATCCTCTCAAGGATCTCAAAAGGTTTGACAAAACATGGCACCAACTTAGAGCCTTTCCCATAATGGATGGGACTCTTCCTCAGACACACTGACAAAAAACACCCTGTCACCAATAGAAAAGTGACGATCCAACCTATGGACATCTGCATACTTCTTCTACCTATCCTAAGTAGTAACCAAATGCTCCTTGATGTGAACAACCTGCTACTCCATATCTTGAAGAATCTTTGGACCTAAAAGAACCCATTCCTCTAAACAATCCCAACTTAAAGGGGTACAACATGGTCTACCATACAAGACTTGAAAAGGTAACATGCCAAGAGAACTATGGTACCTGTTGTTGTATGCAAACTCAACAAGGTACAAATAGTCCTCCCACTTCACTTGCCTATCCATAACATACATGCAAAGTATATCCTCTAGAACCTAATTCACTCTCTTAGCCTGACCATCAGTCTCTAAGTGATAAGTAGAACTAAAATTGAGTTGCATGCCCAATGCATGTTGGAGAGACGTCCACAATGTAGAAGTAAACATTGGATCTCTATCCAAAATGACCTGATGGGAAATCTCATGTAAATGAACAATATCTACTAAGAAAACATGTGCTACAAAAGAAGCCATATAGGATGCTCTCATGGGTGAAAAATGTGCTACCTTGGACAATTTTGCCATTGTCTCCATGATGACATAGGAAACCCTATGATAAAATTAATGGATATCATATCCCACTTCCACTCTAGAATGGTATGTGACTACAAAAGACCCGTTAGATGTTGATGCTTTGCCTTCACTCTCTGGCACTCAAGGCATCTAGCAACATCATGTCTCATCCCTACCCAAAAGTATACTTGTTTCAGATCAGTATGCATCTTCTTGACTCTAGTATGTGCAAAATATAGTGCATGATACACTTTTGACAAAACTAAGATATGAAGATCACCAAGCATGGGTACATAGATATGCCCCATGTGATGCAGTAGTCCATTAGATTCTAGAACATAACCCAAAAATCTCCCCTCCAAGGTACATTTGGAATCGATCTCTACCCTTACCTCCTGATACCAAGTGTCACTAGGAAAAGCCTCCAAGATATAGCCTTGGAAGTCCACTCCCAATGACAACACTATTCCCTCATGTTGCCTTCTGCTCAAAGCATCCACGATGACATTCTTGTTCCCTTTAATGTAATAAACATCAAATTCATACTCCCATAGGAACTCCATCCAATGACGCTGTCGTGCATTTAAGTTTGGCTGAGTAAAGATATACTACAAGCTCCTATGATCACTATGCAACTCAAACCTATGTCCCAAAAGAAAATGCCTCCAACAAACAAGGGCGTGCACAATGGCCACAAGTTCCAAATCATGAGTGGGGTAGTTAAGCTCATGGTCCTTGACTTTCTTGGACTCATATGTAATGACTCGACCATCCTACATTAACACTACACCCACACCTTCCAACAAAGCATCTATGCAAACCATGAAATCACCTATAGGATTAGGCACTGCAAGGACTGGTGCACTAGTCAAACACTCCTTAAGAGCACTAAATGATGCCTCACACTGGTCTGACCAAACAAACTTCTTCCCTTTCCTTTAAAGAGAAGTGATGGGATAAGCTACTCATGAGAAATCCTTCTTGAAGCAACAGTAGTATCTCGCTAATCCCAAGAAACTATGAACATTTGAGACATTAGTGGGTACTGGCCAATCCATGATAGCACAAATCTTTTCCAGATCTACTGCAATTCCATCACCAATGATGATGTGTCCCAAATAATTCACCTTAGACTGGAAGAACCCACATTTATTCAGGCTGCCATACAACTGATGGCCTCTCAAGCACTGCAATACCTAATGTAAATGGACTTCATGCTCCTCCACAGTCTTTGAATAGATCAATATGTCATCCAAGAATATAATGACAAACTAATCAAGGTAAGTGTGAAATACACAATCCATCAAACTCATAAATATTGATGGCACATTGGTTAACCCAAAGGATACCACCGTGAACTCATAATGTCCATACCATGTATGAAAGGTTTTTCGATGAATATTAGCCTCCTGGATGTGAAGATGATGGTATCCCAGCTTTAGATAAATCTTTGAGAACACTCATGCTCCCTTCATCTAATTGAAAAAGTCATCTATTCTTGGCAAGGGATAGCAATTCTTCACTGTCACCTTATTCAATTGCTAATAGTCAATGCACAACCATAGAGAACCATCCTTCTTCTTTATGAAGATGATTGGTACACCCCACAGGGATACACTAGGATGAATATGGCCCTTGGCCAACAATTCCTCCAACTACAATCTAAGCTCACTCAACTCCTAAGTAGTCATGCGATAAGGAGCTCATGAAATCAACTCCACTCCTGGTACAAGATCAATCCAAAAATCAATGTTATGATGTGGTAGCATACCTGAAATCTCATTAGGAAACACATCGATGTAATCACAAAGGAGTGGGTGATCAGCAAGTATCACCGTATGACTCTCAACTTCCTCAAGATCACTGAGAGACACAAGAAACAACTAGTGACCCTTTTTCACACTCTGCTTCAACTGATTAGCTAAGATGATATGAAGTGAGATTGGTCTTTCAACTCCCAAAAGTTCCACCTAGCCACCTATGTCATCAACACACTATACCACCTTGCAATGGCAATTGATATTTTCCTAATGGGCAGCTAACCAATCCATGCCTAACACAATGTCATACAATCCCAAAGGTAGAATGTGTAGATCCACTATGGTGGTGAAGGTTCCCAAATTCAAATTGTAACTCCTAACCAACAAGTCAACAACCACCTTAGAGCTTATGGCTAACTCAACCTACCACCTATCAACTTGACGCATTGCCACTAGCCCACATCGCTGAACAAGAGATTGTGAAATAAATGAATCTAAAGCACTAGAGTCAAACAAAACTAAATCTGAAATGCCATGCAACATACTTGTAGCCTTGACTACTATACCTTGATGCTCAACTTGATGGTTGTCAACTATCACAAAGACTCTGTGATTCCTACCTAAATCTCCTATAGTAGGATCAAATCTTGCTATGTCCTTATTAGGTCCTGTGGATGGTTTAGTCAAAAAATCATAAGATTTATGGCCAGGTTGGCCACAAGAAAAATAGTTTCCTCTAAAGCTGGCATCTATTCCATGGCCACCTTGAGTAGCACTAGGGTAAGGTGCACTACCCCTATTGGAATTTTGCTAACTACTCTGAGGAGGAAAATCCTATTGTGACTTTTGTCCTTAGTTCTAGTTATCTCCTTTCTTTTCTAATGTACCAGAAGATTGTCCCTTCTTTCCCCAAAACTTCTTCTTACTCTTACCATGATAACCACCTTGAGAGGGTTCTGATTGGGACTAGCCCTTCCCTAAGGACTGAGTGAACTAAATATCCTACCTAGATTTTTGAGCACTTTTGTTTAGAGAACTTAATTTACCACTATACCCCCTAGCCACACTGCTCTTGATGATCCTTTCCTTCTCAACAAAAAGAGCAAGTGTCCTTGATTGATGAGCATAAACATCATGAATGATGGAGTCTCTAAGGCCTCTAACATAATGTTGGGTGATGAGTGCATCATCATGCCTGTAGCTTGAATACTATTTTAGACCAAGGAACTTCCTCTCATACTAATCAACCATCATAAAGCCCTATTTAATTTCATGGAATTCATCAATGTAAGCCTCATGATACTGTGGTGACATAAACTTCTCTCTGAACCTTTCTTCAAAGATTTCCCAAGTGAGATTTGCGACATTGATACCAAGCCTTTCACTCTCTTCACCCCACCAAATGGAACCATGATCCATAGCTATGTAATCACACAATGGGCCTTTATGTTTCTCCCATAAGGTAATAGGGAGAAACAACACCCCATGTCAAGTAAATAGGTCTTAGTCTTGAGTCCTATTCCCTGGCCATCAAATTTTGGTGGTTTGGACCTTTGAAGTTCCCACATCATCTCAGTTTGAGTGATATCAACATCCTCCTAACCATGGCCCCTACATCAATGGCTTCTTTCACCAAGTGGTGTACCAAAATGTTCATGTTCATGCTCATGTTCCTCCTCTCTATGCTCTAAATGGTGGGACTCTCCATGATGAGATCCCTCTTCCCGCTCCTCAACACAAGGGCCTATTTGAGTAAGAATTTCTTGGAGCACTAGAATCAATGCCCCTAAGAGATTATAATTAGTATTGTTATATTTTTCTTCCTCTCCTTCCTAGTGTTCCTCTTCATAGTGTTCATTTCCATGATTAACACTATGGGTACCACCATGACCACTAGGTCTACGTACAAGAGGCATTCCTATGGGAACAACAAGATACTATCAAAAAAATGGATCACAAGCATAAGAGTTAAAACCATGATGGAACAGGATATCAAATACTAAAACATAGAAAAATAATACACAATAGAAAATAAAACCATAGTGTAAGCATAACATAGAGATCCCAATGTTGCAACATGGGCTCTGATACTAGATGTAATGCCCGACCTAGAGATCCTTGGAAACAAGGATGAAATACAAGCCATATATATATGTTTTTAAAACAAGTGTAAGTGCACATGTCAAAAACATACATGGATCAAAAAGATCACAATGAAAGACTTAACTACCATCCTGGCAACCAACAAATCTCCAAATGCCACTACTAACCCAAATGACAGATAACGAAGAACACATAACTAAATTTGAATCCAATGCATTCTGAATGCTAAATGTGACACCAAAGGATTGAAGAACACCTAAGAGGGTATCCTAATCAACACCCAAAAGGTTTAGGTCAAGCCAAAAAGTGCCCACTACCCACCTGCACAAGTTTTTACAAAACCTAGCCGATACTTTACTACAACACTGGAAAGTATAGTGGGACATTCCTAAAGGAGGGCAACACTTTCAAGGCTTGGGTGATACTTCTCTTAGAGGCATATGATACTTTAAGGGTAACGTACGATAGTTCTTACAAGGAGGTATGATACTGGAAAGTATCATACAATATTTCTCCAAGAGACGTGTGATAGAATCAAGGGATGCATGATACAATTTTTATGGGCATGCGATAAATTTTTGTGTCACACCATGCTAACAAAAGCTTGCCCAAGGAACACAAGAAAAACACTTAACAACAAACAATAGACTAAAACTAAGTTCAAAACCTCCATACTAGGGACTAGTAGATCCATAATTCAAGGCGTGAACACTCCAACACACTATTGAAAGATGTAATCTACCTCTAACCATCTAACAAGCAGTAAGAAGCAAAAGTACAGAAGGAACATTGTAGTATACTAAAGCAACATTGCACTAACTAAAATAACATCTCAATGAACAAAACAACCAAACTAAGTACGTGGTTCCTCCCAACCATCAATGGCATCATAAGACCATTGTGGGCCCTAGCCATCCCTTGAGTGTAACATCCCAAGCCACTGATCAGATCATCAGTATTGTTGTAAGAGGGATGTCACTAATAAACTTGCTACAACATAAGCATAAGGAAATCTAACATGCTAGTAGTAAGGCATAAGATAATCTTACAAATTAGATGACATCACCTACCACATGCTAATCATCATAATAAGGAATGCATTAAAACCAACATCATCTAAACATGATAAACAACATCCCAATGAAATCATAAATCACAAGAAAGCATATTTCATAAATCAAAGTACCAAGTGAACACATCCAACAATAGTTGCACTAGAACAATAGACCATCTTTGTACACCAGTCCCTAGTAGTGGTGAAGGTAGCTAGGCTTCCCAACCATGTGGTACCTGTAGGTCCATACCCATCGTGCTGATGGAGATAATGATCCAACCACAAACACATGCAAAAAAAATATCCATGGCTAACACTCATGCCAAGTAGTTGATGACTGAACCCAAGATAAAGATAATGCATAAACTATAGGTCCTAGTCAGACATCTCAATAGGCTACTAAGTAGGAGCTGACATCATGGAGAGTTGCTTTTCATCGACAAGAAGAAGCTTAGATTGTGTGTCCTAAAATTTAAATGGGTGCTCACACATTTTGTCCTTGAACTTAATTGGGTGCTCACACATTTTATTATCTTAAGTTTTATCACCACCCAATATTTTCTTTAGTTTATCACTTATATAAAACTTCCTCTGCCAACCAATGGTGCCATGATCGCCAGGTTGTGAAAGAGAAGCCCCATCCATATGCTACCCTACCCTACCCATGCTCATCCAATGATGAGTGCCCATAGGCATGCAAATTCCCAACCCAACCCCAATGATCATAATTCTAGAATACCATAGAAGATTGGGACTTGCAAGTCATCTGATAATGTACATACACATACTCATGTGTGGCACACCACCATCACAAAGATCATAACACAAGGACTAGATGAGAAAACAAAGCAAAATGTCTCTCAACCAAAAATAGAATCAAGAGGATGGATGCAACCGACATCCCAATGCAACAAAAGATGCAAAATGGTCTAATAGATATCCAAACGGATCATCTAGGTCCACAAACCACATTGTATTGAGAAAACTCGAGAAAATAAGGCGGCATGCAAAACAAGGTAAAAACTCCAATTTTTGTAAAAATTTTGAAATTAAAACTAATTACCCTAAAAATACAAAAATAATTGAAATTGGACATTGTATGCAAAAACGGCCAGCATAATGGCTCAAAATCCCAAACCCTCATCTCAAAAACTAGGAAAAACATTTGAACTCAACCAACTAGGTAGAAGTAGCAAACAAAAATGGAGGGGAACATTAGTTCTCAGCCTCCTAATATATTGCCATAAGAAACAGAAGCTTAAATGGAGCAAAAAAAATAAAACAAGAAGGCCCTACCTGATAGCAAAAAGGGCAGAAACTGAAACTGACACAATAAAATAAATCACTCACCAAATCTACTAAAAATGATGGCAAAGCATAAACTCCCTGAGCTAAATCCAATGATACCAACCTTGTGAAGATCCCACACTCATAGCTTCCAAAATAAACAAAACAAGAATCCTTCAGAAGAGGATTTCTAAAATAGCTCTCAAATTTTCTAATTCTAAAAAGTGAGAAGTGAATAATGAATTCATTTTTCCAATACTTATTTAGTTTTCAAGTGAATAGTCAATTTTAGAAATTAGCTAGCTGGAGTAGTTAAACTCTGAATTGACCCAAACAAAAACAAGTTATTATCTATAATGGAAATTCACCTAAGGAAAAGCTGCCAAAAATTAAATCTGAAAAGATTTAAAGCATAAAAACCCAAAATCATAGAAAATCATGTAACACTTTTGTGATAGAGAAAACCTCTAAATGAATTGACACACTCATTGGTCTAATCACATAATGCAGATGATTTTAGATTTACTAATCACATAAAGGTTTAGATTTAAACAACTTAAAATAAGGATACGTTGACCATACAGGGACGACATTGGTGAAATATGAACAGTTGAATCACCAACTCGATGTGCCACTGCCAGGGATATAAATCCTGCACATTAAAATACATGATCAAGTGTAATTTCATATAATATAATAGCCAAAGTAATTAATGCATTAAAAAGCATAAAGATACATGAATGAAGTAAATCACCATAGCATAAAATCCATCACATAACATAATCAACAAATATGTCTAGATAAACCATATAACTAGATATCATCATAGATCTACTGTCATCTCAAAATAGCATCAACATGCAAATATGATAAACTAAACAACATAGCAGTAACACATCTATGGTACTGAGTCAAAGCATAACATCTGACCCTCGGGTCAACATAAGGTACAAAATAAGAGTATTAAGTATCTCTCGAATCAAAATAGACAAGGTACATACTGCAAACATGAGAGACAGTACAATTTTTTTTGATAAGGTTTATTAAAATCTAGGGCTTTAAGAATTGTTGCTTCCTTAATAGCTCACTTTATATTTGCAAAGGCCTATAAAGCTTCACCATCCCAAACCAAATCAACCCCTATTTTTAACATTGGCTTAATAATTTCAGCAAAATTGGATACAAATCTTCTAATAAAATTAATTTGACCAAAGAATGTGATGCAAAGCATCATACAAAACCAAACAATTAGTAGGATCCATGCTGATCTCTTCCAAATTCATTTAATAATTCCATTATTATACATTTCAAGAGGCAAAACAAAACACTTCCAATGCAAGTCTACCAATACTTCACCATTTGCATAGTCTAATTTCTGTTCCATAGAATATCATTCATAACTTTTGTTTTTGTTATTTTCATGATTTTTTTTTAAAGGAGTCTTAAAGAACTAGGAATATTAAAAAATATCCAAAGATGATACCCATCCAATAAAATAATTACAAGTTATGGTTTTTGTACCAAGACCCATTTTTGCTGTCATAAACCAATAACAAAACTTGTAAGCTTGCCTAGGGCATCTGGTATCTTTCTCAAAAAAATCAAAATGAAGCATTATTAAATGAATTTGGAAGAGATCAACATGGATCCTATTGATTGTTTGGTTTTGTATGATGCTCTGCATTAGAATGATTGTATAGATTTAACTATCTTTGGGATTTTTATATTATCAATGGCCTTTACTCTATTAGGGCCTATTCTAATACCTTCCTTGGAAACTATATGACCTAATAATTTTCCCTTTGTTACTCTGAATTGACATTTCTTTGGACTAAGAGACACTTCATATTCAAGAGCTCTCTTGAATATTTTCTCTAAATGATTACAATGATCTTTTGTCTTCTTTGAATAAGGTTTCAAATAATCCTAATAAATGGCCAAAATGTGATCAATTAGTCCATCAAATGCAACATCCATAGCTCTCTGAAATGTTGCCCCATCATTGGTTAAGCCAAAAGGCATCTTAGCATATACATATGCTCCCCATGGAGTAGTAAATGCAGTTTTATATTGTTCAGTTTCCTTAACTTTTACCTTATTATAACCAAAGAAACCATTCATCATAGAAAGAATTTCATTTCCTATAATATTTTGTAACAAGTCCTCCATATTTTGGAAGACATAATCATCTTTTAATGACTATACATTCAAATTCCTAAAATCTACGCACAATCTTATATCACCATTCTTTTTTTTTTACGATACCAAATTGGAGACCCATGTAGAATATCTTATTGGTCTTATTTTTCTAACATCCCTCATTTTGATCAACTCTTCCTTTTTTTTTGGGGCTAACATTGGGTTTATTGGACGTTGCTTTTTTGTGAATGGTTTTGTATCTAGTTTAAGAAGAATTTCATGTTGGAAGAGATCCTCTCTATAAGCTTTAAGTTCATCAAATGTCCAAGTGAAAACATTCATGTACCTTCTCAATAATTAAATTAAACCCATTCTAACTTATTTTGACAACTTATTACTGATAAATACTTCTCTTGGGATATTCATTCCCTAGATTGATTTTCTCAACCTGATCTTCTATCATAACAAAGGTTTGTGTTTTTGTCACTTAATGCTCATCAAAAAATCTTTCTAATGTGACCAACCCTTTAGGCATTTTATTAGATTTAAGTTGAACAATTTCATTACTTAAAATAGTGTCCTTTCAATCTTGACTTCTTATTGATCCACTCCAATTAATTTTAGTGTCTTGATAATCATCCTAACATGTCATTAACTTTAAAATATCCTTATCATCTTCAAAGACTTTCCAATTATGAACATTATTTGATATAGATGGTATATTTTTATTTTTACTTGAATGCTATCTTTTATAGGTATATCAATTTGTTTGACATATATTCTTTCCATTAGATCAATCAAGGAATTATCAGTCTATCTATCCAATTAACTAAAAAAGCATCAAAATGTTTAATTAAATCCCAAACATAATTTCTATACCTTTTCAATCTAGAATATTTGGTTACAAATTTATTCTTGATTTGATATAAATTAGCTCAGAATCACCAAATAGTGACAACATTTTAATTTTATGATGTTTTCAATTGTCAATTCCTAAAACCAATGCTTCATATTCGACAACATTATTATTACATATAAAATTGAGCAGGAATGCATACTTTGAAAATTTTACCTAAAGGGGATGTTAAAATTATTCTGATGTCATTTCCTTCCTTACTACATGCTCCATCAAAATGCAAATACCATAGTCCTTCACTTTCATCCTACATGCTAAAATGCTCTATTTTGTAGATAAGTTTATTAGCACTTATTTGAAAATTGTCTATATCCTTTTGACAAAAATATATTTTTATGTTAGGTTGAACATGCTCAATATTATAATCAAATATAGGCTCTTTAATCATTCTTATATCCTTACCATTTATAGGAATTGTTGCATAAGATAAATATAGTTGTGTATGTCCCCCAACTAAATTTGACCATTGCCTAGAAAGCAACATACCATTGGAAGTTGGGACATCTACCACAGTTATATCCATCTTACATAAAACATTAGGACAAGAGGGGAAATATTCTTAATAACCTTGGTTACTAGGAAATACCTATTATCCATCATATAACACTTCCCATAAGGTATGTCCACTTTTAATCCTAACTTAGTCACAACTTCTATAGACATAATATTCATAATATCTCCTGAGTCTATCATATAATTTCTAACTAGCCTATTATTTATAAGAAGAGTCAAGTAAAAGGGATCAACTTGAGGAATTGTCTCATTTACATTTGTCCCTAAATAAATGATTGGTGAGACACCTTCAATATGACTTTTCTTGGTTTTTGATATAATATCTAAAACTTTTTTACCATATTCAAGAATTTCTATTATTTCCAAAAAAGGGATGGAAACCTTTAATTGAGATAAAGTACTAAAAATAAAAGAACTACTCACCTATTGCTTACCTAGTGCCTATTGTTTTATTATTGGTGTTTGATGTGAGGTTTTTTGCAAAGGCTCACCTGATGCAACTTCATTAGTCATAGTAGGATTATCATCTCCTTTTGGGTCAAGATTAATTATCCTATTCCTCAATCTATATTTTCTCATAGCCCTTACAAATTTTGTAATTGTAATATCTTTTCTTTCCTTAACTGATTTAACTCTTCTAATTCATTCTTCATTTGAAAGGACTTGCCGATCTGAGTATCTCTTTATTCATGTATCTATGTCTGACACATATCATCTTCTAAAGAATATTCACCTTAAAAGGGTTATGAAAATAAAGCATTTATTTGGGATTCATGACCTAGATGAGAACTATCATCATAAACATTCTTGGCTACTAAACTTCAATATGGAGAATGTGGCATCTTACACACTTTACACCACGAACTGTCTTCAACATAATGATTATTTATTTGAAGTGGATCAAGAGTATCAATATTTTTGATAGGTTTACCATCCTTCTAAGATGTGGTATACAACATATCCTACATCCTATATCTTTCCTTATAAGGTTTATTGTTTCTATTTCTCTTATTCTTACCTTTTAGATGTAAGTCTTTAATCATTCCAAAAAAATTATCAATTTTATCTTCTTCTTTATTTATCTTAGGTGCTTTAGGATCAAAAAATCTATGATCTTCCCTTTTTCCAATTCTACATGTGGCTTTTTTATCATTTTCAATAGTCATGGCCACCTTGAAGGTCTCCTATAATGTATTAGGTCTATGAGACCTTATCTCATAATTTTTTTACTTTCAAGGCCACTTAAATAAAAATGTATGAGGAAAGAGTCTATAGGCCTAATGTATTGAGGTATTTTATTCAAAAATTTATTGAATCTCTTGTTAAACTCAAAAATAGTCTCACTAGAATTCTTCCTCATACTAGTTAATTCATGAGATGCGAATGAAGTGTTAGTAAGATTCCCAAACTGATTGAGGAACAAGTCTACAAAATCATGCCAACTAGTTATTTATTTTTTTGGCATTCCTTTGTACCATTCTACAATATCATTGGTTAGAGACTGAAAAATAGGTTCATGAATACATATTCATTATGTTCCTCTAGTTCTTCAATAGATCTTTTTAGATTAGTAACATGCATTTCCACATATAGGTCTCCTTCCCTAGTAAACTTAGGTATGGCATTTGTCAAATCATTGGATACAGGGTTAGGATAGCCTACTATTCATGTGAAATCTAATTGCTTATATCATTCTATGTTCATAAGGGTTCTCACATGTGAGTTATTTTAATTAAAGTTAAAAACCTATGCATATTATTTTAATTACTATTATCCTCCAATTTTTCCCCATTCCATCCACCTAGTTTTTTATTTTGGCCAACACAACTATTCCTCTCTTCATTGCTATATAATGGATTTTTATGCATGACATTGAAAGAGGAATTTTTATTTTTATGAGGAGGAGTGTATTTAGATGACTAAATTTTTTTTTTTCTCACTCATTCTTTAGTTCACTTCAGTGTAATAATAGCATCTTTGTTTAAACCAATATTTTCCAATAATTCTTTTGGAACTCCTCTTAACACCTTTGTAGACCTCCTTGAAGACTACACAATTCTAATGCTTCTATAATCTTTTGGGAATCCTCATTCATTTCTTCCTTATCTTCTTCTTCAAAGGAGTCATTGATAATTTAGTGGGCTCCAAAGCATCTTGATTGTAATTCAAAAAATGACTTTTCTTCTCATTGGGTATCTATTTGATCATTGTTACTTAAATGTTTTTCTTTATCTATGATTTTTTGCATCTATTTAATGACATATCTTCTGATTGCTTAATTTTTCTTCTTCTCTTTTCTAGAGTATACTATAAATATTTCTTGAGTGCACATATCTTCTACCCACATAAAATTTAAAGGATGAAATTTTGTTACTTCTTTTATCAAATACAAAAGTATTAGAGTCACCAATCTCACAATTTCATACTTTGATAAAGTGTAAGAGATCATGTTGAAAATATTGTTTACCAGGTTTCCTGATTTATTACTCTAGTAAAGTCACACTTTCTCTTTACACATTTTTGAAGTTGAAAGAATCGCTAGGCAATTGCACCATGTAAATTGTGAACAACTTCTCCCCAGCAGAGTCACCAATCTATTGCTGCAAAAAATTGTTGGTTGACTTCCTATGTGATTTCCTACTTGATGTTGGGAAACTCAAGACTATTTTAGCTAATGAAGAAGATTGAATCTCAACTTTATTCAATTTGCACACTTTAGGCTCTGCAAAGCCTAGGTGGTTGTACCTTAATATAAAATTTTGAATGATTAAGAATGCATATTTAACAATACTCTTGAGTTGGCAAAATTTCTCAAGGAGAAATTGGTTGAATAATAAATAATTAGTGGGGAGGATTTATTGAAATAAGTTGCAATAGTACATGAAAGTGGGTTAATACTAACTGTTTACCTTCCACAAAATTGTTCTTAATTTTTGAAATTTGATATAACAAGTGCCTTCCAAATTGGAGAAAAAAATCAACATTGATAAATAATGAATTGATATAATACCTTGAAGATGGGCATACCACCATAAACTAATGAATAACCAAATTGAGAGATTTTAACAAACCCTAGGCAATTGAATTTAACCTTGAGGTGAAGACCAAATGAGAAAAACATACATAAGTATATGAGTTCTACATCCAAAATATTTGCCTCAATTCAATTCTACAAATAATATAAATCCAAGAAGAGTTCAAGTTTAGTAAAATCAAATACCAATTTCCAATATTTTAGTCTGAGAGAACATAGTATATTTTATTTATTCAAAAAATAAGGTACAACTGGGTTGTAACAAGTTGGAGTATCTAGCATCCACTATAAATTTTTATATTTGATATATCCCTATCTCTTTTATATATTGGTCACTGTATCTATCTAGAACTCGGTATACTTTCTTATAGAACATGAAAGGATGAAAAAAACTTTAGGTCTATTCACTCTAACAAACTAAAAACTAACTGCACTTGTTGTGGATTAATTACAATTTAAAATCTCAAAAGAGCTAATAATTCTCTCATAATTTCAAGAATTTCCTCCAACCAATTATACACCTCTTTATTCAACACCCCAATGAGCATGTTCAAGGCTTTTCCCTTTTCTTCTTCCATCAAGATCTCATGGAAATCACTCTAGTGTCAAGCATAAGTTGTTCATAAGTCCCATGTAGTCATATACATGATGTTGATGACATCAATGATCCTCTTCTCTCGGTTCTAATCCCTGTTGCATAACTGATCATGGTTGTAGGACTAGAAAATGGGATAATATCTAACATACTATGAGCAAATAACAAAACTCAATAAACATATGCTAATACCCTCTGGTCTACCATGAAAGCCAAATAAAATAAAGAAAGAAAGACAAAGTAAACTCCCTCTTTTAGTTGTAGCTCCCATGTCTTTCTTTCTTCTCCACTTGATGTAGCTCCAATTGCCTATAATGTACACAATTGAAAGAAAAAGACTATTGATGAGATGATGCCATAGATTACTACAAGAGTAATTTCAAGCCAAATGGATGCTAAGAGATGAAGATGTTGAAGACTCTAAGGATATGGCTCTTTAGAATGTTGAAGGACTAGAAATGGGAGAAATGTGGCTCATTTTATAGCCAACATGCAAGAGGAGAGTATTGAACTTGTCACCTTGAATGTACAACTTGGAAAGAGATTCCTTTTGGAAATTTGTAACACATATGACACAAGATGCCAAATATAAGATTCTTTGATGCATGGAATTCAACTTGGCTTAAAAGGGATGGGAATCTATGACATTCATGTGACATCCCAATGCCACTTGTAGCCAAGAATCTATTATGATAGGGGATTATTATAGCCACACATAAGGAATCAAATATATTCAATATGACACATTTAGCCAAGCCTAAATGGAGAGTCTGCGATCTATCATGACCATGTGTCATGATGATGTCAAGGTTATGCCAAAACTATGTGGGATATTTGAATTAAAAAATCATTATTCCACTCAAATAGAAATTAGTAATTTGGAAATTAGAGGTGGAAAATATGACTTAGGAAATTGAGAATTCCCATAATTTGTGAATGACAAATTAATTAATTAATAATATTAATCAATTGAGGATTCTTGGTTAGTGAGAACATATAGTAATGTGTGACAAAAATGATTGGAATGACATATAATAAAAAATGGGTTATCTAATCCTATAGAGAAAATTAGTAGATGATTGGCCAATTTGATTAAATAAGTGCAAGATGAAACATGATGATTATGTAAATTGACTAGGATAACAATGGATAGATCAAAGCCATGATCAAATTTGATTGATTGATTAAATTGATAACATTCCAAGGACACATGAGATGGATTAAGGACATGTAACATTTAACTAACATTGTAAATGCTACAAGATTGAGATTGATTGATAGGGTTTATCATAATAATACTGACAAACATTATCAATGTTATTAAATTGATTTGATAATGCCACAATATAACACTAAGAGAGTTGACAATGTCAAAGATTGGATGATGTGAATGATTGCTTGACCTAGCACTGAGAGGCATGATAGTGCGAAGGTTTGATTTGATAAGTTTGATAGGTTTTGATAGGTTTCCAAGGCACTGAGAGACATGGTAATGCCTAGGGATGGATAGATGATGATAGATTTGGAATGTTTAACATGTTTCAAGTTGACTATGACTGATTTGGGGTGATTCTGGGTAGATTTGATGTGATTTGAGGTTGATTTGATATGATTTTGGTTTGATTTGGTATGATTTTGATGATGTTGAAATATTTTTCTAGTTGGGCAGATGAGATTCCAAAATAATCTGAAAATGATGTGAAAGGGGATACAGACGATGAAGGGAATTATCAAAACCTACTCGGGTGATATTCAAGTTTGGCCAAAAGATTAGAGTTAGTGAAATGAGAAAATGGGATGAGTTAGTGCAAAAATGTGATGAAACTATAGACACAAACTATTTTTGAGCATCTATAGAGGTACTCCATCCTAATTGCATGATTGAACTAGAAAACCCATTTATTCTTGCCTGCAAAACAAACATAGAAAGTCACACAAGAATTTTTTCTCACTTAATAGAATAATCTTACTAAATTCCATTATAATAATGATTGTGATAGTACATATTTAATGACCATATTTTCTTCAAATCATTTGTAGCATTTTTTCTCAATCAATGTTATAATTGCAAGAAATTTGGAAAAACATAATAAATTCTTGACATAATCTCATCTACTAAACAATTAATGGAATAATTGTTCCTTTTTCAACCTCATAATTACACAAGGTTACTAAATTTTTGGTATTGAAATCATGAACTTGGAAATCAAGCATGTTTTCTCAATTAAAATCGTGAAATTTGAAGACAGTTGGAAGTTCATCCTCGAAATCACAAAATTAGAGATCATAAAGACAAAAGTTCCAAAATTTTGAAATTGGAGATGAGAGACTTCTCTCTTGTCAAAATCCTGAAATCAAAAGGTTTCTTATCACGACTTTGCAAAATTTATCATCAAAATTCAATTTTTTTGGGGTTCCATCACTGGCTCCATTATAATTGATGTCCCCTTTCTGGGTCCATTGTTATTGATGAATATTTAATCCATCAAATATTCATATTCAATATTTTAGTAGCAAGTGATGTCATTATTTTGGTTTAGAATTGGAGAGTAGTAATGTTATCCAATTTTCCTAGATGCCAAATTTGTAATAAATTCCCTCAACATTTATAGGTCCAAGCTTATGTCTCCAAGGATCATGGGTTGCTGACTCCTACTCTATCTTGGGAAAAAAGATCCAATTTCTTAGACTTATACAAACCCCTCCTTGGTAGAATTTTGCACTTCTATTTATAAACCAAATAGTAATAATACTGGGAATGATTATATTTTGTTAATCAGAGTATTTAAATCTTACTCTTAAAATATTGCTATTCAATTATAAGAATATATTAGATCACTTCTATTCTAATAATTATTTATAATGACATTGAGAAGTACTCTTAATAATTATTGACATCATATTGAGTACTGATTCTATAATATTTTAATTATATAAAATATTTGTGTTTAATAGGAAGGCTCCTTATATACCCTTTTCCATATATTAAGAGGTTTTTAGATAAGTATCTCATTGTGTGCAATGCTAGGTAAATGTTATAATGTATTTCTACATTGGATGGTGACAAAATTTTATACCATCCAAATGTATTCTAACTTAGTTTACCATGTTAAACCCTTAGCTATGTTGATAAGATTGTCAATTATTTATGAGTTAGGGGCTATACTTAATCTCGCTCTAAAAAATGTATATTCTCCTTTGTTCACAAATGATGGGTATTAAAGATGCAATGTTGGTGTCATGATACTTTTTAATTCCCCTTCATATCATGTATGGAAACTAGCCTGTGTGGAAATTCTCATTCCATATACCTTCAGATTGTACCATCATAAAAAGGATTTCCAAATATTTTTTTCAATTTCATTCTCTTTATCGCTCTGTGACATATATTCCAAAACTGCATTCATTTTATAGGCTCCATTTCATTGGTCATTAGGCCTTTTCTTTTCTTAATATAGTTTTCCAATCTTCCTCTTCTATGCTGGATTATTCAATGCATGTCTGATGTATAACCCATATCCTTCATACTTATAGTACATACTACACTTGGTTAGATAATCATGTCTCTAGGCATAGTCTAAGGAAAATATTTATAATCAAGAATAGTTAGGAGGTAAATGTCTATTATTAGGGTTGTTAGAATAAATTTTTTTAATTTTAATTTTTAGTTTAATTTAAAATTTGGTAGATATAAGTGAACGTCTATGAGTAGTATTAGATTAGTTTTTGTTAATTACTTATATGGAATCTTTGATTATTATTATTTGAAGTTGACATATTCAATTTATAATTGAATGTCTTTAATCTAATGTATAATATTTATTATTTAATAAATATCTTACTATGAGATATAATATTTTATCATTAGAGGGGATATTACACTCCCCACTAACATAGTATGGGCCAAACTCACAATAAAAGAAGTTGTGTACAATCTTCTTAGGAGTCTTCTAAGAATTCTCACACAATGGTTGGTAGAAGTTGAGGAGAAAAGAGAAGCTATCCAAAGGGAACAAAGAAGGAAAAAAGTGCTACAATGATTTTACCAAAGGACTCAAAGAGAGGAAGAGTCTAGGGACACAACCAACTATTGAAAAAATCTCTAATGGAGGATATAAGAGACACAAAGAATCATGGAAGGAATTCCTAGTTCAACAATTAATGCCCCTCACTCCCAATAAATATAGGAGACACCAAAAGGAAGTATAATCAAAAGATAGTGAGGAGGAGGCAAGGTATTTCTTATTGATACACCAGCAAAAAGAAAGGTGACAAAGATTGAGAAATCTTTCCTAAAATACCAATAGAACTATACCACCTGTAATGAATATCAACATGACTGATTGATAGGAAAAATTGTCTTCAGGAAGGAACCAACTAATGATACCACAAGGACTAGTAAGTATATAGATTATTCTAGAAGTGAATCAAGAGAGGTGGGACACTCTCACAACTCCCACAACACAAATGAAGAGATAAGCTTAGAAGGAGAAGTAGTGGATTTTTTGATAACATGGTATAAAGAATAAGATGGTTAGTTATCTTTGATGGGGTAGTCATAGGGAAAATAGAGCTAGAGACCCCAAGTAGAAGGGACAATCTTGTAACCCAACCATAATACATCAAAAGGAAATATAGGAGGATAAATCTTGCAAACCAATAATACCTCTATAGTTTGGCTAGAAGACAAGGAGGAGGGAACCTTGAAGGAATAAACTACTAGAATAAGAATATGAGAGGAAGGATGAAGAGTACATGAGACATACCAAAATTCCCAAAATTTATAGGAGAAGGAGACCCAATGCAATATTGTAAAATATGTATAAATATCTAGGAAGTAGCATGGAAAGAAGATGAGGACTATTGACTAAAAAAACCTTTCCAACCATGTTGTAAGACAAAGTTATTGATTGGTACATTGATCTATTAGCTACATAGAAAATAACATGGACATATTTAAAGAAATCTTTCAAGGCAAAATTTAAACTTCTTAGGGATAATTAGGAAGTGGTGGTAGAAATATATAACACACATTAAGGAAAGAATGAGAGTGTCTGAGTCTATCATAGGAAATTAAAAGAACTAATAGGGAAGTTGGAGAACAATACAGAAGATGGATTAAAGAAAAGGCGGTTCATAGAAGGGCTAAACCACTCCATTCAAAGGAACATGAAGGTGGTACCTCTATCTAGATATAAATATGCATGCGATCAAGCCATGGACATTGAGAGTGGAGATAAAAGTACAAGGAATAAAAAGAAACTAAGTGATGGTGGCAGTTGTGAAGAAAGTGAAGGAGAATCAAGTAAAATTCAAGCACTCTATAAAGATATGATGTAGATGATGAAGGAGATGGAAGCAGAAAAAGAAACTAAAGAATGTAGATAGTTGTGGTGTACAAAATGCCAAAATGAAGGGATATAAAGAATAATTATCCAAAAAAATTATTTAATGACATGTATCATGTTTCCAAACATTCTCTTAGAGAGTACCCATACAACTTAAGGGTAATAAGTGCACAAGTAATTCTAATTTCTGAATAGGCCACTCCAATCAACACATCTCCAAGAAATATGAACTTTGATGCATCCTCAAGAGGCTATCAGAATAATAGATGTGGAGGAAACAAAAACAATAAAAACATACTAGGAAGCCACATCCAATACAATGTAAAGGGTCACCTAATGATATAATATATAAGATCTAATGATTGGGGATAGTTTGTGCATGAATACCAAAATCATCAAGTGGTGGGAATAAGTTATGTAGATGGTGTGGACTAGGGAATCATGAGGACACTAACTTTTGGTGTAGAAGCATCTAAAGTAAAAGAACTCAAGGAGGTTAAGATTCCTTATAGAAGATGTTAGAATTTTATTTATGGCATTTATAAGGTATTTGAGTCCATTGAGTCAAGATGTTAAAGCTAGACAAGCCTTTTGTCATAAATTGTCAAAATTATGCAAGGAGGTCTTAATGTGGTCAATAAGGTTAAAATATATTTGTAAAATGTAAGGAAACTTAGGTGTATAAATAGCTTCCTACACTAATCCCTTAAGGAATATTGTGCAAATTCCTATAAAATCCTTACAATTTCAGATTTGATATTATGTAAACAATAATATTGCAGTCAACCATGAATAGAGAAAACAAATGGAGAAAGAAAACACATAAACACAAAGATATGCTAGTGGGGAATTTTTTTTTAGTAAAACAACCCCACCCTCCAAAACTTGCATAATGTATTATCTTCAATATAGAAGGTTACACCACACTTGCAGTGTAAGTTATTTTAGGATACAAAAGACCAATCTAGTAGCAACATACCATACCAACAATACATTTTCTCTCTCCTATCTACAACCCTAAAAATGATTACATCATGTTTTTTCCATTTTAGGGCAACTTCCAAAAAACAACCATATTAGGGTTTTATCATTCTCTAAAAAAATAGGAACCCCAAAAAAATTTCAGGGTGATGCCCCAAACCCCGTGCATAAGTTGAGACTCAAGTGTACAATACTCAAGGATCGATTGCCACATGTCTTCATGTCTTCACCCATTGTCAAATCTTCCAGAGATAGCTCTTACACATCATAAGAATTCATCATAACCATTTCAGACATGATCTCCTTACACACAACTCAAGATGATGAAACATACACATGGAGAGACACATCAATATGCCAACTAGACATGTACACTCACACTTAATTACATTATTTGCAAAAAATACATTTACAAAACAAATAATAAGCGTAGGAATTATCCAAGGTTGAGACACCTTATTCCTAACATAAAAAAATGGAAGGGTTTGAATATTTTAAATGGTTATTAATAGTCAGTTATTACCTATTTGTAAGGTTTTCACAAAGTTGCGAGGTCAAAATGCTAAAAATGTAAAAGTTGCTTAAAAGATGCAACTTTGATACTTTACAAAAACAACAAAAAGGCTTAAAAGAATGTAATAAGTTGGTTCAAAAGGTAGTTGGTAAGTTGTAGGAGCTTGTAAACCATAAAATGATCTATCAAATAATTTCAATGGTCAATCCAAATCATGAAGGAGAAGGAAGTATATTGGAGGGATTTTGGTGTTGTCTACTCTTATTATTTTGATTAGATTTTTAGTTTTTGTGTTGGTTATAGGTCTTGTAACACCTTGAAACCACGTATAATATGTATATTTGGATATTTTTATGAAATAAATTTCTTGTATGCTTGAGTTTGGCTAATTTCATTAAGTTTTGAGGAATTTATAACAGTTTTGGTAAAAGTTGTTATTTGCAGATCTAAGAATGCCCAACTATAATCATATTGAAACATTTGGTACTCACACATTTTGAAGAATAATAACCTAAAATTATACTAAATGGAAATATATGTGAATTAAATTTCATTTCCCTTTTGTTTGAGTTATTTTGGTAAAAGTGTGTGAAAGTTATGAGAAGTTTGGTGAAAACTATTTTTAAAGATCTTCATTGGTAATACAAACAAATATTTATACTTGTATAATGATTCATGGGTTGTAGAAATTAATATCTTATTGATTATGAAAATAGACTCACAAATGGTCAATTTTAAATTGGTTTGGTTTCATATATATATATATATATATATATATATATATATATATATATATATATATATATATATATATATATATGTATGTATATATATATATATATATATGTATATATATATATATGTATATATATATATATATAAAAGAAAGATATTGGATTCCCCAGGTAGGGCTTTGTGTTTTCTTTCTCATTTATGATAGAAAAATGGATATCAGAGTAGAGACCATAAATCCTAATTGAAAATTTGGATTGTGATAATTTTTCTACATGTTTTATAAGGAATAATTTTGAACATTTAAACCATAGTTTTTTTCAAGAATATTTATACAATGTAATCAGGAATAGAAATCAGCCTCTGTGATTTAAGGAATATTAAACTTGTGTTGAATCATGTTGTGTTTAACCTCATGAGATGCCTCTATACAATGAAATTGTTTAATGGATGTTGATGGTATCAGGAATAATGTGTGTGTGTTGTTCTAAAACCTACTAGATCAAATTGGTATTAGAGCTAGAAGCTCTTGAGCGTATGAAGGATTTGCAAGAAGAGATTGTTGCAAAGAAGATGGATATTTTATTTATTTTTATAGTTTTGGTTTTAGTTTCATGTTCAATTTCTACAAAGAGGTGGACCCATTATTCTACCTAAGGGGCCATATGATAGTCCAAGGCCTAAGAAGGAGGTCCAGTTGGATGCCAAGAGACTAGGGAGAGAGCGAAGAGAGGACTCCTAGGTGCAACATGGTTGGTGTTGGTGTTTGGAGCAGCATGAAAAAGTGGACTTGAACTTAGGGGCATAATTTTGAGCTTCACTCATGAGAATTAGTTACAAGATAGAGTGTGAAACAGAAGCATGGGACAAAATTTGTTTGTTGGTTACTTGCACATGCATTTCCATAGGATATGAAAATATTTCAAAAGTTGGAAGTATGGTGTAGGAGAACCTAAAATAAAACAACACAAGGAGGTTAAGAGTACTTATATCATATATTATAATTTATTTATGTCATTTATAATGCATTTGGGTCCTTTGAGTCAAGATGTAAAAGCTAGACAACCCATTTGTAATAGGTTGTCAAGATTATGAAACGAGGTCTTAATATGGTCAATAAGGTTAAAATATATTTTTAAACCCAAGTAAGGGTATTAATATTTTAAATTATGATTAACAGTCAAGTATTACATGTTTGTAAGGTTGGCACAAAGTTGTGAGGTCAAAATGTTAAATATGTAAAAGTTGCTTAAAAGTTGTAACTTTGAAACTTTGCAAAAAGTGCAAAAAGGTTTAAAAGAATCTAATAAGTTGGTTCAAAAGGTAGTTGTGGATTTTTAGGAGCTTATAAACTGAAAAATTGTATATAAAATAATTTTAATGGTCATTACAAATCATGAAGGAGAAGAAGGAAATATTTTGGAAGAATTTTGGTATCTTTCTATTCTTATTATTTTGATTAGGTTTTTAGTTTTTGTGTTGGTTCTAGGAATTGTAAGGACATTTACAACATGGGGAGCATGTTAATATGTATATTTTTATGAAGTTAATTTATTCTTTATTTGTTTTGGATTAATTTCATTAAGTTTTGAGGAAGTTATGGAAGTTTGGCAAGACTTGTTATTTGCAGATCTTAGAACACCTGACTATAGTCAAGTTGATATGTTTGGTACTTATTTTTTTTAAAGAATGATAACCTATAATTATAATAAATGGAAATATATTTGAACTAAATTTCACTTATTTTTGGTTTGAGTAGTTTGGGTGAAAATATGTGAAAGTTATGAGAAGTTGGGTGAAAACATTTTTTAAAGATCTTCATTGGAAATATAGGAAAAGATTTGTGCCTATATAATGATTTATGGATTGTAGAAATTAATGGATTGAATATTCTAAAATAGGACTAAATTTTTTTCAAATTTAGATTTTTTTTTAATTTCATTTGGATATTTAAAAATAAATAAAATTATGACAACAACAATTGGTATTAGTTTAGAGACCATAAATCCTAATTCAAAAGTTTGATTGGTCTCAGATTTTGATATTTTTTTATAAGGACTAATTTTTAAAATTTCCACTAGAAGGGATTTTCAATAAGATGTATAGAAAAAAGTTAAGGACAATGCAATCAGAAATAAAAAATAATCTATGTGAATGGAGGAATATTAAACTTGTGTTGAAACATGTTGTGTTTAGCCTCATGAGATGCCTCTATGAAATGTAAATGTTTAATTGATGTTGAAGGGCTTAGGAAGGATATATATGTTATATTTGAGTTTTCCTCATTGTTACATGTTTTATGAGAGTGATATGCAAATTTGGGTTTGTTCTAAATCCTACTACATTAATTGTCCCAAAAGAAAGATGATAGATAAGTAAAAAGTTTTAAGAAGAAATAATAGTTGTAACAAGAATGAAAGTGAAGAAGGATTTTTACCTAAACCCCACAACTAAAAAAGAGAGATTTAAAGAGGCACAAATGGCATTCAAGGAAGAACCAAAATGTGAGAAGGAAACAAAAAGTACTCTGATACACTTGGCATCCAAAAAAATATAATAAAATAGATATTGCAAGCTATCATTCCAATAAGGGTGGCCAAATTACTACATACACTACCTCAACTAAGGATAGAAATTTCAAGGATGTAAGAAAATTCCCCTACCTATGGAGGAAACAAGCCATGGGAGGAAGACAACAATCAAAAGCTCTACCAACAAAATAATCAAGATCAAAATAGATGTTATTCATAGTGGGAATAGGGAGGAATCCTTCCATTATGGAAATAGAAATCATGAGATGCAAACTTATAAATATCAGTGTAAATGGTGGTTAGGACTCAACATGCTCCCTAGGGAGACATTATGATCCCTAGGAAAACCCACATTGTGGCCTCCCACTTTCCACTTGGTAGGAGCAAATCAACATGAGATAAAACCACTTGACATGCTCATGAGTCAAAAAGTGATTGTGGGGTTACATTAGTTCTTTTCAAACTTTTTGGTCATCTTTCTATAATAAAAAAGGATACACAGCTTACTTGGAAAGGAATGGTTAGTGTTATCCAAAACCAACCATAATTGGAAAAAGAACACCTTTTCAATTGAAATTTCCTACAAAGATATATAGTAGTGAATTGTGGAACCAGATAGTAAACCAATAATTGGAATCTAACTCAGAATTAGAAGGGAATGGATGTAGTGGAAATGGAAAGTTGGAGTCCAATGAGGAAGGCATCCTATTACTGGGCACTTACTTAGAGGATGAAATGAGCTCTCTTAAGTGATTATTTCATTGGAAGATGGAGGAGTATGAAATGTTCTCACCAAGTTGCAATTTACACAAAGTTTTTAGAATGGAAGAAATGAGGATACATACCCCAATGAGTAAAAAGAATATAAGGAAGGAACCATGAGGATAGAGGACACACCTACTCATCAATTTTAGGAACATAAGGTGGTAAATACATGGAGATAAATATGATGGAATTTAACTTGGATGATTAGGAGGAACCAAAACTAATAGTAATAGGGGATTATTGGGATCTAGTCCTTAATGGAGTTGCACTCAAAATATTTCCAAAACAAAAACATGTGTTTACACGAATGTAAAAGGACCTAAAAGGGGTTCTACCATAACTATGCATATATAAGATCCCACTAATATTGAATGCTAGACCCATACAGAATAGGTCATACTGCATATACAAAAACTACACAACCAAAGTGCAATAGGAGAATGCAAAAATGTTGGAGAGTATTATTTTCAAAGTAAAAACTAGTGAATGAGTGTCTCCAATTTTCATTTTAGTAAAGAAGGAAACAAACGAGATTAGAATTTGTGTAGATCTTTGGTGCTAAATGGTAACAAACAATGACCCATTTTGAATATAGTTTATAGATAGTATATTGTAAGAGGTAGTAGGACATAAGATGTACTCATTAATGGATGGGTTATTGAGGTATAACCAAATCAATATAGTTGAGGAAGATGTACTAAAAACCACATTGGTAGTAGAGGATGGAGTTTATGCATATAATACGATTCCCTTTGGACTATGCAACACTCCTACTACATTCTAAAGGATCATATGTCACCTATTTGATAGAATGACAACAAGAAACTGCAAGGAATTTTTAGATTATTTTTCAGTATTTAATAGGTTGTAAACATAACTTTGAATATTGAAAGAATGCATGGAGAAATGTTAGAGAACACACTTGAAACTAAATCCAAAAAAAATCATTCATGGTGCCTCAAATAAAATTGTCAAGACACATTGTATGAAAGGAAAGGATGAAACTTGACCCAAATAAAATCAAAGTGATCATGGAAATGAAGAATTAGAAGGCATAATAGGAGTGAAGTCATTCCTTGGTCATGTGGGCTACTATTGATGATTTATAAAGGGATTTGTGGAGATGTCACTACCACTATAGAAACTCACAAGAAAAGAGGAAACATATGTGTTGGGGACTAATAAAACTAATGCATTAAAGGAGAAAAAAACAAGACTCATAGGAGTACTAGTCCTTGTCTATCCTGATTGGAGAAAGGAATTCCACATGCATGTGGATGCATCTAAATTTCCTATTAGGGCAACATTGGAAGATGCATTTATCAGAGGACTAGATCACCTAGTCTAATTTTCTAATAGGATTCTCTCAAAAGTAGAAAGGAATTTTAGTATGACTGAAAGAGATGTGTAAGGCATGGTACACTTAGTTCATAAATTATAATACTTCCTCCTTGTCACACCATTCACCTTTTATGTGTACCACCAAGCACTATTGTACCTGGTCAAAAAACTTATAATACAAGGGAGGGTGAATAGGTGGCTTCTCATACTCCAAGAATTTATATTCAATATTATTGTTAACTCCAAAAGTTACACCCTAAATTAAGCATTTAAATATTTAGAATTTCTGAAGAACATGGGAACAACCATGAGCTTTTGGGTAAAATTATTCAACTAGTTGAATCTTTGGGTTCTAGGTCAATTCCTATTTGATGTTTTAGGTAAGAGTATGAGAAATATAGAACTTGATAGAAAAAAGAAAGGAGATAACTAGTAACTTGAAATGCATAAGAAAATAAGCAGATGCACCAATAATTTAAATGTGGAGTCTATAACTTCCTTGTCAAATCTTTAGGGTATACAACTACCTTAATATAGTACAACCTATATAGGTACCATCTTCATATAATTATTTCACAAATAAGATTTACAAAAAAATTAGAAGAATATAAATTATAAATGATATTCTCAAACAACTTTACTCAATTAGTGACCTATGAACAAAGCTCGCTATAACCTTAAGGTTCAAAATGAGACATCATGCTACTAAATATTTCAGAGAATGAAATATAGTGGACACTTAACATCAATCAAATAAATACACAAAAAAAGATCACAAGATAGACTTAGAATGTTGTATTATTACTCCTTAAAGGTCTTGAAATACATACATTGGATCCATAATTGTTGAGATCCTAATTGGAATAATTGATATATTGTCATTGATGTCGAACCTATTGGCATGAAAATTGTCAAACCTATTGGATATACATTCATTAAAAGTGTAAAGTTTCATATCTATTGATTAATGAAGAGGATTAAAAAATAAGAAGATCACGAGATGACCTAGTGAAAATTTTGGTTGAGATGTGTAAGTAAGATTGAATTACAATGGGCACTTGGTAAGTTAGTACTAGACAAGACAATTTATTATTTAATCAATACATGAAGTGAAGGTGATATTTGTATTAAGATTAGAGTTGAAACAAGTTGTAATGAAAAGCTTGATGGATTATTAGTGTTGCATGCTCAATAAAGGAGTTGAAGTAGAAGATTAAGGAACTTAAGCATTGTCTATTAGAATAGTGTTGGTTGATTGATAAAGATTTTTGAGTGATAGTGATTATCAAGTGATCTAGTGAAGATTGAGAAGAAGAACATAGTGATGACCGAGTGATCCAATGAAGTGATGACTAAGTGACTGCAAAAAGAATAATTTATAAAAGAATCAATATTTGTGGCTGATATAGATGAAATCTTGGAATAATAAAAATTGTTGAAAATAAGGATTAATGAGTTTTATTATTTAATACAAGGGAAATTATTAGTTGAGTGATCAAATAAAAATATTTGAGAAGATTTTACAAGTAGTGTTGAGAAGAGAGGAAGAAAAAGAAGGTGGATAGATTCATTGAATGCTTTTGTACACTCGAAAAGGTGCACTTCTCTAAATCATTCTATCTGAGGTTCTCCATAGATTGGAAAGCTCGAATGTCGACTTAGAGCTCCCTAGTCATGGAGTGCAAGGGGCATAAAAATGAACACATAAGAGCTCTCAGCTGAGCTTTAGAAATGTAGCCCTTGCTAGTAAACCACAAAATGGGAGATTCTTTAGACAAGAACAAGAGTGCTAGTGTCAAAGAACTCTTGGATCATGCAATGCAAAAATGAAACTATATTAGGATGAGATGCACAATGCAAGCTATACAAAAATGAGATGAGAATTTTACAAATCCAACTATTAAGCTATGCTATCTACTTATTTGCAAAGAAAAAACTACACTAACATGAAATATGATCTTAAGACTAATATGATGGAATGAGAGAATGAGACAAGAAATGAGAAGTTCTCCACAAAGCTCCAAAGAAACCTGTTAGAAAACCTGCAGCATGACAATATTCAAAAGATGGATTTGAGGGGGAAAGCTCTCTCCCTTTTAAAGTTGTATAGATGGTAGAGATCAAGATGAAGAGGGTGGATGATCAACGGTAGAATTTGAAAAGAGGAGTGATCCATGTGGACACACAAGTCAACCAATAGAATATAAGTTGACTTGTCATATAAAACAAAAGTCACAAAGCTTTTTCTTTTAATTGCAAAATAGAAAAAGGACTTTATGTGTGCACTTTAAGTGGGTTAGAAGAATGGGGTATTTTATTTAATTAAAAGGGGACATGTTCTTTTAATCAAATAATGAACTTAGGATAGCATAGTCAAACTATAGGTTATAATTAAATAAATTGATTATTAGCAATTTGGTCTAGGTAAATGATTAAATTAATTTAGCCAAAATGTTGAAAAAGGGGCTAATAGTCTAGATGACCATTTTTAGGTGATTACATTTGCCCCTCTTTGACTAATGTGTGATCAATCTAGGAACACATTATGTCAAAGAAGATCGAAGCCAAGTAGGCAGTGGTAGATATAGATGTCTGATTCCAAAGAATGAAATGCAGAAATAGATAGCAAATCCTGAATGCACAGCCTGATAGCGGTAGTACTGAACATTAGAAAGATGATGTTAGGATCCAAAAAGAATTCTAACATCTAGCAAAGCAAATAGATTGAGAGCAAGTGATAAGGTCAAACAAATGCTCCTAAGAAATAGATAGCTATAACAATCAACAATAGAGTATTTCTGCCCCCTCGGGATCGAAATTGAAATGAGGTAAGGGGATGCAGAAACTGGCTAGACATGAGAAAATTAGAATAGAGAAATGTCCAAGATGAAAGATAGATGATTAGAACCCAAGAATGACTATAAAAAACTAGTAAAATGCCCCAGTTTGACTAGAGTTGACCTTGAAGGATATAGCATAAGAATTAGGTCGAAATGAGTAGAAAGGTGATTTTAGACATGAAATAGTGAATTGAAGTAGATATGAAGTATGGAAATGATGAAGACATGAAGAAATGAAGATGCCCCAGTGATGATTCAGAGATTAGACCTCAAAAGGTCAACTAACTACTCAGAGGAAAGTAGAATTTTAAAAGACAATTTTGACCATCAAGATGAACTCGAATTTGGATTTCAATCTTGAAAATGAATCTAGGATGTTGAAATTATTTAAGAGGTCAAAAATTTATATAATGTGATGATAAGATAGAAAAGAGATGAAGTGAAAGATTAAGAAGGTGAAAAGACATGAACAAGAAGAAAGTAAAGAAATATATGAAAGGAGTTAGCTGGTATGTCCACAAAAAGATGAAGAGAGAGCTCTCCCCATATGCAAGAATATAGGATTAAGCTAGAAAATGAACCTAAAATGAAAGCTAATATGCAAAGTGGTTTACCAGCAAGAAGTACATAACATGTAGACTCTTAATTTGATCAGTGAGCATTTATTAGGGACATTATGAGATCATACAACCATCACTACTATAACTATGAGGATATGAATATGATCGATATTAGATAGGTATGTGGAAATCCAATCTAAGCATCAGAGACATGTAAGTCAAGATAACTACATGATTAGATTCCCTAAGTTTAATTTAGCAAGATTACACCTGTATCAAAGCATAAGTGCCAGGATAAACGCTGAGTGCGGTCTTGAAAAATAGTCAAGGACGATACATTTGTAAGTCAACGTGTTGAATAGGACTAGCATAAATGCTTACAACACTATAGAAAAACAAAAGTATACCCACAAGTAGAAATCAAGAAAATATGTCCCATGCCCCCAGTCTTCTAGTCAATGAAATCCTTGAAAGACTATTAGGGAGGGAACACATGGAAAAGAAATCATCATAGACAACACATAAAGTAGATAGAGATTAGCATAGCTCAGTCGTTTAAGTGTTAAAGTGCATGTGTGCAAGTCACTTGGCCATTTCTTCAAGACTTGATTCTGATAGTGAGAAATATCGCGACATCGGAGACCATAGGTAAACTATCTAAAAAGTGTTGAAAAACACTTGATGTCAAGGTGGGGGAAGTGTTGAGAAACACTATTTTGTGAGTTGTCAAAGAAACCCAAATGCACAAGAATAGCTCAAAAAGGCTAAGTAGTTATGCCCCCGAGATGAGGACAAGAAAAAATTCCAAGCTAGGAAATGTGTAGCAAAGTGGATGATTGAGACTAATAGATATAGGTGCAAGGGTTTCAAGTAGTGCCTGTTTCTAGGTTTTCACCACTTGAAAGATTTTTTTAGGACTTTTTTCAAATTTTTTTGTATTTTTGTATTTTTGATTTTTTTGGTGATACATCAAAACACCTATTGCTAGGTTTTCACTAAGATGATCATTTTTTTAGGACATTTTCTCATTTTAAGGATTTTTTTAGCATCATATATGATTTTTTGGATTTTTTAGAAGGTTTTAGAGATTACTAGTTCTCAAACAAGATCACATCATTTTCTCCTTATGTCTAGCAAGGTATAGGACATGATGTAGAAACAAGCCAGTGGATAAGCAATAATGCATAAGAAAGGAATGTGAAGCAAGTGAAAGTGATCCTCAAGAACTGACTCCTCAAGAGTACCCAAGCTAGGGAAAGAGGTGAATTAGTCATATGAAGCATATTTTGGATAAGAAATGGAAGTAATGAGAAAGATAACATGTAGGATAAGAATTGAAGCCAACAAGTGCGATAGAATGAAGTGTGTAGTCCAAAAGAGTAGACATGTCAAGAGACCTAGGAAACATTTTTTATTTATCATGATCAAGACCAATGGGTCAACTAGATAGGATAGTGATGGGATAGAGAAATAAGAATAAAGATCAAGATAGAGGCTATGAGTTAATGGGAGAGCACAATAAAAAATCTCGTGGATAAGATAGCCAATATGTAAAGATAGCTCAACATTGTCAAGATCAAAGAGAGAAGAGGGGATAGATGGATGATGGAAGAATTATGCATGACGCCTGTTTGCCAGGTTTTCATCATGGTACTTATCCAAGGTACCACAAGAAGTAGTTTTCACCATAAGATGGATTTATTTCTCTTTACTTTTTCTACCAAGGTGCCACAAGAAGTGGTTTTCACCAAGGCACATTTTCAATTTTTTTCATTTTTTTTTGAATTTTTCTTTTTCTTTTTTTTTCTTCTTTTTTGAATTTTTAGAAAGAGCTCAATATTTTTGAATGTAGATAGTGATCCTATAGGAAAGATAAGTCATGAGAAGCCAAGACCATAGAAAGGTATGCTCAAAGATGTTGATAGGGTGATGAAAGAGAAATGGTAGTAGGAAGAATATATTGAGGATAAGAGTTCATGTATAGAAAGTAAGTGTAAGCTTTAGAGGATTTCATGAGGGTAGCTGAAATATTGGATAAGATCAACATTGACACACACCTTGAAGGGTATTGGAACAATGGAGGAATCATGGATGAAATAGATTGAGATTTAGATGTATGAGGTGGTAGAAGAGATTTGGAAAAAAGTGGAGTGGAAGGTTTTGGAATATTTTTAGGAATATTTTTGGAAGAAGATGGAATGGAAGCCTTTGGAAGCTTGAATGTCAATTTTGAAGTATTTTCAATATTCAATTCTTTTAAAAGAGACTTGGGAATCCATATAGCTTTAGATTTTCCTTTCGATACTTCAAAACACATTTCTTCAATAATGGGTTTAGGAACCCACATTTGCTTTGATTTAGCTCTCTTAATAGTTGACCTTTGCAGTCTCTTTTGTGAATTCTCCTTCTTAGCATTCACATGTCGATTAGATGGGACATAGTGATCTTTATTTTTCAATGGATTCTTATGTTTATTCTCACTTCCAAAGGAATTGGGATTTGTGGATGAATAAGGCTGATATGATTGGTTTAGATGGATAGATGGGTGAAAATTCATCAAGGATGAGTGTCTTTGTTGATCTTGAGGTATGATGAGAGAGCTAAAAGTGGAAAGTGTAGGAGATGAAGGAACATAAGGCCCCAATATGGATGGAAGGTTTGAAGGCTTTAGCTCTAATGGATGAGGACCAAGGATAGAATTAGGATATGCAAATGGATAGTGAGAAGGGATATCAGCATCTTTAGAGTGAGCAACATGGTAAAATCCATCAATAGACTCATGAGTAGCTTTGATAGGAACAACATTTTTAATAGAAGCACTTGAAGCTTGAACACAATTTTGAAGTGGATGTGGAGAGGTAGAACATGATGGGATGCATTGATCTTGACAAGTAGATTTGGATAGCATATGAAGAGAACTTTTCTCATAATTTTCAGTAAGCTCAAGGGAGATAATGGAAATTGTGTCTTCATCATAATTAGGAGGTGGATAAGATATAGAATATGGAGGGAAAAAATCTTGAAAGAGATGAAAGGGTGCTTGATCTTGATCTTTCTTGATATTTATAGCTTTTTTCTTTTTGAGAGTCCTCTTGACATGGAGCCACTTCTAAGGACAAGGGAGAATGAAGAGTGAATGGAGTAGTGCTTGGATTAGAAATAGTAGTGCATGAAGGTTGAGGATGTTTAGGATTAGTAGCATGGAAAAGGTTTGCAGCCAAGTGAAGGTTAGCTTGAGTTTCTTTTAGAGGCAGCCCTTGAGGATACACGTAGTCAATGTGGAAAGCACTAGGTTTTTTGTTTGTTGGAGGCAAGTTGGAAAGATTTGAAATGTTGGGAGATGCACGAGTGTTGGAAGAAGTGGAAGATGTAATGGAGCCACTACTAGACATAGGTTCATCAACGTAATCTTGCTCAAGAGAAGTATCCTTAGCACATGAGTCACTAGAGGTTCCAAGATCAACAATCTCATCATCAATGAGATCTTGGATTTTATGTTTAAGCTCTATACAATCAAAAGTAGCATGTTCATTATGTTGATGATAAGCACAATAGATATCCAAGAATGGGTGTCCATATGAGCTAGACTTAGGTAACATGATGATCTTATTGCCAAGAAGTTTTTGCAAAGTGTCATCATAAGAATCTTCCAAGAGAGCAAAAGTTCTATTAGAAGTATGTCTAGAGTCCTTTTTTTGTTTCTCAAGTGAATGGTATGTATCCATGTATTCATCATTATCTTGTTCAAAGATAGGTCCATCATGAAATTTTAGCATAGGCTCAAAGGAGGTATCACTTGCTTGTTCTCTAAAGAGGTCTTTAGATCTAGAAGATGAAGACATTTGATGTCTTGAAGTAGAGCATGTAGACCTAGAAGAAGAGGATGACCTCAAAGAAGGTGACTCACATGCATGTAAAGACCTTAAGGAAGATTCATGTAATGATGCAATCTTCTCCTCTAACCTTTTCTCAAGTTTAGACTTCATTTCTGTCATGCCCTTAGAGAGCTGAAGGTAAGAAAGATCATTTATCTCTTCTAGTTCTTTGTATTACACATATAGATCTTGAAACTCTTTAGTGACATGGAGGATATCATGATCATCTAGATTTGGTTGGAGTTTGGTAGCACAAGGTTTAGATCCCATAGTTTTAGATGCAAAGCCAAGCATAAAAGAGCCTAGAAGATAACTTGATGTTGAAACTATAGGAGGTAGAGTGTTCACTTGCCAAGATAGTAGAGAGAGATTAAAGTGACTTGTCAAACAATATGTCCAAGAAACTTATGACATGAATGACTCAAGTCAATATCTAGGCAAGATGCCCAAATAGCCAAATAGATAGAGCAAGCAGGGTGACAAGTGAACAACTCTCCAACCCAAGAGTGTAGTCAAGAAATCAAGGCAACCATTTCAGAAAAATGATAACTAGCAAGCGGACATAGACCATGAAGACAAAAAGACCAAGAGCACTAAGACCAAAGAGCCACTTTAAGCATGTTCAAGAACTAGAGACATAGAAAATAAAAATCAAATGATGAGACTCCCCTTAGCAAGCAACACAAGAAAAATGTTTGCATTTGATGTTTTGACTTGGTTGAAAAAGTTTGACAATAGTTGATAGCATAGCAAGTTTGATGTTCAAAAACAATTTCTTTCCAAGCAAGATGGTGACACATGGAGTATTCTTCAAAAAATAAAGCAAGGGACAAAGAAACCTTGCATGATACAAGCATATGTGAAGTATCAAAAGAAATCCCTAGAACTATCGTCATGTGTATGTTCAAAAGTTTTTCATAGGTCTAGCACATTCAAGAACACATCAAGCAATATCTACCTAGAAGTCATGGTTCATTACTCAACAACTTGGCCCATGCTTGATGCTCCTTCACCTCACCCCAAGTGGTTTCCCACAAGAGATATTGGCTTTGTCATGGAAGTGCCATAAGCACAACCAAAAGAACACATATGGTGAGTGTAAATCTTGGGGTGATCCGGGTAGTCCACTAGGATCGATCCTTGCACCAAGAAGTTGAGCGGCTAAAAAAAGGTAGTTACTAACTTAGAGTTTTTAGATCGAGCTTCTGTTCATAGTGTTCCTCTTGCTCCCAATTATGGGACACCTCACCTTGCGATGAGTAACCGATCTCGCGATCACAAGAGTACCTTAAGCATTCTTGCCTAGTGATCTCCCTATGGTCGAAATCCCATAAGCAACCACACTAGGCGAAGAAAAACACTACGTCTACCAAATTTTTGTGTCCTTGGTAGCCTTGAGTTTATAGTGGGTTGGAAGAGCCAAGTAATCGGCTTGTCCCCACTTGGGTTGTTCCTCTCAGGTTGTCCGAGAGCAGGCTCTCTAAAGGATTCTAACTACACAAAGTGGATCAACTTTTGGAAGTCAAGATTTTTGGTTCACCACAAGGGGGAAGAGAATACTCTCCTATTTCAATCATTTTCTCCCAAACATGCCAAGAAGATTTAGTTACCCCTTGCTTTTGAAATCAAATGGCAAGTCAAGATTTCTGATTCACCACAAGGGTGAAGAGCATACTCTCCTATTACCAAAAGACTCCAATCACAAATTTTATGTGCCTATGAAAAATGAAAAATTAGTCAATGCCACACATGAAAACAAAAAAGCAAGAAATTTTGGGTTTTTATGCTTTGGGCAGCCTTGCAAACAATGTTAGTAGCCCTTGCGCATTTGAAGCTTTGACATGCGTTCTTTTTATGCAATGTTTCAATTTCTTTTCATAAAGATGGCAACCTGTAATCACAACTTGTTAGCACCAAAAGTTAGTATGAAATAACATAAAAATTTGCAATAAAAAGTGGTGAGTTGCCTCAAAAATCCAATTTATCTTCCAACCAAGTGCATGCAAAGAAAGTGCAAGTTAATCACAAATGCTCTCATTTTTACTCTTTGATTTTGACCTAGTCAACAAGATTGGACTTGTTTGCTATGATTTTGTATCCAAACATAAAAATGAAAAGAAGAGACCCCTATTAAAAATTAGAGAGCTTTCCAAAAATGCAAGAAATTTTAAAAAATCTCTTCATTTGCGCTCTAGAGATCAATTTTGTCAAAACAAGCCAAATTTATCAAATCGAGTTTTTGATCCTTAATATGAAATCAAAATTCAAAACACAAAGAAAGAACCCCCATTAGAATTGAAAACCATTTTTGAAAATATAAGTTTATTTAAAAAATTTGCTGATTTGCGATCAAAAATGGCTTTTTATGAAAAATAAAGAAAAAATCATGAGTCCTGAAAATCATGTCAAAATGCTCTGAAAATTGGAATGAGACATTTTGAGCATATACCCAACTTGCAAAAAAAATTCAGAACTAAACTCCAAGCGGTTTAAAAGATATGATCAAATCTTTAAACTAACTAAGTTTTTGGCCTTCAAACCAATTTACTTATGGGTTGACTTTAAAACCAAAGTAATAATTCTACAAAAGCATTTGATTAGATCCAATATGCTGCTATAAAAAATCAAAGATGAAAAATAAAAGCAAATGGAGCTAGAAACTTGATTCAAGCCCCACGGTGGGCGCCAAAAATGTACACTCGAAAGTGTCTCACTCTAAACCCTTCTATCCAAATGATTCCATGAGTTCGGAATGCTTGGATGCCGGCTTAGAGCTCCCTATCCACGGAGTGCAAGAGAGTGTATTTCAAGTTCAAGAGCTCTCAGACGAGCCTTAGAGATACTCTTCTTGCTAGTAAACCATGCAACGGGAGTTTCTTTGAGACAAGAGCAAGAGTGCAAATATCTTCAAGGAATTCCTCAAGAATGCAATGCAAATGAAGATTAATCTAGAATAAGATGTAAAGTGGAGCTACTCTAAGCATGTATGAGAGTGTTACAATACCATTATTAAGCTATGTGAGATTAAGCTACATGTAAAAATGAAAACTAAGCTAAGTTAAAATGCCATGATGCCATGGATGAGAGAATGTAGACAAGAAATAGAAATTCTCCACAAAGCTCCAAAGAAATCTGTTAGAAAACCTGCAGCATGACAATATTCAAAAGATGGATTTGAGGGGGAAAGCTATCTCCCTTTTAAAGTTGTATAGACGGTAGAGATCAAGATGAAGAGGGTGGATGATCAATGGTGGAATTTGAAAAGAGGAGTGATCCATGTGCACACACAAGTCAACCAATAGAATATAAGTTGACTTGTCATATAAAACAAAAGTCACAAAGCCTTTTCTTTTAATTGAAAAATAGAAAAAGGACTTTATGTGTGCACTTTAAGTGGGTTAGAAGAATGGGGTATTTTATTTAATTAAATGGGGACATGTTCTTTTAATCAAATAATGAACTTAGGATAGCATAGTCAAACTATAGGTTATAATCAAATAAATTGATTATTAGCAATTTGGTCTAGGTAAATGATTAAATTAATTTAGCCAAAATGTTGAAAAAGGGGCTAATAGTCTAGATGACCAGTTTTAGGTGATTACAGCTTTAAATCTAATTGTAAACCCTAAGATCTATGATTATCAAGTAGGAAAAGATCAAAGCTACCTACGTAAGGAATTATTTGATATGTTTTTGGTGTTGTTGGACTAAAAACCTACAAAGACAAGTGCTGAACAAACTTGCAAGGAGAAGTGTGAAATTTGCAAGGTGAAGGATTGCTTGAATAATTCCCAAGCATATCTAAGATGATGAGAATGATGGAGTCCAGTCAATGAACCACAGTTGAGCCAAATAGAGATCTAAATTTGAAAAGTGAGTTGTATGTTATCAAATTAAAACTTTGAAGTTACTTTCTAACCATTATGATAGTATAAAAATCATTCTGATAAGGTTGACCTAACAATCATCTATAAATCCTTTAATCAGGGTGACATTCTAACTAAATGTTCTTAATTCCTATAACAAGGCCAATCCTAACAAGGTGATTAAATCCTTTAACAAGGTCACACCTAACAATGTTTTTTGTAACCTTTAACAAGGTTGGCTTCTAACAGAGCTCACTTTAGAAGAGTAAAAAGATGGTAGCATGTTACTAGTGGTTTTTTCCAAATTGGGTTTCTATGTTAAATCATGGTGTCAAACATTTTGCGGATGTTTGTTGTGTGTTTATGCTACTTACTATCTTTAAAGTTTAAATTTATAATTGACTCTGATAAGTTTTAGCCAGTTGGCACATCTAGAACAAAGAGCTATTATGAAATGAATAAGTTGGATTACATTGAATAAATTTAATTAGTGAATTATTGAGTTAAGTTTGTTGAAGTTTCAAATGTTTTATTTATACATTTGGTCTTGGGGATAATTAATTCAACCCATCCCCCCACCAAGCCCCCCCCCCCCCCCCCCTTCAATTATAAGCTATTCTAAATATTCTAAAAATATATTTCAAAATGACACAATTTAAAAAAATAACAAGCACAATACTCCAAAAAGATCAAAAGGTCTACTCAAAATTGAATATTAAACAAGTCCAAATGAAGGACTATATAAAAATGCAACTCCAATTGACCATTACTTCTCCTCCAAATATGGAACTATCATGGGTTTGAAAGAAACAAGAAACCTAGAAAATAGGCCTTCTAGATACTCCAAAACTAAGATACCAAAGCATCCTAGAAATCACTAGGTGTTGATGTTGGTGTCTTGGGTGCACTAATTTTTTTGGATGTTACATCAATGATCCCATGAAGCATTCCCAACATCTTTGGATGTGCTTGGGATGCTTCCAAGAGCATCCAAACAACATCTAGGTGCATTTGGATAGCACACATGACTTTTTCAATAGCCAGTCACTTAAGTGACTTTAAAAAGCATGTGTCAATTGGATTATTTTAATTCTATTTTTGCTCCTTTTTTCTCCTAGACCTAATATGGCCCTAAAAATGGTCATTAATTGTTCATTCTTTTTATTTTGTTTGTAGTTGGGTTATCTTCTCATTTGGTCTCCATTTTTGCATTTTGAAAGCAATGTCATTATTTTTTAAGAGCATCATTCGTATGGTGTCTAATAGATTCTACGAAGGATATCTAATAATCTAAGGTAAGCACTTGAAACCCTTCATGAGATATTTTACTAATTTTTTCAGATGATGATGATTTTTTTAAAACTTTTGGAAGAAAATTTTCAAGTTTTTTTCATTTTTTTAAAATTGAAGAAGGAACAAGTTTAGCTATCTTTATTAAGTGCTTTTGTAAGAGTATGTTTGATGTTCATAGTTTATTTAATTATTTATATTTATTTTTCTAATTAGATTCATAGTTCATATTGTGCAAGAATGGCCACTACTGGTAGTCAAAGTTCATGATTAGGAAAAGGTGAATGAAATGATAACTTTAATGTTGATGTAGCATCTCTATTATGGAGACACACCACAATATTATGAAAGGTTTCAGGAGGTGGGTCATACATTTAGAAATACAATGTATGTCATAGTAAACCATTCAACAACTCATATTCTCAAGTCAAATCTCATTTTTGTTGGCCCCACTGATAAAGGAATAGAATTGTACAAGGGAATAAAATATGGAAAAAGGATAAATGATGCACAATTTGTAGGATTTATAAAAGAAAAAGAAGTTTTTGATTGTTTAGTGATCAAATAAAAAACAAGTTTGTATAAACCTTCATCCATGAAGAATAAAGTGAATGTTCCCCCTAATCATGTTACATCCTCCAAACATTTATTCTTTCAAGTGGGAGAGGAAGAGGAAGAAGTAGAAGTTATTACTTACAAAATAGGTATATCCAATCGAGCATTCAAAATGGAGGCAAGAGAGATTGTCGATGAAGAAATTGCACATTGCCTTTACAACAATGATCTTCCTCTCAACTTGGCAAGATCACCAATTAGAAAGAAATAGTTGTATCCATCCTTAAAGTGTCACTTAGTTACACTAGCCCTAGGTTTGAAAAGGTGTGTAATACTCTTTTGCAAAAAGAAAACATTTGAATAGGAAAATCTCTTTAGCTAATTAGAACTTTTTGGAAAACTTCCCATATAACTATTATGTCTAATTTATGGAAATATAAAAGAAATTGACCATTGATCTTGATGTGATTGTAGTGTCCCCTAAGGGAAAATGTTTTTTAGGAAATTTGAGTATGAAGGAGAAGTTAAGGATTCACAATTCATTTTTATAATTCTCATTGAGGCAATAGAGATGGTGGGTAGTGAGAATGTAGTCTAGGTTGTCACAAATAATGCTAATTTTTTAGGGGTGTAGGTTCTTTGGTTGATTCTCAATATGACCATTTTTTTGGACACCATGCATTGTACACTCTCAACTTGGTCATGCAAAAAGTTGGTTTCCAAATAGATTGGGTGAATAAAATATACCAAGAGGGAGAGGAGATACAAATGTTTATAACAAACCACCACATGTCAAAATCTATATTCACATCATTCTACAAGTTGGAGTTGTTGAAGGTAAATTTAAAATTGTAATTAGTTATTTGCTTTTATTTATTTATTTATTTTGAATAAGTCTTATATTCATGTTCAATTATCAAATTATTTCTTGTATATAACTTTTCTCAATATTTGCTTTCATATTGTTAACTTGCGTAGGTTGTTGAGACTAGATTTGCATCTCATACTATTGTAATGAGAAGACTCCTTAAGGTACAAGGGGCATTAAGGAAAATTATTATTTCTAGCCAATGGGGTATGGAAGACTTCAAATTTAGAGAGATCCCAAAAGGTCAAGGATTTGGTCTTAGATGACAATGTAATTTCTTTGGTTTTCACCAAGCCTATCATCACTATGCTATGCTTTTTTGATATAGATACTCCTTTCTTAGGGTGTATTTATGATGGCATGGACACTATGGTAGAAAAGATAAATCTTTTCATAGAAATACATGAGAGTGACCCCACAAAATGTGAAGCCTTGTGTAATAAGATGGAAGAAATAATTCATCATCATATATGTGTATGTATGTGTGTATATATATGTGTGTATATATGTATGTATGTGTATATATATAGGCACACCCAAACACATCTGAATCCCCCAAAAAATAATTTGTGTATCAGCACCTTGCACTTGCATTGACATCAAAACCAACATCAGTAACTTAGCTCCAAAAGGGATTCCATCAATGTTGAATTACTACCACATCATGCTTCTATGATGAGTAGTCAAAATAGACTCATCAAAGCCTCCTAATAAGACTTAGAAGTCTTCAACTATCAATGAAAGTCCAAAAATGAAATCTGACACAACATAAAGTTGTCTTGACACCACTGCATTATGACTTAACTAGCTTTAAAGAAACTCACCTTTATTTTAGGAAAATCCTAATAACTACATATAGATTTTAAAAAAAAAACATTGCCACTTTCTCATCATTTATGTTATTCAACTTTGCAACCCACTTCCCATTCACCATTTTTGTATTTAGATTTTTTTATTAATAAATTGATTGATAAAGTATCAATTTAAATAATATTAATTTCATTAGAATTATGAAAATAATGGAAGTACTAGAATAAATATATCCCATAATGACTGATAACATTACATTACATGTCTAATGCACATGGAAATACTTAGCTTGAAATAACATCAAATCTTATAAAATCCCACCAAGAAAGGGATAAAGTTGGTATATGTTTGCAAATTGCTTTTTTTGGTGGGATTTTATAACCCTAGAGAATGTCCAAACCAAACCCTAGAGGTTATTATGCTATAAAGAGAGAGAACTGCATGTTGGAAAACACATACCAACTATATGGCACTACTTAGTATATTTGCAATGGTTTCTATGAAAATCAACATGGTATTAGAGTAGGGATAAAAATGTAAGAGAACAATTACCAAACTCATAAAGTACTAACATCATTAGATATGTTTAGACTATGAAATGTCAGACAATTCAACACTAGTAAAAGAATTATGAATGAAAAAATGCACCAAATACAATCTGTCAAGGAACACAAAATGTGCTCCAACATGATGTCGGCTTAGTCAAGGAATTTTGAGGAAGGGAATTTCCACAAAGACACCCTAAACTTGCTCAAACACATATTCTTCCAAGTCAAGGAATATTTAAAAAGAAGGAATTTACAAAATATTCAAGGGATAAACATTCTCACATTACAACTTTTCCATGATCAACATTGTTGACCCTAATTCTGGTTTTCAAGAGATCCCTTAAGATCTATTTTTCAGTTTGTAGAGTGTGTTGATGTGATGGGAATTTTTGAAAACATTAGAGACAAAGGAAAATGCTTCAAACTTCCCTGCACCTATGATGCCCCAAATCTTGACTGTATTAGATTCTCCCAAGGTTGTTTACATAGACCATCTTAAGTGAGACAAAATATTTCACAAGGCATATTTCCTATCAATAGTTGTATTTGGTATATATCTCTTGTTGCAATAGTGAGTCTCATAACCTATGGCATACTTGTGTCTATTTGGATGTTTGACATCTACTGACTCAACATCTTAAAATAAGGGGATGATAAGTCTCAAGGATTTTGACATCCCTATGAATTCATTGAGACACAATGCAGAATTGGCATAGTTTGTGGAGAAAATAGGAATGTAAATATTTGTGTCCTTAATGGCCTATTTTAGGCTCATAGTAGTATCATATCCTCTCCTCAATGACTCAAAGTTAAGAAAAACATGAATACTTACAACACTAAGTAATTCAAATAGACGGTCCACCAATTTTTGCCTTGTGTCTAGTGATTTTTTAGTCGTGATTCTTGGCCATGTTGGCAATTCAATCTCTTTAGGAAATCACAATTTGGAAAATAAAACCTAAATATGGGGTCAAATAGGTCACCAAGATATTAAATAATTTGGATCTGAATCGCAAGCTAATCACCATTAGTTTATACATAATTGGTCCCAAATCCTAGTCTAATCGCCAATGTAATCTACATTTAGGATAGAGTTATTTTAAAATATTTGCCAATGTTTACCTAATATCTTCTTATTGGACAATGTCATTTCATCCTTAAAATAAAATAATGTTTTCCCTGGGTTTGAGCTTTGCCTACCATTTAATTGGCACATGTCTCCAACTACCCCTGTATAACCAACTATTTTATATTTTGGACTTTGGGACTCATATCTTGATTTTGAAAAGAATTAGAAATTATGCTATAACATTTAAAATTAGGTCTGAAATAGAGTTAATACCATTGATCTATCTTACATTGACAATCTACATCAATTCCTTTCATGATAACAATGATAACATGCAAAGTGATGATGATCAAGTTGACAACAAGAAAGAGCACATTATTAATTAAATCTTAATGGATAGGCAGACTACAAGTACATTTTACATCATACACTTGGCATATGGGACATGACCCACCCATGACTTTGTATTTCATTAAATAAATAAATAATCTCTCTGTAGCAACTAACAAAGTGGCTAACTATATTAATATTTTGCACTATAAATAAAATTAATTTGCCTCTTACATTACAAAAAAGTTTTTGAACAACAACAAAAATTACCTACATTTATTTGCATGCCAAAAAAATTAGTTCACTACAATTATTATTAAATTTTGATAAAGAAAGGAAAATTGCCAATAGAAAATAATTTTCTACCTTGCATTAAACAAAAATTTTCCCCTTGATTACAAATTTTTCCTTCACATTAAATGTTGAATTCGTCAGCATTTTACATATTTTTCTCAAGTGGGGCTTCTTAAAGTTATCATTGCTTGTGTCATCACCTCAAAAGTTAAAAAATATATGAAATTTCTTATTCTCCAATACAATCTTCTTTGATGGAGTATAATCCATTGCTTCTAAATTGAGTCGATCCATTATAGATCAAATCCTTTAAATTATGCATTCATACATATTTTCTTCAAACCCAACATCAACAATTTTTAGAAATCAAATTTTGAAACTTATACAAAATAAAGGAGTCTTTGGGGATAAGAAGCAACCTTTGTTATGGTTGGAATTACAAAGAGGAATAAATTAAATGGAGTAGAGTATGAAGATGAATCTTCTAACTCAATCGCCATGATAGATATGGACTATGTTGGAAATGTAGAGTAGTATAGGTGACTGAGGAGGGCAGGGGGGGTGAATTAGGAACCAATAAAACTTTTACTTCAATTCACTATTTAATCCTTCATAGACTAATTTGATCTAATTTCATGCATGAAAGATTGAAAGCAATAAAACATTCATAACACTTGACACAATATTTAGTAACCCAAAAACCTTCCAAATAGAAAGTGAATTTGGGGTGATGATGATACCCACAAGCTTTAGTACTGCAGTATAAAGTTGGCATGTTAAGGCTTACAATTGATCACTTCTAGTGATCTACCCTATTAGGAGAAATAAGGACTATTAGGTCAACCTTGTAAAAGGACTTATACAATACAATGAAGTATGTACTTAGTTAGGAGATTCTACACAAGACTCTTAAGTCCACCTTATTAGAGGATTTGACTCATGCACTTGTCAGGATGAACTAGTAGCTAATCTCTCCCATGCAACTTGGTTTACTAAATGAGATTCCTTTAATGTAGAATGATCACTTGAATGTGATGGGTGAGACTCTTCTTTTCCTCTTATATTGCTCATTACCTTTAGTCAATCTTCATCTTCTAATTAACATTCAACTTCTGCTCCATGCTTATTTGAATATGAAAAGATATTTAACATTTATACCAATCCAAATATTTACTATAGGTCTGAGCATAGGGTAGAGGAATGTGATCGTGAGCATGAACATTCTTGTGCACCACTAGGAGAAGAAGGCACTAAAGGAGGGGCCATGTTAGGAGGGTGATTATTTCACTTAGGTTGAAATGATGTGGGAACTATTGTGGTATCCACAACACACGCCCCATTCCTCATTAGGAATGGGGACCCCCTACTTTCTTCTGACTCCCGGGCTCATAGTTCAAAAATCAAAAGAAGGAGAAAGTCTCATTTAAATTAGTTAGAGTAAAACTAAAAAGAAAAAATAAATTAATTAATTAATTAATTAAAAAAAAAAAAAAAAATTCGCGCATGCGCGCATATTGAGGCGCATGTGCTTTGTAACAACAAGCAAAGAGAGGGGCTTATAAAACCCCCTCCTTCCTTCTACTCATTTCATTTTTGCACTACCTTGTTTTTTGGCTAAGGGAGGAAGATGAGGAAAATTTTGCCCCTTCCTCTCTCTCTCTCTCCATTCATGCTACGTGCGCCTTTAGGGCTACATGCGCGCTATGCTACTGCACCAACCTTAAGGCTACGCATGTGCCACGCCCTTTTGGGTGCATCGTGTATGCGCGCGGCACTGCGTGCGCTGCGCTGCCGCCATGCCGCGCTGCCCTTTTGGATGTGCCACGCTCGCATGCCTTTAAAGCCTCATGTGTAGTGCTGCACAAGCCTTTGAGGTTGCGCATGTGTGGCGCTACACAAGCCTTTAAGGCTGTGCGCATGGCGCTCCGCTGCGGTGCCATTTTTGGCGCACGACGCTCGCGGCCGCAGCCACTGCCCTCATTTTTTTTTTTTTTTTTTTAAAATTTATTTGATCAAAAAATCCAAAAAAAAAAAAAAAAGATTAAAAAAATCATAAGTAAAATAAAATTGGTTTTTGAGTATCATTTTTTTTAATGTGTTTTATGTATCTAGTAATTAATTATTTTTTCTTTTTTTGTGACGTGTAGGTAATACAATCAAATGGCATCCACATCTGGATCAATAAAAAAGCCAGTCGTATACAAGTTCCAAGGTGTAACCTCGAAGTCATGATTGCACAATGAACACTCTGAGATCAAAGACATAGAACTTGGACACACAGACTTGGGAGAATTTTTGAGGGTTTGTAACAACCCAACTGAAAGATCTTCTTTGAGATCTTCCTTAATACGGTTTGGATTGGTAAATGCAGTATCACATCCTGGGACTGTTCAGTCAGCTGAATTGATCATGACCTTATCCTGACATTTTGTTCTCGAGGAAAGGGTGGTAACCAGTGTCACTGGGGAAGTAGTCTTGGATCTATGACCTGATAATATCAAGAGAGTCTTTCACTTACCTAGAGCTGATTAGTTTATCAGGCTTTCATATGAAGCAACTGAGAGGTGGCATAAGGATCATTACCAGGAGGCCATGGACATCATATATTCCTCATACTTCATTGAGAAGCCATCTCAAGGAAAGATGATTAGCAAAGTAGATATGGCTCAAGGATACATGAGGGATGACATTGGATATTCAATCATTCTCCTGAGCAAAGTTATGGGATTTCCTGCAGTAGGTCATCTCGCTCCATTCATGGTTAACTTCATTGAAACCAATAGACATGCAAAGATGCCATTGGATTGGGCTACCACACTTAGTGAGAACTTATGTGATCAGGTGCGGACAGTAAAGGACAAGAAGAAGTTCTATATGACTTCTTATGTGATATATCTACTTGCAGCAAGAGCCACCGACTATCTCAGGTTGTACAAAAGGGCAGTATTAGGATCCTAACGCATGGCCATATATAGTTTATCCTCAACTAGTTAAGAAAAATCTCTCACCAAAAAGCAAAGAGTACAGAATTGTGAATGATGCCTTTATCTTTGCCATCATTCGATTCATCGAAGGTGACTATGGAAAGAGATTGTCTGATGAGGCCAAGGCATAGATCACAGCTCTCAGTGCATATTTTATCCAGTTCTGAACATTCACATACATTTGGGTTGGTGGTGCATCTATCCATCCAAAGAAGCTCCCAAGGTACCCAAGTGACAAGTTGGTTCTAATGGAAATTTCTTGATAGATTAAGTCAGCCTATGAGAGGATCAAGAAATAACAAAGGCCTTGTTGGGATTGGCCTTTTGTAATAGGGGCATACCAAGTAAAGAGAAAGCAAGATATCTTGAATTTAGAGTGGGAATGGGAGAACTATCCTCTTGAGGAATATAACTCTCCCTGACCATTCTTTGACAGTGTTGGTAAAGTGGAAAATTTGGTAGGAAAAGAGTTCTACCATGAGGATGCCATTGAAGATCATTGGATGAATGCCACAAATGACTATGATGTCTGTATCAAGGACTATTGTAGAATGACTTTGTATTTAGTAGAGAAGGCTCTCCATTTGACCATCCCAAATGAGATAAGGCTACAAGATTCGCAGGAGCTACTAGATCCCTTATTCAATATAGATAAAGTTGGCAAGAGGCCCATTCTGCATGCAGAAATTGATAGAGAGGAAGGAGATGATATTAATCATTGAGAAAGACATGTCATTAGAATGATAAAGAGTTGGATCAAGAAACCCTTTCCACTTGATCCAATTCCAGATACAATGATATTCCATATACATGCTCACCCAGAAAAGGTAAAGGGGAGGAAAGTCACAGTTCTTATCTTTGCACTCTAGTCTCCTATCAGGACAGAAACGGTCCACCAACTTGATCGTCCAGTGGGATATTACCATCCACCAGAGAAGAAGAAAGAAAAGAGGAAGAGAGCCTCTCCTCAGAGGATCTAGACAGAGCATGTTGAAGAACAGGCCCCTTTGTAGCAACATGAATCTACTCCCAAGGACCCCCACAACTCTGGGATTTCTCATATCTAGGTTGATTTTCCATTACCTCCTATTTTGTTAAGCCAACAAGAGGAGGGAGAGATTCTAGAGACATCCATTCCTCTGATGCATCAAGAGCTTGCTTCTCCTATGGTTCCACAGAAGCAAAGGAGGGTCAAGGTTAGAATGAACAAGAGGCAAAGAGTTCATAAAATATTAGTGCCTAATCCATTTGTTCCTAAAACCATTCCTGAGGAAGAATTAGATGAGGATGAAATAGAGTTAGATGGGGAGGAAGAGCAAGTGCCTCTACAAGGAAGAACCTAACTTTCCAAAGCTACAGAATTGGAAAGAAAGAAGAATGCCACAAATACCCTACCACCCACCCAAGCTGAAATAGTAGAGCTCTCTTCATTAGAAGACGAAGTACAATGATGGGTGAATGAGCAAAGAGAGCTAGGTGATGATATTCTCTCCATTCTAGATTTTGATTTCATGACAGTAGGTATAGAATTGGTTGGAGATAAGATTAGATATACTCCTACTAGTGAATTTCAACAGCAAGATTGGACGCAGATGCCACCTGAGATACAAGGTCCTCATCCAACGCCCCCATCTTCACCTTAGTCTATGATGGTAGATAAGGTCTCAGTGACACTTCCAGCTTCGAGTTCAAAGGAACATGTTCAGAAAAAATAATCATTACAAGGAGAACCAGAACCAAGGACTAATGAGCCACCAAAAGAGGCACACGTAATGGAATGTATACAACAACCTTCCTAGGAAGTTGAGGATCAAACTACGTGATCTACAGAAATTGAGACTATAGAAGAAGAACCCTCATGACAGGAAACTCCAAGCAAAAATGACAAAGGGAAGGGGGTAGCTAAACACATCCCTTCATCATCTAGAGCTAAGTTTGAAGAAAGACATATCTCGAGATGGTTCCAAAAGGAAATAATGAGAAGTGCTAAGCATCAGTTCCTTGCTTCAGAGGATGATATCTATGACATTGCAGAGATTTTGAGCAAGCCTGACTCTCCATTACAGGATGCAACACCATTTTCATTCATTACTACTACTCGAAATTAGGACCTATTTGCACAAGTGGCTCATCCCCCGAAAGGTATAGATGAAGAAGTTGTTAGCCTTCAGGACTATGAAGTAAAGGATATCACGTTAGGGAAACCTACATGGGATACTTCTCGAAAAATGATGACTATGGGAGTCAAAGAGGTTCTTAACCACATGGAGCATGATGAGATTGAAATCAAAGCACTTTGAAGGAAAGTTGAGATCTTGAAAGGATATCTAGCTGAAGTTATTGGTCCTCTTGATTTTGAACGCCCCGAGGAGACTTTGACTACCATTCTTAAAGAAGGGGAAGGTGTATAGCTCAATCCATTTTTGAGAGCTTGTTAGGATTGGCGAGACAACCTTGAGGATAGGGGTATCACAATAATTACAAGAAGTCTAAAATTATTGCATGCTACACAAGATGATGTTGATAAGATCATGGCAATTTTGAGGTAGGACTTTAGCATTATGGATGAGGTATAGGTTTGGAGCAAGGATTTGCAAATTCTACAGGCCATAAAAGGAAAAAGGTACCGCATTTTGATTGATGTATATACTAGAAAAGAGCTAGACATGATAGATGATTGGATAGAAAATATTGCAGAAGGAAATAAAGTGATGGAAACATTGCATGATGAGATACATAGGCTCAAGGACCAAGCTCGAGAGCAAATTTTGGAAGTAGAAAAGTTATATAGTGTCATACTTGGATATTTTTGAAGGTGAAGAATGAGAGAAGCTTTTATTAGTTGAGGTAGTTGTAGAAAACTTTAGAAATACATTAGGGGAAGCATCCAGTGATGAAGACATCAGACAAGCCTTCAAGATAGAAGAAGCATTGTTAGAGTTGGATACCAAACTTGGGGATTTTGCAGAAACTCGAATTGAGGTGGACAACTATAGACAGAAGGTTAAAGATAAGTATGAGGCTTTGGATCTTCCAAATGCTGCTAAGATTACTGAGATTATAGAGAAATTCAAGGGCAAATATCCAAACATATCTTTAGGATGAAGATGAACAAAACCCAGATGCCAGAATTTCAATTTTGACACTTAGAAAATTTTTGAGGTTTTTGACTCAGTCGAGGTCCGCAGCTCCACATTTTCATGAAGCTTCACAATTTAGAAGTGTGTCAATAGTTGACTACCACTTTCAAAAATAGCACTTTCCATGCATTGGAAATGCATTTTGATGGCAAGTTAACCCTGACACACATCTAGTGAAGGGCCAACTTCTATTTTGGGTGTCTCCATGCACTTCTACTTTGACTGATGGCTTCCTCCTACTTTCTCTCTCATGATTTCATTATTTTTGACATGTAAAGGGCTCATACATCCAATTAATGAATAAAATATGGATGGAGTCCCTCTAAGCACCAGTTAGATTACCAGTTTGTATATATTTAGTTTGTTTTAATGTTTTAAAAAGCATTTTATTGCATTTAGATATCTCTTACTCTCAACACAAATTGAGGAGACGATTTCTTATAAATACCCCATTGTAAAATGTAAAAAGGGCTGCTATTATAATGCAATAAAATTATGCTTTTGGTGCTAGCATTCGGAGTGTAGTTATTCTTGCCTGAATGTGTCATTGTTTTGTGGATTTTATTCATGAGATTTTGATTGAGCCAAATGTTTATTGCATTGTTTTTGGTTGTGCGATCTTTTAGTTTTGGTGATTGCTACAGATATATGAATTTCATTGAAGTAATGAGCTTGTGAAGAGATCACCTGATTGTGTCTACATAGCTTTTTGTCTCGCATGAGCGCACTTTCTGTGGCCTTGCGATTTGATGAAGAGTGAAACATCATTCGATTTGTTACAGATTCTCACCGACGATTGCATCAGTGGATTCTAGGAAGCGTTGCTCCTATTTTCATTGGTTTCCTACCAATTTCTTCAAAGGTTTAACTCACAACGTGTTGTGTTCTATAGCTTATGTCCGTTTAGGAATTTTAATTTCAAGTTATTTGATTTCATGTTATTTGCTTTCAGTTTCATTATTTGCTTTGCTAACCCCCCTATTAGAACAAGACCTTATAGTAACTGCATTGTTAGAGTTACATTCATTAAAAAATAGAAAATACAAAAAAATATTGTTCTTTTGGTGTGATATTTTGAGACAGCGAATAGATTTTACTTGATTCCAAGGTAAAAGAGTTTTTTGGAACTAGCAAAGGCCTCCTTGTGAACATTCACATTTATCTTCTACTGAGCAGATTTTGGTATGTCGCAAGACAAACACTGAACCTTGGAGTGAGTCCTTAAAAAGATTTTCTTTTCAAGAGAGGATTTACACTATGGATTCCTGCCGTTGACCTCGTGCAAAATGAACGCCCAACAGGAACTTTAGAAGTCCAAACTACTATTATTTGATGGTTAGGGGATAGGACTCAAGGCTGAGACCTAGTTACTAGACTAGGGGCATTGCTTCTCCTTACTACCTTGTGGAAGCAATGTGAATGCCCAATGCACCATCACATAGTTGAGTGAATGTAGTTCCATCTGGTGGGATATGGAGTGCAAGAAGCTTCATATTGATGTGGGAGATCTCACTTGGGACATCTTTGAGGAGAGATTTAGGGAGAAATTTCTTTTTCCTTAGTACCAAGAGGCTCATACTAATGAGTTTCATGAACTCAAGTAGGGGAACATGATAGTAGATCAATATGAGAAGAAGTTCCTTGGTTTGAGGAACTTCTCACTTAGTATTTTGTTAGGCACCTTTTGGACTCTATCATTGGAGATGTTCGACTTCAGCAGCTAAGGACACTTGCACTTTCCATAGAGAAGGCAAGAATTCTAGAGAATAATGTGATCAAAGGGGTTCAAAATTAAATTAGGTCCTCATAACCAAAGTGCATGGAACTCACTACATGATGCACAGTTTACTCAATCCTTAGGGAAGGACTAGGCCTAGTCAACACCCTCTTAGGGTGGTTATCACCACAAGAATATGAAGATTTTTTGGATCAAGGGTGGCCAGTCTTCAATTTCCTTATGCAAAAAGGGAGATGACTAGAGCCATAGTTAGAAATCTTAGCAAGATCACCCTCCTCAAAGTGGTCTACAAAAGTCTAGCATGGGTAGTGCACCTTATCCTAGTGCTACTTAGGGTGATCGTGGAACATGTTCTAGCTTTAGGGTAAACTATTTTTTATGTGGTTAGCCTGGCCATAAATATTTTGGGTGTCCTATTAAACCACCTTCTTTAGGACCTAGTAAGAGTGTAGTTAGATTCGAGGCTATAGTGAAAGATGCTGGAAGGAATCATTGAGTCTTTATGGTGGTTGATAACTGTCAAGTTGAGCATCAAAGTATAGTAGTTGACGCTATAGGTACATTGCATGGTATTTCATCCTTAGTTTTGTTTGACTTTGGTACTTTAGATTCTTGCATTTCACCATCTTTTATTCAGTGGTGTGGGCTAGTGGAAGTACATCAGGTCAATAGGTGGTAGGTTGAGTTTATTAGAAATAATAGTCTACTAAGATAATTGAGATGGTGGGGGGGGGTGAATTAGTTATCCAAAAATTAAAATATTTATCTTCTTTAAAAAAAATTAACCATTCAACCAAATAAAAAAACCATAAAATGCACATAGATAATTACACCAGATATGTTGATTAGGGAAACCCTTATTCAAAGGGAAAACCCCGGTAGGAATGATGCCCACAAGATGATATAATAATATAAATATTCCTTGTTAGAGGATGGACCTTGTTAGGAGTATATTACAACATTTAGTACAATTTGTCCTTGTTAGGAGACTTTGAATCCATATTAGGAGATTCCAACCCTATTAGGAGTTGTGCCAACCTTGTTAGGAGTTGTAGTACAAAGTGTGCAAGATGAGCCCACTGCCCAAACATGCAATTTCAACTACAAGAAGAGCTCATTGCTTAAACCAGTAATTTACCATTATTTTCCTCTTTTCTCTATCCTCCCAACCATAACAATCATTGTTAGACCTTGTAGACTAGGTCACGACCTCAGATCCAAATATCAAACCTCAGATCACTCAATAAAACCTTGACAATGAAGTTTGCTTCACTTCTTCATTGCTCTGCTCAACTTTGCATTCCATACTCTCTTCTACTTATATCCAGTCATCAAAACATTCCATTACATCCCATGATAAAGGAAAGTATCCTTCCTTTATATCAAGTCCTCAAAAAAATTCCTTGAGTCAGCTGTTAGACCTTCTCAATTAATTATTATAGGACCACATTAAGAACACATTACACTAAATGATAACATTAATCTTCCACCTTGCAATTTGAATAAATTTTTATACATGCAATATTATGATGAACGAGCTTAGCCACATCATCATCAAAATGTCTTCTTCAATCTCAATTCTCAGAATAACAACTTTTGTAAGAGATATAACAAGTTTACCAAAACATGCCTTTGTAAACTCTACCTTAGAACATGCATCACGAAAACTTACAGAACTTCTTTTAGACTTATCCTTTCTTATTTCAATGTTAACTACATATACTAGATACTTAGAAGTATCCCTCATATCCTCAAGTGGTTATAATACTCAACTAGTTGTCCATACCAACAAGATCTTTTTGTTGTTCTTCTATTAGATACCACAAAAAATTGCTATGTTGACATCAATGAAAAACTCGGTCATGAATGTAACATATCATCATAGTAATATATCTACAATACTCCCCCATAGGAATATCATCAACATTCATGCTTCCAACCAATATTCTAACAATCTCCCACTTTAGCATTGATGGCAACATAGATGAAAAACATCTAGTTCCAAGATAACAACAAAAGATTATTAATCTTATTTTTCAAATCTTCTTCATCAATCATTCTCCCCCATTGCTATACCTCAATGTGATTTCTGCAAAACTATCATTCCATGCTATGGTTTTGCTGAACATCTTCCTTAGCATAATGTTTTTCATGAAATACTCTCCCCCATTGGCATCACTGTCAAAGGTTTCATCAATGAACATCTTTTCATCAAACTCTACAACAACTAATAGTTACTTTGCTTTAGTTTCAAAAGACACTATTTGAAACAATATCAACAAGAGTCCTAGATGACTTTATCCATCACAAATACTCCCCCATACAAGAAGCATCAATATTTAGTCTAGACAAAAATGGTAATCTATTATATTAGACTGTTGCACTCTTGCATCTTCTACTTTGATGGAGGAATGGGTATAACTCCAAGCATACATCACAAATACTCAAAAGTCTCTTTGGGAAGAGGCTTAGTTAAAATATCTACAATCTTCTCTTTAGTGATCACATACTCCAATTTGATTTCATTTTTTACAACTTTCTCTCTCAACATATGATAGTTAATATAAATGTGCTTAGTCTTTGACAATGTATGACAAAAGGTTCACTGATTTCTATCCTTATATCCTTTAGCATCTACTTCATCCAAATGACTTGATTGCAATTATTTTCTACAAAAACATACACTACTTCTTCTATACTTTATGATGTATAATCTCACTTCTTGCTTAACCAAGAAACCAATCTTCCCCCAAGAAAGAAGGCTCCTCCACTAGTTCTTCCTTTGTCATCCATACTACCTGCCTAATTTACATTAGTATAAGCACTTAGGGTAAAATCATTTGATCTGTCATAAAATAATCCAAACTCAAATGTTTCTTTCAAATATCTAAATATCCTTTTGACTACTACATAATGTGCTTCTCTAGGATCAACTTAGAAGCTTAGAACAATTCCAATTGCATTTGCTATATCCAGTCTTGTGTGAGTCAGATATTGCAATCCTCCAATCAAAGATCTGTACCTTTTTTGCTCAACAATAGGTTTCTCATCCTTTGTAGATAACTCATGTCTAGTTACCATAGGTGTTCCAATGGGTTTACATGCTTCCAAGCCAAACCTTTTTAGTAAATCTTTCAAGTACTTGGTCTAAGAAATAAATATTCCTTCTTTATTCTATACAATGTGCAGTCTTAGGAAATATTTAATCTCTCCTATCATACTCATTTCAAATTCTTTCTTCATCTCCTTTGAAAACTTCTCACTTTCTTTATCATTTCCTCCAGATATGATATCATCAAAAAATGTTACCAAAATCATCAAACCATCATCAATTTCTTTCTAATATAGATTAATATCTACCATACCTTTAATATATCCAAGTTTTCTCAAATTTTTCTCCAACATTGCATACCAAATTATGGGTGCTTACTTCAATCAATAGAATGCTTTCCTCAGTCTACATACTATGTCCTTTTCATTTGTTGAAGGACATCCTTTAGATTGCTCAATGCATACCTCTTCTTCAAGTTATCCATTTAGAAATGTTGACTTGACATCCATCTGATATAATTTGAATTTCTTCTATGCTATATAGGCTAAGAATAATCTTATTGCTTCTATTCTAGCCACTAGAGCATAAGTTTCCTCATAATCTATCCTTTCTTGCTGTGAGTAACCTTTACATACCAATTTTTCTTTGTTTCTTACTTCTCCTTGCTCATTCATCTTGTTCCTAAATACCCATTTAGTTCCTATCACATTTTTGTCTACTAGTTTGGGGACCAATTCCCATGTCTCATTTTTACTATTTGATCCAATTCCTCTTTCATGACTTGTTTCCAATAATCATCTTTACATGCTTCATTTGCATTCTTAGGCTCAACTTGAGATATCAAGCATAGTTCTTCATTTATTCAACTTCTTTCCATTACACCTTTGTCTTTGCTTTTGATGATCTATTTGGATGGGTGATTCTTTATCATATTTTTTCTTGAAGTAGGAGTTTCTATCTCAACTCTTAGCTCTATTAGGTTCAGAGCTTTGTTTCTTCCTTAGCTCTCTTTCATTCTACAAATCATTTTTAGTCTCATGAAATGCTTCATCATTCCTTGGCTTAGTAACAACATCATCATCTAAATTATAATCAACTGTTCTCTCTTGTATCTTAAATTTCTCATCAATTCTCACATTTTCACTTTCCATAATAGTCACTAAAGTTGTTTCTTCTAATACATGATTTTCATTAACCAATCTAGACCGATTAACATAGTTTTTCAAGGATCTTTCCATACTTTCTCTAAATTCCTCAACTTTATTAGAAAGTATACTCTTTCTAGCTTTCCTCAATCTCTTAGGACATTTACTTGAAAAATGATCAAACTCTTTACATTTCCAACAAACAAAAATTTTCATACCTTCTAGTTCTCTCTTCTGTCTTTGTATGTAGATCAATACCTTCCTTTATCTTTATGTCCTCTTCTATTCTGGATCTATCTTTGCTTGTGCTACTATTCCCTTGTATACAATAGAAGGATTCTGGATTTGTAAACTCAATACTTTTCTTTTTACACAAATTTGATAACTCACCAAGAATTTCCATCACTCTGGTACCAAAATTTTCTCTATCAGATGTAGGACTATCTTTCCTAAACATGTTCACTATGGATCTCCCAAAGTTGAAAAACATTTCCTTCAAAGACCCAATGCTCTGATACCAATTGTTAGAAACAATAGTCTACCAAGATAACTAAAGGCGGGGGGGGGGGGGGGGGGGGGGGGGGGGTTGAATCATTTATCCAACAATTAAAACATTTATCTTCTTTAAAAAAACTTAACCATTTAACCAAAGTAAATAAAAACCATAAAATGCACATAGACAATTACAATAGATATGTTGACTAGGGAAACCTTTGATTATAGGGAAAACCCCGGTGGGAATGATGCCTACAAGATGATGTACTAATATAAATATTCCTTGTTAGAGGATGGAACCTATTAGGATTCTATTAAAAATTTTAGTAAAATGAGTCTTTGTTAGGAGACTTTGAATCCCTACTAGGAGATTCCAACCTTATTAGGAGTTGTGCCAACCCTGTTAGGAGTTGTAGTACAAAGTATGCAAGATGAGCCCACTGCCCAAACATTGAATTTCAACTACAAGAAGAGTTCACTACTCAAACATGTAATTTAGTGTTATTTTCCTCTTTCCTCTATCTTGTCAACTAGACCAAATACCTTGTAGACTAGGTCATAGACCTCAAATTCAAATATCAAACCTTGGATCACTCAATAAAACCTTGGCAATGAAGTTTCCTTTACTTTTGTACTACTCTGCTCAACTTCACATTTTGCACTCTTTATTTATTATAGTCAATCATCAAAATATTCTATTACATCCCATGATAAAGGAAAATAACTCTCCTTTATACCAAGTCCTCAAAAATATTCTTTGAGTTGGTTGTTAGACCTTGTCAATTAATTATTATAGGACCACATTAAGAACATGTTACACTTAGCAATAACATTAATCTTTTGCCTTACAACTTGAATAAATTTCTATAAACACAAAATTATGGAAAGAGATCTGAGCCATGCCATCATCAACATGTCTTCTTCATGTCATAAACCTCAATTCTTAGAATTACAAATCTTCTAAGAGATATAACAAATTTACTAGAACATGCATTTGTAAACTTTATCTTAGAACAAACATCACCAAAACTTACATAACTTCTTCTAGACTTATCCTTTCATCTTTTGGAATTAACTTCATATAATAGATACTTAGAATTATCTCTCATATCCTTGGGTGGTTATAATACTCAAGTATTCATTTGTATCAATAAGATCTTTTCACTATTCTTCTGTCAGATACCATAGGAAAATACTACGTTGACATCAATGAAAAAATTAGTCATGAATGTAACATATCATTATAGTAACATATATACAATACTCCCCCCATAGGAATATCATCAGAATTCATGCTTCTAACCAATCTTCTAATAGAGCTAGCCATTAGGTCTAGGGTGACTGTAGATTCCTTTGTTAGAGGTTGTGGTTTGAATTTGGGAACCTTCACTGCCACAGTGAATCTTCGTATCCTACCTCTTAGATCATATGATATTGTGTTGGTCATGGATTGGTTAGTTTCTCATTAGGGAAATATAGATTTATGCCATAAGTTAGTATAGTGTGTTGATGACATGGGTGGGTAGGTGGAACTTTTGAGAGTTTAGAGACTACTCTCACTTTGGATGATCTCAGCTAATTAGCTAAAGTAGAGTATGCAAATGGGTTGAATATTGTTTCTTATTTTTGTTAGTAATCTTGAAGAAGTCAAGAGTCATACAGTGACACTTTTTGATCACCCACTCCTTCATGAGTATGTAGATGTGTTTCCTGATTAGATACCCATTATACCACCATAGTGTGGCACTAATTTTTGGATTGATCTTGCACGAAGAGTGGAGCTGATATCAAAAGCTCCTTAATACATGACTATTTAGGAATTGAGTGAGCTCAAATTATAGTTGGAGGAATTTTTGGCCAAGGGCCACATTCATCCTACTATATCCTCATGGGGTGCACCAGTAATCTCCATGAATAAGAAGGATGGATCATTGCATTTGTGCATTGACTACTGATAGTTGAATAAGGTGATGGTAAAGAATGGATATCCTTTACCAAGGATTGATGACTTGTTCAATTAGATGAAGGGACCACAAGTGTTCTCAAAGATTGATCTTAAGTCAAGATACCATCAATTTTGTATTCAGGAGACTAACATTCATTGAACAACTTTCCATACATGATATGGGAATTATGTATTCATGGTTGTAAACATTGGGTTAACCAATGCACCATTAGTGTTCATGAGTTTGATGAAAGTAGTATTTTTCACATACCTTGATCAATTTTATATTATGTTCTTGGATGAAATATTGATCTATTCAAAGACTATTGTGGAACATGAGGTCTATTTATGTCAGGTGTTGTAGTTCTTGAGAGACCATTAATTATACAACAAATTGAGTAAATGTGGATTCTTCCAGTCGGAGATGAAGTATTTGGGGCATATCATCACTGGTGATGGAATCATAGTGGATCCAAAGAAGATTCAAGATATCATGGATTGGCTAATACCCACTACTATTTCAAATGTTTATAGTTTGATGGGATTAGTAGGTTACTATCATCACTTCATGAAGGATTTCTCATGAGTAGCTCATACCATCACTTCTCTTCAATAGAAAGTGAAGAAGTATGTTTGGTCAGACTAGTGTGAGGCAACATTTAGTGTTCTTAAGGAGTGTTTGACAAGTGCACTAGTCCTTGCAGTGCCTAATCCTATAGGTGATTCCATGGTTTGTATAGATGTTTTATTGGAAGGTGTAGGTGCAACATTGATGTAGGGTGGTTGTGTGATTGCATATGAGTCTAGAAACCTCAAGGACCATGAGCTTAACTACCACACTCATGAATTGGAACTTGAAACCATAGTGTATACTCTTGTTCATTGAAGATATTTCCTTTTGGGACATAGGTTTGAGTTGCATAGTGACCATAGGAGCTTGTAGTATATATTTACTCAACCAAACCTGAATACATAACGTCTCTAGATGGAGTTCCTATGTGAATATGATTTTGATATTTACTAAATTAAAGGGAAGGAGAATGTTGACATAGATGCCTTGAGTAAGAGGTGACATGAGATATTAGTGCTGTTAGTGGGAGTGGATTTGTGAGGTGATATCTTGGAGGCTTTGCCTAGTGACACTTGGTATCAGGAGGTTAGGGTGGAGATTGAGTCTAGACGTACCCTTGAGGTGATATTTTTAGGGTATTTTCTTGAGTCTGATGGTCTATTGTGACACTTAGGGCATATCTATGCACCTATTTATGGGGATCTTTGTACCTTGGTTTTCTTAGAAGCAGATCATGCACCAAATTCGACATATTTTGGTGTCAAGAAGATGCATGTTGATCTTAAGTAACTATACTTTTGGGCAGGGATGAAATGAGATGTTGTTGATTTTGTTGCTCAATGTCTTTAGTGCTAGAGAGTGAAGGTAGAGCATCAACATGTAGTAGGTTTTCTATAGCTACACACCATTCTAGAGTGGAAATGGGTATGATATCCATTAATTTTATCACAGGGTTACCTATGTCATCATAGTGACATGATTGTATTATGGTGACAATGGAAAAGTTTTCCAAGGTAACACATTTTTCATCCATGAGAGCATCTTAAACAACTCTTTCTATAACACATGTTTCTTGGAGGATATTATTTTTTTGTATGGGATCCCTCATTGGATTATTTTGGATAGAGATCTAGTGTTTACTTTTGCACTGTGGACGTCTCTCTAGCATGCTTTGGGTGCACAACTCAATTTTAGTTAGGCTTATCACCCAGAGACTGATGGTTAGATTGAGAAAGTGAATCAAGTTTCGGAAGATATGATTCACATATATGTGATGGATAGGTAGGTTAAGTGGGAGGATTTATACCTTGTTGAGTTTGCATATAACAATGAGTATCACATTTCTCTTGGCATGTCACCTTTTCAGGCCTTATACAATAGACTATGTCATACCCCTTTGAGTTGGGATCATTTAGAGGACCACATTCTTTTGGATCTAGAGATGCTTCAAGATATTGAGTAGTAGGTTTTTTATATTAGGGAGAATTTGGTTATTGCTTAAGATAGATAGAAGAGGTATGTAGATGCCCATAGGTTGGATCATCACTTCTTTGTTGGTGACAGGATGTTTTTGAGAGTGTGTTCAAGGAAGAGCACCTTCTATTATGAGAAATGCTCTAAGTTGGTGTCACATTTTTTTTGACCATTTGAGATCCTCGAGAGGATTGGTTGTGGTTCTTATCGACTAGCATTGCCACCTAGCCTATTGTATATCAATGATGTCTTTCATGTTTATGTTTTGAGACAGTATATTCCTGATGTGACCCATGTTCTTAATTGGGATGCTTTTCAAGTGGAGGATAGGCAACTTACTTTGTAGTCCATATGTATCCTTCAACATCAAAGGTTGATTTTGAGAGGTCAAGACATTGAGTAGGTAGTAGTCCAGTGGGACCCGAGTGATGAGACCTCTACAACTTGGGAAGATGCTACACATTAAAGGAGATTGTGCCCCTATCCTTTTTCCAGCTTCTAGAAGTAAACCTATGCTAGTGGGGGAGGATGTAGTGCCTCTCATGTTTTTATTCTAAACATTGTTATATTTTGATTTGAGAGATACTTGTACTCTTGTTATTTTCATCTAAGATGACTCCAGGTTCAGATGTTATACTTTGATTTCAATATCATAGATGCTTTACTGCTATGTTGTTTAGTTTATCATATTTGCATGTTGATGCCATTTTGAGATGATAGTAGGTTTATGATGATATTTGGTTATCTAATAATTGGAAATATCTTTGATTTTGATATGTGATGGATTTTATGCTATGGTTATTTACATCATTCTTGCTTCATTATGTTTTATGTGAACATGAGTGATGTAAATGGATTATTTAAATATAATCAAGTAAATGATTAAATTAGTTATTTAATACATTTATTTCTTTAGCTATATGATTATATGCAATTGCACTTGATTGTGTGTTTTAGTGTGCATGATTTATATCACTGGCAATGGCACATGGAGTTAGTGATTCAACTATTCATATTTTACCAATGTCGTCCCTATATGGTTGACTCATCCTTATTTTAATTATTTAATTGAACCTTTTGGTGATTGTTAAATCCAAACTCATTTGCATTATGTGACTAGACCAGTGAGCATGTCTATGCATTTAGAGGTTTGCATTGTCGCGAAAATTGTTAAAATTTTTTTTGTGATTTTGGGTTTTTAGGCTTTAAATTTTATTGAATTTTATTTATGGTAGATTTTTCATAGATGAATTCCTATTACTAGGAATAATTTATTTTCATTTGGGTTAATTTAGACTCTAGCTAATCTAACTGGCTATATGCCCTAATCGATTATTCACTTGAAAAGTGAATAAGTATTGAAAGAGGAATTGAATTCCATCTCACTTTTGCATGTTAGAAAATTGAGAGATTTTTCTAAAATCTTTTTTTGAAGGATTGATTTTATGTTCGTTGTGAGAGCTATGGGAGCGGGATCTTCACAAGGATGAACTCACTGGATCTAGCTCGGGGAGACCTAGCTTTACTATCATTCTTGGCTATATCTATAGATTATTTATTTTACCTAATTGTTTTTTGTTTTATCCCTTTTGGCTATTGGGTAGGGCTCTCCTATTTTCTTGTTTCATATTAGTTTATTTGTTTCTAGTAGTTGTTTGTTTGGAGGCTAAGAACTAGTGTTCCCCTCCATTTCTATTTGTCAATTCTATCAAGTTGGTTGAGTATGAACATTTTCCCAATTTTTGGGATGAGGGTTTGAGGTGTCACACCATTATACTAGTCATTTTTGCATACAATGTCCAAGCCCAAATTTTATTAGATTTTTGACACTTTTGTGCCCAAAGACCAAATGGGTTCTAATTTCAAAGCTTTCCATTTTTTGGGGTTTTACCTCATTTTGCATGTCACCTTATTTTCTCAAGTTTTCTTGGCATGATGTTGGTTGTTGACCTAGATCATTCATTTGGTTGTTAGTCGGACCATGTTGCACTTTTATGTTACATTGGGATGCATATCACATTTGTTCTCCTAAGATATTTTGGTTGAGTGATATTTTGCTTGTGTTATCTTCTAGTCTTTGTGTTATGGTCTTCATGATGGTGGTGCACCACACATGATTACATGCATGTATATTTGTTAGGTGACTTAAGAGACCCAATATTTCATGGCCTTGCCGAAAGTTATGATCATTTGGAGTTGGGTTTGAAATGTGCATGCCTATGGGCACTCATCATTGGATAAGCATGGGTAGGGTAGGGTAACATATGAAGAGGGTTTCTATCTTTGTAGCCTAGTGTCCATGCCTAGAGAATTGAATGCAAAAATTATAATTAACTGATAACTAAATAAAATACTGAGTGGTAATAAAACTTAAGATAATAAAATGTGTGAGCACCCGATTAAGCTTGAGGACATAGTGCTAGAGCCATTCATTGAGAAGTTGAATCTACATGATCCAAGCTTGGGCTTTTGATGTCAAGCAACTCTCCATGATGTTAGCCCCTACATAGTAGTCTAGTGAGTGTTTGATTAGGACCTATAGTTTATGCATTATCTATGATCTTGGTTTTAGTCATCATATTGTCTAGCATGAGTGTTAGCCATGGACATTTTCTTTTTGTGTGTTTGGGGTTGGATCATTATCTCCATTAGCTTGGTGGGAGTGGACCTAAGTATTTCACATGGTTGGGAGGCATAGCTACCTTCACCACTACTAGGGACTGGTGTGCAAAGATGGTCTACTATCCTTGTTTGACCATTCCTGAATGTTTTCACTTGGTACTTTGGGTTTTAGAGTATGCTTTCTTGTGATTTATGATTTCATTTGAATGCTTGTATATAATATTTAGATGATGCTAGTATTGATACATTTCCTTATTATGATTTTTATCATATGATGTTATCTACTTAGTTGGAATATCTATTGCTTTGGTTTAGCATGTTAGATTTCATGTTCTTATGATGCTATTATGCTTTAGTAGTGATGTCCCTATAAGATAGCTCTGACTATCTAGTTGGTATTTTGGGATTTTATGCCAAAGGGATGGCTAGAACCTTTAAGGTTTCATGATGCTACTATGGATGGGAGAAACTGCCCATTTAATTTGTTGTTTTAGTTCATTACAAATTGGCTTTTGAACACTGTAATGTTGCTTTAAGTTATTTCTTTTCACTACTATGTTTAAATTTTTAGATTCAAAATTTGACTTTCTATCTTCTAGTTATTTGATTGAGTGTCCTTGCCTTGATATGTAGATCCAATACTCCCTGGTGTGGATAAAATTTCTTTCTTATGCTTTTATCTTTTTGAGTTTCTAGTGGATATTTTGAATTTTTGCATAAAATTGTACATTCTCCAATTAGAATGCAAAAGCTCGCATGGTGTGTTGGGTTTTCTCATGTGGCTTCTAATAATTTTTTGTGTGAAACCCCATAAAAATATTGGGGTACTTTGGCTATTGGGCCAAGTACTTCCTTGCATCCTTCAATGCATTTCCTTACACAAAATGTAGATCCTTATGTGTAGTGTTGTGCTTTTTCGTGCAAAATTCTATTAGTCTATTGTTCTCATAGGAAAAATAGAGGGTGTCTCCACTAGTTTTTGGGAAACACTCTTTGTTGTTTTAAGTACCCTTTGGGATTGCTAGTGTTTCCTTTCTTTTGTAGTTAAGAGATTTTAGGTTCTAGTGTCATAGTAATTTTTTGTCTTTTAGTTAGTTGTGTCAGTTTGGGTAGTGGTGTTTGGAGATTCGTTGGTTGCTAAGATTATGGGTAAGTCTTCCATTGTGATATTTTTGATCCTTGTATGACATTGTTGTGTGAACTCATACTTGTAAATTATTATTATTATTATTATTATCTTGGCTTGTATTGAATCCTTACTCCAAGGATCTCCAAGTGGCGTATTACATCTGGTATCAAAGCCCATGTTACAAAATTGGGATCTCTATGTTATACTTCTACTCAATTTCTTTTTTCATTTGTGCATTGTGTCTTATGTTTGCTTATCTTGATATCTCTTTGTAGTTCATGCTTATGATTCTATGCTTGTGATGTTTGCTCTAACCCTTATCTTGTGACTCCATAGTGATGTCTCTTGCATGTAGACTTGGTGGTTGGGGTGGTAAATATTGAGCTATCATTTTTAATGATGCTTAATGGAAGGAATAATCCTCTCTTAAAAATCTAATTCAGGATCAACTCCAAGTTCTAGGTGATCTTGTGACCTACTGGAATCTGCTCACTAGAAGATAAAGGTGAGTGTTCATGAGGAGGCCTTTGTTGGTTCAATCAATTTTGGATATGATATTGAATTTTATTGCTATCTCAAAAAGTAACCACACAAAAAGAAATACATGTTTGTATTTTTTTGTTTATAATGAATGTGGTTTTAACAATGCAACTATATGAATTCCTATATTAACCAAGTGTTTGTAAAAGAAAATAATGAAGATAGGGTAACAAAAAGTAGGTAATTGATAAAAATAGGAGCAATGCTTCCTTAATTCTACTAATGCAATCATCGATGGAAATTTAGTAACCGTAAGATGTTTCACTTTTTATCGGATTGCAAGGCCATGGAAAGTATGCTCATGCAAGACAAAAAACTATGTATGAATAGTAGGTCATCTCTTCTCCAACTAATTACATCAACACAATTTGTAAACACACAACATACACTAGAATTAAAAGATCTCTCAATCAATATAATACAACAAAACCATTGGCTCAATTACACTCCATGAATATATATCCACAAAATATAACACACTCCAACAAGAATAACTACACTTAGAATGAAAGCACCAATAACATATATTATTGCATCAAAATAACTTCCTAGAATACATGTTACATTCCTGAATTTATAAGAAATCATCTCCTCAATTTGTGTTGAGAGTAAGTGATCTCTTTATAGAAACGTATGCTTCTAAACTAATAAAACAATTCTATTTATGTATAAACTAACTCTCTAAATGGTGTTAAGTAGGACTCCACCCTTGTTTATAACAATTAATGGGTGCATGAGCCTTTACATGTCTTAAAACAAAAAAAAAACATGAGAAAATAAGAAGAAGGAAGTTGTCAGATGATGTAGGAGTTTATGGAGATGCCAAAAATGGAAGCTTAACCTTCTCTAGATGTTTATAGGAGTTAAATTGTTGTCACAATGCATTTCTAGTGCATAGAAAGCTCTAAATTTGGAACATGAAGTTAACTATCAGAGCACCTCTAATTTCTTCAAAAAAATTCAGTGTACCTTTGGAGAGGTGCACCTTGTGCACCTTTGGGGAAGTGCACCTCAGTGGCAAATGAAAAAAATGCAAAATTTTCCCAAGTGTTAAAACTAAAATTCTAGCTTCTAGGTTTTCTTCCCCTTCATACCAGAGCTATGTCTAGATATTTGCTCTTGAATTTCTCTATGATTTTCATAAATTGGGTTTCATCTAACAAATCTAGAGCATCATAGTTATCTTTTACTATTTGTTGGTAGTTGCCCACTTCTATGCATGTCTCCGCAAAGTCTTTGAGATTTACATCCAATTCTAGTAATGCCTCCTCTATCTTAAATGATTGTCTAATGTCTTCATTAGTCAAAGATTCTTCAAAGGTCTATTGAAACTATTTGACAACTATTTTTGCAGATAGGAGTTTATCCATTGATTCATCTTCAAAAATGTCAAGGTAAGCATTATTGTAATACTTCTCAGCTTCCAAAATCTACTCTTGGGTTTGATACTTGAGCTTATGAATATCCACATGTAATGTCTCAATTACTTTATTATGAGTAGCAATCTTCTCAATCCAATCATTTATCTTATCAAATTCATCCCTCGTATATACATCCATGATAACTCTATCCCTTTATTGACTATAATGCTTGAAGGTCTTTACCCTAGGTATGCACCTCATCCATCAATAAAATATCCTAGTTTAGTATAGAAACCAACTTGTCTGCACTCTTCTACATATGGTGCAATAATTTAAGGTTTCCTTGTATTATATGCATGCCCTTTTCCTCAAAACTTTCCAATCCATTTCTAACTTGCTTTAAAAAATGGATCCAATTATACAACTGCATTTTCCTTCTTGTCAAGTGTCGTGCCTAGAGTTTACTAAGGATGATTAGGATCCAAATGACCAACCAATTCATGCAAATAGCCTCTTAGATTCTCATTCTATTTTTGGAGCCTCAACAATTTAGACTCATCTTTTTCCAAGTGGTTAAAAACTTCTTTAATTCCTATAGTGACCACCAATTTAGTCGTGTCCATAGTTGACTTTCCCACCAAGACCTCTTTAATCTGATACTCTATTGTGATCAAATCCTTAGCATCTACATGTAGAGGAGGGATGGAAATATGAGCAAGCGAGTCCTAATTTTGGTTCCTCATAATAAAGGCCAATGTATGTGCATCACCCTTAGGTAACTCAAGTTTCTTGAGGGCTTCAACTAATTCTTTTATTCCCTTATCTTTACTACAATAAAACTATCTTTTATGCCTAACCATCACCTCTTTATTCAATCATCTTGGAGTAGTTTCCATTGAATACTTAGATGAAGAGGGGGTTTCTTCTGCTAGACCCTTTCTCTTATCACTCCTCTCTAGATTACTTTCGTTGTGTGAGGAATCTACATCAAGCATCCCTATGTCTATTGAGTCCACTATCCTTACCTCTATATTTTGAGAAGTTTTTTGAGGTTCTTCATATATTTTCCTCTCTTCTAATACTTCATCAATGAGCCTTTTTTGTGGCTCCTCTTCTTGCATAGCTTGTACTTTCTCTTCATTAATAGGAGGGAGAGGAGTGATTGAACCTTTATCCATTAAAGATAAATTTTGACCTTGTGATGGTGGGGTACTTAGAAGTCTTTACAGAGAAGGTGGTAATTGACTCAAATCTTCTCCTAAAGGTTGATTTATAGGTGTATCCTTTATCTTGTGGCCTATGTGTTTAGTACCTATAGGCATGAAGTCAAACTTTGACATATTAAAGACATAAGCCCCTTGGTCCTCTTATTCATCAATCCACTATTGTAGTTCATCCTCTGAGGTTGTAACTTGAATAGGTTGGTTAGGAATAGATGATGACATTACAATGGAACTCCTTCTTCATTATACCTTAGTAGCCCTAGCTAGACAAGTCCTTTGACTCAAGGGAAGGTTATCCTTTTCATATTTTTCTTCCTCTTTACCTTCTTCAAGAATGGTTTCTGAGACTAAAGGAATACGAATAATCTTACTTTTCACTTTCTATCTTATAGTTCTTTTGGTTGGAGTCTTAGCCTTTTTCCTCTTAGGAGTTGATGGAGAGGCTTCTTCTTCTTGAACTTGTGGGGACACCTCATCTCTTTAGGTCCTTGTCCTTGTTTCGGTGGTGGTACTTGTGGATTATCTCAAGCATGAGTGGTTTCTTGGGATTGAGTTGCCTCCTAGGCTTGAGTCCCTTAAACTTCAAGCTCAACTCATTGTGGTGAAACTCTTTTCCTTTTATTCTTCCTTTCTATTCCTTGAAGTATCCAACTTCCATATCATGTTGATACCTTATTTTCAGCCTTATCAGAGATTGGGATGTGAATTTTGGTACTATAAATTTCACCCTTCTTCCCCTTACTAGGCAAGTTGTGGCTTGTAAGACTACTATTTCAAGAATTGGGTCCAACTTGAATGGTTTCTTAATCCATTCCTTGGTCAACTATATGATATGCCTCACCTTGTGATTGATATCCACGTTTTATTCTCTATCAATTTTTGCATTCATGATCAACCAATCATATATCTTATCTTGATAATACAAGGGATCTAAGACCTCTTTTGTGTCTTGTTGAATAACCTTCTATGGGATCTTTATTTTCAAGGCACTATTTGGCAAATAAAGAGTCATACTACAATAATCCCTTATCTAGATTTCATAGTCATCTATTACATTCATCCAATTATCCTCTATGGTATCTTCATGTTTAAACTGTTTCCCTACCAAGTATTGAACTCTACCAATATTTTCAAAACATGGATAAGCGGAGTTATAATCCTCCAAGGGATATTGATCTCATTTTGAATCAAAAGTTATGATATCCTATTTCTACTTAACTCCAAATGGACCTATAGTGATGGGTCATACCCTAATCTTCTTATGTTGTTTTCTCACTCTGTCATATGGAGATATGAGTTGTTGTGCAATCTCCAAAAAAATGAGTCTATTACATGGATACCTAGGGAGCTTCTTAGGATTTATAGTTTACCCACTACCCTTTTGTAGATGAATGTCTTGAATTAGATGTAGTAGGTGCCTATTTCTACAATCCCTACTGCTTCCTCTACTCACATCTTTTTGCATAATTGCCTTTAATGAATTGGATGATTATAAAAATGAAAGCATCATTCACCATCTAGTATTCTTTACTCTAATCTAACAATTTTTTCTTCACTAGTTGGGGGTATACTACATAAGGTCAAGCATCAACATCTTGCATGCTTCCCCTCTTAAGCAACCCTGAGTAGTTTGTAGTCCTTGCTACTAATAGTTATACCAAATATTAAGTCATATAGAATCTAGGGTCAATTTTAACTACCACCAGCTATTCATCTAGATTCTCACTAAGTATTATAGCCCAGTCAATTAGCATTTTAGCTGTTCTGATGGTCTTAAGGAAATGTACCATCCAAATTTTCAAGTGTCCTATTGTTGATATACCCATAATCTTTCTCAAAAGCACAATGGAATATTTGATATTATCCTTCATATACCCTCTAGTCATGTCAAATTTCCTAGCTTTTTGTCCCATAGGTGTCCTATTGATTAAATATGATGATTACATAATCTTTATAGCTTCTTGTTCATTATCCATGTACCACCTTTCTACTTGATGATAAGTCAATCTAATGTATTGATCTATACTTGGAAGATGGAATACTTTCTTGTTGTTCTTTGGCCTTAGATATAGGATGATCTCTCATGTTATTATTTTCACCACTCTCTCTTCTGATACATAATTTTCTACTAAGGCCATAACTAGTTTTGAAGATTGTATTGATATAGGGTGTGAAGCTATGTTTACCAATCCTAATCTAATAAGTACAAAAATTATTGGGGATATCTCACTTTTCTTGTTACAAAGTACTAAGAATGAATTCTAGTCAATATGACCTAACTCAGTTTCCTAAATCTCTGAATGCGCATCCTGGAAATGTGATTTTAGTTGGACAACTTGAAACTTAAAGAAAACTAGCTTAGGAGAAATCTTTGCTACAATTGAGGATAAGGAGGAAGCCAATTTATCTACAAAAAATAGAAATACATTAGTCTAGAAGGTGGAAAATACAAACCTAAACAAACCCTAATCACTAAAGAATTTGAGCCAAAACCCTAAAAACCCACAAAACACTTGAAAACCTCTTTTTACACTCAGGTGTGCAAGTTTTTGGCACAACTTTCACACCTTGAAGGTGCTCTAGGTGCACCTATTCCTGTATGCAATTTATTTATCATTAAGAGTGTACACATGCACACCTTGTGGGGTGCACAGGTGCACACCCTTATAAAGAAAACTTCTAAGTGTTATCATAGGGTGTGGACTTGTGCACCTTGAGGGGTGTCCCTAATGATAACTAAGTCTAGATTTTCAACATGAAATGGTGCATAAGTGTGCACCTTGGTTGCACACTTGTGCACCATTATTTTCTTAGAGTTGGTGGTTATAATGGTGCATTGTTACGTACCTTTGAAGGTGCACAATGGTGCATCATTCTATTTGTTCTTTAGAGTTTTGTTTTGTTGGTGAATAAAGGTGCACACCTTTGATAGGTGCTCACCTTTATTGTTTTTAACTTAGTGTGTGCATGTTAATATGTGTAGGACCTCAGAGATGGTGCACCCTTGAGGATGCAGAGGTGTGATCATGGATATCTAGAAGGAAAAAGTGAATGTGTAGAGGGGTGAGGTCCCACGCTTGTATAGGCTCAAGAAGGAGCGCACCTTTAGGGGTGTACATGTATGAATGTATGCACTTCCAAAGGGAAGTGCTCCCTCATTAAGTCATCTAACACACAAGAACACCTTTGAAAGGTGCATATGTGCACTAGGTGTGCTAGTGCACACCTTTTCTCTTGAAATAATTTTTACACTCAAAATCTCATGTTTCTAACAACTAGGTTTTTAAGGATGAGGGCCAAAATAGACAAAGTCATGACAAAAGATCCTAAAAATACTTAGACACTACATAAAACCCTAAAAAGGACTCAAACCTTAGAGTAGGGATTTGATAAAGCAAATAATAAATGACTAGGGGGTCCCCATTTCTAGGAGCAATGAGGCATGTGTTGTTAAACCACAACAGTAACCAAAGGAATAACCATGAAGAAGAACATGTTGTCACTTAGGTTTGCACCCTTGTCCAAAGCCTATGCATGAGGACAACCTAGTGAAACATGGAAAAAACCTCCAAGTTGTGGGACTTGAACTATGAGGTTGAGTGTCGGCTTCCTCTTACTATCAGGATCCACCTAACTACTCTTGGAGAGGAAGAGGGAGAAGGAGAGCATGAAAGCAAATCTACCTAATCTAATCTAAAGAGGTGATGCACCAAAATAGAGTGTTCGGACCAAACTCTGCCCATATATGCACTATTGAACTAGAATGAAACTAAGGATATACGCATTTAGACTTGCTTTAATCTAATAATCACATGCAGATCAGAAGACCAAGATGAATAACACAAGGAAAGAGAGATTCACTTATATTATCATTCATAGGCCAAGGAGGTACAATCATGTAGATTACAGATTTCCATAGAACACTAGTGGAGAAAAATAGTTCTTGCACTTCACACTAATGGCTAAAAGAGATAAGGCAGAAATCATGCAGTTTAGAGGCATAGGGGAATTTACACTGAGAATCTACAGAGCAGTAATAGAGAAAATAGAGAAAGATCGACCCTATAAAATTCACAAAAATTGCCTTTATAGTTCAGGCATAACTGAGATTTTTCCTCCAAAACCATCCTGCAACCACTGCCATCAAGGCCCTACCAAGAACAATCATGGGGTTCTAAGGAAATCTGATCTAAGTATAGCTTTAGGTACCATGAAATTTGACTGTTAACTAAAGCAAGACCTTGAGAAGATAGAGGCAGTGCCATTGATTTTCCTAATCACGTAGATGGATTGGATCGAAGGTGGAGTATTCTTCCTTGTCTCACATTCATTCTAGGTTGGTTGGGATTGATTACATAGATCAAATTGCATGACAAAACCTAATTTGTTATCATTCTTTGGTGCATGAATCAGTAGAGTTAGCAAATCAACCTATCTTGGCACTAGGATGAGCCACGTGGTCCAATAGTCTTTTATCTTTTTGCCACCTTGCAAAGTCTCCACAAGTTGACCATCTCTTTTCATTACTAACTGCGCCATCTTGCAACCTTGACTGCGACAGTCACCTTAACTGCCGACTGCTAATCGTTACTACCTCCAACTGGACCTATTGAAACACATGTTAGCAAGGTGCTATGTCACTATGCGTATCCTCTGAGCACCTTCCCATAGTGAGATAGTGCCCACCATAGATTTGAATTGATCTGACGATCATGAAGACTCGCCATATTACTGTGCTTGCCTCCATAAAGTTTCTGCTCCATGAATCCACTTGGCAACCACCTGGCACAACTTGGTGTCCTTGTCTTGGCGAGATCTAGTCCCACTGATCCATGTGGCACAATGGCACTATGCCACTATGCGTAACATCCTCATAGCTTTCCATAGTGAGATAGCGCCTGCTATGGATTTTCTTTAGATCTATGATCATCAACAAATTCGTACAACTACACACTGAGTTGGCTGAATGGACCAATGAAATATCACCACCATACTATGACCCACCTGACAACTGCCACTAAGGATGAGCCATAATATCACTTTGGAGAAAGGCAGGACCATGATGTGATCTATGAAACGCATCACCAAGGCACTATGTCAGTGTGGATAATTTCCTTGCAGCTTCTCATAGCGAGATAGCACCCACCCTTGATTTCTTTAGATCTGACGGTGAGCAAGATGGATCCGATCTATCAGTGTACCAAACAATGAGAATTGGCCACGTGCCAACCTATCTGAAAAGTCCTCATTGATATCTGATGGGGAATACTTGGGATCCACCTTCCTTTTGATGTTGCCACAGTATCACTTTTCGTCTGGGCACTATGTCACTAACGGTGAGAAACATAGTTTTTTGATATCACCATAGTGCCCACCATGGATGGAACAAAACTTGGCATTAGAGAAATAATAAGGAAAGGGAGGACCCACCTGACATGTGGCCAAAATGCACTATGTCGCTAATGTAAAACAACGTGCAACTTTTAATAGTGACATAGCGCCAACCGTTGATTTATCTTGATGTATCGATGGGGACTTACGAGCTCGCAGAAACACTTAAAATGTGCAGGGAAGAAATATCATAAGGTTAGCATTTAATTTTTTTGATATTCTTGGATATTAAAAATAACATTAAACTCGGAAGTGACCATTGGGCGGGCAGGTATTTAAAATTCAAATATTTGGTGGGGGGCATGATATGTAACATAACACTAGGAAGAGGAACAATGGGAAGGGGAAGGAGAATAGGGTAATAATATTTATAATGGCATTGGGGCATAAATGCCAGTGCCATAGGAGATTCTTGCTCAATTGGTTTTTTGTGTATAGGAACGCTAAAAGGATCATGATTAGGAGGAGGGATCTCATCATGGAGATTCCCAAAAATCTGAGCACAAAGAAGAGGAATGTGACCATGACCATGAGCATTCTCATACACTATCTAGTGAAAGAAGGCACCGATGGGGGGTCATGGTCAGGAGGGTGATGATTTCACTCAAGTTGAAATAATGCAAGAACTTTAGAGCTCCAAACCACCACTATTTGATGGCTAGGGGACAAGACTCAAGGCAAAGACTTAGTTACTAGACATGGGGCATTGCTCCTCCTTACTACCTCATGGGAGCAATGTGAAAGCTTGAGGCACCATCATGTAGTTGAGGGAACATGGTTCCATCTGATGGGATATGGAGTGCAAGAAGCTTTGTATTGATTTTCCAAATCTCACTTGGGAGATCTTTGAGGAGAGATTCAGGTAGAAATTAATTTCTCCTTACTAAAAAGAGGCTTGTACTAATGATTTTCATGAACTCAAGTAGGGGATCATGAAATTAGATGAGTATAAGAAGAAGCTCTTTGGTTTGAGGTAGTATTCAAGCTATCAGCATGATGAAGCATTCCTCACTCAACATTTTGTTAGGGACCTTGGAGACTCTATAATTGGGGATGTCTGTGTTCACTAGTCGAGGACACTTGTGCTTGCCATAGAGAAGGAGAGAATTCTGGAGTGTAATGTGATCAGAGGGTTTAGTAGTAAATCAAGTTCACTAAACCAAAGTGCATGGAACTCAAGGCATGATGCATAATTTACTTAGTCCTCAGGGAAGGTCCAAGCCTAGTCAATACCCTCTTAGGGTGGTTATCACCATAAGAATAGGAAGAGTTTTTGGATCAAGGGTGGCCATTCTTAAGGTGCCTTAGAAAATAAGGGAGATGACCAGAGCCATGGTCAAAAATCTCAATAGGATCACCCTCCTCAAAGTGGTCCGAAAAACTCTAGCAGGGGTAGTGCATCTTATCTAGTGCTACTTAGGGTAGTCATGGAGCAAGTTCTAACTTCAAGGGAAACTATTTTTTTTGTGGTTAGCTTGGCCATAAATCTTTTGGGTTTCATATTAAACCACCTTCTTTAGGACCTAGTAAGACTATAGCTAGATCCTATCCTATAGTGCAAGATGTTGGAAGGAATCACCGAGTCTTTGTGGTAGTTGATAACTATCAAGCTGGGCATCAAGGTATAATATTAAGGGCTATAGGTATGTTTCATGGTATTTTAGCTTCAATTTTGTCTAACTTTGGTGCTTCAAGTTCTTTTATTTCACCATCTCTTATTAAAAAATGTAGGCTAGTGGAAGTATGTCATGTCGATAGGTGGAAGGTTGAGTTAGCCTTAGGTCTAGGGTAGCTATAGATTTTTTGGTCAAAGGTTGTGGTTTGAATTTGGGAACCTTCACCATCATAGTGGATCTTCATATCCTACCTCTTGGATCGTACAACATTGTGTTGAGTGTGGATTGGTTACTAGCCGATCAGGAAAATATAGATTTCCATTGTAAGTTAGTGCACTATGTTGATGACATAGGTGGGCAAGTGGAACTTTTGGGAGTTCAAAGACCAATCTCACCTTGTATGATCTCAACTAATTATTGAAGTAGAGTGTACAGAAGGGTTATTAGTTGTTTCTTGTTTCTATCAGTGATCTCAAGGTAGTCAAGAGCCATATAGTGACATTTAATGATCACCCACTTCTTCATGAGTATGTAGATGTGTTTCTTGATGAGATACTCAGTATGCCACCATAATGTGAAATTAATTTTTAGATTGATCTTGTACTAGGAGTAGAGCCAATATAACAATCTCCTTACCACATAAATACTCAAGAGTTGAGTGACCCTTGTTTATATCAATTAATGGGTGCTTGAGCCTTTACATAACCTAAAAAATAAAAGAAGAAGAAGATAAGAAGAGAGAATCATTGAGATAATTTGGGAGTTGTGGGACTTCTAAAAATGCAAGTTTGGCCTTTTGTAAGTATCTTTGGGAATTGAACTACCATCAAAACATGTTTCCAATGTATGAAATGCTTAAAAATATTAACTAACAATTAACTATCAATACACTACTTCATCTTCAAAAATTAACAGTATACCTCTTGATCTGGCTGATGAAAAATGCACCTTTGAAAAAGTGTATCTTTGGAAAAGTGCACCTTTTGATAGGATCAAGAAAATATCAAAATTCGGTGAAGTGTCAAAACTCAATTTCCAGCATTTGAGTTTTCTTCCTTTTAGACCAAAATAATGTCTAAATGTTTATTATTGAAATTTTTAATAATTGTCATGATTTTTGTAGCTTATGGTAAATCCAAGGACTCATACTTATCACACATCACTTGATGGTAATTACTTATCACTATCCTAGTATCCACAAAACCTTCCAATTTGGAATCTAACACTAGTAATGCTTCTTCTATCTTGAAGATCTGTTTGACATCATCTTATAACAAAGTGGCCTAGAATAATGCTCTAAATTTTTGCACAAATTTTTGTACTGAAGAAAATTGATTCCTTGATTTTTCCTCAAAAATCTCTAGGCTAGTGGTATTGTAATACTTATCTACCTCCAAGAATTTACCCTAATCTTTATTCTTTATTTCTTGAATATCCTTGTATAATCCTTTTGTAACTTTATCACCTACTGACACCTTATCTATCCAATCATCTATCTTATCCAACTCTTCTGGCATATATATTTCTATCAACATGTGTACCTCTACCCTTTGATAGCTTCTAGGGCCTGCAAATCATTGGTCCAAGTACACAATTCATTCATTAGCCCAAAATATTGGCTTATTATTTTAACCAATTTGTCAGCATTATTATGAATGTTTTGTAGAAGGTTCAAATTAGATTTTATAATATGTACCCCTCTATCTTCAAAATTGTGATGCCACCTTTTGCAAGTGTCCAAAAATGAATTAGTTTCTCATGAGACTTGTCCAAATTCTTTTCTCTTTAAAGAAGCCCTGAGAGAAATCTCTGGATGATCAAGATCTATTGGGCCTATGACTTCGTTCATGTGTCCCCTCAACATCTCATTTTTCTTTCTTGAAACAAAGATTTTTGACTCACCTTTATCTAAGTGTGAGAATACTTTTTTAAGGTGTGTGGTGATTAAAACCTTAGTTGTATCCACTATTGGCTTACCCAAAACTATGTCCTTCATCTGGTATTCCTTTGGAGTTATTTATTTTGTGTTAGCATGGGGAGGTAGAATGGAAATATGTACCAAAATATCTTCATTTTAGTTCTTCATGATTAAAGTTAGTGTTTTAGCACCTTTCTTAGGTGGTTGTGGCATCTTAACTACTTTTATCAACTCCCTCATTCCCTCCTCTTCGATGAATTCCATAAGTCTCCTTTTTTGGATCAAAACCTTTGTTTCAACCATGTTCGAGTCATTCTCATAGGTAACATATACTGTGGAAAAGTTGTTGATTTTGATGTTGGTTGTTTCCCTTTATCAACTCATTCTAAAGTTTTCTCATGTTGAGGGTGGACTATGGATTGAGATTTTGTAGCTACATGAGCTAAAGCCCTAGTATCTATCTTGGGAAGAGGTTTTTCTCCATCCTCTACAATTTACCTTCTTTTGATATTCCATCTATGTGTAATTGGACATATTCTCCTTCCTCTATGGTCTAGCTCTCAAGCTCTACTATTGAAGGAGGTAGAGTAATCGCTTCTTGTTCTAACTGAGGAGGAATAGATGAAAGATCTTGTAATGGTGGAGGAGGTATACTAAGAGGCCTTTTATGTAAAGGAGGAAATTGTTCCCAATCTTCTCCCAATGGCTCATTTTGAGGGGTATCTTGTATCTTCTCCCCTATCATTTCAATTCCCACTAGCATGAAATCAAAGTTTGAAATGTCAATGACATCAGTTCCTTTGCCTCCCATCTTTTTTGTCCATCCCTCTTGTTCTTCTTCTGAGGCTTCTACATGGATGAGATCTCAAGGAATAGAAGGTGGTGCTTGAGTCAAACTCCTCCTCCTTTCGTCTTCTACAACCCTCATCAAGAGGGTTCTCTTATTGAGTGGGACATAATCAATTTGATCCCTTTCTTCCTCATCTTGTACCTTGGGGATGGTTTTTGGAACCTGAGGTGACAAAGTGTGTTTCTTCTTCAACTTCCTTCTCTTCTCAACTACCACCATCTCACTTTAAGGTTTTTTAGGCATTGATGGAGAGGCCTTTGCCAAAGTTATAGGGTATTCTTGTATCGGTACCCCTTCTTTTATGGGTTAAGCATCTTCTTTCTCTACATGGGCTTGTTCTTGTTGGTCTCTCACTTGAGTGACCATATTTCTCTTATTTCTCTTCACCCTTTCTGTTTAAAAGTATTCTATCTCCTGTTCATGCCTAATGCACCATTTATGGACTTACCGATGACTTAGTAGGCTATATAGGAGTTGTGAGCTTTGTTCCATTGCCTTTCTTAGGTCAAGAAGTAGTTTTTAATGTTGGGGCTTGAGGAATTGGGTCCAAAAGAAAAGGTTTTCTAACCCATTCCCTTGTTAAATATATAACATGTTGAGCCTTATGATGAATATCATCATTCTCTTCTCGCCCAATTTTTGCATGTATAATGGGCCACTCATATATCTTATTTTATAAGGGATCTAGCACCTCAAGGGAATCCTTGTTCCATGTTTTGAGGGGAATTTCTAGGTTAAACACCTTCTTTGCAAGTTGTAGACTTGTTCTACAATAGCCCCTAATCTAGACATCAAAGTCATCTACACAATTCATATAATGATCTTCAAGTGTCATATCAGGTACAATCTTTTTTCCCTACCAAATGTTATACCATTCTAATATTTTCAAAGTATGGGTGAGGTGATTGATAATCCTCCAAATGATACTTGTCCCATTCCAAGTCAAAAGTAGTGATGTCCTACTTCTATGTGACCTCAAAAGCCCCAATGATGATTGGCTAGACCCATGTCTTCTTATGTTGTTTCCTCACCCTATTGTAAGAGGAGACCAATTGTCTTGCTATCTCTAATAGTAGTAGTCTATCTTATGGGTATTTTGGGAGCTTCTTCAAGCACAAGAGAGTACCAACTACCTAGATATAAGAAAATGTGTTGAACTAAATGAAATAAGCTCCAATCTATGCTATCTATGTTGTTGCTTCTACTAACATTCTCTTGGCATAGTCTCCTTCTATAAATTGAATCATGAAAAAGATGAATCCATCATTGACCAGCCTATATTTAGAGCTCTTGAAGGGAATATTCTTCTTCAAAAATTGAGGATAGACTATGTATGACTAGGCATTTTCATCCTACATACTTCCCTTCTTGACCAACCTTAAGTAAACTATTGGTCTTGCCACTAGAAGATATACAATATAAGAGGTCATGTAAAGTGGGGATCATTCTTCACTAAAATTAGCTTCTCATCTAGATTGTTGCAAAGGATAATAGCCCAATCAATAGCCATCTTCCCCATTTTGATAGTCTAAGTGTACCATCCATGTTTCTAAGTGACTAATTGTAGGGAGGTGCATGGCTCTACTCACAAGGATTATAGAGTAGCCAATGTCATCTATCATGTAACCTAAAGTCATATTGACCTTTTCACTTCTCTAGTTCAATGGTGTCCTATCAATGAGCTACTTTCCTTGTACCAACTCTTTCACTTCAAACTCATTTTCTTTGTACAATATATCTATCATGTCATAAGAGATCTATAAGTATTGATCTACATACATGTGGTAGATGTAAGAACTTAATGTTTGAAGGCCTGATGTCTAAGATGATTTCCCTAGTCACACTTTTAACCACTTTCTTTTTTGGTACATAGTGGTGTGCTAGAGTCATAATCAGCTTTGATGACTAGACTGATATTAGATGAGAGGTCACATTCACTAGTCCACTCTTGATTAACATAGATACCATAACTGATCTCTCCTTGGGCTTGTTGCATAGTAGTAGGAAGGAATTCTAGTTGATATGTCCTAGCTTTATGTCTCATATTTCTAAATGCATATCTCCAAATTGAGATTTCATGGGTGCTCCTTGATATCTGAAAGCAACTGGTTTTGGTGCAATCTTCATGGCCATAAAGGTTGAAGATGACACCATTTTCGACACAAAAGAGAAATATTAGTATTATTAATGATGAAAACTTATTATGACCTTAAAAAAATTATTAAGTTGACATAAAGCTAACAAAAGTAGATGAAATTACCAAAAAGCCCTAATAGTGTCTGAAGTGCACACTTGTGCACCTTGCAGACATGGCTTACATGCGCATGTTCACAAGGTGCACAATTTGATCCTTACAAGGGTTACAAAATGTGATAAATATAAGTGTGCATGATCTACACATAGGCACATGTGCACTATGCTTATGTACATAGGTAAAGGTTTTAGCTATTGCACATCAAGTGCATGCTTGAGGGTTACACACATGCACATGTATACTTGTGTGCACCTTCAATCTACCTTTTGCAAAAGGTTTGATTACTAGTAAAAAGGTGCAAAATTATAGAGATGTGGATCTTGGATGGTTGCAAAGGTGTGACATTGGAGTGGCTATGTGAACAAGTGAATAGCATGATGGGAGGGGGTATTATTTATAGATGGAGGTTTGGGAGGGTGCACACCTCTGAAGCTATGCACATGTGCATATGTGCATGTACACCTCTAGAGTTGGAGGTGAGTACACATGTTGCACACTTAGTGTACAAGAAATTTTTTCCCTTCTGACCCTTTGTGACTACTCAAACTTTCTTGACTAGACACTCTAAAATGACCTAGACTTGGAGGGAGATCCTGACCCATAGAGGTGCTTGGTTGGGTACTCTAAAAGAGATCTCTTGCTTCAAAAGAGGGGGTCCCCATTTTGAGTCCATAATATGCATTGTGAAACCACAACACTAACTTCATCATCCCTGCTAAAAATTGCATCCAAAGTGACTAAGCTTTAGGAAACTTATTATACTTAAGATGAATAATTTGATCATCATAATATTGCTTAAGCTTGACCTATTTAGAAACATAAAAAAATCCTCTTCCAACTAAAAATTGAGGATTTTTTCATTACTATCAAATACTTTCCAATTAATGTTATTGTTAGGAATGGATGACCTTACCACAATATTTACATGTTGTGACTTATCCTTATTGATTTCTAGTAGGAATATCAAATTGGGCACTAGCTTCTACTAACCTATCATGATTTTGATTCATATTCCTTAGAATTCAAATAATGTTAAAAAGCATAAAAATCTTCAATAATGTCCCACATCGATGCATATACAACTTCAAGGTATCATTTTTTGTTGAATTTAACCTTCTTAATTGATTCACAATAAAATCACTATTATCGTGCACTTCAATGAATTCAACTCCTCTTTTATGTACCCATTCAAGACCTTGAACTAGTCCTTCACACTCTGCTACATTACTAAAAAAGAAAAAAGATAACATAACACCTCCACTAGCAACATTTACTTTTATACCCATAAAAGAATTTCCAAAGTTCACTTTATTGCTCCACATCCTAATATTTTGCTTTAACTAGAATTTATATAACATCATCTTGCTCATCAAAAATTTATGTGCCCAGATGAAAATTCTCAAAAATAGAAGTATGATTTTAGCATCTTGACCTGTTACTCACTTATTTAGTAAAATGTTAGGAATGTCCTTTATGTGGGTCCTTAATTTAAGGATATCAATGTGGTCCTAATTATCAAAAGAAACCAAATTTTCATTAACAACACTAGGGACATATGGTTCCATATGGTCTTTAGCAAGAAACTCTGATTTAATAGTGACCTTGGTATCATATCTCATCCTAGGTAACATGTGTGATGAGTCAGATGACAAATACTCCCCAACCTTAGTACTAAAATCTCTAGAAAAACAAAGGAAAAGGTACGGAAGTAAGTGTGTCACATAGAAATCTTGCATTATAGAAAATAAGGGACAAGCATGAAGAGTGAGACTTGCAACCTTAATGAGACCTACAGTATCGAAAGACAAACCATAAAGTTGGACAACTCCTTTCTAAATAGGTTGATGATTCAATCCTAACTGGTATGCTACCTTTTTGGGCATGAATGAGCTTATAGCTCCACTATTACCCATGCATATATGGACTAATTTATCATGACCAATAATTAGTGAAAGATAAAAGGAGGAAGTTTGATACTCTTATTTGAAATTTTGTTTGCTTCCTTGTTGTTGTCATGAATCATAGATTCTTGGTTAGCATTAGTTAACACAACCTTATGGGGGTCATTAGAAACTTCCTTAGGGATCATGTCATGAGTTCAGGCTTTCTTTGGTAAGTGGATTTTCCTTGGAATAGCCAACATATCCCACATAGATATGGTTATGTTTTCTTCATGTTATCCATTATGTTGAATGGTATAGTAGGGTGCATCTTTTGGTGTGCCTTAACTACACCATGCTATATCTATATTTGGATGTTATCTTTGGTGACAAGGATAGGAGAGTTACTTGTAACATTTGTAGCAAGTGAAAATCTAGTAGTAGTAGGTGGTTTCCCTTTATTTTCTATTTTCTCCATTTTGAGAGCTTTTTTCTTGGCTCATTTACTACACAAAATTCCTGTCTTTGTCAATTGAGGAAAGATGTTTTAGAGGTAGGTAAATAATGGTATTGTTCAGTTGTATTAATAGGTTCATTTTGTTGTAATATTGATGCATTTTGAACCATTAATGCTTGGTTAATCATCCAATTAGTACAAGTAGCTTTATTTTGTGGCTTGTTGCATGAATAGCACTACTCATGATCCACAACAAGGTTTTTTTGAGCTAGGACTATATGCTTTACAGGGCTAACAAAATTAAGCAGTGCTATAGCATAGAGCCTAAAAGGTCTTTGATTGATATATTACTAGCAAAATTATCTTTATATGGTTACCTTTTTGCTTGGTATTTCCCTTGATTTTTCTACTGGAAGGATTGATTTCCATCATAGTTTCATTGTTGGTAAGGTGGTCTAGCTTGAAATTTATAATTTTCAGATTCACAAACTTGTGATTATTGAAAGTTTGCATTAAGTTCTTTATTTTTCTACCATTATTAATCTCTTATAGGTCTTGTGAAGGCCCTAAAATAAAAAATTCTTAGATTGGAACAACTAAGAATACATTAAAAGGTGTGAATACTTGTTGTCAATTAGGATTGTGCCTATAGCATGATGTGATGTCAAGCTATCTTGTTGGAACATGGAAACACTCTTAGGTTGTGGGTGAACCTAGGGTGAGAGTGAATCTCTAAGTGAAGGGTTAGTATCCCATGAAAAATCACCTAAAACTAATTCTAGATAGGAAAAGGGAAAGAGAGATGTGTGTATGGAAACTAAATAAAAACTAATGGGGTTATACACCAATGAATTTGACAAACTTATAACCACAATTTCACAACACCATTCAATAGAGAACAACACAAATTCACAAATGATTCAAATAGCCCTAAAAAATAACTCTATGAAAGGCATAAGTACCCTAATATCTAAAGAGGAAAAAACTTATGTGTTCGCAGATTCAAAATCAAAACACACAATCATAAATCTGCACTATGGGATATCAAATCTATGTGCAAAACTCATAAGAAAATTGATTGAATAAAGGTTTAGAACAAAATACTTAATCAAAATTTCACAAATAAATATCAAACACAAAAGAACAATGTAGAAGGAATAAAACTTTCATTTTAGGAAAACTCACCACCCAAGAGAGTTTCTATGTTTCCATAAGATAACTAGATTTTGTATCTTGCTATAGGCACAATCTTAATTGAAAATAGTTTTTTGGTACGCCTAGTGGGACACAAAAAAATTCATAGTTTGTTTGAGCTACATATTTTTATTGTTTTTTTTGGTGTGAACAACAAGTATATAACCTTTTTAGAAGGTAATTTTTGAGCACGTGGTGACTCTATTTTACTAGTTTTGTAAATCTAATAATTTCATTAGATTTAGGATCTTCAATAGCACATCAACAACTAAGGAATCTTCCATTTGTGGCTTTCAATCAAGGCAACTCATTGAATATTCAACAACAACATATGATATACCAAGAGACATGCACAAGAGCTTACCTCATTTCATAGGCCAAGATCAAGTTTTTGTAGTTGTCCATATTAGACACGTGGCATCATTATGTAGGATTCATCAAGATGTTGCATTGAAGCTATCAGTAACATCACTAAAAGGTAAGGCTCTTGAATAGTTTAGAGGATTAGCAATTAATTCAATATCTACATGGGATGAATTAGGAGAATGATCAAATCATTAATTTGAGGATAAGTTTGATTATCTATCTTTGGTTAAGAATTTGACTACTATTAATACATATGATAATGATTTATTATCAGATTTTAATCATCATTTCAAAAGGACATGGAATCAGATTAGTATTTCTATAAGACCAACAAATGATTATTCTTTCTTGTTTTATTTAAAGGCACTAAATAGTGATATTTTAGTGATGATTCAATCAATGGGAGAAAAAACCTTACCAGTAGCATTTGACATAGCTATTACAATGGAGAACTATTTGATACAAGCTAGTAAGATTGCATTGAGGCTTTTAATGCCTTACATTGCAAAAAACCAAGTAGGCATGAAAACTACTATACCTATTGTGGCTATTTTTCTAGTACTTACAATACCATTAGAAGAGCTCAAAGTTCAGAATGAGCAGCTTGAAAAGAAAAATTAGAGCATGTTGATGAGATTAAAAACCTATGGAAGTAAGATTAAAAATCTAAAAAGGCATCATAATCAAGGTAACATGCCTAATCAAGTTTCCTATCAACAAAATGCTCCTAGTTTTCAAACTGGCAATCAAGGCCAAAATAGAGGTTTCAACCAAAGGTCTAGTGAAGCTCATAATCCCATAATTCAAAATACTTCAAGAGAACTAGTACACAACCTCAATTACATAATGGATGAGATTTTGTTGAAATATTTAATGCAATTAGTTGTTTGCCCCTAGAGCCAAATGTCTACCTACTACACTGACAACCTACACAATAGTCAAAAATATTGAATGCAGGTAGGTGAGTTCAAATTTGAAATGAGAGGGAATTTTTCTTTTAGCAAGAGACAAAAGGAATGAATCTTATTCATTTTCATAGAGAGGATTTTGGATCAGTTGTAGAGCAAAGAAGTGCAAGAGCACAGAGCAGAGTAGGAAATTGATCAACAGATCAAGCCAGAGTTTAGAAGATAGAAGGAAGTTAGTTTTGTGTTTGTAGTTGCACATGTTTCTTCTTGTTATTCTATAAGTTTTATTGATTCGACCTATGAAGCATTGATTGCTCCAGACATTGTTATATGTAGCTATTAGAGTTGTAAGTTTGAAGTTTGAAGTTTTATTAGTTTAAAGATTTTAGGGTTTGTCTAGTTGAAGAAAAATGCTCTGAGATTTTGTAATTATTTTATCTTATTTGAATAGAAAGCAAGAAAGCAAGAAAACATACTAAAACTATGTTGTTACTCTTCTATTCATCATTGCATAGTATTTTTCATTTGAAATCTTCATCATTTGGATATCTGCATTTTAATGGTAGTCTATTATACTACTCACTCAATCTAGTATTTGGTTGGGTTTCATCTCTATAGTTAGTGTTGAGCTCACTTGACATACCTTCTTGCCAAGCTTCACCTAGTAGAGGAGACTAAGCTCACTCAACATCCTTTTACTACCAAGATAACTTGACATACACTATTTTGAGTTACCCGTAGTGTCGAGTCACTCGGCTTCTTCAAGTGCATTGTCCTTCTATCACTTGACACCCTTTAGTACCAAGCAATCTATCACTCAACATTACTTGTTGCCGAGTGAAATTTTAAAGTGTTGGGCTTTTTTTTCTCACATGGTATCAAAGCTTTGAGGCCCCACATCCATAGTGAGTCAGGGCATTTATTTGCTATGATATTTTGAAAATGTAGGAGATGTAGGAAAGATATGGCAGCAATCATTATCCTTTAATGGACAAAATTATGACACATGGGCAAAGAAGATGAAAACTATAATGGTTTCTATTGACTTGTGGGAGTTCGTGATCAATGGATTCAATGATGTTATAGTCCCAACATTGTATGCTACCCTCACGAACCCATAAAAGACTTAGTTGAAAGAGTCAAGGAGGAAGGATCCTATGACATTAAGTTTGATTGAGACAACAATAACATAGACAATTTTTCCCAAGATTGCAATAGCATATTATGAAAAGGAAGCATGAGATATCCTTGAGATGAATTTAAAGGGGACTGATAAGGTCAAAGTAGTAAAACTACCAATGATCAAAAGAGAGTTTGGGAACCTTTATATGAGGGACAATGAACCTATTGCAGAGTTCATCTCATGAATCTCCACTTTGATAAACCATCTCAAATCAAATGGAGAAGATTATGTAGAACAGAGAATTGTGGGCAAAATACTGAGGAGTTTACCTCAAAAATATGACAATCTTGTGATGACCATGGAGGAAGCAAAGGACCTCACCACATTGACCATGGATGAGTTGATGGGAACTCTTCAAACCCATGAGCACTAGATAAATAGATCAGCAACAACTTCCCAAGAGAAGTCTTTCAAGGCTCCAGAGAATTCAAGAGGCAAGGGAAGAGGAAGAAATGGCTCTGATAGAGGCTCAAGAAGTAGAGGTCATGGGAGGAATGGTCAAAGGAATTCTGGTGCAAAAATCTCAGGACGAGCAAGCAACCAAGAAGGAGCAAGCACCTCTCAAAAAACCTCTAGATAAGGTAAGAAGAATTACAAATCTAATAAGAGCAATGTTGAATGCTACTACTATAATAAGTATGGGCATTATGCTAGTGAATGCTGGAAGAAATAGGGTGATCAATCAAAGTAGAATGCTAATGTGGCTAATGTGAACATGGAAAATGCAATTGATCCCACAACCTTCATCATGTGTAACATTGGCAAAGAAGGCAACCCTGAGGTATGCTACCTAGACAACGGTTGTAGCAACCACATGAGTGGTAATGAAAGCTTATTCCCTTTCATTGACAAGACTTTTAAGTCTAAAATTAAGATGGGAAGTAATTGAACCATTCCCATAGTGGGCAAAGGATCTATTATGGTCCACACCAATCAAGGTAAGAAGGAGATATAGAATGTGTTCTGGTATGAAGCACAACTTGATGAGTGTTGGACAACTCATTCAAAATGGATACAAAGTGCTGATGGAAAATTACAAGTGTATCATTCATGAGAAGGATGGGAGTAATAGATTACTTGCAGCAGTCTAAATGACAAAGAACTAGATGTTCCCCTTGAGGATAGAGACATGTTTCTCTTCTCAAGTTAGTGTTGCACCTCCCAAGCATGCATGCATAGTAGTACATCAGCAATCAGCCCTTCGGAGTGTGATTGAAGACTCCTCCAAGCTTTGGCATCTCAAGTATGGACATCTTGGCTTTGCTGGTTTAAATTTGTTGTCCAAGAAAAGAATGGTAGATGGTTTTCCAAGTAAAGTAGATTCATATGACAAGTGTGAGACTTGTATTTTGGGTAGGAAACATAGACTTCCCTTTAATTTTGGAAATTCTAGAAGGGATAGAGCACCATTAGAATTGGTACATTTTTTTTGGGTAGGTCCTATGAAAACTACTTCTATTGGGGGAAGTACTTATTTTATGACATTCATAGACGATTTTAGTTGTAGGACATGGGTGTATTTTTTGAAGAATAAATCTAAGGCATTTGAAAAATTTGTTGAATTTAAAGCCTAGGATGAAAAGGAATATGGACACTATGTTAAGGTCCTTAGATCAGATAGAGGAGGGGAGTATATCTCCAATATATTTGTAAATTTTGTGCAGGTAGAATGGCATAAAGAAAGAGCTTACAACTAATTATACTCAGCAAAATGGAGTGATTTAGAGAAAGAATATGACCATTATTGAAATGACTAGAAGCATGATGAAAGAAAAAGGTCTCCCAATTGAATATTGGGGAGAAGCTATAGCAACAATAGTGTATTTGATTAATAGGTGTCCTACAAAATCAATTTGTGACAAGATTCCTCTTGAGACTTGATCAAGGAACAGATGGACAATTGAACACTTGAGAGTGTTCAGATCTATAGCATATGTACATGTGCCTAAGAAACAAAGGAAAAAGATGGATGCGAAAGGTGTGAAGTGCAACTTCACATGGTACAACTCAGAATTAAAGGCTTATAGGCTATTTGATCCAATTGATAAGAAGATTATTATTTCAAGAGATATAGAATTTCTTGAAAATCAATCATGGGATGGCTCAGTAGATGAATTCTCAAGCACTTCTAGTATAGTTCCCACTATTGAAGAGGAAGAAGATGAAATTGGTGATTAACAAGAAGATGGAGCAACTAACATGGATTGCAGACAAAGGAAAAAAGAGAAGCAACCCTTAACATGACCAACAATAGCTCCAAGAACGTCAAGACAACCCTGAGCTAGTATGCAAAATAGTAATAGCAGCAATATTTAGAATTCAGATCCCACTCTTACCTCCATATTGCCAAGAAAGACTAAGATTCTAAGGGATATATACCAAGATGAAAGCTATGAGGAAGATTATGATGAAAGTGTAAATTTTGCACTATTTTCTCATAGTGATCCAATTTATTTTGAGGAAGCTATGAATGAAGAGAAATGGCATAATTCCATGGATGAGGAGATAGATGCTATTAAAAGAAATGAGACATGGAAACTAACTACTTTGTCTCCTAAGAAGCAAGTAATAGGAGTAAAATGGGTCTACAAGACCAAGTGCAATGCTGAAGGAAAAATAGATAGGCATAAGACACATTTAGTTGTCAAGGGGTACATGTAGAAATATGGTAGATATTATGATGAGACATATGCCTCAATTGCAAGAATGAAAAATGTGCATGCTGTCATAGCAATTGCAGTCCAACACAAATGGAAGGTATATAATATGGATGTGAAGTTTACCTTCTTGAATGGTGTATTGATTTTATTTTTTAATGTGGAGCAGCCACCTGGTTATGAAGTTGCAACTAAAGAACACAAAGTGTATAGATTGAAGAGAGCTCTATATGGGCTCAAGAAAGCTTCATGGGCATGGTATAGTAGGATTCACTCATATTTGATGAGCAATGGCTTTAGCAAAAGTGATGGTGATCCCACACTATACATCAAGGCAGTAAATGAAAATGTGTTGATTGTTGTCTTGTATGTAGATAACTTAATATTGATTGGAAATGACAATTTCCTAATTGGTGAATTCAAAGAGGCCATGAAGAATGAATTTGAAATGACAGACCTATGTCTCTTGAAGTACTTTCTAGGCATAAAAGTAAAACAAATCAACGATGGCATCTTCATCTCTCACAAAAAATATGTAAGGCAGATCTTTAAGAGATTCAAAATATAGAACAATAAGGAAACCCCCACACCAAAGTAGTAGGTTTGAAGTTGAGAAAGGAAGATTGCAGAAAAAGTGTGAATCTAACACTATACAAGAGTATGGTTGGAAGTTTGACATATTTGATTGCAACTCAGCTAGACATAATGCATGCAATAAGTTTGATTTGTAGATTTATGGAAACACCAAAGGATTCCCATTGGTAAGAGGGAAAGAGGATCCCGAGGTATGTGAATGGTACCAAGAGATTTGAGATTTTGTATATTGTAGAAACTAATTTCAAGTTGGTTGGTTACATGGATAGTGATTGGGCTAGAAGTTTAGATGATAGGAAGAGCACTTTTAGATACAGGTTCCATATGAGATCAGGTGAAGTTTCATGGGCATCCAAGAAGCAACCTATTGTTGCTTAATCTATAGCAGAGGCTGAATATATAATAATCAATGCAACAACATGCCAAGATATTTGGTTAAGGAGGATCTTGATAGATTTGAATGAAAGGCAACAAGATGGAATTGCAATCTTTTGTGACAACATCTCCTCGATTGCATTGTCTAAGAATCCAGTCTTCCATGGGAGAAGCAAGCATATAGAGATCAGATATCACTTCATTAGAGAGTTGATGGAGAATGGGGATATCAAGATGGAATTTTACAAGTTTGAGTAGTAGTTAGCAGACATATTTACTAAGCCTTTAGGCATTGGAACTTTTGTACACCTAAGAAAATGTCTTGTTGTAGCTGATTTGGATCAGGAGTGATCCTTGTTTTGTTTGGCTTTGGACAAAGAGGGAGTGTTGAAATATTTAATGTAGTTATTTCTTTGCCCCTAGAGCCAAATGCCCACCTACGACACTGATGACCTACACAACAATCAGAAATATTGAATGCGGGTAGGTGAGTTCAAACTTGAAATGAGAAGGAAAACATTTTTGGCAAGAGACAAAAGGAATGAATCTGCTTCATTTGAACAAAGAGGATTTTGGATTAGTTACAGAGTAGAGAAGTGCAAGAGCATAGAGTAGAGAAGGAAATCGATCAACAGATCAAGTCAGAGTTCAAAATACAAAATGAAGTTAGTTTCCTATTTGTAGTTGCACGTATTTCTTCTTGTTATTCTGTACATTTTATTGATTTGACCTATGAAGCAATTTTTGCTTCAAACATAGGTGTATGCAGCCATTAGAGCTATAAGTTTAAAGTTTAAAGTTTTATTAGTTTGAAGATTTTAGGATTTGTCTGGTTGAAGATGAATGCTCCTAGATTTTGTAATAGTTTTATCTTATTTGAATAGAAAGCAAGCAATCAAGAAAGCATACTAAACTATGGTGTTCCCCTTCTTCTATTCATCATTGCATAGTATTTTTTATTTGAAATCTTCATCCTTTGGCTCTCTACATTTTAATGGTAGTCTATTATACTGCTCATTGTATGCACCCTAAAATGGTCACCTAGACTATGGGCCCCCATTATTCAATTTATCAAATTTCTTGAATCAATGATTTGCAATATTTTATTAAATCAATTTTCTTCATCAAATTCAATTTTTTATTATTTTTAAGATTGATCATTTTATCCTAAGTCTTATTTAATTAAAAGAAAATCTCCCTTTTAATTAAATAAAATAAGTCCCCATTTAATTAAAAGAAAACCTCTCTTTTAATTAAACAATTCATCCACATTTAATTAATTAAGAGAAAAACCACTCTTTTAATTTAATTAAATATTTCCTATTTAATTAAAAGAACTTGCTTCATTTTAATTAAATAAAAATCCCACTTAAATATCTCTTTTTGATGAAAAAAGAAATAAAACAAATTAAAAATTAAATAAACCTTTTTAATTTTTTAAGTGGGATTCTATTTAATTTTCCTCCTCTTTTCTCCCACATGAAAAAGGAAATAAAACAAATAAAAAATTTTAAAAATCTGTTTTTTGTTTTCTCTACACTTAATGTGGGATTTATCTTTTTCCTCTTTACATTTTCTTCTCCATTTAATTCTTTTCCTATTTTCTCATTGGTGGATTTTGTTTTCAATAGATTATTCTTTCTCCACCCTTGATTAAATCTTTTTTCCTATTAATCTTGATCACCCAATCTCCTTTATAAGGGAGAGCCCTCTCCTCATTTTAGATATCATCCATTATTATGCTATTGTTATGCTACAGCTTTGGAGAGCAATTTTTGAAGGATTTTGAATACTAAAGCTTTTTGTGGAGAACTTCTATCTTCTTGTCTTATTCTCTCTTGCATGCATGGCTTCCATCATCATGATCCATCCTTTAATTTTTATATTAGCTTAAATCTTGCATTGATAGATTAGATCTTACTTTCATAGATTAGATCTTGCATTGTTTTGCATTGTTATCATATAGATTAGTTTTCATCTCCACTTGCATGCATATTGGATCTTTGAACCTCTTGTTTCATGGTGTACTTGCATGGGCATAAACTAGGTCAGACAGAGGGCCTCCATTACAAACCCCTGCACTCCATGAATAGGGAGCTATGAGCTATCATTTGAGACCTCATTTTTGAGCAATCTTGAATATAATGATTCATAGAAGTGTGCTCACATTTTAAGCATACACTCACTTGGTCTAGTCTTTTCCTAGGTTTCATCTCTGTAGTTAGTGCCTAGTTCACTCAACATACCTTCTTGCTAAGATTCACCCAATAGATGAGATTGAGCTCACTTAGTATCCTCTCTTGCCAAGCTCACTCAACATTCGTTTACTACCAAGCTAACTCGAAATACACTGTGTTGAGTTACCCATAGTGCCGAGTCACTCAGCTTCTTCAAGTGTTGAGTCCACTCGGCACCGTCCTTCTGTCACTTAACATCCTTTAGTGTTGAGCAATCTATCTCTCGACATTAGTTGTTTTTGAGAATTTTTTTAAAATGTTGTGATTTGTTTTCCATAGGTTCAACAAAGTGCATAGTATGAACAAGGTACTTTTGAGAATCAGTCATATTATTTGTATCTAATATCGGAAACTTCATGTTGCATGAAGAGGGTTTTGTTGTTCCAAATCTAGTAAAAGAGAAAAAGAAATAGCCTACAAATTTGGAGAGTTATTGTGTTAACCTCAATGATGGTTTTGTGATTTCAATGGAGGAGATGAGTAAAAAACATGAAAGAACACAACTACTTCTTACAAAGTAATTTCCTAAAGTCAATATTCCAAAAAATTTACAAGGTAGGCCTTTTAAGTCATCTAATGAAATTTCAAATTCTAAATGTTTAACATTGTTGGAAGAACCAGTCTTTGGGCAAATACTATCATATAGTAAAATTCATGGCATTCAAATACCAAAACTAGTGTCATCTAATCTAGAGAAGCCTCAAATGTTAAATGATGATATAATTTCTCAAGTACAAGTTCAAAATAGTGAAGTGTATGAAGAAAAATTAGTCATTTCATCAACAAATATGTATTTGTCTAAGTTTGAAAATTAGAAGACATTACAATTGCAGGAAGTCATAGATGTTATTGCTGATAATATACATGTTCATTAGGTTCAAGAAGATATAAAAGAAAATTTGCAAGAAGTTCTAGAGGGTTTTGATGATGCAAATTATTATTATATTTTATTTGTCAATCTGCCTAGATACATTGAGCATGAGAGTGAAATTGTAGTTGTTATATTTAGTGAGCTTCTTGATTATATTCATGAATCCCAAGAAGACATGCAGGAGGTTTGTGAAATTCAAAAAAAATTCTACTATTCCAAATCTGACAAAAGATATTAAGAAATGCAATCAAGAACATCATCCTATTGAGCAAGGGGTTACAATTCAACCTAAATAGAATAGAGTTTCCTATCCACAAGGAATTACTGCCAAAAAAATAGTATTTGTACATATAAGGGGTTGTCTTATAAGACATATTTCTAGATCACAACTAAATAGGCCACTTGATTCAATACTTCACCCAAGGAAGATTTTTTAGCAATGGGATCAATAAAAGAGTTTACATTTGTTCTTTCTAATAGCATTCTGAACATTCATCATCAACAAACAAGTATTTTTCATGATTCCTATGAAGACTAGTTAAGGAATGTCACTAAGTTAATTTTCATACTTAAGATACTACTGTTGACAAATGAAAGAGTAAAATTGTCACAAATTAAGAGGTTAGGAAGCTACTTCAATCAACCTTGCAGTGGTTTCATTTGAGGTAGACATTAAAATCTCGTAGCTTAGGGTAGTTAGTTTTCGCTTGTAGTATCACCATGTTCCATTTTTAAGTTTTCAATTTTCAATATGATAGTTTCAGTTTTCAATTTGAAAAGGTTTCAAATTTTTGAGTTTTCAAATCAGAAGTTGACTCTGATGCCCAATGGAATGTAAAGAAGGAAAACTAGTCTAATCTATTTAATAGGAAAACAACCCTGAGAGGTCACAAAAAATGTCACCAATTTTAGCACATTTGCCTAAACTTGGTAGACCTATACAAAGCGTTATAGCTATGGTATACTAGTTAAATTTGAAAGTTTAAAAGTATTTGTGTGTTATGATTCATTTTGTGTTAAAAAAGTGCAAGGACGATAGAAAAATGAAAGTACCAAGAAGACTAAATTACAAGAGATGGAGAAAAAGTAATGTGTAGATAATAAATGTTTGTAGAAATAACAATGAAGGTGTAATCTCATAAATTGGAGTGCATCTTTTCTTTCAATCAACTAAGGAAATATAGTGATATTCATAAGCATATTAGATTAATGCAATGCTGAAAGTATATATGGAGGAGAAAGCAATGATACAGGAAAATTCTAAATGGTACATTTTATCATAGGAACCGATTGTGAAGTGAGGATGATACAACTTCAAGACAACAATCATATTCAAGACTTTTTGCATTTAAAAAAAAGATATTTGGAAATGCATATGGCCTTATTCAACACATGGTACATATATTCATAGGATGCTTGTAGATAGTTTTAAATTCAAGATTGAACTTTCTTCATTAAATGACCAACAACATGAAAAAAGTAGCAATTCTTCTAGTCATGGCATAGTTTGGGTAGGACAAGAATGGTGAAACAAAAGATGCCTAATCATAGACCATGAACCTACATTCAGCAAACAAGACCAACAATTTACAAAAAGAATTCATTTTAAAATAAAATAAATAAAATAATAGTAATATTGCATTTTAATTTCTGGACAAATAGAAAAAATCTTGCAAAACAAATTCTGGGTTTGGTCCAGAGCGGGTATGTTCAGGCTCCTCATGAGTAGAATCTTCAAAGGATGAAGTAGAAAGATAGAAATGTTTTCTAATGGAAGCTTCAAATAATTCATGCCATGATAGTAGGAAGTAATTTTGTTATGCTAATAATATAGTATAGAATTATGTTCAAATGATAGTGATAAATGTAAAGAGGTGTTTATTAAGCTAAAATGTTGAAAAGAGATCTAATGCACAATTAGAAAATAATGAATGAAAAATTACCAAGAGTCAATGTCCCAAGAATTCCTTCAAATTCAAGGCAACCAACATGTTTTTAGACAGAGAAAAAAAAAACTAAAAGCATCATGCTATGTATATAAATAGCATGCAAATTGTTAAAGGAAAAGATGAATTTTAGTAAGTATAAACAAAGATCATCAGCATATAGCTAAAAGATCATGCCCAACATCAAAGGAAAAATGTATGGCAGAGTTTTATAGTGATAACTTTCTATTATAATAGAAAATTAAAAGCTTTGCGACATTCACAATCACATTGGCTTCATGACTATAAAATAGAAAAGTTAGAGCTTTAATAGAGGAAAATGGCATCAACTTTTCAAAGATTCATGGCAGAATGACACTATAAACTCATGGTAAAGGAAAAAGAAGGGGTCTTATAGACAACTTCTCTATAATCAACAAATCTTTTCTATGAGATGATTACAAACATGGAGAAAAAAATGTTGAAATCTATCAATTGCCCCTTGAGCCAACCACCACCTACCTGTCTGACACATTAAACTTGGTAGGTGAGTTTGAATCCAAAAATGAGAGGGAAATTTTTTGAGACAATTCAAAAGGAAAATTTTCTCATTCTTTCAATGAGGAGAAAAGGGGTAGAACAAGAAGGACGTTGAATATCAGAGTAGGGAACATTGCATTTAGAGAATAGAAGGAATGGGAAGATGATTAGAGTTGCAGAAGCATAGGATTAGTTCTTTTGTTCTCTGTAAGCTCGTTTTATTTATCTTGTGAAGTAATGATTTCTCTAGGCATTATTATGTGTAGCCTTGTAGTGTTGTAAGTTTATATTGCAAATAGAAGTTGTAGGTTAAACTAGTTTGATTTCGGTTGAAGCCATATGCTCCTAGATTTGTAATAGTTGAATTAGTTTTTGAATAGAAAGTAAGAAAGAAAGAATATTAGTAAATCTCTAGGTATTTGGCTTGTTGTGGTCTTCATTTCTATCTTTTCCATATTGGGTTTAGTATTCATACAACTCTATGTTATTATCTCTATTTTTTAACGGTGGAAAAGACCAAACAACAATTCAATGATTAACTCACTCAGTTTCCTTGTTAACCAAGCTCTCCTTGTACTCACTTAGTCAATATATATTTATGTTGTATATATAGAGTTACAACTGGGTCTACCAGGTCCCTTGTACTTATCAAGCTCACTTGGTCCCTTCTTGGCCAAGTAAACCGAGCTCACTTGGTTCCTAGGTCAATTGAATTCACTTGGTGCAATGTTGGCTAAGTTCACCGAGCTCTTTCCTTTGGTGACCAAGTCACTCAACTCCCATTGCTACTGAGTAACTTGACATTCCCTATCACTCGACTACTTACGATGCCAAGAAACTTGACACTCACTATGGCTCTTGTTTGCCAAGTGATTTTTTTTTGTGTGAAGTTTTTCACATGGTACTAGAGCTTTGAGGCCCCACATCCTCATGACTTTGGGAATTTGTTTTTTGGGTATTTGCATGGTAAGAGATGTACAAAAGACATGGAAGCATTCACCTTCCTTTAATGGATAGAATTATGACACTTAAGAAAAGAAAATGAGAACCATCATGGTCACAAATGATTTGTGGGAGTTTTTGGTGCATGGGTTTAATGATGTAACCAATCCAACATAGTATGTTACCCTCCTAAATCCTTAGAAGACTTAGCTAAAGGAGTCAAGAAGAAAGGATGCAAAATATTTAAGCTTGATTGAGGTAGTTATGAAAAAGACAATCTTACCAAAGAAAGTAGCAGTTAATTATTCAAAGGAAACCTAGGACATCCTTGAGACAAACTTTAAAGGGACTGATAAAGTCTGAGTAGTGAAGCTATAGATGATTTAAAGAAGAGAGTTTGAAAACCTTCAAATGAAGAATAATGAACCTATTGTATAATTCAACTCAAGAATCTCTACCTTGATAAACCAGCTCAAATCAAATGGAGAAGAGTATGAAGAGAAAATAATTGTGGAGAAGATATTAAGGAGTTTACTTCAAAAATATGATAATCTTGTGATGACTATTGAGGAAGCAAAGGAACTCACCACATTGACAATGGATGAGTTGATGGGAACTCTTCAAACCCATGAGCACTAGATTAATAGGTCAATTATATATCCCCAAGAGCAATCTTTCAAGGCTCAAGAAAATTCAAGAGGCATGGGGAGCAGAAGAAATGGCTCTGATAGAGGATCAAGAAGTAGAGTTTGTGGAAGAAATGGTCAAAGGAATGCTGGTGCTAAAAGCTCGGGATGAGTAGGCAATCAAAAAGAAGCAAAAAAATATCAAAACAACTATAGAGGAGGTAAGAAGAATTACAACCCCATCAAGAGCAATGTAGAATATTACTACTGTCATAAGTTTGGGCATTATGCAAGTGAATGTTGTAAGAAGCAAGGTGATCAATAAAGAAAATGAAAACAATCCCACAACCTTCATCACCTGTAACAATGGTGAAGAAGGAAACCCTAAGGTATGGACTTGGACAATAGATGAAACAACCACATGAGTGGTAATGAAAGTTTATTTTCTTTCATTGATAGAAATTTCAAGTCTAAAATTAAGATGATAAATAATAGAACCATTCCCATTGTGAGAAAAGCCTCTATCATGGTCCACACCATGCAAGGTGAGAAGGAGATACAAAATGTATATTTTGCCCCAAGTATGAAGTACAATTTGATTAGTGTTTGATAACTCATTAAAAAAGGTTACAAGGTGCTAATGGAAAATGACAAGTGTGTCATTCATGAAAAGGATGGGAGTAAGAGGATACTTACAATAATCCAAATGACAAAGGACTAGATGTTTCCCTTGAAGATAGAGACATGTTTCTCTTCTCATGTTAGTATCGCACCTCCCAAGCATGCATGTACACCAATACATAAACAATTAGCTCTTAGGAGCATGGTTAAAGACCCCTCTATGTTGTGGCATCTCAAGTATGGACATCTTGGCTTTGTTGGTTTAAACTTATTGTCCAAGAAAAGAATGGTAATGATTTTTCAAGCATTGTAGATTCATGTGACAAGTGTGAGGATTATATTTTTGGTAAGCAACATAGGCTTCCCTTTAATTATGGTAATTCTAGAAGGGCTAGGGCACCATTAAAATTCGTGCATTCTGATTTAGTTGGCTCTGTGCAAACCACTTCTATTGGGGGGAGTACTTATTTCATGACATTCATAGATGATTTTAGTAGTAGGATATGGGTTTATTTTTTGAAAGGAAAATATGAAAAATTTGATAAATTTGTTGAATTTAAAGCCCTAGCTGAAAAACAATGTGGACATTATGTAGAAGTCCTTAGGTTGGATAAAGGATGGGAGTATACCTCCAATTTTTTTGTAAATTTTTGTAGAAAGAATGACATCAATGAGGATCTTACAACCAGTTATACTCCATAGAAAAATGGAGTGGCTAAGAGGAAGAATAGGACCATTATTGAGATGACAAGGAACATGATGAAAACAAAAGGACTCCCAACTAAATATTGGGTTAGGCTGTAGCAACAATAGTATACCTAATAAATAAGTGTCCTACAAAGGTAGTTCATGACAAGATTCCTCTTGACACATGGTCAAGAAATAGATAGATAGTTGAGAATTTGAGAGTGTTTGGATGTGTAGCATATGCATATGTGCTAAAGGAGAAAAGGAAAAAGTTGGATGAAAAAGGTGTAAAGTGCATCTTTACAGGTTACAATTCAAAATTGAAGGCTTATAGGTTGTATGATCCAATCACCAAGAAGATCATCATTTCAATAGATGTGGAGTTTTTTAAAAATCAATCATGGGATGGCTTGGTAGATGAATCTTCAAGAACTTCAAGTAAAGTGTCAACCATTGATGAAGAAGAAGAAAATGGTGATCAACAAGATGATGAAGCAACAAACATAGATACCTGCAAACCAAGGCAAAAGGCAAGAAACCTCAAATATGTAGAATTTCAACTTGTAGCAACTCAAAACCACCTAGAGTTAGCATGAAAAATAGTAGCAACAATAATACTAAAAATTTAGATCCCACTCTCACCTCCCTATTGCCAAACAAGACTAAGAGTCTAACATAGATATACCAAGAAGAAAGGTATGATGAAGATTTTGATGAGAGTGCTAACTTTGCACTATTTTCTCATAGTGATCCAATCTATTTTGAAGAAGCTATTAAAGAGGAGAAATGATGTAATGTCATGGATGAAGAAATAGATGCTATTGAAAGAAATGAAACATGGGGGTTAACTACTTTTCCTACCAAGAGACAAGTAATTGGATTTAAAGGGGTATACAAGACCAAGTGCAATGCTGAAGGAAAAAATTGATAGGCATAAGGCATGTTTAGTGGTCACGGGGTACAAGAAACAATATGATAGATATTATGATGAGACATATGCCCTGGTTGCAAGAATGGAAATTGTGTGTGCTGTCATAGAAATTTCAGCCCAACATAAATGGAAGGTATACCAAATAGATGTGAAGCCAACCTTCTTGAATAGTGTATTTAAAGAATGGAATATGTAGAGAAACCACTTGGTTATGAATTTTTAGGTGAAGAACACAAGGTATATTTATTGAAGAGAGTTCTATATGGGCTCAAGAAAGCTCCATGGGCATGGTATAGCAGGATTCACTCATACTTGATGAGAAATGGCTTTAGAAAAAGAAATGGTGAGCTCACTCTCTACATCAAAGCAACAAATGGTAAAGTTTTGATTGTTGTCTTGTATATAGATGACTTAATCTTCACTAGAAATAATAATTTCCTAATTGGTGAGTTCAAAGAGGCTATGAAGAATGAATTTGAAATGATAGACTTAGGTCTCTTAAAGTAATTTGTAGGCATAGAAGTTAAACAAATGAATGATGGCATCTTCATCTCTAAGTATGCAAATTAGATCTTGGAGAGGTTCAAATTGTAGAATAGTAAGGCATCCCCCACACCAATAGTAGTAGGTCTAAAGTTGAGTAAGGAAGATTGCAACAAAAGTGTGAATTTGACTTTATACAAAAGTATGGTTGGAAGCTTGATGTATTTGACAACAACTCGGCCTGACATGATGCATGTAGTAAGTTTGATTTCCATATTTATGGAAACACCAAAGGATTCTCATTGGCAAGTAGGAAAGAAGATCCTAAGGTATGTGAATGGTAGCAAGGGATTTGGCATCTTTCACACCACTAATAATGCTTTTAAGTTGGTTGGGTACATTGATAGTGAGTTAGAAGCCCAGATGATAGGTAGAGAACTTCTAGATATATGTTTCATAGAGGCTCAGGTGCAATTTCATGGGCATCCAAGAAGCAACCTATTATTGCTCAATCTATAGAGAGGTTGAATACATAGCAACAAATGTAACAACATGTCAAGCTATTTGGTTAAGGAGAATCTTGGAAAATTTGAATGAAAAGCAAGATGATCGAACCACAATCATTTATGACAACATTTTCTCAACTGCACTATCATAGAATCTATTTTTCCAAGGGAGAACTAAGAACATTGAGATCATATATCATTTCATTAGAGAACTAGTGGAGAATAAAGAAATCAAGATGGAATTTTGTAAGTCTGAGCAGCAATTAGCAGACATATTTACTAAGCCATTGGGCATAACAACTTATGTGTGCCTAAGAAGAAGTTTTGGCATGGTTGATTTGGATAAGAAGTAATCCTTATTTTTTTATTCACTCTGAACAAAAGGAGAGTGTTAAAATCTGTTAGTTTCCCCTTGAGCCAACCATCCACCTACCTATATGACACATTAAACTCAGTAGGTGAGTTTAAATTGGAAAATGAGAGGGAAAGCTTGTGAGACAAGTCAAAAGGAAAATTTTCTCACTATTTCAAATGCAAAGAAAAGGAGTAGACATAGCATTATTATGTGCAACATTGTAGTACTGTAAGTTTATATTGCAAATAGAAGTTGTAGGTTAAAATATTTTGATTCTAGTTGAAGCCATATGCTTCCAAATTTATAATAGTCAAATAAGTTTTTGAATAGAAATAAAGCTTTTTATGGTCTTCATTTCTATCTTTTCCATATTGGGTTGAGTATATATGCAACTCTATGTTTTAATGGTGGAAAAGACTAAACAACAAGTTTGTGATTAACTCACTTGGTTCCCTTGTTAACCAAGCTCTTCTTGTGCTAACTCAGTCAATATATGTTTGTGTTGTGTCTATCAAGTTACAATTGAGTCCACCAAGTCCCTTCCCTATGCTTACTGAGCTCAGTCCATCTCTGGGTCAACCAAGTTCACTCAGTGCAGTGTTGGCTAAGTTTGTTCACCATGCTCTTTCCTTTGGTGACCGAGTCACTCAGGTCCCATTGTTGCAAAGTAACTCGACATTACCTGTCACTTAGCTACTTAAGGTGCTAAACAACTCAACACTCACCATGGTTCTTGTTTTTCAAGTGATTTTTATTGTTGTGAAGTTTTTCACAAAAAGAACACCATATTCTCAATGAACCTGCAACTTATATCAAGAAAATGAGGAATTTTGATATTACAAAGAGCCCTTGATGGCAAAATTTGAATGGAGATGGTGGCATGATTTACAAAAAAACCTATTTCGAATACAGGTCGGCACTTACATTGTAGTTTTGTTTTGTAAATAAATAAAGAAAGATTGAAATATCCAATATCATGGTAGTAATTTACACATTCTTGGTGACAAGGTTGAAAGTTTTCATAATAGTCAATCAACAGATGAAGTTTTTGAATGAAAACATTTAGCAAAATCTTCACATTCAATGACTTTAAATGAAATTTTCAAATATAAAGGAAATAGCAACAACATTTCAAAGGACTCTTATTTTTATAGGAAAATACTCAAAAATATTTCCAAGAAAAACCCTTACCAACACAAGCTTACCAAAAGTTCCCAACATACCACATTGAACAGAGCAAATAGACTGCAGGTCCAAGGAAATACTCCATGTTAAAAGGTTATAGTTAACCCATAGGTCATGTCATAGAGATTCAATCAGCAAGATATACATGTCAAAATGAAAGGGATGTTGTAGAGAAATTCTAAAATAAAACATCTTCATTCATACATGTCAAGTTTATAGTTTACCTAGTTGAATAAAAACTACAAAGGTATGTTGAAGCCCATGTTCATGGAAGATAAATGATAAATTCTTGATAAATAGATGCAAAAGATCATAGATACTCTTCTTGCCTACAATAGAGCTTTCCAAATGTTACTGAAGAAACAAATATATCTTCCATGACAAATAGATCAAATCCTACTTGCACTACCCACCAAGTCTCTCGAGAATCTTCATAGTGAAGAACAAAAAAATAAGCTTTGTATTAGGGCTTGATATTTTCAAAAATCTACTGACTATAATTTATATGTTTGAATTAGGTGGATACTTGTGGGATTATATTTTTCTATTCCCTTCCCAATTTATAGATATGTTCTATAAATTTACTAGCAGTTGCACGTTTATGTATGTGCAATGATTAGATAGTTGGTATTTGTTGAAGTAGCTGAAGTATTTTATTAGTCCTACATATCTATAGGTGGAGACTATAGTTTTCACTCAACTCTTTTCAATTAGTTATTTTCTTGGTAATCTCCCAACTACAAAATATTGTCATTTAAACTATGGTATTGTAAAATTCTAAATTAAACAAAATTTATCAAATGTTAATTTTTACTTTCCTATTGGATCTCTTGTTTTTTTTGGTGGTGTTTTCATTTTATTAGTTAAGAAATTCTAAAAAAAAACAACTCTCAAAATGAGCGCCTAGGATTTCTTGTGCATGTTCAGATTACAGGCCAACACTTCTAGTGGCCACATGTTATGAACTCTTTTTAGAAGCCAAATGTCATAAACAATGAACTTTCTAGATAAATAGAAACCTTTCTAGATAATTTATTTGCATTGATATTAAGGATTTCATCTTTTATAATGAATTCTACTTGTAGGTGATATTTTTGACTAAATTTAATTACTAACCAAATTAATCAATGTAGGTTCAAGTTCTTTACTGAAAAATATGATTGCCATGCTTGCAGTTGTCATTGATCTTGTCCCTATCTTTACCATTCCAAATTGGAGCATCTGTCAAACAATAGAATTTTCTTTCCAGTAAAATTTTCATTATGTAGATGCACTGTGAATTCTATTTTATAGATGCACTATTATATTTTTATTTAGGGAAGCAAATATTTTACTCTCCAATCAAACTTCTAAATATTCTAGGATTTTAACAGAGCTATTCCTTTGTACTACAACTAATCTTAGTCCAAAATTTTGATTGTGCTTACATACAAGGTGTTGGGCTCTATTAATTTCTCCTTTATTTTAATTTGTTGGCTTTTTCTTAACAAGGCATTGCAATGTTTTAGAGGTTTTATTTGCATTGGTTACTGAAAAATGGGATAAATAGTGCCTAATGTGTAGACGTTTAACACCACAACATTGAATGGCGTGGAGATTTCACATCCAGATATATTTTCAACTAGTGTTTGATAATTCATGGCATCTTCCCTTCTATTACTTTAACCTGTCACGTGATCAGCTTTGATTCAATTTCCTTCTTGTACTGTGTCAGATTTCCTCTCTCTCCCAAATTGGCTCGGGACTAATGGAGCACCACAACAATGGAAGTGATTCATGGTTGTGCCACAAGCTACACCTTAACTTGTGTAACAATGGATGTGTGCCCTTCTACATTGCTATGAGTGTATAGGCAAACAATATTTTGTAAAAGATGCCAAGATCTGCCATTAAAAAAATTAATTTAATTCTTTAAATGCTTTTGAGGCATCTTTAAATTATTTCAAGTTTTCTTTTAAATTTCAAGTTTAGAAATTTGATTTCAATTTACTTTGTGACAAATTAGAAAGCTAAGTAAATTATTTTGTAAATTAGGCTAGTACCCTCTTTCATGACCCTTTTTACCAAAAATGATTGATTGTTTACAAAATTGAGGCACCCCTTTAGCCTGACCATGTGGATAATTAATGTTTTATTTTATTTTTGTCTTCATAGGAGCTATATATTGACCATTCTTAAGGTTGGAAAAATGCAATGAGGCAATATTAACATGGCATATGTGGCAAGTTTGACCGATGGCAAGCACATGCATTAGAAAGTTTTGAAAATGCAGACATTTTTGAAAAGGTAGCAAAAGACATTTTGTTGATGTGGTAAGGTAAAAGACACATAAAACATAAACCATAAAACATGTCACACATAAAACAAAGGCAAAAATAAAAGAAAACCTTGAATATTGTTCTGACCGTGGCATAATAAAGAAGACTTTGAAGAATTGACATGATCAGTACATGGAATTAAACAAAGGCTTGCATGTTCCACCAGGTGTAAAGATTGTATAGCGGATTTGAAAGGAAACTTGGAAATAGTTTTGTTTATGGGTGTTTGATAGATCATTTCTATCTTGCAAATGTTAGTTCTAATTTTTTTTTTTGCGTTCTTTGTGAAAACGAGAAGGATATTACTATTATGTGAAATTTTTAAAGATCTCTATGTTTGGCAAATATGGGTTGTTTTGAAAAGGATTTTTTCTTCCTCTACAAAGTTAAAATGTTCTTTGGCGGAAAATGAAAAGGTTTGTTCTCTGCAAATTGGGGTTGAATGTGAAAATGATTTGAACAGTTTCTTTTGATAGAAAATGGCATAAGGTATCTTCATGCTATTTCTTTGAATAAATATTTACCTTTTTATTCTCTCCTATGCATGCATGAATGGCTGATGTGGAGTAATGAAGACTTCTTATAAAAACAGAGAAAGGGTTTCAAAGATTTTGGTAAAAAGAACAATGGAGGTAAAAGGAAATCATTTTTCAAATATGATTGTTCAGATTGACTAAGATTTTCATTTTGTGAAAAAGAATAAGGTGAATATTTTCTTTTTCAGTCAGTTTCGAAAAAGAAATGAAAATATAGTCATTTTTTAAAAAAGAAAGAGAAAAAGAATAAGGGTTTTGAAGAAATTTTTTGTTTTTGATATGGAAGTTTTTCGAATCTAGTATCATTTCTTGAAAAAGAAGTTTTTGAATTTGGTTTCGAAAATAAAGATTTTGGATGCTCCTCAGAGGCAATTTTTTTTTTTTTAATAATATAGAAGTTTGTTCAAACCCTAATGGTTTTTGTTTTCTGAATGAAGTTTCAATAAAAATGAAGGGTCATTGTTTGAACCCTAAAATGGCATTTTTTTTCTTGAAGATTTTTCATGAGGGTTTAAAGTTTGAAGTCCTACTTGCACAGTTTGAAGTTTATATGGCTAGTATTTCAAAAGACATGAACAAATCTGAGGCATAACTAATAAAAGTTGGTTTTAAAATAACATTGCATAAGGGCATTTTTTTGAACAGCCCTAACTGGTTCAGTTTGTTTTTTTTATAATTGATTCTATTCGAATCTCATCTATATTTAAAGAGATCATTGTAAAATCTGAATACATGAGTGTAATATAGTGATGTAACACAGAGACATATATCTTGAAATTGTAAGATTGACCTGAAGGATTGGTTATAAACTTATTTGCATGTATAGGTGTACAGTATATTGCATACAGTTATATGTGCATATAAGGTTGTAATTCAATTAAAAGGAAATAGGTTGAGTCCCTGAGCAGTTGTTACCGCTGATTGTAAAAGAGTTGAAGCTCAATAAAAATCATAGGTTCATGGAGTGGTTTTTCTCCCTATGATGAATCCTTTTTGAAAATTTTTGAGGGTTTCCCACTCGACAAAATACATGTCTCTATCTTCTGTGAGTTCATGTTTTTCATATTCATGCATGGTGAATGATATTTATTTAAATAAGTTTTGAATGCATTCAGTCTATGAATCTTTAAAGTTATGATCTGCGAATTGATTTAGTAAAATTAGTAAGTTTTGATTCACACTGCGCCCCCCTCCTTCCAGAACTCTAATACTTCCAACACTATAGTCATATTCAATTTGTCTAAGATCAACTAATATTGAAATCGAGAAGCTTTTATTTACTATTGGCCTCTACTATTAGGCATTTTAGTGGCATGGTTGTTTCATTCAACACATCAAATGGGTAGTACCAGTATTTACAATGCACAAAGTGCTAGTTTTTATGGTGTCTTGCATCAAGTAAGGGGAAACTTCAATTAAACTTTTCAGAATAACAAAAAAAGAAGGAAATATTGTAGTAACATGAGAAACATTTTAGGCATGTCTAGTAAGTATCTAGAGGTTATAGCTTTACTAAACATGTTCTAAAAAAATCAGCATGCAACAACGTTGTAGTTTGATATGACTTTTCATACAAATGTAATATCTAAATATCTAGCAAATGCTACTAAAGTTTTTTAGAAAATAATAAAACATTTTAGATTGTAACCTTAGATATAAGGTCAAACGAGAAAACACACCTAAAAATTAATTTACTTGGCAAGGATTTTAATAGAATTTCATCCATAAGTCTTCACATTTCTTGTCCTATAGTGGATAGGACCACATTATATCTAAAATATTAAAAAAAATTCAACTCTCAAAGTTTTACTGCAGAAGCCCAAAAATATTGGGCCTACATTATCAATAGTTTTAAGAGTTACTTGTTTTAAAATTTTCAAAATTTTAGCTTTGCTACAAGATTTTTAGATTTTAGGCCAAAATTTAGTATGGTGTCTAAATGACTACTAAAAAATAAGTACTTACCGAGGAGGTTGATTAATATGATAGAGATGAATAAAACAAATCTATTTTTAATCTAGATGCTTAACAATATAAGCAAATAATTAAGCATGGCAATGGCCTTGCTATCTTATTTATTGACTTGCAAACTTTGTATTTTTGTCTTTACTTTTGCTCATCTCCTCTAATTAACAAATCTAACTACTGAAATTTCAAATGGTGGCAGCAGTCAACCTGAGATTAATAACGAAAAAATGGACCATTTCATTTGGTTTTGATGTCATTTTAGCTTGGGTCTGTATTAAGTACGTTTTTTCTACATTCAAGATTTGCATTATACAATGGACAATGTCTCAACACTTACCCAACACAATGTTCAATACAATTTTTTTAGTTACTAATTTTTTAAAAACTATTTGGACAAATACTTTTGTCAAACTTTCTTCTTCCCTTCCAATAATTAAATTGTAATTCTTCATATTTCTACTTTCTTACACAAGGCGGGACTATAGCTCAACAGAGCTCTTGTTTACTATGTTTTTACTTTTTTGACTACGTAAAGTTGTTGTTTAAAACAAATGTGTTATTTTGAATATTGTTAAATAAAATTTTGTAACATATAGTTAAACCAAGAAAAATGTATCAGTTAGTGAAGGAAATATTAGAATAAAAATTTTAATAGCATTGGTATTTCAATCTCCTAACAAGTTTTGTATATGGACTAAAGAAAATTTTGATCTTTAGTTAATCTTGTTGTGAGTGAGACCTACTTTATATTTCTACCAAAATTTTAATTTTCTTTCTTACCTTTTAAGGAGATCTTCAGGAAGCCCTTCCCGGTCAAATCTCCTGTCTTCGTATACTAAAACAGACAACTCCATGTAATAGATGCCAGAAAAGACTGATTGTTCTTTTTACTCCCCTAGTATTTTGGAGGATCTAGCGAGCCAAAGCATCCGTGTTCATTGTGTAAAGGAAATGATGGCTCACTAATATCTAAACTGGATGCATCGGGCTGTCTGTTTGTTGCAATTATATATGGCTGTGTGGTTGTGTGTGTTATCAGACTTATAAAAAAAGCAGGTTTTTGAGATTTAATTTGTATGCCCAGATTAAATTCATATATAAACTGTGAGATCATATTTAGATCATATACAAACATAAAGTTTGAGATCGTATACAGATCATACATTAACATAAATTGTGAGATCATATACAAATGATATACGAACATAAACTTTGAGATCATACACAAACATTAAATTTGAGATCATATGCAAGCATCAAATTTGAGATCATACCAGTGAATAATCGACTTATGGCCCTAAAATTATTGACGGTCACATGAGATTTGGTGCGTTTCCAGAGAGCTCCCTGTGCTCCTTCCTTTGTAGGAGTGAATACTTGCTAGCACTTTGAGGGAGACCAGGCGGTATTGTAACTGGATTCAATGTGTCATCTTTCTTGAGGAGTATAATTGAAGAGTTCATTTTCCTCTAGAGCCTGCAGAAAATGAAGATGGGTCATGATTTCCCTTCAATCAATAGTGATGGTTTTTTCTTGAATTATGAGATTAGTCACTTTGTACATAAAATTACCTTATTCATGGTTAAATCCTCAAGTTTTTTCTCAATATTGTAGCAGTGATAGAACTTTGCTGGTCACTATACTCTGTGGGGTCTCGCTTGCTTTTGGGAGGAAAGCTTTGTTATACAGTTCTAGATCTCAAAATAAGAATGAGTCCATGAAGTTCTTAGAAATTTACCCTAACTATAATTTATTCTCTCGAGTATAAACTTTAGGCATATCAATTTTTTGCATCATATTCTATGATTTATTTGTTGGAAATTAAACGTCAACACCTGCAGGTTGTCTTCGAGCCCCACGCCCATCTACCCTGTCAGGTCACGACAGGCATTCATTTTGGTAGGTGAGATTTTGAATTTGAATGTTGAGAGGGAAAGGAAGAATGTGACAAAAGGAATGTTTTATCATTCATTCGATTAAGTGAGATCAAGTAGATCAGAGAGAAGTTGCAAAGCTGAGCAGAGAAGGAAGAAGGAAAGAAGTTTGTGCCTGCAGTTGCACGTGGTTCCTTGTTCACTCTGTAAGTTTGTTGTTTGGATTTGTCCTGTTGAAGCAGTGATTTCTCTAGGCACCATTGTATGCAGCCATTAGAGTTGCAGGTTTAAAAGTTTATTGAAGTTAGAAGCATAATCAGTTTAGGGTTATTTTAGGGTTTTTCTAGTTAAAGCCAAATGCTCCTAGATTTTGTAATAGTTTAAATCTCAGTTGAATAGAAAGCAAGTAGCATACTTAATCTATTATTCTTCATCTTCTATTCATTGCATTTGACAAGTTTGGTTGAAAGCTTAAAGCTTTGGCTCTCTAATTTTAATGGTGAATGCATTCATGTTGGAATTTTCTAAATTATAAACTTTAGTTGGAGCCGAGCTCACTTGGCATCTATTGTTGCTGAGCATTTTCTTTGTGATCCGAGCATACTTGGCATTTTCTGTCAGGCTCCTCTTTGTGTCGAGTTCACTCGGCACCTATTGCCTGTCACTCGACACCATCAAGTGCCGAGCAAGTGCCGAGTGATTTTTGGCACTCGACACCTTCAAGTGCTGAGCAACCTACCACTCGGCACATTCATGTCCCGAGCAAAACTGGCACTCGGCAATTGTGAGTGCCGAGCAAACTTTTTTAGGTTTAGGGTTGTGAGTTTAAATTTTTAATTTGTATTTCTTACATTATTACCAGGATGAAAGAGTTTGTGCACAGAAAAATCAGTTCCACAGTTTCATTTTTCTTTCATAGTTCTCTCAATTTTATGACGAATTGTAGAATATGATTGAAAACATTCATGCACATAAATTTTATATAGTTGAATCCAAAAATATAACATAATAACTTTTACTTCTGAAACTAAAATTATTGCTGCAAGGAATGTATATCCATATTTACAGAAGGTATATGCACTCTAAATTCACACCAAATATCATCTCACCACAAAACTCCTCATCTTTCCTCCAGGCATTTTGGTTAGCTATATTATAGCTTCCCCATGTCGAAATATTGTTTCAAAGCAGAAGAATTCAGCACAGTATAAGATATTATTTGAAATTGCAATTTTGAAAGAATATCAACTATTTTTGAACCAGGTTGTAATGATATTGAGAATGGTAAAAATGAGATGTTTCTTTAGAAATATTGGATTTGAAAGAAGTATAAATCTATAAGTAATTTTAAATAAAGGTTAATTTTGAAACAACTCGAGTTAGTCATGAATTTTGAAAAAGTAAACTATAGAATATTTAAGAAAAAGCCTATTTTGCCAGTCCAATACAACAATAGTTAAAGTTTTGTATTCGTTGTGCATTGGTACATCTTCAATATGGAGTACAATTCTTGGAAAACTTATATAATAAAAAATTCCACATTCAGATATTATATTCTTAAAATAGGTCCAACATAATAAATACTCTGTTTCGATTCATCTCGTGTACCAGTATAGTGTGGTATATAGATGTGATCTTTCTTTGAGATAATTCCATCTCAACAAAGAATCAGAGGATGCCAGAGGACCTTAGTTCAAACTCTATATTTAGAGATCCAAGAATTGTGAAAGTGCATATACATGTGGTAAAATGGCAGTACTACTAAAATTGTCAACAAAATTGCAAGTATTTTATTGGAGAAGAACAATTTCAAATCAACTTGCTCCAAGAAAATCTGAAACTCAACATAAATGAGTCTTGGTATTGTTGAAATATTAATGTTGTAGCTTGTAACTTCTCCTAAGAAAGCTTGTAGTGGACTCTGATAGTGGTATTGTGTGATCTGCAAAAGAACATTAGAATCATGTTAAGTTGGTTGATAGTTATTTTCATGTTATGTTACATTTAATTATTGTTTTAGTAATGCACATTGACACAAATAAAGCATAAATTTGGTATATAAACTATTGATTTGAAATAATTTTAGTAGAAGAAAAATATTATGAGTGGATAGAGTTACAAGATGTTGTAATTGATGATTTTTGAAGAATTTCAAGTGTTAGAATCCTAATATGTTGTGTATGAATCCTAATAATATGTGTGCCTACATTTTAAAGTGAGAATTAGCTATAAATTATTGGGAACTACATTTGTTTACAACCTATTTGTGAAATTTTGTTTTTGAGAAATATTTTAAATCTTCGATATATGTTTTCACTATTACCTTTGCAAGTTGATGTTGTCATGGGGTGGGTAGTGTCAATGGTTTAAGGGGTGACAATAGTTGCAGTGATGCTTCATCCCTAATCAACCCAAAATCATCCCAAATCAACCCTAATCAACCCAAAACATGTCAAATATCTCAAATCAATCATCACCTATCAAACCCTGGGCATTGTCATGTCCCTCAATGCCTTGGTAACCCATCAAATCTTATCAAACCTATCAAATCAGACCTTAGAACTATCATGTCCCTTAGTACTAGGTCAAACCTGTCATCTTTATCATCCGATCATTGATATTGTCAAGTCCCTCAGTGTTAGATCATGACATTATCAAAGCAATTCAATAACATTGACAATGTTCATCGATGTTATTATGATCAACCTTATCAATCAATTTCAATCTTGTGGCCTTTATAATATCTGTTAAAGGTCACATATTCCTAATAAATGTCACATATTTCCTTGGCATGTTATCAATCCTAATTAGTCAATAAATTTGATCATGGCTTTGATCTATCCACTATCATCCTAGTCGATCTTCATAATTTTCAAATTTCATCAAAGGATAATATCATATTTATTTCATCAAGTTGGCCAATCATTAACTAATTTTTCCTATAGGATTAGATAACCCATAATCTATTCCTATGCCATTTCAATCATTCCTCATTTTTCCTTGTTAATTATTCTTACTAATTGATGCTCTGAATTAATTAATATTAATATAGTAATTGATTCATCCTTCACAAAGTATGGGAATTCTCAATTTCCTAAGTCCTATTTTCCAATTCTAACTTCTATTTTACTAATTTCCATTTGTGTGGAATTATGAATTTTTAATTCAACTATTCCATTTAGCCTTGACACATGGACATCATACATTGTAGATCCTCTCCTTACACTTGGCTAATATGTGTCATATAATTTGATATATTTAATTCCTTATGCATGACTATAATAAGTCACCTTCGTCATAGATTCTTGGCTACAGTGCTTTGAGATGTCATATTCACATCATAGAATCTCCTCCACTTTTAGCCTTGTTGACTTCCATGCATCATAGAATCCTACATTTTTCATATTGTGTCATGTTCATCGCAAATATTCTAAGGAATATCATGCCAAGTTGCACATTCAAGTTGAAAAGTGTCCATCCTCTCATTCATGTATCACCTCTTGCACTTTGGCTATAAATTGAATCATCTTACTCTCATTTTCGATCCTTAGAGTTTGTATTCTCACATCACACCCAAACCACACTTCTAGTACTCTCAATAGCATCATCCCATCATAGTCTTTTGCTTTCAATTGTATGCACTATAGGCAATTGGAGCTACATCAAAATGGAGAAGAAAAGACATGGAAACTAAAATTGAAGAGGGGTTTACTTATTTTATTTCCTTTATTTCAATTGGTTTTCATGGCAGATTAGAAGGGTTTAGTGTATTTTGATTGAGTTTTGTGGTTTCTCATAGTATGCTAGGTTTTAACCCTTTTTCTAGTCCTATACCTAGTACTTGTGTAATAATTAATTTGCATTTTGCAGTATCTTTTGAAAGTGAATGGTGGATGTATCCAAAGGTTGTTAATAGATTTCACTCTTGATATTGTGGTAAATGTCAATCTTTGTTGTTCTCTTTTTCCAATGCCTATTGTAGCCTTTTCTAGGGCAAGTCCCTAAGAGTTGTGTATGATTCCCTTGCGTAATTGGTGTAATGGGTACATTCACTGGGTTATGTGTATGCCATAGTGGTCCAATGTAATTATTAAAATTGATAACAACATATTTGGGTTGTTCTAGAGGTTTTGAATTTATATTGTAGACAATTTCTATTATTTGTCCAAGTGATTTGTTTACCAATTCAGTTTGTATCCATTTAACATGATTTGTTGGTTGATGCATAGGATAACCTCCACTGACATTTTTCATATTCATTATGCTTGTTTCACCTTGGTGCAACAACTCTAGCTAAATAAAGTGTTATGGGGAGGTTCAATTGTTTTAGCATTTTATTATTATGTAGTTTCACTAATTCATTGGTGTCAAATTCTTCCCTTTGTTTGGAGCTTAAGCATTTATTTATTTGAGTCATGAGTGTCTCCTAGTCATCTTGTAGGGGTTCAACATTTCTAATATATTTAATAGTAGGAATATACTATTTAATATATATGAGTTAGTTTTAAATTGATATATTATTTCACTAATAATATAATCTTTCTTCTACTATATTTATTATATGTTAAATAGTGATTTTTCTATTTAATATTTAATAAGTATAATAGAAATATTAATTAGTAAAATAATATTTATTTATTTATTTGCATGAATATAATTGTTAATAATAATAACTAAATTATCAAAATTATGAGACAATTAGTTATTAATTATTTTGAAATGCAAATAAATAAATAGGAGGCTACTCTTTTTATCACACATACATATATTTGTTTTCTTTCATATTTTGTGGACTATTAGAGGAGTTATTTTCAGTTTTGAGCAGTTTTTGGATAGTTTGAGGCCTACCTTGGGTTGCATATCAGTTGAGAGGGTCTTCAGAGTAGTTTTACTTCAATTTTTGGAAGTTGTGGTCTTGATTTTGAGGGGTTTCTTTATGCATGTGAGTTCATGAGTTTCTTGAATGATTTTATATTTTTTGAGATAACTATGAGAAGTTCTTGATATAATGGATTCCTATTTTGCTGGAAGTTTATGGAAAATATTCTTCCAGCATTAGGTGGACTAATAGGTGAAAGAGGTCGTGAGGACCCTTCACTGAATTCGGATTTTATGTAAACTTAGAAGCAACCTCTTTCATGATTTCTACCTCTAGCTCTATTGTGTTTGGGTCTATAGGGAGTAAACAAGTTTCCACTCCTTGTGGCAACAGTCATAGACAATGACTTAAAACAAAGTTTGAACAAGGATAACACTAGAATGTTGTCTTGAAGTGATTAAGTGTGTTGTATATCTAGGTATGAATAGTCTGAGAAATGGCTAGTATAATCAAGAGTTTTGACTAATGTGACACAAGGTATAATGAACATAAGAGAACAAAATAGGACAACCAAGTAAGGAGACTAGTTATTGTGCAAATCACAAGTGATCAACTAAGAAAGAAATTAGAGTTTGACACTATTGCAGATAGAGGAATGACTAAATCTTTTTAGACACGGATCAGATTTTGATCAAGCTTTGATTAGGGAGCTTAGAATAGCTCACTATTTTTGGACAAATTTGGATAGAATTGCATGAATAAATGACTTCCATGTGAAGAAAAACCTCTAGTGAGGCAATTTCAATAGTTTTAGGACCAAAGCTCACACGAAGATTCACGCACAACTACACAAGGAAGTACAATGAACCATGTGAGAATTCAGAACAATAATTTTGAAATTATTTTCTTGCATGAGAATTCAGATACAGTAACCCAAGGAAAGGACAAACTGAGAGTACAGATGAGTTTTGAATCAATATTTTAGTGTTTTGGTATGATTTCATGTGAGGGTTCTCAGCTTCCTATGTGAGGAAATATAGAGAGTTGCACGAGGAGACATGAACTAACAATTGTAAAAGTGTTTTTTTGCATGAAGTTTTGTAGAACTAAGGTGAGGAAAGGACAAAAATGACAATTTTGAACTATACTTTAAGATTTTTCCAATGATTTTTTTAGTCTAAACAGAGGATTGATAGTATTTGTAAGTTTCAGGCAGATATGGGCATCATTTTCATATTTTGAACATCATGTTGGTTTGTAAGTAAACAACTATTTTTCAAAAAAGAGATGCAAGTTTTATTCGTAAATAATTCAACTAAGGAAAAAGCAACTCAAAAGGATGGGGGGAGTCTTGAACTTTTGTTGTTTGGATGATTTGGATAGTTTGCAGACTTGAAAAAGATACTCTTTTATCCCTATAACTAGAAATGGTAGAGGCAAAAAAATCTTTGTCTCACAACTTATGTGCACGTGTTCACCTCACATAGTTGTGTCACCCCACTAGAGTGCACTCATTTTTTGGGTGTATTCCAAGGACTCAATAACATATATGCTCAATGAGCACCTTGTAGATGCTAAAAAATGGTTCACATTTATGATTTCATGATAACAAAGCTCCATTTGACATATAGCACACCTTTTGAAAGAAAAAGTCTTCATCTCATTCTAACTGGTCCTCATCTCATCTCTTAGGTCTTCTTCCATTCATATCTTTATTCATCACCATGATCATGTGTTCCAATACACCAAATCATCTTCATCTTGTATTCCTACATTCTTGCATCATTCTACACAGTCTTTCAAGCTTCTAGGGCTTTCCACCTAGTCCAACCTTAGTCTAACCTTTTTTTGACCAAGTTTGACCAAATGTGACCATGTTTGACTTATTTCACTTATGTTATAATTTATTTCTACCATTTTGGGCACTCACACAAAGTTTCAGGTCATTTTGAGTCTAGTTGGGCTATTTTTGGTCCCTAGAGCCTTCTAGGGCACAATCTGCACTTTTTGAGTGCACTTGGGCTTCCCAACTGCACCATGGGTGCACTTGGTACTGTCATAGTACACTTGGGCTTACCAAGTGTGCACTGGGTGCACTTGGGTGTGTTTTGAGTGCACTTGGGGTAGTAGGATGCCCATAATTGCTCCTGGAGCCCCTATGTTGCACTCCAGAGGCCATAACTTTTGTGTTTCAACTCCAATTTACAAACCATCAGCTACGTTGGATTTGTCTCTTTTTTATGAACATATTGAGCTATCATTTTTATTATTTATTCACTATCTTGAGTGGTAACCCTTGAAAATACTCTTGGGCCTCTAAATCGACATCACCTCTTCATACTAATTCATCCCATTTTCTCATTCTACTAACTTTGATTTGTTTGGCCAACCTAATTATTTCTCAATAGTGTCCATCATCATTCACATCCTCTTTTACATCATTTTCATATCATTTTAAAATCACTTCAAATCAACATGGAACCATTTAATATCAACTCGAAATCATATCAAATCAACCTGAAATCACCCCAAATCAATTTAGAATAACTCAAAATCAGTTCTAATCAACCCAAAACATATCAAACATCCAAAATCAATCATCATTTATCTAATCCTAGGCATTTTTGTGGCTTTTAGTGCCTTAGAAACCTATCAATCTATCAAATCTTATCAATCTGACCTTAGGACTGTCATGGTTCTTAGTGCTAGGTCAAACTATCATTCATGTCATTCGATCCTTGACATTGTTGAGTCTTTCAATGTTAGATAATGGAATATCAACCATTTTAATAATATTGACTATGTCTATTAATATTATTATGATCAACCCTATCAATCAATCTCGATTCTATAGCATTTACAATGTCGATTAAATGTTATGTATCCTTAGTTCATGTCATGTGTCCTTGGCATGTTAATCAATTAATTAATTTGACCATAACTTTGGTCTATCCATCATCATCCTTGTCAATTTCCATTATCATCACACTTCATCAAAGGACACTATCACACTTATTTAATCAAACTGGCCAATCATCTACTAATTTTCTTCCTATGTCATTTCACTAATTATTCTTCTTAACTAACCTTCTCAACTAATTAATTTTATTAATTAATTGGTTCATCATTCACAAACCATGGAAATTCACAATTTCCTAAGTCATATTTTCCTCCATTAATTCTATTTTCACTAATTTCTATTTTGTGGAATAAAGGACTTTTAATTTAAATATTCCATAAAATATTGACATCATCATGACACATGGGTGTGACACCTCATGGATTCTCCTTTGACACTTGGCTAAGAAATGGCATAATCCAATATTCTTATTCTCTTATGCATATCCATATTTGGCTTCATTTTTCATAGATTCTTGGCTTAAAGTGGGCTTGAGGTGTCATATGATGCGTCATAGATTCTCAACCATATTTAACCGTGTTTGAATTCCAAGCATCATAAAATCCCACACTTGGCATCTTGTGTCATATGCGTCATGGATTCTCTAAGGAATCTCTTGTCATGTCACATATCCAAGGTTACAATTCCAATGCTCTCATCCTCGATGTTGATTATAAAATGAGCATTCTTTCTCTCATTTCTGGTCCTAATTTCTTGAGTTCTTGGGTCCGTAGTTTTCTCACATTTTTCACTGCATCTCTCACATTTAAATCACAACTTCAAGTATTCTCATAGCACCATCATTATCATAGAATTTTTCTCCAATATTGTGTGCATTATAGGAAATTTGGAGCTACATCACATGGAGAAGAAAGAAGGACATGGGAGCTACAAATGAAAGAGGGAGTTTTAGATTTGCTTTCTTGTTTTGATTCATTTGGTTTTCATGGTAGACTAGAGGGTGTCAATGTAGGATTATTGAGTTTGTGATTTGATCATAGTATGTTAGACATTAGCCCATTTTCTAGGTCCTACATTTTGGTGAACCTGACGTGAACATTCTTATCTAACTTGGGTGTTCTTGTTTTGTGCTTGTAGGTGCAAGGAAGGAGCTCACTTGGAGGGGTATAACAACTATTTGCACTTTCTTATCACACCTAGATTAATTAGGGGGTCCAGGAATATGGTTATATGCTTTAATTCTATGCATTTTGTTAGCTTTCTGCCCTAGGGTGCACTCTTCTCTATCAGGGTGCACTTGGGACCCCTAGGAGCAGTTTTAAGGGCTTAGGAGACACCATAACCCTTGTTTTCTATTCCTAACTGACCAACTGCACCTAGAAACTACCAACTACACCCTTTTGAGCCCCAACTACACCATGGGTGTATTTTGCACTATCTAGTTACACTTGGTAGTATAGGTGTCAAAAAATTTAGTTTTTGGGTCTTGATTGGGCACCATTTCCCCACAACTTGCCATAGACCTCCCAATTGTGCCCAGAAACTACCAAATATGCCCTTCTAAGCCCCAAGTACACCATGGGCATAGTTAGCACTGTCTTAGCACACTTGAGGGAATTTTGAACCATTCTAGCCTTTTGAGACATAGTCTGCTCTGCTAGAGCACATTTGGTTCACAGAAAGCACCTATTTCAATTAGAATTTGCACTTATGGTTTTTGTTTGCTTCTAAGACCTAGATTCTAGAGGTTTTTGTGTTATTGATGGCTTTTTTGTAGCATGTGGCAATTGTTGGATGAAGATTAATCTTTGAAAACTACTAATGTTTGCTTGCAAGATGTTGTTGAAGACCATTGTGTGTTTGTCAAAACCATGTGTGTGGATTTCCTGGATTAGATAACACTTTGTTTGGTTCTTAAAATGAACTTTTTCTTTTTTTCTTTGTGTTTCTACAGTGTTTAAATCCATAGGAGTTGCATGGATGTATCCTCTCCCCTCGCTATTTGTGGATCTTGGTTGTAAGAGAAATCTGTGTAACTTCTATAGAAAGCTTGCCTTGGACCAAGATACTCGATATTGGGTATGCTAGGGGATGAATTCAAAGTGGTAATGGGCCAAAATTTAGGTCAACATTCCAGTTGCTATATAAAACTTGATTACAATGAAATCTGTGTTAGTGGTATTGCTGAGTGATAGCTCTCCTCTAGTACCCTTATGGTGTGTCAAACCCCAATTCTCAGGGCTGCGAGACCTTCTAAGGAAGTTTATCAATCACTTGTTGAACGGAATTCCCTTACTAAAAACCATGTTTTAGTGCCCAAAATCCTTTCTATCCACTGGCTCAAAGGGTCACCCATGCCCATGAAGACATCCTACATTCTTGTGGTCCTTGGTAGAGGCAACAGTCCCTTGGGAAGTCATGCCTATGGTGCCAAGATCCTAGGTTGCCTACTCTACATAAGTGTGGCTAAACTTTGATTCAAGTAGGAATTCGGTGGATATAGTCTTAAAGCGTAGGTTGTGGTGTGTTTGTTTACTTTTAACAATAGCTATTCTTGTCTTAATGTGTCTTGTGTGTGTGTAAAACATTAATCAATATAAAAGCCAACATTCAAATTTACACCTTAGATATTGTTTACACCTTCTCCAAGCATCAAACATTATCAAAATGTTATAACTTTGGTCAAAACTTTTCAAACTTAAACTTGGGAAGCATGGAACACTACATCCCTAGATGTGCTTGGCATAGAATAGTTTTAATACTTGCATCTACTCACTTGCATTCTCCATAGTTTAAACCTCATACTTGCATCATATAGGCTTCATCTTGCATCTCTTAGTCCTCACTTTGTATCCCTCATCCTTTACATTGCATTCATTAGGGTTTAGTTTGAATCCTTTAGTCTTTGCATTTCCCCCCAAAACTTGTATTTTGCATTGTCAATCTTGCATCCTTGCATAACCAACCTTCATCTTGAACACTTTGACCATCATTATAGGTGTCCTAAACATCATTTTGAACCTTCATTCTGGTCCTAGTACTGTCTTGCTATCTAGCTCACCATGACATTAATCTAGCAACCCGAACACCTAAAATTGCCTTAGTTTTAGCCTAGCTTTCCAACTACACTATGAAACTACCAACTACACTCAAACTAACCCCAACTATACCATAGGTGCAGTTGGTATTGTCTGGGCACACTTAGTTGTCTAAGAACCCAATTTGGGCTTCCATGAAACTACCGACTACACCCAAACTAGCCCCAACTATACCATAGGCATAGTTGGTATTGTTAGAGTGCACTTGGTGTTGTTAGGCCATGAAACTACATGTTAGGACCCCAAAACTACATCTAGGAGCCTCTGCACCTACCCATTGTGTATTTGACCCAAAACTACATCTTGTACCCAAAATCTCATTTTTCACCTTAGGATCTTTGCATATTGCATGTCCAATCAGCATAACCATCATTTTGAGTCACCTAAATGTCATTTCGAACCCCAAAACTTTTGAATTTAGTCAAAAATCTGAACAAAGTATGAGTCCTAGAGTATCTCCTAGTGTTGATGGATAATGGATCTTGACTAGTCTTTTTATCTTTTCTTATCATTTTCTTTGGTCAAACTCTATCTATGTCTTGATAGATTTGACCTTGTCATCTTTATCATTTTGATCTTTTTGTCTTTTATCACTTTTTGGTCAAGATCCAAAGTCCATTATCATAACATTAAACTCCTAGACAAAATACTTTCTAAAGATTTTGCCTAAGTTCAAAACCTTGCATATACCTTTGTCATTAGCATAATCATATTCCTAGGGTCCCTAAACATCATTTTGACTTACCCTAGTGGTATATCCCCCCCATATTGCATTGTTCAAAACCTTAGCATCATTTCCACTATCAACTAAATTGTCTTCTTGATTACTTGTCCTCATTTTGCATATCCCAAAAATCATTATCAACCCTATAACACCATCTCTTTCATATTTTACCTTTCATACATCAACCCCTAGCATCATTACCAAGTCCAAAATATAACTCTAACCTTCATTTTTCATACTATAGGGTCATTTTCATCTCCTTTAGTCAATCTCCAAAATGTAACTTTGTATTTGCATTTGCATAGTTTCCCTAGGACATTTACATCTTGCATATCAAAACCCCACTTCATTTAGCATTTTCCTAGGTTGCATAACATCCTTAAACACCTCAAAATCCAAAAAACAATCATATCTTGCACACCCACATCCTCATTATCAAGTTTTGACCTATTTTACCAACTGCACCCGTATTTTACCAATTGCACACTTTAGGTGTGCAGTTGGTAGTTTTAGAGCACACTTGGTAGTTTTAGAGTGCACTTGGTAATTAGGGACTTCATTCTATGTTCCAAAACCATAATTTTCACTTCCATAGGCTTCATTGCATCTCAAAACCTTGAAAAACACTCTAAAACACTCAAAACATTCACATTTTGCATTTTAGGCACCCTAACACCTTTGTTTACCCATTGCATACCTCCTACTTACCGATTGCTTACCTTCAGGGCCCCAAGTGCACCAAGGGTGCACTTGGTATTATCTAAGCATAGTTGGTAGTTTAGGTGCACACTAGGGAGGCAAAAAGTCCATTTAGTCTTTCCTCCACTTCATCTACATCCATAGGTATCATGCCAACACTTACTAGGACACAATCAGCTTAGAGACTTGAAGAACTTTATCAACCCTTATTTTTTGAGGCACCAACACAACCAAAACCTTGTCCAAGATGGAATAAGAGCAAGAAAACACAACAAACCTTTGACAAAGACCAAATTGAGCCATCACAACCTTTACTTGCAGACCCCTTAAACATGTATCCACAAGATCACCAAAACTAAGAGATGATGCAAAAAACCCTAAAAAAAGAATTTACCATGAGGTTTCCTTCAAACACTTCCCCCACACATGGGATGGTTCAATTGAGTCCTAACTTTGAACCTATATTTGTCCTGATACCACCCGGAGGTGGGAATGTACCACCCACACTCGAGGATGAACAAACACATTCCTTTGAATTCAAAAAACCAGATGCAAGTACCTTCGACTATAACACATCAAACATACAATAAGGTACCGTACACCTAAGTGATGACTTTGACACCGATTATGGCATCACTAATGAAGAAATTGCTAGGCCATGTCAAGACAAAAATTTCTACAAGAACTTCAAAATTTTGGCAGCCCAAGAAATTGTCAAATTCAACCCAAACTTGAGGGACCTAAGTCCAAACATCAAACCAAAAAAACAATTGAAAACATGCAACCCATGATCAATTTGAACTTAGACAAAGGGAAATAACCTTTGGAGTTTTCAAACACAATAATGGTGCCTATAAGGTCCCATCAAGAATCAACCATTGAAATCCTCCAAAGTACATTTAAACACTTCAACATTAATCCCTTGTTTGATGAACCACAACCAATGAAGGGAAACATGACTCTTCCTAAGTATCCCAAAAGGATGTTAAGACTTGATCTCAATCACACGATCCAAAGAAAAGATGTGCCAAAAGGGACTTGTGCTTTAGGGATACCAAACATGCCTCCTTTGGAGGAAAGTCAACAAAGTGCACCTTTACTCCTAACTCTACTAAGTGTCATGACATCAAATGTTATGGAACCTCCCACAAGTACACCATGTGAAACGTCAAGTGCAACAATCCCTATTGACACACAAAGGAAAAGTCTTATTGATATTACACCTATTCCCAAAAGGAACGTGCCTCATTGTCAAGTCAATATGATGTCCCAAGCAGAAACCTCTAACATACAAAGGTGCCAAAGCAACAATAAAAACATGCTGATCAATTCTCAAGGACATAACCAACTACCCTAACAACATCATCTTGCAATAGTCCAAGGACTTAATGTTTCCAACACACATGCAAAATATCAATAGAAACATCAACCACAATAGCAACAACCTCAAGTGGTAAAAGAATCCAACATCTTTAACACACAACCCAATGTAAACCCACTTGACTTACACGAAATGTATCAAAAAAAATTCCAACAACAACAAGCCATGTTTGCTAAACAACAAGAGCAACTCAAACAATAGTTGGAATACCAGAGACAACTTGAGCAACAAATTACATACCAACAACATTTTTTACAACAAAAACACATGCCACAACAACCCCAATAGATACCTCTACAACAACAATCACATACATAGTCTCATATGTAACCAATAGAGGTATCCCAACAACAACCACAACAAATGGCACAACAAAAACACATAGTACATCACTCACAATCGATACTGCAAAAAGTGCCACATCAAATACCACAACAAGTACCCCAACATGTGTCACAATAGGGACCCTTTTGTCTTTGAGGTACTAACATACCTCCACCACCTAGTGACACATCACCAGACTCATCAGACACAGAAATGTCAGAACTGAGTAGACATAGCTCTTGCCATAGTAAATGGTCTACACATAGACACAAAAGACTTGAAGGGAAAACTATCATGCAAAACCCTAATGAAGAGCTATTGCAACAACTCAAACAACTTTCTGAACAAGTCAAGGTATTGGGAGTCCAAAATAAATAGGCTCTATATATAGAAAGGGACCTACATCCTAATCCATTTGATAAAAGCCTATACATGCCTCCATTCCCAAAACACCTTGAGGCTCCAAGATTTGAAAAATACCAAGGAAAAGGAAACCCTATTGATCACATTAGAGAATTTTGTGCCTCTTGTACCAAACTCAGTAATGAGCCCACCGATATCTCATGAGATTGTTCCCTCATTCTCTAGGTGGGCCCGCACTTGAATGGTACTCCAAACTTCTTGGTACTATCAAATCTTGGTCAAATTAGGTAGACAAGTTCATCTCCCACTTTGCCTTTAACATTAAAAATGAGGTGACACTTTTTGATCTATGCTCAACTAAACAAAAGATGGGAGAACTATTTATCACATTCTTGCTACGTTGAAAAAGTTTAGTCAATCAATGCTCACTAGACATTCCTGAAGAACAACAAGTTAACCTGTGTATTGAAAACTTAGTCCCAGACTTGATGTATGAACTCAAAATCAAGAGTCCAAGCACCATTTCTAAACTGATGAAAAAAGGGGCTAGTATTGAAGATGCTCTTGTCCATAAGGGAATCCTCAAGATAAACAAAGAAAACACAAACACCAACTCGTCTAATGACAAGGAAAAAAATTTCTCCGAAAACAAGAATGTGACCAATGATGGAATTGTGGATGCCTACACGATTAGCACAACACAACCTCAATTGACTTTGAAAGGTGCAAACCCTACGAATTCACAAACTCCCAATCAAACATTAACCCCACAACAGAAGATCAAGACTTCCATGTAGGACAAACCTTGAAGACACCCTAGAACCAAAGACAATAAATTCACACTATTGGGGATACCCCTTGAGACTGCACTACAACAATTACTCAATAATAACTTCCTATAGTTACCCCCGATCAAAGATGAACTGTTAACTAAAGTAGATTGGTGGGATGACTAAAAATTATGTGATTACCACTGCACCAAAGGGCATAAGACCTCATCATGTTTCCAAATTAAGGATGCAATACAAGGCCTCATTAATGATGGTATAATCAAAGTCAATCCACCATTACTAGCATCCAACTTTGATCACACTATTTCCAAAGATCCTTTGGGTAATCACAACAAAGAGAAACCCTCCAGTTCAAACTCAAATTCACAAGGTAATGTGAATTACACACACACTGGTTATGACTACACTATCAACTATTTCAATGAGTTAGATTCTCACATATCCACATTTACCTTGAAGGATGAAAACCCTTGCTGCACTGTCACTACACATCATACCAAGAGCACTATGCCTGGAGCCCCCTCTAGACCTACTGCTTCTGCTAGACCTACACCCCCTAGTAGACCTGCTACTCCTACTTCATCTAATTCTAGCCTTGTTGAAAAACTTGGCAAGACACCTATGAAAATATCCATATTGGACCTACTCCATGCATCTCCCCAACATTAGAAGATCTTGGATCAAACCCTTAAAGAGTTAGTAGTCCCAAATTACATTGATGTTTCCCAGTTCCAAGCCATGGTTGGGAACCATTTTGCATCACAAGATATCACCTTTTCCCCTTAGGATATTCCTAAAGATAGACCAAACCACAATGATCCCCTTCACCTTGAAGTCTTTGTCCACAAAGCTAAAGTTAGATGTGTCTTGATAGATGGAGGAGTAGGGTTGAATATTTGTACACTTAAAGTAGTCAAAGGTTTGGATTATTTTGAAAATGATGTGGATCCCTCTCGAAGGATCATAATAAAAGCCTATGATGATGGTGAACACTTCTCCATAGGGGTCATCATCTTACCTATCAGAGTTGGTCCAGCTATTGAGAATACTTTATTATAGGTCCTAGATATAGAAATGAACTACAACATGACATTTGAATGCCCTTGGCTCGATGCTATGAAATCTATGCCCTCTACATATCATCAATGTCTAAAGTTTTCCTACAATAGTATGGAGGTTATTATCCCACATGATCTAGATCCTTTCCAGTTTTGTGCTAATCTGAGAGATTCTACTTCATACCAAGTCCTAGCAAACAATGAAGCACAACCTATGGATTCCTCCAAATATGTGGACATAGATATACTCCTCACTAAGGCCAAGGAGAAGATGAAGATTGAAGACAATGGATTTGGAGAATACTTTATGTATCAAGTATTCCACATTAGGGAGTTGCCACTTTCTCCCCAATCTAATGATAAACCACATCAATTACAAGACCAACACTTTGGGATCAGTACACAAAAGGCCACTTCTATCACTGAGAATACATCTGTATGTATTGAGAAAGCAAAAGAAGAACAAAAGCCCACTTTGATATCTCCTAGCAAGTATGAACCTAGATTTAGTATCATGCAAAAACAAGGCTATGATGGCTATAGTGGTCTTGGATGTCAGAAATAAGGAATAATTGAACCTATCACTACAAAAGGATAACTCCCTAGTTTGGGGCTTGGATTCAAACCATTATGAATAGGTCCTCCTAGTACTACAATACCTATGTGTAAGACTATGGATGTTTTGAAAGATGAAAAGGCATCTAAGGATACACAACCTGAAACCAAAAATCCCCTAGCTTTTGAGCATGACCCCAATGATACCACTAAAAAAAATGCCCATATATATACCTTCAACTAGAGCCCATTCAACATGATGACATCCCCTCAAGTAACCCTAATCTATTGGATTGGGACTAGCATGGACCACCAATTTTTGATCAATTTAAAAATGATGACTTTGAAACCTATAAAGGCATTAAAATTGGTGATCATAAAGAAGCAATTTCTCCTCAAGAGAACATGTTGGCATATTTTGGGGAGATAACTCCACCTTCTAGTTGCAAAGTGAAAAGAGAAAAAAATGACAAAAGTAGGTCTCTTGGTGAAAACCAAAAGGCACCATTAGACAATGAAAAATCCAAACCTAAGAAGCTCCCAAGGATACAAGATAAAAAAGTTGATGCCATGAATATTGGTGTTCCAACATTCAACATGCCACAAAGTATTTTTGAGCTCTCTCGATTAGCCTTCATGTGGAAGGTCATTGGTCTCAATCCTCTAAAACCTCCCTTATATCCAATTGTTTATCCCAAAATCTAGCTACTTAATTGTCCCAACACCCAAGATCAAATCTTTCCAACAAGCCTTTGCATATGTCATCATCAGTGACATCCCATACAAAGAATCCTTTGACTTATTTATCCTCAGATGCCTTGATTTGCGAGAGGCAGACACTGTCTTACATACAGTACGCAATGCTATGTCTTGAGGTCTCTCCAGTGGTTTGATCTTAGCCATAGACTTGGATACATTCTACATAGTTATGGTCAGTTGTGAGTCCCAAGATTATTAGTTAGTAGCACCAACAATAGATTTCTTCTTAGCATTCATTAGCGGCATTTGTGATTTTGTCTGAAAATCCTCAAAAAATATTTTTAAAATGGCAAAAATTCTTGCAAAAAATATTTTTAAAAGAGCAAAAAGTCCTAATTTTTTTTTAAAAAATTGGAAGAAGTCATGAAAAAATGGATGCCTTGATGAAAACCTAGCAAATAGGAGTCTTGGCACAAAAAAATGAGTCAAGAGAAAAATTCCATCCAAAATTGAAAACCTGGCAAATAGCTTTGGGCAAGTACCATGGTGAAAACTTGGCAAACAAGTGCCATATGTAATTAGTTGTTGCTCCTCCATCTATTGGGATTCCATTTGGTTTTTCACCTCATTGTCATTCCCTGATCATATCCTTCGTATTGCAAGACATCCCTAGTCCCTTATCATGGCTCACGAACTAGTTAACATCCATTGTTATCTTACCTGACGTATCACCAGTCTGTACATAGTCATTAGCCTTTGTACATAGTTTGTGTCTTATCTAGGGGCATATTACCTACACAGTCCATGAATTTGAACTTGAACTGGGGGCATATCCCTAAGCACTATTTTATCCATTGGATTTATCAGACAACAGATTAGAGCTAACACTTGTAAATGCTTTTACGATCTTGAAAAAATCTTAAACATTCAAATACGATCCTAAAATATGGTCTTGAAAAAATCCTAAAAATTCAAATGCAATCCTGAAAAAATCACTAAAAATCATAAAATGTCCTAAAAAAACACTAAAAATCATAAAAGGTCCTAAAAAAAAATACTAAAAATCATAAAATGTCCTGAAATAAACCCTAAAGATCGTAAAATGTCCTGAAGAAACCAATTACACAAAAATATCAAATATCCTCAAAAAACCATAAAAAACACAAAACCCATCAAAAAACTTGTAATAACCCTTGTTAATGGTCCCTATGGATAATCACCCCTTTTGTGTGAACATTTGCACTTTGCAAACTAAAACTCGAAGCACTACACTTTCCAAACAATCACACCTATTTGAAAAACGTGAACCAACAATTAATCCAACATGTCACTATAAACCTATCAAATGAATAAAAAAACACAACCATCACATGATCAACCTATCAAACACTATTTGAAGACATAAAACACTAAAAAGCAAGTAATAAGGGACAAGAATAGCTGTTGGCTCGCGCTGTTTAGTGAGTGATGTATTTTTTCCTTTTTTTTCCTTCGATCATGTTCCTACACCACTCGATGATATAAACTGATCTATGAGAGTGGTTGGGATGGTTCATGGTCATCTTTTATTTTCTACCTATTAAAATGTACCTTTGAGAGTCTGGGGCATGTATAAATGCCTTACAAAGGAAAAGGTCATTTTTTGTTTGCATCGTGCTTGTTTACATAAAAGGTTTGCATTTTGTGCTCTAGACCTTTATGCCATGATGCATTGCATTCCATTTTCCATATCAAAATAAAGCTCCAATAACATATAGTGCACTTTACAAAAGAAAAATTCTTCTCGTCATACTAACAATTCATCATCTCATCTCCTCCATCTTCTGTGTCTTCTTCATCCGCTACTTTGTCATCTCATTGTCAAAAAATTGACCTATCATATGCATATCTCAATCAATTTCTTGAAGGGGCACCCATATATATCATTCCTACTAGGGCATGTTATTATGGCCTTCTCATTAGTATTCTTTGACACAACACTTTAAATCACATTGTATCAAAGAGGCACAAAATGTAGAAGCTCAAAAATGGTTTGCATCTACGATTTCATCAAAACAAAGCTCCATTTGACATATAGCACACCTTGTGAAAGAAAAAATCTTCACCTCATTCTTACTGGTCCTCACCTCATCTCTTAGGTCTTCTTTCATTCATATCTTCATTCATCACCATGATCATGTGTTCCAATACACCAAATCATCTTCATCTTGCATTCCTATGTTCTTGCATCATCCTACACTGTCTTTCAAGCTTCTAGGGCTTTCCACCTAGTCCAACCTTAGTCTAACCTTTTTTTGACCAAGTTTGACCAAATGCGACCATGTTTGACTGATTTCACTCATGTTCTAACCTCTTTCCACCATTTTGAGCACTCACACAAAGTTCTAAGTCATTCTGAGTCCAATCGGGCTATTTTTGGCCCCCAGAGCCTTCTAGGGCACAGTTTGTACTTTTTGAGTGTACTTGGTACTGTCATAGCACACTTGGGCTTACCAAGTGTGCACTGGGTGCACTTGGGTGTGTTTTAGGTGCACTTGGGGTAGTAGGATGCCTAGAATTTCTCCTAGAGCCCTTATGTTGCACTCTGAAGGCCATAACTTTTGTGTTTCAACTCTGATTTATAAACTATCAATTGCGTTGGATTTGTCCCTTTGTTGTGAACAAATTGAGCTATCATTTTCATTATTCTTTCACTATCTTGAGTGGTATCCCTTGAAAATACTCTCGAGCCCCTAAATTAACATCACCTCTTCATACTAATTCATCCCATTTACTCATTCTACTAACTCTGATCTTTTTGGCCAACCTAATTGTGTCTCAAGAATGTCCATCATCATTCACATCCTCTTTTACATCAATTTCATATAATTTTGAAATTACTTCAAATCAACTCAAAACCATTTCATATCAACTCAAAATCATATCAAATCAACCCGAAATCACCCCAAATCAACTTAGAAATCACTTGAAATCAATCCTAATCAACACAAAACATATCAAACATTCAAAATCAATCATCATTTATCTGATCCTAGGCATTCTTGTGGTTTTTAGTGCCTTGGAAACCTATCATTCTATCAAATCTTATCAATTTGACCTTAGGACTGTCATGGCTCTTAGTGCTAGGTCAAACTATCATTCATGTCATTGGATCTTTGACATCATTGAGTCTTCCAATGTCAGATCATGGCATTATCAACCATTTTAATAATATTGATTGCGTTAGTTGATATTATTATGATCAACCCTATCAATCAATCTCGATCCTATAGCATTTACAATGCCGATTAAATGTTACATATCCTTAATTCATGTCTTGTGTCCTTGGCATGTTAATCAATCAATCAATTTTACCATGGCTTTGGTCTATCAATCATCATCTTAGTTGATTTCCATTATCATTGCACTTCATCAAAGGACACTTTCACACTTGTTTAATCAAACTAGCTAATCATCTACTAATTTTCTTCCTATGTCATTTCACTAATTATTCTTCTTAACTAACCTTCTCAATTAGTTAATTTTATTAATTAATTGGTTCATCATTCACAAACCATGGAAATTCACAATTTCCTAAGTCACATTTTCCTCCATTAATTCCATTTTCACTAATTTCTATTTTGTGGAACAAAGGACTTTTAATTCAAATATTCCATAAAATATTGACATCATCATGACACATGGGTGTGACACCTCGTGGATTCTCTTTTGACACTTGGCTAAGATATGTCATAATCCAATATTCTTATTCTCTTACGCATATCCATATTTTGCTTCATTCATCCTAGATTCTTGGCTTTAAGTGGGCTTGAGGTGTCATATGATGTGTCATAGATTCTCAGCCATATTTAGCCTTGTTTGACTTCCAAGCATCATAGAATCCCACACTTGGCATCTTGTGTCATATTCATCATGGATTCTCCAAGGAATCTCTTGCCATGTTGCATATCCAAGGTGATGATTCCAATGCTCTCATCCTCTGTGTTGATTATAAAATGAGCATTCTTTCTCTAATTTTTGGTCCTAATTTCTTGAGTTCTTGGGTCCCTAGTTTTCTCACATTTTTCACTCCATCTCTCACATTTAACTCACAACTTCAAGTATTCTCATAGAACTATCATTTTCATAGACTTTTTCTCCAATATTGTGTGCATTATAGGAAATTTGGAGCTACATCACATGGAGAAGAAAGAAGGACATGGGAGCTACAAATGAAAGAGGGAGTTTTAAATTTGCTTTCTTGTTTTGATTCATTTGGCTTTCATGGTAGACTAGAGGGTGTCAATGTATGATTATTGAGTTTGTGATTTTCTCATAGTATGTTAGACATTAGCCCATTTTCTAAGTTCTACACACCCTTGTGAAAGGTGTCAAGGGCATATACCACCTTCCAGTGTCTAGGTGCATGCCTATGGTGAGGATCTACATGAGAGATTATTTCCCCTCCTGCACATAAATTGTGGTCACTTTTTGAGGTGAATTGGGTAGAAAGTGTCTAAAATGTTTTTTACTTGGATTCTATTCACATTAATCATCAATGGCTTCACAAATGAAGTTGAGGTGAACAACCCACACCAACATCTATAAGTGTACACACTTGACTAGTAAGCCTAGGGTTGGTGCTGCCCAATGCAACAAAAAAAGCATCTTCTTGATATGTGATATCTGAATGAAGAAGAGGAAATTAACATGGCTTTGGATTCTTTCACTCTACAAAGCTTCTTTATTAGAGTGAGTTAGAATCACCAATGAAAGGTATGTGCTCACTTGGGTCATTCCCAGAGGTTGGATCACTCCAATAGGCTCTCTAAAGGTTGACTCAAACTGTAGCTCTAATTCAAGGGTCAAAGTTTCTAATTTTTCCAAAGGGAAAAGAGCATACTCTTCTACCTCATCACCTTACCCAAACACACAGAACATTTTCATAATTGAGTTAGTTTATCAATTCCAATGTGTCTTTTTCCAAGATTTTGATTTTCCTAAAAGGAAGTCATCATCTCTTCATAAAAGATTTTCTTGGGAGAACCACTAAATTTCTTGCCACTCTTAGGTATTGTCTTCCAAAGGTGTCTAGGTTTGTGATTTACTATTGGGAATCACTTCCAAGTGGTAAAGAGCATACTCCCTTATTCCTTTGTCTAAAGCTCTATGAAGTTCCTATTAAACTATGTGTGTAAGAAAGCATTAAAATAGACACATTGTTTGAGTAGGTTTGAATATATTCTTTGACAAGAGAATCTTTGATTGAATTTCCAATAATCAAATTGTTAGTACTATTTTTATGTTCATGATAAGGTATCATCAATAAATGACCTGCACACCACTGTTAGGTTGTTTCAAAAATTAGAAATAAAAAAAAAGCTTCAGAAATAAGTGTCGAATCAATCAACATTATGAAGAAAAAAATTTAAAAATTGTAATTTTCCTTTACTGGCATTGAGCTTCATGTGAGCTTCTACAAGGTCCCATGCGAGGAAGTACTGTATACCGCATGAGAAATTTCTTCTTGCATACGAGAATACACTTTTTTGCATGAGAAAGTACAAAGCTATAGGAAAATATTCATTTTCTTCATGTGATAATTGATCTTATTGCATGACAATTCATTGAATTGTAAAGACATAAATGTCAAAATGTCAAAAAATTATTAAAAGTTGAGGCCAAAAATTTGATTTTTCTACCCCATGGTGGGCATCAAAAATGTGAGTGCTAATTATGGGCCTCTAAATCAACGAACACTTCAACATGATCATTAGATGTTAGAAACACCCCAAAATGAAAATGGGATTGTCCATTTGGTATGACCCAACAAAGTGATTTGTTGTCTTCTAACTACACGGGGTGTTGCTATTCACTCTTAGAATTGAGCGATCAACAAGTAGACCAACTAGTACGAGGGATTTGAAAGCAATCCAAATGAAGTATAATCTATATTTTTTATGTTTTCCAAAAGAAAATATATTAGATTAATCTAAATGAAATTAAAATTAATCTAAGAACAATTGAAAATAGAACTAGATTAATGCATTTTAAGCTAAATGATGAGTATATGAAAACAAGAGAAAATTTGAATGCAACACAATTGAGTAATCAAATTGGCATTAATTCAATACTATTCATGTGCATCCTTCTAAATGAGAAGTTGAAGGTTTCTTATATAGAATTCTAGAATTTGATCAACAGTTGAGATTTGAAGAAGATTTAGTTATAATAGAAAGTTTCCTCATGAAAAGGAAGTTAACCGATTTCTTTTGAGTGGACTAAGGAGTTAATCGATTTAATTCCTTTTATAATTTCAGTCAACTCAATGTTTCCATTTATGAACTGCAAAGAGATTTTGGAGAAGACATTTGATTTTAAAAAGTTAAATATGACTTCATAATTGAATAGTCTAATTAATTGAATAATTAAATTCAATAATTAGAATGAGGGTGTATTAATTAAATTAAATATATTTAATTCCTCATGTATATTAGCTGAAGGGGTGAATTTAATTCAATGAAAGTACTAGAACTTATAAGTAGATTAATTAAATTAATAGGTTTAGTTTAGCTAATTCAATTAATAATTAGGAATTAAATGAAGTGATTAATACAAACTATTGATTTTCTATATTTGACACTTAGGTCAAGTAGAGATTATCAAAATCAGAATTGCCTAGTACAATATGACTTTAAGTAAGATTGATAAATCGAAATTGGTTTAGAATACCAATGTGCCAATTTAGGGGTATTATAGAAGGCAACACTAAACAAGAAGAAACATCATCAAAAGAACAAGACGAATTTAGCTAGGATGAAGAAGAAGAGTATCACACTTCTAGAACAACAAGGGAAGACTGTAATGTCCCTTGGTTAGTTTCCTTGTATAATTGTCCTAGATGCTCTCTCCTTACCAAGTTATTTTCTTGAGGGATTATATTACTAATCACCTTTGTAGAATTGTTTTGTAGGTTTCTTTGCAAAAAATTGATTCTCACTCTAATTTAACCTTATGATATAGCTATTTTGATAATTTGACATTGACAACAATTACTAGAATGCTAACTAATAAATTCTAGTGTATACTATTATAAAATATTTGACTCAAATGCTTTCACTTATGGAAATCTCAAGGTAATTACAATCTTGTTTGTGCATATGGTATCTACATTCCAATATGGCTTTATAGATTATTTGAAACTGATATTATCTTTTCCCGTTTTCCCATATATGGGTATCTTTATATCTATTGAATGTGATTATATTTGAGATCATTGTAATTGTCTTCCCTCTATACTTGAAGCCTTTTTACGTATCAATGTTGGGGCCAATGTTATATGTAGTATAAAATGTTGAAAGGGTGGTTCTTCCCTGGTGTGTAGGTTTCTCCCTACTCTCTAACATAGCTTCCTTATCAGAAAAGATAATTAACAATTATAAGTTTATTAATGTTAGGTAAAGTGCCTAGTATTGGTGATTAAATACTTTTGAATCATGTTAGTTATGCTATCCCCATTGGGTGAGCCCATCACCTTGTATAAATGGGTTCTTTGGAGCCTTAAGAGGCATAGTGGAAGAGACATTTTCCTTGTTAGAAGTGATCCCTATCAAAGGAAATCTCTTTTTCTATTTGTATTTACATCCTTCCAATATACTAATCCTATGGATGGCTTGATATTGGACAAATATTTAAAGTCTTCCATTAGTGTTAATCATAATACTTGACTTATCTTCCATTTGGGAGTAACATATTATTATTAGGTTTGATTTCAAGTCTTCTTTTTTTCCTAATAATTATCTATGAAGTAAGAATTCTCTATCAATGGTTGTATCTATGGTGGTTATGGCCAATATTCGATGATTGTTGAATCATCAATAACTTAGAATATGATTTTTGCATGTCTCCTTATGTGGACAATCTCCTCTTGATGTGTTTGTTTGGTCTATCCAAGCCTTTGAAAATTATGTAGGAGTGTCTAAGAGGAATATATCATTGTGAATTATTGAACAAGTCTCAGTGATAAAATCTATTGTTGTTAATACCAATGGCTCGAAGTGATGATATTTCAAGTTGATGCTTCCTTAGTTGAGTCAATGATATAGTTGGTGTTGGAATTTGCATGAGGAGATTGTTGGTATTTGCATTTGACAAGTACATTGATGAATTTTTTGCCCTTGATTCCAAAATATCTATGGTGAATGCATTGACCCAATAACCCTACTAAATATCAGTCTTAATAAGTAAAATTTACTATTGGAGTATATGTATAGTTATAAAAAATCCTAACTATTGGAGAAGAGTAAGATCGATGTTATCAAAATCTTACAAGAGAAGTTTTTTTTGGAAGTCAACAACAAGATGAAGAATGAGATTAACCCTAAGATCTATGGTTAAGATTATGTTTAGGGTTAGAAATAACTAAAGTGTGAGATAGTAAAAGGGATTGTGATGCAAAGTGATGTGAGAGAGAGAGAGAGAGAGAGAGAGAGAGAGAGAGAGAGAGAGCTAATAGAGAATAGAGAAATAGATCATTACAAAGTGAAAACAGAAGAAATAAGGGATCTAACAAGCTTAAGAAAGAAGCAAGAAATAGGTCAAGTTATCTTGTACAAATAACTAATTAGTTTTTCACAAGATTAATAAAGTCTTTTACATGACTATTAAGTTTTTGTATGAACTTTTATTAAATCTTTAGACCAAGTGAATGCCTAGACATGTAGGATAAAATCTCTTAGTCAAGTAGTCTTAACAAACTAATGATAAAATTAACACTATATCGATCATTCCTCATGGGATGATTTCCTCAAAAGGAATCATTATTGTAAGCCTAATCGGAAACCTTATTGATTATAGTGAAAAAGTTATGAGTTTCATCCCCATCACAATTTTACCCCTTGATCAAGGGTTTCCTATGATACCAAATTTGTGTGTTGTGTGTGTATTAATTTCTCTTGTGTGTTATTATTTATGTTCACACACATGAATTGTTAAGTTAATATTACATTATCAGTTACATATAAGGGTTATTGAATTAGTGCTAAAAATTTGTATCGATTAAAATGTTGTAATAATATTGAAGTTTCTTAAATGTTGATTCAATCCCCCCCCCATACTTAACCTTTCAAATCTATAATTAACAATTGGTATCAGAGCTTCATTCTCTTGAAACAAGTTTGACAACTTGATAGTAGATCTAGGAAAATGGAAAGGTACAAGAAGGAAAAGAAATTTAAAGAAGCCCTAGATGAAGCTATAGCCCACAATGATGAAATAAAGAGAAAATTAAAAGTTTCATTTGAAAAGAGGAAGGAACTATCAAAAATATTAAAAACAAGTCTTGAGGATCTTGAAGGAGGATGTTGTAGTAGTTGATCTATTGGATAGAAACACTATCTTGGAGGAAAGTTTATAAAAAGCTAAAAGAGAATTTGAAATTCAAGCTTTAAGAATGAGTGAACTACTAGAAAGAATGAATATTGTTGAATATGAAAACGAATAACTTGAAGTCGATAAGAAAAATCTAGGAAAAGGAATCACAAATAAAGAATATGTCGTTCTTTGACTACAACATGAAAATAACACACTAAATGGTTAAATGAGTGATATAAATGAGGAAAACAAATAAATCCTTACTAAAAATAAAAGACTGAGAAATGAAGTAAAGGATCTAACAAAAAAATTGAAGGTATAACAAGAGGTAAATGAAAAACTTACTAAGTGTGACCTAAGCATGAAGAATATTATGAACAGTTAAAATGGAAAAGGAAATTAGGTGATAAAATTGGACTTGGCTATACATAAAATGGAAAATTTGAAATTGGTGAATCATCCAAAATAGCCATAGAAAAGATATCTCAACCAATTAACAATCAACATGAGGAACCTACTTGCAATTGTAGGAAGCTAGGACATACGACAAATGTGTTCAAAATTAAACCATCATATACCTCATTAGAAGCATCTTTTAATGGTTACTACTACAATTGTACAAAAATTGGACACAGAATAAGAGACTGTAGAATAAGAACATCAAGCACTTCAACTAAAACAAGCTTTATGGGTCACTGGTATACTTGCAACATATTTGGTTATAAAATTGAACACTATAGGAATCAAATGTTACCGACAAGGAAACTAAGAAATATACAATGCAATAACTATGGAAATCTTGGACATATGGAAAGAGAGTGTAGGTTCATGAATACAAACATGGGTACACAATTAACAAGTATAGCATGTTATGTCTATTATAAATATGGCCATACAACACAACTATATAGATACCAAAAACCATGGATAGGAACTATATGAGAATTGGAACATCGAAGAACAATGTTAGAAAAGTATGGATCAAGAAGGAAGAAAGAAGTATATCTAAAAAAAAATACCAAACTCAAGTCAAGAAGGAACTTCCTCTAATTGAGATAGTAGGATTACTTCTTAGGGACTTGTAACAATGGTAAGATTATATTGTGTCCCCTACAAGATAGATAATTTTGATGAATAAGAAAGTACAATGATGTTGGTAAGAAAAAGAAAAATTCTATAAGTTTGAATAAAGTCTGTTGGACAAAAGTTACTATTGTAAATTCATTAATTACATAATTAATCATTTACTTTCTTTTTAGACTATAAGTAAATGCAAAAAGTAATTCATCTGACACCTTTCTATTAAAATTTACTCAGTGTAAAATAAATTTGAAGCAATTTACCACAAGCATCAAAAGGCAAGAATTTACAGAGATCAATTTGTGCCTTAAAATTTGTAGAACAAAAAATACTCTATTTAGAGAATATGTTATGCAAGAATTTTTTTTGAGAAAATGGTAGTTGTTGCTAAGACACCTTTCATCATGAGCATTAAAATGAGAGAAAAAAACCAAAATGTGAGATCTATTTAGTGGATTCATGTATACAAGGTAATGTTGGAGCTATATCATCTCTTCCATAGAGAGTGATATTGACTGAGGATATTACTACCTTTATCCATAACAAAACTATAGTATAGGGTAATGTAGGAATCAAAGAGATGTATAACAAATAACTATGCATAGATGGAACATTGAAAGATGAATGCAATCTCAAGATCTTACGCATATGCTGGCATACATAAGGTCTTCGATGATGAATGGATTAGACATGTGCTGAGTTGAGTACATGATGGATCACTTTGGATGGATGAAGAGACACTAGTAAAGATTACAAAGGAAATCATTAACAAGGTCACAAGCCTATCAACACAAGGAAAACAATGCCCACTGAGAGTTAGTAACATGGATAAGTTGAGGGAAATAACTAAGACTACATTAGATAAAAGAGCCATGAAGGTAGATAAAGTGAAACATGAAGGCACACGATTTTTAGTGATGATAATAGGATATAAGATGTATTAGTCAAGTTGCCCCAGTAGTGTGTAAGGAACATCTATTTGGATATCACATGAAATCACCACCTAGGGTAAATCATATGATTTATTAGGTATGGTAGTTGATCAATTAAGCATGAATATGGAATGTTTGAAGAAGGATTGACAACATGATATCAAATGTGATGTTTTACTTGTATGTATTTATTTCTATGTTAAGAATTTTTTCCTTGGTATAGGAGAGGTAGAATGGAATGAGAATAAACCAATTATTTATCAAATTAAAGAGTATGTTGAGAAATTAGGAGGAGAATTCGGGAGAGTAATGTAGAGTTACTTTAAATATTTTCAACCAAGAATGCAAGAGTTCTATCAAATTCTAGGCTCCATAGTACAAAGGTATAAAGATACTTTGTGTGTTATTGTTGATGTTGACAATTACAAGATTCAATAGCCAATTCAAGGACCTCTTGGGTTCTATATCTAGATTATGAGGTGATAGAAGAGGAGTTGGAAAACTAATGTTGACTATATATAGAGCTTGTCAAAGAATAATTTAGTTACACAATTTGGGACTTATGAAGATTTTTTTAGTAGCAATGCTTTGAAGGCCCAATTGTCAAGAAAGAAAAGAAATGAAAAAAATATTAGATAGTGCACATGCAGCATCCAATAGACTATCGATGTAGGAGGCCACACAAGTGATGTCATCACTTCAACTATCAACATTGATGAATAAGAAAAAATAAAAATACACTCAGCCTATTGGAGAGGCTATTGCCACTATTTCTGAACATTAGGAAGAAGGTAGCAATGAGGCAATTGTAAACACACCAACCAGGAAGTTACTACTTTGTGTGATTATGAAACATTTACTACAGAATTAGACAACCACATTCTCATAGTTCAAAGTGAAAGACTAAGTCATATAGCAGGATTGGACTCATCAATGAATGGTGTGCAATATTAATTAAGAATCAAGGATTTATTTGCAAAAGATCAAGATCTCATAGTTGAAATAGACAAAGTAATCATAAGAGTTTTAGAGCTACAAGGTATGATAAGTTTGCATATTGATATTATGAAGTAGAATATGTTGGAAGCACAAAATATCATACAAGTACTAGAGGATAGCACAATGTGTGGAATGGAGAATACACCAACAAAAATCCAAAAGCATATTCTCACTCTTCACGCTTTGAATAAGACATGGGAAATATTGGTGCAACTCATGAATTCCAAGAATTCAACTATTGTGAGAAAATTGTAAATAGTTATGAATTTTTGTCACTACATATTTCTCTCTAGTCATGTTTAATGGCATTGAATGCCATAAAGAAAAAGGGTGAGATATAAATATTTCTAGAATATAATATAAACTACTATTGGTGAGTAGAGAAGATCAGAAAGGATAAAGCTACAAGAATACAATGCATAACATAGGATATCAATGCACATAGTGAGTAAAATGAATGGGGGAGTACATAACACATTAAGTATAGGCACAATGACAAGAATTTTTTATTTTTTCATCAATGCCAAAGGGGAGATTGGCATTTACATGAGGGGATTGTTGGTATTTTCATTTAACAAGTATAATGATGATTTTTTTGTCATTGATGACAAAATATCTAAGGTGAATACATTGACCAGATAAGCCTACTCATTATCAATATCATTAAGGAAAAGTTACTATTGGAGTGTATGTATAGTTATTGAAAACCCTACCTATCAAAGAAGAGTATGATCGATGATAATGGAAGCTTATAGAAGAAGTTTTCTTTGGAAGTCAACAACATGATGAAGAATGATAATAACCCTAAGAACTATGGTCAGGTTTGCATGTAGGTTAGCAAGAAACAAAGCATGAGATATAAAATAAATTATGCTACAAAGTCATAAGTGAGAGAAGGAAGAGAAAAGAATAGAGAATAGAGAAAGAGGTCATTACATAACAAGAATAGAAGAACTAAGGGATCTGAAAAGCTTAAGAAAGTAGCAAGAAATAGATCAATTTATTTTTTACAAATATGTAATTAGTTTTCTACAATATTTGTAAAGTCTCATATAGGTTTGTTAAGTTTGCATATCAAATTTTATTAAATCCTCTAACAAGGTGAATGCCTAGACATGCAAGATAAAATCTCTTAGCCAAGTAGTCTTAATAAACTAATGATACAATTAATACTATATCCATCACTCCTCATAGGGTGATTTTCACATAAGGAAGCATTATTATAAGCCTTAACCAACAACCTTTTTTTTACTGTAGTGAAAAAGTTATGGGTTCCATCTTCAATGTAGTTCTACCCTCTGACCAAGGGTTTTCTAAAATACCAAATTTGTGTGTTATCTATGTATTGATTTATCCTATGTGTTATTATTTTCTTTCATGCACATGAATTATAAAGTTAAGATTACATTATTAGTTACATATAAGACTTATTGGATTAATGTTGAAATGGTCTATCGGTGCTTCAGGGGCACCAATAGAATAATTAATTTCATTACATTTTATCTTAAGTTCAAGGTTGTCTTTCTAAAAAGGGATGGAACTTAAGCCTATATCAATAGATTTATCAATGTATGTAAAACACAATATTATAAATTTATAATTTTACAAGATGTGTTGAAATTATAATGAACTGGAATAGTTTTGTAACTGGTATGCCAAATGGAATTAGAAGCATGTAACTAAAAAGGAAAGGATTCTTTGTAACTACTCATAATTATTATAAATGGGGTTGAACTCATTAATTTCAGAAGGACATAGAGGTTAAAAATGTAGTTATTTTGTGGGTTTGGTTGTACAGCCCAAACCTTTTGAAGGATGAAATAGAGGATGGTAATTGGAATGTTCTATTTTGTATTTAAAAATTGTAAGGTAGAAAAATAAAGTTTCAATTTCTCTATGTTCGTGCTCTATTTTTCGATTTATTGAATTAATTTCAGGTGATACTTATAAAAATGATTTAATTAATTTCTTTTAGGAATTTAATTTCATATATTTTGTTCAAGAATTGATTTATTATGAGATTTTAGTCTAGGCTTTGAAAGAATTGATTCATCTTGAAGAATCACTTACGATATTGGTTCTCTATTTCACCGATTCAAGACTTTAAGTTTTGTTTTAAAATTCAAATTTGGTTCTGAATCCCCTCTTCATGGTATCAATTTTGGATATTGAAGACCATTTTAAATCTACTATGAGAAAATGGTTTCAATGTCTTAAAATTGGAAACTATAGGTATAGGTTACAAAACCTAATAAAAAAATTCATAAAGCATGGTATTGGGAATTAGTTATTATTTGATGGTATGGTCTATTGAAATATTTCAGTTTAGTAACCATGGTTTCCAATTAATAAATAGAAATAGTGGTGTTGATTTAATCTACTCAAAATGAGAATGCAAATTTTTGTTTAGGTGTTCTATGAAATTGTGGAGCAGATTGGGAGCAGCAAATTCAGATTTTGATAATAAAATTGGTGATCAATATTAGAGGAGATAAATTTTTGATTTTAAGAGTTCAAAGGAATGTCATTTTATCTATTTGGAATTGAATGATAGTGGTTTCAGATTGATTTGTATCAAATTTTGTGTTCAGTATGAAGTTGCCTCTAAATTATTAGTGAGAATTTTGCATATTTGGGTTTGTAAGAATGTTGAAGTTTCTTAAGTACAGATTCACCCACCCACCCCCACAGTACTTAAATTTTTCAATTTATAATTAACAGTTGGCACATAGACAATGTCTTATAGTTGTGCTTGAATATTATTTTAATCATAGTGTTTACTCTCCTTTGTAAACTGATATCAATATGTATATGTTTGATAATAAAATAAGTTTAACTCTCATTTATTTTATGTTCTATAATATAGATTCAACATTGATAAAGTTTATATTTTAGAATATGTATTTCAATTTGATATTTATTGATAATATATTATACATATCAATTTGTTATTTTTATTTATAATGTTACATATTAGATATATGTTTAATATTAATTTATATTATAAAATATTTTAGATTTGTATTATAAATATATATAATATTTCAAATATTTATCTTAAATATATAATGTGTGTTATAACATGTAATATATATTAAAAATAATTATTTATGATCATATTTTTATTTTATCATTTTATTATAATTATAATTATAATAATTTATTCTATTATTTATTTAATTGTCGCTTTTATTATTGTTTATTTGATATACAAGTTTACCTTATTTCTATATTTTATTATTACTTATTGATTAATTAAGCTATTCAATTACTTATTTATTATCTAATCATTATTTTGGTGGGGACATCACAAGGACACTTCCGATGATATAGAAGTGGTACAAATAATTGAAGGGCCACTACTAGAGAGCAGAAATCAAAGTCCAACCAAAGTAGCAAGAAGTACCCAAGCAGAGTCAAGCGATGTGAGTACACACTAAGAAAGGCCATGCACAAGGTACCTGATCTGTATGGGGAAAGAAGCCACTTGTATAGATCAGATCTATATGCATAAAGAGGAGCACAATGACCATACAAATGAAGGTGATATGGGCAACAAAGGGTCCAACTATACATAGTAGGAAGGTTGTACAAACACAAAAATGGTAGGCAACACAAGTATAGGAAAATCCACACCAAAAAGAATGAGCAAAGAAGGAGTAGGCAATGGACCTTGACTTTTTCATATTAGGGAGCCAAGTGGATAAACTTTGCACCTTCCCAGATATCATCTATGGCTCATCTTGTTCCAGTAGGCAGAATACCAAATACTAAGGTACTAGGTTTAAGGGCCATGAAAGGGGCATGCCATACAATGCAGATTAGCACCCCTAAGGGAATTGAGATGATACAACCAATTGCATTGGTGGTGATACCTATAGGAGGAACAAAAAAATAAAATGACAACACCTTCCCTAGCATCCCCAACTCAAGAGTCAACACGGCTACAAGAACATCGAGACTTTAGTATGATGGAGGAGGCACAATAATTTACCTATCAAATTTCAGCTTGGAGTGGAGCACGTACTACCCCCTTCTCCAACCTTGATGAGGGATCCTGCACTACACCTAATAGAGGAACCATATGTGCAACTTTTGAAAGATAGAAAGGAGTTGTAGCCAAAGCATGTAGGCATGGAGGGGGAAAGTCAACAAATACACTTTAAGGAATGCACACAATGGTTCCTAAAGGAGCTGGTAGCTATGACTAAAGCTATACATGAGATTAGAGGGAAAGCAAGGGAGGTAGATATGAATGCTATAGTTTTGGCAGTAGAATCACTTTTGTACTTTATGAAAGACAGTTACCATGAGGAATTTAAGAGGTTATTCATGGAACATGGATGGCCTATTTAAGAGGCAAAGGGGCAACCTCAATAGTGGTAAGCATCACAAGTTGTACATGCACATGACCCTCCCTTGATTGTTATGTCTGAGTTTGAGAAATAAAAAAAAGGTCCACCTTCGTGGAGCTCCAAAAATATAATTGGGAATTAGAAAAGACATAAGGTGACCAAATTATTCTAGGGGAGCAAGTGGAGAAATTGGAATCTAAGCTTGCATAAGAGACAACTACACATACAGAACAATTTGCAACAATAGAAAAAGATAGAATGGGTGCACTACGGCTTCTAGGAGGTAGACACACTAAGAAAATGTCAATGGAACAAGATGTGAGGATTGTTAGACAACAATTGGCATGAGTGCAAGCACCCAACACTCCAAGGACATCATCAAAGTATTGTTGATACTGTCACTTGGAGGACAACTTCTTTTTTAGGGGGATAATGTAGATGGTAATTACTTAAAATAAAATACTCTGTCTATTTGTTGGGAAAAGTCATGTACTAATGACGGTGATGGTTGGTTCTCATAACCAACCTAAGCCTTATATATAGGAGTCTTAGAGAATGGGAAAGGATACGGTAATTCTAGACATCATTGGTATTGATAATGTAAACTCTTTGTACGATCAATAAAGATATATTTTTTCATTTGTGTTTATTGTTTCATTTAGTAATATGAATGTTGTGAAAATATTATAACCTAGATTGAATACATAAACTCAGTACTTGTAGTAAACCTTTGTCATATTTGCATAAACAATAGGATGTAGAAAGGAACTCAATAATATGCCAAAACCCAATTTTTCTATTATCTCCTACTTGATATGTGGGTAGGATGATCAATTCTAAAACTTGGGAAATGCAATATTTGACAAATCTCAACTATCCACTTTTATCAATATGCATATCTTCTTCTATGGGCACAGTCATAGTTGAATGTCATGTTGCATCTTCCAGTTGATAATATTAAAATATAGATCCCTTTCATAAATTCGTGTGATGCCTACATGGTTGGCATGATTTTGTGTTTTAAAGAGCATTCATAAGGTGGTGACTTTTGGAGATATTTTTTCAAATAATTGGCATGTATTAACTCTTGGTCACTCTCATCAACCTCCCATACTCGTGTGAATGATTTATCTCTTGCTATCAAAATATTGAGTATTATTCAACTTGATACAATATATTTGTTTCCTTTCGCACTCAATTTTAGAGTTTTCATTCTCTGCAAATTATGACAATTATTGGAGCTCATTCAAGAATTATGTTCTATAACAAGACATGTAAATATTTGATTCCTTTGGCACACATTTTATAGTTTTTAAAGCCTCCACAAACAGCCATTGTAAACATCCTTTCAACAAGAGCCACAAACTAATCCTATCAAACACTTCAGTTACATTTTGCATATTTTTCATAGATTTCTTAGTAGCATTTGTAAAATATTAAATATTAGTAAAATAAAATCTTCCTCAGATTTATAATAATAATTATTATTTTGATGCAACATTTTTTTATGATTTTATATATTAGCATTGAAAAATAAAATAGGTTTTAAAATAAAACTAACTTAAAAAATAATTGTTCTAAAAAATATTACTTACTAATGTATATTTATATGCATAATTAATTACTATTTTATTTGTCAAATTTAGTTGATAGGCTACTTTATTTTATTGTGGGAAACTGCCCACCAAACGACTCCTGTCTCACACTATACTTTTCCATTGTCGATACCAGCCCAACAACTCCCAACTTCAACTTCTCTTTATAAAGGGGAAAATAGAGCCCATCACTTTGGCTTCAAAAATTAACCTCCAAATATGCCCTGAAGCATCTTCGACCATTTTCGCCACAGTTGTCCTAATCCCAGATTTCTCCAGAAACAAATCAGCTGGGAAGAAAGCGGTCACTATAGTTTCTTCCTCGAAGGAAACGGGGTGCTCCTCATGTGACTACTCTCTTACCACCACATTTTACTCTTTGTTGCTGGAAAACAATATCCATTTGTTTTCTTCTCCTATGCTTTATTTTCTCCCTATCAAATTCCACTTTCTAAGTCAAATTTATTGATCCATATTTTTTGGTCCAACTCATACTTATCAATTGATGAGCTTAAGGGGTTGTCTAATGAATGGTTCATAAGGCACAACACTTGGTGAAGGTTTTGCAAATGAGGTTGCAAGCAGAGCGGGTTTAAATCATAGAGGAAACTATGTAATCAAGTACGCTCAAGTTGGAGTAGTACTGGGTGGGTGACCTCCCAGAAAGTCCCGGTGCTTCACCTCTGTGAGCAACACCTAGATCCAATGAATGCTAATTGCTCCATTTATTCTCATGAGAGATGGATTCATGTGTGAATCACTACTCATAAAATTTAGGTCAATGAGTTTGACTCAAAAACTATACAGTTAGATCCTAATACCAATATCACAATTTGACTTGATGTAGAAATATCTCCTACTTATCAACACTCAATTGTCACTCTAAAAGAACTATATGGCCCTAAGTTCTTTTAGGAGCAGTTGCATTGGTTCACCATTATGGAACACACGATCTCCAATTTGATAATTTCTACAATGCTAACATATTCCCAGTTCTCTAGCCATAAAGCATAAAAGATGAGAATTTTATCAAGCGATGTTGGAAATGGTCTTCTGGGCATGCTCTAAGAATTTGTTGACATGGATCCTAGGCACGTGATTTATTTGATAAAATGCCTCCAAGGAAAGTGTTTTCACAGAAACACTCAATTGCAAGATATGCAGAAAATGATTATGTTGCGAGGCCAGTCTCTACAACCTTTGGCATCCTCCTCCTTTCCTAAGCTAATTTGGCAGTATGAAAACAGGGTATGGACATTATCAAAGGATGGGATATTGTTTCTAGTTGCAACTGCCCAGGTAGACGTGCATGGAAATTGTGTGAAATGTTTCACCAAATTCCTCTCATGGAATGCCATCATTGCAAGATATTCACACGATAGATGCGCAGGAAAGCCTTGGAATATTTCAAGAAAATCCAATTAGCAGGTGTAAATGTCATTATGATTCGACTTGAGTCTAAATGTCATGCATTATCAATTAGACTTAATTAGTAGCTCATGTTATTAGATGGCTCGATATTAGTGATATGTTGCTATCTCTTAATTAGATTATGTTATTATGATGGTTGTTCCGTATTCGAATTCATGAGTAAGAGGCATGGTGATTTATGGTTAAAATCTTTTGATGGATTATGCAATGGTGATCATTGATTTCATGTTCGAATTCATGCTTAGAGGAAAAATAATGTTTATTTATGTAATGGAATTTATGAAATCATGAACTAATTTATATTGGTATATCATATTTTGCTTAATGATTAATTCTTTGAATTGGAGTGATTGGGTAATTCTAACATATCAATATGTTTTGAGTTTGTGAGTTGTGCAAGATTGAAGAGGGAAGTGTGGTCGAGGCAGAGGTTAGCTCCTCCGTAGGTTTAGTTTGGATTTATTTTGGTGAACAGACACACACTTAGATATGGAAATGTATTTTATGTTTATGTTACATAATTTTCTTTTTATATTACTTTTACGTAGTATTAAAAATGCATTTAACTCATATTTTGGTAAGAGATAGGTTGATCAATTAAAGATTTTTCATACTTGTTTTAAAAAATTAACATTTGAATTTAAAAGGGATAAATGATAATTTAGTGATTTTTATTTACATTAATCATTTTTTTAAATTTTATTTTATTTTGAATATGTCATCTGTTTAACTAAACAAATATTTTTCAAGCAAATGGAAAAAATGGTATAAATGTCATTGAGATTCCTACAAATCGGAGTAAGGCAGGGGTCCCATGGGAGGGGCTTGGGCTCTATTTTTGTGGAGCGGGTGAGCCCATGAAATTTTTTTAAGGGGGGCTAAAGATTTATTTAGAATCTTTTCCTATAAAATAGGAGCCCCGACTTTGTAGCCCTCTGAGTTTAAGGGGGTGAAAATGGGGTGGGGCTAGAATTAGCCCCATCAGCTTAGGGAAGGATTTTGCTATTTGTCAAAAAGTTCTTCAACTTCTCACCAAAAATGAATTAATCTCTTTATTTTTAAAATTTATGAGACAAATAGATTCCCTTATTTTAGAAGTTGGTTTTTTAATGAGGATTCAATTAAAACTTTCATTGAATTGTTTCCCTCTAAATATTCCTAAAAAATCTCAACAACACCTGCTCTATTTTTAAGGAAACGGGTACCCATAGAATCCCAGTCTAAGTGGAATCATGGATCTTAATGGAACTTGTTGGATACAATTATATAATTGTGTGTTGTCTTTGATGTTACAAAAATGTCATATCAGTTGTTAGTCAGTGCTTACCGAGCTCACTTGGTCAGCAAGACAATTTTCCTTGTCTACCAAGCATTCCTGAAGATTACTCTACGAAGACAGCGTCTACCGATCTCACTCGGGTGTCGAACGAATTCTAGTAGGAAATAGTGTTAACCAAGCTCACTCAGTTTCCAAAATATTTTTGCAAGTTCATAGTGTTAACCAAGCTTCTGTTGGTTAACACGAGAAATCATCTCAAAACCAGTGTTTATCGAGCAAGGTTGGCCAATGAAGGATTTTGTTAATAAGAAGCTTAATCATTTTAAGTATTTTTTCTAGCCGACTATGGTGAGTATTATTGGTCATTGTAATTTGTAATTGAGCTAACTTGACAATCTGGATGGTATAAATAAAAGGTCAAGTTGAGATTTTTGTGTGTGTGTGAATATGCTGATTGAATTAAGAAAGTAAGAGTGAGAGAAAACTCAAAGGATAAGCAGGTAGCCTTGTGGAACAAAAAAGCTTTATTCGATCATGAAGGATCTAGTATGAAGTAGAATAGAGATCTGTAATCAGCAATTCAGTTGCATCACAATCAAGTCATTTCATTGTTACTTTCTTATCATTGTAACAGTGATCTAAAATCTCTTAACATAGTTGGTTTAACAACCAATTGTAAATCTTCTAACAAGGTGATAGTTCCATTGAATTGTTTTAAGACCTCTTGCAAGGCCACTCCATACAGGGTGACTAAATCCTCTAACAAGGTCACTAATAGTGTATTTTGTAACCTTTGACCGGGTTGGCTCCTAATAGGGCTAACTTTAGAAGAGTGAAAACAATAACTAGTTACATTGGTGGTTTTTTCCATATTGGGTTTCCATGTTAAATCCTAGTGTCTCATGTGTTCATGTTATTTCTCTTATGTTTGCAAATTTATCACTGTTAATGTTTTAAGATCAGTTAAAAGTAAATCACACTCTGCATTTATTGAGTTACAACATTTTTTGTGTGTTTACCGAATATCAATAGCAATCAATTTTAATTATTGACATCCAAGGGATCTGAGATTTATTTTAGTGGTAATTGATTCACCTCCCCTCTTAGTTACTCCTTCTATATTTCCAACAATTGGTATCAGAGCTTTTGGTGCTTGTAGGAAAGGTTTCAAGGACCTAAGCTAAAGATCAGGATCTCTTACAAGAGAGAGATTCCAAAACTTAATAGAGACAATTTCTTAGCATGGAAAGGACTTATGAGACTTCATCTGGCTTCCATTAGTGATTTAGGCTTGAAATACCTTGATGAATAATACACAACTCCTACTAGTACATTATCTGTTGGAGATATTGCTGAAAAAAAGAACCATAACACCATGATGATTGATATTGTATCTGCTCTTAGCTATGATGAATTTGATAAGAGCAAGGATTGTAAAATTGCTTTTGATGTGTGGAATAAGCTAAAAGACATCTATGGTGGTGATGAAAATGTGAGGAGAGTGAAAGCAGTAAGCCTTCGAGGATAGTTTGGTCAAATGAGAATGAGAGAAGATGAAAATGTTGCCAAGTATGTGGAAAGAATCAAAGCAAGTGTTAGCGTAATCAAAGCTTCTGGAGGAGAAATCGAGGAAGAAATTTTTGTAAGTAAAGTTGTCAGAACATTGCTTCCTATCTATGTAATTAGAGTATCTTCTATTCAAGAAAAGAGATGTGAGCTAAATCATAAGATAACTTTGGATACATTAGTAGGAAGATTGATAGCTTTTGAGCTAGAAAACTATGACAATTATGTTCTAGCCTCCAAGAATTTTGAATCTTCATTTGAAGCCAAGCTTTCACTTAAGGAGAAAGGAAAGAAAATAAAGGACATTTAGTCAAAAACTGAAGAAGAATGAGATGAAAGTTTTGATAGTGATCTGGAAGTTGTTGAAGCTTTACTTGCAAGTAAATATTCTAGAGGTAGAGGAAAGTACAAAGGTAAAGTTTCCTTAATCTATTTTTCATGTGAAGAAATTGGTCATATTGCTAACAGGTGCCCAAACAAAGAAAGCAATGATGAGAAGAAAAGTCACAAGTGCAATGGAAAGAAGGATTTCAAAAATCACAAATCATTCAAGGACAAAGGTAAGAAGACTTGTTTTATGGCTAAATATTCTAATAACAGTGAAGATGAAATAGTAAACATTGCTATGAAAGATGAATCTGATGAAGACGAAGATAAGATGGCACTTACCTCTCATATCAGTAAGAATGACACATGGATAATAGATAGTGGATGTTCACATCATATGATTGGAGACAAAACAAAGTTTGAACACTTTGAAGACTATGATGGTGGTAGTGTAAGGTTTGGAAACAATGAAACTTGTTGCATAAAAGGGAAAGGTTGAATCTCATTAACCAAAGAACTTGTATGTGACAATGCTTATTGGGTTGAAAGACTAAAACATAATCTACTAAGTGTGGCATAAGTAATCAACATTGGATTCAAGGTATAATTCATGCATGGCAAGGAAAGATTGTTGGATGACAAAGGCAATCTAATTAGATTAGGTAAACAAACAAGAGGTAACCTATTTTATCTTGACCTTGGTGATTGTTCATGTTTAATTTCTCAAATGGAAGAAAGTTGGTTATGGCACAAAAGATTATGTCATGTAAACTTTTATAATATGGTCAAGATAAGAAAATTCAAAAAAGTAAGAGGTATTCCTAGTTTGAAGAAACCAGACATTGGTTTATGAAAATATTGTCAAATTGGCAAAATGGGAAACACTAGTTTTAAAAGCAAAAACTATCAGTTTGAAGATGTCTTAGAAATTGTGCATACTGACCTATGTGGACCCATTGGAATAGAAATCTATAGTGGATAAAAATTCTTTATTATTTTTGTTGATGACTATTCAAGAATGATGATTGCTATGTATCTTAGAGAAAAGTTAGAAGCATTTGAGAAATTCAAATGGTATTTAGCAAGAATAGAGAAGGAAATAGGGAAAAGATTGAAATGCTTAAGGTCAAATAGAGGTGGTGAACTTATCACCAATGAATTTGATAACTTTTGCATTCAAAGAGGAATTAAAAGATAGGTATCAACCCTTGGTACTCTTGAGTAGAATGGAATAGTTGAAAGAAGAAACATATCCATCATGGATTGTGCAAGGACTCTAATGATTGAAAAGAACATTGCTATCAAATATTGGAAGGAAGCCATCAACACTACAGTTCATACTTTAAACTGAGTACAGTTGAAGGACTCATAAAACTCCCTATGAATTATGGTATGGCTAAAAACCTAATGTAAGCTACCTGAAAGTATTTGGAAGTAAATGTTATATCTTGAAAGAATCTAGAAAAGGAACATTTGATGTGCAAGGTGATGAAGGTATATTCTTAAGATATTCTTGCAGAAGTAAGGCATATAGATGTTTGAATTTGTTTACTCATAAAATCATAGAAAGTGCACATGTGAGAATTGATGAGTTTGTAGAAAGGACTAAAGAAGAAAAAAAAAAGGAACCAGAAGATTACAAGAGATTTGTTTACATCAAACCTAATACATTGCCAACCACATCTATCAATAAGGAGACTTCTACTCCCCGATCTTCCTCAGTTACTAAGTTACAAGAAGTTCAATCCGAGTCACAAGGACCCGAGTCACATTATGAAGCTATCGAGCCAATTCCTATCGAGTCTGAGCAACTAGAGCCAGAAGTTGAAATTCAAAATGAAGATAGTGGAATTCATTCAAAAGGAAAATAACTTGTATTGGCTAAGTATGTCAAAAGGCATCATGCACCTAATCAGATTATTGGAGATAAGTAAGAAGGTACTATGGCAAGAAGTAAGATAAAAGGCACATGTTTACTTGTTGATTTTGAACCTAGAAATATTTAAAATGCATTGGAAAATGAAATTCAGATTAAGGCTATGAATGAAGAAATAGAGCTAATAGAGAAAAACAAAACTTGGACTTGTTCCTAGGCCTAAAGATAAAAATGTGATTGGAACAAAATGGGTATTCAGAAATAAGCTAAATGAAGATGGACAAGTATCAAGAAACAAAGCAAGACTAGTGTGTAAAGAATATTCTCAAGAAGAAAGAATTGATTATGGTGAGACTTTTGCTCTTGTTGTAAGATTAGAAGGTGTTCAGACTCTATTTGCATATGCTACTCACAAAGGATTCATAGTATATTAGATGGATGTTAAATCTGCATTTCTCAATGGTATTTTTGATGAAGAAGTCTACATTGAGCAACCATAAGATTTTGTTGATCTAGACAAAAGGGATATGGTTTGAAAATTACACAAAGCATTATATGGTTTGAAACAAGCTTCAAGAGCATGGTATGATAGGTTGCACAACTACCTTATACAAATTGGTTTTCAGAGATCTAATGATAATAGTAGTTTATACATTAAGGAAGGATCAGATAACAAGATCGTATTGGCAGAGATATTTGTGGATGACACTCTATTTATAGGGAATGGTGATCTATGTAAAGAAATTTAGAACAAATGAACAAAGAATTTGAAATGTCCATGTTTGGTGAGATAAAATTCTTTGTTGGACTTCAGATACAACAAAGCAAGAACGATATCTACATTACTCAATCTAAGTATATCAAAGAGATGCTCAAGAAATTTGGGATGGAAGATTCTAAACTAGTTGGAACCCCCATGTGCACTAGACTAAAGATTACCAAAGATGATGATTCAAAAGAAGTAGATAAAACCTTATATAGATCAATGATTGGAAAATTACAGTATGTAGTTCATACAAGGCCTGATATTGCTCTAGTAGTTGGAATATTTGCAAGATTCTCAGCTAAACCCAGAGAAAATCATATGATGGAAATCAAAAGAATTTTGAGATAGCTGAAAGCTACTGAAGACTATGGTTTATGGTATAAACTTGGAGGAAGCTTAGACCTAAAGATATTCACTAATGCTGATTAGGCAGGAAATCTTGATGACAGAAAGAGTACAAGTGGTTGAGCGTATTTTCTTGGTAAAATGTTGGTATGTTGGACAAGCAAAAAGAAAAACTACACATCCCAATCTATAGCAAAAGCATAATATGTTGCAGTAGTAGTGAATTGTTCTAATATTGTTTGGTTTAAAAAATTGTTGGAAGACATGAAAGTTGAGATCAAAAAACTAGTTGTCATTTATTGTGATAACACCAGTGCAATTAACATATCAAAGAACCTAGTGATGCATTCCAAAACTAAGCACATTGCTATAAAATATCATTTTGTCAAAGAATTGGTGTAGGATAAATAAATTAGATTGGAATATGTTCATAAAAAAGAACATATTGCAAACATATTCATGAAGCCATTACCTAAGGATGCATTCCCATATCTAAGAGGTAAGTTAGGGGTCATTCCCCTATCTGAAGCTCACTAAATAAAGTTTTAATGATGCATCAATAGGAACCAAGTTGAAGATCAGTTAGTTGATGCAGTATAGTCAAAAGAGAATATTGCATATGAATTAGTACTCAAGCTACGTTGATACTAATTTTGTATGTGTTGTCTTAGGCATGTGTTGTCAAAGAAGGAGAAGTTTACTGTCATATCTTTCTGAAATTTGTTTTGAGAGAAGTATAGTATCAAAGAAGTTATGTAATTCCTTCACAGAGGGAGATTACTACATGAAAGAAAAGAAGTTTTTTGGCAAAAATCTAAGAGGGAGAAACTTTCTATCAGAGAAAGTCTTGTTCTCAAATTTCATTGTGCTATGACATGTTGTGTTGCCATCAATGCTAAAGAGGGAGATTGTTGGATACAATTATCTAATTGTGTGTTTTTTTTTATGTTACACAAATGTCATATAAGTTGTTAGTCAGTGCTTATCGAGCTCGCTTGGTCAACAAGATAGTTTTCTTTGTCTACCAAGAATTCTTGAAGATTACTCTGCGAAGATAGTGTCTATTGATCTCACTCGGGAATCGAAAGAATTTTGGCAAGAAACACTATTAACTAAGCTCACTCAGTTTTCAAAGGATTTTTCCAAGTTTTTAGTGTTAACCAAGCTTCTATTTGTTAACATACAAAATCATTTTAGAATAAGTGTTTACCAAGCAGGGTCGACCAATGAAAGATTTTGTTGATAAGAAGCTTAATCATTTCAAGTATTGTTTCTAGCTGAATATGGTGATGATTATTGGTCATTATAATTTTTAATTCAGCCAATTTGACAATATGGATGGTATAAATGAAAGGTCAAGTTGAGATTTTAGTGTGTTTGCAAATATGCTGATTGAATTAAGAAAGTAAGAGTGAGAGAAAACTTGAAGGATAAGCAGGTATCCTTGTGGAGCAGAAAAGCTTTATTCAATCATGAAGGACCTAGTATGAAGCATAATAGAGAGATTTAATTAGTAATTCAGTTGCATCACAATCAAGTCATTTCATTGTTACTTTCTTGCCATTGTAGCAATGATCTAAAATCTCTTAATAGAGTTGGTTTAACAACCAGTTGTAAATCCTCTAACAAGGTGATGGTTCCATTGAATTGTTTTAAGACCTCTTACAAGACCACTACTTACAAGATGATCAAATCCTCTAACAAGGTCACACCTAATAGTATGTTTTGTAACCTTTGATCAGGTTGGCTCCTAATAGGGCTCACTTTAGAAGAGTGAAAACAATAACTAGTTACATTGGTGGTTTTTCCCATATTAGGTTTCTATGTTAAATCCTGGTGTCTCATGTGTTCATGTTGTTTCTCTTATGTTTGCAAATTTATCACTGTTAATGTTTTACGATCAGTCAAAAGTAAATCACACTCTGCATTTACTGAGTTATGACATTTTTTGTGTGTTTATCGAATATCAACAACAATTAGTTTTTATTGTTGACATCCAAGGGATCTGGGATTTATTTTAGTGGTAACTGATTCAATCCCCCCTCTCAGTTACTCCTTCTATATTTCCAACAATTGGTATCAGAGCTTTTGGTGCTTGCAAGAAAGGTTTCAAGGACCTAAGCTAAAGATCAAGATGTCTTACAAGAGAGAGATTCCAAAACTTAACAGAGACAATGTTTCAGCATGGTAGAGACTTATGAGACTTCATTTGGCTTCCATTAGTGATTTAGGCTTGAAATACCTTGATGAAGAATACAAAACTCCTAGTGGTACATTATTTGTTGGAGATATTGTTGAGGAAAAGAATCATAACACCATGATGATTGATATTGGATCCGCTCTTAGCTATGATGAATTTGATGAGATCAAGGACTACAAAACTACTTTTGATATGTGGAATAAGCTAAAGGACATCTATGGTGGTGATGACAATGTGAGGAGAGCCAAAGCAGAAAGCCTTTGAGGACAATTTGATCAAATGAGAATGAGAGAAGATGAAAATGTTGCCAAGTATGTAGAAAGAATCAAAGCAAGTGTTAGTGAAATCAAAGCTTCTAGAGGAGAAATCAAGGAAGAAATTATTGTAAGTAAAGTTCTGAGAACATTGCTTCCTATCTATATAATTAGAGTATCTGCTATTCAAGAAAAGAGATGTGAGCTAAATCACAAGATAACTTTGGATACCTTAGTAGGAAGATTGACAGCTTTTGAGCTAGACAACTATGACAATGATGTTCTAGCCTCCAAGAATTTTGAATTTGCATTTGAGGCCAAGATTTCACTTAAGGAGAAAGGAAATAAAATAAAGGACATTCAGTTAGAAAGTGAAGAAGAATCAGAAGAAAGTTTTGATAGTGATCTTGAAGTTGTTGAAGCTTTACTTGCAAGGAAATATTCTAAAGGCAAAGTAAAGTACAAAGGTAAAGTTTTGCTAATCTATTTTTCTTGTGAAGAAATTGATCATATTGCTGCCAGGTGCCCAAACAAAGAAAGCAAGGATGAGAAGAAAAGTCACAAGTGCAATGGCAAGAAGGATTTCAAAAATCACAAATCATTCAAGGACAAAGGTAAGAAGACTTGTTTTATGGCTAAATATTTTGATAACAGTGAAGATGAAATAGTATATATTGATGTGAAAGATGAATCTAATGAAGAAGAAGATAAGATGACACTTACCTCTTGTTAGTAAAAAAATTTTCTCAAATGATTTTATATGAAAAATAGAGAAAAATGTATACCAACAAATGAATTCCTATACAGGGCTAAGGAATTCTCTGCTTAAAGTTTCTTCAAATAAAACAGGCACAACTACCTTTATTGTAGATAAAGATTTTTGATCTTTTCACTCAACAGAAAGATCTTTTCAAAATACAATCTATTGACAATGTTGAACCAAATTATTCTATCTCATCAATATAAAATAGATTTTTATGTTAAAGAACCACTTGATTTTAATTATTAATATTATACACATAACTAAAAACTAAGTAATTGAGCAAGAAGATTCAATAAAACTCACTTCTCATAGCTTCCCAAATTTTGAATTGACAACTTCAAAATCAATAACAAACACAACAAAGAGCTTTTATATAAATAGTATCTTTAGAAATACTAATTCAAACAAGAAGATACCAGTATCTACTTCCAAAACTCTTAACAAAATCAAACTGTAGAGTTTTCTTTATATTTGCAAAATTCTGAAATGCTACTTCTAAAACTTAAGATTCAACCAAAAACAAAAATAGTTTTGTTTATTGGTTTGCTAGAGATTAACCCTATCCCATACTAGTTATTACATATTTATAAGGCATTGGGATGAATAGTTTCAGAAATTACCCCATTAGGAGTAAAATAGTCTTTTGGTTAACACAACTATGCTAACTGAAATGCAAGAAAAGTAAAATAACAAAAAACAACAACTAAGTGACTATGTGTAACTATGTGTAACTATTTCTTTTAATCAAGTAGCACTATTCTCGCTAGCCATGTTTCTTGCCACTTTCCATGCTTCATAGGTAGTTGAGAATGATAAAATAATGAACTGATGTGGCTAACCAATGTAGGCAAGCTACTGCTTCTAGATATCCTTTTCTTTCTTCAATTCTACTATCTTATCTTCATGAATTTCCAAGTGCTTTAGATTAATTATTAGCATGGCTTCAGTGTGTACTACATTTGACAAATCTTTCTTATTTGGTGGTTTCTTGTCTTGAAGTTCCTAGAACTTCTTTTGAACCTCTTTGATCACTTCCTCAGATTGGGCAACAAAGTCTTCTTCTTTACCTGTGAACTGCTTGACAAACCACTTAAGGTCTCCTTGAATTATCTAGTGTATGACCTTAAGTTCTTGCAGTGTTTCCTTGATTTTAGTCACACCCTATATTAATGCTTCATTTCTCCATTCAATATAGTCTTTGATCACATACAAGGCTTTTTCATCTAAGCCTACCACAGGATATTTGGCCTGGAATTTTTGTAACCCAAACTCTTGGATATCTTCCAACCATATTAGTACCTTTGCCCAATTGTTTCTCTCCTTCTCATATCCTTCATTACACAAATCCACCTTTTTAGTGATGGTTGGTATTTCTTTTGAAGCCTTATCCAAGAGACCTATATGTTTCATGATGTCATCTAGAACACTTTGCACCCATTCCCCTACTATTTTTGGAACTGCTTTGCATTTATGTAGGTTCTCAAGAGATTGCTCGTTGGTTGCAAAGGACACATCAACGATCATTGACATCTCATTGATCAATTTTGCTTTAGGATGAAGGATGGCATTGATATACTGTGCCATACTCTTAATTGTCTCCTTCATCTCTTGTTTTTCTTATCCATCCTTCCATACCATGCATGCAATATTTTTATTAGAGGTTTCAAAGAATTCCATATCCACCTCACAATTTCCTTTTCCTAGATCAACTTTTGTTATCTAGTAGTCTTGAGGAGCTAGGGATTCATGTGAACTTCCATCTAGTGGCATGGCTATTTCAGCTGACCAATGCCCCGAATTCTTATCAAACTTGATCCTTGATTTAGTTCTTTCTTTCTTCATCTTAGGTGTTTTTCCCAAAAATTTGTTGACTAAATCATTAATCGACATGGAAAGAGAAACCATGCTCCACTTCTTCTCAATAGAAGTTTCCAACCATTTAGGTGTGACTGATCCTTTGTCTATGGTAGGGTAGAATTTGGCCAAGTCAAGATTACTCTCTTGGCCTTCAATATTTACTGGTAACTTTTGAGATTCAAGTACACTATCTGCCATAGGTAGTTCTTCTGCAACCTCGAGATCAACTGTTATTGTACCATTGCTTTTGGTTGTTGATTCCTTCTTTGTGCTTGAATGGGTCACCATTTTAATTTTAGGAGTCCCTTGTTGAACTTGAAGTTGAAGTGGTTCTAGAATTGCTTCAACTTCAACTTTAACTAAACTTGCAATAGGATCATGAACATCTTGATTAGTGATCACTCTTTTCTTTTGTGGAGCCCTTTTACTTTTAGTTTTTGAAAACTTCCTAGTCGGTCAGGGGTGGCAATAGTTTTTGATTTTATCCAACTTTTAGTCCTAGCCAACACATCCTTAGTGCAAGAGAATACACCATCTTCTTCTCTCCTTCCCTAATCAATTTCAAAAATAAACATGCACTCAATCTGGTTAATGTAAAATGGGTCAAGCACCTCTTCAAAATACTCCTCTTTCAGCCCACATGTATCAAGATCCACATTAAACATATTGATTTGTTTAATAGTTAGTTGTGACCACAGTCTTTTCCTTACTTCAAATTCAGATGGGAGATAGATGGGAGCTTCAAACTTGAACTTGAACTTAATTGAAACTTCAAGTTCAACTTCATGATTAACAAAAGGCTCACGAATGAACTGCCTTTGGACATGAGAAAAAAATATATGTGGTAACAATTGGCTCTAGCTAGGGAAAGAGACTAGAAGGATCATAGATGAACTCAGGATCTTTGGCTTTGCAGATTGACTCAAAAAGACACAAACAAAAGAACTAAATAAGGAAAGAAAAAAACCCAAAAAGATGGTATTTGCAATGAGACAGAGAATAGACTTAAACCTAGTAGAGCTTGAGGTCCTACCCATTATAGGACAGGGGAAGATCATCTCCATTAAGATATTGCAACTTGAAGGCATTTGAGCCCAATTCCTCAAATATTACAAATGGTCCTTTCCATAAGCTCTCAAATTTGGTGTGAGCTCCTTTGGGTTCCTTCCTCTTATCCCATAGCAGTACCTAATCTCCTTTCATAAATCTTAATGGGCTTGTTCTTCTATTGAAAATTGTTTTGACCCTCACTTGATGGTTGGTGATATGATCTACCAACTCTCTTCTTTCTTCTTCTATTTTCTGGTGATACAATATTCTTTTCAATGGGAGAATGAAACACTTCATCTTCAATTGCTTTTTTGTAAATTCAAGGTACCTAGTTCCAAAGGTAGGGACAATTGTGCTTCAACTCCATACACTAGCTCAAAAGGTCTCATGCCAATGGCTCTTTTGGGAGAAGTTCTATCACCCCAAACTGCTTCATATAACTTCTTATGCCAATCTTTCCCCTTTTCATCTACTAGCTTTTTCACAATATTCACCAAATTTTTGTTCGTGGACTCTACCTGTCCATTGCCTTGAGGGAAATAATCTGAAGCATGAGATAGTTGGATACCATGATCATAAAAATACAATTGAATCTCCTAGGATGAAAAAATTTGTGCACTATCAGTCACAATTTTGTTAGCTATACCAAAACATGTTAAAATATTTTCTGTCAAGAATTTACACACTACCTGTGATGTTGTTGCTTTAACAAGAACTTCCTCAACCCATTTAGTAAAGTAATTAGTAGTAGTAAGGATGTGCATGTATGTCCTACACTTGAATTTGGATTAATAGGCCCTACAAAATTCAATCCAAGGGTTCTTCTATAATCATAGGTTTTAGAGGAAGATTAGCTAATTGTGGTTTCCCAGTAAACAATATACATTTCTCACAATTTCTCACCCAATGATAGGCAACCCTGAACATACCTGGCCAGTAGTATCCACTTCTTAGGATTTTGAAGGTTGTCACTGTTGATGAAAAATGTCCTCCACAGGCCCTATCATGGAAGGTTTTTAGTAGTTTCTCTTGTTGGTCAACATCAACACATCTAAAGAACATACCATCTAAGCCCTTTTTGTACAAGATATCATCAATAATAAAAAATTTGGCCACTCTGAGTTCAAGGCTCCTTCGATCCTTTCCTTTTAAATGGTCTTGACATCTCCCATATGTCAAGAAATAAGCTATGTTAGAAAACCATTCATCTTTCAAGCCAACAAACAAACAATTGGGATATGGTTCTTCTTTTTCTCCTTCTAAAATAAGTTTACATAGTCCTTGTCCTCAAACCAATTTAGTTGGGCAGACATCTAGGTCAAACTCTTGTACTTTTGCTACCCAGGTTGCTTGATTATTAACTGCTACATCTTGCTATGTAAGGATACTCTTTACTACAGTGGATGGTACATAAACTAAAGAATGTGAATGCAAAATATAGTACCGAAAGTATTTCACTACTTTCACAACAACAAAGGCTTGTTTTTTAGACAAGGAGTAATTTAGCTCATGTTTCTTCAATGTGACACTCATAAAAGAGATAGGCATCTCCTCTCCTTTGTTATTCTTTTGAAGCAATATTCCTAACATGGTATGTTCTGAAGCATAGTAGTATATTATAAAATCTTTTTTGAAATCAGGATGAAAAAGCGTTGGAGCTTTAGCAATAGTCTCTTTTACCTCTTTGAATGCTTTAGATGTTGGTTCATCCCATTTGAAATTTTGCTTCTCACTGAGCAATTTGGCCATAGGTTTGATGGTCTTTGCAAAATTAGGTACAAATTTCCTAAGGAAATTGATTTGCCCAAAGAAGGATTTAACACCATTACGATTAGCAAGAAGACATGATTGTTGAATAGCTTTTACTCTCTCTAGATCAATTTTAATTCCTTCTTTTGAGACCATGTGCCCAAGTAACTTTCCCTTAGTCATAGAGAAAATTGATTTCTTAAGGTTCAATGAAATTCCATGTTCCTTACATTTTTCAAGCACTTTCCTTGGATCCTTTAGGCAATTCTTTCATCTTTTGGAAAACATTTTCATGTCATCAAGATACACTATGATACATCTATCTAGCAAATGACCAAAGGCTAAATTCATGGCTCGTTGAAAGGTGGCACCTACATTTATTAAGCCAAAAGGTATCCTGTTATAGGAAAAAGTGCCCCAGGGTGTTGTGAATGTAGTTTTGTGTTGATCTTCCTCGACAACTTCTATCTAATTATAGCTTGACAAGACATCTAAAAAGGACATAATTTTTGAACCAACAACTAGTTGAAGAATTTGATCCATCATAGGTAAGGAAAAATTATATTTTAAGCTTGCTTGATTAAGGTTTCTAAGGTCAATGTATATCCTTATTTCTCCATTCTTTTTTCTTACTAGTACTATGTTGGCCACCAAGGTAGACTGGTGAATTGGAAAGATGATGCAAGCTTTAAGAATTTTGTTAATTTCTTTGAAAACTGCATCAAAAACCTTTGGATTGTACTTGCTCAACTTTTTCCTAAAAGGGGTAGTACCTAGTTTTAGAGTGATATGATACTTGAATTGGCCATTTCTAAAAGTTTTTAAGTCTTCATAAGACTAAGCAAAGACATCTATATATTCCTGTAAGAAGCTTGATGAATCTTTCTTTATCATCTTCTCCACAACAGGTTCCCAAATTGATAATTTTGGGATTATGTTTATCTCCCAAATTCACCTTTTCATAATCAGCATTTGGATCTTCTTTAGGTGATAAGTTTTGGGCCAAGAAAGTATCTCGCCTGTCAAAAAGTTTTTAAAGATCAACTAGGCCTTTAGGTATTACATTTCCTTTTAATTGTAACACATTACTTTCATTAGTGAGATGAGATAAGGACAAAACTCTCTACATTCATAATCTAAACTTTTAAAATAATTAGTAGAGAATTTTTCAATACTTTGTAAAAAAGAATTAATGTGAGCATCATCCTTAAATACTTGTCATGAATTGTTATTGTCTAGGACACTGGGCTTGTGGATTATCTCAACTAAATATTTGTTATTTATGAAATCCAAGTGAGGAATCCATAAGGAGGTTGACACGGCTAGAGAATCTGCTTTATCATTAAGTTCTCTAGGAATCACTTCAATTGCAAAGGCTTCAAAATACTCAATCTCATCCCACACATGATTCCTGTAATGTTTTAGTCTTTGATTCTTTATTGAAAACATGTTTTTAACTTGCTTTACTATTAGCTTAGTGTCTCCCCTTGCTTTTAGCAGCTTAATGTTTCTTCTCTTGGCTTCTTCTATTCCTAGAAGCAAGGCTTAATACTCTACTGAAAGCAAGTTTGTAAGAGGAAGGAAAATTCTAACCATTAGAAGATATTAGTACTATGCCAACCCCAAATCCATTAGAACAACAACTCCCATCAAACTCTAAAGTCCATAGTGAGTCTTCAACTTCTGATTTCTCACCTGTTTTCTCATTTTTAGACAAAATCAAATAGTTAGAAAAATTAGTCTCTTGATAAAGGATTTGAGATTTGGGATCATCAGATGGAAAGACCGTGTATTTGGATTTGGCTTCAGGTAACAATATTACTTTTTCTTTCCCCACAGGTATAACAGCTTGAGACCAATCCATTTTAACTTCCCCTGCCAAGTCTCGACAAAAAGTTTGGCTAAGAAGAATACCATAATTGGTAGGAATGTCTGCCACTAAAATAGTAAGCTTAATTCTTTTCTCAGGATAAGCTACTAAGGAAACTTGGGCATCTTTAATATGACCTATTAAAGGGACTTGCTTGAAATCCATGGAATAACACTTACCAAAGGTTTTAGTTAAAGGAAGATTAAGAATTTTTGCTACTACAACTAGCATTATATTGTTAGAAGAACCTAAATCTATGATGCAATTATTTAGCTTAAAACCATGGAGGAAGAGGAATACATAAAAGGGATAAGGTTTTTGAGAAAAATGGGTTTTAGGACTGACTTTTTCTAGTTGAAGTATCCCTTCTTGGTTATTAGATGCTTGGGTTTCCCATTTCTTTGGTTGATGATTTTCATTTATTTTCTTAGTAGACATTTCATTGTTCTTTGAGACCTTGGTTTCATTTATTTGTTTAGTTGCAAAATCAGGGGATGATTGGTGAACATATTCAATCAGTTTGTTGAGATCTCTAGGATTCATTCTTGGGTATTCAGTAGGGGAAATCTTTATTTTAGATGCTTTACAAAACTCAACAATGTCAAATGTGGAATCAGGATCAAACCTTTACAGAATTTGGGGTGTCTTTGATTGCACGGGTGATGAATTATTTTCATTTTCCCCCTTTGTCTTTGATTCATTTGCCTGAGTAGGGATTGGATTATTTTTAGAATCACCAGCTTTAGTGGCTGTCTATCCATGGGTTAAGACTGAGCATGCAGCTTCTTCTAAGGTTAAAAGGATATCACCACTTTTCTCAGAATCAAATTCATATTCAAGATAATAGTTTATGGAGTCGCCAAGTTCTTCCTCTATTTTCACATTAGCTGAGGTCATTTTTTCTGCTTCAAATTGCTGATATCTTATATTCTTAGGGCAAGAACTTCCCTCATGATCATTTTTATTAGGTGGAGCTTCAATATGCAATCTTTGTTGATTTGGGGACAAATTAATTTGTTTTCCTTGAAAACTGCTTTGACTTGGATATTTTCTTGGAATATCCTAGTATTAAGTGTTCATTTTAGGAATTTTCTTCTTAATAGTCATCACATCATTCATGAGTTTCTAAACTAATGGGTCTAATTTTTCTAAAGTATATGGTTGTGACTTTGAAGTCTACATTTCCCATTTCCACTTTCCTATGGCTAAAAGGTTATCTTCTAATTCAACATCTAATCTTTGAGCAACATCAACATCTACTACCTTGTCTCTCCTTAGATGAAAACTAATATTTGGAGTCATTGCATTAACAAAGAAACCTTTGCAGTTCTCTACATTAGGTCTTTTAGTGGTAGGGATTTTATGTAGTGTTTTATTGAACTTTGCTACAAAATCTCTCATGGGATCATGTAATTCTTTCCTAAGTTGGGTCAATTGGAGGAGTAGAGTATGTTCATCATCAATAGATTTAAACCTATTTTCAAAATTATTTCGCATCCCAGCCTAGGTGGTGATGGACCCTTGCAAGAGATGATGAAACCAATCAGTAGCATCATCAATTAAAGTTTGGACAAATGGCCTTACAGCTACATCTTCATGAGCAATAGCCATAACTGTACATGCATTTTTAAAGGCATTGAGATGTTCATCAATAGATTTCTTCCCATCTCCATTGAATGTGGGTAATACTTCTCTAGCACCTTTAGGAAGAGGATTAAGGTTAGCTCGTAGGGCTAGGGGACCTACTTGTGCACCCCACGGGTTAGCAGCCATTCTTTGTGGGATGAAACTCAAAGGTTGAATGTTGAAATGAGAAGGAACTAATGTCCCTGGTAAGATTAGGGCTTGAAGGTTTACATTTATAAGGGTAGGTTTTTGAGGAGATGTTGGCCTACTTTTTCTTTTAGTCGACTTCTTGCATTTATTAGAGATATTAAGAGAAAAATTAAAACTCTTTATAAATTCATAAGATTGATCAATAAATCCCTTCCTTTCTTCACTTTGAGTGTACTTCTTACTAGCCAGTCTATCATAATAGTACAAACATTCAAGACTCAAAAAGGTCCTGGGACTAGTCTATTGACTATTGCTTCTTCATTAGCAACTGGTACACCTCTGATGAGTTTGACCCTTTCTTCTTCTCTTTCAAGCACTTGATTAACTTGTGTAAACTGTTCTAGGCTTGTTTTGAGTTTCTAGGATTGTGTACTTAGGTTTGAAATAATTTCCTCTTGAGTATTATCAAACCCTAGGCCTGGTTGAAGTATAGGGAAGATTTCATGATGAGGTAAAACCATTTCTAGTCTTTCCTATTAGAGTAGCCAAAAACTGTTAGTAAACAATTTTTCTCAAATGATTTTATATGTAAAACAAAGAAAAATTTATACCAAAAAATAATTTCCTATATAGGGCCAAGGAATTCTCTGCTTAAAGTTTCTTCAACTAAAATAGGTGCAACTACCTTTATTACAGATAAATTTTTTTGATCTTTTAACTCAACAGAAAGATCTTTTAAAAATACAATTTGTTGACAATGTTGAACCAACTTATTCTATCTCATCAATATAAAATATATTTATATGCTAAAGAACCAGTCGATTTTAATTAATAATATTATCCACATAACTGAAAATTAAGTAATTGAGCAGGCAGATTCAATAGAACTCACTTCTCACAGCTTCCCAAATTTTGAATTGACAACTTCAGAATTGATAAAAAACACAACAAAGAAGTAGATACTAGTATCTACTTCCAAAGCTCTTAACAAAATCAAATTGTAGAGTTTTCTTTGTATTTGTAGAATTTTGAAATGCTACTTCTAAAACCTAAGATTTAACCACAAACAAAGTTAGTTTTGTCTATCAGTCTATTGGAGATTAACACTATGCCATACTAGTTATTACATATTTATAAGGCATAGGGCTAGACAGTTGCCAAAATTACCATGCCAGGAGTAAAATACTCTTTTGGTTAACACAACTATGCTAACCAAAATGCAAGAAAAGTATTTTTTTTAAAAGAACAACTAAGCGACTATGTGTAACTATTTATTTTAATCAGGTAGCACTATCCCCGCTGGCCATGTTTCGTGCAACTTTCCATGCTTCATAGGAAATTGAGAGCCGTTGCTTCTAGATCTCCTTTTCTTTCTTCAATTCGTCTATCTTATCTTCATACATTTCCAAGTGCTTTAGATTAACTATTAGAATGGCTTTAGTGTGTGCTACATATGAAAAATCTTGCTTGGTTGGTGCTTTCTTGTCTTGAAGTTCTTGGAACTTCTTTTGAACCTCTTTGATCATTTCCTTAGATTGGACAATGAAGTCTTTTTCTTTACATGTAAACTGCTTGACAAACCACTTAAGGTCTCCTTGAATTATCTGGTGTATGACATTAAGTTCTTGCAATGTTTCCTTGATTTTAGTCACCTTTGTATTAATGCTTCATTCCTCCATTCAATACAGTCTTTGATCACATACAAGGCTTTTTCATCTAAACCTACCACAAGACATTCAACCTGGAATTTCTGTAACCCAAACTCTGGGATATCTTCTAGCCATATTACTACCTTCGCCCAATTATTCCTCTCCTTCTAATATCCTTCATTACTCAATTCCACCTTTTTAGTGATGGTTGATATTTCTTTCAAAGACTTATCCAGGAGACCTATATGTTTTGTAGTTTCATCCAAGATGCGTTGCACCCATTCCCCTACTATTTTTGCAATTGCTTTGCATTTGTGCAGGTTCTCAAGCGATTGCTTGTTGGTTGTAGAGGACACATCAATGACCATTGACATCTCACTAATCATTTTTTCTTTAGGATGAAGCATGGCATTGATATACTATGCCATACTCTTAATTGTCTCCTTCATCTCTTTTTTGTCCTATCCATCCTTCCATACCTTGTGTGCAATCTTCTTATTAGAGGCTTCAAAGAATTCCATATCCACCTCACAATTTCCTTTTCCCAGATCAACTTTTTTTATTTGGTAGTCCTCAAGAGCCAGGGATTCCTATGAACTTCCATCTTGTGGCATGGCTATTTTAATCCACCAATGCCCTTAATTCTTATCAAACTTGATCCTTGATTTAGTCCTTTCTTTCTTCATCTTAGGTGTTTTTCCAAAATATTTTCTAACTAAATCATCAATTGGCATGGAAAGAGGAACCATGCTCCGCTTCTTCTCAATAAAAGTTTCCAACCATTTAGGTGTGACTGGTCCTTTGTTAGTGGTAGGGGAGAATTTGGCCAAGGCAAGATTACTCTCTTGGCCTTTAGTATTTACTGGTGACTTTTGAGATTTAGGTACATTGTCCACCATAGGTAGTTCTTCTGCAACCTCAAGATCAACTATTACTATACCTTTTCTTTTGGTTTTTGATGCCTTCTTTGTGCTTGAATGGGTCACCCTTTTAGTTTTAGGAGTCCATTCTTGAACTTGAAGTTGAAGTGGTTCTAGAACTGCTTCAGCTTCAACTTCAATAGGACTTGCAATAGGATCATGAATATCTTGATTAGTGATCACTCTTTTCTTTTGGGGAGCCCTTTTACTTTTAGTTTTTGAAAAATTTCCAATTGGGTCAAGGGTGGCAATAGTTTTTGATTTTATCCAACTTGCAGTCCTAGCCAACACATCCTTAGTACGAGAGAATACAAAATCTTCTTCTCTCCTTCCGCGATCAATTTTGAGAATAGGAATGTACTCAATTTGGTCAATGTAAAATGGGTCAAGCACCTCTTTAGAATCCTCCTCTTTTAGCCCACATGTATCAAGATCCACATTAAACATATTGATTTGTTTAACAGTTAGCTACGACCACAGTCTTTTCCTTACTTCAAATTTATTAGGGCAATTTGCCCAGTAGTCTTCTAACTGTGGAATATGAACAAGAGAGATTGCATTCTTAAAATTATTCCTGACAAAACCTGTATGATCAAAATATTCCCGAGGCAAGAAGGGTTTAAAACATAGACAAGTCAATGATGCTTTTGTTAACATAGCTTGCTTTAGGCTAGGACATATATAATGTCCAATTTCAATAGGAAAGAATATAAAAGATGACCTCTTAGAAATCTCAAAAGACTTTACCATAGAGACAAATTGACTGCACATTTAAGATAAAACTATAGAGTCTAAGCAGTGATGAGGCAACTTCAATGGCTCACTAGAAAAACCACCCATCTTGAGATATGTGAACCTAGGAAATTGAATGTAAAAGTAGCCATAGACTTGTATAGCTTGCATGGCTTCTTTAGACAACCTATCATTTTCATGACCTTGAAGTTCAAAGACCAGCCTTCCCAAAAAGACATCATTTACCCTTCTGTATGCCTTACACAAAGAAACTTCTTGAAGATCACTGTAATATTGGTAAATGGGCATTTCATCGGTCCAAGGTGAACATGGGAGGTTTTCCCATTCTTTAGACACTGCTAGGATATAAATCAAATAAGAGTACAAGAAAAATGGACCAAAGTTGTTGATAGCCACTAAACCCTTGTGCAAATTCTTAGCAATCAGGTCAGCCCAACAAATTAACATATTTCCTTCAACAATCTTTTGGATGAAGAAATACATCCAAGACTCCTAATGAAATGGATGTTCATTTCCCTTAATTCTATTCAATAGAAGTACAATGTCTACAATTTCCTTTATGAAGTGCTCAATGGTTAAAGGTTTTGGCAACCTTGAACCACCCTCTGCCAGTTTTAGAAGCCAAGATTGGGCTCCCTTATTATCATAACTGCTTTTTCTTTTGGCATATAGGTGTTTTTCTTCCTCAAACATCTTTGTTTCATAGGGTTCTTTGTGAGGGATCCTAAGGTTTGAATAGACATTGGTTCTATTAATCTTAACTATTACTTCTCCTAAAATTTTCTTGATACACCTTGTGTTAGGGTCATAATGGTTTGCACACTCAATAACTAGCTCTGGACATGTGACTGTTGCAGGAAATGTGGCAGCTTCAAGAAACCCACTATTAGCTAGTCTTTGATAAATGGGGCATGATTGGGTATTTCTAGCTCTTTCAATGACATTGGTTAAATTTTTATTAACTAGGAACATGTGATGAATTTTAGGCAAAGAGTTAAGAAGACATGGCTTTTCAAATTTGGGCATCTTGGGATGAAATAATGTCATGGCTTTCTATGGAGTAATAGGGTCTAAAAGATACAAATGGAAATATTATAGAACAAAAGAAAGCACAAATAAAATTGTAGAGGGTAATGGTGGTGCACTTACAGTTTGACAGAGCCATATCTTGCAACTTGTTCTCCCTATTAGATGACGCTGGAATTTCTTTTGAAAATGGTAGAATGAGTAATGAAATCATAGTATAGATTTGGCAAGTAAATGCAATAATTACTATTCATATGTTGCACATTAGAAAAGACCCTCTGAGTAATTTGTTATAAATTCCCATCAAATACACATGCCTATTAATACTCCATGTCATCATGAAATGACAAATTTTCTTTTTCACCAAATCTTTCCATATCAGGACACGTGCCACCTTAATGTTCTTCTTTATTATATTGAATGCTTTGGTAAATGTCTTTATTGGGACATCCCTCACTTTTTTAATCCATAGATTAAAAGCCTACATGAAAACATAGCGTTAGTATACAAGATTGACATTGAAGTTTAAGTTGAAGTTTGTGATAATCGGGCTTCAACAACTTTGACTTCACCAAGATTGACTCTAGGAAAGAAAGTGGAGTTGAACATATGGGAGACATATGGGAGCTTCAAACTTGAACTTGAACTTAATTGAAACTTCAAGTTCAAGTTCATGATTAACAAAAGACTCACGACTGAACTGCCTTTGGACATGAGAAAATATATGTGGTAACACCTCTCATATAAGTAAGAATGAGACATGGATCATAGATAGTGGATGTTTACATCATATGACTAGAGACAAAAAAAAGTTTGAACACTTTGAAGACTATGATGGTGGTAGTGTAAGGTTTGGAAGCAATGAACCTTGTTGCATAAAAGGGAAAGGCTAAATCTCATTAACCAAAGAACTTGTATGTGACAATACTTATTGGGTTGAAGGACTAAAAAATAATTTGTTGAGTGTAGCACAACTAATAAACATTGGATTCAAGTTTCAATTCATGCATAGAAATGTAAGACTGCTAGATAAAAAAGGCAATCTGATTGGATCAGGAAAACAAATAAGAGGTAACCTATTTTATCTTGATCTTGGTGATTGTTCATGTTTTATTTCTCAAATGGAAGAAAGTTGTTTATGGGACAAAAGATTATATTGTGCAAAATTTGATAATATGGTCAAGATAATAAAATTCAAAAAAGTAAGAGGTATTCCTAGTTTGAAGAAACTAGACATTGGTTTATGCCAAAATTGTTAGATTGGCAAAATTGGAAAGACTGGTTTTAAAAGCAAAAACTATCAGTCTGAAGATGTGTTAGAAATTGTGCATACTGACCTATGTGGACCCATTGGAATAGAAATCTATAGTGGATAAAAAATCTTTATTCTTTTTGTTGATGACTATTCAAGAATGATGACTATTATGTATCTTAGAGAAAAGTTAGAAGCATTTCAAAAATTCAAATGGTATTTAGCAAGAATAGAGAAGGAAACAGGGAAAAGATTGAAATGCTTAAGATTAGACAGAGGTGGTGAATTCATCTCCAATGAATTCAATAACTTTTTCATTGAAAGAGGAATTAAAAGATAGGTATCAGCCCCTGGTACTCCTAAGTAGAATGGAATAGCTGAAAGAAGAAATAAACCTACCATGGATTGTGCAAGGACTCTAATGATTGAAAAGAATGTTGCTATCAAATACTGGAAGGAAGCCATCAACACTATAGTTCATACTTTAAACCGATTACAGTTGAAGAAGGACTCATATAAAACACCCTATGAATTATGGTATGGCTATAAACCCAATGTAAGCTACCTAAAAGTATTTTGAAGTAAACATTATATCTTGAAAGAATGTAGGAAAGGCAAGTTTGATGTGAAAGGTGATGAAGGTATATTCTTAGGATATTCTTGCAAAAGTAAGGCATATAGATGTTTGAATTTATCTACTCATAAAAATCATAGAAAGTGCACATGTGAGAATTGATGAGTTTGTAGAAAGGATTGAAGAAGTAAGCAAAAATGAATTAGAAGATTACAAGAGATTTGTTTACATTGAACGTGATACATTGCCAGACACATCTATCAATAAGGAGACTTCTACTCTCGAGTCTTCCTCAGTTACCGAGTTACAAGAAGTTCAAACTAAGTCACGAGGACTTGAGTCACATTATGAAGCTACCAAGCCAATGTCTATCGAGTCTAAGAAACTAGAGCTAGAAGTTGAAATTCAAAATGAAGATAGTGGAATCATTCAGAAGGAAAAGAACCTATATTGGATAAGTATGTCAGAAGGAATTATGCACCTAATCAGATTATTGGAGAGAAATTAGAAGGTACTATGACAAAAAGTAAGCTAAAAGGTACATGTTTTCTTGCTGATTTTGAACCTAGAATTGTTAAAGATGCATTGAAAAATGAAAGTTGGATTGAGGCTATGAATGAAGAAATAGAGAAAATAGAGAAGAACAAAACTTGGACCCTTGTTCCTAGGCCTAAAGATAAAAATGTGATTGGAACAAAATGGGTATTCAGAAATAAGCTAAATGAAAATGGACTAGTATCAAGAAATAAATCAAGACTGGTGTGTAAAGGATATTCTCAAGAAGAGGGAATTGATATTGGTGAGACTTTTGCTCCTATTGCAAGATTAGAAGGTGTTAGGACTCTACTTGTGTATGTTGCTCACAAAGGATTCATAGTATATTAGATGGATGTTAAGTCTACATTCCTCAATGGTATTCTTGATGAAGAAGTCTACATTGAGCAACCAGAAGGTTTTGTTGATTTAGAAAAAAGGGATATGGTTTGCAAATTACACAAAGCATTATATGGTTTGAAACAAGCTCCTAGAGCATGGTATGAGAGGTTGCACAACTACCTTATATAGATTGGTTTTCAAAGAACTAATGACAATATTAGTTTGTACATCAAGGAAGAACCAGATAATAAGATTGTACTAGCAAAGATATTTGTGGATGACACTCTATTTATAGGGAATAATGATCTATGTAAAGAATTTTTAGAACAAATGAACAAAGAGTTTGAAATGTCCATATTTGGTGAGATAAAATTCTTTTTTGGACTTTAGATATAGCAAAGAAAAAATAGTATCTACATTAATCAATATAAGTATATCAAAGAGATACTCAAAAAATTTGGGATGGAAGATTCTAAACCAGTTGGAACCCTCATGTGTACTCGACTAAATCTTACCAAAGATAATGATTCAAAAGAAGTAGATAAGACCTTATACATATCAATGATTGTAAAATTACAATATGTAGTTCATACAAGGCCTGATATTGCTTTAGTAGTTGGAATAGTGGCAAGATTCTTAGCTAAACCCATAGAAAATCATATGATGGTGATCAAAATAATTTTGAGATATCTGAAAGGTACTAAAGACTATGGTTTATGATATAAATGTGAAGGAAACTTAGACCTAAAGGTATTCATTGATGTTGATTGGGTAGGAAATTTTGATGACAGAAAGAGTACAAGTGGTTGAGCATTTTTTCTTGGTAAAAGGTTAGTATCTTGGACAAGCAAAAATAAAAAATACACGTCCCAATCTAAAACAAAAGTAGAATATGTTGTAGTAGTAGTGAATCATTCTAATATTTTTTGGTTTAAATAGTTGTTGGAAGACATGAAAGTTGAGATCAAAGAACTAGTTGTCATGTATTGTGATAACACCAGTGCAATTAACATATCAAAGAACCTTGTGATGCATTCCAAAACTAAGCACATTGCTATAAAATATCATTTTGTCAAAGAATTGGTGCAGGATAAAAAAATTAGATTGGAATATGTTCATACAAAAGAATAGATTGTAGACATATTCACGAAGCCATTACCTAAGGATGCATTCTTGTATCTAAGAGGTAAGTTAGGGGTCATTCCCCTATCTAAAGCTCACTAAATAAAGTTTTAATGATGCATCAACAGGAACCAAGTTGAAGATCAATCATCTGATGCAGTATAGTCAAAAAGGAATATTGCATATGAATCAGTACTCAAGGTACATTGATACTAATTTGGTATGTGTTGTCTTTGGCATGTGTTGTGAAAGAGGGAGAAGTTTACTGTCATATCTTTCTAAAATTTGTTTTGAGAGAAGTATAATATCAAAGAAGTTATGTAATTCCTTCACAGAAGGAGATTAGTGCATGAAAAGAAATTTTTTGGCAAAAATCTAAGAGGGAGAAACTTTCTATCAGAGAAAGTCTTATTGTCAAATTTCATTGTGCTATGACATGTTGTGTTGCCATCAATGCCAAAGAGGGAGATTGTTGGATACAATTATCTAATTGTGTGTTGTCTTTGATGTTACACAAATGTCATATTAGTTGTCAATTAGTGCTTACTGAGCTCACTTGGTCAGCAAGATAGTTTCCCTTTCCTACCGAGCATTCTTGAAGATTACTCCATGAAGACAACATCTACCGGTCTCACTCAGGTGTCGAAAGAATTCTAGTAGGAAATAGTGTTAACCAAGCTCACTCAATTTCCAAAGGATTTTTTCAAGTTTGTAGTGTTAACTAGGCTTCTATTTGTTAACACAAGAAATCATCTTAGAACCAGTGTTTACCGAGCAAGGTCGGCCAATGAAAGATTTTGTTGATAAGAAGCTTAATCATTTTAAGTATTGTTTCTAGCTAACTATGGTGATGATTATTGGTCATTGTAATTTGTAATTGAGCTGACTTGACAATCTGGATGGTATAAATGAAAAGTCAAGTTGAGATTTTAGTGTGTGTGCAAATATGTTGATTGAATTAAGAAAGTAAGAGTGAGAGTGAACTTGAAGGATAAGAAGGTATGCTTGTGGACCAGAAAAGTTTCGTTCAATCATGAAGGATCTAGTATGAAGCAAAATAGAGATCTATAATCAGCAATTCAGTTGCATCACAATCAGTTCATTTCATTGTTACTTTCTTACCATTGTAGCAGTGATCTAAAATCTCTTAACATAGCTGGTTTAATAGCTAGTTGTAAATCCACTAACAAGGTGACAATTCCATTGAATTTTTTTAAGACCTCATGCAAGGCCAGTCCTTATAGGGTGATTAAATCCTCTAACAAGGTCACACCTAACAATATGTTTTTTAACCTTTTCTCGGGTTGGCTCCTAATATGGATCACTTTAGAAGAGTGAAAATAGTAACTAATTACATTGGTGGTTTTTCCCATATTGGGTTTCCATGTTAAATCCTAGTGTCTCATGTGTTCATGTTATTTCTCTTATGTTTTCAAATTTATCACTATTAATGTTTTAAGATTAGTTAAAAGTAAATCACACTCTATATTTATCGAGTTACAACAGTTTATGTGTGTTTACTGAATATCAATAGCAATCAGTTTTTATTGTTGACATCCAAGGGATCTAGGATTTATTTTAGTGGTAACTGATTCAACCCCCCCTCTCAATTACTCCTATATTTCCAACAAAACTAAGAGTTTAACTACAAGATTTTGTGAATACTTGCTATAGCTGGCTCTACTTTTCCACCAAATAGTTAGAAGCATTTAAAGGTGATGAGTACTGGCTTAGTTGGGGAAATTTAAACTTCACAAGTTAATAAGTCAAGGAGGAGGAGAATAATTGACATAGAGGGGGTCAAAGTCATTGTTGGCTTGTGGAAGAGGAAGTGTAGGAGGAGTTTGAGCAATCTTCGTTCCATTTTAATTTCCAGTGCAAATCATTTAGATGCTTGAATGCTATGATTCTTGAATAGTTTCATCTATTGCGTGGTGTCTATGAAATGAAAAACTCAAAACCAACTCTGTTTTTATTAGTTTCTTTTTTTTAGTGGAAACTCTAACCAACATCCATTAACCATTTCAGAACTACATCTTCAACTTTTTCTTTTCCTACTAAGATGGTACCAAATGTCCCATTGAAAATATTGAAAGTTCATATGGAATGGGTTATTATAAAAAACAAACTCTTTTCTATCCAAGCATATACTCTCTAAAAATTTTGAGAACTTAGATTTACTTATTGAGTGCTATCAATTTCAGGAAGAAGTGATTAACAATTTCTTATCAATTTGTTTGGTATCATTTCCAAGTTGAGCATGCCAATAGAAGTTTTGACATGAATGCTCAATATTTTAACCTTTTCTTTTGTATTTTAGACCAATTTGACATTTTATTTTGTTTTGATGTGAATACCGATTATTGTTCCAAATTTTTGGGGTTATTTTCAAGCTAGGTAAGCTAATAACGATTAGGCTTAAACATTTTATTTTGTCCCAAAATGTCTCAGCGATAATGAGATAACAACATAAATGCCTCTTCAATGGCACCACTGGTGTAAATATAGGACTGGGTGACATCTTTCCACCAGGCCACCTCTATTCATGGCCTTCATTTTCAAAAATGAAAAAATTATAAACAACAGAGTATGTCCAACTTAGTTTTTATTACATGACGTGTTTTCCCTCTGGCCAACTCAACTCTCTATTTAATAGATGGGTATTGCTTCCTTTTATTTTATTTTATTTTATTTTAACATGGCATCTGTTTCTAAGTTTTTGTGTATTTAAATAAAAATTTGTTTTAATACGATAAGAGATGAGAAATCACTCTATCTCCATGTATAATTTGAGAAAATAGGAAATTGGTTTTCATTATGGAGTATTATCGTTTAATCACTAGATTCAATTTGGTTAAAATTAACTTTTGAAAACTCTTAATATTTTGTAGCACTATTCAAAACTAGATTTGAGAACTGGAGCAAATCCAATGCCCTTGACCATAAAAATGCCTTACCCATGGCAAGAGTTAGAAAATTCAAGACTCTTGGAACAACAAAAGAGTGATAGGGGTGGATGGGTTGGATCCATAATCAATAATTAAACACAAAATATACAATATAGGCAATTATAGAAATTGTAGAATCATTTGATTGTCTGACCAATAATACAAAAGTACATTACATTGTGCCTCTTTTATAGAGGTATTTGATTATTTCTAGAAACATCTAAATTATCTAACATAAGACAAATAGACTTTTCTAGAATTATCTAAACATAAATGCCTTCTAGAACCTAACCCTATTTAGTAATCCAACAATTTCAAGAATCCTCTATTATGCATTTACATCTCATTTGAGGGAAAATTACACATTCCAACACTCCCCCCTAATTTCAACCTCAAATGTTGTTGCATACAAATCCAAATCCTTTCTTCTACCTGATGCCAAAAGCTAATTTTTGATAATCTTCATATCTATTAATGCCTTCATAAATAATATCTTTCAAGGCTGTGACCTTTAATTTCAACAAATATTTTGTAAGCAATTGGCTACCGACGATTTCCTCATTTCACATGATCCACTGATAATCTTGTCTCATTTGTCACAAATGTCGATGATAGGGTTTACTAATAACCTTTTGCCTCTTTGATGCCTTGCTCTTATCTATTTCCCAATGCTGCTACATTCCTTCTTACACTTGAACATTTGTACCTAAATAAACCATCGATCATTCTTACAATTATTTGTCATTTGATCCATAGCTCAATCCACAATCCATTTTGATGCAACCTGCCATAAAATCTTTATTGTAGTCTCTATTCCAACATGTCTTATCACAATGATTTTTCAAGTGAAAAATATTACAAGGATGTATATCCCAACATCAATCCTTTGTATGTCATTTCCTATTACAATGTGAACATTGTACAATCTATATGCTTTCAATTGATTCTCTTGAACCTTTATTCATCTTTCCAATGCCTACATCATATCTAGAACTTGCATATTTTGGCCTAATTGTAGTCTCAATCAAATTCCTTAATCCCTATTCATCCTTTCCTAAACCTTTGCCTTTAAAATACATTCTTTCCATAATCTTCAAACCAATATTGTCATTATAATAGCTAGAAGTTCTATCAATACAATTTTCATGTTTATCATTACACTCTTTTTGCAAATAATTTCAAAAAAATCACATTTCTCATTCTCATAATCACTCAAATCATTTGTGTCACAAGATACATCACATACAAATGGTTTCACATTCAAAAATTATTTCTCTTGTTTCAAAGTAGACAATTCCTTCTTTATCATACTATTTTCCTCTTCCAATTTCTTCAAATTTTCTTCTAAAACTTTGTTCTTTTTTTAAGCATCATCAAACAACTTTAACTTTTCTTCTAATTTTTTAGTTTTCTCTCTAAGTTTGCATGTTTCCTTCACCTACCAATTATGTACTTCTTCCATAAATTTTAACCTATTTTCTAGCTCTTCAATTTCCTCTATATAAACACTAATTTCTTTTAACAATTTAGACTTTTCTTCTCCCATTTTATTTCTTACTTTTTCCAATTCACATAATAATCTTGCATTTTATTTCTTCACCATCACCAATTCTTCTTCTAACTTATTTGTCTTCACTTTCTGAACCCTACCAAGTTTTTCCATTGAAATCAATCATTTAACACACCTTACTCTTTCTTTTAGAAAATTCTACATACAATTTACTTCCAAATTTTTAATAAAATCTTCTAACAACTTGAAACAATCCCTTTAGACAACTAGACTTTTCACTTCTTAGTTAACACCTTTTTCTAACTATGATCTTCTTTTCTTTTAACAACGATAGGATAATTTCTCAAATACCATTAAATAATTACACCATACCTTTTGTTCTTTCCTCTTCCTTTCTTTTGTTAATAGGTCTTTCCAGTGATTCTATTGTTCTGAAGAATGTGCTTTCTTGCCAACTTGCCCTCTTTCTTGCTCAACGCTTCCTGTGCGATCTTCTTCAAAACAACTATCTTTCTCATAACACAAAAAATCCTCCACAATTTATCAGTACCAACATGCCACTTGTTCTTGTATCATAATCTAAAATTTTGTCCAACCTAGCTCTGATATCAATCTAATAGGGGTGGATGGATTGGATCCACAATCAATAACTAAACATAAAATATAAAATATAGGTACTTATAGAAATTATAGAATCATTTCATTGCTTGATCGATGATACAAAAATACATTAAATTCTTCCTCTTTTATAGAGGTCTTTGATTGTTTCTGGAAACATCTAAATTAGCTGACATAAAACAAATAGAATTTTATAGAATTATCTAAACATAAATGCCTTCTAGAACCTAATCCTATTCAATAATCCAACAATTTTTAGAATCCTGTATTATGCCTTTACATTTCATTTGAGGGGAAATTACACATTCCAACATATAGTATCTTGTGAGAGTTATGTGTGTTTTTGGAGTAAACAACAACTCCAATCATAACCAATGAGAAATGTTGTAAATCAATACCATACATGCAATATTTGTTTCTTTTTAATCAAAAAATTTCACCTCTAGGAGCTACTAAGATTATTGGTGGAATTAAGGGGAGGTAAGGTCATTTAGAGACAATATGAATTATCTTGTGTGTTTCAGAAACTTGATATTCAGGATCAAATTTCTATGATAACTTTCACATTATCAAGCAATCATATGAAATGGGTTTTTGTATAGTAGTAATGTACCAATTACATAAGGAACTTATTTAAATATTTTTGTTTTGAATAAGTTTAGATCTATGGAATAGATCCATAGCTATCTTTCTTTTCTAATGAACTTGAACATCATTTTTTGTCTGTGAAGGTCAGTTTTGTCATTTGGTCACCCTGAATTTTGCTTATTTGAATTTTCAAGATAATAATTATGAGTTGTTTCCTTGTCAGTATATCTCTAGAGAAACTTTGGTTATGGAAATTTAATTATAAAATTTTGTTCAAACTTAATGATCATGTTCAAAAATTGCCATTGTGTTTTGTTTAATGACCCATGGAAAAGTAGTGTTCTTGTTACAATTTTACATTTTTTATATCAGGAAGATTGAATGAAATAGTTCTATAAGAAAAATAGGTAACTCTAAGAATTAAATTTATGTTTATTAAATTATACTCACATCTATTCTCATTTTATCAATTTGAAATCCAATTGAGATGATAATGACATAGGAATCCTGATAATTTGTGATTAAATCTTGTTTGAATTGAATCATAACTCTAGATGTAAAGAAAAGTGGAAGTAGTGATGTTTGTTCTTTATATCTTATCATTTTAAAAATGTGTTGAATTGGAAGGGTCTTGAATGTGGGCATAAAGGGGAGAGTAGACTATTGGGAAAACCTGTGATGTTTTTCCTCATTTTTACCTGCCAATCTTTTACATTATATTGGTTTGTTACTTGGCCAAGCTCATGAAAACAATATGCATATGTTTGAAATGCATGGTTACTTTTCTTGTTTTTCCCTCTTCCACATCCATGTTTTTGTTACTAATAGACATGTGTAAGTAGATTAGATCACATGGCTGCACTAGATCTATCAGATCTAATCATTCCTAAGTAGCTAGGCTTCTCGTGCCAGGGCCAGGGGCTTCTTCTTTTTAGGAGGAATCTTGGGGAGCTAACCACTCTGTGGTTGGGTGGTAAAAGTGCTTGGGCCACACTCTTTTCATGTGATAGTGGATGGACTTTGATCCAAAGGATTTGGAGATAGGGCTACATGCGGATGGACATAAGTCTGATGGCATGTTCATTTTGTGTTTTTGATGATATTTCATGGCTTTATGCTTATATGATGGACTCATTATGTAATGTTTGATGTGCAGGTCAATATTCTTCTTGGATGTATTGTTTACTTGTGATGACATGTCAATTTGACAATTTGGTCAATTATTTAATGTATTTTAAACTTTTGTTATGGATGATGTAACTACCATATGTAATTATCATTGAGCTATCATTTTGCATGATGTTGAAAGACATAAATTATTTTGGGTCTCTCTCTTGAAAGGTTGATCAATGACCAACTCCAAGGTTTCAGATGGTTGTTTTTCAACCTATTTAGTAACTCAATTGAAGATAAATGTGTATGTTCACAAGGAAGCCTTTGTTGGTACACACCAATTTGCACACATGTTGTAATATACCCACAAAGTAAGATATATATTTTGTATTTTTCTTTTTAATAATGAATACACTTTATCAATGCAATATATGAATTCCTATTTTAACCAAGTGTTTGAAAATAAAATAACAAAGATAGAGAAAGAGATTCTAAGAAAATAATTGAGTAGTAAATTCCTAACATGCATAAACCAAAGTAACAACATGTCTTCAAATTCAATTATCAAAATAATCTGATAGGAAACCAATGAAATTAGGAGTAGTGCTTCCTCAACTCCATTGATGCAATCATCAATGGGAACTTCAATAATAACTGAAAGGTGTTTCACGTTTCATCAAATTACAAGGCCACAAAAAGTATGCTCACATGAGACAAAACACTATTTAATAACAAAGATGATCATTTCTCCAATTCATCACAATGAAAAATCCATTAACACGAGGAAAATACTAGAACTAAAAGATCGCACAATCATAACAAAACAATAAAACCATTAGCTCAAATATGATTCATGAACATGCATTCACAAAAAAATAACACACCCCAACAAGAATAACTACACTCAGAATGAGAGCACCAATAGAATATATTATTGTATCAAAATAATGGTCTGGAGTACATATTACATCCATGTATTTAAAATAAATCATCTCATCCTTTTGTGTTAGGAGTGAGAGCTCTTTAAATACAAACTTATGCTAAAAACTAATAAAACAAAGCTAATTATATACAAACTGACTCTCTAAATAGTGCTAAGTAGGTCTCTACGCTTGTTATATTCATTAATGGGTGCATGCATCTTTACATGACTTAAAGGAATAAAAGAATGAGAAGATAAGAAGATAGAAGCCGTGAGATGATCTGGGAGTCTTTGGGGGCTATAAAAGTGGAACCTTGGCCTTCTATAGACATTTCTAAGAGTAGAACTACTGTCAAAATGCATTTCTGATGCATGGAATGCTCTAAAATAGCAACTAGTAGTTAATTGTCAGTGCACTATTTTATTTTTGAAATTGTTAGCACATCTCTATGAAAATCACACCTATGCACATGTACACCTTGGTGATAGGACCCAAAAATCCAAAAAATCTTCTAAGTGTCAAAACTAAATTTCTAGTATCTAGGTTTTCTTCCCCTTTATACCAAAATGGTGTATGGATGTTTGCCTTTGAATTTTTTTATTATTTATGAAACTTCACTAGCCTTTGGTAAATCTAACGAATCATATTATTCTTAACTACTTGTCAGTAGTTGCCTACTTGTATCCTGGTATCTACAAAATCCTCAAGCTTGGTGTCTAGTTCCAACAATGCCTCTTTAGTTTTCAATGTTTATCATACATCATCCTCTAATGAAGCATTTTTGAATGTGTCTCTAAATTTTTGAACTACTAATTGCACTAAGGAAATCTTGGTGTTCACTGATTTCAAAAACCTCAAGCTAGCAACATTATAATAACTTTCCACTTCCAAAAATTGTTCTTGATCTTTATCCTTTATTTTTTGGATTCCTTTGTGTAATCCCTCCATAACCTTATTTTCCAAGGATATTTTCTCTATCCAATCATCTAATTTTTCTAGCTCCTTTATTGAGTATATCTCCATTAGCATCTAGTACCTTTGCCCCTTTATAGATTTGAGTCTTGTAGATCATTAGGCCAAGTACACACTTCATCCATCAACCCAAAATCTTGGTTCATAATGGAAACCAACTTTTTAGCTTTAGATTGGATGCTATGCAATAGATTCAAATTATCTTGTATTATTTGCACTCCCTTCTCCTTAAAATTGTGGTGCCATTGCTGACATGTATCCAAAAATGAATCCATGTGGGCCTTCCTGCTTCCTTCCAAGTGTAGCTCCAAGAATGATCTCAAGATTATCCTGGCCTATAGGTGCCATCACTTCATCCAGGTAGCCTCTTAATAGTCCATTTTACTTCCACAATATTATTAGCTCTAGTGACTCATCCTAATCCAAGTGTTTGAACACTTTCTTGAGGCCTGTAGTAATCAACACTTTCATCTTATCCATTGTGGGCTTTCCCAATATCACCTCCTTAATTTAGTAATCCTTTAGAGTGAGTTCTTTAGTGTTAGCATGAGGTGGAGGAATGGTGATATGTGCTAGAAGATATTGATCTTGATCCTTCATGATGAAGGCAATTGTTTTAGCATCCCCCTTAGGTAGCTTAGGCTTCTTTATTTCTTGTATTAATTTGATCATTCCTTCCTCTTTTGTTAGTTCCATCTACTTCTTTTTCTAAAATATGACTTTTCTTTTTCTAAAATATGACTTCCTTCTTCAGCCATGATGGTGTAGTTCCCAATTGTGGCATGTATTTGGCTAAATAATTTGGTTCTGAAGCAAACTCCTTTCCCTTATTACTCCTCTTCGAAGTTTTCTAATGTTGAGGGAGTTCTTTGCAGGGAGTTTCTATGCTATGTTGGGCTAAGGATCTGGTCTTTGTATCTAGGAGAACTTTTTGATTTTCTTTTTCCATTTGGACTTCTTCATATACTTCATCATCATGTAATTGTGGATATTCTCCTTCCTATGTGTCCTAACTTTCTACTTTTGCTTGGATTATCAAAGGAGGTGAAGCTATTGACCCTTTATCCATTACTATGACTATGTCTTGTGGTGGTGGTGGAGGAATGCCAAGAGTTCCTTGAGGTAGAGGAGGAAATTGATTGTAGTCCTCTCCTAATGGCTTATTTGTTGGAGTATCCCTTATCTTCTCTCCAACCATCTCAATGCATACTACCATTGCCTTAGTTAAAGGAGTTCTCTTATTTAAGGGGAAAAATTTGCATCCTTATCCTCTTCTTAAGGAATGGTTTTTGGAACCTATGGAGAGGGAGTACTCTTCTTCAATTTCCTCCTTTTGATCCCTACCACTTTTTTTTCTATTTGGGCTCTCTTAGGCACTAAAAAGGAGGCTTCTTCCTTTGAGGTTCTTGGTGGTAGGACCCCTTGCTCTTGTGGTGCTTCTAAAATAGGCCCCTATTATTTCTTTAGTTATTTCTCTAGCTTAGTTTTCTTTGGCTCTTGTTCTAGCTCAGCTTGGTGGGCGTCTACCACTTGTTTTATTTCCCTAGGGGCTTCCCTTTTCTTCTTGCCCTTTCCTTTCTTAGTCTCAAAATTCTTGACTTCTTGCTCATGCTGATGTACCACTAGCCTCATTGGTGATTTAGCAAGGTATATTGGTATTGTGACCTTGTTTCCTTTTCCTTTCTTAGGCTTGGCTATAGCCTGGAGAGGTATGGCATGGGGAACTAGATCCATCCAAAATGGTTTCCTAATCCATTCCCTTGTAAGTTCCACTACATGTCTACACCAATGATCCATGTCATCATTCTCCTTGTGCCTTATTTGAAAATTCATAATGAGCCTATCATAAATTTTATCCTTGTTGTACAAGGGATCCATTATCTTAGGGGTGTCCTTGTCCCAGGCCTTCAAGGGTATCTCCATATTGAGCACCTTTTTTGCTAGATGTAGATTCATCCTACAATGGTCCCTAATGCAGACATTGTAGTCATCTATTGCATTCATCCAATAGTCATCCAGGGTTTCCTCATGTATGAACTTCTTCCCCACTAGATGTTGGACCATCCCAATATTATCAAAATATGGACGTGAAGCTCGATAATATTTCAAGGGGTATAGATCCCACTCTAAGTTGAAGGTAGAAATATGTTATTTCTACTTTACCTCAAATACCCCAATAGTGATCAACCAAACCCATGTTTTATCCTATTGTTTCCTCACTCTATTATATGAAAAAGTGAGTTGGTGAGCAATCTTTAATAGTATGAGTTGGTTAGAAGGGTACCTTGGTAGCTTCTTGGGACATAGCAGAGTACTGATTACCTAGAGATATGTAAAAGTCCTAAACTAGATGTAGTAGGCTCATACTTTAGTTATCCTCATTATCTCCTCTACTGACATCCTTTTGGCATAATCACCTTTGAAAAATCTGATGAGGGCAAATATGAAACCATCAGTCACTACCCTATATTTCACACTTTTTAGTGGGATCTTCTTCTTCACTAGCTATGGATATACCACATAGGGTAAAGTATTCACATCTTGCATGCTTCCCTTCCTACACAGCCTTGGGTAATCTATGATTCTAGCTACCAGTAGATACACCATCTAAGATGTCATGTAGAAGTGTGGGTCAGTCTTGATTGAGATCTACTACTTGTCCAAGTTGTCACTTACGATTGTGGCCCAATCAATAGGCATCTTTACAATCCTAATGGTCTTAATGAAGTGCACCATCCATGTCTCTAGGTGTCTTTCTGTAGGAAGGCCCATAGCTCTTCTAAGGAGAATAATTGAATACCTAATATCATCTTTCATGTACCCTCGGGTCATGTCCACCTTTCCTACTCTCTACCCAAGGGTGTCCTATCAATCAAAAATGTGGATTGCACCAATTCCTTGGCGTCTTTCTCATTTTCTCTGTACCACCTGTCTACCCCTTCGTAGGAAATTTGGAGGTATTGGTTTGCCCTTGGAAGGTGGAAAACCTTCTCAATTTTTCTTGGCCTAAGGTTGAGGACTATCTCTCCAGTCACATTGTTTATGACCTTTTCATTTCGTATATAGTATTGGGCTAGTGTCATAATCAGTTCAAAGAATTGAAATGATGTAGGGTGTGAAGTGACATTCACCAACCCACTCTAGATGAAGAATGATACCATTTCTGATCTTTTCGTTGGTTTGTTGCAAAGTGTTAAGGAAGTGTTCTAGTTAATATGATTGAGTTTTATATCCTAGATTTCTATGTCTGTTTCTTGGAATCTGGACTTTTTAGGGGCTCCTTGGTATTTGAATGCTATATGTTTATGTATCATTTTTACCACCATGGTTGAAGAGGATGATGTCATTTTATCTACACAAAAGAGGAAAACATTAGTAATCTGATGTCAGAAGACCAAAATGGGACTCAGTTAGGACCCGAACTAAGGAAAAACTAAGCACAAACTAATTAAAAGTGTTGAAAACTAAGTACTCCCCCCTCAAATGCCTATTTTTCCACACTAGCATAGGTGCATTAGTGTACTCTTATTTTTCTCTTGCAATAGCAAAGTGTGTAGTTTCACACCTGTGCAGTTGCACAATTGTACACCTACAATGTGCACAATTGAGCACATGCACAAATGTGCTTATGCAATGCTTTGGAGGGGAAGTGTTACTTTGTGGTGATTGATTAGGGAAGTACTATACACACTTCATAAATTCTTTGGGGCTTAGAGCATCATCCCAAAAACAAATTTTGGGCTACTATTCGCCAATGGTCGGCTACTATTTGTCAATGGCTAATATTCACCGATGGGATATTGTTTATATTTGTCAATTTATGACCAACATGTTGTAACTAATTTGAACCCTAAAATGGGAAAAATACTTGTATAAAAGGGCTTAGGGTTAGGGACTGTTTCATGAGGTGATGCAAAAATTGGTTCTTGCAATGGTATTGAGCTGTAAGGGGTTATGGATTGTAATTAGGTTGTAATCACTAGATCATAAAATATTGGACTTGTTATTGGGTGGATGTAGCCCAGGGTTTGGGTGAACCACATTATATCTTGATTCCTTGTGTTATTTTTTGTGTGATCTATTATTTTTTGATATTGTTTATATTTGCATGTAATTTTTATTTATGTCTAAGGTTTAATCCTAACAAGTGGTATTAGAGAGATGTTTTTTTTTTTCATTTATTCTCTGTAGGAAAGTCTCACAGTTGAGTGAGAGTCTCATAGTTGAGTGGTAGTGATAGTAGATGAGAGTAAGCTAATGGTTGACAAGTTTAATGGGCACAACTCTCAGTTATGGAAAATAAAAATGGAGGACTATCTTTATCAGAAGGATTTATGGAAGTCATTGGAAGAAAATCAAGAATAAGGGATCTATGTCAAATGACAACTTGGATCTTTTAGATAGAAAGGCACTTGGATGCATTCAATTATGCCTGGCACTATTGGTGCCATTTAATATTACAAAAGAAAAGATGACATAAGATTTGATGGAAACACTAAAGTAAAATTGTAAGAAATACCCTCTGCATCAAACAAGGTATTTCTCATGAAGCATTTATTTAATATGAAAATGACTGAAGGTTGATCTATTGGAAATCATCGAAATGAGTTTAATACTATTACTATTTATTTATCTTCTATGGATATTAATTTTGATGAAGAAATTAGGGCTCTCTTGATTTTGTGTTCTTTTCCTGAAAGCTAGAATGACATGGTAATGACTGTGAGTAATTTTGTTTTTGGCTCTAATACCATAAAATATGATGATGTGATTGGTGTTATTTTGAGTGAGAAAAATCATAGGAAAACCTCAGGTGGATTTACATTAGGAAGTTCTTTGAACACACAAAGTCAAGGTAGAACAACTAAGAGAGTAAGTTATTCTAGAAATCATGAGAAATCAATAGAAAATTCAAATGGGAGGAGGTCTCAATGGAGAGGAACAAATGACTACTAGTACTGTGGTAAAATAGGGCATAAAAAGAAAGATTGTTGGACTCGAAATAAAAATGAAGGAGATAAACTAGATGGAGAAAAGGAGGAAAATTTAGTAAGTAAAAAATCTAAAGAGGATGCTTTGCTTTTGTCTTTAGAAAGTGTTGATGACTCATGGGTTTTAGATTTTGGTGTTTCATTTCATGCTACACCTCATAGAGGTTATTTCATTGATTATTTCCAAGGGGATTTGGACTTGTTTATTTTGGGGATAATGAACCCTACTAGATTGTTAGAAAGGGAAAGTTAAGATTAAGTTGCATAATGGGAATCATTGGCTACTACATGAGGTAAGACATGTTCCAAGGCCAATTAAGAATTTAATTTCAGTAGGGTGACTTGGTGATGAGGGTTAATGATAAAAATGAGAAGGTTTCAAAATGTTCCCTTGTAGTAGAAAAAGGTGTGAAAGTAGGAACCTTATATCTTTGTACATGTCATATTGTTCTTTTTACTTTAATTGTTTCAGACAAAAATGAATGTTCAGGAATAGTTGCAGTAGTTGATTAGGGAGAAAAAAATAATTATTGTATATTCTGATACAACACTATGGCATAATAGACTTGGGCACATGAGTGAGAAAGGTATGAAAGTACTTCATTTAAAGAAAGTTTTACCAAGTCTAAAATGTATTAATATAGATTTTTCTAAAAATTGTGTGTATGGAAAACAAAAGAGAGTGATTTTTGTGAAGACTGGGAAGAAAAATAAAAGAGAGAAATTAGAACTTGTGCATACCAATGTATGGGGACTGGCCTAGGTATCTTCCCTTGGTGGCTCTAAATATTATGTTACATTTATTGATGATGCAACTAGAAAAGTATGGATTTATTTCATTAGATAGAAATATGATGTATTTCAAACTTTTAAGAAATGGAAATGCTTGATTGAAAATGAGACTGGTAAGAAATTAAAATGTCTTAGATCTGATAATGGTGGTGAATATTGTAATCATGAATTGGAAGATTATTGCTCCACTAATCGTATTCGTAGACAAAAAACTATTCCAAGGACTTCACAGGAAAATTGAGTGGCTAAATGCATGAACAAGAATATAATGGAGCATGCAAGGAGCATGAGGTTGCATGCTGGGTTGTCATTACACATGTGGGTTGAGGCTATTAATATTGCTATATATTTGATAAATAGAGGTCCCTCTACTCCTTTGGATTGTGATATTCTAGAGGGAGCATGGATTGGTAAGAAGGTGAGCTATTCTTTTCTCAAAACCTTTGGTTGTGAAGAATTTTCTCATATGGATTCTAAAAAATAGAACCAAACTAGAAGCCAAGTCAAAGAAATATGTATTTGTTGGATATGGCATTAATGAATTTGGTTATAGGATTTGGAATTTTGAAAATCATAAAATTGTAAGAAGTAGGGATGTCATATTCAATGAGAAAGTGTTGTATAAAGATCTATTGCAACAACATGAGAAGAAAGAAGATGATTATGTAGTGTTGGATGTTACTCAAAAGGATGATGTTCTAGCCATACCTAATGATGTGCAACAACTGCAACACTAAATACCACACACACTAGTGAATGTTAGACAGTCAACAAGGCTAATTAGACCTCCAGAAAGATTTTTTCCCTCTTTTTATTCTATTTTACTAATAGATGCTAGTGAATCTGAATGTTATGATGAAGCTATGAAGCTATGCAGGTGGATACTAAGATTCAGTGGGAGTCTACAATGAAAGATGAAATGGACTATTTGCTGAAAAATAAGACATGGGATTTATGCAAGTTTTCTAAAGGTAAAAGGGCTTTACAGAATAAGTGGGTTCACAGGTTGAAAGAAGAGGATGGAGGTAAGAAAAGATTTAAATCCAAGTTAGTTGTAAAAGTATTTGCATAGAAAAAAGGCATTGATTTTGATGAGATATTTTCTCCAGTTGTTAAAGTGACTTTTATTTGTACTATTTTAAGTATTGTGGCTACTGATGATTTGCATCTAGAGTAGCTTGATGTTAAAACAACCTTCCTTCATGATGCTTTGGATGAAGAAATATATATGGCTCAGCCATAGGGATTTGAGGTCAAAGGTAAAGAGAACTTAGTGTGCAAATTAAAGAAGATTTTATATGGCTTGAAGCAAGCACCTCAGTAATGGTATTTGAAATTTGATAGGTTTATGCATGAGCATGGATACAATAGGTGTCATTTAGATCATTATGTTTATTTTAAGAGGTTGGATGATGACAATTACATTATTTTATGTTTATATATTGATGATATGCTTGTAGTTGGGTCTAACATGGATTGCATTAAGGGGCTAAAACACCAATTAGCACGCATTTTCTATGAAGTATTTGGGAGAAGAAAAAAAAATCCTTGGTATGAAGATTTGTCAAGATAGGAAGAATAGGAAATTGATGCTATCTCAGGCTGATTATGTTGAGAAGGTGTTGCAACATTTCTCTATGGAGAATGCTAAAGTTGTCAACACACCTTTTACTTGGTCATTTGAATTTGACTAAGGAGATGTGTCCCAAGACACAAGAAGAGGAGAATAAGATGTCCAAGGTACCCTATGCTTCAGTTTTAGGAAGCTTGATGTATGCTATGGTATGTAATAGGCTAGATATTGTACATGCACTGGGAGTTGTTAGTAGGTATATGAGTCATCCTTAAATTGAGCATTGGAATGCAGTCAAATGAATTCTAAAATATTTGAGAGGAACATCTAGCAAGTATTTACACTTTGGGGGCTCTACTACTAATTTGTAGGGTTATGTTGACTCATATTTGGTAGGGGATATTGATACTAGGAAGAGTACTATAGGTTATGTATTTACTATTGGTTGGGTAGTAGTGAACTAGGTTTCTAAGTTATAGAAGGTTAATGTTTTATCCACTACAGAGGCAGAGTATGTTGCTACTATAGAGGTAGCCAAGGATATAATATGGCTTCAGTTCTTCTTGGAAGAATTGGGACACCCTTAGAAGGATAATTATTTTTTTACAAATAGCCAGAGTGCCATTCATCTTGTGATGAATTCTACTCTACATTCAAAGACAAAACATATACAGTTGTGCTACCATTTCATTCAATCTATTTTGATGATGGACAGTTAAAGATGGACAAGATACATATAGATGAAAATCCAATGGATATGTTTACAAAGGTAATGACAAGAGAGAAGCTGAATTCCTCTTCAGCTTCAATTGGTCTTCTAGATTGAATACAAATAAATGAACAACATAATCTAGGGTTGTTTGATATAGTGGGAGCCTCATGTGGTAGTAGTATTGCTCCAGGATCAGTCTCCAAATGGGAGATTTTTGTCTACTGTGGAGTATGATCAATCCCCAAGTGGGAGATTGTTAGTTTATGGTGACTGATCAAGGAAGTACTATACATACTTCATAAAAAAATTGTGCTACTATTCGCTAATGATTGGCTACTATTCACCAATTGGCTATTGTTTATATTTGTCAATTTATGGCTGACAATGGTTGGCTACTATTCACCAATTGGCTATTGTTTATATTTGTCAATTTATGGCTAATAATGGTCGGCTACTATTCACCAATTGGCTATTGTTTATATTTGTCAATTTATGGTTGACATTTTGTAACTAATTTTAACCCTAAAGTGGAAAAAATACTTGTATAAAAGGGCTTAGGGTTAGGGATTATTTCATAAGGTGATGCAATATTTGGTTCTTGTGGGGGTATTGAGCTATAAGGGATTATGGATTGTAATTAGGTTGTAATCACTGGATCGTAAAATATTGGACTTGCTATTTAGTGGATGTAGCCTAGGGTTTGGGTGAACCACATTAAATCTTGGTGTCTTGTGTTCTCTTCTATCTGATCTATTATTTTTTGATATTGTGTATATTTGCATGTAATTGTTATTTCTATCTGAGGTTTAATCCTAATAGGGAGAGTTCATATTTTGTGTGCATATGTCCACATCTTGAGAGTGTGCACATGTGCAAGTGCACAAATCCAAGAGGGGGTTTATACCTTAGAAGGTAGAAGAGTTGGACAATGGAGAAGCCAACCTTCAGAGATGTGTAATTCCAAAGGGTGCAAAGGTGTGTAACTAGAAGAGAAGTACGAAACAAAGTGAGGATAGGAGGGGGAATGTGGTATTTATAGGTTCACACCTCCTTAGTGTGCACCTCTGAGGGTGTGCAAATGCACATGTGCACATCCTCAAAAAGAGGTGAAGTGTGCATTTATGCACTTAATGCAAATACACATGTCTACAAGTGCACACTTTATGCACTAAAGAGTAAAAAAACTTGATTTTCCTCCTTGTTCGACTATTTGAGACTACCTAATCAAACACCAAGGTTTGACCTAGACCCAGAGGAGGGTCCTAAATGACTGAGGTACCTTGTAGAGGAATTTGAAACTAGGGAGTCCCCATTTTGTGACTCAAAATGGGGCTTTCATTGTGGGACCACAACACTTATTAGCATGTGATGCAATGTATGTACCTTTTCATGGTAATTGACAACTGGTCAATTTGTGTGGTTTTAAGTTATTAAAATGGAAAAATGTTGGATTTAAATTATTGGTGTACTTATCTTTGACTTTTCAATTAAAAATTTTCCACCTTATAAGGAATTTTGTATATGTGGCATTGTGTAAGAAATATCAGTCCTTACATGTGGTATCAAAGTTGTGTTAAACACTAGGGCCTATGGCCCAACTATTGCTAAGTTGTGTGGTATGATTTGGTGTAGGAGTAATATGACACCATGTATTTCGGTAGAGGCAATGGAGCTGGAGACAATAATGGTCCATAGGATGAACCTGAGAATCAAAAGTTGGATCAAATTTTAGCTCTCCTTACTCAACAAGCTCAATGTATGGATGAAATGGAAAATGCAATGAGGGATAAGAAGGTTGAGGAGGAAGTGAGAAAGCAAGAGGAGGATCATTACATAGAAGGTATGTGTATACTTGAGAAAGAATAGAAGAAGAGGGAAGATGATCAATTACTAGAGGCCAAAAGGAAGCTAGAGGAAGATAGGAAGAACGAAGAAAGACAAAAGGGGGAAGATGATCATAGAATAGATGAGTTAGTACTGTCATGAGCCCAAATTTAAGGATATATGAATATTCGAATAACATATTATATAATGATAATAATTAAGAATAATAATATTATAATCTATTATAATAATGATATTATTAATATATAATATATATATGTTATATGTTATAATTACATTCTAAATCTATAGTGGATAATATATCTAACTATTATCATATCGATAAACTATATAGACCAATACTTATGATTTATTTAATCATATTATCCATAATAATATAATAATAATAATTCTATTATCACTCATTCGAAAAAAGAAATAACATTGATAAAATATTTATGATTTATTTATTTAATCATTTGTATTATTCATAATAATAATAATATAAACCATAGGAATAAATCAATGTTATAATTACATTATAGAACAATAAGATAATATCATACCTAACTATTATCACATTTGATTAATAACTAATGAATATGAATTGATTGACAAATTTAAATATATATTAAGTATCTATTAATAAGTATAATGAAATAGTTAAATAGTCTAAATATTATATAGCGATATATGTCTTATAAAACTGTATCTCATAAATTATTCGAGTGTCTCCCCTGTATATGAATTCATTATATAATAATAATAAAATAGCCAATCATCCCAAAAGTCATGTCCTTTCACTCGCATTCTTTCCAAGTCTAGTAGCGGTATTTATAGAGAGGAAAAATTGCATAATAAGGGAGGAAAAAACACGTAAGGAGATAATAGGAAGAAGTACGACAGATTATAAGGAATATCAAACCTGGTAGATACCACACAATCATTAGAAGATCACAAAAAGAAAACATCAAGTCGCTGATAAATACATTGAGCCGAGTCAGCAATAAAGGTATAGGACGAGTTCATAGGAGGACACATCTGATCATCAGTAAGAACTCATTGTTAAATGCATTGATAGGAACAGTGGCAGTAAGTATTCCATTCACAAGTGAGGACATGGAATGAGGGTGCAACAAAATCATTAAGATAGGCACAACATTTGTGAAAGAAAGTTGGTACATCTGCCAAGATTAAAATACACTTAGAAATGTTGAAGCATATTTAAGGAAGCTTGATAAAAGTTCCAAAGCTATATTACTATTGGGTGAAGCAAAATCCCAATAAGGGGGAACGAGCATTCTAGATTTCACATCGATAATCATAGTGATAATAAAGATAATTACAACACTCTATTAAACTTCCTTACAAGCAATAACAGTGATTCAGAATGAACACAATGGTCAAGGCATTGAAAGTGACTTAACGTGCATTTTTTATCAGCCAAATCTGAATGAACAAAGATTGTGACTGGCATCAACCACTCTATTGATGAAACAATGGTTAAAAGGTTCATACTGTAAGCTGCGATTAAAGGAGGAGGAAACCAAATATGGAAGACAATGCATGAAAATGGCTTGATAGAATAAAAGATTACAAGGCTTTTTGACATTAATCATATTCGAAGACCAATAAATCCAGAACATTAGAAGAAGTCAAATCGCAGTATTTATATTTTAGCAATCTTTTGTTGTGAAATACAAAAAAACCAATCAAGAAAAGAGAAAAGTCAAATAAAAATAATGGACCCCCAATTTGGGTTCATTACAAATGATATCAGAGCGGTGCATCCTGCCAGCCTGCGGGACATCAAGAAAAAGCCTTGGCATGTAGATATCACCATGAAACATTTTGGTGATTGTAATAGTAGCTAGCAGTAATCACCATAAAAATAATAGACAATGACATTGATAATGTTGAAGTAAATTTCAAGTTATCTACGATCATAACAGGGAGCAAAATTATCTTACAGATGCAAAAACTGAAAGACCAACTCCTTTCACTCTAACTCTAATTAAATCAGTATAAATCAAAACTTGGAAAGTATGAGGACCAAAAACAATTTTTCCCAGAAGATTTTCATCAAATAAATTTTATATCAAACTCGGAGCAAAGATCAAGACAATTTTAAAATAAAACTTGGAGCAAAGATTTACAGTTGACAATTGGGTGATCCCTGTCCAACTATTTCGCTCAACAAGAATAAATTTAATAAGATCAATTTCAAAGTTATAGATGGTTCCCAATTCAATGGTGTAAATAATTTTTGCATCCACATTTACGATCACACTCTATGACTATTCACACAATCAAGCCCAGAAGGCTGTATAACTTGAAAAGTCCATTCATATTTCAGGATTTCCACTCAGCATGCAGGGTAAGATTAGGAGATGTTCTCCTTTTCCATTTTTACTTCAACTGTAAGGTGGAGTGGACCAACAGAGTTGAAAAATGAAAATATGTGGCACATCCATAGAAGGAATGCCAGAAAAACTGCATGATTTACTTTGTCCTATTTTCATTTTGATGTGCACTTTATCAACAGTCATCCATATCATTTTCTGTTGATCATCATGATCAGTGTCAACTTAACACCTAGAATTTGTACAATTCATCATGAGGAAGGGATGTAATTAAACTTGATTGCAGTACAAGGCCTTCGATTTTGAGAATGGCTTCCACATTAAGCCAAGGATTAAAATGGATTCTTTCAGAATCAAACCTTTGCAATCAAAATCCCACGTCCTCGCAGTCGTAACAAATAGGAGGATCTGCATTGCTATTCAACCTATCAAGATCAGAGAGAAGAAAAAATAGAAATCATGGCCTCCTTCAGCCCAACAGAAGAAAAGATGGTCTCTCTTAACCCAACGGGGAAAAATAGATCAATATAACAAAGAAATGAAGTGTTAGATGGTAAACCCTTGCAAATAACATAAGACCAATAAATTATGTGAGAATAATGAGCTAGTCCACCTAAATACAATGCATTGATCAACAGGGAAGAAATGAGGGTACGTTTGTCTCATTAACATGAAAGGAGATTGTCAGCTATTTGTTGTTGATTCGAAGCTACTAAGTTTGCTAAAAAAATAGTAAAGCATAGAGACAAGGGTTTTAATCTTCATTGACAAAGGAAGGCCACAATATCGTTGTTTCTCTCATGTTGTTGTTTGGAGACCACATTCAACGGAAAGATATGCAGATTCTACTAAGGCAAGCTTTACTATTTTGAAAATTTCTTAAAACATTCATTCTGCAAAAGAACAAAAGATATTTTAATATCTATAAAAGAGAGTTGGGAGTATTTCTTTTGTAAAGATAATTATTTGGAAAAATATGGCATCCGATAATTTTTAACTCACAATTCCACTATTTTCTTAAAAATAATTGTGATACTTTCATCATTAAAATTATTAGAAATAGTTGAAAAAGTTATACATAGAAATCTACCTTGACTGCCAATGAGAAGAATTTTTTTGAAGAAAATAGGGAAAAGAATTTAAGGGCTTTGTAAATAATTGGACAATGTTTGGACAGTTCAATTCTTGGGAAAATTATGTCAGTCATTATAACAAACCAAGCATGGGAGGACCTTGGGACAATGTATCAAGGTACAAAGAAGATTTGGTTAGACAAATAAGAATGAATGGAGATAAACTAATATATCAAAAGGCCCTGGAAAATCTTTTAAGAATTTTTCCTAATAAGGATGATTTTATTGTGGAGAAGATTTGGTTAGAAAAATAAGAATGAATGGAGATAAAGTAATATATCAAAAGGCCGTGGAAAAGCTTTTAAGAATTTTTCCTAATAAGTATGATTTTATTGTGGCAACAATTGAGGAAACTATGAACTTGCCAACGTTATCTATAGAAAAGTTGTTTTGATCATTACAAAATCATGAAGACCAATTGAGAAAGCATGTAGTGTACTAACACATTCAAAACACAAACAACATTTGGTAGAGGAAATAAAAATCATATTAATATCAACAATGGTAAAATGGTATATGATCAAAGGATAAACACCTTAATGTGGAATGAGAGAGCAAGACCGTCATGCATTCCTAAATCATCACCCTATCACCCAAGGTATGAGGTAAGTTAGATATTTTCTTTATATTGTTATTTGGAAAAAAATTATTATTAATATGAAATATCATTATTAATAACTTTCTTATTACTGACACAATTGTTATTGTGAAGAATATTGAATAATCTATCAATGATTCTAGTTACAAAGAAATGAAATCAGAATATATGAAAAATGAAATATAAATATGTTGATTTAAGGAAAACATAGTAATTAGAATACATTTCAATTATAGTATAGAGATTCTATCTCTTGTCCAAATTACATAATCTTAGATAGGGAGTTGGTGGAGGGAAAGGCAAAGTAATTTCAAATACTTGTTGGATACGCTTGGAGCTTGTTTCACGCGCCCTCTACACCGTCATTCTACCATCAAGATGATCGTAACAAGGAGAGAGAAAGTTGTTTGTGTACTATAAGAAGAAATATTTCAAATGAACTAAGTAAATTAAAATTTAATACTCATCTTCTCATCCACATTATGATATCCTAAGATAGGGAGTTGGTGGAGGGAGAGGTGGAGTAATTTTGAGCACTTGTCAGATACGCTTGGAGCTTGTTTCACGTGCCCTCTGCAGCATAAATCTACCATCTTATGATGATCATAATAAGGAGAGAGAGAGAGAAAGATTCCTTCCAAAAGATTATGTAAATAAGAAAGGGAATCCTGCCACTTTCCTATGGAGTCTACAATCAAGGGAGAACACCCTATTGTAGTGCTAGTTAAGGGAAAGATAGTAATGACTCCTTTTCAGAAGAACCTTTCTAGCCAAACAAGCAATCCACTAAGTAGACCACCCCGTGTGGATGCCTAAAACCTACCACTGGGGCCAAGGGGGGCCAAAGTTCCACTCTTTGGCTTAGCATGGATTTGGCTTGGATTAACTTATTATCATTCAAATTTCATTGAAGTTTATATGTATGCATGTACTGATGCTTATTTTGTGGTTGCAGGGTTCATAAGCCTAAAAAATAAGTATAGTCATTGAGCATTATTTATCTAATCAAGGTTATGTATGATGTGTCTACATCGTGTCTACTTCATGTCTTCATGCATCAATATGTATGCTTCGTGTTTTCTTTGTGTCTTCATACATTCATATGTATACTTTGCATTCAAATGCATACTACATGTGTGGCTCTTTTATAGAATAGAATGAAGTAATCTTATAAGTAAAAATTTGAATAGGAAATATTATAAAATTTATAGAACTCAACAAGAAATCATCGAATGTCCAAAAAAGGGACATTATAAATGGTATTACAATAGGATCTAGTAAACAATTTCATTATATAAGGTGAAACAAATATGACAATGTTTATTGCTTGAGGACAAGCAAATTCGAGAGGGGCGGACTTGCCATGAGCCCAAATTTAAGGATATATGAATATTCGAATAACATATTATACAATGATAATAATTAAGAATAATAATATTATAATCTATTATAATAATGATATTTTTAATATATATATATATATATATATATATATATATATATATGTTATAATTACATTATAAATCTATAGTGGATAATATATCTAACTATTATCATATTGATAAACTATATAGACCAATACTTATGATTTATTTAATCATATTATCCATAATAATATAATAATAATAATTCTATTATCGCTCATTCGAAAAAAGAAATAACATTGATAAAATATTTATGATCTATTTATTTAATCATTTGTATTATTCATAATAATAATACAAATCATAGGAATAAATCAATGTTATAATTACATTATAGAACAATAAGATAATATCATACCTAACTATTATCACATTTGATTAATAACTAATGAATATGAATTCATTGACAAATTTAAATATATATTAAGTATCTATTAATAAGTATAATGAAATAGTTAAATAGTCTAAATATTATATAGCGATATATGTCTTATAAAACTATATCTCATAAATTATTCGAGTGTCTCCCCTATATATGAATTCATTATATAATAATAATAAAATAGTCAATCTTCCCAAAAGTCACGTCCTTTCACTCACATTCTTTCCAAGCCTAGTAGCAGTATTTATAGAGAGGAAAAAGTGCATAATAAGGGAGGAAAAAACACGTCAGGAGATATATAGGAAGAAGTACAACAGATTATAAGGAATATCAAACCTGGTGGATACCACACAATCATCAGAAGATCACAAAAGGAAAATATCCAATCGCTGATAAATACATTGACCCGAGTCAGCAATAAAGGTATAGGACGAGTTCATAGGAGGACACATATGATCATCAGTAAGAACTCACTGTTAAATGCATTGATAGGAACAGTGGTAGTAAGTATTCCACTCACAAGTGCGAATGTGGAATGAGGGTGCAGCGAAATCATTAAGACAGGCACAACATTTGTGAATAAAAGCTAGTACATCTGCCAAGATTAAAATACACTTAGAAATGTTGAAGTATATTTAAGGAAGCTCGATAAAAGTTCCAAAGCTGTATTACTGTTGGGCGAAGCAAAATCCCAATAAGGGGGAATGAGCATTCTAGATTTCACATCGATAACCATAGCGATAATAAAGACAATTACAACACTCTATTAAACTTCCTTACAAGCAATAATAGTCATTCAGAATGAACACAATGGTCAAGGCATTGAAAGTGACTTAACATGCATATTTTATCTGCCAAATTTGAATGAACAAAGATTGTGACTAGCAACAACCACTCTATTGATGAAACGATGGTTAAAAGGTTCATACTATAAGCTGCAATTAAAGAAGGAGGAAACCAAATATGGAAGACAATGCATGAAAAAGGCTTGATAGAATAAAAGATTACAATGCTTTTTGACGTTAATCATATTCAAAGACCAATAAATCCACAACATTAGAAGAAGTCAAATCTCAGTATTTATATTTTAGCAATCGTTTGTTCTGAAATACAACAAAACCAATCAAGAAAAGAGAAAAGTCGAATAAAAATAATGGACTCCCAATTTGGGTTCATTACAAGTACATGATAGGGTTCAAATTGCATCAGATCTAAGTAAGGGCCTCAAGAAGGTCACTCCTCCTACTTTCAATAGTAAAAATTCTAGAGAAGATGCATAGGCTTGGAAAATTACTATGGAGAAGCACTTCCTTGTGTGAAACTTCATATGAAAATCTAAAGAAATATGGGATACTTTTTAGTTGGTTGGTGAAGCAATCAATTGGGGAAATGTGATGGTTGAGAAGAAGTTTCAACAAGGTGAGGTATGATGGGAGGATTTCTTATAGCTTTTTTGTAAGAGGTAGTTTCTTCAATTGTTTTACGATAAGAGTGCAACTGAGTTTTATAAGCTGATATAGGGAGTGATGACATTTATTTAGTACCATAAGTAGTTCTACCATTTAGTCAAATATGTACCTCAATATATGAGTGATGATTTATTTAGGACCCACAAGTTTTTTATGGGGTTACATCTAGAGATCTACAACATGTTAGAGATGCATGAGCTAGAAGCTATAGATCATGCATTAAGGAAGGCTCTTAAATAGGAATAGAGGCTAAAAGATGTAGGTTCAATGAAGTCATCTAATAGCCAAGGTTTTAAGAGGAAATTTGAAGATGATAAACAAGAAAGTGGTGAGCTTTCATCAAATTAGAAAAGGAGAGAACAATCAATGAAATTCAAGAAGGAATTCCAATCAAAATTCTTGCAATGTGAATTGGTATCACAATGGAAACCATAATGGTAAGGGTAGACTTGAGAGAAGGTAGGGACCCCATGATGGTTGCTTCATGCATGGGGGAAATAATTATGCTTTTAGTTATCTGCAATAGTCAAATTCAAATGATGGGAAGAAGCCATTGTTAGATGGTCTATGATCCAGGTATAGTGTTCATAGTGTAAACTCGAAAGTGTCACACTCTAAACCCTTCTATCCAAACGATTCCATGAGTTTGAAATGCTTGGATGCCGGCTTAGAGCTCCCTATCCATGGAGTGCAAGAGAGTATATTTCAAGAATAAGAAGGCTCTCAGATGAGCCTTAGAGATACTCTTCTTGCTAGTAAATCATGCAATGGGAGGTTCCAAAGACAAGATGCAAGAATGCAAATGTCTCAAGGAGTTCCTCAAGGATGCAATGCAACTAAAGATTAAGCTAGCATGAATATAAAAAGTGCAGCTATTCTAAGCATGGATGAGAGTGTTACAATACCATTATTAAGCTATGTGAGATTAAGCTACATGTAAAAATGAAAGCTAAGCTAAGCTAAAATGTCATGATGCCATGGATGAGAGAATGTAGACAAGAAATAGAAGTTCTCCACAAAGCTCCAAAGAAACCTGTTAGAAAACCTGCAGCATAACAATATTCAAAAAAATGAGGATTTTTTGAGGGGGAAAGCTCTCTCCCTTTTAAAGTTGCATGGACGGTGGAGATCAAGATGAAGATGGTGGATGATCACTGGTGGAATTCGAAAAGAGGAGTGATTCATGTGCACACACAAGTCAACCAATAGAATATAAGTTGACTTGTCATATAAGACAAAAGTCACAAAGCCTTTTCTTTTAATTGCAAAATAGAAAAAGGACTTTATGTGTGCACTTTAAGTGGGTTAGAAGAATGGGGTCTTTTATTTAATTAAAAGGGGACATGTTCTTTTAATCAAATAATGAACTTAGGATAGCATAGTCAAACTATAGGTTATAATCAAATAAATTGATTATTAGCAATTTGGCTTAGGTAAGTGATTAAATTAATTTAGCCAAAATGTTGAAAAGGGGGCTAATATCTAGATGACCATTTTTAGGTGATTACATTTGCCCCTCTTTGACTAATGCATGATCGATCTAGGAACACATTATGTCAAAGAAAGTTGAAGCCAAGTAGGCGATGATAGATATAGATGTCTAATTTTGAAGAGTGAAATGTAGAAATAGATAGCAAGTCCTGAATGCACAGCCTGATAGCAGTAGTATTGAACACTAGGAAGAGATGATGTCAAAATCCAAGAAGAATACTAACACTTAGAAAATCAGATAGAGTGAGAGCAAGTGAGAAGATCAAACAAATGCTCCTAAGCAGTGATAGAGTATTTTTGCCCCCTCGGGATCGAAATTGAAATGAGGTAAGGGGATACAAATACTGGCTAGAAATGAGAAAATTAGAATATAGAAATGTCCAAGATGACAGATAGATGATTAGAACCCAAGAATGACTATATAAAAAAATTGATAAAATGCCCAAGTTTGACTAGAGTTGACCTTGAAGGATATAGCATAAAAATAAGGTTGAAATGAGTAGAAAGGTGATTTTAGACATGAAATAGTGAATTTAAGTAGATATGAAGTATGGAAATGATGAAGACGTGAAGAAATGAAGATGCCCCAATGATGATTCAGAGATTAGACCTCAAAAGGTCAGCTAACTGCTCAGAAGAAAGTAGAATTTTAAAAGACAATTTTGACCATCAAGATGAACTCGAATTTGGATTTCAATCTCGAAAATGAATCTAGGACGTCAAAATTATTTAAGAGGTCAAGACTTTATATAATGTGATGACAAGATAGAAAAGAGATGAAGCGAAAGATTAAGAAGGTGAAAAGACATGAACAAGAAGAAAGTAAAGAAATATATGAAAGGAGTTAGCTGATATGTCCACAAAAAAGATGAAGAGAGAGCTCTCCCCATATGCAAGAATGCAAGACTAATCTAGAAAATGAACTTAAAATGCAAGCTAATATGCAAAGTGGTTTACCAGCAAGAAGTGCATAACATTTGGACTCTTAATTTCATCATTGAGCATTTATTAGGGACATCATGAGATCATACAACCATCACTAGTATAACTATGGGGATATGAATATGATCGATATTAGATAGGTATGTGGAAATCCAATCTAAGCATCAGAGACATGTAAGTCAAGATAACTACGCGATTAGATTCCCTAAGTTTAATTTAGCAAGATTAACCTATATCAAGGCATAAGCACCAAGATAACCCCCAAGTATGGTCTTGCAAAACAGTCAAGGATGATACATTTGTAAGTCAACATGTTGAATAGGACAAGCATAAATTCTTACAACACTATAGACAAACAAAGTATACCCACAAGCAGAAATCAAGAAAGTATGTCCCGTGCCCCCAGTCTTCTAGTCAACGACATCCTCGAAAGATTATTAGGGAGGGAACACATGGCAAAGAAATCATCATAGATAGCACACAAAGTAGATAAAGATCAATATAGCTCACTCATCCTTGATGAATTTTCACCCATCTATCCATCCAAACCAGTCATATCAGCCTTATTCATCCACAAATCCCAAGTCCTTTGGAAGTGAGAATAAACATAAGAATCCATTGAAAAAGAAAGATCACTCTGTCTCATCTAATCGACATGTGAATTCTAAGAAGGAGAATGCACAAAAGAGACCGCAAAGGTCCACTATTAAAAAAGCTAAATCAAAGAAAATATGGGTTCCTAAACCCATTATTGAAGAAATGTGTTTTGAAGTATCCAAAGGAAAATCTAAAGCTATATGGATTCCCAAGTCTCTTTTAAAAGACTTGAATATTGAAAATACTTCAAAGTTGACATTCAAGCTTTCAAAGGCTTCCATTCCATCTTCTTCCAAAAATCTTTTTCAAAATATTCCAAAGCCTTCCACTCCACTATTTTCCAAATCTCTTCTACCACCTCATACATCTAAACCTCAAGCTACTTCATCCATGATTCCTCCATCATTCCAATACCCTTCAAAGTGTGTGTCAATGTTGATCTTGTACAATATTAAAATGTTGATGTGGATGATCAATGGTGGAATTCAAAAAGAGGAGTGATCCATGTGCACACACAAGTCAACCAATAGAATATAAGTTGACTTGTCATATAAGACAAAAGTCACAAAGCCTTTTCTTTTAATTGCAAAATAGAAAAAGGACTTTATGTGTGCACTTTAAGTGGGTTAGAAGAATGGGGTCTTTTATTTAATTAAAAGGGGACATGTTCTTTTAATCAAATAATGAACTTAGGATAGCATAGTCAAACTATAAGTTATAATCAAATAAATTGATTATTAGCAATTTGGCTTAGGTAGGTGATTAAATTAATTTAGCCAAAATGTTGAAAAGGGGGCTAATAGTCTAGATGACCATTTTTAGGTGATTACATTTGCCCTTCTTTGACTAATGTGTGATCGATCTGGGAACACATTATGTCAAAGAAAATAGAAAGCCAAGTAGGCGGTGATAGATATAGATATCTAATTTCAAAGAATAAAATGCAAAAATAGATAGCAATTCCTAAATGCACAGCCTGATAGTAGCAGTACTGAACACTAGGAAGAGAACAATGTTAGAATTCAAGAATAATGTTAACACCTACAAAAGCAGATAGAGTGAGAGCAAGTGAGAAGATCAAACAAGTGCTCCTAAGAAGTGATAGAGTATTTCTGCCCCCTCGGGATCGAAATCGAAATGAGGCAAGGGGATGCAAAAATCGGCTAGACATGAGAAAATTAAAATATAGAAATGTCCAAGATGACAGATAGATGATTAGAACCCAAGAATGACTATATAAAAAAATTGATAAAATGCCCCAGTTTGACTAGAGTTGACCTTGAAGGATATAACATAAAAATAAGGTCGAAATGAGTAGAAAGGTGATTTAGATGTGAAAAGTTGAATAGAAGTAGATATGAAGTATGGAAATGAAGACATGAAGAAATGAAGATGCCCCAGCGATGATTCAAAGATTAGACCTCAAACGGTCAGCTAACTGCTCAGAAGAAGGTAAAATTTTAAAAGACAATTTTGACCATCAAGATGAACTCGAATTTGGATTTCGATCTCGAAAATGAATCTAGGACATCAAAATTATTTAAGAGGTCAAAACTTTATATAATGTGATGACAAGATAGAAAAGAGATGAAGCAAAAGATTAAGAAGGTGAAAAGACATGAACAAGAAGAAAGTAAAGAAATATATGAAAGGAGTTAGCTTATATGTCCACAAAAAGATGAAGAGAGAGCTCTCCCCATATGCAAGAATGCAAGACTAAGCTAGAAAATGAACCTAAAATGAAAGCTAATATGCAAAGTGGTTTACTAGCAAGAAGTGCATAACATTTAGACTCTTAATTTCATCATTGAGCATTTATTAGGGACATCATGAGATCATACAACCATCACTAGTATAACTATGAGGATATGAATATGATTGATATCAGATAGGTATGTGGAAATCCAATCTAAGCATCAGAGACATGTAAGTCAAGATAACTACATGATTAGATTCCCTAAGTTTAATTTAGCAAGATTACACTTGTATCAAGGCATAAGCGCCAAGATAAACCCTGAGTGCGGTCTTGCAAAACAGTCAAGGATGATACATTTGTAAGTCAACATGTTGAATAGGACCAGCATAAATTCTTACAACACTATAGACAAACAAAGTATACCCACGAGCAAAAATCAAGAAGACATGCCCCATGCCCCCAGTCTTCTAGTCAATGACATCCTCGAAAGACTATTAGGGAGGGAACATATAGTAAAGAAATTGTCATAGACATCACACAAAGTAGATAAAGATCAACATAGCTCAGTCGTTTAAGTGTTAAAGTGTGTGTGTGTGTGTGTAAGTCAATTGGCCATTTCTTCAAGACTTGATTCTGATAGTGAGAAATATCACGACATTAGAGACTGTAGGTAAACTATCTGTAAAGTGTTGAAAAACACTTGATGTCAAAGTGGGTAGGGGTAGTGTTGAGAAACACTGTTTTGTGAGTTGTTAAAGAAACCCTAATGCACAAGAATACCTCAATAGGCAAAGTAGCTATGCCCCCAAGATGAGGACAAGAAACAATTCCAAGCTAGGAAATGTGTAGCGAAGTGGATGATTGAGACTGATAGACATGGGTGCAAGGGTTTCAAGTAGTGATTGTTTCCAAGTTTTCACCACTTGACAGATTTTTTCAGGACTTTTTTCAATTTTTTTTATTTTTCAATTTTTTATTTTTTTTGGTGGTACATCAAAGCACCTATTGCTAGGTTTTCACTAAGATGGTCATTTTTTCAAGGCATTTTCTGATTTTTAGGATTTTTTCAGCATCATATATGATTTTTTTTGGAATTTTTTAGAAGGTTTTAGATATCACTAGTTCTCAAGCAAGAACACATCATTTTCTCCCAATGTCTAGCAAGGTGTAGGACATGATGGAGCAAAAAGTTGGTGGATAGACAAAGATGGATAAGAAAGGAGTATGAAGCAAGTGAAAGTGATCCTCAAGGATGCACTCCTCAAGAATACCCAAGCTAGGGAAAGATAGCCATATAAAGTAGGTTTTGGATAAGCAACAGAAGAAATGAGCAAGATAACATGTAGGATAAGCGGTGAAGCCAACAAGTGAGATAGCAGGAAGTGTGTAGTCCAAAAGAGTAGCCATGTCAAGAGACCTATGAGAACCATGTTTCATTTATTATGATCAAGACCAAGGGGTCAACTAGTTAGTATAGCAATGGGCTAGAGCAATAAGAATAAAGCTCAAGATAGAGGCTATGAGTGAATGGGAGAGCACAATAGAAAATCTGGTGGATAAGATAGCCAATATGCAAAGATAGCTCAACATTGTCAAGATCAAAGAGAGAAGAGGGGATAGATGGATGATGGAAGAATTACGCATGATGCTTGTTTGCCAGGTTTTCATCATGGTATTTATCTAAGGTGCCACAAGAAGTAGTTTTCACCATAGGATAAATTTATTTCTCTTTACTTTTGCTACCAAGGTGCCACAAGATGTGGTTTTCACTAAGGCACATTTTCATTTTTTTCATTTTTTCTATTTTTTCTTCTTCTTTTTTTTGAATTTTTAGAAAGAGCTCAAGCTTTTTGAATTTAGATAGTGCTCCTATAGAAAAGATAAGTCATGATAAGCCAAGACCATAGAAAGGTATGCTCAAAGATGTTGATAGGGTGATGAAAGAGAAATGGTAGTAGGAAGAGTATATGGAGGATAATAGTTCATGTATAGAAAGTAAGTGTAAGCTTTAGAGGATTTCATGAGGGTGGTTGAAATATTGTACAAGATCAACATTGACACACACCTTGAAGGGTATTGGAATGATGGAGGAATCATGGATGAAGTAGCTTGAGGTTTAGATGTATGAGGTGGTAGAAGAGATTTGGAAAATAGTGGAGTGGAAGGCTTTGGAATATTTTTAGAAAGATTTTGGGAAGAAGATGGAATGGAAGCCTTTGAAAGCTTGAATGTCAACTTTGAAGTATTTTCAATATTCAAGTTTTTTAAAAGAGACTTGGGAATCCATATAGCTTTAGATTTTCCTTTGGATACTTCAAAACACATTTCTTCAATAATGGGTTTAGGAACCCATATTTTCTTTGATTTAGCTTTTTTAATAGTGGACCTTTGCGGTCTCTTTTGTGCATTCTCCTTCTTAGCATTCACATGTCGATTAGATGGGACATAGTGATCTTTCTTTTTCAATGGATTCTTATGTTTATTCTCACTTCCAAAGGACTTGGGATTTGTGGATGAATAAGGCTGATATGACTGGTTTAGATGGATAGATGGGTGAAAATTCATCAAGGATGAGTGTCTTTGTTGATCTTGAGGTATTATAGGAGAGCTAAGGAATGAGCTATGAGTGAATGTAGGAGATGGAAGAACATAAGGCCCCAATATAGATGGAAGGTTTGAAGGCTTTAGCTCTAATGGATGAGGACCAAGGATAGAATTAGGATATGCAAAGGGATAGTGGTAAGGGATATCAACATCTTTAGAGTGAGCAACATGGTCAAAGCCATCAATAGACTCATAAGTACCTTTGATAGGAACAACATTTTTAATAGAAGCACTTGAAGCTTGAGCACAATTTTGAAGTGGATGTGGAGAAGTAGAACATGAGAGGACACTTTGATCTTGACAAGTAGTTTTGGATAGCATATGAAGAGAACTTTTCTCATAATTTTCAGTAAGCTCAAGGGAGATAATGGAAGTTGTGTCTTCATCATACTTAGGAGGTGGATAAGATATAGAATATGGAGGGGAAAAATCTTGAAAGAGATGAAAGGGTGCTTGATCTTGATCTTTCTTGACATTTATAGATTTTTCTTTTTGAGAGTCCTCTTGACATGGAGCCACTTCTAAGGACAAGGGAGAATGAAGAGTGAATGGAGTAGTGCTTGGATTAGGCATAGTAGTGTATGAAGGTTGAGGATGTTTATGATTAGTAGCATGGAAAAGGTTTGTAGCCAAGTGAAGGTTAGCTTGATTTTCTTTTAGAGGTAGCCCTTGAGGATACACGTAGTCAATGTGGAAAGCATTAGGTTCTTTACTTGATGGAGGCATGTTGGAAAGCTTTGAGGTGTTGGGAGATGCACGAGTGTTGGAAGAAGTGGAAGATGTAATAGAGCTGCTACTAGACATAGGTTCATTAATGTAATCTTGCTCAAGAGAATTATCTTCACCACATGAGTCACTAGAGGTTCCAAGATCAACAATCTCATCATCAATGAGATATTGGATTTTATGTTTCAGCTCTATGCAATCAAAAGTAGCATGCTCATTATGTTGATGATAAGCACAATAGATATCCAAGAATGGGTTTCCATATGAGCTAGACTTTGGTAACATTATGATCTTATTGCTAAGAAGTTTTTGCAAAGTGTCATCATAAGAATCTTCCAAGGGAGCAAAAGTTCTATTAAAATTGTGTCTAGGATCTTCTTGTTGTTTCTCAAGTGAATAGCATGCATTCATGTCTTCATCATTATCTTCATCAAAGATAGGTCCATCATGAAATTTTGTCATAGGCTCAAGTGCTTGTTCTCTACAAAGGTCTTTAGATCTAGAAGATGAAGACATTTGATGTCTTGAAGTAGAGCATGTAGACCTAGAAGAAGAGGATGACCTCAAAGAAGGTGACTCACATGCATGTAAATACCTTAAGGAAGATTCATGTAATGATGCAATCTTCTCCTCCAACCTTTTCTCAAGTTTAGACTTCATTTCTATCATGTGCTTAGAGAGATGAAGGTAAGAAAGATCATTTGTCTCTTCTAGTTCTTTGTATTGTGCATATAGATCTTGAAACTCTTTAGTGACATGGAGGATATCATGATTATCTAGATTCGGTTGAAGTTTGGTAGCACAAGGTTTAGATCTCATAGTTTTAGATGCAAAGCCAAGCATAAAATAGTCTAGAAGATAACTTGATGTTGAAACTATAGGAGGTAGAGTGTTCACTTGTCAAGATAGTAGAGAGAGATTAAAGCAAATTTTCAAACAATATGTCCAAGAAACTTACAACATGAATGACTCAAGTCAATAGCTAGGCAAGATGCCCAAATAGCCAAATAGATAGAGCAAGCAAGGTGACAAGTGAACAACTCTCCAACCCAAGAGTGTAGTCAACAAAATCAAGGAAACCATTCCAGCAAACGGATAACTAGCAAGCAAACATAGACCATGAAGACAAAAACACCAAGAGCACTAAAACCAAAGAGCCACTTTAAGCATGTTCAAAAACTAGAGACATAGCAAATCAAAGTCAAATGATGAGACTCCCCTTAGCAAGCAACACAAGAAAAATGTTAAGACTTGATGCTTTGACTTGGTTGAAAAAGTTTGACAATAGTTGATAGCATAGCAAGTTTGATGTTCAAAAGCAATTTCTTTCCAAGCAAGATAGTGACACATGGTGTATTCTTCAAACAATCAAGCAAGGGAAAAAGCAACCTTGCATGATACAAGCATATATGAGGTCTCAAAAGAACTCCCTAGAATTATCGTCATGTGTATGTTCAAAAATTTTTCACAGGTATACCATATTCGAGAACACATCAAGCAATATCTACCTAAAGGACATGGTTCATTACTCAACAACTTGGCCCACGCTTGATGTTCCTTTGCCTCACACCAAGTGGTTGCCCACAAGAGATATTGGCTTTGTCATGGAAATGCCATAAGCATAACCAAGGGAACACATATGGTGAGTGTAAATCTTGGGGTGATCCGGGTAGTCCACTAGGATCAATTCTTGCACCAAGAAGTTGAGTGGCTAAAGAGGGTAGTTACTAACTTAGGGTGTTTATATAGGGCTTCCATTCATAGTGTTCCTCTTGCTCCCAATTACGGGACACCTCACCTTGCGATGAGTAACTGATCTCGCGATCACAAGAGTACCTTAAGCATTCTTGCCTAGTGATCTCCCTATGGTCAAAATCCTATAAGTGATCACACTAGGCAAAGACAAATACTACGTCTACCAAATTTTTGTGTCCTTGATAGCCTTGAGTTTATAGTGGGTTGGAAGAGCCAGGTAATCTGCTTGTCCCCACTTGGGTCGTTCCTCTCAGGTTGTCCGAGAGCAGGCCCTCTAAAAGATTCTAACTACACAAAGTGGATCAACTTTCAGAAGTAGAGATTTTTGGTTCACCATAAGGGTGAAGAGCATACTCTCCTATTCCAATCATTTTCTCCCAAACACGCCAAAAAGATTCAGTTACCCCTTACTTTTGAAACCAAATGGCAAGTCAAGATTTTTGATTCACCATGAGGGTGAAGAGCATACTCTCCTATTACCAAAGACTCCAATCACAAGTTTTATGTGCCTATAAAAAATGAACAATTATTCAATGCTGCACATGGAAACAAAAATCAAGCAAGTTTGAGTTTTTATGCTTTGGGCAGCCCTGCAAACAATGTTAGTAGCCCTTGTGCATTTGAAGCTTTGACATGCATTTTTTTTATGCAATGTTTCAATTTTTTTTTTCATAAGGATGGCAACCTGTAATCACAACTTGTTAGCACCAAAAGTTAGTGTGAAATAACATAAAAATCTGCAATAAAAAGTGGTGAGTTTCCTCAAAAATTCAATTTATCTTCCAACCAAGTGCATGCAAAGAAAGTGCAAGTTAATCACAAATGCTCTCATTTTTACTCTTTAATTTTGACCTAGTCAACAAGATTGGACTTTTTTGCTATGATTTTATATCCAAAAATAAAAATGAAAAGAAGAGACCCCTATTGAAAATCAGAGAGCTTTCCAAAAATGTAAGAAATTTAAAAAAATCTCTTCATTTGCGCTCTAAAGATTGATTTTGTCAAAACAGGCCAAATTTATCAAATCGAGTTTTTGATCCTTAATACGACCTCAAAATTCAAAACACAAAGAAAGAACCCCCATTAGAATTGAAAACTCTTTCTAGAAATGTAAGCTTTTCAGAAAAAAATGCTGATGTGCGACCGAAAATGACTTTTTATGAAAAAATAAGAAAATATCATAACTTTCTTAAATCATGTCAAAATGCTCTGAAAATTGGACTAAAATATTTTGAACACATACCCAACTTGCAAAAAAAAATTTAGAACCAAACTGCAAGCGGTTTAAAAGATATGATCAAATCTTTAAACCAACTAGATTTTTGGCCTTCAAACCAATCTACTTATGAGTTGGCCTTAAAACCAAAATGATAATTCTACAAAAGCACTTGATTAGATCCAATATGCTGCTGTAAAAAATTAGAGATAAAAAATGAAAACAAATGGAGCTAGAACTTGATTCAAGCCCCACGATGGGCGCCAAAAATGTACACTCGAAAGTGTCACACTCTAAACCCTTCTATCCAAATGATTCCATGAGTTTAGAATGTTCGAATGCCGGCTTAGAGCTCCCTATCCATGGAGTGCAAGAGAGTATATTTCAAGAATAAGAAAGCTCTCAGATGAGCCTTAGAGATACTCCTCTTGCTAGTAAACCATGCAATGGGAGGTTCCAAAGACAAGATGCAAGAATGCAAATATCTCAAGGAGTTCCTCAAGAATGCAATGCAAATGAAGATTAAGCTAGAATGAGATACAAAGTGGAGCTATGCTAAAACATGTATGAGAGTGTTACAATACCATTATTAAGCTATGTGATATTAAACTACATGTAAAAATGAAAGCTAAGCTAAGCTAGAATGCCATGATGCCATGGATGAGAGAATGTAGAGAAGAAATAGAAGTTCTCCACAAAGCTCCAAAGAAACCTATTAGAAAACCTGCAGCATAACAATATTCAAAAATGAGGATTGATTGAGGGGGAAAGCTCTCTCCCTTTTAAATATGTATGGACGGTGGAGATCAAGATGAAGATGGTGGATGATCAATGGTTGAATTCGAAAAGATGAGTGATCCATGTGCACACACAAGTCAACCAATAGAATATAAGTTGACTTGTCATATAAGACAAAAGTCACAAAGCCTTTTCTTTTAATTGCAAAATAGAAAAAGGACTTTATGTGTGCACTTTAAGTGGGTTAGAAGAATGGGGTCTTTTATTTAATTAAAAGGGGACATGTTCTTTTAATCAAATAATGAACTTAGGATAGCATAGTCAAACTATAGGTTATAATCAAATAAATTGATTATTAGCAATTTGGCTTAGGTAAGTGATTAAATTAATTTAGCCAAAATTTTGAAAAGGGGGCTAATAGTCTAGATGACCATTTTTAGGTGATTACACATAGAGCCTATTCACTTGGCTAATTAGCATTCTTGTGAGAATGCAAAGGATGTGCTTAGAACCATATTTTTATCTAAATTTCATAAAAAAATATATTATTTATCATATATAACTCTATTGAGTGATGTGATCTTTTGTTTTGGATTTCTTCTGACATCGGGTCAATGTCTCTTCCTAGTGGGGAGGGATATCACAATAAAAGTTTAAACTTACTATTTTTCTAGGCATCTTATGTGTTTTGACTGTATTTGACTTAGATTATGATTCAACTTGAGTTAAAATTTCATGAATTACATATTACACTTATATTAGTTGATGTTATTGGATTGCTCAATTTTAGTAATATGTTGCTATCTCTTAGTTAGATTATGTTATTATGATCATTGTCTCGTATTCAAATTCATGAGTTAGAGGTATGGTGATTTATGGTTAAAATATATTGACATGTTATTATCTTTTTATGGATTATGCAATGATTGATCATTGATTTCATGTTCAAATTCATGCTTAGATGAAAGATGAATGTTTATTTATGTAGTGGAATAGATGAAATCATAAACTAACGTATATTGATATATCACATTTTACTTAATGATGTACTTCCTTGGATTAGAGTAATGGGACAATACTGACATATCGATATGTTTTGAGTTTGTGAGTTGTACAGGACTAAAGTCAGAGATGCAGTTGAGGTAGAGGAGGTTAGCTCCTCGGTAGGGTTGGCTTGGATTTATTCTGGTGAGCGCGCATACACACACACACACACACACACACACACACTTAGATATGGAAATGTATTTTATTTTTATGTTGCACATAATTTTCTTTTAATATTACTTTTTTGTAGTATTGAACTCGTTATATTTTGGTAAGGGATAGGTTGATCAACTTAAGATGTTTCATACTTCTTTTAAAAACTTAACATTTAAATTCTAAAGGGATAAACGTTAATTTAGTACTTTTTAATTTAACTTTATATTGAATATGTCATCTATTTAACTAAACAAATATTTATCAAAAAATAGAGAAAATGATATAAATGTAATTAAGATTCCTAGAAACCATAACTAAGTAAGTGGACTCATAGCTCTTAATGGAACTAAGAGTTTAACTACAAGATTTTGGGAATACTTTCTACAAGTTGCTTTACTTTTTAACCAAATACTTAGAAACATTTGAAGGTCATGAGTGATGTCATAACTGGGGAAATTTAAACTTCACAAGTTAATAAGTTAGGGGGAAGAAGAATAATTGACATAGTTTATAGAGAGGAGATGAAAGTTAGTGTTGTCTTGTAGAAGAGGAAGCATACAAGGAGATTGAGCAGTCCAAATTCCGTTTTCATTTCCACTGGAAATCATTTAGATGTTTGAATGCTATGATGTTTGAATAGTTTCTTGTTTTTAGTAATTTTTTGTGTGGGGTCTATGAAATGAAAAACTCAAAAAAAACTCTATTTTTATTAATCTCTTTTGTTTTATTGGAAACTCTGACCAAAATCCATTAACCATTTCAAAACTACATCTTCATCTTTTGCTTTTGCTACTAAGATGGTAGCAAATGTCCCATCATTTAAATCATAGAGAAGTTTTCAAATTTCATAGGGAATGGGTTATTATAGACAACAAACTCTTTTCCATCCAAACATATAAAATTTGAAAACTTAGATTTACTTGTTGAGTACCATCATTTTTAGGAAGAAGTGATTAACAATTTCTTATCAATTTCTTTGTTATAATTTCCAAGCTAAGCATGCCAATAAAGGATTTGATGTGAATGCTCAATAGTTTAACCTTTTCTTTTTTATTTTAATCAATTTGACATTTTATTTTGTTCTAATGTGAATATCAATTTCTATTCCAAATTTATGGGGATGTTTCCAGGTTGGATATGTCGATAATGATTGGGCTTTGACATTTTATTTTGTCCCAAAATGTCCTAGGGATAATGAGGAAAAACATAAATGCCTCTTTGGTTTTAATAAGAGATTTAGGGACATGGTCCTTATGATGTTTTATTTTGCCACCTTCTCTATTCTGGTGAATGGCTCTCCAACTCCTTTCTTCTGGGCTTCTTGTGGTTTGAGGCAAGGGGATCCACTTTCGCCTATCCTCTTCATTCTAATGGCTAAATTGTAGGTAGGTTTGTGGAGAAAATGGTGCTTGTTGGGGATTTTTTGGAGCTCAGAACCTCATCAAAAGAGCTAACTCATTCTCATTAGCAATTTGTGGATGATTCTATAGTGATGGGAAAAGCTTCAATTAGGAATGCTAGAAATATCAAGAAAGCTCTAGAGGATTATGGGCAAGCTTCTAGACAAATTATTAATTGGAACAAAAGTGTGATATATTTCATCAATGTTAATGATAATAGGCTAAATAAAATTAAAAGAATTATTGGTTGTAAGATTGGTATTGGGCTCTTATCTTGGTTTACCCCTTTGTCTAGACCCACCTTTTTGGAGTTTGTTGATTGATAAAATCCATTCAAAGTTAGTAGGGTGGAAAGGGTCCCTCCTTAGCTAGGCTGGTAAGGTTATTGTTCTCAAATCCACCCAACATAATTTTTTGTTGTATGATCTAAGTTTTTTTAAGATCCCTAGAAAGTTTTCCTTTTCATTTGAAAAAATTCTATGGAAAAAAATAAAAGATTGGCCTTGATTGCATGGGAGAAATTTTGCATGCCTTTTAATAAAGGTGGCCTCAGTCTTAGAAGAGTTACCTCTATGAATGATTCTTTTCTTTCCAAGTTGATATGGAGATGGCATAAAGAGGAAGGAGAATGGCAAGATATTTAGAATGATAAGTATAATAGGGAGAATCGGGATCTTAAACTCTTCCTTAACAATGAGACTTTACAAGTGGGTTCAATGCACACAAAAATAAGTAGATTATTAATAAAGGGGTTAGATGGAAGGTGGGAAATGGTAGGACTATTCTTTTTTGGGATGATATTTGGATTCTTGATCACCCCCTCAGTTATGATCAAAGGTGGAATGACTTTATGGAGCAATGTAAGAATCTTTTTGGGAATTTTGTAAAAGACTGTTGGGAGGAGAATAATTGGTTTAACCTCAATAGAGTGGATAAAAACCTTAATGATCTCAATAAGATTACGAATGTTATCTTTTTAAGCTAAGAGGAGGATGCTCTAATATGGAAATATAATCCTAATGGGATTTTTTGTGTGTCTTTGGTGTATGCTAATGCTTTTGATAAGCATCAAGAGCCTTGCTAGGCCAAAGCTTCGTTTGAAGGTATCACTCCCAAAGTTAACATATTTTTTTGGATTCTTTTCCAAGATAAAATTGTAACAATAGATAATTTATTGAAGAGAGGGTTTAACATTGTCAATAGATGTTATCTTTGTAAGGAAGTTGTTGAAACAGTTAATCATATGACTATTCATTGTTTGTATACTAGAAGATAATGGGAAAAGGTGTGCGGCTTGTTGAATATTACTTGGGTTTTCCCCTCTACTATTCAAGATTTTTTTCAATGGTTGGAAGTCTTCCTCTACTAATACTTTGGTTATGATTTTGTGGGATTTTATACTCTCATTCCTTTACTAGGGCATTTGGAAGGAATGTAATGATAGGGTGTTTAGGGATAAAGAAACTAATTTAGGTTAGTTGTTCTATAAGATTACGAATATGGTGTTTGAGGATATTAGATCTTGTGTAAAAGGGCACTAACCTTAGAATTCTTAGGAAAAATAAGTGCTTCAGAATTGGAATTTGATTGGTCTTAGTCTGGTGCAAAATGGTCCTAACCTTAGGGATGTAGCTAGATGGTATTATCCTCTGAAGGTTTGGTATAAGACTAACTTTGATGAGGCCTTAAAGGGCAAACTAGGAACACTTGGTTGTGGTATCATCATTAGGAAAATGAATGGGGATAGAGTGGGTGGAATGGCCATTCCTATTGCGGTTCAAACTAACCATGTGGTAGAAGCAAGTGTGGCTCTCTATGGTCTTAGTCATGCAAAAAGTTTGAATTTGAATAGTCATGCAAAAAGTTTTAATTTGAATAAGATATGGCTTGAGGGGGACTCCCTTAATGTAATTAATTGTCTTAATAAAGTTACTATTCCTTCTTGGACTATTAATAATATTATAGGCAAGGCCATTGATCTTATCAATTCCTTTAAAAATTGTGTTGTCACTCACAACTATAGAGAAACTAATCAAGTTGTTGACTGGGTGGCTAATGTGGCATGCAAGAGTGATGAAAAGATAATTTGGAATCAAAATGATATTATCCCTATAGAGGGGTTTTTATTGATTGAGTATGAAAAAGCTAGAAGTAAACAAAAATATTTTATTAATGATGAATTTTGCATCCAGAAGTAATAATAATATGAGCAGGATTGAGAAGTAGCAAGTCATTATGAGAAGGATAGTGCATTACCATTCAATACCGCATGGATTGTGGGTCTTTTCTTCCCACTAAAATCCTTGGCTGCAATTTTGACTCTATTTTCTCTTGTAGTGGGCTTTCTTGAGAAGTGTGAGCCATAATATTAGTGACAAGAAGATGGGAGGAAGGAGAAAGAGAATAGAACTAACAAGTTGCAAAGAGTGGAAGAAGAAGAGTGAGATTTCAGATATTTTGGAGCAAGGGAATTTTATAGGGTATATGGAGGATTTTCTTTTGTGTCTTTGGCGTATGCTAATGCTTTTGATAAGCATCAAGAGCCTTGCTGGGCCAAAGCTTCGTTTGAAGGTATCACTCCCAAAGTGAACATATTTTTTTGGATTCTTTTCCAGTATAAAATTCTAACAATAGATAATTTATTGAAGAGAGGGTTTAACATTGTCAATAGATGTTATATCTATAAGGAAGTTGTTGAAATAGTTAATCTTATGACTATTCATTGTTTGTATACTAGAAGATAATGGGAAAAGGTTTGTGGCTTGCTAAATATTACCTGGGTTTTCCCCTCTACTATTCAAGATTTTTTTCAATGGTTGGAAGTCTTCCTCTACTAATACTTTGGTTATGATGTTGTGGGATTTTATACTCTCATTCCTTTACTGGGGCATTTGGAAGGAATGTAATGATAGAGTGTTTAGGGATAAGGAAACTAATTTAGGTCAGTTGTTCTATAAGATTATGAATATTGTGTCTGAGAATATTAGATCTTGTGGAAAAGGGCACTAACCTCATAATGCTTAGGAAAAATAAGTGCTTCAGAATTGGAATTTGAATGGTCTTAGTCTGGTGCAAAATTGTCTTAACCTTAGGGATGTAGCTAGATGGGATTATCCTCTGAAGGATTGGTATAAGACTAACTTTGATGGGGCCTTAAAGGGCAACCTAAGAACAATTGGTTGTGGTATCATCATTAGGAAAATGAATGGGGATAGAGTGGGTGGAATGGCCATTCTTATTGTAGTCCAAACTAACCATGTGGTAGAAGCAAGTGTGGCTCTATGTGGTCTTAGTCATGCAAAAAGTTTGAATTTGAATAAGATATGGCTTAAGGGGACTCCCTTAATGTAATTAATTGTCTTAATAAAGTTACTAGTCCTTCTTGGACTATTAATAATATTATAGGTAAGACCATTGATCTTATCAATTCCTTTAAAAATTGTGTTGTCACTCACAACTATAGAGAAAATAATCAAGTTGTTGATTGGGTGGCTAATGTGGCATGCAAGAGTGATGTAAACATAATTTGGAATCGAAATGATATTATCCCTATCAAGGGGTTTTTATTGATTGAGTATGAAAAAACTAGAAGTAGACAAAAATATTTTATTAATGATGAATTTTCCATCAAGGAGTAATAATAATATGGGCAGGATTGAGAAGCAGCAGGTCATTATGATAAGGATAATGCATTACCATTCAATACCATGTGGATTGTGGGTCTTTTTTTCCCACTAAAATCCTTGGCTGCGATTTTGACTCTATTTTCTCTTGTAATGGGATTTCTTGAGAAGTGTGAGCCATAATATTAGTGACAAGAAGATGCGAGGAAGGAGAAAGAGAATAGAACTAACAAGTTGCAAAGAGTGGAAGAAGAAGAGTGGGATTTGGGATATTTTGGAGCAAGGGAATTTTATAGGGTATATGGAGAAATTGAAAAACAATAACCCTACCATTACTCAATAATTTCTCAAAACATGGAAAGATAGGATTATTCTGGTGGGGAATCAGAGGATGGAGGTTTCTAAAGATATCATTGTTAAAACGACAAGACTTGACATGAAGGGTATTAACTTCTACTGGGATAGGAAGCTCTCAGATCGAGTAGTTGAAGAGTTTGTGAACTTAGTTAAGGAATGCAATAGGCTGGTGAAAATTGATAATTCTTACTTAAGCCCTAGCTCCATTTCTCACCCATGGAGATTTTTTATGTTTGTGATGATAAAGTATCTTACTTTAGATGGTCAATTCACTAAGATATATGATCACGATTTCATGTTGGTTAACCATTTTAGGAATAGGGTTAGGATAAATTTACCCTTTTACCTCAAACAATCTTTGGGTAATTCTATTTTAGCCATTCAAAATGATCCTCAAGGTGATCATGTATGTCATGAGGGGTTAATGGTTTCAATAATGAACCTTTGGAATAAAAAAAGGTGGATAGGCCCTAGTAGAGAAAGAGAGCTTTAGATTGTGAGATAGAGGGTAGTGAAACTAAGGAAAAATTTGATGAGGATATAGAGGATGAAATGGTTGAGATTGAAATGAAGAAGAGGAAGAAAGGTGATCTTGGGAGCTCTTCTAGGAAGAAAAGGAAGGACAAGGAGATTGAATTGGAATAAGATAGGGATTCTAAGGAGGACCATGAAAAGGGTATTGAGAAGAGAGGAACTTTGGGCAAGGTTTTGGGAAACAAGGGAAAGAATGATGAGAGATATTATGTCCCCTCTGATGATGAATTCTTAATTAAGAGGGTGGAAAGAAAAAGAAAAAAGGTGCTTGCTTAGGATGGGGATGTTGAGAAAGAGCCTAAGGAGATGGAGCTGGGTAGGAACAAATAGGGGAAGAAGAACTAGGGGTTTCTAAAGGGAATTCATGGTAACCCAAGGATAATGATGAAGGATATTGGAACCCTAAAGCAAAAAATGTAGGACATATCAAGGTATTTTGATCAGCTCAGCAAGATGGCAAGGGGAGAGAGAACACTGGGTTAGTACATTGACAGACTCTATGAGGTTATTAACAATGTGAGAGAGGTAAATAATTTGATGAAGTGTGTGCCACCACTTGAAGCCAAGAATATAAATTTAGATTAGTTGGGAAAATTTCATCAAAAAAGAATGGATGGTCTAAATACTAGAGTGGGTAACTTGGAGAAATCTGTCAAGAAATTGGCAGATCAGAACTACACTATTTTGAAGATTGTGGCTGACAACTTTAACACCATGTTGAACAAGACAAAATAGAGTAAAGACCAAGACTCTAATGCTATGAAAGAGGACTAGGGTCCAAGCAAGCACACAAGGGCTAATTCTAAGAAGAATGAAGGTGCATAATCAAAAAGGTTGGATGACATGAAAGCATCTATAGAAAATATGAACATCCTGCCAAAACAAGTAGTAGACCTTTTGAAGACTCTAAGCTATCTGGGGGCTATCTTTTTACTTTACTTTTATTGTCTTTTCATGTGTAGTTATGTTCTAGCCTCTTGTTTTTAGCGTGTGTTGTATGTTCTCTTCTGGCTTTGAGGCCTTCTATTGTTTGAGCTTATCTTCTCTTGTTTATTTTTTACTTTGTGCAAGGTTTTGGGTCTTTTAAAACCTATTTTTATGTAATCAAAACATAAACACCTCTTTAGTGGCACTAGTGGTGTAAATACAAGACTGGGCAAAGTCTTTCCACCAGGCAACCTCTATTCATAGCCTTCATTTTTAGACATAGAGAATTTATAAGAAACACAATATGTCCAACTTAAATTGGATTTGAGGACTAGAGAAAATCCAATGTCCTTGACCATAAAAAAATCCTTAGCCAGGTTGAGAGTTAGACAATTTAGGGCTCTTAGAACAACAAACTATAGTGTCTCTATGGAAGTCATGTGTGCTTGTGGACTAAATAGAAGATCCAACTAGAACCAATAAGAAAAGTTGTAAATCAGTACTGTATAGGCAACATTAGTTTCTTTTTAATCAAAACCTTTCACCTATAGGAGTTACTAAGATCATCGATGGAATTAAGGGGAGGTAAGGTCATTTAGAGTCATGAGGAATTATCTTGTGTTTTCTAGAAACCTGGTATTTAGGAGCTCTATGATAACTTTCACATTATCAAGAAATCATTTGAAATGGGTCTTTTTATAGTAGTAATGTACCAATTACATAAGGAATTATTTAAATATGTTTCTTTTGAATAAGTTTAGATTTGTGAAGTAGATCCATACTTATCTTTCTTTTCTAATGAATAGGAACATTTTTTTTTGTGAAGGATAGTTATGTATAAAATCATTTGTTCACTCTAAATTTTTCCTATTTGAATTCTGAAGCTCATAATTATGAGATATTCCCTTGTTAGTACATCTTTGGAGAAACTTTGGTTATTGAAATTTAATTATAAGAGTCTGTTCAAACTTAATGATCATGTTAAAAATTGTCATTGTGTTTTTGTTTAATGACCTACAGCAACAAACACAACTTTAGGATATTGGCACCCTAAAGCAACAAATACAGGACACATCAAGGGATTTTTATTAGCTCAACAAGATGATAAGGGGAGAGAGAACACTAGGTCAACACATTGACAGACTCTCTGAGGTTATTAGCAATTCAAAAGAGGTAAAGAATTTGATGAAGCTTGTGCCACCACTTGAAGCCAAGAATAGAAATTTAGATTAGTTTGGCAAAGATCTTCAAAAAAGCATGGATGGTTTGGATACTAGAGTGGGTAACTTGGAGAAAGCTATTAAGAAATTGGTAGATTAGAACTAAACTTTTCTGAAGACCATGGCTAACAACTTTAACACCCTACTGAACAAGATGGAATAGAGTAAAGGTTGACTCCAATGCTATGTAAGAGGACTAGGGTTTGAGCAAGCACACAAGGGCTAATTCTAAGAAGAATGAAGGTGCTGAAGCAAAAAGGTTGGATGACATGAGATCATCTACAAAAAATATGAACATCCTGGTAGATCAAGTAGCAAACCTTTTGAAGACCCTATAGCTGTCTGGGGGTTGTCTTTTTGCTTTTATTTTGTTGTCTTTTCATGCATAGTTGTATTTTGGCCTTTTTTTTTGGCTTGTATTGTCTCTTCTCTTTTGGCTTTAAGGCCTTTTGTTGTCTAATCTTTTCTTCTCTTTCTTATTTGTTACTTTGTACAAGGTTCTAGGTCTTTGAAAACCTATTTTTACATAATCAAAACATAAACACTTCTTTAGTAGTAGCATTGGTGTAAATATAGGATTGGGTGAAGTCTTTCCACTAGGCCGCCTCTTTTCATAGCCTTCATTTTTAGACATGGAAAATTTATAAACAACAAAGTATGTCCAACTTATTTTTGTTACATGATGTATTTTGCCTTTGTCCAACTTAACTCTCTATTTAATAGATGAGTACTACTTCCTTTTGTTTTATTTTAACATGGAATTAGTTTCTAAGTTTTTTTGTATTTAAATAAAAACTTTATTTTAATATGATAAGAGATAAGAAACCACTCTATCTCCATGTATGATATGAGAAAATAAGAAATTGGTTTTCATTATGGAGTATTTTCATTTAATCACTAGATTTGATTTTGTTTAAACCAACTTTTGAAGACTCTTTCTAGTTTATAGAACTATTCAAAATTGGATTTGAGGATTGGAGCAAATCCAATGTCCTTGACCATAAAAAAATCCTTACCTAGGTTGAGAGTTATAAAATCTAGGGCTCTTAGAATAACAAATTGTAGTGTCTTTGTGGAAGTCACATGTGCTTGTGGAGTAAATAGAAGCTCTAACTAGAACCAATGAGAAAAATTGTAAATCAAATTTATATACACAACATTAGTTTCTTTTTAATCAAAACCATTCACCTCCAGGAGCTACTAAGATCATCGATGGAATTAAGGGGAGGTAAGGTCATTTAGAGTCAAGAGGAATTATCTTATGTGTTTGAAAAACCTAATATTTAGGGGTTCTATGATAACTTTCACATTATCAGGAAATCATTTGAAATGGGTCTTTGTATAGTAGCAATGTACCAATTGCATAAGGAACTTATTTAAATCATTTTGTTTTGAATAAGTTTAGAATTGTGAAGCAGATCCATACTTATCTTGTTTTTCTAATGAATAGAAACTTTTTTTTTTTTGAAGGATAGTTATGTATAAAATCATTTGTTCACTCTAAATTTTACCTATTTGAATTTTGAAGATCATAATTATGAGATATTTCCTTGTTAGTATATCTTTGGAGAAGCTTTGGTTATTGAAATTTAATTATAAGAGTTTGTTCAAACTTAATGATCATGTTCAAAAAAATTCATTGTGTTTTTGTTTAATGACATGCAAAAAAGTAGTATCCTTGTTAGAATTTTGAATTTTTATAATAGGAGGATTGATTGAAATAGTGTTGTGAGAAAAAGAGGTAGCTCTAAGAATATATTTTATGTTTATAAAATTATACTCATATCTATTCTCATTGTATCAATTTACAATCTAATTGAGAAAATAATCACATACGAATCTTGATAATTTGTGATTAAATCTCCTTTAAATTGAATCATAGCTCTAAATGTAAAGAAAAATGGAAGTAGTGATATTTTGTTCTTTATATCTTATCCTTTTGAACATGTGTTGAATTGGAGGGGTGTTGAAAGTAAGTGTAAAGGGTAAACTATTAGGTAAACCTAAGATATTTTCCCTCATTTTCTACTTACCTGTCTTTTACATTATACTACTTTGTTTCTTGGCCAAGCTCATGAAAAAATATGCATATTTTTGAAATGCATAATTACTTTTCTTTTCTTTTTCCTCTTCCACATCCATGTTATTATTTCTACTAGACATATGTGTAAGTAGATTAGATCACATGGCTGCACCAGATCTATTTGATACAATCATCCTGAGTTGGTAGGCTTTTCATGCTAGGGTTAGGGAGCTAAACACTCCATGTTTGGGTGGTATAAGCACTTGGGCCACACTCTCATCTAGTGATAGCAGATGGACTTTGATTCAATGGCTTTAGAGACATGGCTACATGCAGATGGACATAGGTTCGATGACATGTTTATTTTGTGTTTTTGACACTTCTTAACCATTTTGCCTCCTTCCTAAAATTCAAATATTTGAGATGATAGCCATGATCATATTCATTTGATTGGTTCATTAATTTTCATGCAAGCACTTTAGGGATATGTAAAAAATTAACTTTTCCTTATATCCTTAAAGTCTTTTTATCCCTTTGCATCTAATGAGCAAATCTAGGTCATGGCAATTCAAAACTCTTTTTTTCTCGATTGCTTTGATTCATTATTTAACTGTCAAAGGGTTTGTGAAAGTGCAACATGGTCAATCTCAATAGTTAGTGTAGCCTCATAGCATAGAAGGATAGCACCCAATTTCAAGTCGTGAAGTTGCAACTAACCATACATTACATGTTTGCATGCCAATTCAAGTTTAAATAGATTCAACTTGGGATTGTGTGAATTTAACCATAGTAATCTATTAATGTGCTTTTGTATCATTGCAGGTGATTGAGGATAACTTAGGGATAGAGTGGCAAGGTTGGGAAAAGGTTTTGTTCGCAACATCATAGGAGTTTCAAAGAAAACCAAGGTTAGGGTTGCAAAGCCATGTAAGCTTTTGAGCACATGATCATAGGGTTAAATGATAAACCCTAGTTTTAGGTTGTGAGGGAGTGACAAGCGGACACATGTCTTGGTGGGCTAGGTGCATCTAAGCCTCTTCATTGCATCATCACAAGGGTCAATTTTGAGGGAGTTTTTTCCTAATAAATTCATATAGTCTTCAATCAATATCACTCCATCGAAAAGTTGAAGTGATTTAAGTTGTGAAGTTGCAAAGCCAAATAGTTATAGTTAGGATCAAATGCTCTCACTTCATTGTAGGTTAAATGATTAAACCATGGTTAAGGCTACAAAGTATAAAAATAATTTGAGAAAACCATTCTAGGGTTAATATTGAGGTCAATTTTTAAGCCATAATGGTGCGATGGTAGTTAGTTTGATAGTTTTGCATGGCCATAGTAGTTAGAAGAAAGGAGAAGATGACAGTTGTGATAGAGTGATCAACAACATAAAGTTGCTTTTGTGTTTTCATGAGTGAGGATGATCAATAGAGGAATGAAGTGGTTAAGTTATGATCAAAGAGACCAACTAGCTTCAAAAAGTTTTGGTAACCTTGTAGGATATGAGCTACGGTGAAGAGAAAAGTTGTGATGTTGTGAGAGACATCAAAAGTCAAAGAAATGTGGTTTCACACCACTACAAGTATCTGCATTGTAGTCAAGTTTCAAGTCACAAAGCTGCAAAATGGTTAGCCTAGCCATGAGCACAACATCACAAATTTAAAACTTGTTTAATGTCTAGCAGTTGTGAAATAGCGATAAGGCAAAGGATGAAGACATCGTGGCTTCGTAGGTTCAAACAATTAATAAGTAAAATAGGTTACGAAGCTATGAACACATATGAGCATAGGTCAATGATATAAGTTGAATGCTTGGCAAGGTGGAAAAATGTTTCAGGGGTATAGGGCCACATGACTAATGGAATGATTGAATTTTGTTGACTTGCTAATCTGGTTAATCTGGCATGATGTAAATGAAATTCAATCTGGCATGATGTAAATGAAATTCATGCAATAGCTAGAAAGGTTAAGGAGAAATGATTTGATTTTTACAACCATTTTTTGATGTCCTCAATGCCATCGCACTCCATGCTTCTTAAATGCATATCATGATTGATTCAATGTCAATTTGAGCTCTTGCAACTGAGTGCACTCTTCCCCTTGTTCTTTCTATCATTTTTAGGAGTAGTTGCACTTCATGGTTATAATTTCTTCTGATCCTCAGTTATTGCTCTCATCTATAATCCAATCTCATGGTTGAGGGAGTTCAAACTCAAGGTTGTATTTGGGTTATGCCTGCACCCTATAAAGGCAAGTTTCATTGTCTTCCAAATGATCTCTCTTTTTATGGTCTTTCATAGATATTCTTTGTAAATGTCTTTGCCTCTTATTTGATAGAAATCACTGCTATAACATCCATTCTTAGACAGTTAGATTTGTGTCATTTGTTAGACCTCATCTTTTTGAAATATATTCTGGCAATTTCAATACCATATGATCATGTTCATTTTGATTAACTAATCCATTAAGTGAATATATTGTATTCCTTGTCTCGTTGTGTTATCTTCTTGACTTTTCTATGTTAATAAGATTAAAGGATTATAGATAGTGATATATCTTGTGAAGTCTATTGGATCTTAGTGCAGTTATCAGAAGGATGTACATCAAATACTATTTGGTGTATCATCCCCTCTAGATTAGAATAGGTAATTTGATTTTCATGCATCTCCTTCTTCCTTTTACTCTCAATAAATAGTTAGGTGTGCCCAAATAGTAAGGAAACTGACCTTCTCTAGAGAATCAATCTCTAATTGAAAAGTTCCACACTTTTGGGATTGTTTCCATGTTACACGAGGTTTCCTTTAGGTGAAAACTTTAGGTAAGGGTGCAAACTTTTGCATCAACAATTTTTTGCATGCCCAGTGGCACTGATATTGAAGAGATTCTCAAGTCTACTAGTTCACTGGTGTCAAGAAAAGAACTTCAAAACTATGCTGAGAAGATAGTGTTGCTCTTAAAATTTCAAACCTTCCAGAGGTTTGCATTCAAGCACTTTGCAACTCTATCTTTACATCTTGGTTTCTAGACCAAAGTTGTTGTGATTCATGCCCAAGACTCAGATAAGGGCATCTTCTAGAGGTTCTTTTCAATATTTTGAAATTTCAATTTAAGATCCAAGAAGAAAGAGAAATAGACACTCTCTATCACCAGTTAGGAGTTCAGGAGTAGCACATACACTTGCAATATCTCTTTCTACTCCTATTGACAAGTCACAACCTAGAGTACCATCTTTCCATTTGAGTAGACCATTATTCCACTTGGCCCAGCCTAGGGCCCATGTTTTTTTCTCCCTTTAATGGTGGTATTCCTCTCATCTTAGCCCAAAGACATGATATCCTAGTAGCTTCTCTTAAAAACCTACATTATTTTGCTGGTGAGACTTCCATTTCTCCTATAGATCATATTCAAGGAATTTCAAATATTTGCAATATACATGTTATTATAGAGGATGATGTTGTTGTTAGACCTGTAGCTTCATCCTGAAAGGGAAAAGCCTTATAGTGGTATAGGGGATTACCACATAATTCTATCACTAACTAGGATGAGTTAGGGGAAATATTATGCAAGCATTTTGAGGATAAAAGTGATATCCTGTCACTTTAAGAGTAGCTAACTACCATTAAAAGAGCACCCCATGAATGTATGATAGATTTTAATTATAGATTCTAAAAGACATGTGATAGAATATGCACTACAGTAAAATCTTCCCCTAGTAATTTTTTCTTGCATTACCTTAGAGCCTTTAATAGTGATATTGCCACCAGCTTACAATCCATGAGAGGGGATACTTTACCAGCTGCATATGAAATTTCCATAAAAGAAGAAAATATTTTGATTCAAGGAGGAATGTTAGCTCCAAGGCCTCCAATGCCTTTCTTTCCTGACATGCCTAATCATTAGCCTATAGTATCCCTTATTCCTACCACATCTACATGCCAACCTCTTTCCATAACCCCAATAGCCTCTACATCCTCTAATGAGATATATAGGATTGAGGCCATGATGTAGATTATGATGCAAAATATAGACAAAAAATTTCAAGATCATAGCTCTAATATGGAAAATAATTTGCAAGATCAAAGCTCCAACCTAGAAAAGAAGTTGGGAGACAACTTCTCAGTGGTGCAAAAGATGAACAATGAATTGAGGACTCTAAAGAGACAACACGTTCAAGGTAGTAGGCCTTTTTGAACCAACTATCAGAGTCCTCCACTCAATAGACCACCAAATCAGGGTCAGGGTCATGTTCTACACAACTAGAATAGGCTCATGTTAATGAAACCCTTGCAAGCACAAGCACAAATCCTAATAGGGTATTAGTTCCTTAGAATAACCTTGCTCATGAGCAAGATTTTTTCCCTTCTTGTCATTATTTGTATGAGTATTGTATGTGTCATAGGGCAGAATCATCCCAAGCATTAGTCACACAAGATCGAGTAGTAGGACAACAATATAATACCCATCAATCTACTGATGCTTCCCATCTACAACAGCAAGGTGATTGTTCTTTTATGAACCATCAACCATAAGAACATTGTCATACCAACCACAATGCTATAACTCATAATACTAGAAGAAGAAGAAATATTTGTTGAGGATGCTATACCTCCTCCACCAAATCAAGCTTCAACTTCAAGTAATACTCCTCATGTGCCAGTTATAGATGCACAATCAAACGCTACCCCCTTCCAGAAGAAAAAATTAAACAACAAGAGGTCTATTGAACCTCAGGCTACTCAAATTCAATAATCAGTTCCTATGCCTCTCAGGGCTCCAGTCAAAGAAGTTAGTACTCCTTTCAATGTGGTGGATCAAATGAAAAGAACTTTTGGTAATATCTCTATGTGGGATGTAGTTACCACCATGCCACCAGAGAAGAGACTACTATAGCAAGAGTTAGAGAGCATGGGGGTGGAAAATCAATCCCCCATCTTGAATAATGCAACAAGTTTGGTGTAGCCAAAAAAGGAAGGAGATACACATCAGAAAAATAAGCCTCCTCCCTTTTATGTCTCTTTGATTATAGGGGACAAAATAGTTCATAATTGTATGATAAATTTTGGAGCTAGTAGTTTTGTGATGCGTAAATGTGTAGATGAGCTCCTTGGTATTAAATATGAGCCAATGGTTAGGGATGTACTTTATTTGGATGATAGCTCTATAAGACAATAAGAATCCTAAAAAATGTGGAAATGACATTGCATGCATGTCTTGGTTGTACTATTACACTAGACATATCAATAGCTCAAGTTGACCCATATTTTCCCATCTAGATTTCTAGGGAATTCAATACACATATAGGTGGTTATATTTCCTATAATTGCTCCTATATGTTCTTTAGGACAAGAAATGGGACAAAAGCCTCTCTAAGAGTAGAGCCTTTAGCCCTTAATCATATAGAAACTTATACTCCAAGCCCCATAAACATGAATTGCACAATCTAAGAGGAAGATGAGGAATGTATAACTCATGAACATGATACTTCCTTAGCAAAGGCACCTAATTATCTTTTGGATGAGTGGAACACAACTAATCAATTTGATCCAATGCAGGAAGCTGTGGAGATAGGTCTTGGAACTGATTACATATTTGAAGAGAATAATACTATTCCTAGTCTCATGAAAATAAAAGAAGGTAAAAATGGATTGTGGAGTATATTCTTTGATGGCTCAAGAAACAAAAATGGTTCAGGTGCTAGTGCAATGTTTGTTTCACCTAATTGGAGAAATACTACTTTTCATATAGATTCCAATTTAGGTGCACCAATAATGTGGCAGAGTATGAAGCCCTGATCTAAGGTCTCCAACTTGCACAAAGGAGAGGCATTAAGCTCTTGAAGGTATTTGGGGATAGTAAGTTGGTTGTAAATCAAATCAAAAATCAAAATGTTACAAATAAAAACCTTCTCAAGTCATACAAGCATAGAGTTTGGAATTTACTTGAGGGTTTTCAAGTATTCAAAATTTAGAGTGTCCCAAGAAATAAAAATAAGCATGTTGATAGGCTTTCAAAAATTAGTGCTCATCATAACATACTAGAGCATGTTGCTGATGAAAAGGAGCAACAAATCAAAAAATTTGTAAGGCCTTCTATCCCAGATAATTGCACTAATTGGCAAGTAATTGATTTTGATTTACAAATTGTTAATTTCTTACAAAATGAAGTAGAGTTCTTTGCTAAAAATCAATCTAAACTGAAAAGTTAGTATGGAGACTATATTGTGAACCTCAACTCTAACAAATTGCCTAAAGGCCTAGTCACCTTGGAAGGCATATTCAACTTTGATGATCAAACAAGAAGCAAAGGTTCAAACTTGACTAGAAGAGGGGATGACTATACGCCTGTCACCATTATTGATGGAAAGACTCAAATTGGGAAAGGTATGCACTGGGAATGAACAAGAAGTTTTCATTAAGTTATGTCAAGAATTCAGTGATGTTATTGCTTCGACATATGAAGACTTAAAGTGTCTTGACCCAAGATTATTTCAACATACTATAGATTTAAGCCATGATGCACATCCTATTAGATAGAAGCAAAGGCCAATTAACCCTAAGAATAAACCATTTATTAGATAGAAGCAAAGGCTAATTAACCCTAAGACTAAACCATTAATAAGAAAAGAATTGTCTAAGTTCATAGAGGCTAACATCATTTTCCCCATCAAACACTCCTCATGGGTAGCTAATCGTGTTCTTGTTAGGAAGAAGAATGGAGAAATTAGGTTGTGTAGATCTTAGGGACCTTAATAAGGCTTCTCTTAAATATCACCATCCCCTTCCTTCTATGAAACAAATTCTATCCAAGGTTAGTGGTTTAGAAAGGTTTTCTTTCTTAGATGGTTTTTCAGGCTATAATCAAGTGTTAGTCCAAGAGTCAAACTGATATAAGACAACCTTCACTACTAAATGGGGTACCTATGCCTATTGTAAAATTCCATTTAGACTAACCAATGCAGATGCTACATTTCAAAAGGCAATGGAGATGGCCTTCGAGGGTGTGCTAGAATTTTTTTTTCTAGTATATCTTGATGATATAACTATCTTTTCAAAACATGTCACAAATCACCTTGATCATTTGAGGTAGGTGTTCATTAGATGTAGAGAGTATGGTGTGTCTCTTAACCCAAAAAAGTGTGTGTTTTCCACTAATCAAGGAAAGCTCCTAGGACACATTGTATTAAGAGATGGACTAGCAATAGATCTAGAGAGAGTGGAAGCAATTCTATCTCTCCCACTTCCCAACCATAAGAAAGGATTGTAGAGATTTAGGATAAACTTTGTAAGTAGGTTCATTCTTGATCTTGCTTATGTGTTGAAACCTTTCATAGCTATGTTGAAGAAGAATCTGATGTTCTTTGATGGAATAGTGACCAGATTTGGTGTTCCTTCAACCATCATATCAGATAATGCTAAGTCTTTTGTTGGAACTCATATATGCTCTTGGGCTCTTGAATATGGAATATATTTGAGAACTTCCTAAAATTATTATCCCCAAGGGAATGGTTTGGATGAATCCTCCAAAAAGAACTTCATCAAGATAATGAAGAAGATAATTGAAGATAATCAAAGGTGTTGGCATACTAAGTTGAGGACTACCCTTTGGACTTACAAAATTACACCCAAGAGAGCAATTGAGAACTCACCTTTTATGCTAGCACATGGATATGAAGCAAGGCTTCCTATTTCATTGGAGTTTCCCTCTCTTGAACTAGCTCATCAATTGGAACTAGCTAAGTGTTAGGATAAACCACGGACAGAAATAAAAACTACATGCAAATATAACCAATAACAAAAAATAATAGAACACACAGAAATGAACACAAGGCACCAAGATTTAACATGGTTCACCCAATCCTTGGGCTACGTCCACCAAACAGCAAGTTCGATCTTATTACAATCTAGTGATTACAACCTGATTACAATCCGTAATCCCTTACAGCTCAATACCGCCGCAAGAACCAATTTCGTATCACCACATATATAAAAAATACCCAACCCTAAGCCCCTTTAAAACTGCTTTAGGGTTATAACATGTCGGCCATAATATGTCGGCTACCATGTCGGCTACTTCCAAAAATTTTTTTTTTCCCGAACCCCACTATTTATGAAGTATGTACAGTACTTTCCTGATCAGTCACCACAATCTAACACTAAGAATGATGTCATGACAATTACACTAGTAAAACTGATGGAATTAGAAGAGAAGAGGTAGCAAGATATGCATACGTTTGAGGCATGTCAACAATAGGTCAAAAGAAGTTTTGACAAGAAAGCTATAGCCAGAGTTTTCAAAGAAGGAGACCTTGTTCTCAAGTTGGATACAAATAGGGCTAAATTAGGTAGGCACTCCAAATTTGATGCTATGTGGAATGGGCCATATGTTATCACTAGTTGTAAGGAAGCCAATGCTTTTCATCTTTCCAAGCCTGATGGTGATTCCAATTAATGGAATTGAGAAGGTTGAGGTTTCTATATATATTAAAATATTTTTCCTATTTTCAATAAGTACACAGGCATGAGCTATTTCTCTATGAGAGAGCAAGTTTTTGAAGTTTTGTAGTTGTAGAAGAGGCATATTTTTTTTGTTAAAGGTGGAATACAGGGTTCATTTTTGTTACTCCATACCAAATATATTACTCAAAGGCTACTAGTCCATGCTTAGCAAGAAAGCATCCCCCTAGAGTCACCATAAATGTTAACCACTTTCCCACCTTCCTAATTTTCAAACATCTAGGGTGACAACCATGATCACATTCATTTGATTGGTCATTAATTTCCATGTAAGCACTTTGGAGATACGTAAAAACTTGACTTTTCCTTATATAATTAAAGTCTTTTTATCCCTTTTCATCAAATGACAAAATCTTGATCATGACTATGCGAAACCCCTTTTTCACTCAATCACTCTAATTCATTATTTAACTATCAAAGAGGTTGCGAAGGTGTGACACAATCAATCTTCACAATCAGTACAACCTTACAACTTAGAAGGATAGCACCCAATTTCAATTCATGAAGTTGCGACTAACCATACATCACTCGCTTGTAGACCACCTCAAGTTTAAATAGATTCAAGTTGCAACCATGTGATGTTAACTACAGTAATCTATTAATGTGCTTTCGCATCATCATAGGTGGTTGAGGCTAACCTAGCATTAGAGTGGCAAGGTTGTGAAAAGGTTTTGTTCACAATATCACATGAGTTTCAAAGGAAACTAGGGTTAGGGTTGTGAAGCCATGCAAGCTTTTGAGCACATGGTCCCACGGTTAAATGATAATCCCCAGTTTCAGGTTGTGAAGAAGCAATGAGAAAACACACGTCTTGGTGGGCTAGTGCATTTGAGCCTCTTCATCACATCATCATAAGGGTCTATTTTGAGAGAGTACTTTGCCAATAAATGTAGAGAATCTTAAATTGATATCACTCCATCAAAAATATATAGTGATTTAAGTTGTAAAGTTGCAAAGCCAAATAGTTGTAGTCAAGATCAAATGCTCTCACTTCATTGCAAAATTAAATGATCAAATCATGGTTAAGGCTACGAAGTAGAAAAATACTTTGAGTGCACCATTGCAGGGTTAATATCGAGGTCAAGTTTTAAGTTGTGATGGTAGTTAGTTTGATAGTTTTGCATGGTCGCAGTGGTTAGAAGAAAGGAGTAGATAGCAATCATAATGGAGTGATCAATGACTTAAGGTTGCTTTCATGGCTTCATAAGTTAGCACGGTCAATAGAGGAATGAAGTGACAAAGTTGTGATCAAAGAGAACAACCAACTTCATAATGTTTTCATAACCTTGTAGGATCCAAGCTGTGGTTAGGAAAAAAGTTGTGATGTTGCTAGAGACATCAAATAGTCAAAGAAATGTGGTATTGCACTATCGCAAGTATCTACACTACAGTCAAGTTCCAAGTTGTGAAGCTGCAAAATGGTTAGCCTAGCCATGAGTCCAACATCATAAAGTTAAAACTTGTTTAATGTCTAGTAGCTATGAAAAAATGATAAGGAAAAGGATGAAAACATCGCAGCTTCATGGGTTTAAATAGTTAATAAGGAAAATAGGTTGTGAAACCATGAATAAATATGAGCATAAGTCAACAATATAAGTTGATTGCTTGGCAAGGTGGAAAAATACTTTAGGCATATAGGGCCACATGGCTGATGGAATGATTGACTTCAGTTGACTTGCTTATTTGGCTAATCTGGCATGACGTAAATGAAATTCATGCAGTAGCTAGAAAGGTTAAGTAGAAATGATTCAACATCTGCAACCATTTTTTGCTTTCCTCAATGCCATCAAACTCAATACTTCTTAAATGCATATCATGATCAATTCTGTGTCAATTTAAGCTCTTGCGGCTGAGTGCACTCCTCCCCTTGTTCTTTCTATCATTTCCAGGAGTAGTTACACTTCATGATTAGAATTTCTTCTAATCCTCAGTTATTTCTCTCATCCATAATTCAATCTCATGGTCAAGTGAGTTCAAACTCAAGGTTGTATATGGGTTATGCTTGCACCCTATAAAGACAAGTTTTGTTATCTTCCAAACAATCTCTCTTTTTCTAGTATTTCATAGATATTATCTCTAAATGATTTTTCCTCTTATTCAATAGAAATCATTTTTGTTACATCCATTCTCAGCTAGTTAGATTTGTGTCACCTGTTAGACCTCATCTTTCTAAATGTATTCTGGCAATTTCAATACCATATGATCATGTTCATTTTAGTTAACTAATCTATTAAGTAAATCTATTGTATTTGTTGTCTAGTTATTTTATTTTCTTGGCTTTTCTATGGTAATAAGATTAGAAGGAATATAGATAGTGGTATGTCTTGTGAAGTTTATTGGATCTTAGTGTAGTTATTAGAAGGAAGTAGATCAAATACTATTTGGTGTATCACCCCTCTAGATTATAATGGATAGTTTGATTTTCATGCATCTCCTTCTCCCTTTTCCTCTCAAGAAATAGTTAGCTACACCATGATAGTAAGGAAGTCAACCTTCTTCAGAGACTCAATCTACAATTGCAAAGTCCCACACTTTTGAGATTGTTTCTATGTTACACGAGGTTGCCTTTAGGTAAAAACTTTAGGCAAGGGTGCAAACTTCTATGTCAACAATGCTATTTCATGGTTTTATGCTTATATGATGAACTCATTGTGTAATGTTCAACATGCAAGTTGACATTGTGTAAGAGATGTTAGTCCTTACATTAACTCTATTCTTATAGACATGTATAAAAAATGTGAAAGCGTACACATGAAACATAGACTGTTCAACAAAATACATTAAATAAACATGTGTTTCATGGAATGCTATGATGCAAAATATGCATAAATTTGTTTTATTGAAAAGGCTTAAGAAACCTTCATGCAGATGAAACTAACACTTGTAGATCAATTTTTCCAAAGAAGTTGTGCCCATGGGCATTGAGGAACTTGGCATTCCTACCCTTAACAAGCCCTCTACAATGACCATATGGCCTAGTGTGGTTCTTTTAACAATTCATATGATAGGTATGTATTAAATAATTTATATTAAGTAATTTATACTATTTTTCTAATAAATAAATAAATATAATTTAACAAAAGAAGTCCCTTTCAAAATTTCTTAGTTGTCAAAATATCCTCTCAAATACCATATTATGCAATATAAAAAAACAAATAGTTTATAAAATAAATTATAATAATAGATGCTTGAGAAATTTTTTTAAAATAGTTGAAAATAGGATGGTTGTTTCTAGAAAAAAGTTCTTTAAAGATTGGTTCTCTAATATAAAGGATGTTAGATTATGTACTTGGTAGTAGAAAAAAGCTAGCCTTAAAACCTTCATGAATGGTTTATTTTGATTAATAGACATATATTGAAAAGATCTACTAATTTCAAAACTTATTTAATTACATTTAGTTTTATTTTTATTTAATATATTTTCTTTGAGTGATAAAAAGGCAAAAGAAAAAATAAGTATCACACTTACATGTGTATTCACCAAGACAATTGCAACTACATAAAATCCCCCCCTTCTGCAATAGGCTAATGGATGTCCACACCTTCCTAAACATCCTTGTCACCTCCCATGTCATATTTCCATATCATACCAAATGATGAAATAAGTGAGAAAAAAATATTACACAAGCATAAAAATAGATTGCTAATACTAACATTTTAAAGAAAGGTTTGATATTAGAATAATTGATAAAAATATAAATTCTAAGAATTTAACTTATAATAGTGGTGAACATTCTTTATGATAAAATATTATATTTTTCTTTTGTTCTTATTTGCATGTTTGAAATACAACAATTAAGATTTGCATTTGAGCATATGTAAATTGATTAATAAGAAATTTAAAAATTACAAAATTACATAAAGCCTGTTAGATTTAATAAATATAATATTTATATACACTTTAGATAAATTATAAACCTGTTTGAAAATAATTTACAACTCTTTGTCCCAAGTACCAATATGCAAACAACATAATTATTTTTAATATATACGCATTTGAATCTATTGTGATTCTAATGCACATCTATTTCGTTTTGTCATTGTAAGACTTATAAGCTACTTTATCCTTGATTATGAGTCAATATTGTGTTTGATTTGCAATATTGTTCTCTTTTGTCCATATATATATATATATATATATATATATATATATATATATATATATATATATATATATATATATATATATATATATATATATATATATATATATATATCGTATATCTCGACATAGTCATGGTACATATTTTTGGTGCAAGTGCTTGTATATGTATTTGTTCATTATAATATTAAAATGAAACAAATAAATAAATGTCTATTTTTCGTAGGTTCTTTAAATATAGATATAATAGTTAATAAAATATATAAAATATAGTAAGGAAAAGTAAAAGATATTAGAAAAAATGATGACTACAAAATAACTAATCAAAAATTGGTCTCTCATTCCCAAATCTTATATTTTTATATTGAATTATGTTATGTATAATTTTATAAAATTTTGTTTTCTAATATATTGCAATTTTTTGATATATCTATATAAAAAGTATTAAAGATATGTATAGTTTTTTAATGTTTATATTAAATTTAATATTTATTTATATAAATATCAATATTTTAAAGTTTATTTAAGAAAGAAAGTATTAGAATATAATAAGTATTTGCATATTCTTTCTTAAATATGCACAACATTTTATTCATAGTGTTGTAAGTCTAAATAGAAATGATTGCAATAAAGTTAGTGGTGTGAATACTTTATCCTCAAATTAATGAATTGAGATGAGTTTTTTTCGTATTCCTCTCTTTTGAGATGGTATAATGTTTATTAATTTGATCTTTTTCAACTCAATTTTGTTATTGGTTACATGGTTGGTGTTGTGTTTGTTGTTTCACTTAGTTAAATTAGTTCGAAAATAGATTTATTTATCTATTTTATAATCTTGTTACTCCATTAATTCATTCAAATTTAAAATTAATAGAATGGAGATAACATATTTTCAAGTGTGTGTGTGTTTTATGTTCAGTATTAAGAATTTCAACTATTTTTAAAAAAATATATATAATAAAATATAGTATCGTGTAATTTTTATTAATATTTTAAATAATATGATATACTTTAATGTGTATACTAAAATAAAATTTGATAAACTATTAATTTAAAATAATAATAATAATATACTTTTTAGCAATTCATTAAAATCATTTAATTAATCATATTTATTAATATGATTATAATTTAATAATAATAACACAATTAAATCACATAACAAAATATTGTGTAAGGGTAGGTCTCATGTGTCTACTAGGCTTATTTTAGGTAGCAACTCAATTTTTTTAGTAGTTATTTGTGAAGGAGGTGGCCCCATGTTTATAGATTTCGGTTGTCTATTTTCATCATAGTGATGTTTAAACTAATTTTAAAATAAAATCATTATTAAAAATGGTTTAGAGGAAAATTTAGAGACAAATAAAAGGAGGGAAAATAAATTGTGGAGCCATGTAATTACTTTTTCCAATATAAATGTTTTAATCTTAGCAATTCCTTCTAAACTTTCTACAACTGTGCATAGTCTAGCTCGATACCTTTTTTAGGCAACAACCAAAAGGAATTATTGTACATTTCTATTAGTCCAATTTTTTCAAAAGGGTTGGAGACCAACTTTGTCAAGATGATTTTGTGTACCATTGAGGAATTTCATAGTGCCATTAGTTATGTTGCAATCTATGTTGAAATTTATTTTAGCATGCCAATTCTAAAGGTTTTACGATAAGGTTTGAATGTTATATTAAGCCAAATCTAGATGTAATAAAATTTATATGGTCACTTTCAAAGGAAGTGCAGAACATATAACCTGATGACTTTGGGTCTCATTTTAAACTTGTGAGCACATTGGTTTGAGAAGAATAGTTTATTTTATCTACCGATGATGTCACCATTGTTACAAATTCATCAGCAAAGTACATAAATAATAAGACATATATGTACAAGGCCAATGCTAAGTGAGTAGTTTTATGAAGAATCGTTGATGATACTTGGACAAACCATTATGATTAAAATCCTATCAATAGAATCACTATTCCCAAATCATCCTCCCTACTAGCTTAGAAGATTGAAATGATCATTCATTTGAAAATGATTTTTTTAGGGAACTATAGAGGAACCTAATTGATATCTTTCCATTCAAAGTTGATTTTAAAATTGATCAAAAGATTATATTATTTCAAATAGTTTGATTTGAATAATAAATATTTATAAATAGAAATGAAGGTAGTCGTATGAGCATTTAATTTTGTAGTTTAAAAATAATTGAGTCCAAAAAGACTATCATAAATGTGTAAGGGTGAAAAGTAGATTGATGGGGATAAAATAAAAAATCGAAGGTATGAGGAAACAAATGTTGCTATGGTGTGGGCTCTATGTTTTCATAGTGGCAAACAAATTCATTAATTGAATAAACAATGATTAAAAGCAATCAAAATCACGTATTTGGTTCTTCTTTTGGTTATATATAAAAAGTGATTTTGATGAAACCAATAAAATTGAAGGGAGAAAAAAAATCTCATCGTAATGTTAACCTATAGGGGAGATGACCCATCAACTACTTAGGCTAACTTCGAGCACCAAGAAGTTTTAATCTGTATGTCAAAATTTGTTGATTTTTTTGGTGAACCTCCTTAGGCGAGTGAAGAGCTTAACGCTAACCTTTCAGCTTTTCCACATTTATGGAGTGCTTTACAAAATTCATAGAGTGCAAGGTGGTCTAAAAGTGTCATTTTTAAACGTTCACTTAGAACTTGTTATGTTCACCCTTAGTAGCTACTCACCAAAAAAAATAGTACTTTTTGCACAAATGGACCAATTAGTAACCAAGAAAGACAAAAAATGGTCAACATTAATACATGTGTGATCGACTATTAATACATGTGCTATCATTTTTGAAACTTTTTATGAATGATAATTGAGAAGATATTTTGCCACTACTAGATCATCTCCCCTAATGAATTTACATCATATTGGGCAAACAAAGGAGACTTCTCATCTAAATTGGGTATCGATATAATATCTACGATGGATGAAGCATTGAAACCATTTCATAATGACACAAGAATACTTTATGGACCAAACAAAATAGAGTAAAGACAAAACAAAGTCAATTTTTTTTTTCTAGATTCACGTAAATTTTTTCCAATTTTTTTGTTATTTTAGACTACAAACTATACAAATCATAAAGATCAAATGTTAAAATTTTTGAAAAAATCTATGATATTTTTAATTTTTTGAAAATTGGTCAAAATTTGTAGAGAGGATTGCCACATCTAATACTTCATAGATATATTTAATAGTGGGACTTTATTTATTGAGCAAATATAGTAATTCCCTCATCAATGAGCACAATTAAGTGATTGATGAAAGTTTGCATCATCGAATAAAGAACCACACCAGGTACATCGAATCCTAGTCCTGACTGTCTGTGTTTCAATTGGAGAGCATGCATTGATTCACAAAGTACAACTGGCAGGTGATATTTACTCCCGTCAACAAATAATGGAAGTTCTTTAATGAGATCCCATCCCATAGGACATATGGATCTTGTAATAGACAACTTATTTTGAAACACAAAGAAAGCATGATTTATTTAACAAAATGCATTGAAGTGATGAGAACCCATTGTATACAGACGCCCAAACAACGAGCTTAGTTAAAAGGTGCAAAGTACTATTAATCTCTGAATGCCTCATGGAGATTCTCAAAATAGTGATGACATGCCAAAAAAAAAAGAAAACATATGAATCACAGATTGTGTGTTGTGTGCAGATTGGTTAGGAATAGAGACATGTCATCATACTTCATAGATATTATCCAAAATTGTTGTCGAATTGGTAGTAGTTATTACTTTTCATTGGTGTCAGATGCATTATTGAGGTATGTCTAGATGTTAATTTTGAGAATGAGGATACTTTGTTTAATGATCCACAAAGGTTCAGATATAATTGGAAGAAAATTGAATAAAATTTGTAAAGTACATTACAATTTTTATCTAATTTTCTTCTGTTCTTTTAAGTGAGGATTTTCATATGTAATTTTTTGCATATTCTCATTCCTTTTTCAAGAATGATATCTTTATATTTCTATTTGTGAATGGGTTTGTCATTTGGGGCAAAGGTTTGACTTTTAATTTATATATTCAATCTAATATTTATATTAATGATAGATCAATTTATAATTATGTTTAATTTATATCATCTATGTGATATTATTATATTAAGTCATAATGTAAATTATAATTATTATTTATTTGTATGGTATTTGGAGATAATTGATGATATATGAATAATATATTGATTATATTATAATATTTTATTATAATATTTTTTCTATATTTCATATCATTATTTACAATTATATTAGATACATTCTATTATCAATTTATTTTCATACTAATTCAACATAACATTATATGATATATTTACTTATATTTTATTATTCTTATTTATTAATTTCATTTTGATGGAAGTGTACTTTACAATTTTAAATATTAAATAGATTAATATTATTATATGATAAATAAATGATGAATAAAGAATACTTGAATATGGTAATAAATTAAGTTATTATTAGCATATTCAAATTAGACATTAAAATAACTTAGAAAGACAAAGTAAACTAGATAATATCAAATATTTAGATAATTTTGTATTCATATCTTATAAATCTAAGAGAGTTAAAAGGTTTGTTGATTGGAATTTGAATTTTGCATTGGGGTAAGTGTCAAGACTAATGGTATGTGACTAAAACTTATTAAAAATACAATAGAAATAGCATGGTACTATAATTATATGACTAGGATATATACTATATAAAGTATTGGGAAGATAACTTGAATTCAAATAATCAATTTGATAAATTTATCTTCATTTAATATATGCATATATCTATATTAAGATTAGATTTATAAATATAAGAGATAAGAAGATATATAAAAATTAAGATTATATTCTAAATATTCCAATTATAGATCATGGTATTGATCTCTTATCTACTGTTAATGTAGTGCCTGCCCCTAGTTTGCCTTTTTTGTTATCTTTGTGAGACTCTTTTAGGCTAGACTTATGCTTACGATTAGTGACATTGTTTTAAGATTATCATATATTGTTTTATATTCAATTGGTTATAGGATGAGATTACCTAATACTCCTTACTTCATATGTATGATGATTAGTTAGATGAATTATTACATGTTTTCTTATGGATACTTACCCCATACTACATGTGTATAGTGTGTGTGTTTGTTTTCTTTATGTTTGGCATTTCTAATATGGTTAAGGGAGTCATAGTCACTTGCTAGTCAGGATCTACACGATGCACCACTTCTTGCCATTGTCTATTTAGCTTAGAATATTGTGTTTGTATATGCATGGATTTTATGCAAGTTGTAGGTACCCGGTATCGACTTTTTTGAATTGCCAGAATGAGTGTACCCTATCACATTATCTCAATGGTAAGAGGGGGGAGATAAATTCTCGAGTCCAAATCCTAAACCTTTAAGCCATTTGTCCTAATTGAAAATTAGGACAAGTATCTAAGTCAAGTACCCTCCAAATGCATCAAACGACTTTAATTCATGATTATAACCCCTTTTTTTGATTTGGTATGTGTTTTGCTATGATGGGTTTTCATATGTTGTTTTATGAGTCCTTGGAGTATTTTTCTATTAATTAAGTTTAATTAAAAGATTAATTAATGATTTAATCAATGAAAAATTATTATGACATTTTAATATTTAATTATATTTAATTAATTGAGAAATTAATTAAATAAAGAGAATTAAATTTGAAGATAAAAGTTACAAGGATAAATTTAGAATGTGATAATATTTATTTAATTTAATAAAAATATATATTTAGAGTTCATTTTTAAATAAATGCTAAATATTATTGTTATTTAAGTTAATAAATATTTTATCAATTAAGTTTCTAAAATAGATTTAAAAGTGAAAAAAGATATTATATTATTAAAAGATTCAAGTTTGCATGATGCGTGCATGAGATGAAAATAAAAGCTAATTTTAGAGTTAACTCTAGTGAGCAAGGAGTCCTCTCAGGTGAATGCACAGTTAGTGCCCCAATTTGAGGAGAAAACTCCTTATTATCACTTGAGGGTTCATTTTCGAAACACATGATCTTGGAGGAGGAATTGGGATGTGAATTTTGAGAGCAAAATTTGGAAAGTGAATTCTGGAAAGGGAAATGTTGGGAAAATTGTTGGAGAGAAGTTCTTGGATAGAAGCGAATTCTCTCACAGATCTTTTGGGTGGTTGTGTGTTAGCATCAGGCTCAGGTAGGGTTTTGTGTTTTGTTCACTGATTAATTACACAATTTTCCTTTCCTATCTTCTTCGTGCCTAGGGATTGTGAATTTGAATTTCTCTGTGATGAATGCTTGAACATTTTAATATTGCAATTATTGAATGCATGGCGATACCTTCTGTTTACGTAGAGATTATGAAAGTAATTAAAGATCCTCATTCATGGATTAAAGAATTTATTATTTTGAACTGGGGAGGGCTTGAGATTTTTTTAAAAAAAGAGAATTTTAATTAGAAATTTGATTGGTTAATTATATTTTTCCTATTAGACTTAAATTGCAAAGATTCTTTTTTTTTTAAAATTATGTATATATAAATATCATATTTAGTTGGGGATTTGTTTTATTTAAATTCTATAATTAATAAAATTTAATAGAACAAATTTAATTGAAATCACTTTTTAAAGAAAATAATTATAATAATTTGAATTTATATTTATGAGAGGGTGTTTGATAGAGTTTAATAAAATTTATAAACAAAATATAATATATGCAAAGTGGGGTTTGTTTATAACATAATTCATATAAAATAAAACCTTTAAAAGAAAATTTTTATAAAAAAAAAATTAAAGAAATCTTACACTCCACTTACCTTTTTGGCCGACATCATTCACATGCACCTACAGTGTGACAGTCACAGTGTACCTACTATAGTTGTTGTGAAGGCATTAAAGGCTAGCACCCTTTTAAGGAGGTTGCACGGCAATATAAGCCATCGGCTTTTATTATATGCGACACATGTTATTTTTAATATAAGATTTATTTTTTAATATTAATTTTAATTATTATTTAATAAATAAACTTCATTAATTATTTTAAATTTTTAATAATTATTTTTTTAAAAAAATATTTTATTAAAAGTTTATAAGAATATGTGTTATTAATTTTATTAATAAGTTTTATTAATATTTATATATTAATGTATTTAAATATAGTTTTTTTTTTTGTAATTATTAATTTATTAATAGTTTCTGGTTAAATATTAATAAATTGATAATTAATGAACATATTAATGTAAATGTTTGGATTGATAATTATTATTTAATTTAATTAAAATTAGTTTAATTAAATTTAATTAATGATGGATATTGTTTAATAATATTATAGAATTACATTATTGATTTTAAATTAAGCTAGAAATTATTATAAAATAATAATAATAATAAAATAATCAATAGTTATTATTTTAATAACTTAAGTAAATAATTATCCTTTGGTTATTTGTCAAAAAAAAATTGACTTTACCTTAATGGGAGGGTAATTCTACTTTCAATTGAACTAGTGAAGGGGTCAACCTATAGGGTTATCTAGAAATCCTTTACTTAAAACATACATTGAAAATGAAAACCAAAATCTAAATGTTTAGACTCAATTGCATTTTTTAAACCATACTATGAAATGGTATTGTTTTGTATTGTTTATGCTTGTGGCGTTTTGGGGTTGATTAGATGTTGACCATTTTAGGTTGTTACCAGAGGCTCGGGGGTTGTGTGATTGTGATGATATGATGATTTGTTCTCGATCTTTCTAAACCCAACCATGGTGATGTGTTGATATGCTCTATGATGGATGTTTTTACTGGTTGTTATTACTTTCCAGTTTCCTTGTGTAAAACTGAAGTGTATGTTTATGAGATACCTGACTTTACCATTTTTGAGTCATCAATTAGTTATATTTGATTTTCTTTCTAGTTGCTTTGAGAGGACTGAGATGTTTTGGATGATTTTTTTTGATGATGTCATGTTGTGACATGTTTGACTTGACCATTTTGGAGTCTTCGATCAGTATTGTGATTTATTTTGAAATATTTTTTGGTTGCTCATTGAGAACCATTGGATATTGTGAGTTATCATTGATGCTTTCAGTTGCTAATAGAGAACTATTGTGATCACTATAATTATCATTTGATGCTTTCCAGTTGCTTGTGGAGAACTGATGTGATTATTGTGGCTTGTCTTTTAATGATTTCCAGTTGCTTGTATACGACTAAGATGACTTCGTGATTTGTGATTTCATGAGCCTAGGGTAGGTTATCTATGTGTAGTGTCGGGAAGTGGCTTGCAATGGGGGATAGGAGACCCTAAGTAGCTCTAGGGATGACTCATTGTAATTTATTTTTAATAAGTGATAACATTACACTAAATGGGGATTAAAATAAACTTAATAAGATAATTGTATGTTCTCTCCCATGCCTCAAGTACTAGTACAGACTGGGATGGGGTAGAGAGAACGCTTGATTATGACCTTGCATTCTGTGGTATGCCTCGTCAGTATGAGAGGATACTAGTGGCCACAGGATCATTGGGGACCTGAGATTCCTAAGGGATTGCTTGGGTAACTTCCAACATGATTTGTGTGATGACACTTTCTCGCTTGCATAGTGGGTTTCCTACGTGTCTTGTGTGTGCCTCTGGGTCTAGATGTCGATCTATGTGTTGGAACCTTTGAGTTAGTATACTTTTAAAATTTCTTAGGCTTAGAGAGTATTTGTGATTATGTGGCTTGATCTTGTGATTATGTGATTTGATTCCATGTTATGTGATTTGATATCCTGTTTGGGACTTGAGACTATCTCCTTAGCATAGTAGGAGTGGGCCATTTAGGTTCCACATGGTCAAGTGGCAGTGCTTTTTACTCTTACCATTGAGATCTATGTGTAGTCACCGTGGCTAGAGCTTCTTGGTATACTTGTTTATCATGTTTAGAGGAAGTTGTTTACTTATGCTTCATTGTAGCATGTTAGATCTCTCTATGCATATGTTGTAGCATGTTTTAGGAGTGAGGTCCCTATTACTATAGTACCAATGATCTTTTCGATGACTTGGGAAGTTACATGTGGGGGATGGCTAGGGCCCACGATGGTCTAATGATGCTATTGATGGTTGGGAGGAATCACACACTTAGATTAGTTGTGTTTTATATGTTATATCTTGTATGATGGATAGATGTACCATGTATGTTATTAGTTTCATTTATTTTATTGCACTTGTATCATGGATTAGAGGAGGATGATGTATCTTTATTTCTATATATGTATATTCTTTTAGCCTTTCATACCCTATGACATGTACAGTGGATGATTGAGCATTCTGAATTTCATTTGCCAAGAGGCATTCAAAAAAAATGCATAATATGAATATTGGACTATTCATATTCTTTCATGTGGATATGGTAGTTGTTAGACTTAGAATTAATTAAATTTAAATGTGACCCAATGTCTTGGGATCCTTAAGGAATGTAACCTGTTATGTATGTTTACAGTTGATTGTATGTTATTGCTTCTGTTACTATGTGTTTGATGTGAATGATTTATCTTTCTTGTTTGAAAAAAAAAATTGTTTGACAAACTTAGTAAAACTTTAGGTTAATTATTTTGGATCCCTTGGTGGGGCATTACAGTTAAGGTATCTTAGGGTAGGGAGTTTGAGGAAGGGAGAGGCAGAGTAATTTTAGGCACATGACAGATTATCCCAATATTAGGGTTAGGCCTCGATGGATGCAGCTTGTACAGATTATCCCAATATTAGGGTTAGGCCTTAAGGGATGCTACTTGTAGTCTATTTCATGTGACCTTCACACAATAATTCTACCATCCTAAGAAAAACCTTAAGAGTAACTATATTTATAGACTTGAGATCTTCTCTCATACTTATTACTAAGGCATCTATTGGTAACCATATAGACTCAGTAATTAATTTTTAAAAAAATTATAGTCTTGAACTCCTTTGAACAATGGTTCGAAGTGGTTCAATTCTCTCATACATGTTCAATGAATTATTTTGATTCATCTTGGTTCAAATGGTTCGAGCAGATCATTATCCGCAATATTTAAACTCAAGTTTGAAGCTAGAGGTCATGGGTTGGAGATATGGATCAGCTTGAGAGTAAGGTTCAAATTCAAATTTTAGTTTCACCACCCCAAAGTTTAGTTAAAAGAATCAAGGTTTAAGTTCAAATACTACCGATTTGAGCTCACACGTCCAAAGATTCAAGCCCTATTTCAAAGATCGAGATTAGAGCAGTTTTATTAATCATCCTTAATTGGTTGAAGGGTTCTAGCTCAGAGCTAGGAACAATTTGGTGATCCCTAAAATGCATCATACCTTAGCAATTTCCACCAAAGAAGAGCACTCTTCATGGAGGATTGCAATTATGTCCTTTGTTGTACTTGGTATTTCCATGTCATTGTGGTGTATCAACATGATATAGAAGCTTCCTTAGTTCAAGATACAAGGGAAAGATATTCCCAAACTCTTCTATGATGAGCAACCTAACATCTAGGATGATCACCTAAATAGGAAGATATTAGGTATGTTGGTTAAAAGGACAATGAAGTACAACTCTCAATATGGATTCAGAGGAAGATCATGTGAATTTTTTAGACACGTGCTAAATGTGCATGACGCAAGGTTTAGATTATCAGCTGCATATGTGAAAATAAATGGAGGTCATGGTCTATTTGACCTGATGGCATTAACTCGTACCAGAATTCATGATAAAGTGCACATGAAGAACGTGTATCAATTGTTTGACAGACTACTCGAAGCTAGTTCATACCCTATGTTTGCAACCTTGAATAAAGGATGTAAGTTTCATAACACCAATAATTCGTGATGAAAGCACCTTAGAGAGCAGCCAAAACTTGATCATGGAATGAAGTCTTCAACAAAGATGCCAAGTGAGATTACTTTGGTGTGAGAGGCAAAGAGATGACATGCTTGAGAAGCAAGGAGGTCGGTTCCTCAAAGGGCTCGATAAGCCCAAGCTACGAGGAAGAAGACTAACAAGGGACCAGTGACAACCAAGACACCATTTAACTTAGTGTGCAATGGCTTTGACATCATCAATCCCAAATCGTGCCCGATAACCTTCTCCAATAATCATTAAGAAATTATAGAGGTAGTGGGTACAAATTGCAAAAGAATGGAAAATGTATGCCCAATGTTAGACATAGGGTGTCAGATCTCATAAAGCCCATGTCAAAGATTGCATGTGAATTGTTGAACTAAATGCTTGACGCGACCTCTGAGAAGATAATAAAAGGTAAGGATCTAATATGAGCATCCAAGAGTAATCGAAGATCTCCAAAGGTTTTGTGTCAATCTGCACCTACCAAAGGCTAAGTATCACTGCCCAATTTTTTGAGAGAATATAATAATACTCCTACGTCAAACTATAAGGAGATTGACATGAAATGTTTGACAGAATGTCTGCCAGTCACCTTGTCAATTCCATGATATGAGTTTCACACCATGGGTGCATTCGACATAAGAAAGGCTCGCAAACTATTGTTGCAATGCAAATATCTCCAGGATGACTGACCCCGCACCGTGAAAGACCCAAAATGATGTGGTCTAGTCATGATGCCAATGTGCTAGGAATCAGAAAAGGTGTCAAAGTCGAGTGATCACCCCCCGATTCGCAATGGCAATACAAGGAGGCGTGCTTCATTAGTGAAACTGTCTATTATAGTAGGGAATCAATCACAGAGCCCGTGAAACTCCATCCAACTCCAAGGTGGCACTCTTTGAATATAAACTTCCATCATGCAATCAGGTCTCTTGTGAGAAGGCAAGGTACGGGTGTGAGTATATGCAGGAGTGACCTCTCACTGTGCAGACAGTATGGAAGGAAGGAGCCACAAATTCACAAAGGAAAACCCATGTTAGATAGTAATGCTTCATTGAGGGAAGCCCGAATGGCAACAACATGATATTAATGACCGAACTCAATGTTGTAATATTGGATTGTTTCTTTTCTAAACTAATTTTTTACTATTCTTTCCTAAATTGATTCTTTCCTTTTTTTTTTTTGTTGTTTTCTTATTTGTAGCTTTATGCATATGGCACACAACTATGTATGTACTTGTATAGTTTAATGTAAAAATAAGAATGGAAAACATTCTTCTTGATTTCTGATTTTCAAGTTGGTATCAGAGCTTTGAAGCTTGAATCATTTATATCCCTTTATTGAACCAAGACCGATTTAGATTCAAAAGTATTTGAGAGAAAAAAATTTCCCATTATTATTCAATTTGAAGGTTCATCATTCAAGGCAAGGATTACACTCGATGAAACAAACTATGATTTGTGGTCTCAAATCATAGAGATGCATATTGCTAAGAAGGAGAAACTCTCTTTCATTTGTGGTAACTCACAACCACCTACCAAGAAGGATGATGGATATGAGAAGGGTATGCAAACAATTAAAAGGTTAAAAGATGACTGTTGATATCTATGTCCCCAGAAATTATGAAGCAATACATTTTCTTACCCACCACTCGAGATATTTGGAAAGCTCTTTCTAAGGATTTTTATGATGGATCAGATGAATTGCAGGTGTTTGTCTTGAATTAGAGGGCTTTCTCTACCAAACAAAATGGTAGAACACTCTCTGTGTATTATGGAGAATTAACCAAGATTTTTGGTAAGTTGGATTATCATGATAAAGTGATTACAAAAAGTGAGAATGATGTTGAATCTCACTAAAAATTAGTTCAGTGACAAAGAGTGCATATTTTTCTTGCTGGATTAGATGGTGAATTTGAATAAGTTCATGGTGAAATTTTAAGAAAGGATCCTTTTCTCGAATTAGAAGCATGTTATGCATTGGTTTGCCGTGAATCTGTTTGATGCACAACAATGATTGGAGAATTAGAAAAGACTGAAGCTTTAGCCATGGTGACTCGAAACCAATCTAGTCAGAATGGGCCTCCCCAAAACCCACCTAAGATCACTAATGGTGCTGATAAATCCACCTAGAAATGCACCCATTGCAATCAAATTGGTCATACCAAAAGTCACTGCTGTGAACTTGTTGGGAATCCAGAATGGTGTGATTTTAGCCGTGATTCATGGAAGAATTCTTCTAAGAAGACCTCCAATGCAGTGTTTGTTGAAACAAAGACAAAGGATAATGTTGCTAGACAGATCTTGACATTAGTAGCAGCGACATGCAATGGTGGTAAGTCATTAAATATTTCTACACTTGTTTTTAATAGTGCATGGATAATTGATTTTGGTGCTACAGATCATATGACGTTTGATTCTAAACATGTCTCATCCCTTAAACCATCCTCACAAAAAATTGTTCCAACTACTAATGGCTATCTAATCCTAGTTATTGAAGAAGGATCCTTACCTTTCATTGATACTTTGAATCTAGATTCTGTTTTAGTGGTTTCAACTTTGGATTATAATTTGTTGTCAGTTTCTCAAATCGCCACTACTTTACTTTATGCTATAATTTTTTGGCCTGATTTTTGTGTGTTTAAAGACATCCAAATGAGGCAAATGATTGGTTGTGGTGTTATGTGAGGGAAGCTATATTACTTGGACTTGGTGTCAAAGAGTTCGGACAAGCTGCATCAAGCTCTAGCAATAGATGACTTTGAGGGGGACAAGCAGAAATCTAAAATCTGGTTATGGCATCAACATCTAGGACATACTTCCTTTGGTTACCTAAAGAAATTATTTCCTAGTTTATTTACAAAATTTGATGTTTCTAGCTTCCTGTGTGAAGTTTGTGAACTTGCAAAAAGCCATCGTGCTTCTTTGTGGGGCCTCGCCCTAACCCTTTGTAGCATAGTCGATACCTTATTATTTTGATACTCATGACTCGAGATGTCGAGACACAATCAGATGCTTTGAACATATTATATTATTTCATGTTGTGTGATGTTTACTTTCAGATATTTGAGTTTGTCATTTAATGCTTTATGAACATGTATGTTGATGAAGTAAGTAAATGCAGGATTTAACACTTTGATTATGAAATTGTAACGATTGAGAATATGAGTAGAACAAGAGAAACCCTAGTTAATTGAAAGATGTATGTTTTAATTTATGTGATTTTCCTAATATGTACATACATATGTGCATGTGATTTTATGGGGCTACTGATGTGTGCAATGAGTGTGCAGGATATTTTAGCCAAGAAACCCGACGGAGGAATGAAACTAGTCCCTATGTGTCATTTGTGGAAACTCCGTTGTTCATATTTTATTTGTATCATGAGATGTATGAATGTATCATTTTGTATTCAGTAAATGTTAATGTTTTGTAAATAGTGTTTTTATAGTGTCACTTGACACTCGTGAATTGTATATGCATTCTAGCATGCTAGTTAGGGTTATCTGTGTAACCTTTGGACCTAAGTCAGACTAAGTTAGTGTCATTTTTGCTAATTTGTTTTTAATTGAGTTTAGCCACCCCTAATCTGGATTAGTGCTTAATCTACATTTTGGAGTTGTTAGATGGTCCTAAATATTCCTAGCTTTTGTTTGGTCCCAAATCTATTCCTAAGGCCTTAAATCATGAAATCTTTATACCCAAGGGGTATGGGTATGGGTTGGGGGCATTTTCCACCCCCCAAGCCCCTTTTTTTGACTTTTGAGGTCACTCAAAAAATCTATTTTTGCTTTAGTGCGAAAATTGAAAGTTGTTACCATGAGTTGAATAACCTCAACTCCACTTAGAGGTTAACCTTAGGTTTGGTTGAGTTAGAAACTTATAGATTTTTTAGGTGAGTGGGGAAATTTATTGCCCTTTTTGGTGGTTGATTTTGGATCTTAATTTTAGAGACCCTTTTGGAGTGGTTTTGGTTGTTACCCAATCTCTACTTTTAGATAGAAGTCTTGCAAGATTGAAGGCAAGGAAGGAAAAGCTCTTCTCAAATTGTTCATTTTACCATAACCTCTTGTGAAGGTAGGAGTTCTTCATCTCCTTTATTCATGTTGCTCATGTTGTTTCATGCTTGGTTCATGCTTATGTTATTGTGTTTTTTATTGGTATGCTTGTATGTATGTTGCGTATTCTTGGGAAGGATTGAGACCATGTTTTCTTGAATGCTTTTCTTTCATGTTTTGCTTGAATTTTGAAGTTTTTTTGTATGGGTGTTTTGGCATTACTCAACCTTGGATAGGGTAGAAGTGGCCAATTTGGAGAAAGGTATTCAGTTGGACTCCAACAGTGTAGAGTCTCTTCTCAGGATGAGAAGAGGGAGAGAGGGTAGGGTGTTATGGGCCCCTACCTATCAACACAAACCACGTATGAGTTTTGTCATGTAAAAATGGAAGCACTGAAGTTCTTGATTTATAGCTCTGATTGGGCACCTATTTTGGTGTTGTGTCTAACATCTCCTATTGGAAAAATCCACCTTTCCTTAGTTTTGTTTCAATGTTGAATCCTGTTGTGAAAACCTAGTATGAATATGAATGTCTGATTTTGTCTCCTTGTTATGTTTGTTTGTCACTTGATCAGTTTTCGTTCCCTCCATGACCTAAGTGATGTATTACAGAAAATATGGGTCCCTTGTTAAGGGCCATGAAGGAAATTTAAAGTTGATGTTAATCTTATGTAATTGTATTTTTAAAACCTTTGTTGTAATGGCAATGACGCCGAGTTTTCTTCCTGGTTCTTTCTCGGCGGAGCCTTTCAATCAGGTTGTAAATAAAATAGTGTTTGAGTAATATCATTCTTATGAGGTTCTCATAATTTCCTTTTAGTTATAGAAATGAATATCAAGATAAGTTAGAATGATAATGTTCAATTTTTGGCAATTTCAAGTGCAAATATGTTAAGGCAAATTAACAAATAAGTAAATAAATGATATAATGTTGTATGAAATGTTGGTTCAATTTCGTAGTAATAGAGAAAAAAAAAAAAGATCAATCTTGCAATGTTGTTTAAAGAAATTATTCAATTTCTTAGCTTAACTATGTTTTAGCAAAATTCAATAGTATTAAATATATATATATATCCCCCTTGGCAAATTTTATCATTAGAAATTCTAACACTTAGAAAAATATGACACAAAAAAAAGGGGTTTCCAAGAGCAAAAATAGCCTCTAGTTTTTGTATGGCAAAAAGATTAAATTCCTTGTCTCTAATAGAGAATATTCTCTAATTCCTTATTTAAAAAAAAAAAAAAAATTTAAAATTATTAAATAGAGTAAAACACAATTTCTAATGTTAAAAAAAAAAAAATCTTATATCCTATCTTATCCTATGTCTCACCTATAAATCTTTTTTCCATAATTATCCCTTGTTTCTAGAACCCATCTACCCTTTTTCACTTGCATCTTAGCTTGGTCTTTAAATGGGAGAAGTACCATTATGTCATGGCTAGCATCACCCTTCCTTGTATCAAAATGGTGGTTGTTGCATTTTTTTTTAGGAAAGTGGGTGTATTAAGTTTTTTTTTAATTCAACCCTTCTCATCCACCAATCACCATGGAGGAAGGCCTTGATTGGTTGACTTGTCCTTGTGCTGTCCTACATACCTTGGCCAAGTCTGCTTGGACTGCATTTTGCAGACCTTGGTCCGCATGGGGATGTTTGGGGATTTTCCCAAGCATGTTGGTAAAAGGTTATTAGGTGGGTGGGTATGGTAGGTGGGGGGATCCACTTGCCAAGTGGGTTAGAGGTAAGTAGAGGTTAGTGAGCTTGGGTTTAGTTAGAATTTTGTGCTAGGATATTTTGGAGGGTTGGTTAGTTTAAGTTAGTTTGTTAATTAATTTTATTTAGTTTTAGTTAGTAGTTAGATTAGTATTGTTAAATGTTAGGTTAGGTTAAATTTTAAATTTTAATAGTTATTGTGTTAGGTAATGATGTTTGAGTAAATGTTAGATTTTATTAGAGTTAGAGTTTATTTAAATGTTATGTTTTAGGTTAGAGGTTTTTCTTTTTAAATTGTAATTTAGTATTTGTTATATTAGATTTTAGTAATAGAATATTAAATTCTAATAAATTTATTTATTTTATTTCTTCTATGTTGGCAATTATAAATAGGTATTAATTAAATATAGTTGTAGTTTAGTGTTAGCTTCTAATTAAGTGGTATTTAGTATAAGTTAATAGTGGAGATTGTTTTAAATGAATGTTAGAAAGAAATTGACTTATAATTGTTTTAATGATTGAATAATTTAGTGTTAAAATTGATTTAATATTGGATAGTAATTAGAAAAGTTAGTTTCCATTATTAGTATAATATGTTGTTTAAGTAAAGTTAGTTGATTTATTCGATTCGTTAAAAGAAATAATTTAGTATCATTATGCTAGTAATTAGTAATTGTTAAGTTGAATCTCAGTATGTATTAAAGTTAATTATAGAGATTAATTACTTAGTTTATTTTTATGGTTAGCAGTTATATTATTCTTAAAATTGAAAGATAATGTTATTATGGTTTCAATTAGTATAGGTTATAAAATTGAGCTAGACTATTAAAGTACACTTTAAATGATGAATATATCAACCTGATGTAATTAGTATGTTTTTGAGTAGGAAACGTTGTCTCAAAATAGGATAGATGTTAGATAATGCATTTTGGTTAAATAGTTGTTTAGTATTATGTGTTTAGGATTAGATTTAGTTAGTATTTTAAATTTATATTTAAATGTAGTTTAGTTTAGTTTAGTAAATGTTGTTTTTGAAATTAAAATTAGTTTAGTTTAAAAATTCGTGTAGTTTAAACTAAAAGTGTTAGATTTTAGATTAATCTAGAAATTTGTCTTAAATTAAGTAGCAGATTTAATTAGTATGTTCAAATTTTTAAGTATACTTAGTGTTAGCTATTACCTTGTTTTATTAAGTTAGCATTAATAGAGTAGTTGGTTTGCAATTGTTAAATTTAGATTTTTATCAAATAAAGTTTGTATCTAGTTAGTTTGTTTTGTTTAAAACGAGTTTATTAGTATATGTTAGACTAATATGATAATGTTGATTTGTTTTTGTTTTATCATTTAATCAAATATAAAATATATTTATGTGTATGTTAGACATGGCATTTATCTTAATTAGTTCTTTGATTTAATATTTCAATTTAATTAGACCCATATTATTTTAAATTGTTATTCAATAATTTTGAATATAATGTTGTATAAGTAATGTAATAACAAAACTATTGTCGATATCAATTTAATAATGAGAGAGTTCAAATTTAACGATTCATTCCTTTTCATGATTATAAACTTAAGATGAAATGTAGTGAACCTATACTTTAACTATGAAACAAACATATCGATCTTAATGAATTTTAATTATTAAATTTTAAAAAAAAATTGTTGTGTATTTTGTCCTATATTTTGGGCATGACATTCTTTTCCATTAACTTTGAATAAAAGTCTAGTTTCATTTATGATCATACATTCTAATCTTTAGGGTCTGTCCAAAGTCACTACCTTAGGTAGATCACATTGGTTTGTTACTTTTATTGATGATTGTACTAGGATGACTTGGGTATGCTTAATTTATAACATGATTTATACTCAGTACAATGCACAAGTTCAAGTTCTTCATAATGACAATGGAGGTGAATATCTAAGTTCTGAACTTTAGCAGTATCTCAAAGTACATAGAACTATTCATTAAACTACTTGTTCTAATACACCTCAGCAGAATGGGGTAGCTAAGAGAAAAAATCATCACTTGTTGGAGGTTGTCCATGCTTCTCTGATAGAAGCCCAAATGCCATTAACCTATTGGGGTGAAGCACTTACCTCTGCAGCATATTTGATCAACAGCGTACCCTCCATCACTATTGATTTCCAGACACCATCCTAGGCTCTCACCAAGGTGATTGCTGCTCCAGTTGCCCCAAATTTACCTCCTCACATCTTTGCTTGTGTAGCTTTCGCACACCTCCATAAGCATCAGTGCAACAAGTTATCTCTTTGAGCATTGCGATGTGTCTTTCTAGGATATGTTGCTTATCAAAAGGGGTATTGATGCTATCATCCTCCAACCCAATGAATGTTTATTACATTGGATGTAGTTTTTCATGAAGACTCGATGTATTTTTCCTCTAAGCCTGAACTTCAGGGGGAGTACCAAAAGGAAATTCAGACTCTAGACTATGATGATCACATCTCTGAAGATGTGGATGTTCACATCCCTAAAAATTTAGGTAGCTTGGACATCTCTGAAGATGTGGATAAAACCTCTAAAGATGTGGTTGTTCACATCCCTAAAGATGTGGGTAGCTTGGACATCTCTAAAGAAGGGGAACTCTTTGAAACTGTTAATCAAGAAGTAGGTGAAACTTTGGATCAAAGTAGTGATGAGCACCCAGAAACTAAAGTTGTGGGTCCACCTTCATCTGAGTCCTTCACACCACACGAATTGCTTACCGAGGATGTTCCTAAACCATCTAGAAAAAAGCTACCTTAGTGTCTCACCAAAGGTATCCCTTAATCCACATATGAACCCAAACTTTCTAGTAAAGTTAAATATCCTATGAGTCATTATGTGTCTAACCATTGCTTCTCGGAATCTAATCAATCATTTGTAAATCAATTATCTATTGTATCTATTCCTAACAATGTGTAGGAAACCTTAGCTGATCCAAGGTGGAAAGTCACTATGAATGAGGAGATGAAATCATTATAGGAAAATAATACCTAGGAACTTGTTGACCGTCCATCAAGAAAGAAACTAGTTGGATGTCAGTGGGTTTATACTGTTAAGTACAAAGTAGATGGTACAATTGAATGCTTTAAGGTGAGACTAGTGGCAAAAAGGTACACCCAAACCTCTGGTTTGATTATATAGAGACATTTGCACCTGTAGCTAAAATCAATATAATACGAGTCTTGTTGTCTCTAGTTGTGAACTTGGGTTTCCCATTACAAAAATTTGATGTGAAGAATGTCTCTCTAAATAGAGAGTTGTTTGAAGAAGTCTACATGGAACTCCTACCCAACTGCATGATACTAGAAATACATAGTCTGAAGGTATGCAGATTAAAGAAGTCACTATATGGGTTGAAAGAATCTCTAAGGGCATGGTTTGAAAGATTCACAAAGTCAATGAAATCCTTTGGTTACCGTCAGAGCATTTCAGACCATACTTTATTCATAAAGAATTAGCAGGGTAAGATCACTACACTTATTGTGTATGTGGATGACATGATAGTTACAAGAAATGATCCTAAAGAAAGGAGGGGTCTACAGGATTACTTGTTTAGAGAATTTGAAATGAAAGACCTCAGTCCCTTGAAATATTTCTTTGGGATCAAAGTGTCTCAATCTAACAAAGAGATCTTTCTGTCTCAAAGAAAGTATGCCTTAAACTTGTTACAAGAAACTAATATGCCAGTATGTCAACTCACTGATACAACAGTGGAAGAAGTATTGATTATGCATTGAGTCTAATTAGGTACCAGTTGATAAAGGAAGATACTAGAGACTCGTAGGAAGATTGATGTACTTAGCACACACAAGGCTAGACCTTGCCTATGCATTAAGTATTGTTAGCCAATTTATGCATAATCCTGGAGAACAACATATGAATGTAGCTATGCACATTTGAGGTATTTGAAGTCTGCTCCTAGAAAAGGAATTTTATTTACTAAAAATGAAGATTATCAAAGTTTGGATGCATATACTAACATTGACTAGGCTAGAGCAATAGATGACAAGAGTTCTACTTTAGGTTGTTTCACCTTTGTAGGAGGTAATCTCATTACATGGACAAGAAAAAAATATAATGTTGTTGCAAAATCAAGTGCAGAGGTAGAATTTAGAGGTATGGCACTTGGAGTATGTAAAGCGTCATGGCTAAGACTTCCCCTGAGAGATTTGGGTTGTTTGCCTAGGCGGCCAATACAACTATATTTTGACAATAAAGCAGCATGTGATAGTGCTCATAATCTAGTTCAACATGATCATAGAAAGCATGTGGAGGTACATAGATTATTTATTAAGGAGAATTTGGATGAGAATATTGTAGAGCTACCTAAGATTCGATCAAAAGATCAACTAGCCAATATTCTTACCAAAGCAGTTTCAAGTCGAGTTTTCTCAAAGTTTTTGGGTAAGTTGGGCATGTGGGATATTTATGCACCAACTTAAGATGGAGTGTTGTAATATTGGATTGATTCTTTCCTAAAATATTCTTTCCTAAATTGATTCTTTCATTTCTTGTAGTTGTTTCCTTTCTTGTAGCTTTATGCATATGGTGCACAACTATATATGTACCTGTATAGTTTTATGTGAATACAAGAATGGAAAATATTATTCTTGATTTTTTATTTTCAAGTCTCAATACTCTAGCTATCGGCAATGTCATTAATAGCAGCATCTTCTATTGATACCAAAGGTGGTACATGCAAATTGTATAACAAGTGTCGTGATTTGACTGAAACACTGATTCAATATATCGATAGATGCTTGGATCCCTCTTCTAATGGCTTGTCCCTTATAAATACAGTATGTTGAGATATGAAAAATTATTTTGGGTAATTAGAAGTCAAACAAAAACACCATCAACCCGATAAGTAGAAAAACTCACGATGCATATGAACTGTTTGACAAAATTCCATTAGTTAAAATTCTAGCATACATATGTTTCACCTAAACTACTTGAAGCCAAACACAGACCCGAGATCTTGACATGGCATGGGAAATGAAGAAATAATAATATGTACAAGAAATAAGATGCATAGGAGGTGATATCTTAGTCATTATGAATCAGGTTTGTAGTGTTTGTTGGCAAATGATGTTGATAGAGGATGTGAATCTAATGTCTTACAATGCCATAAAAGAAATAAAAGGATGAGGTCTTCTTGGGAAAACTAGATGCCAACTATCCAAAAATGCGTAGTTTTTAGACTCAATAGGTGTCCCTAATATTATTTTCATGAAGATAATGTTAAATAAAATTTGGGTGAATGCAAAGTGATAAGAGAGAATTGGTTATTATAACAGAAAGGTCATTGGGATGCAAGAAATGAGGGAAAAATACTATATAAAGGAATATTTTTCATCACCACGAGGGTTCCAATTTTTTTTATTAATTTTTCTAGGGGAAACTTTGAGCAATAGTAGAATAAGAGATTGTGAATATAGGGAGAGAAGGCAGACATTTTTCTAGATAGTGGTTTTTGTGTGTATCAAATGACAATGTCTATTTTGTTTTTATTGCATTCAAAGGAAGGTATTTTTAGTGCACCAAAACTTTGAGTTTGTGTTTTAAATCTCTGATCAATGTTGATCTTTGCATTTTCTTGGTTATCTTTAAATGCAGTTTGATGTATATGATTAATGTCATATTTATATTTTGGACTTTGTGCTTTAATTGTTCATGTCTTTGGAAAGGACCATTCATCTTTATCTCTATGTTCATTATGTAATGCAGCGTTTGGGTAAATGAACTTTGTGTCATTTATTGTTTATTTCCTTTTAGTCAGTTAATTTTTTCGCATCTATGTCTTGTTTACAAATAGATTTTTGTGAACCTTTCATTCTTTTAGGTTGAAAGCATTATCAATCATAGTTTAGTTGACTCATTGTAAATCTTACACAGGAAGTTATCCTGGATAAATTTAGAGGATGCTTACGCTTTTTCTATAGCAAAGTGGCCCAACTGTTGGTGTTGATTTAGTCTTCCTTTTTGGTCATTTGGAGTTAATTTGTATCTATTTCTTTGGAGGAAAATTTGTTCACTAACAACATCTTAGGGTAGGGAGTTTGTGGAATAGAAAGGCAGGGTAATTTCATGCACATGATGGATATCTGGATACTAGGGTTGGGCCATAGGGACACCACTTGTAGTCTATTTTACACACCCTTTGCATAGTAATTCTACCATCCTAAGAATAACCTCAGAAATTTAGAAAGCAATGAACTTTCATATAACATAGATTTTTTGAAACATTACAAATAACTATCCCTAAACATGATTGAAATCCATCATGGAGAATTCTAGGTCAAAACAAGTATGGTCCAAAAATGATCATCACAAGTGGTATCCATCTTTTACTCTATAGTAATGTATCTTAAGATAGGGAGTTTGTGGAAGGGAAAGGTGGAATAATTTTGGGCATATGGCAGATTATCCCAATATAGGGTTGGGCCTTGAGGGGTGTTGCATGTAGTCTATTTTATGCAATCTTTATATAGTAATTCTACCATCTAAGAATAACTTTAGTACTAGAGAAGGGAATGGAAATTCTCATAACTAAGACATTAATAAAGAATGCATGTATTATCTATGTTCATTGTGTCTACTTCACATTTTCATGCATTTGTATATCTACATTGTGTCTTCATGCATACATGTGTCCATTTTGTATCTCCATACTCATGTGTTTACTTAGTGTAAGCTTCATGTTTTCATGCATCATCTTGTATCTAACTATATATTTTATTTGTTGTTTCTATAATAAAAGTTATGTATAAATAATGATTTCTTGAGGACAAGAAAAATATGAGAGGGTAGGATTGTCATATCCTAGTCAAAATGAGATTAAGAAATAAGAATAATAAAGCATAAGTAAACATATCATTTAATATTACATTAAAATAGTATGAAAATAAATTAATAATATAATATAATCTAATATTTAATTTTAAATAATGATATGGAATATAGAAAGTTTATATTAATAAAATATTATAATATAACCAATATTATTCATATATCATTAATTATCTCCAAATATCATACAAACAAATAATAATAATTTACATTATGACTTAATATAATAATATCATATATATGATATAAATTAAACATAATAAAAAATAGGTCTATCACTAATATAAATATTAGATTAAATATATAAATCAAAAGTCAAACCCTTGCCCCAAATGACACACCCATTCACAAATAGAAATATAAAGGTATCATCCTTGAAAAGGGAATGAGAATACACAAAAAATTACATATGAAAATCCCCAGTTAAAAGAATAAAAGAAAATTAAATAAAAATTGTAAAGTATTGAACAAGGAACATTACAGATTGACCCTACCCCAAAAATACTAGTGATGATTTCATAGGATTTGGATATCGTGCTAGTACATTTGTGGCATGGTCATCTCCTAGCAATGCTTGGGAAAAATGGTGTCCTCATCACCTGTACATATACCTTCTCTATTCAAATCTAGTATGTAGGTGAATTTTGTATATGTTAAAGATATTCAAAAAATTATTGGTGGTCAGAACTCCTTGGTGATTTTCTAGTAGGGAGTTCTTAGTTATTTTGATTAGAAGTTTTCTGGTCTTTTAGTTGTTTTTATTTTCTTATTTGCTAATGGATTTACCCTCACTTATAAGAGTCAGAATTATGATGTATACCACAGTCTATATAACTTTAAAAAATCTATAGACATCTTTAATAGACATGCATACATGTGCTAGAAATTGTTATGTATTAGCTCCACTTGTTATCCATGCATATGAATTAAGATTTCAAATGTCCCTAACTTGCTTTCTAAAAAGTAGCATGTGTGTGTGATAGTGAAAGAAAAATCATCTAAGAAAGACCATTATTAATCTTATTGTGAACAAATCCTTCATTTAACCATGTACTTAAGGTTTTGAGTTGTTTGACAATTTGTAACTTGGAGAAGATATCTTTGATATTGAACTAGGGCCTCATTCTAAAGTTCTTAAAACTATTGAAAATAAAATAAAATGATTTGAAATAGGTACATTGTCTCTCCCATTTTAATATATCACTGTATAACTTGATGACCCCAAGTCACTTTCAATCAATTTTTCTTGTGCTTTCAAGTGTAATTGTACATGATTCCCAAGGCTTTCAATATATGAAGTATCTAAATAGATGAAGGGGTTGGACATAGTTGAGAAAGTATATCCCACGAATAAGTATAAATAAATAGTATGAAGTAGATGCACATACTCGTCAAATACCCACAATTACTTGAGATGAGTTTGTGTATTGGATTCATTTTATGTGTGTTTCTCCCCTTGCAATGTGACTTGTGAGCCACTTGTACTTCTCACAAGTACATGGAAAGTATTTAAACTAGGACATAGGTGTAGGAGCACCTTGGCAAAGCATCAAGATCCTAACCATGGAGGGAGCACAATGAAGACATTATGAAAATAGAGTTGGAAGTGATCTAAGAGGTCTAAATGGTGTAAATTGGCTCATTAGTACCCTTAGATGTGATAAAATGCACAAATGATACCAATTGTAAAAGTTGCATTATATGCAAAATGTGTCCTAGAAGGGCTAAATGCAAGGGTTTAATGGTTTATGGGTTAAATAGGGTGGAAAAATCATAACATGGACTCTAAATAATGTTTTGGTTGATAGAAATGGCAAGTGATGAAATTTTTTCATAGTTGACAACTTTCTGTCAACTTGACAACTCAATTTTTAATTGCAAAGTTGATAAAAACAAGTAACAATTGGTTAGAGGGTGTTGTAGTTGGCTAGTTTGGGGATTTATTTGGTTATAGTTTAGATGTTATTGTTTTGAAGGTCTATCATTAGGTCATGTTAGGATATTGAATCCTTTGTGATTTGGTCTTTGAAGTATTAAAATTTGATTAAGGATAGATTGAGGTGTCTAGTTTTGAATCTAAGTTGTTAAAACCTTGCTATGGTAAACAATTAATACTTAAAATGTGATTTCTTTTGCATTCAACTTGCCATAAATCTTCATGATGGATAGAATTGTGGATAGAGCTATAAAATAACATATGATCTATACCACATTCATATCAGTAGAATGTTTGAAGACATAAAATTGAGAAGTAGATTACTTAATGAATATACAAATACTGTTGTTATTTTTGAAGTATAGGTTTTATGGCCCTGAAAACGAATATGTGATTCATTCCTTGTACATAAAATTACCTTTCTAGTCTTTGGCACCCCATATATGTAAATACATCAACATTGACATTGGCTTTTGATTCATTCCTTGTACATAAAATTGCCTTTCTAGTCTTTGGCACCCCATATATGTAAATACATCAACATAGACATTGGCTTCCAAAAATAGGAGCTTTCATGACAAATCTTGTTGTCTATTTCTTTGCTTGCAACAAAATTAGAATTATCCTATGACTACTAGATGACATTATCATACTAGAAATGGAGTAAGCATTATGAAAATATACATACTTATTTCTCCAAGGAGGTGGTGGCTTTTAACTAGTATTGGTCTTCTTCCTTGATTATCTCATAAAGGGAGGGGATCCTCAAATGACTTTACTTTTGCCAACTCTTCATTTTGTTGTTTTTGGCATTCACTTGTTGCTCCTATTATAAACCATAAAAACTATATGAACTAGTTAGCTTATTATGATAAAATACAAATTAAAATAATAATATACAAAAAAAGGATTCATTAAGTACCTCAAAGAAAGAAGAGAATATTTTTTCACCGCAATCTCTGCCTTCATTGTTATCCAATTCTTCATTATCAATGGTTGACAACAATTGAAAGTGCTTAATACATTGGAAAAGATATAATTTAATGTTTCTTATATTTTAAATGCACCTATTAGCATTATATAATCAAATTTATATATAATATATTATATTATGTTTCATTGATATACTATAATATTATATAGAACAATGAGCAATCTTATTTATTACTAAAAGGAAAAGAAAGGTTTCCCTAGAGTAACACTCAAAGATTGTTATTGTCAATTCTTTGGATGGTCTCTTAGGTAAACTTATCATAGGTAAATTGAAGTTGTAGAGATACATGCAATTATCTTCTGAGGACACTAACAAGGTAAGTCCTTAACAAAAAGTGATTGAGTGCTCTTCAAAGTCACAAATCCTTGGTACTCGGTAGTTGGAAAATAACAAAGGGAAATAACCAATGCAAGTGAACTTTGAATAATAACAAGACTATGTATTCTATAGAAGTGGGTGACCCTTCAACATCACACTTCAAGGAGAAAATTAAGCTTGGAAAAAATAAGTCAACTTTGATTATTTGACACTTTTAGTCTTGGAATGAAGCTTAGTGTGTGATTTTTAAGCCATCTGGAAGAAGTGTTATGTTTGTAATTTGTTGACTGATTTAATTATGGATATCATATTCACTTCATTAATGTCTCTCAGCAATCAAATCTCACTACTTTGAAAGACTATTTATTGGAGGTGGTAATATCATGTACTAGCTTTATTTTAGTTTTAAAATATTTTCATTTTGTTGCATATATTCAAAGATCTATTAGTTTTTTCAGAACTAGTAAAACCCTGACTAAGGTTTACAAAGACTTATCAAAATGTACAAAAATCACATGCAAAACATTCAAAGGATCTTCATGCTTAGCAAGGGCATGAAAGACCATGTAAACTACCTATCATTTATTTTGCAAAGAGTCATACATAAATATACATGTGCAAAGAACCAATAACATGACTGGTAACTATTAGAGGAAGGTTTTGATAGTATAGAGTTGCAATTTGTCTTTGTTTACATAGTGGGATTAAGAATATGGTCATGAGAGCCTTAAAAGGATTTAAGGAGAACAGTTTGTCATTTTTAGAGTCTTGAAGAGACTAGAACACTTGAAGGAAGAGTTCAAGTTAAAGAAAGTTGTAGTTAGATATGAAAATATAGATAAGTTTTGTTATAGATGACTAAATAATAGTTAGGTAGTGAGTTTGATATAGGAAGAAGTGAACAATGCCTTGGGACATTCCAAGTTTCCTATAGATTAAGATAGAGAGGGATTCATTTGTTGAGTGGGATAGGGGATGCTTCTGTCAATAGTGTGGATAGACTATGAGCATTTGTTGATAATATTGAGATATGAGAGGAGGCAGAGCATTATAAGGTTGTTTGGGAATCATAGAAAGAAGGAAATTTTTTCCTTATTGATGGGTTGTTGGGGATTTTATGTTTTTTCTAAGGTATATGGTTTTGGATACCTTGTGAGGAGTTATAATATGTAATAAGAAAAACCAAGCAAATGCTGATCTAGAGAATGTTGACATTATTAGTCAAAGATGGATTATAATCAGTATGTGGAGTAAGGTGGGTATGAGATTTCTTAATTGAGTCCATATGCTTCACAAATCTAGCAAGGCGGAGCTAACTTTGTCAATTGATTCCATATGCTTCACAAATCCTTTAGTAGAGTAGTGTGAAGTAGTATTCAAAGTCACAAATCCATATGCTCTTGCACCATACCCACCTGGTCACATAACCATTTGATCATAATCTAAAGTGCATCAAAGTAGACAAAGAAGTTGAAAATATTTGTATGAGTTGGTAAGCAACATTAATACCTAGAAGCACACCAACATGAGGAAAGTCATTTTATATGGTAAAAATAACTAAGAGAAGTGCTTGAACCATTGATATCAAATTTTTAACTATCAATATTGCAAGTGAGCCTATCTAAGTTGTGTGTGTGTGTGTGTGTGTGTGTGTGTGAAGAAAAACCAAAGTGTGTTCCTTGTAGCATTCAATACATTTTCATGGGGTAGATGCTCTCCAAATGAATGATGAGGTGTTCACTAACAATTTTAGTGGTAAGAAGAGCCTAGTCAAAAGCTCACAAAAATTATGTAATCATAACAATTTCACTAGCCTAAGAATCACTAAAGAACACTTCATGAGTGTTAGGAAAGAACATCTAGTGACAAAAGAAATTATGAAATACAATTGGACAAGTTGATGCATCACTAAAGTGGAAAAGGAGAATAGTGAAAGTGTCTAGAGTGAAATATATCACAATTAAGTAATGAGCACTTGAAGTGCACACTCGAATATTATGGGTAGGATTGGACAAGATACACCTTGGATTTGAAGAATACCCATAAATAAGTATCAAATCAAAGTGACATAAAATAATAAAAGGTGTGCCTATAGATAAATATCAAGTCTAAATAAGTGACATAAACAAACAATGCATGTTCCTGAGGTAATTGAAAAATGTTTCAAGTGTTGATCGTTAGTTGTCTTAAGGAGGGTACAATAGTTGTTTCACAATTGTCTTTTGGCTCAAGCACAATAGCTTTAATTGATTATTTGTAGCAATCATGAACCTAAGGTTTTGCAATATTTTTTGAAAGGGATTAAGCCATAGTATTCAATCCTATCAAAACCTAGGAATCTATGTTACCTGGAGAAGCATCCCTTCTATAAAGTGACCCCATCCTCTAAAGGTGACATTTCAATGATCCTAGAATGGCAAGAACTAGGAAGTATCCCAACCCATACCAGAGTTCAAAAACAATGGTAAAATTGTCATGAACTGGTATTTTAAAATAGGAAATGATAAGGGGTAGCAATTTGTCCCTTATGGCCTTGCAACTCTTATATGCATGCTTTCTAAAATTGAAAAAAATAGGGTGTATAGTTATTGACATTACTAATAGATGTCATGCAATTTGCATATGCATTCTTTTCCTCTATGTTTTTTTGGAAAGCTGATTAAATAATCCTCAAACACAAAAAGAGATTAATTTATGTTGGGTAGGGAAAAAAAATTGAACCCTAACCCAATCATAATAGTTAGAATGAGTTATTTTGATGAAGGATGCTCCTCTTAATACCACAAACACACAACAAAAATAGATAAACAACAACAATTTGAGAGAGCAAAGTATGGGCTTCTTATTATCTCTACAAGTGTGGAATTATAGAATTCATAATTAGAATATGCAAACCCACATGGGTGACTTCTTTACAATAGTCTATGAGATAGAATTGTGACTATCACCTAGAACTTTACTAGACAACCTACATGTCTTCCTTATATAGGCATTTTCCACCACCCATGAAGGATCTAGAATCTAAGCCCTAACTCTTGAGGCTGACCAACCTCATAGTATATTATTTTATAACACTTTATTATATAGAATCGAGGTAAAAGCATGGATCCATGTCACCTTTTAGGACCTCTAAACCCATTTTGATCAAATTTTATTTCTCTATCAAAACTCAACCTTTTTCAAAAACTAAAAATACCCTTTCTTAGATCTCAAAGTCAATATCATCATTATATAAAGTTTATGGTATTTTTATTTGTTATAATATGTTATAATTTCAAAGTATTATAAGTAGTATTTTAACATTTGAGAATATGCTCCCTCAAAAGAGGAAAAAAATTAGTAAATCGTATCAAACAAAATTTATATTTATATTTATCCCTAGAGGAGAGAGTCATCTTCAAGAATACATAATTTTTTTCAAAATGGTGTAGATTTGATAGGAATTCTTCATAGAAGAAAAAAAAAACTTTTGTTTTCTAATAAGGTCGACCTCGAGTACTTATAACAAAGAAAATATACATAAAAGACTAATTTTTTTTTTTTTGTGCCCTAGCAATACATCTCATCTATAATATATTTTCAAATTAGAGAAAAAAAAGATGATCTGCATATACTTTTTTTTTATGGGAACTACACCCTATATTTTGTAGTTAAAATAAGGACTTCAATTTTTTTTTTTAAATGAATAAATTCTTTCTCAAAATTTAAGAAAAAAAATGTAAAATTCATCCAATTTCCCACAACTCATTAATTTATATCATCTCCAAATTCTAAACACAAATACCATTTTTATGTGAGTAAAGTTGAACAGTTTGCATTTTGGGATCCTTTTTTTAATAAAAGGTGACACAAATTTGTGCTTTTGCCCATTATCTCAAGACAATTTACAAGTTACCTTTTTGGATGATCCATTTTTGGAGACTATTGTGGTTTCACCAAACACACTCCATTTCTCCTTGAAATGGGGACCCCTTAGTAATTTTTTTTCTCTCCTAGACCCCTAGTCTGGGGCTTGGATCACTTTTGAACTCTTCATGAGTTTAGGTCAAGCCTCAGTCTTTGACTAGGCAAGTTCAGGGTGTCAAAATAGGAGGAGAAGTGAGATTTTTAAAATATTTTTAGTGCAAAAGTGTGCACTAGTGCACCTAGCCAAGGTGCATAGGTGCGCTTAGTGCATGAGTTCACACTCACCACTTGAATCACCCCCCCCCCCCCCCCCCCCCCCCCCCTCAACACTTACCTTCATTATCTCCATGTGCTCTTGGCTCACCACACCCTCACACCCTTACTAGTGTGCTCCGTTTTCAACCTACACATAAAACACAACAAGGTTAGATGCCAAAGATGTGCACCCTTAAGGTGCGTATGTCCACACCTTTATTCACTTAAAAAAGAAAAAACCTAATTAAAGGAAAAATACCTAAGGTTATCAAAAGGTGTGTACATGCACACCACTTCAAGGTGCACATGTGCACCTTTTAACTTAAAGAATGGTGAAAATAACTAAGGCAAAAGGTGTGCACCTGTGCACCTTCATTTTTTCTTTTGAAACACCTAAGTGTATGATAGGGTGCACACATGCACACTCTATCAAGGTAGGTATGTGCACACCCTGTGTGCACATAGCATCAAACACTTGTTTCTTTCCCCCTTGCACTTGCCTTGTGCATATGCATAGTTGTGCACATGTGCACCTTCCCTAGGTGTGCAAGTGGGTAATTGTGCTTAAATGGTCATAGAGGAACCATTTAGTACACCTATAATGGTGTGCTAAGTGTGATTTTTTGGGTAGCAGAGATATAGGGGGGATTAACTATTTTTTGCTAGTTGGGGCATTTTTACTAGGTCTTTGTTAGTTAGGGTTTGTGTTTATGTTCAATTTAGCTTTCTAGACTAATGTCGACTTTCTTGTTAGATAAAATGGAATCATCATCTTCTTCAATGGCTAAAATGATAGCTCCTAAACCAGTTGTCTTAAAATACCAAGGTACACCAAGGAAATCCCACTTTCAAGATGGACATTCTAAAATTAGAGACACTAAGCTTGGTCATATTGACTAGAATGCCTTCCTTGCCATCTGCAATAAGCTAAGATAAAGATCTACAATGATGTTAGCACTCATTTGATTAGGTTTAGTCAACACAACATCAAATCCTACTTTTGTACAATCTTTAAAACTCATCATGGCTCTTTTTGAAAACTATGTCACTAAAGAAAAGGTTGTCAAGAATCTCACAAGAGAGGTTGTCAAGAATGTCACAAGAGAGATAGTTGTGGACCTCTGACCTCAAAACATTGAGAAGGTATTTCACCTTCCAAGGGGTAATCAATACTTGTAGATATCCTATGAGGGAGTAGAAAGATCGTATCAAGAAAACAAGAAGGAAGCCAAAGAGATAATTCAATCATCATTTTTTATTAATAGAATACTAGTGGGTCACAGAGTCAGCAAAGTAGACATGACCTGAGGATACATGAAGGATGATGTGGGATACACCATAATTCTTTTAAGAAGATTCATGGGCCTACTGGTAGCTAGACATCTCCATATATGGATGGCCCATTTCATAGAAACCATCTAAATGACTAAGATACCAATTGACTAGGCCACAATGCTGAGTGATAACCTAGATGAGTAGCTGGTAGTTTTTAAGGTCAATCCCAAATTCTACATGACATCATATTTGGTTTATTTATTGGTAGCCAAAACAACTGACTACCTAGGACTTTATGAAAGAGGTAGCATACAAGATGCTAATGTCCGACCCTAAGTGGTATATCCTTAGCTAGTAAATAAGAAACTCTCAAATCAAAGCAAAGAGTACAAGATAGTGAATGACAATTTTATATTATCAATCATCTGATTCATAGAGGGTGATTATACCAAAAGGATGTCAGTAGAGGTAGCAACCAAAATTATAAAGATCAACATCTACTACATCCAGTTTAAAACATTCACCTACCTAAGGGTAGCTAGTACCATGGTTAACCAAAAGAAGCTACTGAGATATCCATTGAATAGTCTCATTTTGTTGGAGATTTCTAGGCAACTCACATTTTCATATGATAGAGTGAGGAAAAAACACAAGAAGACATGGGTATGGCCAATCACCATAGGTGCTTTCAAGGTTAAGTAGAAGCAAGACATTATGATCTTCAATTTAGAATGGTATCAATATCCCTTAGAATAGTACAACTCCCCTTACCCTTATTTCAACAACATAGGAAGGGTCCAATATTTGGCAGGGAAGCAATTCATACATGAAGATGCATTGGAGGATCACTAGATGAATCCAATAGATGACTATGATATTTGAATAAGTGATTATTGTAGAATGACTCTACATCTAGTAGAAAAGGCCTTGGAAATGAAGATCTCACTCAAGTTTGTCAAGCAATACACTAAAGATGTCTTGGATCCATTGTATAATTAAGAAAAAATATATGGCAGGCCCATCATGAATGCAGAGAGTGGTAGGGATGAGGATGCAAACATCAACAATAGAGCTCACCACATAGTCCAACTAATAAGGGAATGGATCAAGAACCATTTCAAGCTTGATCTAGTTCCACAAGTTGTTCCTCTACAAGCCATAGCATGACCTACCAAAGAAAAAGGTGTAAAATTTATAATACTATGAGGCCTCACCCCGACCCATCCTAGCACCGATGATACATTGTTATTTTGATACTCATGCTGCTATGTCAGAACATTATTGGATACACTAAACATTATTATGCTATTTTTTGATGTGTGATGCTTACTTAAGTTATTTGATTTTTCCATTTAATGCTTATAATATGTATAATGATGAAGAAAAATGTATGCAACACTAACACATTTGGTTATGCAAGTCAAAAGGTTAGAAATATGAGTAGAATTAGATAAACAACTATTTATTGAGAAATGGATGCTTTAATTTATATAATTCCTCTAATATGTAATTCACATTATGCATGTGGTTTTGGACCTACTGATGTGTGCAATGAGTGTGCAGGAAAATTAGCCGAGAAAACTCAATGGAAGAAACGGAGCTAAATTTCTTGTTAATTTTGTGCTAATTTTATATTGTAATTCTTTAAAGGTTGTAATTTGATCCTACTATTCTCCTAACTGTTAATTGTTCCTAATAAGCCTTTAAAGGCTTAGAAACATTAAATTTAAGTATCCCTATGGGTAAGGGTATGGGTGGGGGTACTTTCCAACCCTTTAGCCACCTAGGTTGACTCATAGGGTCACTCAAAAACCCTATTCAAGGTTGATTTCGAAAATGGGTTGTTCATTACTTGGGTTAGTAAAACCAAACCTCCATCTTGAGTTACTTGAAGCTTAGTGGAGTTAAGGACCATACTTAGAGGCATTTTGGGGGGAGTTTAGTTTTTTGTCACCCAATCCTCTAGTTTTGGAGGAAGTTTTGAAGATTGAAGGAAGAAAAGGGAAGCTCTTCTCAAACCACCATTGCCATAACTCTTTTATGAAGGTAGGAGATCTTCACTCCATGAATGGTTCTTTATGTGTGTTCATGTTTTGAATCTTGCTTGAATCATGTTGGAGACATTATGTAATGTTGCATTCTTGTTGTGTGTTGGGGTGGATTGGGAGGGATTTTTATCTTGTTTTCTTTTGATGTTATTCATATACCTTCTTGGTGTGTTGATTGTTTTTTAGAGATTTTCATGGGGATGTTTTTGGAAACACTCACGCTTGGATAGGGAAGATGTGGCCATGCTTGGGGAAAGGGCATTAGTTGGACCTCAATAGTGTAGAGTCTCCTCTCATGGAGAGAGGAGGGAGAAAGGGTAGGGTGTATGTGCCCCTACTTGTCATCCCATACCTTGTTGTTATTGAGAATTCTTGAATGTGGAAAAGAATGAAAATCCTTGTGGATATAGCCCTGAAAGGGCCTTGTGAAAGAATGGAAATTCTTGAAGTTTTAAGCCCCGAAAGGGCTAAGTGAAGGTATGGTGATTGACTTCTCCTATTGAGAAAATCCACCTTTCCCCTATATTGGTTCATTGTTGGACCTATTGTGCAACCGGGTGGGAATGCATGTTTAATTTGCTTATCTCCTTGTGTTGTTTACCTCCATGTTGGTTCTTGTCTCTTCCATGTTTACCCTTGATGCAATAAAGACATTTGATAAAAGTTCTTTTGTGGAATCCCTGAAGAAAATTCAATGAATTGTAATATTATGTAAATTGTAATCGAAATTGATGTAGTGGCAAAGACATCGGGTTTTCTTATTGGTTCTTTCTCGGTGGAGCCTTGAAGCAGGATGAATAATAGAGAAAGAAATTGATCATGAATACCTCCTTGTATTGATCTTATGTGGTTTCAAATTTTGCATATGTGTGAGAAAATAGATTGATAGATATTGATACTAAATTATAAATCTCCAAGTTTCCAATTTTGTTATTACAATGCAAATTGAGATGTTGAAGTTTCAATATATGGTTAAGTAATTAGATGAATTAGACATCCTACTTTGCAATCACAAGTTAGCACCTTCATTGTTGAGTTTCATTTTGAATATAATCAATTGAACTAGAGATCATGCATTCCTTGAATTTAGAAAGGAAGGGAGATTCACCTTGTGGCATAATGAACAAAGAAGACATAATTTATTTGATGTAAGACAAGTTATATCCCTTTGCACTCTTAAGATAAAAATGAATTTATAGTAAAGAAAATATTATGCCAGTACTTAGTCAAAATTGGTTTTCTAACAAAATGTGCACCTCCAGGCCTAAAAGACCTCTCTGGAAAATGTATGGAGAAGTTTTTTTAATTTTCCCTTGTCACAAAGAATATTCTCTGAGTTATTCTTCTTTGAATTGCAATTAAAAAAAAATTGCTAATTCAATAAACAATATAACTTAAACAAATTCGAATATAAAATATCAGTATATATGTTAATGCTTTTAAAATTTCACATCTCAACTATAAAACTTTTGGCATTAAACTCTATGTTGCTTAGACATATGGACAAGGTACGGGTCCAATCACATTATAAATTAAAATATATATATATAAATCGAAATCCCCAACCACCTGCCAACAGTACAGGGGTTGAATCATGTAATGAGGAGGGCAAGAAAATTATTAAAATATTAAGATGAACTCTCCATACTATTCTCCCCAACCCCATGCGTTGACTTGTATTGAGGGGGGGGGCATAAAGTTTGGTTTTAAAAAAAAAATAATCAACCAAACATTGGAAAAATCCTTTACTCCCCTCTCCATTCGTAGGTTCTACGTGAGCAGTCCCCCACACAAGGACAGGGGACAGACCTTCCATTCGCAGGCCTTGGGCAACGCATGGGCAGGCCCACTAGGCATAGGGTGGGGGTGAGTAGGGGTAGGTATAGGGTAGGATAGTGGGTATGGGGTAATGTGATGGGTAGTAATGATGTTATAGGTCTTTCTTTTTTGTTTGAAAGTTAGTATATTAAGTTTAGGTTAGTAAGTTTAGTATGGGATATAGATTGTTAGTCAGCTTAGTATCACGGGAATCTTAAAGTTATGATAGTTTAGATTTAGTTATTATTTAAATTAGTATTAGTTTAGTTTAGTAGATTTATATTATAATGTTAACATTAGGTTTAGTTATGTTAGAAGTTAGTGTTGTAATTAGTATTTAATTTAGTTAAATCCTATTTTAGTTAATGTTTATCTTTAAGATAGTTTGAATTTGTTTTAAATTTAGTTTAGTTAGATTAGTATTATTATAATTATAATTTGATTTAACTTTGATATATCTTTAATACTAGTTTAAAATTTAATTTAAGCTAATCTGTTTCAGTAGTCAAGGTTTGTTTGAGTTAATATTTATGTTTAGTTAGTTTGAGATGTATGTTAATTTAAAATTAGGATTAGTTGTTATTATTGTTAAGAAATGATATTAATGTTAAATTAGTTTATTTTAAAAGTTTTAATTTGGAAATTAGAATATCTTAATTAGAATAATTTTAATGTTTTATTAATTAGTTAAATACTATGGTGAGCTTGTTAGATTAATTTTTTATGTGGACCCTATTAATGTTGAACTTAAATCTTGCAATAGTTATTTTAGAGTTTAGATTTAACTTATAGAATTATTGAATTAATTCTAGTCTTCAATTTTAAACCGTAAAGGATGAATTAATGGATGAAATTGTTATAGGTGTGTTTGGGGAGAATTGTAAAATTCAAATGTAGATAGTATCATCAACAATGATGTTATCTCTATGGTATATTACTTCAAGCTAGTTAGATTTTGATGAATGTAGTAAGCGTAGTTAGCATGGTAGTATAGTTAAATTTTATTGACCTACTTGAGTTTTCAGAGTCTCTTAATGTTAAATGAATCTGTCATCTAAATTAAATAAATTGAGTTACTAAGAAACTTAAGTTCATCCAACATCTATTTTATGTTATGTATCTAATCGAGTTGTCACCCCTCTAAAATTATTTAAACTTGCTTCTATCTTCTAGTACCTTCAGTTTTTTTTGAATTTCAAACTACTTGATCAGTTAGTTCCATTATAGTTAATCATCTAAACCTTTGTCGACCTTATTATCTTAATTAATCAAAAAAAATTGTGTGTGTTTTTGCCCTTATATTTTGGGCATGACATTTTGGTATCAAAGCCCGTGTTTCGACACTAGGAACCTAAAACCATTATGCTTCTAAACTTATTAAAAAATTTAATTGTGTAGGATGCCTCTTGTTACATGGAGCAACAAATGAGGTAGAGGTCATAGGGCGAGAGGTGGTAGAGCAGGACAGGAGGATGGATGAGGTACATACCTAGGAAAAAGACCTACAAATTTTGACATCAATAGAAGCTCAAAAATAAAAGCTCAAAGGTATTGTACAGTCATGGATGTATATATAGTAGAAGAGCTTGATAAGCTCAATTATTGAATAGAGAAGATAGTTTTCTGTAATGAAGTCATGGAGGGACTACATGAGCATATTCAGAGACCAAACTCAAGAGAATATTTTGGAAGCAGAGAGGGATTACAATGTTTCATACCTTGAGATTTTTGAAGATGAGTCAAAAACCAAGTGAAAGTTATTGCAATCAGTAGTTCAAAAATTTCGAAGAACTTTTGAGGATGCTTTGTTAGATGAAGTATTAGAAAAACATTTAAGATTGAACAGGTATTATTGGAACTGGACACCAAAATTGAGGATTTTGTGACAACTCAAATCAAAGTTGGCAATTATTGGCATGATGCTAAAGATAAATATGTAGCTTTGGATTTTCTAGAAGATACCCAAGTAAAGGAGATCATAGAGAAATTCATGAGGAAACATCTAGACATCATTTTGGTATAAAAGGGAAGAAAACCCAGATACTGGTAATTCAATTTTGACACTTGGGAAAAGTTTGGATTTTTGTAACCTATTATTAAGGGGCACAAGGTGTGTAAGGTGTGCTATTCAAAGAGGTGCACCAAAAATTTTGAAGTAACAGTGTGCTGACATTTAATTTCCAATTCCTAATTTAGAGAATTCCATCCATTGAAAGTACATTTTAACGATAGCTCAACTCCTAGAAACACCTGGAGAAGGTCAAGCTTCCATTTTTAGAGCTTCCAGTGACTGTTAGATCCTCTTGTAGCTTCCTTCTTTTTATCTCGTTCTTTTATTATTTAAGTTGTGTAAAGGCTCATACACCCATTGATTGATATAAACAAGTGTGGAGACCTACTAAGCACCATTTAGAGAGAGTCAATTTGTATATAATTAGATTTTTTTATTAGTTTTGAGCATATGTTTGCATGATAAGATCTCTCACTCTCAACACAAAAAGAGGAGATGATTTCATATAAATATAGGGATGTAATATGTACTCGAGGTTGTTATTTTGATGCAATAATATATGTTATATGTGCTCTCATTTTGAGTGCATTTATTCTTGCATGAGTGTGTTATTTTTGTGAATGCATATTCATGAATAATAGTGTAGCCAATAGTTTTATTATGTTGTTTTGATTGTGTGACCTTTTAGTTTTGATGTTTTCCTTGTGTTAACAAGTTTCGCTAATGTACCAAGTTGGAGAAAAGATCACCTATTATTCTTGCATAGCTTCTTGTCTCTAGTGAGCACACTTTTTGTGGCCTTATGATTTGATGAGAAGTGAAACATCTATTAGTTATTATTGAGTTCTCATTGATGATTGCATCAGTGGAATTAAGAAAGTCCTACTCCTCTTTTCATTGGTTTCCTACTTGATATTTTCAATGATTTAACTTAAAAACATGTTTTTATTGTGGTTTATGTCCGTTATGAATTTCCCTTTCAAGTTATTTTCTTTAATCTCTCATTACCTTATCTTTTTTTTCTTTGCTAACACTTGGTTAAAATAAGAATTCATATAGTTGTATTGATAAATTGCATTCATCATAAAATAGAAAATACCAAAAAAATATTTCTTTTGTGGTTACTTTTCAAATAGAAGATCAAGCATCTTATTTGAATTTGGTTGAACCAACAAAGGCCTCCTTATCAACATACACATTTATCTTTGATTGAGTGGATTTCACTAGGTCGCAAGATTGCCCAGAACCTTGGAGTTGATCCTAGATTATATTTTCAATAGAGGAGTTTGAAAGGATTCCTATCATTAAGCATCATGCAAATGATAGCTTAATTGAAGTGGTTCTAGAAGGAGGGTCCCAAACTATTCAGAAAAGAAAAACAACTTCCTATTTTGAAATTCTAAATTTTTTAGAAGTTCAAAAAAATTCCATTAGAAACTATCACAGGGTGCGCAAGTGCACAGGTGTGTAGTTTTGAGAAAATGTGCTTCTATAAAGGTGCACTTTTTCTAGAATTGACACAAGATGGAAGATCCTAATATATCATCTCCATTTCAATGAGCTTTAAGATCTTTAGATAGTGAGTAGAGTTCTTAAAACTTAGTCATTTTTGTAAGCCTCACAATGACAAAGGTTTTCCAATAATTTTACCACTTCCATTCCAAATTTCATCATCTCTAGTTCCAACCCTGAACCAACCTTCACCCATTGTTCCACAAAATCCTCCACTGATGGCCTTCTTTGTGAACATGGTAGATTCACCAATTAACTTGCAAGGTGCACTTAATGACCTTGCCAAGAATCCTAAGAAATTCTACCCAAGGTTCATCTATAGAGAAACACGAACAGTTGAGGACCATATCAAAGTCTTTAAATAAATATGTAATCAAAAGAAAGTTCAACAAGAGAATTTGGTCCTCTGTTTATTCCTATACTCACTAGGAGAAGTTGTATTTAACTAGTATGTGAATTTTCCACCATGATGTATCCAGAATTGGGTTGCCTTTGAAAAATTGTTCTCAAACAGTTCAAAACATTCGTCAATCTAACTGTGATACATCATCAGTTCATATCAATCAAAAGGGATCCAATGGAGACCATTTCATGTTTCAATCATTACTTTCATATGGCTTTCTACAAATTGGAAACACCCTCTACTATATTGGTTGAAACTGCAATTTAGATTTATCTTAATGCTATGGACTATCTCATGGATATCTTTCTATGAAGACTACTTGCTATAAACATTGACACATTAGAAAAGGTCTTCGACAAAGAAATTACCTTTATCAAGAAAGTCAATCCTAATGGAGGAGGATTGATGGTGCTAGCTCAAGTGACTACAATGATACCAACATACCCTATTGGAACACCATTGATGCCTAGTTAATTCATTCCAATGAATCTAGTCCCACTACAATAGGCACTAGCTATACCAGTTCCAGCCATAACCTATATAGGATATGAACCTCCAAAAGTTACTTTCTTTGAGAAAAAGGTAGCTACTTCTACTTAACCAAAAAATGATGTCACATTTGAGATTGGTCAAATAAAGAAAATGATGTCTCAGATTACTAATGAATTAACCTATTTGAAGTTGTTCCAAGAGTATAACAACCACTTTTAAAGAATGAATACAACCCCTTACAACAAAAACTATGGTCAGAACTACAACAAGGATTTCAATAGAAATAACAATGTGGGAAATAAAAATGCAGGGAATAATTACAATCCTCTAGATCACAATAATGGCTTCCAAAGGAAGAATCAACTATGGAATACTAGTCCAAACAATGGAAGCATCCCTGCTAATAACAACAACAATTCTCAATATGTGGACAACCAAAATATACCTAAGGATGGTAGCTCATATTTTAACAAAAATCAATAAATGAACCATTATTCACAAGGTAGTAATGGTGAGTCTTCTATAATGTAGTACAATGTTATGATGTTAGAATCCTATGATTCTCTACAAAATCTTAGAATGGATTAACTAGCTAGTGAAGAATTCACTTTTTCTATCTAGTCAAGAATTAGATCCTCAACCAGAAGAGATGTTAGCTTTTCAAAATTATCTAAAGGGAACCTATGACCAATGGGATTCCTTCTACCTTGCATCGAACACCTCTTGATCCAAGAGCTAATAACAATCTAGTACCTACTAGAAGACCATACATTGGGCAACAAAATCAAAATCAAGGGAATGTACCTACAATCCTAAAGAATCCTATATGGGAAATTGAAAAGTACAAAGAAATGGAAGATTTAAAGAGAACCAAGGCTAATATGTTGATGTTATATATGCTAAAAAATTGTCCTAATCAAAGTGAAGAAGTTTTGAGGACTATTGATCATGCAAAGGTAATGCCTAATGCGAACACAATCCCTTAAAAGACAACATCACAACAAGTCAATACTTCTGAGGTAATGCCTACCATGTATAAAGACAAGGTTGAAGTGCCTCCTTTTTTTCTTAGTCTCAAAATTTTTGGAAAGAACCTACATAATTGTCTTATAGATTTAGAAGCTTCGTGAAGCATCTTTCCACTTGCAATAGCTCAAAGCCTAGGAGTCACTCCTCAACCCTCAAAGTGGATAGTGATACAACTCGACAAGACAAAAGTAAAAGTTATCAAGGTATTGAAAGATGTTAGAATATAGTTAATTGTATACCCCCAAATTAAAGACATCATAGACATAAATTTGGTTGAAATCCCTGAAACTTGTGGATTGCTAAGTGGAGAATGGACCAAGTGCTTGAGAGGATGGCAACTAATTTTACTCAATTATGACTACCTTGGAAGGGACTAAATAATTAGATCAAGATTGATGCTAAGCCAAAGTTGTTGGAAATTTTTTAGCGCTCCCCTTGGGATTTGTGAAAAGAGCTTAATTGCCTCCTATGTACTATAAGTTGAGTGGTTGTATCAACCATTGATAGATCATCCTTTTGGTGCAACAAAAACCCCACTTTAACAAGTCATATTAGAGGTTGGTCATAGGTTTGAATCCTCAGACCCTTAGGTATTGCTAAGGGGGAGATGACTAGAAATCTTTTCAGTGCTCCTCTCAAGATTTTTGATAATGGCTTAACCACCTCTTGTGTACTATAAGATGAGTGTTTCTATTGGGCATTAATAGATTGGTCTTTTGGTTCAATGACAACCCCACTTTAACACTTGTTACAAGCTAGAGTTGTCATTGCACCAAAAGATCAACCTATCAATGCCTAATACAACCACTAGACTTATAGAACATAGGAGGTAGTTAAGGTATGTCACAAATCCCAAAGGGGAATGTTGGTGGTTAGTCCAAAAATCCCCCTTTAGCATTACCCAAGGAGGTTTGAACCTGTGATCAAGCTCTGATACCACTTGTTGCAAGCTAGAGTTGTCATTACACCAAAAGATTGACATGTCAATGCCCAATACAACCACTAGACGTATAGAAAATAGGAGGTGGTTAAGCCATGTCATGAATCTTGAAGGGGAACATTAGCAATTAGTCCAAAAAAAAGTTGACGACAATGATCATAGAATATAATGCACCAAATGAGATAGCATTTTTCCAAGATGAGTTAGGCTCCTACAAAGTGATTTCTCTTGACATAAATACAACCAAGAAACTTGACCATTTGAATAAAGAATCTATGATCCCTACTCCAAAATAACTTATCGCTTAATTTGTAGATAGTATGGTTGCAAACTTACAATGCTTAGGAGAGGAAGCAGACCCAAATGTTTTGCTTCTTTCAAGATTATGTAGGTTATACAAAGTTAGTCATTCAAAATTTAAATGATCACATTGTTAGGAAGAAGTCACTAGGGTACTCACTTAGATAATGCAAAAAAAATTGACCAAATACCAAATGAGGTATAAAAGGAAAGTTCAAGTTCCACATAGATATTTGAATTCATGAGGGTTGAAGGAGAAGAAAAAGAAGATTCAAATGTTTCATAGAGTGACACTTCTTTAGATGGTGGGGTTTGTCTAATCCTCCACCTAGGAAGATCAAAGTCTAGAGGAGAAGACATTTTGCAAAAGGACAAGGTTGGACCTCAGTGATCATTCATCTGTAACCCCAAATTGATAAGATCACTAAATTAATTAGGGATATTCAAAGTCAACAAGAGAAGAAAAATGCCCTTGTATCAAAGATAAACTATGGCAACTCATCAAGTCCACCATGTGAAAGGTTGCAATGGGTCCCAAAGAAATAATCTTTTAAAACTCAGGTGAAGGAAAATCTATGTACAAATAAGAACAAGACCAGAAAGCCCAAAGAACAACCAATATGGACACTCAAGTTTGACAGATCTAAATGAAAATTAGGAGTTGGCACATGTATTGAATTAATTAATCCCAAAGGTAGGTATTTTTATGTAGCATATTGCTTACAATTTAGATTTACTAACAATGTTGCAGAGTATGAAGCCTTGATTTGTGGACTTCTCTTTGCATTGGAAAAAGATGTCAAAGATCTTGTAATTGAAGGAGACTCTTAGTTGGTCAGTAGATAAGTGAAATAAATCTACTCTTGTAATGATAGAAGACTACTTACATACTAGAAAAGAAGTTTGGACTTATTGGAAGATTTTGAGGCCTTGAACATTAGGTCCATCCCATGGAAGAAGCACATGGTATTCGATGCCCTTGCCATTTTAGCAAGTGCATTGCAACTTATTGAAAGGAAAAAGCTAAATAGATTTTCAATTGAATTGGCTATTTCCCCATCTATTCTAGATAATATTATGAACTTCTAGGTCTTCCAAGATGACTTGAATATTCTCAAGTTTATCATGTACAATGGCCTTTTCAAGGGACAAGATATTGATGATATTCCTAATTGACAAGCCTGAAGAAGATGAGCAAGAGGATGAAAATGGAATTAAAATTTTGAAGATAAATAATATTCTTAAGGGGATGGTAGAGTTATAATATAACTTCAATTGAGATGAATCAACACGTAGTAAAAGGAATGTTGAACAAAAATGGGTTGAAGAATGTGATTCATATAATCTAGGCACGGAAGAAGATCTAAAGATGGTGAGAATCAGAAAGGCTTGTAACCCTCAAGAATGAGAAAGTATGCTTCAATTTCTTATAGAGTACAAAGACATTACAGCATGGAGTTATGAATAACTCAAGACCTTAGATCTTGACATCATCACTCACAACATTTTGTTGAAGCCTAATGCCTAACCCTTTCATCGAAGACAAAGATCAGTAAATCCCATAATTGAGCCTTTGATAATGAAAGAAGTATAGAGTTTACTTAATGCTGAAATTATCTTCCCAATCTAACATTCTACATGGGTTTCTAACTTGGTCCCAATAAGGAAAAAGACTGGAGAAATTCACCTTTGTGTGGATTTTTGAAATTTGAACTAGGCTTCCTAGAAGGATAATTACCCATTTCCCTCACTTGATGAAGTGCTATAGATTATGAATGGGTCTAAAATGATTTCTTTTCTAGATGGATATTTTGGATACAACCAAGTGATGGTAGATGAAGAAGATGGGTTGAAGAATACATTTACAAAAAAATGGGGAACCTTTCCATACTAAGGATGCCTTTTGACTAATCAATGTGGGAGCCACATTCCAAAGAAAAATGGACAAAGAATTCAAAGGGTTGATAAACAAGTGCATAGTTATCTATATGGATGACCTCACTATCTCTTCTAAAGATAGGAATACTCATACTACAGACTTGAAACAAGTTTTCAACAAAGGTCAAAGGTATGGTATATCACTGAATCCTAAAAAGTGTTAATTCAAACTCACCAAAGGAAAGCTTCTTGGTCATAGTATTTTTGAAGTTGGGATATCCATTGATCGTGAAAGGATAGAGGCCATTCTTAATCTATCACCTCCTCATAGTCGTAAAGAGCTGAGATTTTTCTTTGGTGAAATCGATTTAGTACATAAGTTCATTAGTGGATTTGTTGAGATATTATGTCCTCTTAATGACATGCTCAAGAAAGGAGAAAAGACTGAATGGGTTCCTAAAATAAAGAAATATTTTGAAGACATCAAAGTGGCAATCTCTATGGCCCTAGTTCTTGTAAGTATAGATTATGAGTTACCATTCAAAATCTATTTATTTTTTTCAGAACATTCCTATGTCAGGATTCTTACTCAAAAGAAAGACAAAGAGGATGAGAGATCTATCACATTCATGAGTTTCCCACTCAAGAATGCGAAGTTGAACTCTTCTAATCTTGAAAAACTGTCTTTCACATTGATAAAGGAAGTTAAGAAATTTTGCCACTATATACGTAGAAGCAAGATATATGCAATTTTGTTTGATCCTATGGTTAAGACAGTGCTGATGCAGAATGAACTAGGTGAGAGATGAGAAAAATGGATGGCTATATTGCAAGATTTTGATTTGGAGATTCAACCAATGAAGTTGGTAAGAGGACAAGGATTAACCAAGATGATAATTGATAATGAGATCAGTAATGATAACAAAATTAGATTTGATTATAAACTCAACACTAATAATCAACAAAAGATCATTGTGTCTCAAGTGGATATTGATCAAGGAATCATCACTGATTTTTGGTATCAATATGTTGTTTACTATCTTTTGCAAAATCAATATCCCAAATGGATGAATAGTTCCTAGCGTAGAGGATTCAAGATGGAATGTGAATCCTACATGCTACAAAATGAAAAAAATTACAAAAGGAACTACAAGGGAATTTATTTGAAATGCTTGGGATGCAAAGAAGTGAAAGAAGTTTTGGAATAGTTTCATGATAGGTATGACACAAAACATGGATCAGCAGAAGCTACAAATTGTATGATTTCTAGATCAAGTTATTTTTGGCCTACCATCTTTAAGGATACATTTGAACATGTACATTCTTGCCACATTTGTCAAACAAGTGCCAATAGAGAGAGGCATCTAGCTATGCCACTACAACCCATGTTTGAGGTACACCCTTTTGCTAAGTGGGGGTTGGACTTTATTGGTCTAGTTAATCCACCATCATCTATAAGACATATGTTCATCCTCACAACTATAGATTATTGCACGTATTGGACAGAAGCTAATTCTTTTTGAAATTGCACAACAAAAGTGGTTACATATTTCTTAGAAGAACACATTGTCACAAGGTTTAGTATGTCATTCTTCCTGTTACATGATAATTGATCATCATTTGCATCAAACTTCCTTACTCAATGGTCACCAGAAAGCCAAGTCATAATCAAGTTCTCTTCTAATTACTATCCCCAAGGGAATAGTGTGGCTAAGTCCACCAATAAGAACTTGATTATAATAGTGGTAAATAAATTGCTACAAGAAAATCCAAAAGACTAGCACACTCAACTGAAGTATGCATTAAGGATGGACAAAATTAGGATAAAAAATTCTTTGGAGACATCTCCCTATTTACTTGTCTACAGACAAGAACTAGTGTTCCCACTTAATCTCAAGATTCCAGTATTGAAATTTATGAAGGGGTATGCTGAGGACATGGATAGAGTTCAAACTAGATTAATTAATCCCTTGGAATTAGATGAGAAAAGAACAATAACTTTGGAGCATATGGTGAAACATCAGGCTATCATAAAATGGTGGTTCGACAAGCGAGCCATAATAAAATCTTTTAGAAAATTTGACCTTGTTCTCCCATGGGACAAGGCAAAAGAAAAGTCAAGCAACCAGACTAATTTTAATGCTTGTGGATTGGACCTTATCAAATTGTAGAAATTTTGGGAGAAAATACTTTTAGGCTAAGTTCCTTACAAGGGGAATTGGTCCTGTTGCCAGTCAATGGGCAGTTCTTGAAACATTACTTTGAGGCTTTAAAAAAAAAATTAAAAATTAAAAATTATTTTCTGCAAGTGTGCTTACTTTTCTGCAAGTGTGTTTTCTTTCAGTTGTGTGTTTCCTTTTAAAATTTGTGTCTATATTTTCTTGTTAGTTTGGGGGTTAGGTGCAATCAAGACTCTTTCTTGATGCATTTTATAGACCATTTTTTCTATTTTCAACTTTTGGGAAGAGGTATTTCTTTGTCAAAGCATTCAAATGATTTTTTTCTTATACTATCTTGAGGATGGATGTTACTTTTAGTCGTAAAGGACTTTTAGTTTTCAAATCAGAATTGTAGATCAATAGTTCTCAATACTTTACAAATTTAAAGATTGACTATCTTGGTGTTTTCAAATCAAGGTCAACAATGGTAAGGGATAGTCCAAAACTTGTCAGTTCAGAAAAAAAGGTCTTTTCAAAGAATTTCTAAGGTCACTATTTGGCATGAGAGTTTCCAAAAGTTTTTAAAAGAGGAACACAAAGGTTATCAAACAAAGGAAAGAATCTAAGAAATGACACCAATGCCTTGGGCACACAATCTAAGCATAGTTAGGGTACATAAAGGGAATAATAGGGAAAGGTGGTGTTAAGAATGAAAGATTCCAAAAGGTCTAAGAAAGGTAATTTGACAATAGGGATATGCCCTCCAAAATGGTTATCCAGTATCTATAAAAATCTCTTCATGGAAGAATCAAATGGAAACAGGTGAGCTCCATGAAGTAGAATCCAAAAGACTACACGAGACCTAAAATACAAAAATGATAATACATTAAAAGCCCTCAAAAATAGATTCTCTCATTTGTTTATATAGTGATGGATACATGTAATCTATGAGGATTCCTGATGAATGAACCAACAGAGTGAAAGATTGTTTCCAAGTTTCTAGAAGCTTGCAATAGACTGCACCTTGAAATGTTAAAGGAAATGAAGACATTGTGCACACATTGAGCTTAAAGATTCAAGATTTTGAAATTTTGACTATCAAGGAACTTGAAAGTTGTTTGAATTGTTCAAGATTCATTTGTTATTTGATACATGTTAGAAGAATGTTTTCTAATATAGAAATGCCTTTGTCATTTCTTCCCTTTTGTTGGGGTTATTTTTTGTGGTTTCACAATGCATGCCCCATTTTTCCTTGAAATAGGGACTCCCTAGTAATTTTTTTTGTCTCCTAGAACCCTTTTCTAGGGCTTGGGTAACTTTTCAACTCTTCATGAGTTTAGGTCAAGTTTGGGGTGTCAGAACTAGAGGAGAAGTGATATTTTAAATTGTTTTCATGCAAAATTATGCACTAGATCATGAGTGTGCACTCATTTCCTTTCGAAGATGTGCACTTATACATGTGCACACCCTAAGACCAGGGTCTATGTAAACCCTAAATCACCCCCTCCCCCCCAGTTTCATTATCTCCATGTGCTTCTAGCTCATTGCACCCTCGCACCCTTATCATTGCACTCCGCTTGCAACCTGCACATAAAACACAACAAGGTTAGACACCAAAGATGTACTCATATGCACCTCCTTAAGATGTGCATGTGTACACCATTTTTCACTCAAAAAACACAAATCCTAACAAAAGAACAAACACCTAAAGCTATCAAAAGGTGCACACATGTGCACCACTTCATGGTCCACATGTGTGCACCTTTTAACTTAAAGAACAGTGAAAATAACCAAGGCAAAAGGTGCACATGTATGCATCTCTGCAAGATGTGCACTTACACACATATTTTTTTTTCTTTTGAAACACCTAAGTGTATCATAGGGTGTGTTCATGTGCACCCTATCAAGGTATGCATGTGCGCACCCTTCATGCACATAACATCAAACACTTGTTTCTTTCCCCCCTTACACATGCCTTGTGTAGTTGCACACATGTGCATGTGTTTACCTTCTCTAGGTGTGCACATGTGCAATTGTGCTTAAATGGTCATAGAGGAACCATTTGGTGCACCTAACATACCTACAAGGGTGTGCTAGGTGCACTTTTCTACATAACAGGTCTATAGGGAGGGAATCACTAGTTTTTCACTATTTTTGGGGCATTTTTGCTAGGTCTTTGATAGTTAGGGTTTGTGTTTATCTTCAATTTTAGATTTTTAGACTAATGTCTATTTTCTTATGTAGATAAAATAGCATCATCATCATCTTCAATGGCTGAAAAGATAGCTCCTAAACTAGTTGTCTTCAAATACTAAGGTACACCAAGGAAATCCAAAATTAGAGACATCGAGCTTAGTCATATTAACTAGAATGCCTTCCTCACCATCTACAATAGGCCAATATAAATATTTGCAATGGTATCTGTACTCATATGATTAGGGTTATTCAATGCATTATCACATCCTACTTTTGTACAATCTTCAGAACTCATCATGGCTTGCACTGAAAACTATATCACTAAAGAAAAGGTTGTCAAGATTGTCATAGATAAGATAGTCATGTACCTCTAACCTTGAAACATTGAGAAAGTATTCCACCTTTCAGGGTAGATCAATACTTGTAGATATCCTATGAGGGATCAAAAAGATGGTATTGAGAAAATTAGAAGGAAGCCAAAGAGATAACCCAATCATCATTTTTGATTGATAGAACACCAGTTGGCCATAGATTTGGCAAAGTGGACATGACCTAAGGATACATGAAGGATGAAATAGGATACACCATTGTGCTTTTAAGAAAAGTCATGGGCCTACTAGTAGCCAAACATCTTCATATCTGGATGGTCCATTTCATATAAAACATATGAATGATAACTTGGATGAGTAGCTGGTAGCTATTAAGCCTAACCTCAAATTCTACATGACATCATATTTGGTGTATTTATTGGCAGCCAGAATAAACTAACTACCTAGGACTTTACAAAAGAGGTAGCATGCAAGATGCTAATGTCTGGCCCTATATGGTATATCCTCAACTGATAAAGAAGAAACTATTAGATCAAACCAAAGAGTACTACATAGTGAATGATAGTTTTATATTGACAATCATCTGATTCATAGAGGGTGATTATGCCAAAAGGATGTCAGTGGAGGTGGCAGCCAAAATTACAAATATTAGTGCCTACTACATCCAATTTAAAACATTTACCTACCTAAGGGTAGATGGTACCATAGTTAACCAAAAGAGGCTCCTAAGATATCCATTGGATAGGATCATTTTGTTGGAGATCACTAGGCAACTCATATTTGCATATGATAGAGTGAGGAAACAACATAAGAAGAAATTGGTATGTCCAATCACCATAGGTTCTTTTGAGGTCAAGCATAAGCAAGACATCATGACCTTCAATTCAAAATGGGATCAATTTCCCTTAGAAGAGTACAACTCCCCTTGCCCTTATTTCAGCAACATAGGAAGGGTCCAATATCTAGTAGGGAAGAATTTCATTCATGAAGATGCATTGGAGGATCATTGGATGAATGAAATACATGACCATGATATCTGAATAAGGGATTATTGTAGAATGAATCTATATCTAGAAAAAAAAAAGGCCTTGAAAATGAAGATCCTACTCAAGGTTGTTGAGAAAGAAATTGAAGATGTCTTTGATCCGAAACATCCATGATGGGTTGGTCATGAATGCAAATATTAGTAGGGATGAGAATATGGACATCAACAATAGAGTTCACTACATAGTCCAACTGATGAGGGAATGGATCAAGAATCCTTTAAAACTTGATCCAATTCTAGAAGTTGTTCCTTTACAAGCCATAGCATGGCCTACCAAAGGAAAAGGTGTAAAATTTATAGTTCCAACTTTCTCGACTCAATCCCCAGTGAGGATGAAAATGGTTTATCAAGATGAGCAGGAAGTTGAGTATTTAAAAGAAGATAGAGGAGTGAAAAGGAAGATAGGGAAAAGGGTAAGAAAAAAAACATCTCATACTTAGATGCCTCAATAATCACAACAAAATATTGAACAAGTAGATCCTCAAGATGAGCCAACATCTCAAGTCCAAGAGACTGAGAAAGTGCCTCCACCAAGATAGGAACAACTATGGGAACAAGAAGAGGAAGAATAGAGGGTTCTACCAATAGGTCAAGAGGTAGAAGGCTCCCACTCAACTACTAAAAAGGATAGGGTTGGCGCCACTGTGGGATGGAATCATAGGAGAATATTTAAGAAAAAGATACTCCTCCCCTACAAGTGCCTAAAACCATTCCAAAAGCTGAAATAGAAGAAGAAGAAAGGCAACATATTGAATATGTCCCCTTGATTCAGAGGACTCACTCATCTAGGGCCACAAAAGAAGAAAGAAGAAGAAGGTCCACTATAATTCCACCATCTATTCCCAAAGAACTTATTCAAGTTACTACCTTAGAGGATTAGAAGCAATAGTGGATTGGAAACATGGAGGGTCAAGAGATAGATGTCTTTGACCTCTCTAATTTTGAATTCATGCCAATGGGAACTAAGATGGTGGGGGAGAAGAAATGGGATACTCCTATGAGTTAATCCCTAAGAGAGGACTAGAACCAATTACCACCTTTACCTCAAGGATCTCTAGGTCTACCACCAATAGCATCTTAAGATTTGTTGGTCTAAGACAATATCTTAGCAATGCCACTTCCTCTCATTACAAACTCAAAAGAATAGGTAGTGGAGGAAAAATATCCCCAATAATTGCAAGCCAATGAAGTATCAGAGGAGGGGGAAATACATGAGGAACCTCAACAAACTCCTCATGATACTGAGGTTAGGGCCTTAGCCCAAGCAGGTATAGAGACATAAACTAATGATCTCTCTAAATGAGAAAAGTCTCAAGAGATGATTGATAAGGGAAAGGAACCTACAATACAAACCCCCTCCTTAGTCAAATATATGTTTCCAATGGGCAGTACACCTGCTTGGCTAAAGTGGGAAGCATAGGTTGACAAAAGAGACAACTGAATGTAATTTCCAAGGAGGGAATGGATGAGCTAGTAAAAGCCATCAAGAAGCCTAAGCTACCTATGGGTGATGTACAACCACTAGCCTTCATTATGAAGAACCAAGATCAGGACTTGCTTATACACATAGCCATCTTGCCTCCACATGCTAACACTGAGGATTTGACTCCTAAAAATTATCAAATCAATGAGGTCCTATTAGGAAGACCCGTGGTAGATACCACCAAAGTATTGATCACTATAGGCATAAAAGAGGTGTTCATACACATGGACCAAGATGAGTCCAAGTTGATACTACTATGGAAACAAAATGAGCTTTTGAGAGGCTACTTGCATAGAGTAATGGGCCCAATAGACTTGGATAATCCAGAGATCACTCTTGCTTTGGTAGGAGAGAGAAAAGAGATGGATATTGTATAGGTGGATTCATTTCTAGGAGCATATTAGCAATATTGTGATAATTTTGAAGAGAAAGATGTACAAATAATACAGGGCAACTTAGGCATGTTGCACCATATTCAATTGAGCACATATAAATTGGTATCTATAATGAACTAAGATTTTGGATTGATGGATGAGGTACATACCTGGTTAAAAGACCTATAGATTTTGACATCAATAAAAGTTTTAAGGTATCATACACTCATGGATGTATATACAACAAAAGAGCTTGATAAGCTTGATGATTGGATAGAGAAGATAGTTGTCAATAAGAAATTCATGGAGGAACTACATGAGGATGTTTAGAGATAAAGAGATTGGACTCAAGAGAAGAGTTTGAAAGTAGAGAGGTATTACAATGTTGCATGCCTTAAATTTTTTGAAGATGAGTCAAAAACCAAGCTCAATTTAGTGCAATCAATAGTTCAACAATTTCAAAGAACTTTCTAGGATGCTTCGTTAGATGAAGATATCAGATAAGCATTTAAGACTAAAGAGGTATTGTTGGAACTGGACACAAAACTTGAGGATTTTGTGACAACTTAGATTGAATTTGGCAACTACCGTTAGATTGTTAAAGATAAATATGGAGCTTTGGATTTTCTAGAAGCTACCCAAGTAATGGAGATCATAGAGAAACTCAAGAGCAAACATCTAGACATCATTTTGGTATAAAGGGGAAAAAAACCCAAATATTGGAAATTCAACACTTGTGAAAATTTTGGATTTTTGGAACTTGTCATCAAGGTGTGTGGGTACACAAGGTACACAAGGTGCACAGGTGCACTATTCATAGAGGTGCACCAATAATTTTGAAGTTGTAACATTGCACCAACAATTAACTGTCAGTTCCTAATTTAGAGCATTCCATGCACCAAAAACAAATTTTGATGGCAGTTCAACTCCTAGAAATAGTCAGAGAAGGTCAAGCTTCCATTTTTAGAGCTTCTAGTGACTCTAAGATCCTCTTGTAGCTTCCTTCTTCATATCTCCTTCTTCTTTTATTATTTTAAGTTGTGTAAAGGCTCATGCACCCTTAATTGATATAAATAAAGGTGGAGATCTACTTAGCACCATTTACAGAGTCAGTTTGTATATAAGTAGATTTTTTTTATTAGTTTTGAGAATATATTTGATTGATAGGATCTCTCACTTTCAACACAAAAAGGGGAGATGATTTCTTATAAATACAAGGATTTAATATGAATCCAAGTCATTATTTTGATGCAATAATATATGTTATTGGTGCTCTCAGTTTGAGTGTGTTATTTTTGTGAATGCATGTTCATGAATAATAAAGGAGCCAATGGTGTTATTATGTTGTTATGATTGTGTGACCTTTTAGTTCTAGTGTTTGCCTCATGTTAACAAATTTTGTTGATGTACCAAGTTGGAGAAAAGATCACCTATTGTTCCTCAATAGCTTCTTGTCTCGCATGAGAATTTTTTGTGGCCTTGTGATTTGATGAGAAGTGAAAATCTATCAGTTATTATTGAGTTCCCATCAATGATTATATCAATGGAATTGAGGAAGTGTTTCTCCTATTTTCATTGGTTTCCTACGTGATCTTTTCAAAGATTTAACTCACAGACATGTTGTTACTATGATTTATGTTCATTAGGAATTTCTCATTCAAGTTATTTACTTTAATCTCTCGTTACCTTATCTTGGTTGTTTTCTTTGCTAAAACTTGGTTAAAATAGGAATTCATATAGTCGCATTGATAAATTTCATTCATCATAAAACAAAAAATACCAAAAAATATATTTCTTTTTTGGTTACTTTTCAAACAATAGATCAAACACTTATCTAAAATTGGTTGAACTAGCAAAGGCCTCCTCGTGAACATACACATTTATCTTCAATTGAGTGGATTCCAATAGGTCACAAGATCACTAGAAACCTTGGAGTTTATCCTATATTAGCTTTTCAAGAAAGGAGTTGGAAAGGATTCCTATCATTAAGCATCATGAAAAATGACAGCTCAACAGAGACCATAACTAACAAAGTTTTGACATGATTGGCTATTATAGCCTTTTTTTAGAAACAACAACTTATGCTCTACAATGGGTTGATTATGAAAGCATCCATCAACCAATATTTAACCTCATTTCAAAGCCATTTAGGCCTTCATTACTAAGGCTGAAGTTTGGATAGACCAAAATTCATACCAAAATTGGCAATAATTGCACTAATACATATGGTGTGGTATTGAAACCCATCTGATAGGATGATGTATCTAAGATGAACCTTCACATATGAAATTAGAACAACCTAAGCTTATAAGACCAACTTACTAAAATTAGGAAGCTTCCACAAATAGCAATTATGCACTAGAATAGCCCTTATTGAAAACACAAAATTGGAAATAGAAAGATTTTTGGGTGATGCAAGATTTCCTTTAGACCCAACATGCTCCTTCATCATATTTTTTGTAAGTTGTAGAGTACAGTATTAGAATGGATTTATAGTGTTAAATTATTAAAGCAATGGGAGAGTAGATGCCACAATTACATTTTAACAAAAGTAGTTTGTTAGTACTTATAATAATAAAATAACATGCATATTATGAGTGTACTTGAAATTGTATGGAGAAATAAGAATCCTTTGTATACATTACAATAGAAATGGAAGGATTATATTGTAGTTTTATTTTCAATGGAAATCAACACCTTGAACTTACAAATGGCCATGACAATCACCAATAATGCTTCACACTCTGCTAATCAAGCCAAGGCTATTGATTTTATCACTCTACAACAAGGAACATGGAAATGATGAATGATAAGAACATAGAATCCACCTCATGAATAATAGGGGAGTCAAATGGATGCATATAATAGTGAAATAGTGAAAGTACTATTCAAAGAAAAGAATGAAAATGTACATTGTGTGCAGTGATACTCACCAATAATTTTTACATGCCCTCCAACCACTCCTCATGCACTAGTGACATTCACCAATAATCTCTCATCATTCTCTAGTCTATGTTGAATCATCCTCCATTGAGTATTAGCATAAAAATTAGACAAAAAACCATCAATCATTCTAATAAACATTACAATTTAACAAATCAATAAAATATTTTGAGACAAAGTTTAAGGTGTGCACCTTAATGTTCTCTAATAAGTGTTATATTATTGATCTTTGCTTTATTAGTAGAATAATTTGATATTCTCTACTTTACATGTATGATCACATGAAGGTGGAAGCTCAACTAACCCCAACTCCCCAACCCCTGCCCACTGCCCCACCTCCAAACATAACTCTTAATTCCTTGTTAACATCTAACATTATTTCTTTCTTTCATCCATTTATAATGTATAAAATTCATTCATTATCACATGACATTCATTAACACTCATCAACATACAAAATTCCTCAATATTCATTAACATGTATCATTCGTGAACATTCATTAGCGCATAAAAATTAATTCATTATCAAATAAGGTACATTAAAACTATATTGTTATTTTATTTTTTCCTTCTATTAGTGAAAAGACTTAGTGAGCATTAATTTCTTCATCATCTCCCTCTATTTGTGTTCTCAATGTATGCGTAGTTTGAGGATGGGGCCTCTCTTGCAAAGGGGGGTTTTATTTAATAACAAAGAAATGAGTTAAATTCATAACACATCTTTATTATTGTTACACATATTTGGTTAATTTAAGGAATATAATTGTGGTGTTCTTTACATGATGGGGTGACATCATTTGCCATATCATTTTGTCTCACCACAATCTTAGCATGTTGAACCCTTTGAAGTTGAAAAAAAAAGGGTACATTAATCAAAACATTAATTGTAATTAAATTTTTTTAAAGAAATAATAATGGTCCTTTTACCTAATGGGGAGATATTATCTTCCATATCATCTTGTCTTGCCTCAACTTCACCATGTCGAGAACCCTCTGCAGTTGAAATAAAAAAGGTTATATTAATAAAAAAATCAATTACAATTGAATTTATTTAAAATAATAACATTTTTCCTCTTTACTTGATGGAGGAACATCACGTTCCCAATTTTTTATAGTCGTGTCATGCTCCACTTGGTTGGCACCAACTACATGCATTGAAATATTAGCAAAAAAGGCTACATTAATTACTATACCAATTTCTCTATTATATATTTAATTGTATTAATAATTACATTAAAAACTCAATGGCAAGTGATTATCTCCACTTGTGGAATGCGCATTCAGGCATTCATCTAGGATGTGCTCTAGAATCAATAGTTTGCATTCTAGTGTCATGCACATTGTTATCATTGATTTCTTATTTTAAATGAATATACTTACATTATGTTGGATCTCAACATCAAATAGACTATTCACGAAAGTATTCAATTTAAAATCATTTTCATTTAGCTTATTTACCTATGTGATGTAAACCCAATAAAACCTTGCCCACTTAATTCTCATAGCCATTTAGCCATGACTATATAGCCTTACTAAAAGGAAATTCTACTTACATCTTCTATGAGCAATCTATTGAACTCAAAGCCTCACATTTTTTTTGGTCTCGTGAATCTTTCTTGCATTGTTTCATCAAAATAAAAAATGTTTTTCAATTTATAAATATTTTGATACGACATGTCATTTATTGATACTTACAATTGATGTGGCAAGCTTCAAATAACCACCAAAGTTGATCTTGTGTTTTATCTCCTTTTCTTGTCTATCCTCAATTACCTTTTATGTGTCATTTAGTTATAAAAAAATTGAAATATGTAATATTATATAAATACAAAGAGTAAGTAGTACATAATTACCTTCTTAATAGTATAATATACCTTCTATTGTTGTCTAGTAGTGTGTTTCCTTTTTTCCTATCAATTTACTCAGTCACATACAAAACCAAGTTCTTCCACTCATTATCTAGGATTCTAGGGGGGCTGGGGGGGGGCACTCATACTTCAAGTTCTTCTCTAAATGTGAAATGTATTGGACCCTCGAATACTTCAAACATAACCTAACTTTCTTAAGGAGCTTTGCTTCACCAAATGTGTGAGCTCCAAATAACTTGGTCATACACTCTACAAATACTCTTTTAGCTTTTTATATTTCTCATTCCTCCTTTTAAGAAAAAAATCTTGTTAAATTCATAAATTTACTACATCTACTTTAATATAGTTCAAGTAATGGATCAAAAGAAAACTATTCTAGAAATGATATGAAATCAAATAGTGGTTTAGCATTAGTTCAAATATAATTTTCCACCTTTTACTTATGGTGGGTGCAAATATGTGCAATGATTTCTCATTAATATATTTATAAAAAATATCATTCCTTACAAAGACAAGCATGGGATCATTAGTCAAAAAGAGTGATCAATTAGACTATATATAATAATAACTTTAAATTACTTGGAACCTTCTCTATTTTTAAGGGACCACAATGACATCCCATTAGATATTGACTCCCAAAAGAAAATTCTTGAAGAATTATTAGAAAGAGGAAGAATGTATTGGAAAATTACTAATATGTCATTAATAATTTATGTTATGGGTGTAAAGGCTTTATAAAGTGGCATTCATTTGTCATGTTGAGATTAATATTTTATAGGTCTTTGCTAGTTATATTAGACAATGCACAATTGTTTGTCTTGCTTAAAATGTTATTATGTTTATGATGTGAGAAACAAAAGCAACAAAATGAGATCATCTTCTAATATTTGGCAATTTCTACAAAATTATTGTAAGGATTTCAATGTTTACTACACTATGGATGTCTAACATCTATCATGAATGTATGTAAGTTTTAAAATTTTCATATATCTCTTAGTTGTTCAAAAACATGGACCTCTATGATATGTCTCCTTGGCAATTTCTTGAATAGATAGAAATTTAATATCACAAGTGGAGGATGATTTTGCTACCCTTTTCAAGACTTTTTTTCTTCTTGGCTTATTCATGTGTGTAGACATATTTTGAGTTTCATCCTTTGACATGGCTTTGTTGGTGGGCCTTTCTATCATGTGTTATTTTTCTACTCATGTCATGTGACTCTATATTTTCTGACATATCTAATATTTCCTTCTTTTGTGTTCAACTCTTCTAATCAAGGTCGTGGATTGTTTTAGTATTTTCTATCTTTTCTTCTGTTTGAGCTCATTAAAATTCTTATTGGTTATTGTAGCTTGATGTTTTTCCAAGTCCCATTTATATAAGATAATTTTCAATCTTTCTTATTCTATTTCCTCTATAAATTCTTTGATGCATCTTCTTTAAGTTGATTATCCATCTATTAGACATTGTAATTATCTATGTATATGCTTGCCTATAAATTTATTTATAGGATCATTGGTGCTCACCTTGGAGAATAAATTGGAGTGGTATGGGTGGCCTTGAGAATAATATTATGCAAATCCTTATTGTTGCTAGATAAACTATAAATTGTGCATGACCATGGTTTTACTTCTTCATAAAAAATAGATAGAAAGGAAGATGATTAATTTGTTTTCATCAAATAAAAAATGGACATATTTTTCTTTTTTGTTATTTAATTCTCTCTTGATTCTCTTTTATTTATGATAATTTTAAATTTAATGGTGTAACTATAGATTGAATGAGGAATTTGAATTGTAAAAGCAATTGATAAATGGAAACATATGTTGATTACTTCAAAAGTGGTATATTATGCATGGTTGAATTGTAATATTGATGTAATTGCAGTTGATCCCAATTCATGTATATTCTACATGGTTGAATTATTATAATTGTGTTTATTGTTGACTCACTTATAAATTATACTAATGATAGTAAGAAGTTATTATACTAATTGTGATAGCAAGTAGTTATTATACTAATTGTGATAGTAAGTAGTTATTATACTAATTATGACATTGAGTGGTTTTTATACTAATTATAATCAAGGATTAATAACTACTTGTTGTCATAATGATAGTGAGTAGTTACTATACTTAAGAACTAAGCTAGGTTAGTGTATTTGGAATTCTTGTCATTGAAGGAAAAAAGTGTAAATAGGTTATTTGGGCAAGACAAGAGTCAAGAGATTGATCAAAGTTTGGGATATTTATATACCTCAACTATCCACTAATAGAATGTTGGGTATGATAATCTTAAATTAGTTAAGGATTGACCAATGAACATGAACTAATTTATTAGAGAACTTGAACTAATTATGATCAGGGTTGGAGTGATTTGATGTATTGAGAGGCTCTTATGTTAAGTACAAGTTGTAAATGAATCTTTTTTTATTATGAATAGTCAAAGGAATCATAGTCTAGGATTTTGGATCCAAACATTAGACCTAATGTCATGTAATTTGTAGATTATGTTGTTTTATGAAGACAATGGTATAAGTGGAATAATGATCAAAGCATGATCAAGAATGGATGGTTAGTTATTGACAAAATGTGGACCCTAGTGGAAGGGGAGTATTTCTCAACCACTAAGAGTTTGTAAGGTATTGAGAGTGTGGGTATGGGTCTAGGATTAATCTAGTTGAAGGATCCAATAGGAGCTATTACAAAGAAAGTTAACGAAGAGATAGTTTCCCAATGGAGATTGATTATGATCATTCCTACTTAGTGGGGGAAAAAAAAAACAAGTGGGAGATTGAACATGGGAATCACCTAAACCACCTATAATACCCTAATCATGGTCATGTGGTTCATTAATCTGAAAAAAAAGATGTAAAAATAACATGTCCATAATTTAGTTAGTAACATAAAAGAGTATAAAATTAAAACCATTATTGAACTTTTGTTATAAAAAAAAGTTTTCATTACTACTTACTTGGAAGTTTTTTGCTCGTTGCATCAAATTTTTCACCCTCTCTTGTGACTCGAGATTTTGAGGGTATATGTTTGACAAGGAAATAATTTCTTTTCTCTTTTTTTTACCAATGATACTTTTTTTTCATGCGGATCAAGTCAATAGATTTTGTGATATCATCATCATATAATATTATGTTCATATCGAGTAAGGTGTCCCAAGGTATAGTAGGTGCCTATCCCTTTCCCCAAAAATTTGTATGTGACAACAATATTATCAACCCTATCAAAATTTCTCAAAAATACTCAAGAAAAGAACATAATAAAATAGTATTCTCTTCTACCTAATTTGTACAATTATAATGAGGTTTAACTACTGGGTAGAAGGGTCGAGAGTATCATATTTGTCATAGGGCTACTCCATGTGGCCCTTTGAAAAAGATCAAAAATAAAATGTTAGAAAAAAAAAACTTAATAATAAAATGGTATGTGGGAGTTATTGATTGGAGGTTGGTTTAAATAATGCATAGTATGTACCACCCCCATAATAGTATATTTGTGTGTATCTAGGTAGTTTAAATTGTAATCAATAAGTAGCTCTTCTCCTATAAGTATTGATTTTATAACACATAAAAATACATTATTTCCCTTGTGAACCTTAAATATGAAATTGGATTTCTTATTAGTTGACCCAAGTCAAGTACTATTTACAAAACCTATGATATTCCCTATTGATTTTGGTCTTCCATCAATGTATATAGCCACTCTTTTACTTTGATCATTATCTTTTTAATGTATATAAATTTTTGAGAGTGCATACTTATGCATACTATTTTTATATTAAACAATTTGCATCCAAATTTTGTAATTGTAATAGAGTCTGACATAATCCATCAATTCAACAACTTTTTGCAAGAGACCTTTATGTCAGTCATGGAAAATAGGCCCAAAACATGTAATGATGATGGCATCTATTGTTTTTATAGATGTCAGTACTTTAAGAGTACCTCATTAACACAAAAATTATTGTTTATTGGAGGAAATTCCTTGGGTACCCATTATTTTTGTAGATGTTGGTACCTCAAGGGTACCTCAATGTCACGTTTGGTCTCATTAGCATAAGAACATGACCCCACCCAAGAAAGGAAAAAATTCATGTGTTTATTGAATTTCCTTCTAGTTGATCTCCCTATTTTATACCTACTACATGTCCCACTTTTATCTTCTATTCCTATATTTCTTCACTTGAAGAAGAGACATCTGAAAAATACCTATTTGTTGGTACTTGCACTAGAGATAGTTGGTATAAGAGATATATTTTGTAAATGAAAGAGATATCTTACAAGCCATTAATTTTACTATTGATAATTGTATTAAATAAACTATCTCTATAGGGTGTATTGACTTATACTTACCAATCCATGAGACTGTGAGGGATGTTCATAAAAGGGGTTCAAGTTCCTACATATGTAATTCAAGTATCTTATGTTATCCAAAAATTACATGATAAATATAATAAAAATTACATAGTAGACAATAGGAACAATATGTAGTCATCATAATCATTGTCTATTTTTTTATTCCTTACCTCTACAACATTAAATAGATTAAGGATTGGTAATTTAATAATCAGTCATCATTGTCATAGTGTTTATTGAAATTCCTTTTAATATTTCTATCAAGAAATAAATATTAAATAGATTAAGGATTAATTGCATAACTCTATAGTTCATTCATGTCATTGATCTTCATCATCATCATCATCATCATATCACTACATCATCGTCATTACCATGACCACCACCACCATCATCATCTTCATCATTAGTGGAAATGGCATCATCACCTTCTTCTTATTCTTCATGCAAATTTTTTGTTAGGAACAACATTGACTAATTGTCAATTGTTATCATTATCTACATCATCTTCTACTTCATCTTCTACTTCAATATCTTCTTCTTCCATCACATTATACTTTATCAACCTTCCTCTTGGATCATGTCTATGAAAAATGACCAAATTGATTTATGTGGAACCTCTAAGTAAAATAATTTCTCACATTGGCTTGTAAGAACACAGGGCTCATCCCCAACTGGTTCAAATGATCTTGTATTAACAATTGTAAATCTATTATCATGTTCAATTATAGTTCTATTAGGATTATTTTTATTAAGTTATATCTTTTACCATTTGATGGCAAAGAGAACTAATTTGAAGATATTAAAGTTACACTTAAGTATATCAACCAAAATGATATAGTATTAATTTTAAAACTGTTGAGAATGTATGTTTTTTCTAGATGAAATATTAGGCAGCTCAAAGACTACAATTATGTGAGAATCACAAGTTTTCTTCTTGTCATCCAACCTTTTGATACAAAATTTATAACCATTATAGCGCATAGCCTTATGGTATTTGACCTACAATAATATGTCAAACATGTAAAATTTATTGCATCATGGGTTGATAAATATACAATTGCTTAATAAATTTATATATACATACCTATTTATCTCTTAAACTATATTGTAAATAAATTTCCCTTTGCATGACTTTAGAATCTCCATTATAGTGATCTTCTTTAACCAATAAAGCCACACCTTCCCATGTTAATGTTTGACTAGAATGTTAACATCATTCAATCCATACTATTATGCAATCAAGATTATTTGCAATATGCAAATGCAATGCATCCCACTCTTGACTAGCTGTAGAAAAATAAATATATGATCTAGAACTAATTCATTTTGAAGATTAAGAACTAATTAACTACAACAACATATTATAATTACCTCTCAATTTCCTCAATATGCCTTTCCCCATCAAGTACTCCCCTTTAAATTTGTTAATAGGGTTGGGATCCCAAATGAATTTACATGGATCTTTGTTTCAAATTTAGGAATTTATTTAGTAATGCACACCATAGTATGGTTTACCATATAGAACCCTCAATAGGTACTCTTTGCCAAATTAAAGTCTTCAAAATTTGTAAGCGCCTCTCAACCATCCACATTGACCTAGCGTATAGAGCTCCACACAATTCAATCTCCTCAACTTGGTATGTGAGGAATTGTTCTTACACATTGAATTTTTTTTTTTTAAGGTGGACATTTTTGTATTTCACACATTAGATGAGGAATTTTCCTCTTTTGGAATATTTCATATCTTCTTTATGGATTTTGTTAGATGACAACTACCTACAAGAGATTCAAGATGCAAGAAATATGTAAGTATGAAACTTTACAATATAATATACAATATATTACATAACCAAAAAAATATTGACTATAATATATCTATACAATAAATTGAACAAATATCACTACTTACCTCATCTAGTTTCCAAGATCATGTATGACTTGCTTGAAATTACTATCAAAGTGGTATGGGAGATATAGGTAGCATGTACTGCAATAATTATAAACTAATTATTTCATTTAGAGAGATTAGATTTCTACAATACATTCAAATTATTGGTAATTGCTTCTAGATTAGATTGTGTTGAAATTTTTACCATTAACATTTTGAATCACACTACATGATTCATCATCAAGATGAGAGAGCAAGAGTTGCAAAATAAACATCACACTACTTTTTTTTTGCAACTCTTGTTCTCTCATCTTGATGATGAATTAGGTATTGTGATTTAAAATGTTGATGATAAAAATTTCAACACAATCTAATCTAGAAGCAATTACCAACAATGATTATTTCATTTTTTTCTAACATAATGCAATAAAAAGTACATGTAATTTATAAATATATAGTAAAAGAACAATATGGACTACCTTGATGGAGGTATTTCAACCATTTTTTTTCATCCCTAGCCTGAATTCACTTTTCTTTGATATGAGATTATTTATGTTTGCAATAAATCTTGTGGGAAATCTATTTTTTTGTATGACTTATTTTATAGCATTGTGTTGTTGGTCCATTAAAAAATAAGGAAGGGCATTTATATTGATCTAGTCCCTATTGCTATTTTATAAAATGAGATTTTTCATTGCATGATTGTTATCATGAATGTCACTTAAAATTTTGACAATTTTTTTCTTTGTCACACCTTCCATCCAATATTTTTTATGATGTCTCTAATACATGTTCTTTCTAATATGCATAGTATCAAACAAATGCATAATTTGTAGTTTCTCGTAGTAGGACAACCTACTAAATTTTTTGAGATAATTTTTTAGTCCCTTTAGAAGGTGGTCATCAATTACATCATCAATGAGAAAAACACAATAGAAAAATATTAATTTCAATCATAAACCATTAGGTGTAATGATATTACCTTGATGATTAATTTTGTTATACTCTAGCTTCCATAGGCAAGGTTTTATTCTTTGTGGGTTTGATATATTCTCTTTTTCCCTTAAAAAATTATTTTAAGCACTTTGATACTTATGATTTCTATAGAGGAAGTGCCTATACTCATCAAACACCTACTTTCCTAAATATTTTGAATGAAAAGATTTCATCTTCAGACCACAAATTAGACATGCAAAAAAATTATTTGTTTGAAGACCTACAAGATAATGATATAAAAAAATTAAATATATTATTATAATAATTATAATTATCATGCAAAACTTGAAAACTATAAATGGGGCATCATCTTGTGTAGTGGGAAATGTGAATTAAGGAAATAAACCCTAAGTTCATAATCTAAATGATAACAGAGTAGTAACTCAAACCAAGATCTAATGATTATGAAGATAGGTAAAAGAATAAAATTTTCCCTTAAGATCTTAATCAATTACTTTTAGATCTATGCAAAATATACAATGTAAAGTAAAAGGTATAAAGTGTTGAATTAAAAAATATGGGTAAAGAACTTATCTCAAAAAGGGATCGTATGTTTGAACCTAATTTTTGCTTGTTGTGCTGTTCATATGGACGAATAGAGCTATATTTGGGCCTAAAACCATGATACAGTACAAGGTAGGTGTGTCTCTCAAGTAGATGACCTAGCCCCCAAAAAATAACCACACAATGGAATATAAATAATAACATGGATATTTAGATCCAAAACTACACCAATTATCATAATAGAATCATAAGATTTATATCAACAATATGCCTAGTTGTAAGGCCTTCCATATTATGACCAATATAAAGAAGAATACAAATCAATCCTCATATTTGAAGATCCACCTCCTAGATATCATCCCTCAAGATGCTCCTAGCTACTCCATTCTCAACTCCATCATAATAATTACTCTAGACCTCACAAGACCCTCTACTTATTCTAAACCAAGCCACAAGTCAGCCTAGGAAGTTACATTAAATAAACACTCAAGCCACAAGGCATCATGATAGATTAAATAACACTTAGGAAAGGCCACAATTTTACAACCATAACTAACTCGTAAGATAAAATAACAATATGTGGCCTTAGCCATAGGACCACATTCCATCCAATGATCCACATCTAGGATCACACAAGCTAACTCCTATGGATCAAATCTTGCATAAACAATATCCTAAGTCTATGCAAGAGATAAGGAACACATTACTAGCAACCACCAAAAGGGATCTACCTCCAACAAAGTCACTATAGTCATTATTTATACATAGGACAAGGTCCACCAATATTCCTCAAACATAACCCTAATTGTGTGAAACATAGGTCCACAAAATCTAAGATTGATGCTCATGCATCACAAACATATAGGATTGGAAATTGCCGTAGGATGCTCCTACATTAGACACCCAAAGTGCCAAAAGATGTTCTCAATAGCTAGAATAACATCTTTTATGATTCAATATATTAACCTCAAATAGGTTCTTCCCATACATTTCCTCCAATTCTTCAACTTTTACATGCTTTCTTTTGTTCCACTTTTGCAAATTCATCTGTACAATAGACAATAGTTTACTTTGTGTCTTCATATCTTGCCTCAGTGTACCACAAGTGTTTTTCCTATGCTGATATCTGCCCTTTTGACAATCCTTCAACTCAACTCACCTACTGAAACTCAGGTTCCTCCTACCAAGTTCTACATTCTACAAAGGATTTAGGGAGAACTTTTTCCCACCCTTCACAATAATAAACACATTCTTGACACAATCATGCACTACTCAACGATCATATTGCCATGTTCTACCAAGTAATATGTGACAACTATTCATGCCTACAATATCACACAACACCTAATCTACATGATGTTCAATTTTAAAATTAACAAGAAACTGCTCCCTCACTTCCAAAGCATGTTCATCTTGTAACCAAAAGATCATATATGGACAAGGATGTCTCACTCTCTTCAAACCAAGTTTCTGAACCATCTCCTTAGCAACTAGGTTATCAGTACTACCACCATCCACAATTACATTCTAACATTTACCTCTAGACTTACATCAAGTTATGAAAAAATTTCTTCTTTGAAAAGGAACATCTTCTTCCCAAATAATACTTGTCGAGCTAGAAAATCATCTTCCATGTTAGGCTCATTCACTAAGTCCACATTCTCATTTACCATAATAACTCTTCTATCATTGACCTACCTATTAGCATTGGGAAATTCAAAAAATTCATGTCCTTCTTCACCACATATGTAGTAAGTTCTTTTAAATCCACATTTACCTATCCTTCTCCTTGGTTCCACAGGCTTTGGTTCATCTTCAAGAATCATTTTATCTTTCATTGAGTGTTCATGCTTTTCCTTCCCTCAACAATTACCTTGATTTCTTCTCTTTAAATTATATTCTACCTCTAGATCTTATTGAGAAGTATCCTCAACAAGAAATAATATGTAGAATTCTAATCTCATCTCAAATATTGAATCTTAAACCATTAATATGACTAGCCACATTTTCCTTAGAAAGTTCTCTATTTCTAGACTGAATTGTTAACTTCTAAAACTCCTTGGTATAATCATTCATAGTTATATATTTCTTCTTCAAATTTTGAAACATCTTAAACAATTCAAATTCATAATCAACAAGAATTAACTCAGCCTTTAGTTTTGTAACCATTAATCTCCACCTAGTGATCTTTATTTCACCTTATTTTTCTCTTTTTCTTTGTAATTATTTCTACCATAAAGTATCATGTTCTTGGGATTCAAAGTAATTAAAAAATTATAAATATCTATCTTATTCTTTGGATTCAATTGAGCTTCAAATCTACCCAACTGACCAATTCTATCTTCCATAAATCTCTCCATATGATCAGTTCTATCTTCTCCACTTGATCTAGCAACCTCAAAGTATTCAATAGCTTTCTCATAACCATATTTTATACCCATGTTCCTTTATATGCCAACTATATCCCTCATGATCTCATAGACCATATCATTCTTCATCAACTCCATCTCAGGTCTGAAATCTTGATCTGCCCTTCTCTAAAATCTTAGTCTCAATAGCATAACAGAGATTTGTTATTGCCTTAGGGTCCAATTTTCTTAGAGGCATCTTCTAAGATCTTTGAAAACCCTTTGTAAAAAATCCTACTTGGGAAACTTGTGAAAAAATTGAGTTTCTTGTAATTAAGATCATAACTCGTTGCCTCACACTAGCAACAAAGAAGGGTTTCACAAGTCTAGGAACACAAATCTATGATAAGAATTGTAAAACAATTATGCAGTCATGCTCTAACTATCACCAACCAGATCAAACCTTTCTTTGATACTACTTAATGTAGTGCAAGGTAGGTTTATCGCCAAAGGAAATGACCTAGCCCCCAGCAAATAACCACATAGCTAAATATAAACAATAACACATAGATGTAGATCTAAAACAACACTGATTTACAAAATAGAATCATAAGAGTTACATCCAACATGCCCAATTGTAAGGCCTTGTAGGTTATAACTAATACAAAAAATAATATAACTTAATGCTCATATGTGAAGATCCACCTCCTATCTATCATCCCTTAAGATGATCTAAGCTACTCCATTCTCAACTTCATCATAATAATTACGCTTGACCTCATAAAACCCTCTAGTTATACTAAACCAAGCCACAAGCTAGCCTAGAAAGTTATATTAAATAAAATCTCATAGTAAATAGACACTCAAGCCAAAACTCATCTTGAAAAATTAAATAACACTTAGGATAGACCCCAAGTTTTCAACCATACCTAACTCAATAGATAAAATAACATTTTGCATCCTTATTCATAAGACCATACACCATACAATGATCCACATCAAATATTGCATGAGCCAACTCCCATGGATTCAAGCTCATAGAAATAATCTCCAAAGTATTCTTAGGAAATAAGGAACACATTAGTAGCAGCCACCAAAAGGGCTCTAACTCCAATGCAATAACTCTAGTCATTATGCACACATAGGAAAAGCTCCACTAATATACCTCAAACATAACCCTAACCACATAAAAAATAGGTCCACAAAATCCAAGATTGATGTGCCTACATCACCAACATATAAGATTTTCAACTTCTGTAGGATGCTCCTATATCAAACCACCAAGCTACAAAACCTAGAAATTGTTCGACAATTTAGCAGGCCCAACTTTTGTACGATGTCAACTTTCTCCTAAAGTAGAGGAGCATTGTGTCCCTAATCAATTGTATTCAAAATTTATTTTGATTTAGTAGTTTTTATGATTGACAACAAGGGTACTCAAATCTGTAACTAATATTGTCTTCCAAGATCTATTAATGTCTAAAATAGGGTGTTTGGATGGCTACATAGGGGTTTTCCTTAGTCAACCCCTAGTTTTGGTGGTTTCCATATGCATAGGTAGTTTTTATATGAATTGTAATGTTTTTGATGCACATGTATGATCTTTGAATCTAAAATACCAAGATCTAAATCCCTAGATCCAAACCCTAGCATGAATTTTGTGCTTAAATGATGACAAAGAAACAATGCATAGATTTGAGGATAACCTAGAAATCATACCAAGCCCCTAAGGCTAAAGTACTATAAGCCATACTCATAATATGTATTTGCTACTCTGTAATTGAATCTTGGATACTTAAATGATAGAATAGAAGTAGAAGATAAATAAATCTCTTTCTTTGAAGGATATTTCCAAGCCTCCTTGCTTTCACCTTGCAGATGTACTAAAATAAATCAAGATTTCTAGAATGGATTTTCCACATGAAGTATGTGTGTTTATTCTTGCTTGATTTCTCCAGTGTGCTCATACCAAATGAAGAAATTGAGGGTTCTTATAAAGGATTTTGGATTAATATCTCTCACATGCTAACCAGGCACAAAGACCAAGTTTAAGATCAAACCATCAGGAGGGGCCCGATGAGAAGGACCTGAAATGGGATCCATCCAGGGATGTACTATGTCCCTAATTGGTCTAGAAGGGATGTACTACATCCCTAATTAGATAGGGATGTACTACATCCTACTAAACAAGCATACAATCTATGTGGAAACCTCATGATCCCATAATAGGTCTTGGAACACAAAAATCATGTGCAAATTTTGAGGAAAACTTATTTCAATGAAGAAAAATAGTTATATTGATTGGAAAAAGAGGAAGGGGAACCTCCTAGTAATCTTAGAAATGGGAACCCCCTAGTAATTTTTTTATTTTTATATACCCCTATTCTAGGGCCTAATTCATTTTGGAACTCCACTTGGAGTTAGGGTCCAACCCTTTTCCTCAGACTAATAAAACCTAGGTGTTAGAATTGGGGAATTTAAGAAGAAAGGGTGAATTTTGTGCTAAAGTGCACACTAGTGCACCTAGCTCACATGTGCATCTCCATAGGTGCATAGGTGGGCTAGATGTGCAAGTGTGCATCTATATCCCTGTACACATGCACATGTGCACACCTCCAAAGGGTGTGCACTACCTCAGGCCTATAAAAGCCTAGGACCCCCCTCCCCTTCTCTCATTGTTCTCCTAGTTCCTTCTAGGACCACACATCCACACCTCCATAGGTGCGACACTCCTACACCTACACACAAACAAACAACACTAAGTCATTAAGGGTGTGCACATATACACATGTCCAAGGTGCACATGTGTGCACCTTTATTCACATTAAATTCCTAAGAAAATCTAAAAAGATAAAACAACTAAGTGACAAGGTGTGCATGTGCCCACCTTTCAAATGCAACCTAGGACAAAGAGTCCTAAGATAATGGTGCATAGATGCACACCTTCTTAAGGTGCATATTTGTGCACCATTTTTCTATCCTTAGCACTAAGACTAGTTAAGGGTGTGTACATGTGCACCTCATCAAGGTGCACATGTGTGCACCCTTAGTAAAACATATGACAAAATCCCTCCCTTTGCACATGGATAATGTATGTGTGTAGTAGCGGACATGTGTATGTGCACACTCCATAAGGGTGTGCACCTACACAAGTGTGCAAGTGTGCACAAAATGACTATTTATGGGCCATTAAGCACACCTAGCACACCTCTCAAGGTGCGCAAGTTGCACTAAATTGCATTTGAGAGCTATTAAGGGGAATTTCAAGTGGCTTTATTATGTTTTGGTGTTTTGGGTTTGATTTTTTGGCAATTAGGGTTTGTTTAGGGTTTAATTTTCACCTCTCTAGAATAATATTTTTTCTCTTGTATGTAGCTAAAGTGACATCCTCATCATCTTCACTTGTAGGAAAGATGGCTCCAAAGCTTGTAGTATTCAAATTTTAAGGTGTGCCAAAGAAATCACATTTTTGGGATGGACGTTCAGAGATTAGAGCATTGAGATTGGCCACATTAATTGAAATTATTTTCTCATAATATGCAACAAACCTAAAGAATGTTCCACCATGGCATTAGCAATGATCAGATCAGGATTAGTGAATGCAACATCATATCCCACATTTGTGTAGTCCTCTAAACTTATCAGGATATTAGAAGACAACTATGTACCTGAAGAGAAGGTGGTAAAGAGCATTACAAGGGAGATAGTCTTGGACCTTAGGCTTGGTAATATTGAGAAAGTTTTCTATCTCCCAAGAGTTGATCAGTATGTTAAGATAACCTATGACCGAGCAGAAAGATGGTATAGGGATAATGAAAAGGCATCTTCAAAAATGACCCAATCCTCATTTTTTATTGATAGAACACCTATGGGATGCCAAGATGGAAAGGTAGACATGACATGAGGATATATGAAGGATGACATTGAATATGCTATTGTGCTTTTGAGCTAAGTCATGGTCTTACCAATAGATGGACATCTTAATATCTAGATGGTCCACTTCATAGATATAATACAAATGACTAAAATGCCAATAGACTTGGCTACTATGTTCAGTGATAATCTACATGAGTAATTCATAGGAGTACAAGCTGATCCAAGATTCTATATGACATCATATATGATGTATTTGTTAATGACTAGAACAATGGATTACCTAGATGTTTATAAGAAGGGAAGCATGCAAGATGCCAATGCATAGCCTTATGTGGTATACCCCCAATTGGTGAGGAAAAACCTCTTAGATCAGAGCAAGGAATATCAAATAGTGAATGATTCTTTCACATATGCAATAATCCAATTTATAGAGGGTGATTATGCTAAGAGAATGTCGATAGAGGCATCAACAAGGATCATAGAGATCAGCACCTATTACATCCAATTTAAAACATTCACTTACCTAAGAGTATATAACATGATGGTGAATCTAAAGATGCTCTCTAGATATCCAGCAAATAGGTTCATCTTATTGGAGATCATAACATAGCTCACATCTGCATATGAAAGAGTGAGAAAACAATATAAAAAGACATGAGTATGGCCTATTACTATAGGTGCATTTGAGGTAAAGAAAAAGCAAGATATTATGACTTTTTATTTAGAGTGGGATCAATATCCCTTGCAAGATTACAACTCCCCTCATCCTTATTTTGACAATATTCTCAAAGTTCAACATTTTGCAGGAAAGTAGTTTGTACACAAAGATCTATTGAAGACCATTGGATGAATGTAATAGATGACTATGGTATCCAAATAAGGGATTATTGTAGGATGACTCTATATATGGTGGGAAGTTCCTTAAAGATAAATGTCCCATTCAAGGTTGTTCAAAAAGACACTCAAGATGTCTTTGATCCCTTATATAACCGCAACAAGATATATGATAGGCCAATCATGAATGTTCAGATAAATAGAGCTAAGAATGTGGATATAAGTCATAGGGAAAGGAAAATAATATAGTTAACAAGAGAATGGATTAAGAAACCCTTTAATCTTGACCCAGTTCCTTGGGTAGTTATATTTAAAGCCACAGCACACCCAATTAAGGGTAAAAGTGCAAAAGTTACAATACCAAATTTCCTATCTAAATCCCAGTCAAATTAGAAATGGTGCATCGACATGTGGGGGAAGTCGAGTACTTTAGGGAATATAAGGAAAGAATAAGAGAAAGAGGGAAACAAAGGGGAGTGAGAAAATTGATCAGGCCCAGCCATCTCAACAAGATTTGTTAGAGCAGAGCCTCAAGATGAGCAAGCAACTCAGGATCAAGAGACTAAACAAGTGCCCCTACAGGAGCAAGAACCAGAGTAGGAAGCATAAGAAGTGTCACCACCTACATAAGAGGAAGAGGTCACTCCTATAGCTACTAAGAATGCTAAGATTGGGCCTACTATGAAAAGAATATGAAGGGGGAGATTACAAAAAAAAAAATTATTCCTATTCCTTCAGTTCCTGAAACCATCCCTAAGGTGGATGATGAAGAAGAAGAATATTATCTCCCCTTGAGTCAAAGGCCTCGTTTAGATAGGACTTCTCAAGAAGGGAGAAGAAGAAGCTCCACTATGATGCTTCCATCCATTCCTAAGGAACCTATTTAGGTTATCATTTTTGAAGATGAGGAGCAATGATGGATTGATGATTAGGAAGGGTAAGAAACAAATATTTTCAACATTTCTTATTTCAATTTTATGCCTGTGGGAACTAAAATGGTTCGTGAAAAGATACAAGATACACCCACAAACCAACCTTTGGGAGAGGATTCAAACCAAATGCCACCTCTACCACAAGAGTCTCTAGGTACATCACCACCACCATTTTAGGACTTGTCTTTCTTGGATAAATGTTCAGCCACTCCTCTCCCTCTGGTCACTAAAGAACAAGAATGAGTAGTGCATCAAGAAGAGGTAGAATAGAGGCCAGCTGATGAAGTATTAAAGGAGAGATAGATACCTAAATAATCTCATAAAACTTCTCAAGATATAGAGGCAAGGACTTGGGCTACAATAGATACAGGGACTCCCAATTTATATCTCTCTTAGAAGGAGAAGACTCCTAAAAGGAGTGATAAGGGTAAAGATCTAGTAGTGCAAACCTCCTCTTTAGCCAAATACATGTCTCCCATGGGTACTACACCAACATGGCTAAAGAGAGAGGTTATGATTCAAAAAAAGAGGCAGTTGGATATGACTATCGAGGAGAGTATGGATGAGCTAGTAAAAAAATAAAGAATCTTGAGCCACCTATGGGTGATGCATAACTATTGGCCTTCATAATGAAGAATAAAGACCAGGACTTACTTGCCCATATAGTCATCCCTCCTCCACATGCAGATACTAAAGATTTGACTCCTAAGGACTATCAAATTTAAAAATTCTTGTTAGGAAATCCCATAGTAGACATAGCTAAAGTAATGATCACTACAAGTGTTAAGGAGGTGTTCAAGAAATTAGATGGAAATGAGTCTAAATTAGTGATGTTGCACAAACATAATGAGCTTCTAAGAAGCTATCTACATGAAATTGGAGGCCCTTTGGACCAATATCACCTAGAACTTACTCTTTCAATAGCCTTGGAGAAGAAAGATAAAGGGAATGTACAAGTTGATTCATTTTTGCGAGCATGTTAGCATTGGCATGACAATTTTGAGTAGAAAGGTGTATGGATAATGCAGGGTAATCTAAACTTGTTACATTAAATTTAGTCTAGTGTGGAGAAGCTAGTATCTATAGTGAACTAGGATTTTGGTTTGATGGATGAAGTGTAGACATTAGCTAAGGACCTTAAAGTTTTGATAGCAATAGGGTCAAAGATATCACTCTCATGGATGTATATATAGTAGAAGATTTGGATAAATTAGAAGATTGGATTGAGAAGATAGATATGAGAAATAAGGTCATGGAAGGACTTCATGAAGATATTTAGAAGTTAAAAGACCATACTCAAGAGACAATTTTGGAAGTAGAGAGGTATTATGATGCTATTGCCCTTGAGATTTTTGAAGATGAGTTGAAAATAAAGCTCAAGTCAATGCAATCAATGGTCGAGCAATTCTGAAGAACTTTCAAGGATGCTTCATCTAATGAAGATATTAGGTAAGCATTTAAGACTGAAGAGATATTGTTAGAACTAGACACTAGATTTGCCAATTTTAGTAGAGACTTGAATGGATGTCCATAATTATTGGCAAATAGTCAAGCATAAATATGAGGCTTTAGATTTTCTAGATGTTGCCCAAGTGATAGAGATTATAGAGAAACTCAAGAGCAAACCTCCAAACATAGCTCTGACATTAAGGGGAAGAAAACCTAGAAGCTAGAATTTCAATTTTGACACTTAAGAAAATTTTGGATTTTTTGAACCTACCACCAAGATGCAGAAGGTGCACAAGGTGCACATGTGCATTATTCATAGAGGTGCACTAATAATTTTTAAGAAGTGATAGTGCACCAATAGTTAACTGCTAGTTGCTAATCTAGAGCTTTCCATACATCAAAAATGTGTTCTAATAGTAGTTTAACTCCTACAAATGCTTAGAGAAGGTTGAGCTTCCATTTTTAGAGCTTTTAGTGACTCTCAAATCCTCTTATAGCTTCCTTCTTCTTATCTGGTTCTTATTTCTCTAATTTTAAGTCATGTAAAGGCTCATGCACCCATTAATTCATATAAACAAGGGTGGAGTCCTTCTTAGCACCATTTTAGAGAGTCAATTTGTATATAATTAGATTTATTTTATTAGTTTAGAAGCATATATTTGCATTAAGAGATCTCTCACTCTCAACACAAATTGAGGAGATGATTTCTTATAAATTCAAAAATGTAACATGTATTCCAGGCCATTATTTTGATGCAATAATATATGCTATCAGTGCTCTCATTCTAAGTGTAGTTATTCTTGCTAGAGTGTGTTATTTTTGTTAATTCTTATTCATGAATTAAAATGGAGCCAATGGTTTTGTTGTGTTGATTTGATTGTGTGATCTTTTAGTTTTGGTGTTTGTCACATGTTGACAAATTCTGTTGATGTACCAAGTTAGAAAAGAGATCACCCTATTGTTCCTACTTAGCTTATTGTCTCACATGATCATACTTTATATGGCCTTGAAATTTGATGAGAAGTGAAACATCTTTCAGTTTTTACTAAATTCTCATTGATGATTACATCAATGGATTTGAGGAAGCATTGTACCTATTTTCATTAGTTTCCTACCTAATCTTTTTAATGATTTAACTCACAGATGTGTTGTTACCATGGTTTATGTCCATTACTAATTTCCCTTTCATGCTATTTTCTTTCATCTCTTGTTACCTTATCTTTGTTATTTTCTTTACTAACACTTGGTTAAATTAGGAATTCATATAGTTGCATTGTTAGACTGTATTCATTTTACAAATAGAAAATAACAAAAATATATCTCCTTTGTGGTTACTTTTGAAATAGTAAGCAGATTGAACAAATAGAAAATAACAAAAATATATCTCCTTTGTGGTTACTTTTGAAATAGTAAGCAGATTGAACATCTTATCCAAAATTGGTCAGAACTAGAAAATGCATCCCTATGAGCAAACACATTTATCATTAACTAAGAAAATTTCAATAGGTCACAAGATCATCTAAAACCTTGGAGTTAATCCTAGATTAGCTTTTTAAGAGAGGAATTTGAAAGGATTCCTACCATTAAGCATTGTGCAAAACAATAGCTCAACACTTCCAATTTAAGATCATACATTTAGCCCCTACCTTCATTGGATGTGACATTGCATGAATATTCCAACTAAAGTAAATAAAGCTTTTACTTAGTGAAAAAGGATATAAAAAAGTCCACAACATCATAATCCTACAAGAAACTATTAGTACCTGCATCCTATAGAACATGCCTTAGTGAAAAATCAAAAATCACTTAGAGATTACTAAGAATGATTCTATGAGTTTCATAGGTGCCCATTGCCCCCTATTTTGGCTTTCTCTTTTAGAAAAAGTGAAATGCGGTGATTTAAGTATTCCTATGAACTAGATATATAGATTGAAGAAAAGTACCTTCAAAACTAAAGAGGAAGTTATCAAACCTTCACTTAATCAACTTTAAAGGGAGGGCAATTGACTCACAATTCAAAAACCTATAACAGTGAGAAAATTGAAGTTGCATAGCTCAAGTTATGATGAAAAGAATGAATTCCTATTCTAAATGCATAGGAAGGAACCCTAAATATGACCCTAATTTGCCTTCAAAATATTATAAATAGAGATTCTTGTCATTCATTTGTTACCCTTTTATATTTGGAAAGTTGAAAAGTAGTGTTCATAATGACAAATAAGGAGCTAGAGATGATGTGGATGGAGGTCATGAGAGAGGCCATGGTAGTTGGTGATCCACTTCCTAAGATAAGTGCTACTATAGAGTAAATTTTTCCTCAAATTCTATGTTTTAGACTCTTATTGCATCATAGTTTTGGTTTTTTGATGTGTATGTGATGTATACCTAGAAGTATCATTTTCTAGTTTAGGAAAATTTTGACCCTAATCAAGGAAGTCAACCTTAATCAGGAGAAATTTGATCTTGCTTATTGTAATCATACGTTCTCATAGTTTGCAAATAATTTTATTGATTAATGATTGAATGTGATTTGCGGGGGCTACCATATCTATGAGATCATCCCATGTCATAGGAAATGTACTCCATCTAAGAGAGAATGAGTGGAGAGGATATCCATCTATTGAGAGATGTGGACCTATATTGTGTAGGCCAACTTCCTACATGATATTCCATCAAGGAATTCTTCTAGCCTTGATAGAACATTGAAATGAGGATACATGCACATTTCATCTTCCAACTAGAGATATCACATTGACTCTAGAGGATGTGTATTGGATACTCCAACTTCTTATTAGAGGGCTCCTAGTGAGGCCACATGTAGGTAGGGAGACAAAGGAGATTTTTATAGATGAGAAGTATTGTATGGTATATATATCACATATGACATCTAGATTAGACCATATTGATCTATGTCACATCATATTGGGACCTACTCCTTTGATTAGATGATTCTTATTTTTTGTATTAACCTATGTTATGACCCCAAATAGTAAGGGTATTATTTTTCTATCACCTTTTACTCATTGGTATAAGTAGTTGAGATAGAGTGAGCAACATTTACATGGGGAAGGAGTATGCTAGCAACTCTATAATTAAAATTGAGAAGAATTAATAGATTCTAGAGAGGTGGCCTGAGAGTGTGTACACTCTTACAAGTATGGTTGTTTGATAACTTTATATGCACTAGACTAGTAGGAGTTCTAGTGGCATTAGAGAAGAGACTTTGAAGAGTGTGTACACCTCCCCTAGAAGAGATGTAGAAGTTTAGAGATATACTATTTGGGAGATTCATATTTGATTAGATGTGAGGAGATGTAATAGTATGGAGACCATAGTTCCATATAGCAGAGTGGTCTGAGATTGCATACTAGATGAAATACTCACAGAGGAGGACCCTCCTAGAGGGATGATAGAGTCATGTGATCATGTTGTAATACTATGATTGAGTACTAAGATAGTTTGGCTTATAGTAAGATGTCCCAAGGGAGTTGGCATGGTATATGCATCTCACTCTATATATAAAGAGACATGGAGCCATATGTAGGCCTATAGTAGTTGATATCATCATTAGTGATACACATAGATGTATGTTGGTTGTATTGATAAGGGAGCTAACATATGAGAGGATGAGGATTAGCTAATATATGAGGAGATCCTTGAGGTAGAGAAAAGAGGATATGAGAGACATCATCCCCTAGTAGAAGATGCAGTAGTAGAGGAGAGATATGAGGAGATGCCCCCACCAAATCATGTGATGGATGAGAAGCCAATATTTACTATTCCTGCTAGACTATTACAATCACAAAAAAAACACTCACAAAGTGATACACCACTCCCATGCCTAAGGTAATGAGTAAATGAAGAGAGTAGTGATCATATGCCCCTATCTTCTTCACCAGAGAGATATGTAGAACACCCAAAGGGAGATCTAGGTAAAGTGACAATAAATATATTATGGATATAGATTAGAAATATAAGAAAGAAGAATATACAAATGATAGAAAATTTTTTGATTGTAATGATAGAGAGAGAGTGGAGGAAACTTTGTGATTGAGGTCCAGAATGATCTAATTATAGCTTCAAGGATACCATCCGCCCATTAGCATAAGGTTAGAGGATAGAGAGATCTAGGAAGGCATGCAAATATCTTTGCATTTTTCACTCTAGAGGTGAGATTGAGACAAGAAAATGAAGAGATACTCAAGTGATGCATTATGGAGTTAGAGACTAAGTACAATTGATGTGAGAGTTTTTGTCTAAGCACAACTTGTAATGCCCCACCCAGAGATCTTTGAAACAAGGATAGATAAAAGCCAAACAATTTTTTTTTACAAGTATGGAACCACACAACAACCAACATACAAAGATCACAATAGAAAACTAACCAAAAAATCAACACCAATGATCTCCAAGCATCACCACTAACCAAAACATCAACAAGAAAATATCAGAGACCAACCATGGTTGCACATGTGATGACAGTGCAAAGAAAGCACAACTCAACTACTGAACATCATGCTAAAAGAAAAAAGTTGACTCCTAAAAATTGGCTAAGTCCGAAATCCTAAAGCCTTGAAATTTGGCTAAGTCTAAATTTTTGAAACCCTAAAATTTTCTAGAAGCTTTATCTTAGCTTGCAAAGTTCTGGAACCTATCTCAAAAGACTCGTTGCATATATTAAAATAAATCTTAAGTATAAGTTGATGTATATTTAAATCCTTAAGTTGACATTTATTTAATTCCTTATATAAGTTGATGTATGTTTAAATCCTTAAGTTGACATATATTTAATTCCTTATACTTAAAATAATATATTTTAAACCCCATAGGAAATTAGTTTTGAACTAGGAAGGTGTAAAACATAATAGGGTGTCTAAAACCAACTTCTAAAATTTCTCTAGCCAAGCCTAGATACACCCTATTTGTCACTTGAGGCCAACAGACTGATAGATTCTCACGCAAGGAAGTGTAACACGCCATGCAAGAAACTACCATCCCCACAAGGAAGTGCACCAAATAGTGGGAGAATGTACTTGGTACAATAGCTAGGACACCCAAAACTAGTGTCAAGTTTCATGTGAGAAAACCCAACACACCATGCAAGAACTGACATTCTCACACAAGAAACTAAAATTTCACGTGAGAATCCAAATTAGCAAGCTGTAAAACATTAAGGTAAAAAGAAAGAAATAAAGTTCCTCCATATCAGAGAGTACCATATCCACATTTGGAGGTAAGGACACTCAAACAATAACTAAAAGATAGAAAGCCAAAATCTAACCATCTAACAAACAGTGAAGGGAAAATAACTAAAAGCAACATTGCAATGTATGGAATTAACATCACAATAAACTAAACAACCAAACTAAGTACATGGTTCCTCCCAACCATAATAGCATCATAAGACCATCATGGGCCCTAGCCATCACCCACACATAACATCCCAAACTACCAACCAGAACATTGATGCTATCTTATGAGGATGTCACTACTAAAATGTACTACAACATAAACATAGGAAAAACTAACATGCTAGGAGTAAAGCATAAGATAATCCTACAAATCATCTCATCATCTATGTATGCTAAGAACCATAATAAGAAAATGCATCAATACTATCATCATCTAAGCATGATATACAAGCATTCCAATGAAAGCATAAATCCAAGAAAGAATACTCTGGAATGTGAAGTACCAAGTGAAATCATCTAGCCACTGTCACACTAGGATAGTAGATCGTCTCTGTACACTAGTCCCTAGTAGTAGTACAGGTAGCTACACCAACCATGTGGAACCCATAGGCCCACTTCTATCATGTTGATGGAGATAATGATCCAACCACAAACACACATAAAGAAAATGTCCATGAATAACACTCATGCCAAATAGTATGATGACTAAAACCAAGACCATAGAAAATGCATAAACTACAAATCCTGCTCAGAGACTCAATGGGCTACTAAGTAGGGGCTGAAATCATGGAGAGTCACTTGGCATTGAAAGGCCCATGCTTAGATTGTGTAGATTCAACTTCCTCAATGGAAAGGCTCTAGAACAGATTATTATATTAAGTTTTATTACCACCTAGTGTGTTATTTAGTTATCACTTAATTAAAACTTCCTCCACCAACCCTCTAGGAAAAATGATCACCAAGCTATGAGATAGAAGCCCCCTCCATATGGTACCTTACCCTACCTATGCTCATCCAACAATGAGTTCCTATAGGCATGCATATTCCCAACTGAACCCCAATGATCATAACTCCTAGAAGTAACACAGAAGATCAAGCCTTGCAAGTCACCCAACAAATGTATGCACACGTACTCATGTATGGTGCATGACCATCATGAAGATTATAACACAAGGACTAGATAAAAACAAAACTCAAAATATCACTCAACCAAAAATAGACGTGGGAGGATAGATCTATGACACACATCCCAATGCAACATAGAAGTGCAACAATGGTCTAATTGACATCCAAACAGATGATCCAAGTCCATGACCAAACTCATGCCAAGAAAACTCGAGAAAATAAAGAGGCACATAAAACAAGGTAAAAACCTCAAAAATTGGAAAACTTCAAAAATAAAACCCATTTGGTCTTTGGGTACAAAACCCTTGAAAATCCAATAATATTTGGGTTTGGACACCATATGCAAAAATGGCCAAGATAATGGTGTGAAACCCCAAACCCCCATCCCAAAAATAAAAAAAATATTCATATCCAACCAACTAGGTAGAACCAACAAACAAAAATAGAGGGAAATACTATTTCTCAGCTTCCTAACAAACTACTACCAAAAATAGAAGCTGAAATAGAGCAGAAACAAGAAAATGAGAAAGCCCTACCTGACACCAAAAGGGGTAGAAACTGAAATCAACCTGATAAAATATATAACCTACCAATACTACCAAAAGTGATAGCAAAGCAAGGTCTAGGATCCAACGAGAGTGACCTTGTGAAGATCCCATGATCATAGCTCTCACAATGAATGAAAAATTAATCTTTAAGAAAGAGGACTTTAGAAAAGCTCTCTAATTTCTAAATTGCAAAATTGAAAAGTGAGAAAATAAATTCCTTTTTCAATACTTATTCACTTTTCTAGTGAATAACTGATTAGGGCAAATAGCTAGATAGACTAGCTAGACTCTGAATCAACCCAAATGAAAGTAGATTATTCCCCATAATAGAATTCACCTAAGGAAAAGCTACTTGAAAATAAATTCAATAAGATTTAAAGCCCAAAAACCCAAAATCACTAAAATTTAACTTCACATCTTTTACAACAATGTGAACCTCTAAATGCATAGACATGCTCATTGGTCTAATCACATAATGCAGATGAGTTTAGATTCAATAATCATTGAAAGGTTTAATTTTAAAAAATTAAAATAAGGATACATCGACCATATAGGGATGACATTGGTAAAATATGAATAGTTGAATCTCTAACTCCATGTGCCACTACCAAGGATATAAATCCTGCACACTAAAATACACGATCAAGTGCAATTGCATATAATATCATAGTCAAAGCAATAAAAGCATTAAATAACTAATTAATCCATTTACATCACTCACATTCACATAAAGCATAAAGAGACAAGAATGAAGTAAAAAACCATAGCATAAAATCCATCACACAATATAATCAAAAAATATATCCAAATATTAGATAATCAAATATCATCATAGACCTACTGTCATCTCAAAATGGAATCAACATGCAAATATGATAAACTGGACAGCATAGCAATAAGGCATCTATGGTACTAAAATCAAAGTATAACATTTGATCCTCATGTCATCTCAAGGTACATATAATAAGAGTATCAAGTATCTCTCGAATCAAAATAACAACAAGGTACATACTACAAACACGAGAGGCACTATAGCCTCCCCCACTAGCATAGGCTTAGTCCTAGAAGCTGGTAAAAAGGTAGGAGTACAATCCTCTCAAACATGTAGCACTTCCCATGTCACAAAGGTCTCATCACTCAAGTCCCATTGGACCCTTACCTACTGGATGTCCCAACCTTGTAAGGTTAGCCTTTGCTGCTATAGGATACAAATGGGCTCCAAAGTAAGTTGCATGCCTGCTACCTACAAAGCATCCCAATAAAGAACATGGGTCACAACTGGAATATACTACCTCAAAATAGAAACATGAAAGATATCGTGATTACGTGATAGGCTAGGTGGCAATGCTAGTCGATAAGAAACTAGACCAATCCTCTTGAGGATCTCAAATGGTCTACCAAAATGTGGCACCAACTTAGAGCATTTCCTATAATAAATGGGGCTCTTTCTTAGTCGTACTCTCAAAAACACCTGGTCACCTACAGAAAAGTGATAATCCAACCTATGGGCATCTATGTACTTCTTCTACCTATCTTGAGTAGTAGCCAAATGCTCTCTAATGTGAACAACCTATTGCTCCATATCCTGAAGCATCTTTGGACCCAAAAGAACTTGGTCCTCTAAATGATCCCAACTCAAAGGGGTATGGCATGGTCTATTGTACAAGGCCTAAAAAGGTGACATGCCAAGAGAACTATGAGACCTATCATCGTATGCAAACTCAACAAGGTATAGATAGTCCTCCCATTTCACCTATCTATCCATCAAATACATACGAAGCATATCCTCTAGAACCTAATTCAATCTTTTAGTTTGACCATCGATTTCTTGGTGATAAGCCAAACTAAAATTGAGCTGCAAACCCAAAGCATGCTAGAGAGATGTCCACCATGAAAAAGTAAACATTGGATCTCTATCTAAAATGATCTGATGAGGGATCCCATGGAAATGAATAATATCCTCCAAGAAAACATGCACTACAAAAGAAGTTTTTTAGGATGCTCTCATGGGTGAGAAATGTGCTACCTTGGACAATTTGGCCACTATCACCATAACATAATCATGTTTATGTGATGACATAGGCAACCCTGTGATAAAATCTATGGACATTGTATCACATTTCCACTCTGGAATGGTATGCAGTTGCAAAAGACCCATCAAATGTTGATGCTCTTCCTTCACTCTCAAGCACTCAAGACATTGAGCAATAAAATCAGCAACATCATGCCTCATCCCTACACAAAAGTATAGCTATTTAAGATCATCATGCATCTTCTTGCCATCAAGATGTGCAGAATACAGTGCATGATGCACTTTTGACAAAACCAAGGTATGAAGATCACCAAACATAGGTACATAGATACACCCCAAGTGTTGCAATAGTCCATTAGACTCAAGCATATAACCTAAATATCTCCCCTCAAGAGTACATCAAGACTTGATCTCTACCCTCAGCTCCTAATACCAAGTGTCACTAGGAAAAGCCTCCAAGATATAGCCTTGCAAATCCACTCCCAATGACATCATTGATACCTCATGTTGTCTCCTACTTAAGGAATCTACAATGAAATTTTCCTTCCCTTTAATGCAATGAACATCAAAGTCATACTCACACAAGAACTCCATCTAGCAATGATACTATGCATTCAAGTTTGGCTAAGTCATGATATAATACAAGTTCCTATGATTGCTATGCAACTCAAACTTATGTCCCAAAAGGAACTGTCTCTATCAAAAAAGAGCATGCACTATGATTGCGAGTTCCAAATCATGAGTGGGTTAGTTGAGCTCATGGTCCTTGAGTTTCCTAGACTCATATGCAATCACTTGACCATCCCACATCAACACACACCCATGCCTTCCAATGAAGCATCTATGCAAACCATGAAGTCACCTACAAGATTAGGCACTGCAAGGACTAGTGCACTGGTCAAACACTCATTAAGAGCATTAAACATTGCCTCACACTACTCTAACCAAACATACTTCTTTCTTTTTCACTAAAGAGAAGTGATGGGATGAGCTACTTGTAAGTAGGTAAAGCTTTACCCATGGGACCACTAACATTCAAACTCAAAGCCCTAAACTGTAAAGAAAAAAATCTTGGTGGAGCATGAAATATTTCATGTTGAAACAATAATACAAATATTGTCGATACACATATTTGAATCTAATTTTCCATTAGAAACTTCAAAGCCCTAAAAATTTTGAACAAAAAATCAATCATGAAACGAAGATCTTGGACTTGGAATGACATCTTAATGGTTTTAAAGATAGAAACAAACACTAAGATTTTCTTGAGGATCTTCCTATCAAATATACCCCCTACATAACATGTATCCTTCCATAGGTTGTACTTTAACATAGACGACCTCATTACTGACTTGGGGATAATATTTAGTAAGACACATTTTTGGTAGAGGGACCTCACATATGTTGGATTTTAGGTGAGATTGTATACATTGGATACAAATATGGATAACAACTACCATGGATGAATTACTTACCAAGTGGAGGAGCTCAAAATTTTGAAACATATGATTTTTTCTAATGTGACTTCTACAAATAGTGCAATCAATATTAAAAAAATTACTCAACTCATCCTCAGAGAGATGTTGAATAATCAGGTCATGATGTTATAGAATAGGGAGAGAGACCCAAAGATTAAATAGTGTTTATTTCATCCTACATTTCAAGAAAACCTTGCACCCAACACAAACAACCCTTTAAAATGGAAATGTGGTGATGGAGGAAGCCATATGAGAGACATTGCTATACTTATGATTAATGATTAACTAATTGCATAAAAGTAAAAATAAAGAAAAAGAAAGTACTAATGTTTCTTTTCTAACATTTTGAATGAAATAAACATTACAAATTAATAAAACACAATGAAATTTTCTATTAGGAGAAACATAAGTACAAAAGAAGAGATAAATCAAACATAGTAATGACAAAGATGCATACTATCAATAGGTTCCTTAAGAGGAACACCATCTATATCATAAATCCTCTAAGTGTCGGGACCATACACTTTAGTAACCACAAAAGGGCCTAACCAATTGGGACTAAATTTGCCTCTCTTTTTTTTTTGGAAAAGCATTAACATTCCTTTGATTTTCATAAAGAACAAGATCACCTATAGAAAAATATCATTCAAGTAATCTATTATTGTAATTCTTATGAAGAGATTTATGATAGGCTTTTATATGTTCCAATGCATTAATTTATTGTTTATCTAACATTTCTAATTCTTGCAAATGGTGTTCTATGAAAGTATCCTTATCAATAATCCCATGAAAAGATACCTGAAGAGAAGGAATTGCTAACTCCAAAGACATAATAGTATCAATACCATACACAAAGTTATAAGAAGAAGTACTTGTAGTAGTATGAACACTAGTCCTATAAGACTAAAATGAATATGTAAATTGTGTATGCCAATCCTTTCCATGTTTATAAAAGATTTTTTTTTTTCAATAACTTTATTAGATACTTTGGCTTGACCATTGTCTTGAAGATAGTAAGGTGTAGAGAAATGTTGTTTAGAATTTTACTATTTCCTAGACATCTCAGTAAATGGCCATCATAAGATATTTTATAAAGAGTATCAACGAAAATGATATATTAGAGGGCTCATTTTTTGATGCAATTATGATCAATATGAGAGAAAAACTATTTTAAAAAATTGTCTTTAGGTTTGGAAGATATTAGAAAACTGCTCATTCAAATGTAAATTACAATACTAAACTATCGTGGGACTATTCTTAGAAATAATAGGTTTTAGGAGAGTGTGAATAATAGATTAAAAATATTTATTATCATCAATACATAGAAAAGATGAAAACTAACCATAGCATCAACATGTCTATTATCCCTTCTAGAAATCAATTGAGTATCATAAGATGAAAATATGGACAATAAATCAAGAGCTAATCTCTGATATTCATTCTTAGCTTGATAAAAACCTTTTATTTATCGCACAATCAATTGCAAGTCACCAAAAACATCCAACTGCTTAATATGAAGAGATTACTACAAATTTAGTTGCAAGGAATTCGGCACATCAACTTCTATAATTAATGAACTAGAATAGGAAATTCCAATTGAATCAACCTAGGTAGAAGAGAAAGGAGAGTTACCTATAATAGAGATAACTTATCAAAGGAAAGGTAATGGAAAATCATGTAGACCACCCAAAACTAGACTAGCCAAAGAAGTAAAATATTAGAAAGCAAGTAGAAAGAAGAAAAGGAAGAGAAAACAAAGGAATACAAGTGAAGAAGATGTAGAGAAGAAAGAATAATATAAGGAATATTCCCTCTAACAAGGACTAGTATACTAAATGAACTATATTTGTCTATTCGTAGGGTCACATCCTTTCATAAGGAACTTATATATTAGTAAGCTATCTTTTGGGTACCATCCCCATTAAGGTTTTCCCTCTAATCAAAAGTTTCCCTAAACAAAAAAATCATTGTTTTACGATGTATGGTTTTTTTTAAAAAAATTTGCATCATTGTTCTAATTGTTTGTAACTAGTTTTCAAAGTTTGGATTTAATTATATTTTCTGACAACTGATTCACCCCCCATACACACACCTCTTAGTTGTGTTTGGAATTTTCTTCTTAACAAAATCATCATCAAATTGATCAGATAATCAATCTAAAAGGATCAATGATCCATCCAATAAACCTTTATCTCTATATTAGATATTCCTCTATCTTCCCAATATACATAGTATCAAAAATCCATCATACTATATCACAAAAATCTACAACCATCAAGTAAAAATATCCATACCTTGTATAATCATATCCTACCTATGTAATGCATAACTCTTAAACATATGCTTATACCAACCCAAAGAATCTACCTGTAAACTATATTTTTCTTAGGATTTAGTCATTTTATCTAACTATACAGTTAGTGATTCAAAATATTATTAGGTAATTAAGAGAGTAATATGTAGTTTACATCAATGACAAAATAAAAGTGTCTCAAAAATGTCTCTTGCTAGCATGGTTCTTGTGTAATTACCTCCTTAATATCTTTTTAGGCCATCTTTGCTTCTTCATTCCACTTAAATACTTTATTTTCACTCATTATTCCCACTACATGTTTGATAGTCTCAGAAAAGTCTACTACAACCTTCTAAGAAAGCCCACTTTCTCAAAGAAGGATTTAAATCCATTCCTATTGGAGGGAAGACTTAACTATTAAATGATTGTAATGCTATTTAGGTTAATCCTAATACCATATTTTGAAGCCAATTTCCCATATCAACTTTCCTTTTGTCACACAAAAAATAGAATTCTTTTCTTTTATGAGTATTCCATGATCGCTACATCTCTAAAGAAGAACCTTCAAGTACCTTAATTTTTCTTCCTCTTGGAGAACATAGTTAAATGATCTAGATAAATAATAATTATCTTATCCTTTAAATGACCAGAGGACATGCTCATTTCTCTTTGGATTTTTGCACTAAAGTTAATTAGGTCAAATGACATGTGATTACATGCAAAGGTCCTCCATAGAGTGATAAAGATAATTTTGTATTGGTCCTCTTCAAATAAACTTATTTTATTGTTACCTAAACACATTTCTAATGTGGACATCATTTATGAAATAATAATTATTTGCAAAATGTGATTCATAATAGGTATCTATAGTAGTTATCTTTCATACTTGTTTGGTCCAAGTTCCTAAGTTCTACACATATTCGTATTTATCCATTCACTTTATATATATGAATAGTACTTGCCACCCAAGTTGAATGATGAATCAAATATATAATTTTTGCCTTCAACATCTTGTCTACTCCTATAGAGATAGCATCTACAACCTTAATACTTTGATTCCTCAAAATTTGTTTAAAGGAATGTGGTGTTGTAACTAGCCTTCCTTGAAATTCTTTAAAGTTGCTATTAAACAAAGAAATTACATCCTTGCAACTCTTTGAAATTTCAAACTTCTCAACTTCATCCTTGATATTTAATTTTTTACAATCCCCTAAATTACTTGTAGCTAAAGTATATTTATTACCAATATACTTTTTGTGGAAATCAAATAGATGTTCACTAGGCATTTTGGAATTTTGTTCCCCTTTAATTGGATTGTTTTTTGTCTAGATCATCTCCCAAGTAAGGGAAAAATTCACTACATGTTAAATCTAAACCTTCAAAGAAGGTTTCCATAAAGATTTGTACCTTGTGTAGAAATTTACTAATTTTCTTATCACTTTAAAAGAAAATCCAAAAATCAAAATTATTTGGGATGTTAGGATGATAAATCACCTCAATATTATATGTTTCCTCTTAAAATTTGGGGCAAGAAAGTAAGAGATAAGTTGACACTAGCAATGAATCTTCTTTGGTATACCAATCCCTAGGGATTTTCTTGATTGAGAATGCATCAAAACCCTCCATCGTATCACAAACTCTATTCCTATAATGATTTAATTTCTTATTCCTTATAGTACATATATTTCTTACCTACTTGGAAATCAACTCATAGTCACCTTTCACCCTCAACATTTGTATTCCTTTTCTCTTGGCTTCCTCTAATACAATAATATATCTTCACACTCTACCTTATTATTAGTTTTCTTGATTCTAACTTAAAGGAAAAGGGGAACTTCCCAACTATAGGAGAGATAAAACCAACCCATGCTCTTAAACCCAGTGATGAACAACTATCATCAAAATCTGTGATCTAGAGATATTTAGAGAAATTATGTTCAAGTATTGGATTTTTTTCTTATCTCTAGAGAAGATCGTGTGATTTCCAAATTTACATTCCTAATACAGTATCTCAGACCTAGGGCCATTGTATGAGAATACAATAAATTTTGATTTTGTCTTAGATTGTAGCAACACCTTTTGTTTTTCCAATGCAATAGTTTCTTGTGACTTGTCTATTTTGATCTCCCCACCTAATTCTTTGTAAATGGTTCTACTAATAAACACCCCACATTTAGAAGGTATATCAACCATTTGGATAGTCAATTTCAACATTTTTCTAGTATAATTTAAGAGAAACTTGTGCATCCTTAATTTGACCAAGTAAGGGGATTTTTTTTGAATCCATGGAGCAACATATACCAAATGGTTTTGTGAGGATAGACCTAATGATTTGGATATAGAAGAAAACATGATGTTATTAGATGGACTAGATAAAGACATATGGAATGTTTAGGATATAGGTCAAAAGCATGAGGGGAATAATTATATACATTGGAGATCATTTCATTTCATATAAAGACATGGGTGACACAATCGAGAAGGTAGAAGGTTGAACATTGAAAATATTTTTTTTGACTAATTTTTAATTGGTAGACTTGACTTGAGGGTTATCTCCTTTAAAGTACCTCACTAGTTTATTTTATTCCTTAGGATTAAAATTAAGATATTCAATAGGGGATATTTGACTTTTATAAGCCTTACAAAATTCAAAAATGTCAATTGATGTATCATGATTTGATCATTTCAACAATTTAATCTTTTAAACTTTTGAACTACTATTAGGAGCTTGAGATAAAAGTTCCTTAATTTTATTGACACTTATGGAGAACTCATTTTTAATAGGAGTTTGTGATTGCATTAATTTTTAGCTGATACAATGCATGAAGAATCTTCTAAAGTAACCAATATTTCACCTCTCTTTTTTAGTTTGACTCATACCATAAGAAGTAAATTATAGAGTAATTAGGTTGTTAAGGAATCCTTTCATTATCTATGATCTCTTCCATCATTTCTTTTGAATTGTTCGATTGTACATAACACACCATCTCTAGACAAGAATCTCCACCATGGTCGTATATTAGATGAAAGATACCCCTATTTTTTTCTCCATGAGGAGGTTCAATTTCTATTATTTTTGTGTAGGTGGGAGTTCCAATGCCTTATTACCAGTTCTCATTGGCTATTTTGTGTTTTTACTAGAAATGTCTTAATATGGATATTTAAAATCTGTGTTATCTCTTGTCAATTGTCTTTTAATGGAAATAACACCATTGACTATACTTTGGAACATTGGATAATAAGATGATAAGGGTTGAGCATTAGGAGTTTGAACCCATCTATCCACTTTCCATATTTGATAAGGTCATCCTCTAGTTCAATGGTCAATATTTGTACTAATGTTGAATACTTCCACCCTTTGTATCTTGAGGTGAATATTAGGGGGAGTAGAGTTATGAAAGAAAGATGTTTTATTCTTTAGAAGTATATATTTTGGTAGTTGGGATATTGTTAAAAATCTTGTCATAATTTCCCATGAACTTTGTGATTGGTTCATGTATTTCTTTCCTTAACTAGGTCAATTAAGAAAGATAGTCCTCGAGTTCCCACCTTCTATACTTTTGAACTTGGTTTCAATTCTTGTTTTCATGTCATTCTATTTTAGGTTTGAACCATTATGAAAATGATAAAGCTACTCTATTATGACATCGGTTAAGGTTACACAAAAATCCTCACAATGACATCTTGGTGGTGCAGACCTAGTACATCACATGCCACATTCAAGGCATTTATACACTTATTTATCAACATTTTCTAATCTCCATTTAACTTGGATAAATTTTTCCTTTATCCTTTAGGAAGGACATTAAAATCAGCTTCCAAATCGAGGGGTTCTATGAATACTCCTAACTAATGATTTGTTAGAGTAATTAAAGGTGTGATATTTATGGTAATGGGAAAGACAATACCATGTAGAGTTAAGGCTTAGCAAATAGGACATGTAGAGGCATTTGGAGGGGAAAAAGGTATACTTATCTATTTCTTTGTATGAGTAGGATTAGGTAAAAAAAGTAGATTTTTTAATGCCTCAAATATATGATCAATTGCTCATTCTCTCCTCAAATATCTTGTATAACCTCCATTATAACCCATCTTGTTAAACTATAGAGATACAATTATTTACTACTTCCTAGGTTTTTCTTGGTTTCTTGGGGCTTTCTAAAATGGATTAGGTAATTTTTTCTTGATGGGGGTTTCTTCTTGTCTTCTCCCCTAACACAAATACAAATAACCTAAAGTCCTTGACTAAAATCTATTCCTCTCTATCCTACTATTGATTGACCTTTTTATAATCCTCTAGGGTTATTTGCCTACACCAAGAAAGATTGTTCAACTAAATGATCACATCTTCCTATTTATCTCAAAACTCAAGATTAGGTTGCACAACAAGCATCTCAACCAATCACAATTAATTTTTGACTTTTGAGAGGGTTTGAAATGTGTGGAGGAGAATCAAATTTATTTTTTAAAATAGAAGATTCCTCTCACATAGAAAAATGTGCATTCATGTGTAGACAAAAATGCCTTTTCTTTTATTTCTAAAATAGGAATAATGCTTTATGTGTACACACTTAGGATAAGTGGGAAAAGGGGATTTTCATTTAATTAAAATGGGGCATGTTATTTTAATTAAATAAGAGACTTGGGATGAAGTGGTCACACCATAGGTTATAATCGGATAAATAGATTTTTGATGATTTGATCAAAGATAACCATTAGATAAATTATGGAAAAATGCTAGAAAGGGGGCTCATAGTCTAGATGACCATTTTTAGTTGACTACATTTTCCCCCCTTTGACTAATGCACGATTGGTCTAGGAATAAATTATGTCAAAGAATGAAGAAGCTAAGATGATAGAGAAATCTTATTATGAAGAATGAAATGCAAAAAGAGATAGCAAGTCCTAAATGTATAGTCTGATAGTGATAGTACTGAGCAGTAGGATAAAGAAGATATAAGAACTCATGAAGAGTACTAACACCAAGAAAAGAAAATAGATCAAGAGAAAATAAATAGTTGTAGAAGAAAGCAATTTTCAATAATGATAGAATATTCATGCCCCCTCGGGATTGAAATCAAAATGACATAGAGGAGATGTAGAAATGTGCTAGATTTGATCAATTTAGAATAAAGAAAAGTTCATGATGATAGATAAGAGATTAAGAACAAAGAGTGACCACCAAGCAATGAAGATATGCCCTAGTTTGACTAACTTTGACTAAGAAATATAAAGCAAAAGAATTAGGTCAAAGAAAGTAGAAAGATGAAATAAGATGAAATAGAAATGAAAGTAAAGAGTGGAAGAGAGTAGAAATGATGAAGAAATGAAGAAATGATGATTTCTCCAACAAGATTCAAAGATTAAGCCTTAATAGGTCAGCCAACTACATAGAAGAAGGAAGAAAATTTGACTAACAAGATGAACTCAAATTTGGATTTCCATCCCAAAAATGGATCCAAGATGTCAAGACTAGAAAAGATAGGTCAAAAGCATAGATGAGATAGTAAGATAGAAAAGAAGCGAGAAATAGGAAAGAAGAGATGAGATAAGATCAAGAAGACACAAGAGAAGGATGAATGTAGTTAGCTGACAAGTCCATGAAAGATAAAGAAGAGAGCTCTCTCAACATGCAAAATAAAAATATAAGCTAGAATGGACCCTAGAATGAAAGCTAGTATGAAAAGGTGCAATTGCAAGGGTTACATAAGAAGGTCCTAGTTTTTATCATTGAGCCTTATTAAGGATATCATAAGATCATACAATCATCACTAGTAAAAATATGAGGATATGAATATGATCTATGTCAAATAGAAATGTGGGAATCCAACTTAAGCATCAAAGACACATAGGTCAGGATGACTATGCAGTTAGATTCCCTAAGTTTAGCATAGCAAGATTACACCTGTATCAAGGCATAAGTGTCATGATACCCCTTGAGTGCAATTTTTCCAAACAGTCAAGGATTATACATTTATAAGCCAAAGTGTGAAATAGGAAAAGCATGAATTCTTAAACATTATAGATAAATAAAGTATACCCACAAGAAGAAATCAAGAAAACATACCCGATGCCCCCAGTCTTCTAGTCCGTGACATCCTTAAAAGACTATTAGGGAGGGAACATATAGTAAAGAAATCATCATAGAAAACACACAAAGTATATAAAGATCAACATAGCTCAGTCATTTAAGTGTTTAAGTACATTTGTGTAAGTCACTTGGCCAATTCTTCAAGACTTGAATTTGATAGTGAAAAATATCGCAACATCAAAGACTATAGGTAAACTATTTGAAAAGTGTTGAGAAACACTTGATGTAAAGGGGGTAGTTTTGAGAAACACTATTTTGGGAGTTTCCAAATAAATCCTAATGCACAAGGAAAATTCAAGTAGGCTAAGTAGTTGTGCCCCCAAGATGAGGACAGGAAAAAATCCCAAGCTAGGAAGTGTGTAGTGAAATGGTTGATTGAGGCTGATAGACATAGGTGCAAAGGTTTCAAGCAACGCCTGTTTCTAGGTTTTCACCACTTGGAAAAAAATTTCAAGACTTTTTTCAAAAAAAAATTATTTTTTGATTTTTTGGGTGATACATCAATGGCCTATTTCTAGGTTTCACCAAGATGGTCATTTTTTTTAGGACACTTTCTGATTTTTAGGATTTCTTAGCATCGTGTATGATTTTTTTTTTTTTTTTGGATTTTAGAATTACTTAGAGATTACTAGTTTTCAAGCAAGATCACATCATTTTCTCTCAATTTCTATCAAGGTGTAGGATATGATGGAGTAGCAAGTTGGTGGTTTAGCAAAGATGGATAAGAAAGGAGTATGAAGTGGGTGAAAGTGATCTTGAAGGAGTGACTCCTCAAGAGTACCCAAGCTAGAAAAAGATAGCCATATATAGTAGATTTTGGATAAGAAATGGAAGCAATGACCAAGATAGCATATAGGATAAGTAGTGAATCCAACAAGAAAGATAGAATATAGCATAAGTAGTGTAAGACATTAAGCGAGATAGCATGAAAGCATGTAGTCTAAAAGAGTATCCATGTCAAAAGACCTATGAGAACCATGTTTTCTTTGTGTGAACAAGACCAAGGGATCAACTAGATAGGATAGAAATGGGATATAGAAATAAGAATGAAGTTGGATATGAAGGATATGAATGAATGAGCAAGCACAATAGAGAATCTCATGGATGAGATAGCCAATATGCAAGGATAGCTCAACAATGCCAATATCAAAGAGGAAGAGGGAAAAGGAGATAGATGGATGATGGAAGAATTACACATGACCTATTTACCAAGTTTTCATCATGGTACTTATCCAAGGTACCACAAAAATTGGTTTTCACCATACAATGAATTTATTTCTCTTTGCTTTTGTAACTAGGGTACCACAAGAAATGGTTTTTACCAAGGCATTTTTTTTTCATTTTTTCTATTTTTTCTATTTTTTTTGAAATTTTTAGAAATAGGTCAATCTTTTTTTCAATTTAGATAATTCTATTATAGGAAGGATAATTCATGATAATCTAAGACCATAGATAAGTATGCTCAAAGATGTTGATAGGGTGATGGAAGGGAGATGATAGTAGGAGAAGTATATGAAGGATAAGGGTTCATGTCTTGAAAGAAATGAATGAGCATGGATAGAAAGTAAGTGTAAGTTTTAGAGGATTTCATGAGGCTAGCTAAAATATTGGACAAGATCAACATTGACACAAAACTTGAAGGGTGGTGAAATGATGGAGGAATTATGGATGAAATAGCTTAAGGTCTAGATGTATGAGGTGGTAGAAGAGATTTGGAAAAAAGTGGAGTGGAAGGCTTTGGAATATTTTTATGAAGAGTTTTGGAAGAAGATGGAATAAAAGACTTTGGAAGCTTGAATGTCAACTTTGATTTATTTTCAATGTTCAAGTCTTTCAAGAGAGACTTGGGAATCCATATAGCTTTAGATTTTCCTTTGGATGCTTCAAAAAAAAATTCTTCAACAATGGGTTTAGGAACCCATATTTGCTTTGACTTAGCTTTTTTAATAGTGAACCTTTGTGGTCTCTTGAATTTTTTTTCTTTCTTATCTCGATTAGATGGGACATAGTGATCTTCATTTTTCAATGGATTCTTATGTTTATTCTAAATTCCAAAAGGTTTGGGATTTGTGGATGAATACAAATGATATGACTAGTTTAGATGGATTGATGGGTGGAAATTCATCAAGGATGAGTGTCTTTTTTGATCTTGAGGTTTGATGGGAGAGCTAGGAGTATGAAATGTAGGATATAAAGGAACATAGGGTCCCAATATGGATGGAAGGTTCAAAGGCTTTAGCTTTGATGGATAAGGACAAAGGATAGATGTAGGAGATTCAAATGGATAGTGGAAAGGGATATAAACATCTTTAGAGTGAGAAACATGATCAAATCCATCAATAGACTCATGGGTAGCTTTGATAGGAGAAACATTTTTAGTAGGAGCACTTGAAGCTTGAGCACAATTTTGAAGTGGATATGGAGAATTAGAACATGAGGGGATGTTTTGATCTTGACAAGTAGCTTTGGATAGCATAGAAAGAGAGCTTTTCTCATAATTTTCAGTAAGCTCAAGGAAGATATGGAAGTAGTTTCTTCATCATACTTAGGAGGTGGAAAAGACATAGGATATGGAGGGGTGAAGTTTTGAAGGAGATGAAAGGGTGCTTGATCTTGATTTTTCTTGACATTTATAGATTTTTCTTTTTGAGAGTCCTATTGACATGGAGCCACTTCTAATGATAAGGGAGAATGAAGAGTGAATCTCCTAGTGCTTGGATATTTAGGCTTAGTAGCATGGAAAAGGTTTGCAGCCAAGTGAAGGTTAGCTTGACTTTCTTTTAGAGGTAGCACTTGAGTATAGGCATAGTATATGTGAAAATAATTAAGTTATTTATTTGATAGAGGCATGTTGGAAAGATTTAAAGTGTTGGGAGGTGCATGAGTGTTGGAAGAAGTGGAGGTATCAAGGAAACCATCACTAGACATAGGTTCATTAAAATGATCTTTCTCAAGAAAGGTATCCTCATCACATGAGTCATTAGAGATATCAATAATCCCATTATCATTAAGATCTTAGATTTTATGTTTTAGGTCAATGCAATCTAAAGTAATATGCTCATTTTTTTGATGATAAGCACAATAGATATCCAAGAATGGGTTTCCATAGGGCTAGACTTAGGTAACATGATGAGCTTGGTGCCAAGAAGTGTTTGCAAAGTGTCATCCTAAGAATCTTCCAAGGGAGAAAAATTTCTATCAAAAGTATGTCTAGAGTCCTTTTTTTTTTTTCTCAAGTGAATGGTATGCATCCATGTCTTCATCATTGTCTTGGTCAAAGATAGGTCCATCATGATAGCTTGGAATATACTCAAAGGCGATAACACTTTCTTTCTCTCTAAGGAGATCTTTAGTAGAATATGTAGACCTTGAAGAAGATGAACCATGTGTATGTAAAGCTCTTAAGGGAGACTCATTTAAGAATTAAATATTTTCCTCTAATCTTTTCTCAAGTTTAGACTTCATTTCTATCATATGCTTAGAGAGATGAAGGTAAGAAAGATCTTTTCTCTCTTCTAGCTCTTTGTATTGAGCATATAGATCTTGAAACTCTTTAGTGGCAAGGAGGATATCAAGATCATCTAGATTTGGTTGAGGTTTGGTAGCACAAGGTTTGAATGGAATAGTGGTATATAGGTAATCAAGCCTAAAGGAGACTAGAGGAAGCTAAGAAGGTGACACAAGATAACTTGATGTCTAAACTAAAGAGGTAGAGTGTTCACTTGCCAAAATAGTAAAGATAGAGTAAAGTGACTTGTCAAGAAAGTGTCCAAGAAACTTACAACACTACTAAATCAAGTCAAGATCTAGGAAAGAAGCCAAATAGCTAAGTAGATAGAGCAAGTGGGGTGACAAGTGAACAACTTTCCCAATATAAGAGTGTAGTCAAGAAATCAAGGTAACCATTTCAAAAAAAAGATAACTAGCAAGCGGACATAGACCATGAAGATAGAAAAAACAAGAGAACTAAGATCAAAGAGCCACTTTAAGCATGTTCAAGCACTAGAGACATAGAAAAGATAAATCAAATGATGTGACTCCCCTTAGCAAGCAACACAAGAAAAATGTTAAGACTTGATGCTTTGACTTGGTTGACAATATTTGACAATATTTGATAGCATAGCAAGTTTGATGTTCAAAAACAATTTCTTTCAAAGCAAGATAGTGACACCTTGAGTAGTCTTCAAAAAATCAAGCAAGGGACAAAGAAAGCTTGCATGATACAAGAATATGTGAGGCCTTAGAAGAAAGTCCTAGAACTATTGTCATGTGTATGTTTAAAATATTTCCATAGGTCCAGCACATTTGAGAACAAATCAAGAAATATCTACCTAAAAGTCATGGTCCATTACTCAACAACTTGGCCCATGCTTGGAGCTCCTTCACCTCACACCAAGTTGTTTTCCACAAGAGATATTGGAATTTTCATGGAAGTTCCATAAGCACAACCAAGAAAACACATTTGGTGAGTGTAAATCTTGGGGTGATCTGGATACTCCACTAGGATCGATCCTTGCACCAAGAAGTTGAAAAGAAAAATAGGGTAGATACTAACCTAGGGTGTTTAGAAAGGGCTTTAACTCATAATGTTCCTCTTGCACCTAATTAAGAGAAACCCCACCTTGTGGTAGGTAACATACCTTGTGGTCACAAAAGCACCTTAAGCATTCTTGTCTAGTGATCTCCTTATGGTCAAAATTTCATAAGCAATCACACTAAGTGAAGACAGACACTATGTCTACCTAGGTTTTCTATCCTTGATAGCTTTAATTTTATAGAGGGTTGGAAGAGTTGGGTATTATCTTGTCCCCACTTGGTTTGTTCCTCTTAGGTTGTCCAAGAGTAGGCCCTCTAAAGGATCCTAACCACCACAAAATGGATCCACTCTCAATAGTCAAGATTTTGATTCACCTCAAGGGTGAAGAGCATACTTTCCTACCTTGATTGTTTCCTCCAAACACACCAAGAAGATTCAATTATCTACTTTCTTTCAAAATCCAAGGGTGGGTCAAGATTTTTGATTCACTACAAGGGTGAAGAGCATACTCTCCTATCACCAAGGAATCCCAATTGCAAGTTTAATGTGCCTATAAAAAATGAACAACTAGTAGATGTTGCACATGAAATACAAAAAGAAAGCAAGTTGGATTTTTATGTGTTGGGTAGCCCTACAAACAAGTGTTAGTAGCCCTTGTGCATTTGAAGCTTTGAAATGCATTCTTTTTAGAAATGAAATGAGAAACTCCATGCAAAGAAACCAAGGTTAGGGAATAACAAAAAAGTAAGACCTACAACATAAAGTGGTTAGTTGCCTCAAAAATCTAAGTTATCTTCCAACTTAGTATATACAAAGAAAGTGCAAGCTAATCACAAATGCTCTCATTTTTACTCTTTTCTTTTGCCCTAGTCAAAAAAATTGAACTTTTTTGCAATTATTTTAGATCCAAAAATAGAAATGAAAATAAAAGACCCCTACTAAAAGCCAAAAAGATTTTGTGCAAGAAATTCAAAAAAAATCTCTTCATTTTTATCCTAGGGACCCATTTTGTCAGAATAGACCAGATTTATCAAATCAGATTTTTGATCCTTAACATGACCTCAAAATTCAAAAACCTTTTTTAAAATGCAAGTTTTTACAAAAAATTGTTGATTTGCAACTAGAAACAATTTTTTATGAAAAAAAAAAAATCATAACTAATGCAAATCAAGTCAAAATAAGCTGAAAATTGGACTAATACATCTCAAACACATATTAAACTTGTAAGTAAAAAAATAAAAACCAAACTCCAAGTGGTTTAGGAGATATGATTAAATCTTTCAAAACTAGGGTTTTGGCCTTCAAACAAATCTACACAAGGCTTAACCTGAAACCAAAGTAAGAAACCTACAAAACCATTTGATTAGATCCAAGAGGACACTATAAAAAAATATGAAATGATAATATAACCAAAATTCAAGCAAGAAAATGGAGCTAGAAACTTGTTCTAGCCCCACAGTGGGTGCCAATAATGTGTGCATAAAAGTACACACTTCTATAAACCATTATTCATGAGAGAACCCATGGAAAAGGGAGTCTCAAGAGTCAGCTTATAGATCTTTATCTATGACATGCAAAGGCTATGAGATGATGGCTCTCAAAGGAACCAAACTATGCAACCCTTGCAAGGTGCACCATAGAATGAGAGATTCAAAGAGTAGAGGCAAGAGTGCTAGTATCCAAGAATCTATAATAAAATGCAATGCAAATGCAAGCTATTCTAAATGAAATGCAAGCTAACAAAGAGAACTAAGCTAAAGCATAAATGAAACTAAGCTAAAAAGTATGTTATAATGTAATTAGAATGAGAGCTAAGCTAAAATGCAAAAATGCAAGAATGCTCCAAGTCTCCAAAATCACCAAGAAAACCTACAGCATAACAATAGCATGAGAGACTAAGATCTTTTGAATAAGGAGAGAGCTCTCCCTTTTAAAGAAAAATGGATGCTAGAGATTAAGAGGCAAAAGAGGAATAATCAAGGGAGGAGAATACATGTTGAGTAATCCATGTGCACAAGCATCTCAACAATTCACAATTAATGGTTGACTTTTGAGAGGGTTTGAAATGTGTGGAGGAGAATTAAAGTTATTTTTAAAAATAGGAGATTCCTCTCACATATAGAAATGTGCATTCATGTGTAGACAAAAGTACCTTTTCTTTTATTTCTAAAATAGGAATAATGCTTTATGTGTGCACACTTAGGTTAAGTGGGAAGAGGGGATTTTCATTTAATTAAATGGAGCATGTTATTTTAATTAAATAAGAGGCTTGGGATAAAGTGGTCACACCATAGGTTATAATCGAATAAATAGATTTTTGAGGATTTGATCAAAGATAACCATTAGATAAATTGTGAAAAAAATGCTAGAAAGGGGGTTCATAGTCTAGATGACCATTTTTAGTTGATTACACTACTTTGAAACACATAGTCCACAATAGAATAAGCAAAATCAATAGAGAGTTGTTGTTTTGGAGGAAGAAAAATATATTGTTGTTGAGGCCATCTCTTTCTTCTCTATTATTTTGTTTAGAGACCTTAGTCTTTTGGAAGATCAGTAGGAAATTATCTCCAACATCCCAACTTTTATCTAGCCAAAGCACAACTCTATGATTGTGGTGATTCCTTCTCCTCTAGAAATTGAGCAGGTGTTGTTTTCCCTCCTTGCAAAAAAATCCCCAAGATAGAATGGTTTTCCCACTTTGTTCTTCTAAATGTTCTGGGAAGTGGTTCAAAAGGATTTTATCAAAGTGGTCCAAGAGTTTTTTGAAGCTAAAATTTTGATGAAGGAGGTCAATGCTACATTCTTAGTGCTTATTCCTAAAGTTTCAAGGGCAAACTCTATGGATCTTTTTAGACCCATCAGTCTCTACAACTCTTTCTACAAGATTATTTCTAAAGTTCTCACTAATAGGGTTACCAAGATCCTCCCTATTATCATTGCTCCTTAGCAATCTAGTTTTGTTCTAGGAAGAAAAATCCTAGATTATATCATTATTGTTCATGAAGTCATACATTCTTTGGAAGAGGGTAAGTGTGGAGGTTTTCTCATCAAGATTGACCTATCCAAGGTTTATGATTAGGTCGATTGGTCTTTTCTCATCAAGGTTCTTAGAGCCTTTGGGTTCGATACAAAGGTCTACAAGCTTGTCAACCAAAAAATTTCTACTTCCTATTTTGTTGTATTGGTCAATGGCTCTCCTTTGGATTTCTTCAAATCCTTAAGGGGTTTAAGATAAGGAGACCCCTTATTGCCTAATCTCTTCATCATTCTGGTTAAGTTCCTAGAAAGGATGATATCAGCTAATAGAATTTTGGTGGCTTTGAAAGGGATTAAACCTTCTTCTATTTCCCTAGTCTTCTCTAATCAACAATTTATGGATGGCACCATTATGGGGGGTGAAGAAATGGTTGTGGAAGCTAGGGCTGTCAAAAAGGTTTTGAGCTCTTACACTAGGGGAATAAGGTAACTTATCAATTGGAACAAGAGTTCTATTTTTTTCATCAATACTTTGGCTATGAGACAAAGGAAGATGGTAGCTATTGTGGGTTGTGGCATAGGTTTTCTTCCCTCTTTTTATTTGGATCTCCCTATGAGCCTCAAACCCCTTGATTCTTTCTAGAATAGTTTTCTAAGTAGGTTTAACAAGAAACTGGTTGGTTGGAAGGGTATCACCCTAAATTAAGCAAGAAAAATTTAGTTAGTAAATCCACCCTTCAAAATCTTCCTACCCATGTACTTAGCCTCTTTGGGATTCCCAACAAGTATGTTGACCCTATGGAGAAGATCCAAAGAAATTTTCTATGGTCTCATTTGGAAGATCATAAGATATTTCCTCTCATTTCTTGGGACAATTTCTACCTCCCCAAACAATATGGTGGTTTGGGTATCAAAAAATTGAGACCTTTCAATAATGCTTTTCAAGACAAATAGATATGGAGAATAGTTTGTAGCAAATAGGATTGGAAAGATATCATGGTGGACAAATATCTTCTAAGACCTTCCATTCAATACCTATTTAATGAAGAAGACATTCCCAAGGGTTCAAATATATGGAATGGCATGCTCAGATCCAAATATATTGCCAAAAGCAAAGTGAAATGGAGAGTAGAAAATGGAAATGACATTCTTTTTTGGCAGGACAATTGGCTAATCTAGGAGCCTCTAATCAATTTTCCTACTTTTGATAGATGGGCTAATAGTTGCATTCAAATGTTTGGCATTAAAGTCAATGACTAAAAATTAGGCCAAGAGTGAAGAGACCTTTCTTCTATCTCTGAGGATTTCAAACCTCTGATGACTATTCTCCATTCTATGATTTTGAACAATGATTAGGAATATTTAGTGTGGGAGAATACTTCTAATGGTAGTCACTCGATGGCTTCTAAGTACCAAGCTGTATTGAAGCAAGATTCCAAACTAGTATGGATGAATACCTAGTTACCTAGCATTATTCCAAAAATCAACATCTTCTTTTGGATTGTTCTCCAGAACATGGTTCTAGCTATTGATAATCTTTTGAAAAAGGGCCCTCTATATTCCTAACATATGTGTTTTATGCAAAAATGAGGCTGATTCTATGGATCAACTATTTATTCATTTCAATTTTATGAGAGATGTGTGGTCTAGTTTTAGTCAAGTTTTTGGTTTGGTCTACTGTGCCCCAACCATCACCATAGACTTCTTCAATCAATGGGTCAATTCTTGGATAGGAACTAATCTTCACACCATCAACAAATGGGCTCTTCCCCACTTGGGTTGGAGAATATGGAAATAATATTATAATTGTATCTTTAGTGATGCATGCCTTCCTACCAAGATTGTGTCGGGAAAAATTCTCAATGCCCTTATGAAAATTTTTCTTTTTTTCCAAGGCTCTAACCCATTTGTAGGAGATAATAGAAGAAGTAATGATAGACAAAAAAGAAGAAAAGAATAGCAATGGTCTTTGCCCAAGAAGGGTGGCACAAAGCTAATTTTTATGGGGTAGAAAAAGGAAATCTAGGGGAAGCTAGTAGTGGTGGGGTGATAAGGAATAACTATGGTTTTGGTATTGTGGTTGTCACCTTCCCTCTAGGGCACTAAATCACCCACTTTTCTATGGCTTCTATTTCCCTACACACTACTAAGCTTGCACAGGAAATTGGCATAAGATTCCTCTAGCTTGAGGGGGATTCTAATAACATCATTAAGTGCCTCAAAGGTGAACATTATGCTTCCTCATCTATTGAGAATATGGTGGAAGAAACTAAACAAATCCTACTTACCTTTTATAAGGTTTATGTGTTGCATGAATATAGAGAGGATAATTCAGTAGCTGACTAGATGGCTAATGAGGTATTCAAAAGGGATAGGTCAACTAGGTGGATTAATGGTGATGGGATTTTGGCAGTAGTTAAAAGCATGATTGAGAAAGAAGGAATCTTGGGAAGGACTGGTATTATAAAAAGTAATGATGATAGGTAATGTTGTTAGTTCCACATACCATTTAATGAATGCTAAGCATGGGTCAAACATGAGGAAGCTTAATATGGTTTCTTATTGGCATGCTTTCTAGGTGTTTTATAATCATAATCATTCTTATATTCCTTAGGGAAAAAGTAAGATTAGTTTCAATGAGAAATATCAAAGGGTGGTTCACTCCTTTTAGAGTTTGCAGAAAACCATCCCAACTCATATCAATGGTGGAAGAAAGGCACCACAAATAGCTAGAGGATGAAGTGGTGAAATGGAGAAGGAGGTTCAAGGTCTAGGAGAAGTTAAAGGAAGGATGCATTATGAATTACATTGATAAATTACATGGTTGGAACCCCACAATGACCAAACTTATGGTCAATTCTTGGAGAGAAGGGAAAGTAAAAATTGATGGAGTTGAATTCCAAGTAAATGAAAGTGTTATTGTGGAGGTCACTGACTCCCCTTCCAAGGGCATCAAATTCTTCAAGGATAAGAAGGTTTCCCTCAATGTTGTCAAAAAAATTTTGAAGAATGCTAAGGAGATCAAAGATTTGGTGAAGACGAGGGGTGTACTATGAACCAACTTCCATAAAAAAAACTTTGGAGGTTTTTTCTTAGGGTGATCATCTCTTACATCACATTGGACACTAGGTATGATAGAGTCTGAACCCATCACTTTGTTATCCTTAACCACTTTAGGTATGGCACTAAAATCTCCATCCCTTGCTACCTCTTCTTCTCTATTAACAAGAATATCATAGGGTATAAAAAGAAATCTTATGCCAACCCTATTTTCCATGAGGGCTTATTGTTGTTCATTTATAAGCACTTTAAGGATCAAACCCATGGCAGATCCATAGCCCAAAAAGTTGAGTCCTTGGAGGAAATGAAAATCTCCTATCTCCCATTCAATAATAAGGATAGCATTGGGCTTCATTTAGATGATGAAGAGGAGGTAGCCAAGATTATAAAGGATTTGGGGGGAAAAAGAACAAAAGTAAACCCAAGAATAATATCATCAAGGTTGGGAAAGGCTCGACAAGTAAAAATACTAAAAGTAATGTTAATCATGTTGATGACTACAATGAGGAGGATGATGGAAGCGATACAAAGGAGGATATAAATGTGAAAAAGGAGGTTACAAGAAATGTCCTAGTTCACAGGAAGGTGGAAAGTCCAAGCAAGAAGAGAAGATGCAATGCTGTGGATGCTGGTCAAGATTCTGGTAAGGGATAGGAACCCTACCTTCACATCTAGGAAGAGATAAATGAGGAATATGGCTTGGATAAAATCACCTGCATTACCAACTTCAAGGGTAGAAAAATAGTCTAGAGAAACTTTGAAACTCAAACAATGAAAATGGGCATTGTCGGAGAAACTATATAGCCCAAGGTTTTGGAGGGAAATGTTGGCAAAATTCATCTAGATGAGCTCATTGATCTAGCCATGGTGATTCTTAGTGATAATGCCATAGAAGTGGAGATGAATCTCCTTAATAATTCTAGGAATAACATGGTGGACAACTTCTAGTCTATCAAGTATATTTTTTATGAGATTGAGGAGATAAAAAATAGGTTGCAAGGACTAGAAAGGAAGGATGGGGATGTTAGGAATAATAGAATCAACAATCTAGGTAATAGGGTTACTAAGGGGGAAAAAAGGATGGATAGAATAGAAAACTCTCTCCACAACACTACTAACTAGAGATTCCATATCATCAAAGCTTTAAATGATAATATTAAAGAGCTACACACTATGATGGAGGTTAGTATAGGTGTCAAAGATGACATGGGAAATGAGGACAATAAGGACAAAAAGATGAAGTCCACCCCCCAAGATTAGGTCTCAAAAATAGAATGAGATTGATTAGCAAGAAAAGGGATATGGAAGACTCTCCTATGACACTCAACTAATTAGTGATGTAGATTAGACTATGGAAATGTTGATGCTCAAGGCTACTGAGCTGGTTAAGAATACAACTCCCTGACTGAACCCCCTAGCTTTTTAGGTTTACCTTTGGTTTCTTGTTTACTATGCTTTCCTACTCTTTCAAAGGTTGTGTTTTCTTTTGTCACGCTCTCCAAGCCTTCTATGGCATGTTGTTTCCTTGTTGATAGTTTAGTGTTCAGGTTTAATCCTAGTATCTTTTGTTATCTATTGGGTTTCAAGCACCCGTCAAAACCTGTTCTACTTAATAAAAAATAACCATTCATGCATAAACATGATATAAATGTGATCTTAAATATGTATACCTCAATAAATGGAAGACATGGACTCTATTTTTATTTCATAGACTTAATTAAATAAATATTATCAATTGGAAATATTCACTAAGATATATGATAAATTCCCAAAGGATAAATGGTCATTACATTGAAAAACAAACTCACACATAAATGTATTCCCATAAACTCAAATATATAGATTTAAATATGTAATAATCATCAATTAAATTATATGCATAGATATAATTCTTTTTTTTAAATTATATATTAAAATAAAAGCATTAAGTTTATAGGACCCAAAAACTCTTAAAGATTTTAAAAGTTATTTTACAAAATATATATAGCCAATACAACGCTAACTATGTTTGAAACACAAAGTTACTTAACTCTATCATAAAGTTGTATTTATTTTTTATATCACTTAAAAAATATTCTATGATATTTAAAGAAATTTAAAAAGAATGTAAAAATATAATAGCATAGTAAAGGTAATGGTTGTGTCAAGGAACCACATGGCTGGATTTTTCTTGAGTAGAGACATGTTTTTGCTTCAATTGTAGATGATCCATGGAGAATTTTTAATTCAATGAGATTTTAAGAATCCCAATAGGTGTAATCCATCGCTTCCACATCTATTTATCCCTTTAACTTTCTCCATTTTATCTACATTGGTGTCAATTTTATCAATATATAGGTTTTATAGGGATTCTACCTTGGTTATTCTAGTGAAGCAATCTATCATTAGAGAATTGTTGTCCTTCACATAATCAATCTTCTCCTTGAATGATTGAATTATAAAATTAGTGAGCTCCATGATTTTACCATCCTTCTTCAAGAATCTCAAACCAATACATTTCATATCATTTTTTCATTAATAAAGTAAGATCTATCAACTCTTTAAAAAGTTTTAAAATTCGTCATGCCCTTGCTTCACAATATAATTTATCCATTCTATACTTTTTTTTTATACACATACAACATGTCAATTTCCAATCTGGACACAACCTTCTTTATCAAAAAATTGATTACACTATATTTTTGAGTTTCAATCATCTAAGAAATGAGTATTATCCACTTTTTTTCCCTTCCTCTAAGAGGTCATTTCTATTTCTGCTTCTTTAATCACTAGTATAATGTCATCTTAAACATTTCTCAGATCATTGATATACCCAATACCCTCCTAAGTCACCCCTTCTAACCACTTGTGTAATATCTCACTTATCATTTTACTTCTTTAAACTTGATCCAACATCTTTTGATTGATAGGGGATTTAGGGTCAAAGGACATAGGTAACTAAGATAAGAGTTGTATGGGGTGATAGATTACTTCAATGTATTCAGCCATCAACTACATAATATTATTTAGCCTTTTTCATACTTTTCATCTTTGCATGTCCTTTTGACCATCTCTTTGGTTGAGGCTTCCAAAGAGTGTGCATCTAAAACTCTTAAAGAATTTACAAGATCAACTTTTTCTATTGAGAAGCCTTTTTCTATAGAATCCCCCATTTCTTTTACTATCAGAGAATGAGCTATTTTAACAACCCAATTTCCTATATCTACGTCTTAAATCTACTCTTAAACTCATTTTCAACCTTTTGGCTAACGTTTCTTTCCCCAAAAAAATCTTACTTTATCCTCCATGGTCATAAACATTGGCACAATATTCCTCATTTTTCTAATAGAAACCTTGAATCATTTATGAGTATTAAATGTATTACTCTTCTTTGGAGGGGCCTTGGTTGGTGTTGTATTTAGTATCAAAATGGAACTTGTGAGATCTAACACATCTTTAGGATTGTTCTTTATATAAATGTTCTCCATCATGGTTGCTTCTAGGCTCTAAATATTCATTGTATTTTCAACTTACTTAATGGTGTCCAAATCCACAATTATCGTCTTATTAGGATGACTTTTTTCTCTGCTCTTACTCCTGAAGTGAGAATTGTGAATATGTGATTATTTTATATGAGTTTTTTTCTCCTAGCAATTGAACATTTAATTTAACTTATTAGTACCTATGTCATACGCAATAATAGCTTCATTAGAAGTAATAATAAGATCTTGTAATGGGGAATCAATACTTGTAATTGTGATAGTTTATTATTCTTCCAAGCCAGTAATCGCTTAGCCATCATGAAGTGCCTACCCCTAGTTTACTTTCATGTTATATTGTTGAATTATTTAAGGCCATATTTATGGTTATGTGTTATAATTTTGTGGTACTTGGTTATATGATTTGATTGATGTTATTTTGTACTTAGTTATTTATTTGATGAGCTACTTGATACTTAGTTATTTCATGTGTTCATGGTTATTCTTTCAATGATGATGTTTTTTATGTTCATAGAGTGATTTCAAGTTTTTCCATGATGATAGTTAGATGGATGATTTATATGTGGTTTTTATGGTTACTTACCTCATACTTGCATGTGTATGGTGTATATGTATATTTTACTTTATGTTTGACATTTTTGATGTGGTTGAGGGAGGGATTCGTAGTCACCTGCTAGTCAGGATTTATATGATCTACCACTCTCTGCCATTGCCTATTTAGTTTATGTATGTATGTATGTATGTATGTATGTATATCTATGTATGTATGTATATATGTATATATGTGTGTGTGTGTGTGCGTGTGTGTGTGTGTGTGTGTATGTATGTATATATATATATATATATACATACATATATATATATATACATACATATATACATATATATATATACATACATATATATGTGTGTGTGTGTGTGTGTGTGTGTGTGTGTGTATGTATATATATATGTACATGTTTGACTTTTATGTAGATTGCGAGTATCAAGCATCAACTTCCGTGAATTGCAAGGATGAGCGTGCCCTATCGTAGTATCTGAATGGTAAAAAGGGGAGATAGTTCTCAATTCCAAATCCTATTGAACCAATTATCCTAAAATATAGGACAAGTATCTGAGTTATTTACCCTTCTGAATTCGTCAAGTGATATGAATTTGAGTTTTTGACCCTTAAGTTTGAATTCGTACTTTATCTTTTAGATGGGTTTTCTTATTATGTTTGTGGGGCTGTTGTGATCTTCAATTCTAATTAAATCAAATAAAGATATTATTTAATTATTTAATTTAACAAAAAAATTATAAAGAAAAATCAATTTTTAATTAATTGAAAAATTAATTAAATAGAGGAAATAAATTTAAAGATTTAATTAAAAGTCCAAATTTGATGAAATTGTATTTATTTAATTTAATGATAATAAATTTAGAAGATTCATTTTAATAATGATCTCTAAATATTATTATTAGTTGAATTAATAAATATACTGTCTAAATTATTATTTGATAAAAAGAAAGTGAGAAAAAATTAAATAAACTTTATTCTAATTTTTTTTAAAAAGTATGCATAGAGAATTAATTAAATTACAATAATAAAAGGAAAGGCTTTTGCATGTTCGTAAAACTAAAACCCTAGGTTGAGAAATTCTTTATTAGGATATTAGAGCTCATTTCTCCACACAAGTTTGGAGGAGCAATTTTTGGAAAGGTTTGGGGAGACAATAATTTTTGCATTCTTTGAGCATTCATCAGGCTTAGCATTAGATTGAGGTAGGAATTATCCTGAGAGCATCATAGTAAATCCTTCCGAATTACCTATGTCTTCTTTCTGCCTATTTATTGATCTTTTTTTTGGAAAATTTATTTTAAATTGAAACCCCTTTTTTTTTTAAAGATCATTATTCTTCATTATTGAAATGCCTAGGAACAAAAATCAATTGAAACCCTTGTGATAGGAATTGATTATAGAAAACTAGCTAGGATTTGTTTGGAAATTGCAATTTGGATTTTAGAATCAAGTTATCTTTTTTTTTTTTTGAAGGGGGTCTATTGGAAAAATTTGTATACTAGGCCTGTACCTGTAAAAAAATTAAAAATATGTATAATAAAAATTTATTTGCATTTTTATAAAATGCAACAAAAAACAAAAAAGGAAAAAAGGGAAGGTAGAGCCATGACCCCCCACCCCCTTGCCATCATAGCTAGCAACCTTGGTTGTTGTGTGTAGTACAAGGGTTGTCGCATATGAGCCTTGGGCTGTCATGGGCAGACCTTGGGCTATTGCAAACTTACCTTGGGCTATAGTGGCAGTCTCAAAGGTTGTTGCAGCTAGCACAAGGGCTGCCACAACCAGGTAGCCTTTACTTAAGGCTATTAAATTGTTTTAATTTTTGTTTCTTTAAAATATATATATTTATATAGTTATTAAATTATTTCAAATATATATATATATATATAGACACACACACACACACACATATATATAGAGTACTTAAATAGTTAATAATTAGAGTTCGGTTTAGTATAATAAAACTTAGTTTAATTGCAATTTAAATTTTAGTTATAATTTAATAATTTTAAATTTAATTTTTGGAAAAAAAAAATCTAATGTTGATTAAATAAGATGATCATTTATTCCTAGAGTAGGACTTGTAAAATATTAGTAAATGGATTTTATGGGTTGGGTTTAGATGAGAGATATTTTTCCATATAGATTATCATTGGACTTATTTTAAACATATATTTATTTGGAAAAATATAGACAATTAAGATACAAACTTGAGACTTTTAGTTTGACCAACCTAACTTGGAAACCTTTATTGAGTGTGATTATTTTGAAAATGAAAACTTGAAACTTTATTCTAAATTGATTTGGTTATGAGATTATATCAAAAAAAATCAATGGTTGAATGTTACACTTGTGTTATATGCCCTTTGAGATTTGTGTTTTACCTTGAGGTGGTATTGGGAGACCTAGTACTTTGACCAATTATGTATGTTTACCAGAGGCTTGGGAGGTATTATTTTATGATGTTGTATGTAATGTCGTGATTTATGTGATTTAACCTCTGAGGTATTAATCATTATTTATTGTGATTTATAATTGCTTATATAGGACTGATGTGGTCATTGTGATATTATGAGATTCTCAGTTATGAGTTTAGGATAGGTTATCTTTATGTATGTTGGGATGTGGCTTGCAATAGAGGTTGGAGCCCTAAAGAGGTTGCCTAGGTAACCCATTATAAGTTGTATTAATAAGTGATAATATTTCATTAATGGGATTAAAATGAATTAGCAAGAGATAGTATCGTACCTCACCTATGTCTCGAGTTCTAGTATAGGCATGGGAGTAGAGAGGATAGTCGGTTCTGACCTTGCCTTGTTAGTATACCTTGTCTATAAGAAATGATACTATTACTGCATAGAGTTACTAGGGGGTCAGAGTTGAGAGAGGCTACTAGGGTAACCTTAGAGTTGGATCACGCAATGATACTTGCCCACTTACATAGTAGGTTTTCTATGTGTCTTTTTTGCCTCTAAGATTAGATGTTATTTGTGTACTTGGCACCTTTGAGATAGATTGCTATTAGGATTTCCTTGACCTAGATTCGTGTTATGACTTTTGGATTGTTATTCATTTGGGACTTGAGATTATCTCCTTAGAATAGTGGGAGTGCATCATTGAGGCTCCATGAGGTTAGGTGGTAGTGTTTCTTATACCATTGAGATCTGATGGCTAGATGTCATTGCTGGATATACATGTGTAGTTGTTCTATTCTTCTAATCTTGTAATTTTGTTCTATGGTCATATGTTGATTTATTGTACTTTGTTTATTTGAGATCTTATGAGATTTTGTACCTTATCAGGTGTATATTATTTTAGCATATCATACCATGTGGCTTGTATAGAGCATGATTATGCATTTTTGGTTATGTCACATGACATCTTATGTACTTGTATATTATTTCATTTGATTTTGTACTTATGGTTATTGTATGATGTAAACTTTGTTATGTATTCAAATTTTATCTTAATAAAACTTATGTATGTGATTCAACCTCATGGTGTTAGAGTAATAAGATATTTCCTTATTAATTAAATTATTTTAAGTTAATTATTAATTCACTTATTATCTCTAGTTTACTTAACCTAAACTTTAGGCATATAATAATTAATTCTTTTATTAATTATTATCATGTAACCTAGGTTTTACCCTGTTAGGATTTTGATCTCCTTTTATAAGGATTGATCTCTTTGTAATTTTATTCATTCACTTTTGATTATATAATTCTCTCTTTTTCTCATCAAGAATGTCTCATCTATGGATCTAGGAATTCTAGCCTCCATATCTTTTTGCTTCCCTCTTTCTATGATAGGTGTTTGCATGCCGGTGATTTTTGGGAGCTGTGGGGTTGATCTTTCATCAACTTCAACACATGGAACCCTTGAGAGATGTAACTATTATTGTATTTCTTTGTATATATGTGAGTTTTTTCTTCCACAATTTTATCCCGTGTTGTTTTAATCTTTAATAAAATGATTAGAAAACTTAGTGACTTAATAGGTTAATTTCTTTTGGGTTTCCTAGTGGGGAATTACACATCATTTAGTTCTTATAATTACTAGGAATATTCTTATATGAACTTGATCATCTTCATTTCTATCCTAATCCATTTATAGAATAGGACTACCTTGTACCTATTCATTGTATTGTGGGTCTATTACATATTTTCCTTAAGAATGTTCATCTTTAGATTAAGATAAATAATATAGTTTAGAGAGAACATGCACCATATTCATTTTCTTACCTAAAACTCATGATAATAATCTTCCCACAAATTCTCTAGCTAAGGGATATGAGAGAAATCTTCTCCTTGGTTCAAGTGATCTTGTGTGAAGCCTCACTATCAAATTTAGGCCAAGTCATATGATAATATAGATTGAGATTTTTTAATTCTATTTCCAAATTTAAAGCTTCTAACATAGATTTACAAACATAATATCTAAGTTCAATTGGGAAGGAAACACCTAAACCTTGATCAATTGTTACTTTCTTATCAATGTGTGTCAATTAGCAATAAAGTTTAGCAAGTATAAAATAGTCAAGGGAATACCTTGGTAACCCAAATAGATTAGCTTCAAAAAAATCCAACTTTGATATATGTAAACCTAGGAAATTAGGTAAAATAACTTCCATATGCATTGACTAGCTAAATTGCCTCATCTAATATCTTCTTTTTAATATTCCTCCATAATTCATGGACTAATCTTGCAAAGAAAATATCACTAACCCTTCTAAAATTGTCTCAACTTTTCTACTTTTGTAGTTGGAGTTTCCACTCATAAATTTTCTTTCCCTCAACCAATGGTTGTTGATATCATCCTTGTAATGACCTTGTGCATTCTAAACACCAGAAGATGTAAGAAGATATGTAAACTTTTTTATACCTAACACTACTACCGAGACCTTCATGTAACCTTTCAAATATAATTTTGGCCTAGTCTAGGTACTATTATTTTCCCAATAGTACATGGATGAAAAAGTACATCTATTCCTCCCAATAAAATACATGTTAGGTAATCTTAATTATGTTTAATAGAATGAAAATATATCTAATTCATTTTATAAGGTTTTCTTTAGTTAATAGTTTGTGCAAACTTGAACAACATTTGTGCAATTTTAGAAGCCAATTTCTAGAAAATTTGCTTCTACATTTAGTTTTCTTCTAAGAAATGAAATAATAAAATGTGGTAATATTCAATTTAGTGTATGATTCCTTTTGGGAATTTTGATTATGGTCATTATTAACTCCATATTAATATTCATCAACACTTCCCCATCTGAAGACCTAACACATATATGCATAGGGCCATATTTGTTCATAAATTTGTGAACTAGTTCTGAGTCTTGGAAAAGCATGGGAAATGTAGAAGCTTCTATATGGTTGATATCAATTATTTTATCCATAATATTTCATGATTCCTATCTCTTTTTGATAAATCCTCTAAATTGTCTTAAAGAAGTCTCTCCAATTTTTGGCAAGGAACACACAAGATGAGAGCTCAACCCTAAGATCAAACAATCATCTCATGGTGGAAATTTTAAATAGATATAAAATGAAATAATGTACCCAACAATAAATTCAAGAAATTTAACTAACTTCTTTCTAACAAAGAAACAACTATGGTTATAGGCAATCTAAGAACTCACCTTTCATGAAAATTGACTCCCTACAACCTTTGAAGAGAATAACTTATTACCTTCAATTCTATATCATTCAATTGGTAATTTTTGAATTTTTTTTGATGAAAAACCTCCTTTGAGATGTATAAAAAGGAAAAAAAATCTTGTTGCATAATTTGCATACTTAGAACATCAAATTTGTTTGATTAATTGCTAGTCACTTTGTGCACAACCTTGTGGTGTGATTATTACATTTATGTTGGTACCGAAAACCACATAATAAAAATCCAAAAGTATTGCATCTTCTCTTATAGAATTCTCATTCATTTTTGTCCAATGACCAAGAATTAAAAAATTCCCTTGCACTTTAGGATTCAATAAACCTAGGCAAGTGAACCTTCACCTCTATTCTAATCTTCTTGTTGGAGGATTTTGTATGCAAAATTAAAATCTTTGGTGATCTCTTCAAGATGGGATTAATTCTCAAAGGTTTATCAATTGTAAATACTTGTAAATTTTACAAAAATATTTCTTGATATATTTGATATTTCTTTGAAAAAAAAATTGTTGTAAATGCAAAGATGTAAATATAATTAAATCAAGTGAGACTACTCTGGGATTACTTGATTATAATATCATAATTCAACTTTAAACGAGTCCTTCACTTCTTAATGATGTTATCATTTCAATTAATTGATCATATGTATAACTCTACAAGATGATTTTAATAACTCATTATCAAAGAGAGACCATCACTTCAAAGGTATCTATGTGAATTGTTAATTCATATTATTGTTCTAGTTAGTCTTACAGATGTTAACTCTCTTTTGAAAGATCAATAAGACAACTTCAAGTTTGATAAGCAATCCTTAAAATTGATTTTCAATTTGAAAGTGAAATTAAATCATAATATCCTAAATTCACACATTGCAACAATCTAAACCAATAGATTCATTACAAAGAACTAATCAATAATTGAAAAGATAAAATACAATAAGAACTTGGCTAACACCTAGTCTTTATATTAAGTATAGTGTGATCAATTGGTTAAAAATTGTAACACCTTAGCCAATTTTGTATTCCCAAGAGACGATACTCAAAAAATTTGTTAACACAAATTTGATAGTATTTCTTTATATATGTTCTAGACAAAATGATCCTCTACTTGTAGAGAAAGATTTAGTTCTAAAAATGAAAGGGCACACCCTTTAAAAACTAAAACATGATTTCTCTTTAACTAATAACTATTGACGTAAGTACAAATAATTGACTCATGAAAATAGACAATTTTGACATATCTTACATAATTCTAGAGATCTTCATACTAGTTGGTTCATATCTTGACATATTTGACAAGCATTTTGTACATATGGTATAGCCCTCAAAGTTCACTTCCACAAAGATATCTAGCAAGAATGCTTTCAAAAGGAAAATAACTTCAGTAGAAAAATAAGGATGTTTGGTTTCATACAACTATTTGTACCTAGTTCATGCATATCATTCCAAGAAGCTCCAACATCTTGTCTCAAGCCTCATAATCTCCCATCTATGATTTAGCTATTAGCTTCCTGAGTTCAACCTTGCCCTCCTTTGCTTCAATATTGTAATGCCTCTCTAACCCTGACATGAGATTTGGAGTACTAAAAAATATAACTGGAGAAATAGGTTTATTTAAAGAAGGTGCATTTTCATATAAGTGTTTGGGTCTAAATGGTATGTCTTGCACCCCAACTGATAGTGGTATATGTATTCTTGTAAGATACCTCAACCAAGTCAATGAGATGCTGCAAGATTTTTCTTGATAATATATTTTATGAATAGGACCTTGAATATTACTTAGCACAAAACATCTATTCTGATATTTTATTGTTTGAGTAAAGGGTTAGTTTAATTTAATTTATTAAAACACCTTTACTCCCTAATTTACCTTTATGCACATACATTCCCATTTAATAATTAAATATTGATTATTAAATGTCATTTACCTTTTAGGGTTTTCCTTTATTTTTTACGATCTTCTTCTATAAGGATTGATCAATCGTAAATTTCATTTATTCTTTTCAGTCTAATAATATAATTTTCCATATTTTCAGAGCAAAACCCTTGCCTCTTCTTTATCTTTTCTTCTCTGCGATAGGTTCTTGCTTGGGTGTTCTTTAGGATTTTTGCATTTGTATCACTCAAATCCTTTATGGTATTAGAGCTAGAACTTTTGTAGCTTGTTTAGTTTTTGAAGAAAGTGGGAATAAGGGTTTTTTGGATCAAATTTGGCTATTTTTAGGTATTTTTTGTGGAAATAGCCCTAGGGAACTTTGATTTTTGGAGCACTTTGAGCAAAAATAGACCTTACCATTGTGCTCAAACATCCAAAAACCCCTAATCCATATAAGGCACTTCAATTTTAGAGACACAAAAATTTAGGACAATTTTTTTTGCGTACCAGACTTGTAAGGCCAACTATATGCATCTTGAGATTATTTTTATAAAATAAAAATTACAAAACAACGGCTGTATTTTTTTCAAAGTAAACTAACTTTAATAAATTTTTTCAATGAAATGTTTTTTTTTTCCAAAATCATGCATACTAGACATTGACATCAGCATGTCAACAAGGTACTGATGTAGGTTTGCACATGTAGAGCTAATGTCATTGTATTCTGAGTTGAAATTTGATGTTCATGCACTTGTTACCAAGTTTCTTCTTTGGTTAAAATAGCATCGGTTAGTTTTTTGGCTCTAAATTGAGCATATGGTATCATTTTTTGGAAAATGAAATATCATTGGAAAGATGATTCCGAGACAGACATGATCATGAAGGTCTTTTTTCATTTTTTTTCCAGCTTGGTACTTTTTTCTCTCATATTTAGATGATGCTTTCTATCTTTTGGGGGGCATAACATGCTTATTTTAGCTCCATTTTTTGATTTGAAAGAAGCATCAGAAAACTCTTCTCAAGCACTATCCAAATTCTCTATTATTTTCATCAATATTTTTCAAAGTTACATGTGATTCTCAAACTAAATATTTTTTCTCTTTTCTTGTATACACATTCCTTCTAGAAGTTGGGGTTCAATTATTTGCATTGTGGGGTGGGAGGGGGTGGGGGTCTTTTGTATTATTATTTTTATTATTTACATCAATAAACTAGAAAGTTTTTAAAAAGCAATCCAACACCTTCTAAAATAATGGTTGAGACCTCTTGTTATCTAGAACTTCTGATCCCTCATAACTATCACACATGGAAGCCCTAATGACACAACTTCTCTAGTCAAAAGGGTTGTGGTCTTGTTTAGATGTAGTGTAGCTAGTTTTGCAGAGGCATTTTGAGGTCATGTAGCATAGGAACACTATGGATGAGGCAATGGGGTTGATCTCTTTACAGGTATTTGATAGTTTGTGGTTTCATCTTGATGGGTACAATACCCCTCTAGCTATGTGGACCAAATTTGATGACTTGTTTGGTCTAGTGAATGAGTTTAGGGCACTTCAAATTGAGGTAGAGCTTACCTCTCTTGTACATAATTCTTTTCCTTCCATTGAGGACTTCTTGATGAAGTTCAAACAAAAGAGATCTTTATTGTAGAGTTGTCAAGAAAACCAATATTGACACTAAGTGCATTTATCTAATTCTTTCTAAGCTTCATGGAAACTTTCAAATTTTGTCTTCTACCTTCCATTCCATCATGGATGCTTTGGGTACTATACTTACCATGCCATCCTTTGAGGGTTTGTTTTTATCATTTGGCTTGAGAGAAAGCTAAGAACTCTTAGTTGAATTCTCTCATAGGCTCACAAACTTATGCATTGGTAGCCTAGACATCTTATGGAAAAAAGGATAAGAAAAATAAGTCACATCCTATAGAGTCTTAGATTGATTCTATCCCTCACATCACATCATACCCACCTCATTCTAAGGGAGATAAACCAAATCCATATAGATTGAAGTGTACTTATTTTAATAAGCCCAATCATGATGAGGCACATTGTTATGAGAAGAAGCTATATGGCTATGCCAAACAAGTTTCAGATTTGACAACTCTCCTTTAGAAGAGCAACATTGATATTCCTTCTACTTCTCATAGATCTTCTTCACCATCATCATTTCAATAAAATGGTAAAGACATAGGAAAGGGTCATGCACTATGTACAACTACTACTCCACATATGGTTATTGGGTTTAGGTGCTTCACACCATATGGCATCTTCTTAGGATTTGTTCTCCTCTTTTGAGGCTTCTTCTACTCCACACATTTTGATGGGGAACAACACTATTATTATTGTATGTGGTAAAGCTTCTATTGACATTAATGATGGTACATTTTATGATGTATTATGTGTTCCATCTTTTTCCCCTAACCTTCTCTGTATTTATTAGATTATACACAATGGGACAAGGGGGATAGGGAAGACAATTGAGTTTGCACAAGATTTAATGCACATCAGAGATAGTGAGACATGCAATGTTATTGCTACAAGGATTTCTAATCATTCTTCCTACTTATACTCTTTCTTTCATTTTGGTCCACCATCTCTACTATCAAAAATTCACTGTCCTTCTTCATGAGAGACTACTAGGGTGAATTTGGGTCATTTGAACTTATGTGTTGTTCCTAAGACCAGTGTTGTGAATTCTACACCTCCACCTCCTATTCAAATTCCATATATTGCTAAAGATTACTCTTTAGTATTGCCTAACATTACAACTCCAATCATCGACCCACCTAGTGCAGTTGTTGAGGATATATCAAAGGACACACATCTCCACTTAAATGAAAAATTCAACACACCTATTATCCCACCTCTATGGGAGATTCCATTTCAGGATTCTCATGCATTCTCCTTTGACCATTAGCTAGGACTTCTAGCTTTACCTTACTTTCAAGGGTTTCATCCTCCTTTTCTAGTGCCTTTATTTCTTTTAGATTGGAGGCAAATTGGTCTATTCATTGACACAAGAGTTTGACCACTCTAGGGGGCTATGGAGTCTTGAGCCTCTACCATGGTATTTTCATTGTACTTATGGTTTTGAGAGAGTCTCTTGAGACATATCATTTGTTCTTTTTATTTCTATCTCTTTTTAGAGTAGGGTTTTTCCCACATGATTTTCCCTGTTTCTTTGTTTCATAGAGATTTGGTTGTGAATGGGTACTTCATCAGGCCTTGTTGTTGGGACCCAAGTTTTCTTTCAGCATTGTAGTTTCCTTATTTTTTCATGCATTGTTTATAGCTACATTTTTTTTCATCTTAAGGGGGTATTAGAGTAAAGGGTTAATTTAATTCCATTCTTTCTTAAAATTTCCTTTATGCACATGCATTCCCATTTAATAATTATTAAATGTCATTTACCTCTTAGGGTTTTCCTTTTAGGTTTTACGATCTCCTTCTATAAGGATTGATCAATTATAAATTTCATTTATTCTTTTCAGTCTGATAATATAATTTTCCATAATTTTAGAGAAAAACTCTTGCCTCTTCTTTGTCTTCTCTTCTCTGTGATAGGTTCTTGCATGCAGGTGTTCTTTAGGGTTTTTGGATTTTTATTACTCAAATTCTTTAGTGATAATCCCTTATCTATATGATGATCTTCTTGTAAAATATATCTTGATGATACTTTTTATTGTGTTTTAATTTAGATGAGTCTTTTGATTTGATTATTATCGATGAGACTAATATCAACTAGATAATACCCTTTTGTTATTTTGGAACATCTTAATCATTTATTATCTATGTTGAAAATGATTGGTTTCTTTGATTAGGGCATCTATTTGATTATTATTATTATATTTTGGTCTAACTCTACTAACCCATCATATGAGAAGAGTTAGTCATAGTATGGGAGATCTATATGATGTCACACTCATCCCTTCTTTTCTTCTTCTTTTTTCCGATATGCATCTCTCTCTCTCTCTCTCTCTCTCTCTCTCTCTCTCTCTCTCTCTCTCTCTCTCTCTCTCTTTGTTTTCTCATCTCAATGACGTAGGGTTGTAGGTACCAATCATTGACTCCATATAGCTATATAGGTCTTAGGGTTCCTTTTAAATCCTTGAAATTTGATGTTGGAGAGGTAGTGCCAAGGTCCCCACAAGTAACTCTTTTTCACATAGGTTTTTTTTAGGTGGACCAGTTGAATTTCATTGACTTTCTTAGACCTTGTAATTTACACTTTCATTATTTTGTTTGTATTATTTGTTTGATCATTTTATCTATTTCCCCTTATTGGGATGATTCTTAAATGAAATTTTTTATTTTATTTTTTAGGCTTTCATGATTTGTTAGGAGTTTGACTTGACTTGCCTTGATGATTATGGATGACTTTGTTTTATCTTGTAGTTTTATCTCTATATTTTATAATTAAGTGGTATGACATCTTTGTATGATTAAATGTACTTTGAGGCATGTGATTTTATTCTATCTAAATGTTATATATATTGTACATGTACACTAGAAATCTGGACCACTCTTAACCCTTCTATTCAAGTGATTCCATGAGTTGGAATTCTTGAATGGCAGTCTAGAGCTCTTTATCCATGTAGTGCAAAGGTGTGTTTTGAGTAATATGAATAGCTCACAGCTAAGACTTAGAGACACATTCCTTGCTAACAAACCATGCAATGAGAGTTTCCTTAGACAAGAACAAGAATGTAAGTATCCAAAAGGAGTTCCTCAACTATGTAATGCAAGTATGATCTATGCTACAATGAGATGCACAATGCAACTAGATTAAGAAAATGAGAATGTTATAAAAGCCATCTTAGTTAATCTTGCAATAGTGATGAGAGAATTTAGACAAGAAAAGAGAAGTTCTCCTCATAGCTCCGAGAAATCAATCAAGAAACCTACAACGTTATAATACTCAAGAAGATGGATCCTTTAAGGGGAGAGCTCTCTCTTTTAAAGATGTATGGATGGTTGAGATCAAGATCAAGGCATGGATGATCAAGGATGGGGGTTGAATTTTGGCATGATCCATGTGTAAGAGCAAGTCAACCAAAGAAAAAGAGTTGACCTTTCATGTGAGAGAAAAAGCCTTGTCTTTCAACTTGTAAATAGAAAAGGGACTTTATGTGTGCACATTGAGTGGGTTAGAAGAATGGGGTCTTTTATTTGATTAAAAGGGGACATGTTCTTTTAATCAAATATGAACTTAGGATAATATAGTCAAACTATAGGTTATAAAAAAATTAATTTATTTTTAGCAATTTGGCCTAGACAAATGATTAATTAATTTAGCCAAAATATTCAAAAGGGAGCTAATAGTCTAGATGACCATTTTATGGTGATTACATTTTCCCCTCTTTGACTTATATGTGATCAATCAGGGAACACATGACATCAAAGAATATAGAAGCCAAATCGGTAGTAATAGATAGAAATATGATTCTAAAGAACAAAATACAAAAAGAGATAGCTAGTCCTAGATGTACAACTTGATAGTGAAAGTACTTAACACTAGGAAAGAGATGATACTAGAAATCAAGAAGAGTACTAACACCAAGCAAGGTAGATAGATCAAGAGAAAATGAAAAGATCAAACATGTGCTCTTGAGAAATAGATTGTTGTAGCAAGCAATGATAGAGTATTTTTGCCCCCTCGGGATCAAAATTGAAATGAGTTAAAGGAAATGAAAATATGAGCAAAATATGAGAAAATTGAGATGTAGAAAAGTCCAAGATGACAGAACCAAAGAGTGACCATAATGTCATGATAGAATGCCCCAATTTGACCAAAGTTGACCAAGGAGGATAAAGTATGCAAATTAGGTCAAATCAAGTAGAAAGATGATTTAGAAGTGAAAGATGTGAATTGAAGTAGGTATGAAGTGTAGAAATGGTTAAGACATGGAGAAGTGAAGATGCCCCAATGAAGATTTGAAGATTAGACCTCAAAAGGTCAAGTAATTGCATAGAAGAAGGTAGAATTTTGAAATGTGATTTTGACTATTAAGATGAACTCAAATTCCAATTTCAATCTCAAAAATGGATCTAGGATGTCAAAGTTAGCTAGGGGTGCAATTTTTGCAAAATTCTAAGGAGCTTGAAAAATGAGTCAAAATGAGGTCACTGAGCTATATAAGGGGTCCAAGGGTCATTTTCAATTCATTTGTCTTTTGTGGTTTTGAGAGCTTTTGAGTGATTTGGAGAGAGAATATCACACGATACTTTATAATCATCACACTAAGAAACATCATGTGATATTTTTGTCAAATATAAAGTATCTCGTCACTTCATAAAGTGTATCACCTTACCTATACCCAAATCTCATATCACATGGTGTGAAATATCACCCAGACAAAAATTATTTCCCAGGCATTATAAGAAGTATCATACGATACTTAATTAGCAAAAAATATTGCTTGCACATAGTAAAACATGTTGTAAAGTCTATTTTTAAGATTTTTTTGCATTTGAGTATTATCCTCTATCATTTGGCTTGATTGATGATGTGCATAGCATATCCTAATGGTTTTGATGTTTTTTTGGCTTGGTTTTTCAAATTGTTTATCATTCTCTTCATATCGAATTCCCCAAAGTGGTGGGGTTGCATGTCCTTTAGCATCTAGATGATGATCAGAAGGCCATTTTATTGTGCCCCATATATAGGTGAACCATAGATTGTTGAGTGCTTTAGCTTAGCAGTGGCACAATGAGCACAACACTTTCCATCTACCGACTAGTAGGCTACCATCACTTTGGAGGATGTATATCACATCCTTCATGTTCCATGCTATGAAGATTTGGTGAGTTTTTATGTTTGGTTGCTCTTTTTTTTAAAAGTTTATGATATGCATATGAGATGTACTGACGTGAGTTTTGTATGTCATGAGTTTATTACAATTAGGCCTTGACAGGGGGCAGATTAGTAGTACAATAGATATGTTGAGATGTGACCATCTTGGATCACCACTTGAGCTAGGAGAAGCTCATAGATGAGTACAGGGATGATTATTCATTACATTGCCTTATGTGCTTGTTATTTTCTTAGGCTTTGGTCACTGATAGGGGCTAGAAGGGCTTCCCACTAGGATGAGGTAGACTAGTAGAAAATTTCCTTGGGTGGCCCTAGAGGATGGCATGGGGACCAATTATTTTTATAGATATGTATCGGGAGCTTCACAAGATAGCCTACCAAGAGGGCCATACATGGGCATGTGGTATAGTTTTGGCCTAGATATGGGCATGGGAGCATATTATTATGATTTGATTGTGAGTATAGCCATAGGAGTGCAACGAGCCCTTCATTTTTAGGTATATAGGGTTCATTCCATAGAGTCATAGTAGAGATGTGACTTACTACCAGCATCTCTTTGATGAGCTCACTTCTTTTTTCTAGTAGAAATATCAAGAGTGCCATAGATGGTATGATGTATGGAAGCTTGAGTATATGCACTATAGTCAGACACTACTTGGGAGGCATTTAGAGATAGTGGAGTGTTTTTTTATTATTTGAGTATGGTGTCAGTTTGGCCAGTGATAGGGGATCTTAGTAGAGACTACCACTTATGCATAGTTCCATGAGCAGGAGGGACATGGTTGGCTACCCATGTTAGATTATTAGGCCACCATGAGGGATACAAAAACTTAGATGTGGGAGCCTTGGGACTACCACCCAGATGTGGCAGATGTAGGATCAGACCCGACATATTTGTATGAGATGTAGAGACATCCTTTCCTTACATTCACATGACTAGATGCCCCACTTGTGTTAGCAAGATAGTGGGGACATTAAAGAGATGGTGATAGAGGTAGAGGTAGGGGTGGTAAGCACATGGAGGTTAGGAGTGGTTCTCGATCTAGTGGGAGGAGACAGATGTAGGCCTGAGCCATGAGAGAGGATGAGGAGGAGGAGGAGTGTCCACTGAAACACTGGAGAGTGGAGTAGGTGAAGGCATGAAAGGAGTAGCCTACTAGAGGAGATGGAGAGGAGGATGACCAAGATTCAAGCTTTAGAGTCAAAGCTACTAGGGTTAAGGAATACTAGAGCAATCAGAGATCAAAAACTAGTGGATGTACGAGTAGTAGTTGATAGAGGAGATCAATTTGTGAGGGATGATTTATTAAAGACCCAATGGGAGGTGGAGCAACACATGGTCAGGGCAACCTAGTACCACAATGTGTACATTATTCCAATTCTAGTGGACCAATAGGTACCTATGTACTTAAAGAGGATTGGTAGATTAGATTAGCCACCATTGAGGGCACCATCATCTCCTCCTTAGGAATAACCTACTCATGAGGGGGGAAGCCATTCTTAGGTCAAGGTTGATGCCTTTATGACACTTTTGTTGTACCATACATATTTTGAGACATTCATCTAGATTTTGGATCCCATATTATATATGTATTGTAACATATTTTATATATATGAGATACTAGATTCGATCGATATCTTTGTGCACTTGCCTCATATTATGAATGTTGTATATGGATGTTTCAACATTTTTGAGTTTATGTTTCCATGTGATGTTTTAGTTTTTTGCTCATGTTTGTGTGCTTTTGGATCTTTGTCATGTATAGTTTAGCTCTCATGTGTATGATGTAAACTCATGTTTTGAAAAATGTAATACTTGGATAGATCATATGTGATTTTTAGATTATCCCCTTGTGGTGGTAGGGTAGCAAAGAGATGAAGAAAAAGATCAAGAAAATAGAAACATATGATTGAGAAGAAAGTGAAGAAGATATGAAAGCAGTTAGTTGATATGTCCAAGAAGAGATGAAGAGAGAGCACTCCCCATATATAGAAATGTAAGACTAAGATAAAATGAGCCTATGATGCAAACTAATATGAAAAATGGTTTACTTACAAGGGACACAAAATATTTAGACTCTAATTTCACCATTGAGTGCTTATTAGGGACATCATAAGATCATACAATGCCCACTAGTATAACTATGAGGATATGAATATGATCTATATTAGATAGGTATGTGGGAATCCAACCTAAGCATCAAAAACATGTAAGTCAATATAGCTAATGCAGTCAAATTCCCTAAGTTTAGTATAGCAAGGTTACACCTATATCAAAGCATAAGCACAAAGATAACCCCCAAGTATGGTCTTGAAAAAATAGACAAGGATGGTATGTTGTAGGTTCAAAGTGTTAAGTAGGAAAAGCATGAATTATCTAAACACCTTAGACTAACAAAGTATATCCACAAGTAGAAAGTAAGTAAAACATGCTCCATGCCTCCAATATTCTAATTCATGACATCCTTGAAAGACTACTAGGGAGGCAACACTTAGCAAAGAAATCATCATAGTCAGCATACAAAGAAGATAAAGTTAATCATAGCTCAGCAAGTTGAATGTTTAAGTGCATGTATCGAAGTCATTTGGCCATTTCTTCAAGACTTGTATCTAATAGTGCAAAATATTTTAGCATCCCAGACTATAGGTAGACTATCCAAAAAGTGTTGAGAAATACTAATGTCAAGGGGTAAGTGTTGAGAAACACTATTTTGTGAGTTGCCAAAGAAACCCTAATGTACAAGGAGACCCTAACAGGCTAAATAGTCATGCCCCTGAGATGAGGACAAGAGACAATTTCAAGCTATGAAATGTGTTGCAAAGTGAATGAATGATACTGGTAGACATAGGTGTGAGGATCTCAAGTAGCACCTATTTCTAGGTTTTCACCACTTGGTAGATTTTTTCAAGACTTTTTTCATTTTTATTTTTTATTTTTTTATTTTTTTTGGTGGTACATCAAAGTGCCTATTGATAGGTTTTCACTAAGGTGATCATTTTTTAGGATATTTTCTATTTTTTAGGATTTTTTTAGGATCAATATATATATATATATATATATATATATATATATATATATATATATATATATATATATATATATATATATATATATATAGCTGAGTTGTGAGCCTTGAGCATATAATTTCTTCAAATTTAGAATGTTGATAGGCTCAACTAGTTGTTCCCCTTTTCGAGTAGAAAGTTGATAAGCACCAGAACCAAATGTTGTTGTGACAATGTAAGGACCCAACTAGTTAGGCTCGAATTTCCCTTTGTACTCTTTGTTTTCCTAATTTTTGGGGTTTTCTCTAAGCACAATCTCACCCACTTGGAATTCATGGGGATGGACCTTTTTTCTGTAAATAGTAGACATCCATTTTTTATAAGACATCATATGATCAAAAGTATCCTTACGATGCTCATCAAGGGTTTCTAGCTCTTGTATCCTCATAGTCTTATGGTCTTCATTAGTTGCCAACCCATGTAGGGAGACTCATAGTGAGGGAATCTTGACTTCTAAGGGTAAGACAACCGCATAACCATAGAGTAAAGATGAAGGTGTAGACCCTATAGGAGTATGGATAGTGGCCTTGTAGGCCCATAGTGTTGAATTGATCTATAGATGTCAATCTTTACCTAATTTTTGAACCACTCTATGTAGGATTTTGATCAATGTTTTATAGGAGGCCTCAGCTTGGTCATTCCCTTGGTGATAGTAGATTAAGGACCAGTGTTGTTTGATCTTGAATTTCTTGCATAGTTATTTTAGGTCCTTATTTTTGAATTGTCCTTCATTATCAGTAACAATGGAGGATGGGATGTCGTAGCAACAAATAATGTGGTTGAGAATAAATAAGAAACATATTTCCCTATAGTAGTAGATAAAGGTACAACTTTAACCAATTTTGTAAAGTATTCAGTCACTATGATAATAAACTTGTGACCACTGGATGAACTTGGATGAATCTTTCATACCAAGTCAAAGGCCCATTGCTGAAATGGCTGATATGTAATAGAAGTTATGCACTCACATCCATGAGAATTAATCAAATTACCATGAAGCTAGCATTTCTTACAAGATTTAGCATACTAAATAGTGTCAACCTACATGGTTGGCCAATAATAATCCACCCTAAGTAGTTTTTGAGCAAGTAAAAGGCCATTAGAGTGTGCCCCACAAATTTCATCATGGACTTCAATTAATGCCTTTTTAGACTCTTCTAGCTCTAGACACCAAAGGAGTGTTTTGTCTAGACCTTTCCTATACAAATCACCAAAGACCAAGGTTTAGTGTGAGGCACTGTGAAGGAGTTGGTGTTTTTGGTTTTGCATTAGATTTTTAGGAATAATCTAATCATGCAGATAGGAGAAAATCAAGGAATAGCAAGATAAATTGTGACCAACAATGATGTAGATCACATGGTTATCAAAGGATTCATAAGTGGGGTGATGTAATTTATCCACTAGGAACTCAAAATGTGATTAATGTTTTTCTAAATGGAGAATAAATGCTAGGGTGGCCATAGCATCTGCAACCTTTTTTTCTACTATGGGAATTTGTTGAAATGTCACTAAAATGTGAAGTAGTTCCATAGAGCATTAATCAACTTCTTATAAGGTACTGAATTGTCATCCTTTGTTTGATAATTGTTATTAGCTTAGTTAATAATAAGCTACAAGATAAGGAGGGCCAGAGCCATCATATTCTTGTAGAGCCTGGTGAGGAGGAGTCATTGGATGGGGAGATACAAATTGATAAAGTTGGCCCCTTACCACACACCATTACTGATGACACGGGTGACTCCCCAACAAGGGAAACCAATTTTTCCTTCCCTTACTCTACTAAAAAAATATTTGACTCTTTCCTTCAAGTCAACTCCTAGATTTATAATGAAATAATGGGGCTGAAGAAGAAAGTGGATACCTTGCAACATAACCAAGAGGCTGACTGGGCTATCATTCAACACATGGAGGTGCAAATGGGAGATATCTCAAAAAAACTAAAGGATTATGAGAAAAATCTTAGAATGGTCATCAAGGAAAGTGGAACAAAAATGGAGCAGGTAACCTCAAGCATCTTTGTAGCTATGGTGACATTGGGCAAAAGAGAAAATGAAGGAACCATATCTTTGGAGGGCCCTAGCAAGAGGACAAGATAGAGTTTGAGGAAGAAAGCTTTGATTGTTGTTGCTTCTTTGGCTGCTAACTCCATCTAGGACATGGCTAAGATTCGTAAGGAGGCAGTTAAGATGATTATGGAATTGCAATAGTTTCCTAGGTCTTCTTTTCTAATCGGCTTCCTGTCCAGGTCCTGTTAGCTGGTTGTTACTTCTGGTTCCTATGTTTGGTCTTATTTTCTAGCTTTTAGTTTTTAAATTGTACTGATGGTTACAAGTCCTTGTAAAACCTGGGTACTTTATTTGGACTTTGTTAGTGGTTTTAGGTCCCTATAAAACCTAATTTTGGTACTGCTTCTAGTAGGTCTAAGGACACTTTCCTATTGGATGGCTTGTTTTTTCCTTTTTTGATGTTGTGAAAGGGTTTCGGGGTCCCTTCAAAACCTATTTTTACCATAATCTAAAACAAGCTAGGAATCTCCATAGATATGAACCTATGTTATTGTCCATTTTAAAGAAATTTTAATCCCATTTGTTAAGGCCTCATACTCTGCTATATTATTAGTGCAAGGAAATATAAGTTTATAGGACTTAGGGATCATGTAACCATGAGGCATGATAAAAAAAATGCCTACACCAACCCCATTCTAGGTGTGAGAACCATCAAAGAACACGTTCAAGGTTCTTTTAGTGACATACATTAAGGAAGCATCTAGAAATTCAATCTGCATAAGAGTTGTGTCTTCTAATGGAAAATTAGCTAGTTGATCAACTATGGCTTGCCCCTTGATAGCTTTGTGTTCAACATATTGAATGTCAAATTCAAATAAAATCATCATCCATTTAGCCAGGCAATTGGTAAGCATAGCTTTACTCAATAGGTATTTGAGGAGATCTATCTTTGCAATGAGATGCACTATATGAGCCAACATATAGTGTCTAAGATTTTGGGAGGCAAATAGCACTACAAGGAAAGCCTCCTTAATGTTGATATAGTTCATCTCATAGGTCACCAAAGTGTTTCTAATGTACTAAATAGCATGCTCACTTCTAGTTTTATCACTTTGTGCTAAGAGGACTTCTAGGGAAGAACCTATAGCTGAGATGTTTAGAATCAAAAGTTTTCCTAGGATAGGTGGCATTAATACTAGTGGTTTAGCCAAATACCCTCTGATATGATCTAATCTTTGTTGACACTCTTCATTATAGATAGATGTGGAGCCTTTATGCAATTTCTTATTGAAAGAATGAGCTTTATCAGCTAGCTGAGAAATGAACCTCCTAATGAATTGTAGACATCCCTAAAGACTTCTTAGTTGATTGATATTTCTAGGAGGAGGCATTTATATGATGGGCTAAACCTTTTCAAGACCAAATTCAATGCCTTCTGTTGATATGATTTAGCCTAACAATTTTCCTAATGTGACACCAAAGGCACACTTCTTAGGATTTATTCTAAGCTGAAATTGTTCCATATGGTCCAATATTAAACTGAGGTCATCAAGATGTGTATTTATTTGTTTAGATTTGGCAAATGTTTCATCAACATAGTCTTCCATATTTTTGTGCATCGTGTCATGGAAGATGGTAGCCATAGCTTGTTGATAGGTAACTCTTGCATTCTTTAGCCCAAAGGGCATGAAATTCCAACAAAAGGTACCCCATGAAAATGTAAAAGTTATTTTTCTTGATCTCCAAGGGAAATTTTGATTTGGTTGTACCTAGATAAGTTGTTCATTAAAGGGTACATCTCATAACCTGTGGTCATATGGACACTATCATGTCTATGTTAGGTAGTGGAAAATCATCCTTAGTGCATGCTTTATTGTAGTCTTTAAAATTGGTGCACACTCAAATGGACTTATCGTGTTTAGACACAGGTACAATATTAGAGATCCATTCTACATAATCAATGGCTCTAATAAAATTTGCACTTAGGAGTTTTTCTAGTTCTTCCTTGACCAAAAGAGCAACATGTGGAGAATCTTCGTCAAAGTATGTTTAATAGGCTTGACACTAGGAGAAATAGATATACGGTGCATAATTAGATTAGTATCAAGACCAGGCATATTTAAGTAGGTCTAGACAAAATTGATTTTCTTTTCTTGAAAGAACTTAGTAAAGTTCTCTTTTTCTTTAGCTAATAGAGACTGAGCCACATGAATGAGTTTAGGAGACTCCTTTGTACCCAAGTTGATAGGTTGTATGGGTTCAATGAGAACCAAAAATCTATTCTATAAATAGCTCAGAAAACCACCAAGTACCTCATCTGCAAGCGCTTCAAAGAGGCTTTTACCTTTAGATACTTCTTTAGTTTTACTTTGTTTGAGTTTATATACCACCATAAAGTGGTTTTTTCCATCTTATCACTTATTTTTTCTTTTGATTTTATGACTAAGGTATTTGATATCTATTTCTATCATGTTAACCATGAGTTCACTAGTGGAAGATATCATGGGTTCAATAGTATTGAGATAGTAGGAAATCTCATAGTCATGTTGGAAAGATGGTAGTTCAAGTCTTTGAGCAGACCAATCTATGAGATTGGGATGGGTTAACGAGAGTGACATGGAGGCTTCAATATTTTTGATATAGTAGGAGTCATCTCTGGTGACATGAGAAGTTGAGCTTATAGTGAAAGTTCCAAAGGAATCCAAATCAAGAATAGGCCTAGAGAGATCAATGTGATCCACTAAAGTAGTTTGCAAACCAAACTCATCAGACCCTAAACTATAATCTTTGACCAAATTTGGTTGGGTAGCATAAGCATGAATGACATCCACTCCTAATTCACAAGATGCATTTGAGAGACTTTCCCATTCATATCACCAAAATCTATATGTTGGTTCCTAGCAATCAAGTGAGAAATGTTCCTTATTATCCTTCCTCTATTTGGATCTTCATGATCAGATTCATATGATTGGTGTTGTCAAGAGGTAGAAGACTTAGTATCATTAGAGGTAATCATAGGTGCTTATCCCCAAAGGAGAGAAGTAGGAGGCATAGAATCCTCTTCTTGTAGAATAGTTGTAGAAAAGGATCGTTCATCATCCTCTAATTTGCTAAAAATGAGAGCTCTTCTATAAAATCTTGGTAATTCATCTTCTAGCCCAAAGCTTAGGCCAATGGTATCTCTAGTTTTGTGCCCCACAGTATGACTTAAGGGTTCTATGAGAGCTTTTTTGTTACCATGTTAAGGACCCATGGTAGTGATAGCCTATACTTTTTAGAAATTTGTATCCTTTTCCAATGCTTAGGAGAGATAGGAGTAGTGATTGTGACTTCCTCCACATCTTTCTCTTCCCTATATATTCAATCTTTGATAGCTTGGTCTTCTCTTTCTACTTCTAAAGGAATTGAGGATTGAATAAAAGTGCCAAAAATGGTCATAGCGTAAGTTGAGGGCTTCAATTTTGTAGAAGGTTTCCTATAAGATTGAGGAGAAACTAGTAGAGCAACAATAGAATCTAGAGTGTACTCACCCATACCTAGGCTCATCATTTTCAATTTTTGTTCAAACTCTTTTAGGGATGATTTAAGCTCATGAGAAGAGCAACTATGAGGGACAAGTGTGTCAGTAACAGATAGTGTATTGATAGACATAGAATTGTCTCCAAGAATAACTATTTTAGTACCATTGAAGGTAAACTTTATACATTAGTGGTACATAGATGCTACTACCTACATGACATGAATCCAAGGCCTTTTGATCAACAAATTATATGCTAGTGGGATGTTTAGAACTTGGAAGACTACATCTTTTTCAACAAGATAGACATAGATTAGTAGTACAATAAAACTTTTAGATGGCCTTTCAACCTCATCATAGGCTTTGTGGTGATCTTTCTCCTAGGGTTTATAGAAAATTTAGACATGTTGAGGTATTGAATAACATTGAAAGAGATAATGTTTAACCTTGCACCATTACCTATCAAGACTTAGCGGATGTGAGTACAAAAGATTTGGACTTCTATGTGGAGGGTGAGATTATGGGGATGATGAGAGATCTTTTTGTTGGAAATATAAGAGGAGTAACTAAGAGAAGAGGGTTAAATTAGTTACTACAAAAATAAATCCCAGATCTCTTAGATGTCAATACAAATCAAAACACAAATACTATTGAAACTATTTTACTATTATAACTCAATTAACACACAAGCACTTGGTAAACACTATCAATATGTTGTAACTTGGAAAGCACTAAAATAACAATTGTTACTCTAAAAATATTGAACATGCAGATCTTAAGATATTAAGTGTGATTAACCTTAATTTACTTAGTTGCGTACACATTAAAGAAATAGCATGAACACAAGTGACACCAAGATTTAACATGGAAACCCAAATTGGGAAAACCACCAATTGCAACTAGTTACTATTTTTCACTCTTCTGAAGTAAGCCATGTTAGGAGCCAATCCTATCAAATTTTACAAAACACGTTGCTAGGTGTGACCCTATTAGAGAATTTAATCACCCTATTAGGAGTGGCCTTGTTAGAGGTCTTTAGAAACTTCAATCTAGAAATGCCACCTTGTTAGAGGATATACAAATAGTTGTTAGGATAACTCTATTAAGAGATTTAATTCACTACTATAATGGTTAGAGAGTAACAATTAAATGACTTGATTGGTGATGCAATTGTATTGCTAATTTCAAATCTCAATTCTAGCTTCAATACTTGATTCTTCATGATTAGATTAATCTATGCAAACCAAAAAGGCTATTCTTCTTATCCTTCCCATTTGCTTCCTCTAAGCATCTTCTTATCTTCCACATATTCTCACACATTCAATCCTCAACTTGACCTTATATCATATACATTGTCAAGTCAACTTGAATACAACTTATAACAATAAGTCTGCATCTCTTCAGTCGACTAGAACCAACAAACAAATCCATTAAACTTAATATGCCAAAATAAGAAAATCCTTTGTTAGCTAACCTATCTTGATAGACACTAATTCTGAAATGATTTTCTTATGTTAACCAAGTGAACTTGGTTAACATTGCAACATTGTAAACTTCCTTTAATAACTGACTGAGTTACTATTTTTCACTCTTCTAAAGTAAGCCATGTTAGGAGCCAACCCTATCAAAGTTTACAAAACACATTGCTAGGTGTGACCCTATTAGAGAATTTAATCACCCTATTAGGAGTGGCCTTGTTAGAGATCTTTAGAAACTTCAATCTAGAATTGCCACCTTGTTAGAGGATATACAAATAGTTGTTAGGCTAACTCTATTAAGAGATTTAATTCACTACTACAATGGTTAGAGAGTAACAATTAAATGACTTGATTGGTGATGCAATTGTATTGCTAATTTCAGATCTCAATTCTAGCTTGAATACTTGATAAGATTAATATTTACTGCCCAACAAGGCTATTCTTCTTATCCTTCCCATTTGCTTCCTCTAAGAATCTTCTTATCTTCCACATATTCTCACACATTCAATCCTCAACTTGGCCTTATACTTATATCATATACATTGTCAAGTCAACTTGAATACAACTTATAACAATAAGTCTACATCTCTTCAGTCAACTAGAACCAATAAACAAATCCATTAAACTTAATACGCCAAAACAAGAAAACCCTTTGTTAGCTGGCGTATCTTGATAGACACTAATTCTGAAATGATTTTCTTATGTTAACCAAGTGAACTTGGTTAACATTGCAACATTGTAAACTTCCTTTAATAACTGACTGAGCTTGGTTAACATTGGTTCCATGCTAACTTTCCTTTATTAACCAAGTGAGCTTAGTTAACACTAATCTTCTGTAAACTTCTCTTTGGTGCCAAAGTGAACTTGGTACACATTGTCTTCTAAACTTGGAAAACACTAGAATTCTTGGTAGACACAAGAAACTATCACATCGCCCAAGTGAGCTTGGTAGGCAGTGATTGGAAAAGATATGACATTTTGTGTAACATCAAAGATAATATACAATTAATCAATTGTTTTCAACTATCTTCCTCTTTGGCATTGATGGAAATAAAACATGTCATAATACAATGAAATTTTTAGAGAAAAATAAAAGTAAGGGTAATATCCTTAGTTTCATTCTAATTCTCATCCATGAGAACTCCCTTTATTAGTGTAAACTCCCTTTAACATCAATCTCTTCCCCTAATTTTAGTTTCACCCTTTGTCAAAAAACTCTTCAAGTTTATTCTTTGTCAAAATCTTCCACTTTGACATCTTTAAACATTCAAAAAAAATTCTTTGATATAGAAAAATCTCCCTTTATAAATTTGTTGTGATATGATAGCAAACTTCTCCCTCTTTGACATCTTATGCCAAAGACAATATTTAGTGAATTTCAATGTACCTGATGTACATATTCATATGCAATCTTCCCTTTCATTATTGCATCAACTTGACTGATCTTCAACATGCTCTAGTTGATGCATCAATAAATTTCATTTAATGAGCTTCAAATAGGGAAAGAACCCCTAGCTTACCTCTTAGATACAAAAATGCATCCTTAGGTAATGGGTTGGGGAATATGTTTGCAATTTGTTCTTTAGTATTCACATATTCCAATCTCACCTCTTTTTCTTGTACCAATTCTCTTATAAAATGATATTTTATTGCAATATTCTTGGTTTTGGTATGCATCATAGGATTCTTTGATATATTGATTGCACTATTGTTATCATAGAAGATAACCACTAGATCCTTGATTTCTACCTTCATACCTACTAATAGTTGTTTGAACCAAACAATATTGGAACAATTTATTATTTCTACAACATACTCTACCTCTATTGTAGGCTAAGAGATGCAATTTTGCTTCTTACATGTCCAAGACACTAGTCTCTTACCAAGAAAGAATGCTCCACCACTAGTGCTCTTCCTGTCATCAACACTTCCTACCCAATCTACATCAGTGAAGGCTTTCAAATATAAGTTGCCTCCTTTATTATACCATAATCCATAACCTTTAGTACCCTTTAGATACCTCAAGATTCTCTTTATTTCCATCATATGATTTTTTTTAGGATTAACTAAAAATCTTGCAACGATACCAACTACAAGAGCAATATTAGGCCTAGTATGTACTACATACTAAATTTTTCGAATCATAGATCTATAAATGGTTTGATCTATCTCCTTGGAAACATCATTTTTGGAAAGCTTATGTCTAGTAGACATAGGTGTTCCAACTAGTCTTGAATCCTCCATTCCAAACTTCTTTAGTATCTCCTTGATATACTTAGATTGAGTAATGTAGATACCATCTTTCTTCTATTGAATCTTCAAGCCAACAAATAATTTGATTTCTCCAAACATTAATATTTCAAATTCCTTACTCATTTCCTCTGAAAAATATTTGCACAAATCATCATTTACAGTAAACTATGTATCACCCACAAAGATTCTGCCAACACAATCCTCTTATCTGGTTCTTCTTTGATGTATAGGTTGTTATCATTTGTCCTTTAAAAATGAATCTTTGTGAAATAATTATGAAGTCTTTCATACCAAGCTCTAGGAGCTTATTTGAGACCATATAATTCTTTCTGCAGTTTATGAACCATATCCTTTTTTGTAGGACCTACAAACCTTCAGGTTCTCTATGTAGACTTCTTCTAGAATTCTATTAAAAAATGCAAATTTTACATCCATCTAATACACTTTAAATCCTTTATGTGTAGCATAAGAAATTAGAGTCCTAACACCTTCTAATATTGCAATAGGAGAAAAAGTTTCACCATAATCAATACCTTCATCTTGAGAATAGCCTTTGCACACTAACCTTTCTTTGTATCTTCAATCTTCTCCATCTTCATTTAACTTATTTCTAAATACCCATTTTGTGCTAGTTACATTCTTATCCATGGGTCTAGGAACAAAAGTCCAAGTCTTATTCTTTTCTATCTATTCTATCTCTTCATTCATTGCTTCAATCCAACTTTCATTGTCCAAAGCATCTTTAACTATTCTTAGTTCAAATTCAGTAAGAAAACATGTACCTTTCAATTTGTTCCTTGTCATTGTACCTTATGACATGTCTCCAATGATTTTCTCAGGTGCACAGAACCTTCTGACATATCTTGCAAGTATAGGTACTTTGGATTTAGGACTTATTCCACTTGCCTCACCATGATCTTCTACATCATTTTTGGGTCCAACTATCTGTGACTCGGGTCCTTCAAACTTAGACTTGGGCTGCACTGGCTACAACTTAGTAGCTTTTGAATATGACTTGGGTCCTTCAAATTGTGACTCAAGTTGCACTAGTTGCAACTTGGGTGCTTGTGGAGATTTTGGGGATTCAGGAGGTGAAGTCTGTTGAATTTCAATTGGATTAAGAAATGTATTTGGTTCAAAGTAAATAAATTTTTTTTAGTATTTAGGTTATTTGTTGCTCTCTTCTTCACTCTTTTTTGCAAACTCATCAATTCTTAGATGTGCAATTTCTATAATCTTATGAGTAGTTAGATTCAAACATTTGTATGCTTTACTTTTGTTGGAGTATCCTTGGAATATGTCTTCATCACTTTTGACATCAAATTTACCATTCCTAATCTCCTTTAAGATATAACATTTGCTACCAAATACTTTGAAGTAACTTACATTAGATTTATAGCCATACCATAGTTCATAAGGAGTTTTATTTGATTCTTTCTTTAGTTGTACTCTATTAAGGTATAAATTGTTGTATTGATTGCTTCCTTCCAATATTTGATTGCAACATTCTTTTCTATCATTAGGGTTCTTGCACAATCCATGATTGATCTTTTCCTTCTTTTTGCTATACCATTTTGTTGAGGTGTACCAGGTGTAGATAATTACCTTTTAATTCCTTTTTTAGTATGGAATTCATTAAATTCATTTGAGATGAATTCTCCTCTTCTATATGACCTTAAACACTTAAACTTCTTTTCTATTTATTTCTCAGCTATAGCCAAATACCAATTAAATTTTTGAAAATTTTTAGACTTGCCTTTTAGATACATTACTATCATCATTCTAGAATAATCATCAACAAATAAAATAAAAAATTTATCTCCACTTTATCTCTCTATTCCAATAGGTCCACAAAGTTCTATATGAACTCTAAGACTTCTTTAGAATGATAGTTCTTTCTTTTGAAACTTGTCTTGCCCATCATACCAATTTGACAATTCTTGTACATGCCCATTTTAGGCTTCCTCAAGCTAGGAATACCTCTCACTCTTTTGTTTTTTCTTATCTTGACTAGGTTATCAAAGTTCACATGACACAATCTTTTATGCCATAACTAGCTTTCTTCTACTTGAGTAATGAAACATGAACTTTCACTTAGATCTAGGTAGAATAAGTTACCTTTTGTTTGGTTACCAGACCCAACTAGATTTCCTTTCCCATCTAGAATCTTGGCCTTCCCATTCATGAATTCTACCTTATCTCCAATTTTATTCAACTGTGTCACACTCAATATATTATGCTTTAGTCCTTCAATCCAATAAGTATTATCAAACCTGAGCTTATTGGTTAGTGAAATACAACCTTTTGCTTTTATGCAACACGGTTCATTGTTTCCAATTATTACATTCCCACCATCTTAGTGTTGCATATGTTCAAGATTTTTTTATCACCAGTCATATGGTGAGAACAACCACTATCAATAATCCATGTATCATTTTTTATAACATGAGATATAAATGTCATCTTATCATTTTTATTATCTGATTCATCTTTTACAACAATGTAAACAATTTCATCATCATCACTACTATTAGAATCTTTAGCCATGAAAAAAGGCTTCTTACCTTTATCCTTGTGGTCCTTATAGCTTTTGAAATCCTTATTTCCTTTATACTTTTTCTTCTTTCTTCTTTCTCTTCTCTGTTTGGACACCTTGCAACAATGTGACCAACTTCTTCACAAGAAAAATAGATTAGAGGAATTTTACCTTTGTACTTTCCTTTACCTTTGGGATATCTTCTTGCAAGTAGGGCTTCAATGGCTTCAAGATCACTATCACAACTATCTTCTTCTTCACTTTTAGATTGTTTCCCTTTAGACTTTGCAACTTTCTTCTTAAGTGACAGCTTAGCTTCAAATGTAGACTCAAGATTGCTAGATCTAGGAACATAATTATCATAGTTATCTAGCTCAAATATCGTCGACCTTCCCACTAGAACATCCAAATTTACCTTATTATTGGGATCACATCTAATCTCTTGAATAGCTGACACTCTAATTGCATAGATAGGAAGAAGGGTTCTGAGCACCTTGCTGACCACTGTGACATCATCAATTTTTCCTCCAAAGACTTTGATTGCACTTACACTAGCTTTGATTCTCTCAACATATTTTGCAATGTTTTCATCTTCCCTTATCTTCATCTAATTAAATTGACCTCTTAAGGTTTCTACCTTGGCTCTTCTCACATTGTCATCACCTTCATAGATATCTTTTAGCTTTGTCCACATCTCATGAGTAGTAGCACACCCTTTGACTTCATCAAGTTCAACATAGTTAAGAGTAGATGCAATGCCAATCATCATAATATTATGATTCTTCTTTTCAGCAATCTCCTCTTTAGTAAAAGTTCTAGTAGGAGCTTTATACTAGGTATTCAAATATTTCAGACCTAAATGATTGATGGTTGCCAGATGTAGCTTCATAAGTCCTAGCCATGTCTCGAAGTTGCCTTTTTTCAACTTGGGAATCTCTCTTTTGTAAGACATCTTGATTTTTAGCTTAGGTCTTTGAAACCTTCTCTGCAAGTATGAAACTCTTTGATACCAATTGCTGGAAATATAAGAGGAGTAACTAAGAGGGGACGGGTGAATTAGTTACTACAAAAATAAATCCCAGATACCTTAGATGTCAATACAAATCAAAACACAAATACTATTGAAATTGTTTTACTATTGTAACTCGATTAACACACAGACACCCGGTAAACACTATCAATATGTTCTAACTCAATAAGCACTAAAACAAAAAATGTTTCTTGACAAATATTGACCATGAAGATCTTAAGATATTAAGTGTGATTAACCTTAATTTACTTAGTTTCATACACATAAAAGAAACAACATGAACACAAGTGACACCAAGATTTAATGTGGAAACCCAATTTGGGAAAACTATCAATTGCAACTAGTTACTCTTATGAAGTGAGCCATGTTAAGAGCCAACCTTGTTAAAGGTTACAAAACACACTATTAGGTGTGACCCTATTAGAGGATTTAATCACCCTATTAGGAGTGGCCTTGTTAGAAGTCTTTAGACACTTCAATCTAGAAATACCATCTTATTAGAGGATTTACAAATAGTTGTTAAGCTAACTCTATTAAGAGATTTGATTCATTGTTACAATGGTTAGAGAGTAAAAATGAAATGACCTAATACTTTATGTAGTTATATTGTTGAATTCAGATCTGAATTCTAGATCAAATACTTGATCCTTCCTTATTAGATTAATCTTTGCAGCCCAACAAGGATATTCTACTTATCCTTCCAATTCACTTCCTCTAAGCATCTTCTTATCTTCCACACATTCTCACACATTAAATCACAAACTTAACCTTATACTTATATCATATACATTGTCAAGTCGGCTTGAATATAACTTATAACAATAAGTCCTCATCTCTTCAGTCAACTAGAACTAATAAACAAATCCATTCAACTCAATATGCCAAAACAAGAATATCCTTTGTTAGCTGACCCATCCTGGTAAACACTAATTCTGAAATGATTTTCTTGTACTAACCAAGTGAATTTGGTTAACACTACAACATCATAAAGTTCCTTTGGTAACTGAGTGAGCTTGATTAACACTAGTTTCATGCCAACTTTCCTTTGTTAACTAAGTGAGCTTGGTTAACACTAAACTTTTGTGAAGTTCTCTTTGGTGCTTGAGTGAACTTGGTAGACACTATCTTCTAAACTTGGTAAACACTGGAATGCTCAACAAACATAGGAAACTATCTTCATTGCCCAAGTGAGCTTAGTAGACACTAACTGGCAAAGATATGACATTTTATGTAACATCAAAGGCAATATACAATTAAATAATTATTTTCAACACTTTCATCTTCTTTGAAGAATGTAAGGTAATGTAGTGAAGAAATTTTATTCACCGTAGCTTGGAATCACTCTACATCAATATCCATGGGGATATTGGCTAAGTGTAAGGATTTTTTCAAGAATATCCTTGTGCAAAGGAGATAGCTCTAACAATTCAAAGATGGATATTTGTGTTAGGGTTCATTGAAGCTGATTAACAAGCTCATAATTAGAGATTGTTGAGGTAGTTTCTTGTTTAGATGATGAGGCATTTTTAGGATCATTTGCAACTTTAAGAACGACTTTGGATTGCCCCCTAGTGACAATATTAAACATCTCACCATGAGAGGAGGAAGATTCTTCCACTCTAAGAACTACCTTACGTTGAGTGTCCCTATGTTGTTGTTGAGCATTTCACATTTTTAGGACAACCTTGGACCTTTCATCATTCATATCATAATTGGGTTCCTTGTTAGAGTTAGGTTCCATCATGCCAAGATATTCAATGGGTTCTATCATGTTTATGACATTTTCAATGTTAATGTATGTATAGGTGATCTTTGTGTCATGGTTTTTCTTGTTAGCTTTGGATGATTCACCCTTTTCGTACTATGGTAACGATTGTTTGAAGGCTTTATGATCAAATTTTTTGACTAGGCCATCCTTTACAACTTTGCCAACATCAATGAGATCTTGGATGATGAGCTTAAAGTAGTTTTTAGTGTTGTGGCCTTTTCTCCTATGATACTTGTATACATGGTCCTCTCTCCACCAAGTAGGTTTGATGTGTACACTTGGTTTGTGTCACACTCTAAACCATTCTATCCAAAAAAATCCATGAGTTGGAATGTTTGAATGCTGGCTTAGAGCTCCCTATCCACGGAGTGCAAGAGAGTATATTTCAAGAATAAAATGGCTCTCAGATGAGCCTTAGAGATACTCTTCTTGCTAGTAAACCATGCAATGGGAGGTTCCAAAGACAAGATGCAAGAATGCAAATGTCTCAAGGAGTTCTTCAAGAATGCAATGCAACTAAAGATTAAACTAGAATGAATATGAAAAGTGCAGCTATTCTAAGCATGGATAAGAGTGTTACAATCCAAATTTAAGCTATGTGAGATAGATTATTGCAAAATAGAAACTAAACTAACATGCAACATGAATCTAAGCTAAAATGCTATGGTATCAGAGAATGTAGACAAGAAATAGAAGTTCTCCACAAAGCTCCAAAGAAACCTGTTAGAAAGCCTACAGCATAACAATATTCAAAATGAGGATGGATTGAGGGGGAAATCTCTCTCCCTTTTAAACATGTATGGATGGTAGAGATCAAGATGAAGATGGTGGATGATCAACGGTGGAATTCAAAAAGAGGAGTGATCCATGTGCACACACAAGTCAACCAATAGAATATAAGTTGACTTGTCATATAAGACAAAAGTCACAAAGCCTTTTCTTTTAATTGCAAAATAGAAAAAGGACTTTATGTGTGCACTTTAAGTGGGTTAGAAGAATGGGGTCTTTTATTTAATTAAAAGGGGACATGTTCTTTTAATCAAATAATGAACTTAGGATAGCATAGTCAAACTATAGGTTATAATCAAATAAATTGATTATTAGCAATTTGGTCTAAATAAATGATTAAATTAATTTAGCCAAAATGCTGAGAAGGGGGCTAATAGTCTAGATGACCATTTTTTGGTGATTACATTTGCCCCTCTTTGACTAATGTGTGATCAATCTGGGAACACATTATGTCAAAGAAAATAGAAAGCCAAGTAGGCGGTGATAGATATAGACATCTGATTCCAAAGAATGAAATGCAGAAATAGATAGCAAGTCCTAAATGTACAGCCTGATAGCGGTAGTACTGAACATTAGGAAGATGATGTTAGGATCTGAAAAGAATTCTAACACCTAGCAAAGAGAATAGATTGAGAGCAAGTGATAAGATCAAACAAATTCTCCTAAGAAATAGATAGCTATAACAATCAGCAATAGAGTATTTTTGCCCCCTCGGGATCGAAATCGAAATGAGGTAAGAGGAAGCAGAAACTAGCTAGATATCAGAAAATTGAGATATAGCAATGTCTGATATGATAGATAAATGATTAGAACCCAAGAATGACTATAAGAAATTGACAAAATGCCCTAGTTTGACTAGAGTTGACCTTGAAGGATATAGCATAAAAATTAGGTCAAATCTAGTAGAGAGATGATTTAGATGTGAAAAGGTGACTAGAAGTAGATATGAAGCATAGAAATGATGAAGACATGAAGAAATGAAGATGCCCCAGCGATAATTCAAAGATTAGACCTCAAACGGTCAGCTAACTGCTCAGAAGAAGGTAAATTTTTAAAATGCGATTTTGACCATCAAGATGAACTCAAATTTGGATTTTGATCCCGAAAATGAATCTAGGACATTGAAATTATTTAAGAGGTCAAAACTTTATATAATGTGATGATAAGATAGAAAAGAGATGAAGTGAAAGAGTAAGAAGGTGAAAAGACATGAACAAGAAGAAAGTAAAGAAATATATGAAAGGAGTTAGCCAATATGTCTGCGAAAAGATGAAGATAGAGCTCTCCCCATATGCAAGGATGCAAGACTAAGCTATAAAATGAACCTAAAATGCAAGCTAATATGCAAAGTGGTTTACTAGCAAGAAGCGCCTAACATTTAGACTCTTAATTTCATCATTGAGCATTTATTACGGACATCATGAGATCATACAACCATCACTAGTATAACTATGAGGATATGAATATGATCGATATCAGATAGGTATGTGGAAATCCAATCTAAGCATCAGAGACATGTAATCAAGATAACTACACGATTAGATTCCTTAAGTTTAATTTAGCAAGATTACACCTATATCAAGGCATAAGCGCTAGGATAAACCCTGAGTGTGGTCTTGCAAAACAGTCAAGGATGATACATTTGTAAGTCAATGTGTTGAATAGGACCAGCATAAATTCTTACAACACTATAGACAAACAAAAGTATACCCACAAGTAGAAATCAAGAAAATATGTCTCATGCCCCCAATCTTCTAGTCAATGACATCCTTGAAAGACTATTAGGGAGGGAACACATGGCAAAGAAATTGTCATAGACAGCACACAAAGTAGATAAAAATCAGCATACCTCAGTCGTTTAGGTGTTAAAGTGTGTGTGTGTAAGTCACTTGGCCATTTCTTCAAGACTTGATTCTGATAGTGAGAAATATTGTGACATCGAAGACTGTAGGTAAACTATCGAAAAAGTGTTGAGAAACACTTGATGTCAAAGTGGGTGGGGGTAGTGTTGAGAAACATTGTTTTGTGAGTTGTCAAAGAAACCTAAATGCACAAGAATACCTCAAAAAGGCTAAGTAGTTATGCCCCCAAGACGAGGACAAGAAAAAAATTTCAAGCTAGGAAATGTGTAGCGAAGTAGGTGATTGAGACTGATAGGCATACTTGCAATGGTTTCAAGTAGTGCCTATTTCTAGGTTTTCACCACTTGACAGGATTTTTTCAGGACTTTTTTCAATTTTTTTGTATTTTTCAATTTTTGAATTTTTTTGGTGATACATCAAAGTGCCTATTGCTAGGTTTTCACTAAGATGATCATTTTTCCAAGACATTTTCTGATTTTTAGGATTTTTTCAGGATCATATATGATTTTTTTTGGAATTTTTTAGAAGGTTTTAGATATCACTAGTTCTCAAGCAAGATCACATCATTTTCTCCCAATGTCTAGCAAGGTATAGGATATGATGGAGCAATGAGCCAGTGGATAAGCAGAGATGGATGAAAAAAGAGTATGAAGCAAGTGAAAGTGATCCTCAAGGACTGACTCCTCAAGAGTACCCAAGCTAGGGAAAGAGGTGAAATAGTCATATGAAGCATATTTTGGATAAGCAATGGAAGTAATGAGAAAAATAGCATGTAGGATAAGCAATGAAGCCAACAAGTGAGATAGCATGAAGTGTGTAGTCCAAAAGAGTAGCCATGTCAAGAGACCTATGAGAACCATGTTTCATTTATTATGATCAAGACCAAGGGGTCAACTAGATAGTATAGCGATGGGATAGAGAAATAAAAATAAAGCTCAAGATGGAGGCTATGAGGGAATGAGAAAGCACAAATAGAGAATCTCATGGATAAGATAGCCAATATGCAAAGATAGCTTAACATTGTGAAGATCAAAGAGAGAAGAGGGGATAGATGGATGGTGGAAGAATTACGCATGATGCCTATTTGCCAGGTTTTCATCATGGTACTTATCCAAGGTACCACAAGATGTAGTTTTCACCATAGGATGCATTTATTTCTCTTTACTTTTGCTACCAAGGTGCCACAAGAAGTAGTTTTCACCAAGGCACATTTTCTTTCTTCTTCTTCTTTTTTTTTGCTTTTTTTTTCTTTTTTCTTTTTTTTCTTTTTTTTTTGAATTTTTAGAAAGAGTTGAAGCTGTTTGAACATAGATAATGCTCCTATAGAAAAGATAAGTCATGATAAGCCAACACCATAGAAAGTTATGCTCAAAGATGTTGATAGGGTGATGAAAGAGAAATGGTAGTAGGAAGAGTATATGGAGGATAATAGTTCATGTATAGAAAGTTAGTGTAAGCTTTAGAGGATTTCATGAGGGTAGTTGAAATATTGTACAAGATCAACATTGACACACACCTTGAAGGGCATTGGAATGATGGAGGAATCATGGATGAAGTAACTTGAGGTTTAGATGTATCAGGTGGTAGAAAAGATTTGGAAAAAAGTGGAGTGGAAGGCTTTGGAATATTTTTAGAAAGATTTTTGAAAGAAGATGGAATGGAAGCCTTTGGAAGCTTGAATGTCAACTTTGAAGTATTTTCAATATTCAAGTCTTTTAAAAGAGACTTGGGAATCCATATAGCTTTAGATTTTCCTTCAGATACTTCAAAACACATTTCTTCAATAATGGGTTTAGGAACCCATATTTTCTTTGATTTAGTTTTTTTAATAATGGACCTTTGCGGTCTCTTTTGTGCATTCTCCTTCTTAGCATTCACATGTTGATTAGATGGGACATAGTGATCTTTCTTTTTCAATGGATTCTTATGTTTATTCTCACTTCCAAAGGACTTGGGATTTGTGGATGAATAAGGCTGATATGACTGGTTTAGGTGGATAGATGGGTGATAATTCATCAAGGATGAGTGTCTTTGTTGATCTTGAGGTATGACGAAAGAGCTAGGAGTGGAAAATGTAGGATATGACAGAACATAAGGTCCCAATATAGATGGAAGGTTTGAAGGCTTTAGCTTTGATGGATAAGGACTAAGGATAGACTTAGGAGATGCAAATGGATAGTGAAAAGGGACATCAACATCTTTAGAGTGAGCAACGTGGTCAAAGCCATCAATAGACTCATGAGTAGCTTTGATAGGAGCAATATTTTTAAGAGGAGCACTTAAAGCTTGAGTAAAATTTTGAAGTGGATATGGAGAAGTAGAACACAAGGGGACACTTTGATCTTGACAAGTAGCTTTGGATAGCATAGGAAGAGAACTTTTCTCATAATTTTCAGTAAGCTCAAGGGAGATAGTGGAAGTGATATCTTCATCATACTTAGGAGGTGGAAAAGATATAGGATATGGAATGGAAAAATCTTGAAAGAGATGAATGGGTGCTTTATCTTGATCTTTCTTGACATTTATAGCTTTTTCTTTTTCAGAGTCCTCTTGACATGGAGCTGTAGACACCTAAAAACCTTTAGAAAATAAAGTATTTTAATTTTCTGAAAAAGTCCTGATGACATCATCATTTATTAATTAATTAATTAATTAATTTTTGTGCCATTAAATCCCTTTATCTTAATTAAAAATATTTAATTAAGGAATCCCTCCCAAAAATGTTTAAATCTTATTTAAACATTATTTCCTTATTTATTAATTATTTAATTAATAAATTGACCAAAAATCCTAAAATAAATAAAAAATTTATTTTTTGCCCAAAAATTGGCCAATTTCCTTATGACCAATAACCTCTTCCAAAATCTTCTAATCCTTCTTTAATTTTGATTAAAGGCTAATCCCATCATTTCCTACCCCTAACCCCAACTCAAAATATTTAATTAAAATTAAATATTAATCCTCATGTTTATTAAAAAAGTTTTAATAAATATCTCCTCAACCCAAACCCTTGAAATAAATAAAACTTTATTTATTTCATAAAAATCTAATTTATCCTCATCCTAAGAAGTTCTAGACTCTTCTAGAAAGTCTTCATCCTCATCCTAGGAAATTCTAGACTATTCTAGAAAGTCTTTATCCTCATCCAAAATCTAGACTCTTCTAGAAGATGTCTTTAAACCTAATCCTAATCCCCTCCTAACCTTGTCACATTCCCTAAACATGGGTTAAGACTTACTAACCCAAGCCAAAGCTAACAAATATCTCCTCCTTCACCCACCCTCATTAAATGCCATCCACTTGCATATCCTTAAGCTAATCCTAAACCATCCTAATCCATCCTCTAATCATTTGCACAAGCCTAAGCAAGCTTAGAACCTTCCTAATCAAGTCCAAGTCGAATTTGCTCTCATCACCCTCAAAATATCTCAACCATAAAACTTTATGAAGTCCACTAGGCCATAAATGACTCTTACAAGCCCTTTTATTGCTCTTACAAGTCATTATGAGGGTCTTTATGAAGATTTTATCCCTTGAGCCTCCTTTTTTGACTCATCCTTCCCCTTTCCTCCATCCTCTCACCATGTGACATGTGTCACTCCTTGATTGGTTGTAAGGAAGCACAATCCATGTGCTCTCCTCTCATGCAATCTCAGCCCTCCATGAGCTTTTTCTCATCCTTGCATCTTAGCCCTCAATCCCTCAAGCCTCTTGCCTATAAATTGGATCCTTCCCCTTTGCAAAATAACACAATCCATGAAGTAAAGTTATAATGCTATTTTGAGAGCCAAATCCATACTAAAGCCATCTATCCACACCAAAAATCCACAATCATCCATTGAAGCCCTTTTTGAAGCATAAAGCTTGAGCATACATCCTATCTATTTAGACAAAGCTACTCAACAAGAGAGCTTCTTATTGAGAGAGCCCATTAATGGCTCATATTATCAATTAAGAGCTCATCTTAGTCTATCTTGAAGTTTATGATTTTTGTTTAGTTTGTAGAAGCTTTATTTAAATTTGCTTTCTATTAGCATACTAACATTTTCTCATATACAGGAGCCACTTCTAAGGACAAGGGAGAATGAAGAGTGAATGGAGTAGCGCTTGGATTAGGCATAGTAGTGCATGAAGGTTGAGGATGTTTAGGATTAGTAGCATGGAAAAAGTTTGCAGCCAAGTGAAGGTTAGCCTGAGTTTATTTTAGAGGTAGCCCTTGAGGATACATGTAGTCAATGTGGTAAGCATTAGGTTCTTTATTTGATAGAGGCATGTTGGAAAGATTTGAAGTGTTGGTAGAGGCATGAGTGTTGGAAGAAGTGGAAGATGTAATGGAGCCACTACTAGACATAGGTTCATCAACATAATCTTGCTCAAGAGAAGTATCCTCAACACATGAGTCACTAGAGGTTCCAATAATTCCATTATCAATAAGATCTTGGATTTTATGTTTTAGCTCAATGCAATCTGAAGTACTATGCTCATTATGTTGATGATAAGCACAATAGATATCCAAGAATGGGTTTCCATATGAGCTAGACTTAGGTAACATGATGATCTTATTACCAAGAAGTTTTTGCAAAGTGTCATCATAAGAATCTTCCAAGGGAGCAAAAGTTCTATCAAAATTATGTCTAGATTCCTTTTGTTGTTTCTCACGTGAATGGTATGCATCCATGTCTTCATCATTATCTTGGTCAAATATAGGTCCATCATGAAATTTTAGCATAGGCTCAAAGGAGGTATCACTTGCTTGTTCTCTAAAGAGGTCTTTAGATCTAGAAGAAGAATACGTTTGATGTCTTAAAGTAGAGCATGTAGACCTAGAAGAAGAGGATGACCTCAAAGAAGGTGACTCACATGCATGTAAAGACCTTAAGGAAGATTCATGTAATGATGCAATCTTCTCCTCTAACCTTTTCTCAAGTTTAGACTTCATTTCTGTCATGCGCTTAGAGAGATGAAGGTAAGAAAGATCATTTGTCTCTTCTAGTTCTTTGTATTGTGCATATAGATCTTGAAACTCTTTAGTGATATGGAGGATATCATGATCATCTAGATTTTGTTGAAGTTTGGTATCACAAGGTTTAGATCCCATAGTTTTAGATGCAAAGCCAAGCATAAAAGAGCCTAGAGGATAACTTGATGTTGAAACTATAGGAGGTAGAGTGTTCACTTGCCTAGATAGTAGAGAGAGATTAAAGTGACTTGTCAAACAATATGTCCAAGAAACTTACGACATGAATGACTCAAGTCAATAGCTAGGCAAGATGCCCAAATAGCCAAATAGATAGAGCAAGTGGGGTGACAAGTGAACAACTCTCTAACCCAAGAGTGTATTCAAGAAATCAAGGCAACCATTTTAGCAAAAGGATAACTAGCAAGCATGCATAGACCATGAAGACAAAAAGACCTAGAGCACTAAGACCAAAGAACCACTTTAAGCATGTTTAAGCACTAGAGACATAAGAAATCATAGCCAAATGATGAAACCCCCCTTAGTAAGTAACACAAGAAAATATTTGCACTTGACATTTTGACTTGGTTGACAAAGTTTGACAATAATTGATAGCATAGAAAATTTGATGTTCAAAAGAAATTTCTTTCCAAGCAAGATAGTGACACATGGAGTAGTCTTCAAACAATCAAGCAAGGGACAAAGCAACCTTGCATGATACAAGCGTATCTGAGGTCTCAAAAGAAATCCCTAGAACTATCATCATGTGTATGTTCAAAATATTTTCATAGGTCTAGCACATTAGAGAACACATCAAATAATATCTACCTAGAAGTCATGGTTCATTAGTCGACAACTTGGCCCACACTTGATGCTCCTTTGCCTCACACCAAGTGGTTGCCCACAAGAGATATTGGCTTTGTCATAGAAGTGCCATAAGCACAACCAAGGGAACACATATGGTGAGTGTAAAATCTTGGGGTGATCCGGGTAGTCCACAAGGATCAATCCTTGCACCAAGAAGTTGAGCGGCTAAAAAAGGTAGTTACTAACTTACGGTGTTTAGATAGGGCTTCCATTCATAGTGTTCCTTTTTCTCCCAATTATGGGACACCTCACCTTGCAATGAGTAACCGATCTCACGATCACAAGAGTACCTTAAGCATTTTGCCTAGTGATCTCCCTATGGTCAAAATCCCATAAGCGATCACACTAGGCAAAGATAAACACTACGTCTACCAAGATTTTGTGTCCTTGATAGCCTTGAGTTTATAGTGGGTTGGAAGAGCCGGGTAATTTGCTTGTCCCCACTTGGGTCATTTCTCTTAGGTTGTCCGAGAGCAGCCCCTCTAAAGGATTCTAAACTACACAAAATGGATCCACTCTCAAGGGTCAAGATTTTTGATTCACCTCAAGGGTGAAGAGCATACTCTCCTACCTTGATTGCTTCCCCCAAACACACCAAGAAGATTCAGTTGCCTCTTACTTTTGAAACCAAATGGTAAGTCAAGATTTTTGATTCACCACAAGGGTGAAGAGCATACTCTCCTATCACCAAAAGATCCCAATTGTAAGTTTTAATGTGCCTAAAAATAAACAACTAGTATATGTCGCACATGTAAAAGTAAAGAATAAGAAAAATTGGGTTTTTATGCATTAGGCAGCCCTGCAAACAATCGTTAGTAGCCCTTATGCATTTGAAGCTTTGACATGCGTTCTTTTTATGCAATGTTTCAATTTTTTTCATAAAGATGGCAACCTGCAATCACAACTTGTTAGCACCATAAGTTAGTGTAAAATAACATAAAATACTACAATAAAAAGTGGTTAGTTGACTCAAAAATCTAATTTATCTTCCAACCAAGTGCATGCAAAGAAAGTGCAAGTTAATCACAAATGCTCTCATTTTTACTCTTTGATTTTAACCTAGTCAACAAGATTGGACTTGTTTGCTATTATTTCAGATCCAAAAAGAGAAATTCAAAGAATAGACCCCTACTAAAAATTAGAGAGCTTTCCAAAAATGCAAGAAATTTAAAAAAATCTCCTCGTTTGTACCCTAGAGACCCATTTTGTCAAAATAGGCCAAATTTATCAAATCGAGTTTTTGATCTATAATACGATCTCAAAAATCAAAACACAAAGAAATTACCTCCCTTAGAATTCAAATATCTTTCTGAAAATTTAAGTTTTTCCAAAAAAGACATTGATTTGCGACCAAAAATGACTTTTTATGAAAAACAAAGAAAATATTATAACTCATGGAAAATTACTTCAAAATGCTCTAAAAATTGGACTGAGACATTTTGAACACATACTTAACTTGCAAAAAAAAAATTCAAAATCAAACTCCAAGTGGTTTAAAAGATATGATCAAATCTTTAAACCAACTAGATTTTTGGCCTTCAAACCAATCTACTTATGGGTTGGCCTTAAAACCCAAGTGATAATTCTACAAAAGCACTTGATTAAATCCAATATACTACTATAAAAAATCAAAGACGAAAAATAAAAGCAAATGGAGCTAAAAACTTGATTCAAGCCCCATGGTGGGCGCAAAAAATGTACACTTGATTTGTGTCACACTCTAAACCATTCTATCCAAATGATTCCATGAGTTGGAATGTTCGGATGCCGGCTTAGAGCTCCCTATCCACGAAGTGCAAGAGAGTATATTTCAAGAATAAAAAGGCTCTTAGATGAGCCTTAGAGATACTCTTCTTGCTAGTAAACCATGCAATGGGAGGTTCCAAAGACAAGATGCAAGAATGCAAATGTCCCAAGGAGTTCCTCAAGAATGCAATGCAACTAAAGATTAAACTAGAATGAATATGAAAAGTGTAGCTATTCTAAGCATGGATGAGAGTGTCACAATCCAAATATTAAGCTATGTGAGATAGATTATTGCAAAATAGAAACTAAACTAACATGCAACATGAATCTAAGCTAAAATGCTATGGTATCAGAGAATGTAGACAAGTAATAGAAGCTCTCCACAAAGCTCCAAAGAAACCTGTTAGAAAACCTGCAGCATAACAATATTCAAAATGAGGATGGATTGAGGGGGAAATCTCTCTCCCTTTTAAACATGTATGGACGGTAGAGATCAAGATGAAGATGGTGGATGATCAACGGTGGAATTCAAAAAGAGGAGTGATCCATGTGCACACACAAGTCAACCAATAGAATATAAGTTGACTTGTCATATAAGACAAAAGTCACAAAGCCTTTTCTTTTAATTGCAAAATAGAAAAAGGACTTTATGTGTGCACTTTAAGTGGGTTAGAAGAATGGGGTCTTTTATTTAATTAAAAGGGGACATGTTCTTTTAATCAAATAATGAACTTAGGATAGCATAGTCAAACTATAGGTTATAATCAAATAAATTGATTATTAGCAATTTGGTCTAAATAAATGATTAAATTAATTTAGCCAAAATGCTGAGAAGGGGGCTAATAGTCTAGATGACCATTTTTAGGTGATTATAGATGGGTGGGTCATAGGGTCGGGAGTTGTATGGAAGTGTGACCAATTTGTTTGCAAGTAAGGTCTTTAAGACCACTTCATAAGGTTCAATCATAGGTATGTAAACATATCTTTTCTTAACAATTTTTTTTTTGTATCAGATGTTTGAGACTTTGAAGTCTCTTGTTGTATCACAATGTAAATAATATTGGAAAGGTTAAAGGAAGACTTCTTGGTCTTAGGAGCATCCACCACATCATCATTGACAACACTTTTTTTTTTTCTTCCAAGGCTTGTCCTTGTCTTTGCCATTTTCGTTGCCATTTTCATCCTTATTCAAGATAATGCCACCTTTTCTAATGGTAACATCCTCAATGCATTATGTGCTTTCAACTATGGCATTAAAGGGTGTGAACAGTTGTTTTCTAAGGTCAAAATAGAGTTTTGGTACAAGTGTATTGACAAAAATGTCAATCTTCTTAGTCTGAGGAACTTGTTGAGGGTATCTAGAATATAAATATGTCCATTGATGGAGATATGTTGCAAAGGGTTCTCCTTATTTTTGTTTGATGTTGCACAAATCCAACATAGTAACATGATGTTGTATGTTGTAGGAATACTATTGGATGAAATATTGTGCAAGTTCATCAAACATTCTATATGTTGTAGGAATACTATTGGATGAAATATTGTGCAAGTTCATCAAACATTCTGAGAGGAGGCATCAGTTTTGTAAACCATTCCATCACTTGTCCTCTTAAACTCCTAGGAAACAACCTCATAAGGTAAGTGTCTTCATGCATAAAGTCCATGCTAATAGTGTAAAAGTGCCTCACATGATTGTGAGGGTCACCATTTCCATCATATATGTCATATTTGGGAACCTCTATATCCCTAAGAAATGGAAGCATGTAAAGACTCCTATCAAAAGGAAGAGCAAATATCGACTCAACAAAGAAGTTTTAGGTTGCTCTTTAGAGAGTTGTAGTCATTCAAGTTGATTTTTAAGTTCTTTCATTTCTTTTCTCAAAATTTTATCCTAAGTGAGTTCTCATATTTTTTTTATCTTTTGCATGTCAAAGTCTTAAGGGAGTGTTTGCCCCTTTGCTATCATATATCGGAAGTATTGGTCCCCATTTTGTTCCAAGGCTTTGAGCATTAACCTTTGGCTGACCTCATCTTGTTGAAATCTCATCAAGTCTTCACTAGTGATTTAATCATTGGTTTCACTTTCACTATGTGATTTTAAATTTCTTGGTGGTGATGGGCATACTCTTTCTTTTACTCTAGGAGTTCTAGGCGGCATATTGTCTCCATCATTGCCACCGAGAGGGATGTTATAAATTGGGTTACTATTGTAGACTTGTCTATTTTTTTTATTGCATGCATGAGCATCAGACTTAGCTTGATGATAGGCTCTTTCTCTAGTGGTAATGCATAGTAGGCTTGTCTATTTTTGTTATTGCATGCATGAGCATCAGATTTAGCTTGATGATAGGCTCTTTCTTTAGTGGTAATGTGTATGGTCTCTTTGAAACTTTCATTTTCTCATGGTTATTCTTCTAATTGACATTTTACCTCCTTGGGATGCATGGTGAGTGGGACGCTATTTTCACCCCTAGGTGTATCAAAGGGCATACCAAATGGATTCTCAAAGCTATATAGAGGGTTATGCCAAATATTAACTTCTTATTTCTTATCAAAGATGGGATCCTCAACACAAGGTTGTCCACGAGGGCACCTAGGTGGAGTTTTTAATTGTTTGAAGGTGAAAGAAGGACAACTACCTTTACCAACTTGGAACCTAGTCATGACCAACATGTAAGGAAATGTCATTATTTAATAGGATGAGAGAAGTGTTTCAAATTTGAAGCTTGTGGGGTCAAGAACAATCACTTATCAAAGATAGAATAAGTGAGTGGCTTGTCAATAGTGCTTAAGCATTTATAGCACTAGTGACTCAAGCCAAGAGTGAGCAAGAAGCTCGATAGCAATTAGCTAGCATAGAAAGTTAACTAGATTTTGACAAGTGACCATTAGTGATCATTTTTAGCTTACATTTGATATACTAAACCCATCTTTTCAACTTAGAACAATGCCTAACATGTACATTTTTTACCAAGTTTAGGTAGGATGAAGTGACAACATCCCTAGATCAGCTAAGACATAGTTTAGACTCTATTTTGGAAGTGACAAAAATTGGGCGATATTTCTCAAAGAGTCAGGTGATATTAGGAAAACAAAAAGTATTGTACGATATAATTAACAATAACTAGGTGATAATTTTTGTTGGAAATACAAATGGGAAATGTTTACTTCTAAGGGGGGGTAAATTAGAAGTACTAAACTCTAACCAATAAAACTTTTAACTTTAAACATTGCATGCATAAACATATTGAAATAATATGTAAAGTAAATGCTTTCACATAAACACTTGACACCATAAATGATTACCCAGAAACCCTACAATGAGAAGGTAAAACTGGGGTGGGGATGACCCACAATTTTTCACTATTGCAGCAATAAAGTTCACTTATTAAGGTTACATAATTTGACCATTCTCATGATCTACCCTATGAAAGGCTTGCCCTATTAAATTCTTACAAAGGATTGTTAGATCCTACCCTATTAAAGGATTTTAATACCTTATTAGAAGTGTGCCTGGCTAAAGGACTTTAGATGTAAAGGATTTCTCTATGATTGTTAAAACAACCTTGATACAAGGATTTCATCCTGTTGATATAGTTATTAAAAAGTACAATAGAATGTTTGATCTCATACACTTACAATTTGATATTGTTGATTTTAGATCCTAATTCAATCCTTCTTGATCCTTCTAATTTGATATGAAATTGTTGTAACCTTGATCCTCTGTTCTACAAACTAATTTTGCAATTTTGTCCTTATTCTAAGTCACCTTGATTGTATGCTGATCAATTCATCCCTTTCACTACTACCATCACTTTCTCACATGCATTCTCTAATTCTCTCTCTCAAACTCTATAAATCATGAGGCTTTATCTCCCTTTAAAAATACTTTGGTGGCTTAAGGTTAGGTATGAATCTACGATTGAGATTCATTCAACCTTCCTATTTAATTCCCTCCATTTTTTTGATTGGTTGCATATTGATTGCATAGGGAATCCAAATAGATTCAATCTTATCTTCAAAGCTTCAAGATCTATCTATATGTCAACTCAAAAATGGTTTGCATAGTTGTTTGTGCTATCACAAACAACTAGGACATTTCTGTGTTACTTGGCACTTGTTTAATACTGATGCTCGGCGCATACTATAATTATGTCTGGCTAGGCAATTGAACTTGCTTGACATCTATTGTTCACTCAACACTTGAACTTGCTCAGCTCTATCTATTTACTTGGCAGTTACTATTTACTCAGCACTCATTACAACTTAGCATCTATACATATTATAGTCGACATATGTTACTAGCCCAACATGAACTTAGTAAATTTCTTAATTATGTTGACACTCAATTGTCAAAAACCAATCTGAGATCAACAATCTCCCCCTTTGACATGAGTGGAAAAAAAACTTAACTATACATGATGAATCTAATCTCCTTGAGTATAATGTACATCCAATTCAGCATATATACAAAACTTCAAAATTTGCTCAAAATTTCATAAAGAACTATATACCTCAAAATCTTATAACTCCCCCTAAGTTAATGTGTCTTTACTATATCCAAAATCTCTAAGTATATTTGCTTCTACTATAACTCTTTTTCTTCATTCTGATACTCTTTATCTGATGTATTTTGATATGATGCCCTATTTTCTGCTTTCCTATTGTTTGCTCCCCCTTTTTCTTCTCTCTATTCATTTTGTAACTCCCCCTTTCCACATGTATCCTCTTGCATATATCTCCCCCTTAAGATATTTCTCCCCCTTTTTGACATTGATGTCAAAGGGCTTATGCACTAAGTGTGTATTTATCCAAAAAGTTCTTATTTACTTCCATAACAATTTTGAGAGTAGCATCTCAGTTGTCTATTGCAACATCTAGTGATTTAATTTGGATTGTTGTCTCTGCTACAAGGTGAACTAAGCCATCTAATGTTGAAATATTAGGATCTTTCTTGAGTACTATCTCACCATAGGCTAGTTCTTTTTGTAGAATCTCCATGTGTGGGGTTAGGGAGGATTGAATTTGAACTAACTTGGCTCTTGTATTAGCCTCTTCTGATGTCAATATAGCTAGTTCCTCCTATGTATGAAGCTTGGAGTGAAAATGCTTCTCACTTTATGTTGGATTTTGTGGTAACTGCATACTAGATATTTTCAAGTTTCTCTCCAAACTCATTATCCTTTGGGTTGTTTCTTGTGTGAAGAGTGTGGGGTCACATAATTTAGTGTATAGTGAGAATATATTCTCAAGTACCTTCTTCACTTTTTCTATTTTTGTAGCCAATTCCACCTGTGATAGTGCTATTCCACTTGATATTTTCTCATTTACCTTACCTTGAAACTTCTTCTCAGACCATTCCATGAGTTTTACATTAGTCTCCTAGTCTTCATTTGTCACCTGTTCAACAATTTCAAACAATTGTTCCAATATTGGCTTGATTGCATCAGGCGTTTGCAAGTTGAATGCATCTAGAAAGATGTCTTTTATCTCATGTAATGCTTGCTTTGTTTATACTCTTTTCTAAGTATCTCTTGGTTCTTTTTCCTTTCTAATGTCTCCTACATTTCATTTATATGTTCAATGTTCATGGTTGCATAATCATACTTACGTATGACAATTTCTTCATCCAATGTTGGGTTTCCATAGTGAAGTACCCTTGCAACTTTTGTGAAGCTCAAGCCTAGTGCTGAAATTTAGAGTGGCATTGCTTTAGTGCTCAGCGTCTAAAGGAATTTTTTAGGAGTTCCAGTCGTTGGTAGATTACCCAATGTTTGAATTGCTTCTTGCTCCTTTCCCTTTGGAATCTCCTTCTCCTCTTGTGATCCTCCTTGATCAATCACTATTATCTATGGTACACCTTGTGTCTGTGTAGTAGGAACAGATACTTCTACCTATCCTATTTGTTCCTTTGTTGGCTCCTCGGTAGCTATAGCAATTTTAACTATGGTATCAACCTTGGCTGATGTATCTATTGATGCTTGCTCTTGTGGTTGTCCATTAGTAGTTGTAGGGATGGCAGAAGGTGGTTCTTGTGTATTCATATTGTCCCTAGTTAGGTTAGTTACTACTTTTTACAACTCATCTACACTTATCAATACTGGATTGTCACACAACTTTGCCTGTAATGTTGATTGGTCAAGGATCTTTTTTAGATCCTTTGCAATCAGTGGATTGATGTTCTAAGCTGAGCTATCAAGAACATCCTTTACTTTTATTGTCTCTGCAAGTGTGTGTGTTTCATGTGGAGGGCTTAATGGTGGCAATTGTGTGTCTTGCACACTTTGATCAGTTTGCTGCTCCTCAGCAGTTGCCATTTCATCTCCCTTTTTTGGTACCTTCTCCACTGTGTTGCCTTCCTTTTCTTTGTCAACCTCTCCTTCCTTATCATTCTCTTCATCCTCTCCATTATTTCTTCCCTCAAAGGGATCTTTCTCTCCTTCTTTAACAATAGTCAACCCATATATCAACTTCCACATTTTAGTTGATTTATTGACAACATCTTCAATCTTATTCTAAAGAATGTTGAAGGCCTTGTATTTAGGTACAAACTTGCTACCATGTTTTTTGTTTTCTTTTGTTATTTGGCCTTTTGATAATTTTGGCATCACTTGTGCCAATGTGGACTTCCTTATTGCCTTTTCCATATTTAGGCAATAATGCCATTTATTTTCAACTATGGAATATAAATCCTTAGGCATAGTAGTGTCAAATTCAAGTGGAGTATTCTTGAATTTTGCCATCATGGCATACACTGACTCCTCAACCTTATTTTGTTCTTCCCTATTTAATTTATTGAATTCAAAAAATTTCAAGCTAGTCAAGTCTACATTATCCCTAATGTTTTCACAAATGTTGTCAATGTTAGAATTGGGTGCATGACTTACCACTTTGAACTGTCTGTTCTTATTTGACTCGGTCCTCTCTTCATCAGATTTAGGTTGTGCAACATATTTCCATCTTATCTTCTTCTACACTGGACCTGCTTACTCGGTAGCCTTCTTCTTCTCTTTTTTTTTCTCTTTAGCCTTCTAAGTTGTGGCCCTTGTAGTTGCTCTTGTGGCTAGGGCAGTAGGCTTGGCAGGGCTAGGTTTAGCAATCTTTTTGCCCTTGAGTTGAGCTGCAAGTTATTTTCTAGCCTTTCTCTTCTTTGGCTCTTATACTCATGGTGCTTCCTTGGCTTGTTCCTTCTCACCACCTTCTTCTTCATCTTCACCCATTCCTTGTGTTAGGGAAAGAGGTTCTTGTCCTTGTTCTTCTTCTTCTTCTTCATCATCATCATCATCATCATCTCCTTCAGCACTTTCACCAAATTTGGCTTTCAACTTCTTCACCAATTTATCTTTCTTCTTTAGAGTTGAGGCAATTTTCAACTCCATTTCTACACTTGATTTCACAACATCATAGTTTCCAAAGATCTTTGTTGACTTATCAATTTCCTCTGCAAGTAATGCAGTGATAGCTATTGATGCTTCATCTATATTAATCTCATACCCCAAAGGCCTTAGCCATCTTACTTTGGGTACTACAGCCTGAATAAATGTGTAGCCAATATCTATTAGGAAGAAAATTTCATTTTAATACTTCTCCACTAGGAAAACTAGGATTCTCAATCTTTATTCCATGTTTTCTTGAAATCCTCAAAATAACTAGTCATTATAGACTCAAAATTGTCTCCCATTTGTTCAATATACTCATTAATTTGTACTGTCACAGACCTATTGGTCTTCCAACCTACCTTACCAAAAGAAGGGAACTCATTTTGTACAAAAAAAGAACATACATACCAAAATTGAACCAAATTTACATTGAGCACCTTTTGGTCTCCTTATTGCTCCTAGGTTCTCATTAATTTGTTGCAACTGTAGCTCGACCAGATCATAAGTGTGATCTTTCTTTACAATCTTGTACCCTACATCAACTACAATGCATGGTACACGATTTAGTCAACTTGACTAATATAATTTGTGATATATGACCCTAATTGCAAATTCTAGAAGTGGATCTTTGATGGTGTCAATAATCATTCCCCTCTTATTCCACTTTGTCGTTGTATTCTTCTCAATTGTTTCTTTTGAGTCGCTTCTTAGGATTTTGGGTCATTCTAAGGTTGGAAATCCTATAACCCTATGTATAATCCTTTTTGACAACCTGATGGGTCCTCCCTCCAACCATAAACATCCATCATGGATTCTACTTTACAAAATTCATATCCATTCAGTCTTAAAGACAGTAAGGAAATCTAAGACACGAGTTAAGCCCTTTCTCTCAAAGATTTGGAATTCTTCCTTCAACACTCCATTCTCACATAGTTTTTCATATGCCTATCAAATTTCCATGTCTCCTATTGATCCAACCTTGCAATTATAACATTTCCTTACATCTTGGACCATTATGACCTTGGGTGGAATGATTAATAATGCCCCTTTTGGGTCGTTCTTATATGAAACTTCAGGAATTGGCCTAAAATCTAGTTGCTTGACCTCATTACTAAGCAATTGAACTTCAAAAGGTTCCTTGTCCTTAGGATTCCTAGAGCTTGAGGCCATTTTTGCAAGCTAGGGTTTCAAATGATATCAAACTACAAAACTACGTAACTCGGCTCATGAGTAATACCTTTCAAATTGATGAAATGACGTTTAATCTTTGTTGAAATCCATGTAAATTCTTCAATCTCTAGTCGCCAATTACTTCTTCACTCTACTCGCTCTTGCTCTATGTTTGTAATGACAAATAATGAGTGAAATTTTTCCTTATACCTTTTCAAAATATTACATTTAATGCATGGTGCATGTAGAACTATAAACTAATCTTCTATGCATTTTCTGTTTCATTCGGCATCTATTAGAATTACCCTTACTCAACTTCTATAAGAATTTCCTTTTACTCGGCAACCACTACTGGCTCAGCTTCAACTAACTCTAGCTGACAACTTGGCACACATTGAAATTTACTCGATAATTGAAGTGAACTTCTTACACTTGGCAATAAGATGAAAAACTTAAAGTTTGACCTTGGATTTTCCTTATTAACTTGCATCTTTATTCATGCTATTTTATCCTTTTCAGCACTAACCTATCTTGGAATTGATGTATGATGAAACATTTAAATAGCAGTCCCACATACCTTCTTTTGCTTAGTTTGATGAAATGTGATCATTTGACCTCTCAGGTGAAGTGATCCCTTCATTTGATGTGTTGCATCCATCTTTCTTCATCCATGTCTTGTCCATCTCTCCTCTGATGTGCTCAACATCTACCTTGCCTTTTCCCTTATTGAACTCTAAGTTAAGTGCCTTTGTCCTTGTTGGAAAATGCTTGTTGATATGACCAGTCTTCAAACAGCTAAAACATGTAGTTTGGCTCAACCATCTACTATAACTTCCACTAAAATGTGTTCTTATGCAATTCTTAGGGATATGTCCATACTCTTGATGACATATGTGCCTTGTGTTGTAGTCCCAATTGTAGGAATTTTCATGGTTTCTTCCCTTGTTTGATGACCATGTGGGATTGGATCTACATTCAAAGGCTTTGTGTCGAAACTTCTAACAATTGTAGCAGCGTCCTTCAAATCTTGGTGCATGCATAGTTTTGGTTCTGCATTCACGTGCCTGGTGACCTTGTTTGTTGCACTTGTAACAATGTGTCATGTTCTTTGGCTTAGTATTCTGACTAGCATTCTTGCTCCTACAAACATTAGCTATATGTATTTTCTTTCCACAATGATGACAAGTAGGTTTAGAGTTCTTTCCTTTACTGCTTCTTTCCTCAACAACTTTGGATGATTCTCCTTCTTCAGTGCTTGTGTAGCCCAATCCTGACATGTCTTTACTAGATCTACAGGATCTCAGTAGTTGCTCAAAGTACTTGATGGCTTCATTTGGATTGTTGAAGCTTTTAGCAAACTCCTTCATTATTTTCAATTCATTCTATATTTGTTCATTTTGCAACTTCAATGTAGTTATATCATTGTCCTTGACATTCAACTCATGATGGGCATTCATCATTTGGCTTAGAGGGTGACCAATTGCATGTTTGAGATCCTAGACAGCTCTACTAATTTTTCTTCCAATTTATTTGACAAGATGATTTTTTCTTCTTCAATCATGGCCTTGTCTTCTATAGCTTTCTTCTTTTGTTCAATCACCTCACATAACAGTATAGCTTGTGATTCTTGCTCCAACTTGTGATTTCTAATCTCTTCAGCTTGTGCTCTATTCCTTTCCATGAGATCTGCCATTGCTACATCAAATTCACAAGAGTTACCATTTGCAAATAACTTTGTGGTGTCAATATCCTTGTAATGAGTGTCATTTTTAGCTATAGCAATCTCTTTCCTTCTCTTTAGAAAACTTCGTGAAGAATCTCTAGCTTCATCCAGTTATTGCAGTAAGAGATGTATCTCAATCTCTTGATTCCCAATAGTCTTTCCCAACTTGTAAACCTCCATCTCAAGATCTTTTCTCCAAGATTTAAGGATTCTCTTGATGAGAACTTGGCTCTGATACCAATTGTTGGAAATACAAATGGGAAATATATACTTTTGAGAGTAGGGGGGGGGTGCGAATCAGAAGTACTAAACTCTAACCAATAAAACTTTTAACTTTAAAACATTGCATGCATAAACATATTGAAATAACATGTAAAGTAAATGCATTCACATAAACACTTGACACCATATATGATTACCTAGAAACTCTCCAATGAGAAGGTAAAACTAGAGTTGGGATGACAACCACAATTCTTCACTACTATAGCAATATAATTCAGTTGTTAAGGTTACATAATTTGACCATTCTCATGATTTTCCCTATGAAAGGTCTACCCTGTTAAAGGCTTACAAAGGATTGTTAGATCCTACCCTATTAAAGGATTTTAACACCTTATTAGAAGTGTTCCTAGCAACACTCACTTAAAATGTCACCCTGTTAAGGGATTTCTCTATGATTGTTAAATCAACCTTGATACAAGGATTTCATCCTACTGATACAATTGTTAGAAAGTACAGTAGAATGTTTGATTTGATACACTTACAATCTGGTATTGCAAATTTTAGATCCTAATTCAATCATTCTTGATCTTTCTGATCTAATATGAAATTGTTGTAACCTCGACCCTCTATTCTGCAAATTGATTCTACAATTTTTTCCTTCTTCTAAGTCACCTTGATTGTATGCTAATCAATTCACCCCTTTCACTGCTATCATCACTTTCTTGCATTCATTCTCTAATGCTCTCTCTCATACTCCATAAATTATGGGGCTTTGTCTCCCTTTAAAAATACTTTGATGGCTTAGGGTTGTAATCACCTAAAAATAGTCATCTAGACTATTAGCCCCCTTTTCAACATTTTGGCTAAATTAATTTAATCACTTACCTAAGCCAAATTGCTAATAATCAATTTATTTGATTATAACCTATAGTTTGACTATGCTATCCTAAGTTCATTATTTGATTAAAAGAACATGTCCCCTTTTAATTAAATAAAAGACCCCATTCTTCTAACCCACTTAAAGTGCACACATAAAGTCCTTTTTCTATTTTGCAATTAAAAGAAAAGGCTTTGTGTCTTTTGTCTTATATGACAAGTCAACTTATATTCTATTGGTTGACTTGTGTGTGCACATGGATCACTCCTCTTTTCAAATTCCACCGTTGATCATCCACCATCTTCATCTTGATCTCTACTGTCTGTACGACTTTAAAAGGGAGAGAGCTTTCCCCCTCAAAGGATCCATCCTCATTTGAATATTGTTATGCTACAGGTTTTCTAATAGGTTTCTTTGGAGCTTTGTGGAGAACTTCTATTTCTTGTCTACATTCTCTCATCCATGGCATCATGGCATTCTAGCTTAGCTTAGCTTTCATTTTTACATGTAGCCTAATCTCTCATCCATGCTTTGAATAGCTTCACTTTTCATATTCATTCTAGTTTAATCTTTAGTTGCATTGCATTCTTGAGGAACTCCTTGGGACATTTGCATTCTTGCATCTTGTCTTTGGAACCTCCCATTGCATGGTTTACTAGCAAGAAGAGTATTCCTAAGGCTCAGCTAAGAGCCCTTGAACTTGAAATACACTCTCTTGCACTCCATGGATAGGGAGCTCTAAGCCGGCATTCAAACATTCTGAACTCATGGAATTGTTTGGATAGAATGGTTTAGAGTGGGACACTTTCGAGTGTACATTTTTGGCGCCCACCATGGGGCTTGAATCAAGTTCCTAGCTCCATTTGCTTTTATTTTTCATCTCTAATTTTTTATAGTAGCATATTTGATCTAATCAAGTGATTTTGTAGAATTGTCACTTGGGTTTTAAGGCCAACCCATAAGTAGATTGGTTTGAAGGCCAAAAATCTAGTTGATTTCAAGATTTGATCATATCTTTTAAACCACTTAGATTTTAGTTCTGAATTTCATTTTTTAGGTTGGATATATTTCCAACATGTCTTAGTCTGATGTTTAGAGCATTTGGACTTGATTTACATGAGTTATAATATTTTATTTTATTTTCATAAAAAGTCATTTATGATTGCAAATTAGCGAATTTTTTAGAAAAACTTACATTTTCAGAAATGATTTTGAATTCTAAGAGGGGTACTCTCTTTGTGTTTGGACTTTTGAGGTCATATTAGGGATCAAAAACCCGATTTGTTAAATTTGGTCTGTTTTGACAAAATCAGTATCTAGGGAGCAAATGAAGAGATTTTTTTGAATTTCTTGCATTTTTAGAAAGCTCTCTAATTTTTAGTAGGGGTCTCTTCTTTTCATTTCTATTTTTTGAATCCGAAATAATAGCAAAAAAGTCTAATGTTGTTGACTAGATCAAAAGCAAAGAGTAAAAATGAGAGCATTTGTGATTAGTTTGCCCTTTCTTTGCATACACTTGATTGGAAGATAACTTGGATATTTGAGGCAACTAACCACTTTTTATTTTAGTTTTTTATGTAATTTCACACTAACTTATGGTGCTAACAAGTTGTGATTGCAGGTTGCCATCTTTTTGAAAAAAATTGAAACACTGCATAAAAAGAACGCATGTCAAAGCTTCAAATGCACAAGGGCTACTAACATTGTTTGCAAGGTTGCCCAACGCATAAAAACCCAATTTTTCTTGTTCTTTACTTTTACATGTGCGGCATATACTAGTTGATTTTTTTTAGGCACATTAAAACTTACAATTGGGATCTTTTGGTGATAGGAGAGTATGCTCTTCACCCTTGTGGTGAATCAAAAATCTTGACTTACCATTTGGTTTCAAGAGTAAGAGGCAAATGAATCTTCTTGATGTGTTTGGGAGAAAATGATTGGAATAGGAAAGTATGCTCTTCACCCTTGTGGTGAATCAGAAATCTTGACTTCCAAAAGTTGATCCACTCTTTGTGTAGTTTAGAATCCTTTAGAGGGCCTGCTCTCGGACAACCTGAGAGGAACGACCCAAGTGGGGACAAGAAAATTACCCAGCTCTTCCAACCCACTATAAACTCAAGGCTATCAAGGACACAAAATCTTGGTAGACGTAGTGTTTATCTTTGCCTAGTGTGATTGCTTATGGGATTTTGACCATAGGGAGATCACTAGGCAAGAATGCTTAAGGTACTCTTGTGATCGTGAGATCGGTTACTCATCACCAGGTGAGGTGTCATGTAATTGGGAGCAAGAGGAACACTATGAATGGAATCCCTATCTAAACACCCTAAGTTATTAACTACCCTTTCTAGCTGCTCAATTTCTTGGTGCAAGGGTCGATCCTAGTGGACTACTCGGATCACCCCAAGATTTTACACTCACCATATGTGTTCCCTTGGTTGTGCTTATGACACTTCCATGAAAAATCTAATATCTCTTGTGGGAAAGCACTCGATGTGAGGTAACAGAGCATCAAGCGTGGGCCAAGTTGTTGAGTAATGAACCATGACTTCTAGGTAGATATTGCTTGATGTGTTCTCGAATGTGCTAGACCTGTGGAAATCTTTTGAACATATACATGATGATAGTTTTAGGAATTTCTTTTGAGACCTCACATATGCTTGTATCATGCAAGGTTGTTTTATCCCTTGCTTGATTGTTTGAAGACTACTCCATGTGTTACTATCTTGCTTGGAAAGAAATTGCTTTTGAACATCAAACTTGCTATGCTATCAACTATTGTCAAACTTTGTCAACCAAGTCAAAACATCAAAGGCAAACATTTCCTTGTGTTACTTACTAAGGGGGGTTTCATCATTTGGCTATGATTTGTTATGTCTCTAGTGCTTAAACATGCTTAAAGTGGCTCTTTGGTCTTAGTGCTCTTGGTCTTTTTGTCTTCATGGTCTATGCATGCTTGCTAATTATCCTTTTGCTAAAATGGTTACCTTGATTTCTTGACTACACTCTTGGGTTGGGAAAGTTGTTCACTTGTCACCCTGCTTGCTCTATCTATTTGGCTATTTGGGCATCTTGTCTAGCTATTGACTTGAGTCATTCATGTCATAAGTTTCTTGGACATATTGTTTGACAAGCCACTTTAGTCTCTCTATACTATCTTGGCAAGTGAACACTCTACCTCCTATAGTTTCAATATCAAGTTATCTTCTAGGCTCTTTTATGCTTGTCTTTGCATATAAAACTATGGGATCTAAACCTTGCACTACCAAACTTCAATCGAATCTAGATGATCATGATATCCTCCATGTCACTAAAGAGTTTCAAGATCTATATGCACAATACAAAGAGCTAGAAGAGACAAATGATCTTTCTTACCTTCATCTCTCTAAGCGCATGATAGAAATGAAGTCTAAACTTGAGAAAAGGTTAGAGGAGAAGATTGCATCATTACATGAATCTTCCTTAAGGTCTTTACATGCATGTGAGTCACCTTCTTTGAGGTCATCCTCTTCTTCTAGGTCTACATGCTCTACTTCAAGACATCAAATGTCTTCATCTTCTAGATCTAAAGACCTCTTTAGAGAACAAGCGAGTGATACCTCCTTTGAGCCTATGCCAAAATTTCATGATGGACCTATCTTTGACCAAGACAATGATGAAGACATGGATGCATACCATTCACTTGAGAAACAAAAAAAGGAATCTAGACATACTTCTAATAGAACTTTTTCTCCCTTGGAAGATTCTTATTATGACACTTTGCAAAAACTTCTTAGCAATAAGATCGTCATGTTACCAAAGTCTAGCTCATATGGAAACCCATTCTTGGATATCTATTGTGCTTATCATCAACATAATGAGCATAGTACTTCAGATTGCATTGAGCTAAAACATAAAATCCAAGATCTTATTGATAATGGAATTATTGATACCTCTAATGATTCATGCGATGAGGATACTTTTCTTGAGCAAGATTACATTAATGAACCTATGTCTAGTAGCAGCTCTATTACATCTTCCACTTCTTCCAAAACTCGTGCATCTCCCAACACTTCAAATCTTTCTAACATGCCTCCATCAAATAAAGAACCTAATGCCTTCCATATTGACTACGTGTATCCTCAAGGGCTATCTCTAAAAGAAACTCAAGCTAACCTTCACTTGGTTGCAAGCCTTTTCAATGCTACTAATCCTAAACATCCTCAACCTTCATGCACTACTATGCCTAATCCAAGCACTACTCCATTCACTCTTCATTCTCCCTTGTCCTTAGAAGTGGCTCCATGTCAAGAGGACTCTCAAAAAGAAAAAACTATAAATGTCAAGAAAGATCAAGATCAAGTACCCTTTCATCTCTTTCAAGACTTTTCCCCTCCATATCCTATATCTTGTCCACCTCCTAAGTATGATGAAGATACCACTTCCATTATCTCCCTTGAGCTTACTAAAAATTATGAGAAAAGTTCTCTTCATATGCTATCCAAAGCTACTTATCAAGATCAAAGTGTCCCCTCATGTTCTACTTCTCCATATCCACTTCAAAATTGTGCTCAAGCTTCAAGTGCTCCTATTAAAAATGTTTTTCCTATCAAAGCTACTCATGAGTCTATTGATGGCTTTGACTATGTTGCTCAATCTAAAGATGTTGATATCCCTTTGCATCTTCTAAATCTATCCTTGGTCCTTATCCATCTAAGCTAAAGCATTCAAACCTTCCATCCATATTGGGGCATTATGTTCCTTCATCTTCTACATTTTCCACTCCTAGCTCATTCCCTAGCTCTCCTATAATACCTCAAGATCAACAAAGACACTCATCCTTGGTAACTTTTCACCCATCTATACATCTAAACCAATCATATCATCCTTATTCATCCACATTTCCTGGCTTGGAATTATTTCTTGTCCTCATCTCGAGGGCATAGCTACTTCACCTATTGAGGTATTCTTGTGCATTAGGGTTTCTTTGAAAACTCACAAAATAGTGTTTCTCAACACTTCCCCCACCTTGACATCTAGTGTTTTTCAACACTTTTCAAATAGTTTACCTACGGTCTTCGATGTCACGATATTTCTCACTATCAGAATCAAGTCTTGAAGAAATGGCCAAGTGACTTACACACACGCACTTTAAACACTTAAATGACTGAGTTATGTTGACCTTTTTTTTTTTTTGTGTGTTGTTTATGACAATTTCTTTTCCATGTGTTCCCTCCCTAATAGTCTTTCGAGGATGTCATTGACTAGAAGACTGGGGGCATGGGACATATTTTCTTGATTTCTACTTGTAGGTATACTTTGTTTGTCTATAGTGTTGTAAGCATTTATGCTTGTCCTATTCAACATTTTGACTTACAAATGTATCATCCTTGACTATTTTGCAAGACTGCACTCAAGGTTTATCCTAGCACTTATGCCTTGATACAGGTGTAATCTTGCTAAATTAATCTTAGGGAATCTAATCAAGTAGTTATCTTGACTTACGTGTCTTTGATGCTTAGATTGGATTTCCACATACCTATCTGATCTCGATCATATTCATATCCTCGTAGTTATACTAATGATGGTTGTATGATCTCATGATGTCCCTAATAAATGCTCAATGATGAAATTAAGAGTCTAAATACTATACACTTCTTGTTGGTAAACAACTTTTCATATTAACTTGCATTTTAGGTTCATTTTCTAGCTTAGTTTTGCATTCTTGCATATGGGGAGAGCTCTCTCTTCATCTTTTTGTGGACATATCAGCTAACTCCTTTCATATATTTCTTTACTTTCTTCTTGTTCATGTCTTTTCACCTTCTTAATATTTCATTACATTTCTTTGCTATCCTGTCATCACAAGGGGTTAATCCAAAATCATCACATATGATCTATCCAAGTGTCACATATTTTCACAAAAAACATTTAAAGTCTTTACCATCCATATGAGAGATCAAAATCAATACACATGAGCATATACACATACATGAGCTGAAAACAAAAAACTAAAATACCACATGGAAGCTGAAACATATATTTTGAGACAAGTACACAAGAATATCGCTAAACCCAGTATCTCATATATATATCAAATGTGTCATGGTACATATACAAATGTGAGATCCAAAATTTGGATATATGTCTCAAAAATACATGAGGTACAATCAAAGCACAGCTATCACTCGATGTCATGTATGACTGCCACCCTCTACGGCTGGTGTTGACCCTGGTGGAGGAGCCTGTCTCCTATCAGGTGCCTGCACTGCACCCTCTAATCTACCCGCTCGCTCTGAATAATCAGGAAGACCCTGTCCTGATGGTACCACACTCCTATAGGCAGCATAATAATATGTAGCTCGTGCACCATGATGCGCTGCCTCATGCCTTGCAGTATCTCACTCTCAACGCAGCTCATCTGCTCATGCTTGCTCATCCATCAACTGCTGATCCTATACTGCAATGGTCACCCGAGCTACCTGGAGCTCTGCCTCCAAGGCATGGATCCTCACACCCTGCTCCTCTCCTCCTGCTGGCTGCTCTGCAGGTGCCTCTACCCTCACCACTCATCATCTCCTTAGGGGCACCTCCTCCTCCCCACCATCATCACCATCAGACTCTGATGACTCCTCTGCCTCTTGCATCTCCTGTGCTCGCATCCTCCTCTTCCCTGCTCGAGAACTCTCCCCCTCCATCTGCCTGTCGCCTCTCCCCCTCCCTCTCCCTCCGCCTCCTCCTCCTCCTCTACCACCGCCTCCACCTCCCACTCCTACAGGTGTCACATCTGGATGTGTGAACCAAGGGAACGGGTGTCTCTGCATCTCATAAAGATACCCTGGATTAGCCCCTGCATCTGCCACATCTGGGCGATAATCCCAAGGAGTCGCCACTAGCGCTGTTGTATCCTGAACTGTTGTCTGATACTCCAGCATTGGTAGCCATCCCAATCCCTCATATATGCGCATTCGAGCATAGGTTGTGGTCTCCACTGATACCACCTACCGCTCTGCAAACTGTCACCATACACGACTGATCACAAATTGCTCCACAATGTCTGCGCTCTGACCCACCAACGGTCTGCTATACCACATGTAGTCTAACTCCCATGAATTTGACCACTGCTGAAACTCCCAATATGGTCGCCATGTGAATTTTGTCAGCTCATCAAACATGTGTCGGTAGTAGGTCACATCTCCACTATGCCTTTGTGGGATGAAACCTCTATAGCAAAAAATATAAGGCCAGTTGCACTCTTGTGGCTACACCCATGGTCGAATCACAGCGATGTGCTCCCAAGCCCAGATCTGTGCTAGCATTGCTCCATATTCCCATGACCCATCCTCATGGTATACTATCTCATGGAGCTTGTGGTACATCTCTGCTAGTATGGCAAGCCCCATGCCATCTTACGTGGTCGGGAGATCATATCATACACCAGTCGACCCCATCATAGCGGGAAGCCCTTCTGGCCTCGGTCTATCACCAGGGCCTGGGCTATCAAAGAGCATAACAAGCTAGGAAAAGGATAATCATATCCGTACTCAGTCATCAAACTCTCCCAACTCAGGTGATGGTCCAAAATGGTCACATCTTGGAATAGCTCCTGCACTCGCGCTCGCCCCTCTGTCGAGGTCGTATCATAGTACACCTCTGCCATCATCAAACTTGACATTAGTACACTTGGCATCCAACATTGAAATTGCTAAATCAAAAAACTACTAATCAAACAACTTACCGGCTCACCATGGCATGGCACTCGCAGAATGTGATATACGTCCTCCAAGGTAATAGATGCCTTGTCAGTCGGTAAGTGAAAGGTGTTATGCTCACTATGCCACCTCTCTGCCAGCACAAACAGCAAACTGTGGTTTGCCTGGATATGGGGTATCTGTACAACCCAATGCAAGCCCATAGCCACTAGCGTAGTCTACTCCTCATCGCTCAAATGCTCCACAACGTGTAAACCAACCACCCTAGGAGCTCTAATCTATAATGTCAGGAATACTTCTTGTCTAGGTAAAACAAGCAATCATTAGTAATAGTCACATGACGAAAAAAAGCATTAAGGAAAATAACAAAAACTATCCGTGTGACACTTTTACATAAAGAGTGTGACACATTTTTCTGAAATAGTGTCGCGCGATACTTTTTCTAAAGACGTGCAACATTTTTTATGTCGTGCGACATTTCACACCGCATCGTGCGATATTTAGGTATGTCTGAGGTGATACATTTTTCTAAGGGGTGCGATACATTTTTTGAAAAAAAGTGTCGCACGATATTTTTTCCATGTTCGTGCGATACTTTAAAAGTATCGTGCGACTTTTTTTTTCAAAAACTCTCAAAATGTGTGAAAAAGCTCGAAAAAGTGACAAAAAAGCAACAAAAAGGTAGTTACTTACCGGTGCCCCATATCGCTCTGGCCGATTGTGCAACCGGCTGCGCTCGAAACGGTGTCGATGAAGAGGAATGTTCACCTAAGCCATGATGCTATGTGGACCACACACAATCTCTCCAATCACAAAAAGACAAATGAATAGTGAAAATGACACTTGGACCCCTTTTATAGCCTCTAACCTCATTTTGATCTAATTTTCAAACTCCTCGGAACTGCACGAAAATTACACCCCTAGCTAATTTCAACGTCTTGGATCCATTTTCGAGATCACAATCAAAATTTGAGTTCATCTTGATGGTCAAAATCGCATTTTAAAATTTTACCTTCTTCTGAGCAGTTAGCTAACTATTTGAGGTCTAGTCTTTGAATTATCGCTAGGGCATCTTCATTTCTTCATGTCTTCATCATTTCTATGCTTCATATCTACTTCTAGTCACCTTTTCACATCTAAATCATCTTTCTACTAGATTTGACCTAATTTTTATGCTATATTCTTCAAGGTCAACTTTAGTCAAACTGGGGCATTTTATCAATTTCTTATAGTCATTCTTGGGTTCTAATCATTTATTTGTCATATCAGACATTGCTATATCTCGATTTTCTCATGTCTAGTTAGTTTTTGCTTCCTCTTACCTCATTTCAATTTCGATCCTGAGGGGGCATAAATACTCTATTGCTGATTGTTATAGCTATCTATTTCTTAGGAGCATTTGTTTGACCTTATCACTTGCTCTCAATCTATTTGCTTTGCTAGGTGTTAGAATTATTTTCGGATCCTAACATCATCTTCCTAGTGTTCAGTACTACTGCTATCAGGTTGTGCATTCAAGACTTGCTATCTATTTCTGCATTTCATTCTTTGAAATCAGATATCTATATCTATCACTGCCTACTTAGCTTTCTATTTTCTTTGACTTAATGTGTTCCCAGATCGATCATGCATTAGTCAAAAAGGGGCAAATGTAATCACCTAAAAATGGTCATCTAGACTATTAGCCCCCTTTTCAACATTTTGGCTAAATTAATTTAATCACTTACCTAAGCCAAATTGCTAATAATCAATTTATCTAATTATAACCTATAGTTTGACTATGCTATCCTAAGTTCATTATTTGATTAAAAGAACATGTCCCCTTTTAATTAAATAAAAGACCCCATTCTTCTAACCCACTTAAAGTGCACACATAAAGTCCTTTTTCTATTTTGCAATTAAAAGAAAAGGCTTTGTGACTTTTGTCTTATATGACAAATCAACTTATATTCTATTGGTTGACTTGTGTGTGCACATGGATCACTCCTCTTTTCAAATTCCACCATTGATCATCCACCATATTCATCTTGATCTCTACCATCCGTACGACTTTAAAAGGGAGAGAGCTTTCCCCCTCAAAGGATCCATCCTCATTTGAATATTGTTATGCTACAGGTTTTCTAACAGGTTTCTTTGGAGCTTTGTGGAGAACTTCTATTCCTTGTCTACATTCTCTCATCCATGGCATCATGGCATTCTAGCTTAGCTTAGCTTTCATTTTTACATGTAGCTTAATCTCTCATCCATGCTTAGAATAGCTGCACTTCTCACATGCATTCTAGTTTAATCTTTAGTTGCATTGCATTCTTGAGGAACTCCTTGGGACATTTGCATTCTTGCATCTTGTCTTTGGAACCTCCCATTGCATGGTTTACTAGCAAGAAGAGTATTCCTAAGGCTCAACTGGGAGCCCTTGAACTTGAAATACACTCTCTTGCACTCCATGGATAGGGAGCTCTAAGCCGGCATTCAAACATTCTGAACTTATGGAATCGTTTGGATAGAATGGTTTAGAGTGGAACACTTTCGAGTGTACAAGGGTTAGGTATGAATCTATGATTGAGATTCATTCAACTTTCCCACTTAATTCCCTCCATTTTTCTGATTGGTTGCATGTTGATCACATAGGGAATCCAAATAGATTCGATCTTACCTTCAAAGCTTTGAGATCTATCCATATGTTTGCTCAAAAATGGTTTACATAGTTGTTTGTGCCATCACAAACAACTAGGTCATTTCTGTGTTACTCAGCACTTGTTTAATACTGATGCTCAACACATACTATAAATTTGTTTGGCTCGACACTTGAACTTTCTTGACATCTATTGTGCACTAGGAACTTGAAATTTCTCGACTTTGTCTATTTACTTGACACCTACTATTTACTCAGCACTCATTGCAACTTGGCATCTATACATATTATACTCAACATATGTTACTAGCTCAGCATGAACTTAGTAAATTTATTAAGTGTGTTGACACTCAATTGTCAAAACCAATCTAAGATCAACACTTTTTTCTTAGGCAATACTTTTCCTTAAGTAGGGTGATACAATTCACTATAGCCAAATGATAAAGCTTACAATAGTCAGGTGATAGAATTGTAGGAAAAAAAATGTTGTAAGATATTTCTCCAATAGTCATACGATAGTGTGCTAGTGAACTATGAAAAATAATAGTTTTGACCAAATAAACTTGTGTTTTAGGTTTACCATCAAATGTTTTCAGACCAAAATGTTATGTGGATAGTATAAGATCTCAGTTTTCATCAAAGAACATCATGGTTTGCAAAAAATAAGGGTATTTTTCATGTCTTAAACAATTGAACAAGGGACAATGCAACCTTGGCAACACACACTTGTGATATCAGAATAGATTTCTACCAATGCTAACGAGATGCTTGATTTGCAAGAATGTTTACATAGGTCTAGCACATTCAAAAACACTTACCAAGCATATCTATTTAAGAGTCAAGGTTCATTACTCAACAACTTTTTCCACACTAAGTACCCCTTCACCTCACACCAAGTGGTTACCCTCAAGAGATATTGGCTTTTTCATGGAGATGCCATAAGAATAACCAAGGGTTGGACACAAATGGTGAGTGTAAAATCTTGGGGTGATCTGAGAAATCCACTAGGATCAATCCTTGCAGCAAGATGTTGAGCAGAACAATAAGGTAGTTACTAACTTAGAGTGTTTAGAAAGGACTTCTATTTGTAATGTTCCTCTTGCATACAATTACAGGACACCCTGCCTTGCGATAGGTAATGCACCTCACGGCCATGAGAGAACCTTAAGCATTCTTGCCTAGCATTTTCCTTATAGTTCTAACCCCACAAGTACTCGTACTAAGTAAAGACAAATACTACATCTACCAAGGTTTTGTGTCCTTGGTAGCCTTGAGCTTATAGTGGGTTGGAATTATTGATTTCGCTTGTCCCCACTTGGGTCATTCCTCTTGATTGCTCAAGAGCAGGCCTTCTAAAGGATTCTAAACTAAAATAGATTGGATCCACTCTTGAGAGTCAAGATTTATGATACTCCCCTATCTCAGTTGTTTCCCCTAAGCACATCAAACAAGTTCAATTAATCCTCTTACTTTTCAAATCTAAAGGCGGGTCAAGATTTCTAATTCACTGCAAGGGTGAAGAGCATAATTTCCTACAACCAAGAGACCACAATTACAAGTCTTATGTGCCTATGAAAATGAACAATTAGTAGGATTTTTGCAAACAAACTAATGGAAATGCAAGTACTCATTTGGTTTTTATGCTTTTAGGTAGTCCTGCAAACAATCATTCGTAACCTTTTTGCATTTGAAACTTTGACATGTGTTCTTTTAAGGTAAGTATTCAAGCATTTATGGAAAGAACCTTCAAGCACAACTGTTAGTCCAACATGAGTTAGTCCCAAAAATAATATGAAAACTTGTAACCAGACCTCTATCAAATTATAATGGACCTGAAAAACCTAACAAACGAATAGCAATAGACTTAAAAATTGATCAAAGAACCCAAAAAATGAGTAGTTTCATGTTGGGCGACATTTTATGTTGGAAGAGTATCATATGATACTTTTCAGTATAGTGATATGATACTTGTTCTTTGTGCAATGGTTTTTCCTATAGTCATGAGATACAACTTATTATACTAGTTTGATATAGTTCGGTATGGGTGCATGATACTATTATTGAAAAAGTATTGCCCGACAGTGCTGGCAAATATCATACAATACTAAGAAAGTATCGCTCGATATTTGCAACTATAAAAAAATAAAAGAGTAGACAAAAAATAGAAAATGTAGAAGAAAATGTAAATTAGGAGCAAAATCAGAGTGTTTTTCCCCACGGTGGGTGCCACAAAATGCACACTAGAAATGTGCACCATTCTAAACTCTTTTATCCAAGTGATTCCATGAGTTGAAATGCTTGAATGGAGACCTAGAGCTCCCTATCCATGGAGTGCAAAGGTGTGTTTTGAGAAATATGAATAGCTCTCAGTTGAGCCTTAGAGACACATTCCTTGCTAGTAAACCATGCAATGAGAGGTTTCTTAGACAAGAACAAGAATGTAAGTGTCTAAAAGGAGTTCCTCAAATATGCAATGCAAGTATGATCTATTGTAGAATGAGATGCACAATGCAACTAGATTAAGCAAAATAGAATGTTACAAAAATCATCTTAGATAATCTATGTGATTTAAGCTATAGAAAAGGGAAAAGATAAACTACATGAATCTAAGCTAACATGCAATGGTAATGAGAGAATTTAGACAAGAAAATAGAAGTTCTCCATAAAGCTCCAAGAAATTGATCAAGAAACCTACAACATAATAATACTCAAGAAGATGGATCCTTTGAGAAGGGGAGAACTTTTTCTTTTAATTATGTACGACTTTAATGTGAGACAAAAAACCTTTTCTTTTCATTTGTAAATAGAAAAAGGACTTTATGTGTGCAAATTGAGTGGGTTAGAATAATGAGGTCTTTTATTTAATTAAAAGGGACATGTTCTTTTAGTCAAATATGGACTAAGAATAATATAATCAAACTATAAGTTATAATCAAATTAATTTATTTTTACCAATTTGGCCTAGGAAAATGAATAAATTAATTTAGCCAAAATGTTGAGAAGAGGGCTAATAGTCTAGATGACCATTTTTAGGTGATTACAGTACTAAGTATAAATATTTATCTATTAATTCCTAATCACATAGATTATAATATTTGGTATTTGGTATTTATCAATATAAATAAATGTGTGTGTGTGTGTGTGTGTGTGTGTGTGTGTGTGTGAGATGTATGTGATTATACTTTCATGGCTATGTATATTGGTTATAGTGTATATTTGGATCTAAGGTAAATTGTAGTATTGCTAATAATTGAATACTACTTAATGCGAGATATGCTATTATAAATTACTAGTATTAATAATATGAATAGGTTACACATAATTTATATCTTTCATGCTACATTTTATAGATATGTGTATTAATGATTATAAAAGAATTCTTTCTAGTTATATTTATGTAATATATAGTTGTGAACTCATTATTATATTGAGTTGATTAATTATGCCCTTTAGTTAAGAGTTAGTTGGGGGTTGGATACATTTGGGAAATATATTTATAGGGATTCTCTTATGCTTTTGAGAAAAGGGGGGCTGAAATCTTGAAAAGGGATTTGGTTGTACTTTTCATGGAGATATTTTGAGAAAAACTTATGATTTGTGAGGGAATCTTTTTTACCATAATTCTTTAGGGACTTACAAGTTTCTTTATTTTGGGTGAGAGAGCCATATATGATAGTTTAAAGGGTCAAGAGAGGGATTGATTTTTTTGGAATTGGCTCTTGTTCTTCCATGGAGGTTTTTGAAAGTGAAGAGGGTTTGAATGGTGTGTCTCAAGTTGGATTTGTCTTCTTCGTATTGTTTCCTTCCTCCTTGTGTTAAATCTTTGTAGGACTTGAGGTATGCAAAAATTTCTTGATTTCGTTTCTAGTTTGATAGAATATGGATTTTTTATATATTTTTATATGTTTATATGATGTATGATATATGCACTTTCTTTATAATATTTTATTATTATTTGAGCTACCCAAAATATCAGGGTAAAACACACAGATTTTTTTTTTGTTAAATTATCCACTATGTTATAATGAATATATATATATATATGATGTACGATATATGCATTTTTTTAATAATTTTTTGTTATTATTTGTCATGCCCAAAATATCAAGGTAAAACACAGAATTTTTTTTTGTTAAATAATTGACTATGTTAATACATGCTACACTAAAGGTTATGGAAAGTTGACATAGGATTAAAAGTAATTTTCAATTATTTTTCAATAGGATGTAGAGTTGTCATTTCAACTATACTACATGGGTTTGAATCACTTAAGTCAAGGAGCTATAAGAACACCAAGTTCAGGTTGACTAAACCCTAATCATTGATTATTAGGTTCATTAAATTTCATAATATAAATTAGGTTATCAAGTTATCTCATATTCATTTGGTATGTTGTGTGTTCTTCATCAACTTTATATTTTTGTTTGTTGTGTTCATTTTTGGTGATTGTGCTTGAGTCTTGCAGTTCTTGCTCACATGCCCAATCTTGTGACAACTATAGAAAACTAAGCTTCCATTCATCCAACTCTTAGATTTGCCTCTAAAATGTGTTCTAATACAGTTTTCTAGAATATGACCATATTCACCACAATAATGACAACTATACCATTTGTTGTAATCCCACTTAGATGAGTTACCTTGCTTAGGTGCATGCTACTTTTATATTTATATATTTCTTTTTATGATGTATGATTTATGTACTTTCTAAAAAAATTGAGCTCTTTTTTTGTGAAAATTGCCATGTGTCTTCCTAGGGTTGTTAGCAACCCATTTTGGATATCTATTATTTGAACAATCTAAATTGGGACTAGGGTTATTATTAGTTTATATCTTAAAGATAAATCAAAAGATCTCAAAATATATGTAGTTTATTAGTTTTTATGTACTTTTTAAAATATGGTGTTATGCTTAGAAGGTAATGTTATATTTTTTTATATTTTTTTATGATGTATGATATATGTACTTCCTAAAAAAAGAGCTCTTTTTTTGTGAGAATTTCCACGTGTCTTCCTAGGGTTGTCAGCAATCCATTTTGGATATCTATTATTTGAAAAATCTAAATCGAGACTAGGGTTGTTATTAGTTTATATCTTAAAAATAAATCCAAAGATCTCAAATGGGTATCTCTTGGATTTTCTTTTTAGAGTCAAATTTATGTCCTATCAGACTAAATCTATCCATTTCGGGTTCCAATTTTTTGTTGAAGTTTGTCTTAATGATACAGATTGTAAAAGTCTTGAACACACCTAAATTTGATATTAGAGATGGTCCCATGTCTTATCTTTCATTTTCCACTAATTTTATCAATTTTTATTATGTTTTGAGAAAGTTATAACAATTTTAGTGAATGCAAATTTAAACCTTAAATATAATTTTCAGTTTTAGAACATAAGCCATAACTTTCATTCTCACCTTTGGATCTTAAAATAGATTGCATGTAAATTATATAGAAATGTTTTTCTTACCCTTGCCAAAATGATTGGCTCAATTATATGATTTGTGAAAGATATTTGTTATTGATCATCAATGACTATTCATATTGTTTAAACATTGTTTGAAATAAACTAATTTTGGAAGTTGTCAAGTATTAGAGGCTTGCAGGTTACTAGAGGCTTTTAAAATCTTTTTTTTTTTATTTGGTTTTTTTTAGATTGAATATTTTTTTAATATTTCTATGATACTTTTTAATGCCTTTTGATGTTTTTAGATCAACCACTGATGTAAATTTTGAGGAGGGTATCAAGACTAGTATTTTGAGTATTTGAATTCGATATGATTTGATTATCTTTGTCTCTATTATAGAAGTGTGTGGATTAAAATCTCCAAAAGAGATTCAAGTTGAGATATCCTTACTTGAGATGTCCATGTTGTGTTGACTATTAGTGTCAAACACTTAGTCATTTCTTAGGCAGGGTTGGTTAGTCATCACTACGACGAAGCCACCCAATGAAGGCCAAACAATGTAAGACTTGTTCACATTTCAATTTGCACCGAACAATTCTTAGGTTTCCAAACACCCCAGTATGAACTATGTGACAAATTGATGTCGAGTAAAGATAGAAGATACCAAGAAAAGTAAAGTTAGTTTATGCCAAGTAAGATAGTTATTACCGAGCATACAAAAGTCAAGGGACAACATGAATATCAATTGTGACCGAGCGTCAAGGTATTTGAGTACCAAGTAAACTAGTTTTGACATATGTGTTTGTGATGGAAAAAACACACATGCAAACCATTTTGGTTGACTTCTATACACAATTTTATGATTGTAGAGACAACTAAGAAGGTAATAATGCATTTTTTCAAAGGATGTCAATTCCTAGGAAGGCAGAGTAACCAATCAAAAAATTGGAAGGACTAAGTGGTAAAAAGAAGATCTCTAGATCATTGATCATGATCTATAACCTTGTCTAGTTGTTTACTTAAGAAGGGTTCAAGCTCTAAATTGAGTGAGTAATCATGTGTGTGTGAGAAAGATCAGTAGAGAGAAAAGAGACAAGTGAATTAGTGAAGGAAGGCTATGTTTGATTATCAGAAGCAGAGATCAGACAAAGCAACCTAGTATTAAAGGGAAAAATAAAGTATAACAAATAAGGAGATAAAATTAGATAAGGACAAAGGAGATCCATAACCTAGCATCAGAGTGTTAAATGAAGGATCAAGTACTGAGACATTCTAATAAGTGAATTAGGATAAATCTCTTAACAGAATGGTCCTAATAGGCCTTTTCAAATCTCCTAATAGAGTGCTTCCTTAGTTGTGAGTTTTAAATCATTTAATCAAGGTCGACTGAATAAGTCCTATAAGCTCCTAACAAAGCAGACCCCTTATCTCACCAGAAGTGGTCAAATATGCTAGCCTTAACAAGAACACTTTATTGTTCCAGCAGTGAGGATTTCTGGATGTCATCCCCACCCTAGTTTTATCTTCACCTTGGAGGGTTTTCGGGTAACCAAATCTTGTGTGTTTTGTGTTTGCATATGCTTTCATGTTTATGGATGTGATGTAGACTTAGATCTATTTTAGTATTATAGTTTATGGTAATATGATTCATGATCTAAGATACAAGATGGATTAGAGGTGAATACATTTGATTTGTTATTTTAATCAAGAAGTGAATTTTTTTTAGTAGATCTTGATTCATCCCCTGTCTCAGTACCTTACTTTCCCATTAAGAATTCCAACAATTGGTATCAGAGCTTTTTTCTCTTAGAAGAATCCTAATAGCTTAAGAGTCAAGATCTTGGAGATGGAGGCTTATAAGTTGGAAAGATCATTGAGAATTAGAAGCTTGACATCCATATCATATTGCAATACCTTAAAGCAACAAGAGATGAGTTGAAGAAAACCTTTTAAAGAAGAGAAAGGACTTGGATATCTAATAGAATGGTACTCTATATGTAAAAGATAGTGAAGAGTTACTTGAATATGGAAATTCTTGTGAAAGTAATGCAAAATGGTACTCTATATGTAAAAGACACTGAAGGACTACTTGAAGATGGAAATTCTTGAGAAAGTAAATAGAAATAACATAACTATTGGAAATGAACAACACTCTGAATGAAGAAGTAAGAGAACTCAAGAGAGAACATGAAATCTAGTCAGTAAGACTATGTGAAGTGACTGGGAAGAAAAAGAAAGATGGAGAAGATAAAGATCATATGTCTACAAGACTTGATGACAAGAATAATGAAGTGCAAAGGCTTACTCAAACTTAGTTTGATATGACCAATATAGTACTTCTTACAACTCAAGAATTCAGTAGAAAAGATGTGGAGATTGCTAATCTAAAATCATATAATGAGCATATGAAAAATGAACTAAAATATAAAAAGGGACTCATTGAGAGGTTGAACAAACCTAAAGAAGCTATGAGATATTATGAAGAGATGATGAGATCAGAAAGAAGAGCTAATGACACATTTGGTCTAGGCTATACTGAGCACCTATTTGAGGAAGGTGAATCATCAAGGATTGGAGAGAAAAAAAATGTAAAGCCAAAGAACAAACCTACATGCTATCATTGTGGCAATATGAGACACATGACAAACATTTACATAACCAAGATTGGTAAGCAAAATCGTAAACCAAAATTTAATGAACATTGTTTTAATTTTAAGAAGCAAGGACACCAAGCACATGAATGTAGGTTAAAGACTAGCAATACACCTATTGCACCTGGATTTGAAGGTCATTGTTACAATTGTCAAAAATATAGACATAGAGCTCAAGAATGTAGATCCAAGGAAGAATCTAACTAGACATCCAAGAAGCAAGGTGTAATGATCCCATCTTTTGGCCTTCACGTTCTCCAAAGTCTAAGTGGAGGATAAGAAAAAATTAAATTAATTTCTTATAAAGTCATTAAATAAATTAAAATTAAAAGGTGGCTTTATATTTAATTAATTTAATTAATTATTGTATTACAAAGGAGATGCGTCTAGAGTGTGTATTAATTATTGGAAAGGTGGAAGCCTCTAGAAGCACAATTAATTATTGCAAGAGAGGAGTTTCTAGAGAGTGCATTAATTATTGGAAGGGGGAAGCTTCTAGCACTTGCAATTAATTAATATTTTAGTTCTTTCTAGAAGGGTGAAGGAATAGGATAAATAGGGGTGAGAGTCTCATTGTTTAGGATGAGATTATTGTATCAAATGATTATGACTTGCATTTGATAAGAGCTTGGATGTGTGAATCACACTCTTTTTTGGCAAGAGGGGATGTTCATTCTCTATTGTAACATTCTAGACGTCATTCGCTTAGGGTTTGGCCTTTGGAATACATCTCTTTGTACTTGATTGCAACATTTTTAGAAGTAATATAATTTCAGCAGTTGATTCAGCTTTTGGGCATTCCTAGGTGTCCATTACAGTGGTATCAGAGCTATAAGTCATGCCAGCCTGTGGAGATCATATTGATAGCCGGATAAAGATGTATATTAGTCCAGATCAAGATGTGATGTTTAGACAGTTATTGGGTACATTAGAGGAGAGGAAATGTATGCAACAGGAGCAGAATAGGTGAATGGATATGATGTTGCAGCTTATGGCTAGACAGATGGGCATCAACATTGATGATTTGTACGTTGCTCCAGAGCAGAAGGTAGTCAATTTCTCAGGTGGGATCGAGACACGTATAGAGCCAGCCAGCTATGATGTTGATGTGGGCATTTCGGCAGAGTCAGTAGAGACATGCGTGCAAAGTCAGGAGACCACATATGAAGCCTTGTCAACTACTAAAAGAACGTGAAGGCCAAAATATGGGATCATTACACAAGGGCATGCACCTAAGCAAGGTATCTCATCTAAGTGGGATTACTACAAATGGAATAGTTTTCATTATTGTGGTGAATATGGTCATATTCTAGAAAATTGTATCAGAACACATTTTAGAGGTGAATCTAAGAGTTGGATGAATGGAAGCTTAGTTTACTATACTTGTCACAAGATTGGGCTTACAAGCAAGAATTGCAAGACTCAAGCACAATCACCAAAAATGAACACAACAAAGGAAAATAAAAAGTTGATGTAGAACACACAAGGAGTGAGATGAATCAAATATGGAGAAAGAAGGCAGAAGTTGGCAGTAGTGGACTCGATGTAGCTGAGGTCACCCAATCCGATGGATCAAGTGATCACACATTTCTGACAAAGCTAAGAAGGTGTGTTCAGAGCTATACATTTCAATGACACATCTTACACCAGTTCCTAAGATAAGATATGTTAAAAGTTCATATTTGCATGAATCAAGATACACTAGGATAGACTCAAGGAAATAATTGAGCAAAATAGATCATATGCATAATAGATGTTGAGTATCAGTATTGATTTCTATAGTGACTATCTATCACTCTACGAACCAATATCCCATATAGACTGAGTTGATATATTGACTGAGCTAAGCATATAAATGGTAATGAAGATAGAGTGGTGGTTATGACTGAGTAATGGAAAGAAGGTATTGTGAACAAAGTTTTGTGTAAAGGCCAAGATAACTGTAATGCACCTACCAAAGTATGAAGCATTTATTGAAGAGCTAATTTGACCATTTGAAGGTATATATCAAATTTTGAAGATAATTTTCATTCACCAGGTGAATTTGAACTTACAAAGTGATTCAAAAGGAAATAAAAGGAGTGATTAGGGTGAAATATTGTGTGATTCTACAATGTGCTATCAACAAATTGCAAAGTGAAGTAAGGCTTGTGAACCGATTTTAGTTATTTTGTGAAGTTGTTGAAATTGTTTTGAAATCCTAGTTCAAAAATGGCATCATCTACATCTAGTACTGGCAATGAAATGTTGAAGGATAGTGATGCACACATTGTAAGAAATGATTAATGCCCCCCACCTAAATTTAAGACATACCTGAATATTGTGATGACTAGAGATGCATCAGACACTTTGTTATTGATTCCTCCCAAAGTCATTATGGTACATGATGTTCGTTCATGATACATGCGCAAGATAGGGGATATTGTCCATATTTTGAACTTATAAATTCTTATGATAAATTATGTGAAATTGGAGTATTGAAAGATGAGAATAAGGTTGTTGCCAAGAAAGGGCTTACTTGTGCCCTAGCCTTTTTGAAAGTTTTCAAAGTTGAATGGATCAAGATTATTCTAAGCACAATACACGACATGAAATTATGGCTAGAGAGTGGACCAATGAAAATTAATAAGGTAATAATTCATTGAGTAATAGGGTATCCTAATCTAGATCAAGTAAAGACCTTGCATTGCTTAGAAAGAAATGTTATTGAAGAACAAACAAAACCAAGTGGAATAACCAAGGAATGTCAATAGATGGCATTGAAGATATCATTAATGAATTCATAGTACATGTGATTGCACATAAATTCTACTAGTTGAGCCAACTGAATAGTATGGCATGCATTTTATTGAACTTAGGGCACAAGATTGTGAAGAAAGACCATAGTTACGACCTTGCTGAGCTACAATTGATACAACTAGCTGAAAATCTTGGAGGAATCAGTAAAGAAAAGAACACATCATGTAAGTTTGGATCACTCTTGATATTTCCAACTATAGGAATTATTGTGTGGGATAAGACAAGACCACTGACTAAGCAAATTTATTTTTTCATTGAACAATTGGGAGAAAAGTTTGAAACTATTATGGATGGATATTTTGAGGAGTTTAAGGGGAAAATGAAGAACAAGTTGAGGATTCCCTAGTTAGTTTTTGACCACTATTTTGATGACATTTGTTTCATGGTGGACATTGACTACACCTATGCACAAGTTGTACTACCAAGGGTTGCATGGCTAAGGCCTATGTAATATGAGGTAAATGTAGATGCGATAACTGCATCTATGGCAACTTTTCTATCTGAAGAGATTGACAAGAATGCTGAGACATTTGACACATATGAGACAACAAAGATAAAAATGATAATGCAAACTAAAGTGCCCAAGATGGACATAAAGAAAAAGAAAATGATTGTTGATCTTCGAAAATTTGGCAAAGGACACCTTTAGATTACTGAAGGCAAAGGGGAAGATGAAGAATCTAATGAAGAAGACTTGTAGAAGAATCAAAGGGTAAAGAATTAGTTGTCAAACCTAAGGTAACAAAAGAAGGGAGTAATAGTGGATCCTAAGGTCAAGCAGGATTTGAAGAAGAATGTTACACCTCCTATCCTTGCACCTCAAAGAAGAATAACACAACAAGGATCTAAAGCAACATTACATACAACTGCCAAGCCTAACAACGACACAACAAATATAACCAATTCAATTAAGGGAAAAGGCACACCAAAGAGGAAAAACATTACCAAAGGGACCGAGTAGGGTCAATAAAAGAAGTCGAGGAGAAAGTTAGTCGCCATGCTTGATGATGAAGAGGATGAAGGAGAGAAAATAGAGTTTGATAATTTGAGAAAGCTCCAAATCATTCCCAGACAACCTTCTATGAATATCAATTAGGTATGTGAGAGCATCATAAATTCAATATGAATTTCAAGCTTTAAAAACATTAACTATTATTCCTTTAGATAAAGTTAATAAAGAAAAGATTGAACAAGCAATGTTGGATATGATGACAAAATTCAAGTACATGCCTATAGAGTAAGGCAAGGGAATTCCACAAGAATTGTACAATAAATTGGATGCAAACTAGAAATGGGCATTGCCCAAAGAGAGGTAAATCAAAGAAATAATATTAGCTTAGACCATGCTAGATTTAGGGAAGACTCACATGTCTATAGCTCCAAGGGACTTTGCAAAGAAGTTTGTGCCCAATACAAGGGCCTATAAGATTTTGAAAAATAAGATAGAAGAGGTTGTGAAAGAAAGAACATTAGTATGGAAAAAGGCATTTGAGTTGTTGGCTCCTACACTAGCAGAAGGGAAAGAGGAAGAAGAGACATAAACATTGGAGTTGGATAATCAAGAAGATTATGATGAACCAAATAATCTGAAGGAGCATATAAGAAGAAAGGTAGAGGAGAGTGAACAAAAAGATGTTGTCACTATAGAAGACATTCCTGATGATAAAACACAAAAGAATCTTTAGTCTTGATTGAGGAAGCACTTAAAAATGAAGCATTCATGAGTGCAACCTCAAATACTCCTCTACCATGCATCAATCCAGTGTTGATACAAATCTAGGATTATCCATGGATTGCTAATGCACCAACTATGACCTCTACAACTAATGGTTTCAAATAACTTCAATCATAGTTGAGGAAAAGGTCAAGAAGATGTAAGTGTCGAGGAACAGGGTAAAGCCATAACTATGATTCAATATCCACCACTCACAAACAATCTTGTCAATGACAAGGAAGAAGGACAAAAGAAAGATCAAGTAGATAACTATGCACATGATGCCTTAGGGCCTCACATTGACGGAGCAAACAAGGCCGATCAACAAAAGGCTAAGGAGTCTTAAAAGCTGAAAGAACAAGAGGAAATGCAAGCCTTGGTACAATTTGTGAGTGTTGTGCCAGTATCTACTAAAAGTTCGATTGATACACCTATACAACAGGTCATACCTACTCAGAAGAAGAGTGCTACTACTAGCTAATAGATATAGAGATTGAGTGTTGAAGGAGCACAATTATAGATTACACTACTAAGCGCTAACACCCCTAGGTCAAAGAAGATGAAGAAAAAGGTTAAGTCACTTAGCAAGCTGGTGACATTAGATGAGGTCATTGCCATTCCCAAATATGACCCTAAGCTAATCACTTTTGAGAAAATACAATTTTTTCAAGAGCTCTTGTAGAGGAAGACAAGACAAGAGGAATTAAGAAGGGAGAGACAACAAAAATAGGTATTACATGAAATAAAAGACATCTTTGTAGATGCATTTGAAATTCATAATGTAAATGGGAAAACACCAATAATCAACCAACTAGTTCATACTTTTGAGAAGACCAACAATGATGATATTGAGGACAACGAAAAAATTGATGAAATGGTCTAAGAAGAAATTTGAGCACAAAGTTTTGGAGAACGTTTCAACAAAAATAACAATAAAACAAGTTGAAATTTCAAATCTTATATATATTTTAGAAGGAGTTTTGTAGAGTGTTTATTCTTTATAGAAAAAGCTTTGTGATGTTGAGTTCTTCACCAAGGAGAATCAACAGTCTATTGACAAACTTCAAGCAGATTTGAAGTCATTTGGATATTCTTTCAATATGGATGTAAGATCAAACTCTATTCATTTCAATAGATTAACATTTGCTCTAGGAAGGTTAGCCAAGTTAATGGCTAAGGATTGCAACATTAGAACCAAGTTGATCTCTATTCAATCCATGTTGCTACCTCATTTGGAGGTGATGCAGAAAGAAATTTCAGCTACCAAAGATTTAGTTAATAGAGATTCACATCTATTGTAGTTAAAGATTTAGTTAAGAGAGATTCACATCTAACAGATTCCAAAAATTGGATGTATTGTAGATTTAGTTAAGAGAAATTTTGGAACCTGTTAGATTTAGTTGGGATAATGCGTTGTCTATGATTTTTCAGATTCATAAAATATTTTTGGACAAGTAGAATTTGACCCATCAACCCCAAAGCCATGAGTGCCAAAAACAAGGAGGGAATAGTAATCGTCATGTCATATATTAAAGGGGGAAACCAAAGAAGGATGGAAACAAGACAGATCAAAGGTATGAGTAATATTACTCACATCCATTTTTGGAGATGTGTATATATGATGTATATAGATCGAGTCACAGTCTAAGGGGGAGTGCTATTTTGTAATTTTGAATCGAATGACTGGTCATGACAAAGTGTTTTTGCCACTAATGTCAAAGGGGGAGATTGTTGATCTCCATGTTGTGTTGACTATCAATGTCAAACACTTAGTCATTTCCTAGGCAGAGTTAGTTTGCCATCACTGCGACCAAGCCACCCAATGAAGGATAGACAATGTAAGACTTGTTCACATTTTAGTTTGTGCTAGGTAGCTCTTAGGTTGTCGAGCACCCTAGTATGAATCAAGTGACAACTTTATGCCTAGTAAAGATAGAAGATGTGGAGCAATGCAAAGTCATTTTATGCCGAGTGAGACAATTACTGTTGAGCAAATAGAAGTCAAGGGACAACATGAATATCAATTGTGATTGAGTGTCATGGTATTCAAGTGTCAAGTAGACCAATTTTGATATGTGTGTTTGTGATGGCACAAACACTTAACCATTTTAGATGACTTCTATACGCTATTTTATGATTGTAGAGACAACTAAGGAGATAATTACATGCTTTGTTAGAGGACATCAATCCCTAAGAAGGTAGAGTGACCAATCAGAAAATTGGAAGGACTGAGTAGAAAAAGGGAGATCTTTGGATTGTTGATCATGATCGAGAACCTTCTCTAGTTGTTTATTTAAGAAGGGTTCAAGCCCTAAATTGAGCAAGTGATCGTGTGTGTGCGAGAAGGATTAGGAGAGAGCGAAGAGACAAGTGTATGAGTAAAGGAAGGCTATGTTTGATGATCATAAGAAGAGATCAGATAGAGCAACCTAGCAGTGAAGGGCATAATAGAGTATATCATATAAGGATATCAAATTGGATAAGGATAAAGGAGATATGTAACCTAGCATCAGAGTGTTAACCATAGGATTAGGTATTGAGACATTCTAACAAGTGAATTAGGGTAAATCACTTAACAGAGTGGTCCTAACATGCCTTTTTGAATCTCCTAATAGAGTGCTTACTTAGTTGTGAGTTTTTAATCCTTTAATCAAGGTAGATGGAATAAGTCTTGTAAGCTCTTAACAAGGCAGACCCCTTACAGGGTAGATCACTAGAAGTGGTCAAACATTGTAGTTTTAACAGACATATTTTATTGCTACAATAGTGAAGATTTGTGGGTGTCATCCCACCCTAGTTTAACCCTCACCTTAGAGGTTTTTTGGTAACCAAATCTTGTGTGTTATGTGTTTTTACATTTACTTTCATGTTTATAGATGTGATGCACACTTTGATCTATTTCAGTATTACAATTTATGGTTATATGATTCATGATCTAGGATATGAGATGGATTAGAGGTGAATACATTTAATTTGTTATTTGTTTCAAGAAGTGAATTTTTTTGTAGATCTTGATTAACACCGCACCCCCCCACCCCCACACCAGTCTCTCTTAGTATCTTACTTTCTCGTTAAGACTTCCAACACCTGGATAGTACAGAATGAATGGTTAGTCATGACATTTTGTATCACATATATTCTCACTTTCCCATTGGTTGGAATCTTCCTAACCACACAGTCTACCATCCAACCCCGTGCACTATCTATTGTCTATTGTTTAGCCGTCCAATTTCATTCCATCATCTTTTCATCTTTCTAGATGTGCTTGTCTTATCATGCCATAACATGGTGGTATGGAATGCATACTATATATATAGACGTGTAATTTTTTTGTGTCTAAATAGCTTTTGGTCTGTGATCCTCTTCACAAAGTCTCATCTAATGTTTCTAAATACAATTCTCACATTTATAGGACCAATATTGATTATAGATGCACCATATAATTTGTCTCCCTACCTACTTCTTTGATCTTAACTAAACATTATTTCTTCTCCAATTATCCCTTTATTAAGATACAACGAGAGCAACCACATTGATAGTGGAAGCAATTTGTATATTTATTACTTGAACGAAGAATAACATGAATAAGTATCTTGTTATATATTTTTTAATATATCATTCTCTATAAGATTATATTATTATTATTCTTATTATTTATATTTTATGAATTGAATCATTTCTTTGACCCTTACAATTTACAACTATTAATATACATATAAAGGTTCCCGAAAGACATTACATCCTCGCACCTGAATTTAATTGTCAATTGTTGGTTCGATCTGTAAGGGATCTGAATGGTTCAGTGCACCTGGACTTATAAATAGAAATCCATAAACAAATCCGTCAAATTTGACCTCAGATGTGTAAAAACTAACGGGCAACCAGGGATGAAATTCACTGGATTGGCTCTTTCTTTTTCCAAAAGTCATTTACCTATAGACCCCATCGTGCAAGGAAGGAGTTTTATTATTAAATTACGTCTCTTTCTATTTCCAAAAGCCAGTCGCCGACTGATGAAGCTTTATTGAATTATATCTCTCCATTCCTCCAGCGGTTCCTTAGTTCGCCCTTCACATGAGCTGTGATTGCCGCCTCCTAACTCATTAACCAACTGAAGAGTTTTACAGTTGCAGAGATGAGCTATTTATAATGAATGAGGCAACACGGTTTTGTCACCCAGCTTGTTGATTTTCAGCAATAGAACCTGTGGCTGGTGATTTCTAGGCTATTGAACAAACCATGTCTGCTCTTCCCCGTGTAACCGTGCATGATTATGCATGCTCATCTCGCATGCCCACGCACTATCACACAACCCCTAAGATCCCACGCACCCAATTTCGTATCGAAATCATAAAATCCCAGTTCAATGTTGAAACACATACGAAAGTCTCGCCTACCCACTTGACAGAAACAGAAAGGACGCACAAATTCTCCCCATTTACATTTGCTCAGGGCTTGCCTTCACTCCCCAACCGTGAAGAGAATGAACATGAACACGACATTGCGTTGAAGCTGCCTCACCTGCATCAAATGTTACAGCTACTTAGAAGAAAACAACGCAGTACTAATGAAGAAGGAAGAGAGAGAAGAAGAGGAGGAGGCCCGGGAAATGTTTATCTGGTGGGAACAGGACCGGGAGACCCTGAGCTGGTGACGTTAAAAGCATTAAGAGTTATGCAGACGGCTGATCTTGTTCTCTATGACCGCCTTGTCTCCACAGACATATTGGACATGGTCCACTCTGGAGCCATATTGTTATACGTTGGAAAGGCTGCTGGCTACCATAGTCGGACTCAGGTTCTTAGGTCTATTCCTCAATTTTCATACATTCACTTTAAATCATATTATGGAACCTTTTGGAATTTGGGTTTTTGGAAACAGGGGCCTAAAAAGTTATTGTTTTCTGTGCTCCCGCAGGATGAGATTCATCAACTCTTACTTAGTTTCGCCCAGGCCGGTGCAACTGTTGTCAGGCTTAAAGGCGGGGATCCCCTGGTTAGTTTGTGATTACTGAACTTATAGAAACTATTTTTTATTGGCCTGTTTGATGTTTCTGTTGCCTTTGGTTACATTAACAGGCAATGGATAATATAGTATGATCTACAATGATAGAAAAAAATCTACATAGTTTCTCTAAAAGAGTTTAAATTTTGCGTTTAGTATGTACTAGGACTCAAAGAATCAATATGGCTACCTGATTCCTTCTACGCAAACATGTTTAAGCACTCCTAAATCTTAACTGCCTCGGAATTATGATAAAAGCACAACATATCATTGTTGCAAGCTGGGAATTCTGATTAATGTGGCTAGCTTCGTTCCTCCGTACAGACAATATACTCTTATCAAAGTAACTGCCCCAGTATTATGGCAAGTTGGAAATCTGGCTTTGTTGTCATTGCTCTCTTTGCCAGCTGAAAGCCAGAGCCTCATCGCCTTGCTTGTAAAATCAGTTAACATTCTTGGATACCATGGTTTTTATTATCTGCTTTTCAAAGTCTAATATAAAGCCATCGAAATTTGAATCATGCTCAGGAAGTCTACTCTCCGAGACTCTTCACTCTGAGCATGAGACTTGTTGGTCCAAAAATCAGATGAAAGTTGACCTCAATTGCAAGTCAAAGCTCTCATTTGGTGTAGCTAAGCCTTTTGCCAGGTCTAAATCATCATCTTCTATTGGTCTTATGTATTACCAAGTCTTGCAACTATATGCCAACAATGAGCATGCCTATCTACTAAACCTAGTATTACATATTCTATAAAATGCATCGTATTATAAATATCTGGAACAAGACAATCGATGAAAACGTAAAATTTTGTTCTTCTGCTAAGCACGTTATACTTCTTTAGCAAACAATACACATTCAGTATATGTTACTCATAGTGTCTAAGGCTGTGTTTTTCGGCAACGTCTATACAGCCACGAAAATGCACTTCCATACGAAGGAGAGGACTTAGCTAATTTTTTAAAAAGTTAGAAAAAGCGATGTAAAGGAAGTGCATTTTCGTGGCTGTATAGCCACGGGTGTGTTTTTCACTCATGGGTGAAGGATTATTCAGATGAATAAGCTATTTCTGGTTCCACAAGATGATACAAAAAATCACAAGGAAAACTATAAACCTTATTTCCTTGTTTTATAATCATTTTTTTCTACTCAGGACTTTGCCACTGTGGAACTCCAAATCTGCTGAATGCTTGAACTGGCTTGTAGCTTAGAGAAGTGACCCAGGTCTTGGAATTAACTGTTAGTGAGGCTTTTTAAAGCTCTAACATCCCCTCTAATGATTTTTGACAGTCTTGGCAGTTATTTTAATTTGGCAAACTGATGGTTTGTTCTCACAATTGTGAAACTGAGCATCTTTTGCATTGTTTTCCGCTTCTCTTCTTCTTTGGTTTCTAAAACTGTAGATATGAGTGGGCTATTCTTACCCTTTGAATTTATGATAATGAATGCAGGTCTCCTGTCCTCATCTGGTATTGCACAGTTAGCATCCAAATCTCTTTCCTTGAAGCTTTTAATTTCAGTTTTAAAACTCGATGAGTAATTTCGAACCATGAGTTCTCAGGAGTTGCTCAATAGAAACTTAGCAGGTAAGTATTCTTTCATTTATGCTGAATTTTTGGCAATACTCCACAGAAACTAGCCTGCTTGCTGATTTTTTTTCACCAAATGTTTATCCTATATTTCTTAAAAATCCTTTTTTTCCTATGAAATGGATTTGAATGTTAAAATATTGGCAAAGTCCTGACTTGAAATCAAGATCTTTGTCAGGGATGTTTTTGCCAAGTTAAAAATCTAAAAGTCAAACTCTGCCTCAAGTGATATAGTATCACCGAAAACATCTCTATGACCTCTTTTAGCTGTTTAAAATGCATAACTGTAGGACCCTCTTCATGGAGCTATGAATCTCATCCATCTATGCATCAAAAAATACAAAGAGGAGTACACATGTAATGTCCTCAAATTTGGGGTAGACCTGATTTTTGCCCGTAGTGATCGTAACACAACATAATTTGTTTACAAATAGTATTCTGTAATATCTATTGAACCGTTTCAAGAAAAATAATCAATTCATATATCATCATATACTCTAACCTATAGCTTCATTTCCAGTAATCAACCATAGTAGGGACTGGAGAGGGGAGCACAATAGGGTGTCCAAAACTTTAGCCACAACTAAGCCCAAGGGCATGATATAACACCCCTTGGCAGACAATTGGTGGAAACTCTTGTCCATCCAATGTGGGGTGGCCTACTTAGAGTAGGAGCCCGTCTCTGCCCTCTCAATTGAGTCTCCTTACTAATCCATACATGCTTGCTTCTATTTTTTAGTTTCACTTAAACAAAAAAACATCATAGGAATTGGAGAGGAATGCACAATAGGGTGCCCGGAACATTTGGTTCACCTAACCCCAAGGGCATGATGTAACACCACTTGGCTCACAAGTGGCAAGGACTACTGATGAAGTTTGGACTCAAGGTGTCACCACCGCAACTGCCAAAAGTAGAAACCCTTCTCACCTAACTTGCTATAAATAGCAAGTCACACAAACTGAGACCCTCAAATCTAAGTATGACTTGCTATAAATAGCAAGTTACACAAACTGAGACCCTCAAATCTAAGTATCAGCTCATGAGGGTCGCGATGATGAACTAACATTGTGATGCTCCTGGGACCTGCTAAATTGGGGACATTATAGTTCTCCCTCCCCAATATTGCTTGTCCTCAAGAAATCACAATCCTAGGTGCTAAAGAATATCCTCTAGCTCTCAAGCTGCTACTTCACCAAAAACTCTCTTATGATCAGTCGGCGCAGGTGCCTTTCCCTAGTATCCAATATTGCCTCAGTGATCAACTCAAACCTCCCCTGATCATCTAGTGGGGCTAAAGTAGAAGATGGGACATCTACCTAGCGCCTTCTTGAGGCACGATACATGAAATACATTTTTCAGTTTGCTGTCCTCTAGCAAACCAAAATCATAGGCTACCTCGCCCACGCATCTAACACCATGGAAGGGACCATAGTAGTGAGGCTTGAGCTTCTCAGCTGCACTCTTCCTATTAGATGACTGCCCGTAAGGCTGCAACATCAGATACACCAAATTGCCTACCTAAAAAGAGCGAGCAATCCTTTGCTGATCAACATACTGCTTTTGCTGTTTTTGAGCCTTTTGAATGTTATTTCTCAGAGTCCTCATAACAGCCTAGCTGTCTTGCATTAAGTCTTCTGCATTGGGCACCCTGCTGTCATTGAATAACAAATTCATGAAACTCCAGGGATTATACCTGTACAAGACTCTAAAGGGGCACATCTGAATAGACATATGGTGAGTGGAATTATAATAATACTCACACAAGTATATCCACTTCACTTAGGCTTGCTGCTGTGCCTACACATTGTTCCGTAGATAGCCCTCCACCCACTTATTAACAATCTCAGTTTGGCCATCAGTCTGAGGGTGGTAACTAGTGCTCAGAGTCAATTCCGTCCTGCACAATCTGAACAACTTCTACTAGTAGTGACTCATAAATTAGCTATCTCGGTCACTAACAATGCTCTGAGGTACACCATGCAACCCAAAAGCCTTCCGGAAGGACAACTTAGCTATCTGTGTCACTAGAAATGTAGTGGTGATAGGAAAGAAGTGCTCGTATTTGGTGAGGTGATCCACTATTAGAAAAATGCAATCTCTGCCTTGGGCTTTTGACAAGCCAACAATAAAGTCCATAAATAAACACTCCCACTTCTTCTCAAGAATGGGAAGTAGCGGAAGTAAACCGACTGGATAAGTATGCCCTTGTTTGTTTTGCTGACAAACAAAGCACTCTTTGACATACTGCTGAATGTCGGACTTTAGACCCTTCTGTGCAAATCCCTCCTGAATCAGTCCATAAGTCTTAAAGAACCCATGTTGTGTAGCCAACGGAGAATCATGAAAGGCCCACAACACAATCTGCTTATCACTTGATCCTTGGACCAATAAAATCCTTCCCTTGTAAATGATCAACTCATTTACAAGAGTATACCTATTGTCCTTTATGTTGCCATCAACAATACCATATGCCCATTGATCCATACTCAACAACGACCAAGTGTCTCCAATCCTCAAATATCTCTGTGATAACACATAAATGGGGTCTCCGTGAAAGTGCGTTACACAACTTAGCTATCTATGTCACTGGAAATGTAGTGGTGATAGGAAAGAAGTGCTCGTATTTGGTGAGGCGATCCACTATTAGAAAAATGCAATCTCTGCCTTGGGCTTTTGACAAGCCAACAATAAAATCCATAAATAAACACACAAGCCAACAATAAAATCCATAAATAAACACTCCCACTTCCTCTTAGGAATGGGAAGTGGCTGAAGTAAACCAGCTGGATAAGGTTGCTCTTCTTTGTTCTGCTAACAAACAAAGCACTCTCTGACATACTGCTGAATGGGACTTCAGACCCTTCTGTGCGAATCTCTCTTGAATCAGTCCATAACTCTTAAAGAACCCATGATGTGCAGCCATTGGAGAATCATGAAAGGCCTGCAACACAATCTGCCTGACACTTGATCCTTGGACCGATAAAATCCTTCCTTTGTAAATGATGAACTCATTTACAAGAGTATACCTATTGTCCTTTATGCTGCTATCAACAATACCAAATGCCCATTGATCCATACTCAACAATGACCAAGTGTCTCCAATCCTCAAATATCTCTGTGATAACACATAAATGGGGTCTCTGTGAGAGTGTGTTAGCAACTACATTATGTGTATCCTTAATATAGGAAATATCACAATCATCTAACTAAAGCTAGCTGACCCACTTCTGCTGCCTCTCATTGAGATCTTGCTATCCAAGAAAATGCTTCATGTCATTATGGTCAGCTTTGATGCAAAACCTACTGCCAATTAAATACTAGAACTTGGCCAAAGCATGCATAATGACCAAAATTTCCTTATCATAAACATTGAAAGCTCTCTCAAGACCCCTGAGCTTCCTGCGGATGGCGGTCCTGGGAAAGAAGAACACCAATGCCCTCACCCGATGCATTACAATGCAACTCAAAAAGCCTCAAAAAATCCAACAACGCAAGTACTGGGCATGATGTCAAATCTATTTGAACTTCTTAAAGCACTCTTGTGCTTGAGAAGTTCACTCAAAAGCACCGTTACATGTCAAATCAGTAACCGGAGCTGCATGACAAGAGAAACCTGCCATGAATTTGCGGTAGAATTCACATAAACCAATGGAGCCTCTAAGTTGTGTCAGGTTCTCTAGTGTAGGTCAATCAAGTATAACACATACCTTATCAAGATCCATGCAAACTCCCTCTGCACTGATAATATGCCCAAGATAATGTAAATCTATCATACCTAAGGCACATTTGGACTCCTTGGCATATTAGGAAGCCTTATCTAGAATATCCAACACGGTATCCAAGTGTGCAGCATGATCATCCTATGTCTTATTGTATACAAGAATATCATCAAAGAAAACCAGAACAAAGCTCCTCAATTGATTGTGGAAGACTCTTTTCATGGTAGATTGGAATGTCGTAGAGGCATTAGTCAAACTGAAAGGCATGACTAGGAACTCAAATTGACCACAATGACACTTGAATGTTGTCTTCTCCACATCTTGTTCCTGAACTATAATTTGGTGATAATTGGACCTCAAATCTTGGAGAAGTAGCATGCCCCATGTAACTCATCAATCAACTCATCAATGTGTGGGATGGGATATTGGTTCTTAAAAGTCCTATTCGACATCCAATAATCAATGGACATCTTGAGAGTACCGTCTTTTTTCTTCACCAAAACAACTAATGAAGCAAAAGGGGAGTTACCTAGCCTAATGTGACCCATAGTGAACAACTCCTGAATAGTTCTATCTATCTCATCTTTTAGGTGCTTAGGGTGTTGGTAAGGATTAATCGTGATGGGCTTAGTGCCCTCCTCTAACTTAATGATGTGCTCTACACCTCTATTAGGTGGTAAATCACTAAACACTTTAGTGTGTTTAGTTCTAAACTGCTGTATGTTTGGATGATAAGTTGGTTTATTGTCCCAACGAGTGTAGGTAACATCCTACACTCTGCTGCCCAATCAACTGTATCATTCTCAATGAGACACTGCATATATCTAAATAAAATCAGCTTCAAATTGCTATTCATGATAGCCTTAAGGATATAAATTTTACCATCCTTAATAAACCTCATTTCCATCTTCTTAGTGCTAAGATAGATGTCCCCTATAGTGTGTAGCCAACTCATACCAAGAACAACATCAATACCTCCCATGTCAACAACATAAAAATCTTTCTTAAATGCATAGTTATTTAGCTTCATGGGAAGCTCAGTAATCATCCTTTTACACTTAAGAGTGTAACCATCAGCCACCTGTTCTCAAGTACTCTCAAAACTCCCGAGTCTGAATGCCCTTCTTGGAAACCAATTGTGAATCAATAATATTATGAGTGACACTTGTATCTAGAAGAGTAATAACTCATTGCCCTGCCAAGAGACCATGTAGTCTGAATGATCCCTCTTTTCTCATGCTAGAAAGGTACACTACTTTTGTACTATTAACTGCTTCCTCATGTGTCTCTTATTTATTTCAGCTGGCTTTCTGAAAAATCATAACTCTCTTCCTCATCATAAAACCACCCCATCATCCTGTTTTTACCCTTTGGCTTCAAAGGGCAATCACATTTTCATCATAAGGTCCCCTACATTAAAACAAAGCCTCTTCCTCCTTAGGCTGATAAGTGTTTCTTGATCGAAAGGGGCTGCCATATGTCTATTAGAATCAGAACTATCAACCTTCTTAGGGGCTGCATTACTGTCATAAGATGAAGTACAAGGCTTAGAAGCAAACTTGCTTTGTGGAGTAGACATCTCTAAGTTCTTTGCCTTCTTTATGGCTTCTTGCAAGGTAGGTGGATCCAGGGACTTAACCCAACCTCTAAGAGGCTCAACTAGTCTCTTAATGAATAACATCACTCGTCTCCTCTCTGGAATGTCATACACCATCACGAATAAGCGCTGAAACTCACTGATGAATGCCTCAAGCCCTCCAGTCTATCTCAACTGTGCCAACTCACAGAAAATTCTTCTACCAATCTATCCACAAACTTCTGGCAGGGTACAATTTTATCATGGTGCAGTGAGACTAACCCATGGTACCACTAGTCATGAGGTATCCCATCTAGATGCTACACAAGAAAACAAATGGTGTCCTCCGCAGTCATGGGACACAAAGAAAGGTAAGAATCGAGCTTATGAACCAAGCTCTCATTGTAACCTTCCCACTGCCATAAAAGTGAGTCAAGATCATCTTTTTGGTTGCCTGCTTCAAGTCATTCTTTTTAGGCCTTTGTCTCATATCAAGTCCAGGCCTACCTCTAGTGTGCTCTCTCCTCTATGTCAGAAATCTATCAAAATTTAGGTTCTGCTTAATTGCCTGTGGTAAAGCATCCCACTCTGCATAATGGGCCAGCACATCATCAAAAAATGATGTAGCCTTAGTTTCAGTACTAGTCACATCTGACTCAAGCCTAAGAAAGGTAAGTTGCCATGGCCTATCATATTTACCTGTATGGTCCACCCTATTGTCAGCTCTAGACTTGTGAGAGCTAATTGAAACACTCCTGGTACCTCTATCTCCGCTACGTCCTCTAGGAAGAGAAATGCGCCGCAAAGTTTCATATAACTGCTGCAGAGTATCAACAACATGGTGCTGGCCATGTGCAAGATCCCTAAGTGCCTCCCTGGCCTCCCTGTTAATGTTAGCACATGTACCAGTATCCCTGTTATTACCTGAACCATGAGAACCACCAGAACCGCTAGCATCTCTGTCACCTATGGTGGCAAACTGAATCTCTTGTTCACCCTCACCTGGTGGTGAAGTCTCACCCTCATGAGTGTAATGAACTCCAGGAATTAACCATTGTGCCATAAATGAACCTAGTTCCCGATATGCTGGCACAAAACCACTTTGATAACATTGTAATGATCCCTGCTGGTTCACTCCTAATCAATGTTGTAGAAATTTTTTGTTGTTTGAAGTTTATAGTTTTTTTTTTGAGTTTTTGAGTATTTATGCTCTTTTTGGTTTTTCAAATATATAGAAAATGCTAAACTTGGAATGCAAGAAATGAGAATCAATTCAACTCCAGCTTGAATGTTAATTCACTTGCAAATATTTACAAATGCACATGCATATGTGCAATAACTTAATTTATTCAAAGAACTTGGAATTTGAAGAATGATGCTGGATTTCAATTTGCAGCAGTTTGAATGAAGCTCCATGGCGAGAATTTTATAACAGATTGCAGCCTTTGTATAGAATCGCTGCCAGTATTTAGAATGAAACGCTGCTATAATATTATAACCGCAGTCTTCAGGGAAAGCCATGCCACCCTATGTGATTGATTGCAGATGTAGTAATCCAAATGATGCTATGGGAATACTGATCACAACCTTAATAAGATACTCCCAATGACACTAATGCAGATGAAACTTTGCAGAAAACCCTAGACACCAAAGAAGCCATTCTTCCTAGCTCCAAATTGCAGCAGTAGTAATTGATAAATCCTCAGCTAAAATGCCTTCAATCTCAGATTGCAAACGCAAACCAGAATTCAGTAAGAGACACGATCCATTGGCAATGGAAGCCAACTTAAAGTGCAGTTCAGATATGAGAAAATCTTCAATTCCTCCAAACCCCACACCAAACCCTTGGAATTTCACCAATTTCGTTTAACAAAGCATATAATGAGATGGTTCGATTTCCTATGAGGAATGCATTTTATAACATTTACAAGCCCAAAACTTCAGCTACACACCAAATTCCATGTACCTTCTAGGATACAACTTTCACTTAAATAGCTTGTTCAACACACCATCAAATTAGAAATGAAAACTATAAAGTCATTTATCAAGTTAAACTTAATAAATAACTTGCAATATGCATTAAATTGACAAAGCTCAATGAACTACTCGTACTAATGAAGTTTGGACTCAAGGCATCACCACTGCATTACCAAAAATAGAAACCCTGCTCACCTGACTTACTATAAATAGCAAGTCACACATACTGAGACCGTCAAATCAAGCGTCAGCTCACAAGGGTCGTGATGATGAGCTGACATCCCCATGCTCTTGGAACCTGCTAAATTGGGGACATTACATCTATCGAAATTGCTCCCCATCAATGATTAACAACACATTAGAATAAGCGCAAATTGATGCTCTTTAACACACAAATCTTTAACATGTGCCTTAACTTATTTTTGTATTATTTCTTGTATGCATTGCTTTATATGCACAATTTTATGCATCAAAGCTGACTTTAGGTCACTGTCTTTGGATGTGTCATGCCCCACTGAGATGGATAGCAGCTTGTATATCAATAAGAATAAAGCCTTTGCCTCAGTCAAATTGCACCACTAGGACTTGATGACACAAAACAATGATAAGACTAAAGATAGAATTAATATACTATGTGATAAGATTGCATCTGTTCATCTCTGTTTTGTACAATAATCTTTTAATCTAAATCACATATAACTGGGAAGTCTTATAAATAAGACAATTTTTTGAGCATTGGTGTTTTTATTTTCTTTCTAAGTACGGTGTGAGAAAGTATGTTATCAGGCTTGTATTGTATGTTGATGATATTATCTTGATCGTTAGATCAGCTCGAGGGTTACAATCGCATTCAGCTGCGCTTGAGCACTTTGATGTGGCTATGCATGTTAAATTAGTAGGACCATCGTCACAACCTTCTCCAACAATAGGAAAAAGAACTAGTTTAATTTCTTTTTTTAAGGTAGTATCCTAGAAGCAGCAATGCATTGTAAATACTTGGGGATTGACTTCCCCAAGAAGCTCAATTGGGAAAATTGAAGAAGGAAAATAGTTTTGGGAGGTTAGAAAACTCGTTTTTCTCTTCGAAACAGATGCAGGGAGGCAAATTTGTGGGATTGGAAAACTATTTAAATATTTTCCGGGCTTAATAATTTGGGGTGGTGCTTTATGGCTGTGAAATTGACACCAAATGGGAAAAGGTTGAGAAAATTTAAAAACCTTTGATCACTAGCAAATTCAAACTAAGAGCAATGGTTCCCTATGAGATTCTTGTAGCTGAAACAAGGTCACTCCTATTGAGGCCATTAATATAGTATGTCTTTTGAGATATTTGATGAAATTTGAGCTAATAGAAACACAACATGGTCCATTGTCAGATTTAAATGTTTTGGGTTAAAGAAAGAAGACATGGTTGAAACAAAATTGTTAGTGGATGAGCAAGTGGCACATTCACTTGAATTCATGTCATAATAATGATAAAGCTATATAATGGCTTATCCACTGAGAATTTTGGAAAGGCTATTTGGAAACAGTTAGTTGGGAGAAAGAAATGTATAAACTCAATGTATTTTACTCCAAGTTGAACCATCGGCAAAAGGCCCACATAGTGGTCAATATCCCTTGGAGGGCAAAGATTCTCTTTGCCCAGCTAAGGACCAAGTCACATTGTCTTTGACGTGAAAAAAAAAGGTGGAAAAGGCCAAAAGAAGATTGGGAAGAGAGGGTTTCTTTCTTATGGGTGGGTAATGGGGACTGTGTAAGTAGAAAACCATTTTGTTTTAGATTGCAAGGAAAAAGTGACATTGAAGAGCTGTATAAGTGATTCAATTGTAGCTGCTTTTCAGTATTTATTCGGCATTGAATGGGAGAACTCATTATAAAGCTAAATCGCATAAGATCAGCTGCCCCTTGGGCTTTCTTTGGCCTCATGGGTGTTGAAAGTCTTCTATTCGATTCTATTCAATAGTAAAGTGTTATACCCATTGTTGTTATTTTCATTTATTCATCAATCTATATCCCTATGGATAAGTGCAATTTTTACTTTTCTTATATCTTCATTTAGATGAGATATTTTGCATTGCTGATTAGACTAATTATGATCCTGGAGCCAAGTAGATTGAGTGCATACGACATAAAATCATTTTGCCTAAATGGTGTAAATTCAATTGGAAATTGAAGCAAAGCTTTCATGGAATGTTTGATTTAACAGATTTAGTATCCAAAGGCTATAGATTTCAATCTCATCCTTTTTCCAATCAGAAATTGTTCTGATATATCCATCAATAAAACTGAAATGGCTTCCATTGCTAGTCCTTGATGAACAAAGGGAATGGTTAATAATTGATTAAAAGTAAGATAAGTCCCATTTCATTGAAAATTTCCATATTGTTGTTGGTTGATGTTATAATTGCATTGTAATCTTCTTTCCTAACACTCCAAAGGCTTGTACACAGGTGTTTGGCAGAGGTGGGGAAGAGATGGACTTTCTCCAACTGCAAGGGATTGAAGTCAAAGTTGTACCAGGTTTACTTGGCTTAGACTTTAGACTTGCAACTGAAGTCCTAAAATGAACAATATTTTCAAATTTATCTACTTATTAATAGACACTAATGGAATGTGTTGCAGGAATTACTGCTGCTTCGGGTATCGCAGCAGAATTGGGAATACCACTGACACACCGAGGTGTTGCAAACAGGTAAGAGAGTAGTAAGCAAATCAAATCTTCACATTTGGGTTTATTATCAAATATCTAATTCAAATGCATCATTTCTTTATGTGCAAATTCATCAACATTATCTACATTTTTAGTGTGGCTTTGCCAAGCCCAACGATGGAAAACCAGTCACTAGGAAAGACTTTCAGGTATGGCTTGTGGTAGGGGGACTAGTATGGATAGGGGACACAATTCAAACCAGGGCATGTGAGTAAATGGAGGGTGCACAGCTATATCATTTTACCTACAATACATAATACTAGAAGAATATGGAAATGAACTCTTATACTTAACAAAATACTAGGATGCTGTATTAAGGTTTAAAACATAATCTTGGGTTTCAAAGTTTTAGTTAATTCCAGGAATGAAATAAGTTTTATTGCGAATGAGGTTGATGGTACTTGGCAAAGTTGCTCATTGTGAAATACCAAAAGTGGGCACATGTGAGATACCAAATGCAAGTTTGTCTTGTGATATGCTATAAGAAGTAGTTTATCCTTATTTTTCTCAATGTAAATTATAGTTTGGCTTTGTAATAGGTCATTGGCATCTGTTTTTCAGGGATATTAGATAATGTTATGATTAAAATGATAATGATAGATTATAAAGTCTGATGGAGAAGAGCGAATATGTAGACATGAGAAACACAATTCTTATTTAGGAGATTTAAAGTGAGTGATATCACACTTTTTAATGATTATGATAGATTATATGGTACGGTGGAGAAGAGAGAATGACTAGACATGAAGGAAGCACAATTTGAATTTTATTTAGGGGATCTGAAGTAGGATACATTACTCTCTTTTAATAGACTATATTTTGCATGATTTATCTAAATGGAAACAAAAACTATGAGGTCATAATGTTATGTAACTGTTTTCTTTAAATCAAAGTGTAAATCAGAGGGGTTTTGAAAGGTCCCCCCAAATTATACAATGCCAAATTTAAATAAAAGCAGTAAAAAACCATAAGAAAGAAACAGAAAATGAATTAGGCCTTAGCCAAAATCAGTTGAAACATACAGCAAGAGAGGACAGCTCAATCACAACCTATAGCAAGATTACATCAAAGAGACACAAGACTTCAAGCTAGGGAGAAACAACAAAATACTCATGTCTTTGATTGCCTTCCTTCCTCTGCCATGAAGTTCATATAGTCTTCTGTTATTTCCTCCTCAGTTTCTTTCTCTTCTACCATCTTTAGCTTCTATTAAGTTCTGTTTCTTTCGTTAGCTCCTTTTTCCATATGATTGTCATTTTATGCCTTGAACCCTTCCCTTAGCATGTCCATATACCCATCAAAGTTTTTGATGGTGATCCTACTCAGCTGGATGAATTTATTTAAATTCTCCTTTAGGGAATTTTTTTTTTCAGCCTCTATCTGATTCATTCTTTCTTGAAGCATGACCATATTCTCTTTGAGCAGAGATTCTTTAGCCAAATGAGGATTATTCTCCATTCTATTTATATGCAGCTGGAGGTTCTTCACATTTTATCTGATTTCTCTACTGTCCTTCAAATTCCATTCATTATCATTTTTCTAAGATACAACTTTATTTTGGACATTTTCAAGCATGGTCTGGTGGGTACTTCTCTTATTGTTCCAGTAATCCCACTTAGCATTTTTCTTTTGGCCTTCTTTTACATCATTTTCTTCAAGCACTTTGCCTTCACCTTTATAATATGGGCAGTGAGCACTAGAGTCTTAAGAGGAGGGGAACCAATTATAATTAGAAGAGAAACTTGCAGTTCATCTACATCCATAATAGAACTCATGCCCACCTGTCTTCTACAGCCAAGAAGTGTGTGATGCAAGAACCACCAACTGGAGTTATGTTAGGGACATTAATTTGAAGTTATTAATACCATGTATTTATTAAATGATTTCAATTGATAACTCATAGCAATAAGGTATATGATATGGCACAGAGGACACAATCATTGTAATTATTTGCCATAATAATTGATAATATACGTTTCAAATGAGAAAGGGACAATATAGAGACAAACACAATAAGGAAATAGGATCGATTATCATTTAATCTGATTATCTAATGTATCTCAAGTGTGATTACTAGTTTGGACTCAGCAATCTGACTTTGGATTCAAGACTTGGATTGAGCATCAAAACTTGCTACAAATTTGACAGACTCAACAACTTTTTATAAAAAGCTGATGTATATAGAATTTCTGAGCATATGATTTTCTGTACATCCTTTCTAAATCAACTTAAAGACAATATATTAGTGAAATACATGGCACTTTGCTCACATGCACAAGCATAAATGAAATAAAGGAGTACTGGAAGTGAGTTTAGGAAAATGAGATTTTTAAATGTATACATATTATTAAATGTTTTGGGCATAGAGAAATAATGGATTAGGATACCCATGGCATCAAAATTAAATATACATAAACTTATGAACTATGGTGGAAAGGATTTTGCATCACTTAGCCCAATAATATTAGGCCTAATATCACTAGCTCTATGGGCCGATGTCTTGCATAGGTCCTTGATTTTGTTGTACCTGTGACACTTATGCATGTGTCAATAGCATTCCCAATATCTGTTTGTGCTTTACCCCGCTGTGCCACTACTATTGTCAGTACCTTAAGCTTTGCTAATCAATCCATGCTTGGTCATCCTCAATAAATATTGTTGGATATTGCATCATTCCACCTATAGATGTTTGATTATTTGTTATTTAGATTGTACTATTTTATTAGTATATTTAGCTTATTTAGTTACTTTGTTGATAATTTGTTAAACCCATAAATGCACAGTTTGCATTCTATTTCATGTATAAAAGGCACCCCATAATTCAAATTGATGTAGCAATCTTGTAATAAGCCTGATCAATATAGTTGGTCCAATTTGATAGTGGATCAACTTCTTTCTATGAATTGAGAGTTAAGTCTGAGCTTAAGATTTTGTTGTGATGGAGGTGGAGGTTGTAATGAACACAGACTAGTTTGTTCAATTGTCAACCTTTTTCACCATCAATTTTTTATGCTTCTTGGTGTGTCTCAAACATGAACTGTTTTTTTATCACATCTTATAGCCTGGTATGGTTGGCCCAAAACATGTACAACAATTCATTAAGGTTTGGTACCTTAGCAGCAAATTTTCCCCTATTTCTCTAAAATGTTAAAAAGAAGAAGCAAAAAGGACTCAATCTCATTGTTCAATGCTAATGGCAGAAATTTATAAAAGTACGACCCTAAGCAACTTTTTCTTGGCTGCAATGTTGTCTGAGTAGCTTTTTATATTCTCACTTAGAGGTCCTTTTGTGCAAGTCGAAAGATACTAATCTCAAAGACAATTTTCGTAAAATCAATCTCCATTACTATGTATAGGTTACTCAAAATTCCTTATTTGCTTTGAACTTTGAGCAGAGTTGGAATAGAGAATTTGAAAAAAATGTATGTTATGTAATGATTTGTGAAGCTAATGGCAGCATCACCAGTCAATGATTTACTTTCGGGGGAGTTATTTCTGTCAACTCGACCATAGAGATGTCTTTAATGGTCTCTTTGGTCCTATCTATGCTCTTGCACACAAATAAAAATAAAATAAACACTTGTAGGATCAGAAAAGGGAGTAGAGTAAGAACTTTCATTTATGATCTCTCTCATTAGAAGCCAAAAGTGTAGCTCAAGAAAGATCCAACCCTTTTTCTTAACATTGAGTTAGCACTGGTATTTGAGTATGAAAATTGAGACCATTTCTATTTAAGATTGTGCCATTTGGTAAAATTGGCTGTAAAATAACAATGACAACTCTGTTGTATTTTTTCTTATGAATAAATGACAAAGTAAAGCTATTTGTGTGTGGGTGGTAAAATTGGTTGCAAATTAACCAAGGCGATTTGCTTACTTTTTTTATTAACTAGAGGAGCCAATTTTTTTGTTCACCTCAGCACTGTTCCACCATTATGAAAATTAAGACCATTTATTTCTTTTTAACATACATTCTAGACTCAAGAAGTTTAATTAAAGCAAATATTACAATGTGGTGAAATTTGTTGCAGAGTAATCAAGACAAGCTAACTCCTTTGTGCTTTTCCTGGTTCAGAGGAACCAAGCGTGGTTTTTTATAATATATATATATATATATATATATACGTGGGGTAAAATTGGTCAAAATATAAGTAGGACGAGCTAACTCATTTGCACGTTTTGTTTATTAACCGGAGGTCCCAAGCTTGGTTGTACTAAAAAAATAGTCACCAGGGAATGTGAGTACAAGGATGCCAATGTGAATGTGAGCGCAGGGCTGGCAAAGGGTTGGTAGTGTTAGCTACCTTTCTGTATGCAGAATTTTGCTTTAATAGGAAGATCACACCTTACAGATTTCCTAGGTAGATCACACAAATTGTACTGGACTGAATGAGACTAGGGGGTTGGGCCATCAAATTTCTTCCAGGAAAGTTCTTGCAATTGGGTGATCTCTAGAAATGAACAGTGAAGATGTTATCCTTTTCAACAATTGTTAGAAGGAAGTATTTCTTTCTTAGGAGTAAAATCATATTCCTTATTTGTGAAATTGGGAGCTTTAGCACCGTAAACTCTTTCTTTACATACTTCAGATGTGAAATTTTATTAGAGAATCATAGATTGTGGTGCTGCACTATTTAGAATCTCTTTTTCAAAAACCTAAGTTCTCATTTTATTCATCAGTGATTGCATGTTTACATCTATACTCATTGGCATCTCCTCGTGGAAAATTTATGCTTGTTTCAGTGTTAGGTTCCTCACTGGTCACTCTAAAAAGGGAGGAACAGACCCTCTATTTGTAGTTAAGCATGCAGCTGATCCTGAATCAACACTTGTAATCTACATGGGTCTAGCTACTCTTCCAGCTCTTGCAGACAAACTAATTTCGTGTGGATTGAATCCTGAAACTCCAACAGCTGCTGTTGAGCGTGGAACTACTTCTCAACAAAGAATGGTATGGTGAATGCTGAATTGCTATCATGCTGGCCTGTCTAATTTAAGAATATGCTTCAAGAGCTGGAAATGAATTGAAAAATGCAGAAAAGTTTTGAAGGAAGCCATTTTTAATGCTTCGTTAATTTTCTTTATTTTATTTCAATCTTCATTGATAAATGTATATTTGTATATTTTTAAGTATATTGTTGTTGATGATGATCAGAATTATTCTTTGCTTCATCCGAGGTTAACTTGTCTTTCCTTTATCTGCATCTTACCTGTATGATTTTATCTGCCCGGAGTCTCAGTCACCTTCTTTTGTACTTTTTTTTGCAAAGATTTCTATGCTATTGATAATGCAATCAGATCCTGATTAAAAACACCATGCTCATCTTCCTTTTAAGAAATATCTTAAAAACACCCTTCACACATGCTTTCACATTATGTTTAGTTATATCAGAAAATATTTATGTGCTGTTATGCAATCTGCAGTTGCTTTATCTAATGAAGCTGGATAAGTCTTTTGCTCATTTCCATCTTTGTTTTAATTGTACTTGTCTGAGATGAATCTATGTTACTATGTAAACAGGTTTTTGCTGAACTTCAGAACTTGCCCAATGAAGTAACTGATGCTCATCTAGCCTCACCTACTCTGATCATAATTGGCAAAGTAGTAGCACTCTCATCCTATTGGCCAACAAATTCGAGCAAAAGGGAAAAAGAGAAGAATGTAGGCACATCAGAAGTGTATGAAGTAGTATGACTGCAAGAAAGAGCAGGCTTGATTTTTAGTGCTATGTAATTTGAATTTCTTGTTTCAATATGGCCTCGTTTCTTTGGCTTTAGATTTCATTGTACCTGTGGGCCTTCCTATTGGCTTTGATTCCATTGTGTCAGGCCTCCTTTTGGCATAAGATTTCCATTGTGAGGCCTCACTTTCTTGGTCTTCAGTTTCAGAGAATTGATTGGGTGCAGCAAAAATTTTGATACAGAGCCAAGGCCAGAATTAGTTAGGGCTACATTCTTCTAATGGTTTTTCATCCAAGATTCAAGCTTTCCTCAATAACCTCACTTGTTTGTTATAGATGGAGGTGAACAGATCGGTACCTGCTGGGATGGTGCAAAGCTTAGATATGCACTACTGACAAACATGACTGCAGAGAAATTGCATCAAGTTTAAATTGAACACCTTTCATTCAGTTACAATCTTGCAGTTTTGTAATGCACAAGGGAGAAGATGATTGGAAGTTGAGCTAATGTAAACTACGCGCGAAGCTCAGTAAATTGTTTTAATCATGTCTAATACCTATTAAGGAATTCTTTGTTGAAACACAAAAGTTTCAATATTGCACATGTATGTATAAATGGTAAGGAGTTTTCCTCTAGAACGGTGAGGTATCTCTCTTAAACTTCTGATTTCTTTGATCCCGAATCTCAACAGTCATGAAATGCACTCAGATAACTGTCTTTGTTGTTTCACTTTCAAGATTTCAACAATTAAGATTCGTCACTCAGCATTATTTCCTAATACATACAATTGCTAATGTCACACCAGTTATCTGTTGCATCGGGAAGGATACAATTTATTGTTTATTTTGTTTTGGTATGGGTAGATTATAATTGAACTTGATCCTCACCATTATCATAAGTCCAGCCATCCTTATTCATACCATTGGCAAATGTATGACCATTGACCCATAATTGAAGAAATTGACAATGGATAAATATTATAGTACTTAATGCTGCAGTCATAAATTCAATGGTACTTTTTACATCACCTAAGTGCAGTAAAGAAAGATCAAATGCAGAAGGTAATCAATCATCTCCGAGGGTCCCACAACACATATCCTAAATCCAATAAGCATCATACAAGTGCTCCTACAATCCAGTGGCACGTCAACTGATGATCCAAGAAGATTAGTGTAAAGACACAATCATAAACATCATTCAATAAAACTTCTAAAATTAGGCACCTAATCTTTATGTTTTACTTGCCTAAGAAGAGGCACCAAAGTATAGTGTTGAGATGCTAATACATAGTTGGAGGCACTAATAATCAGGACGAGGCACCAAAACTGAAACTTTCAGCCTCTGAATTATCTCAGTAAGTGATAATGTGGAGGCTAAGACTGTTAACTACACAATCATCAGAATGTAGATGGAGGCGCTAAACCATCTGCCTCACCCAATTTTCAAGGTTTGGCCTCATGGAACTAGATTAAAATTGAATCACACATAAAATTTAGTCTGCTATAAAATTATTACCATCACAACAAGGTTCTATTCACTTCAAACTAGAGCTATTAAAATAATTACTTTGTTTATCATATTATATAATGATATACTACAATGAGTCTAAATACATGAATGAGACATCATAAGATGGGAAGGAGGGAGGGAGGGAGCGAGAGAGGGAGAGGGAGGGAGGGGAGGAGGCAGGGGTGCGGGTGTGGGGAGAGCGGTGAATATTGTGGGACTACTTGATACTTGTACACAAGTCCAAAATGATAGTTGATCATGCTCACCCCACCATGCTTAGGAAGATAACCATGTGGCCCAAAAATTAATGCATTTATAGTACTTACAATATTTTTTTTATTAATGTTACAATAGGTTTTGAAGGGACTCAAAAACCCTTTACAAAAAATGAACACAAGATATTTCAAGAAAGTCCATACAATGAAAGTGATCACACAACCACCAACTAAAGACAAGATTGGAGAAACCTCCAACTCAAGCATCCACAAAGAGAGAACCTTAAAATCTATGTTATGTGGGGACGTGTTTCCACCCCTAAGCTCCAAGTTTTGGAAACAAGTACAATTTCAGCGATGAGGGGACGATAGGGCACATTTCCTAGTCGTCCCCACCTAGACAAGAAAATTAGAAATGCGTCTCTAAAACTTAGGAAATGGTCAACGAGTTTCCGAATCTCGTTGACCATCTCAGGGATTGTTTTCCATTTCCTATCCGTTTTGGGGATTGCTAAAAGTTTTTGATTAACAAAAATATTGACCCCAAAAATATTTAAAAATGTTTTTTTTTCCTTGTGGGCCTTGTTGGAATGAAGACTTGAAATAAATTATAAAATAAAAGTTTTTAATATTTTATAAAACTATAATTCTATAAGTTGGTTTATATAATATATAATAGTTTTTAAATTTTATTTTGCATTCATGTGCTCAACATATTTTAACAGTTGTCATAGTATCTTTGTTTTCATTTTGACTTTGATGTTTCAGAGTTGGAGTGTTTTCTCTCGACATTATATGATCATTATAGTTGATACATTGATGGAAAGATTATATAATCATTGATGGACATAGTTCATTATTAAAAAGTTTAAACTTTAAGTCTTCAATGTTTTATGTTTTCATTTTGTTGAAACTTGAAAATTTCAGCCTTCTATAAAAATCTATGATGTTTTTATTACTCTCATTTGATGACTTAATATTGGTATTCTTAGAGAATGATTGAAAATGGTGCTATTTTCTATGATGATTCGATTATATGCTAATTGCTATGCACTACAATCATTTATGAATCATTATTTGAATGGAAGTGATCATTTTAAACTATCTTGTTGTGATGAACGTGAAATTGATGAATATATTTAAAAATCCTCCACACACGCACACGTCCCTTGCTGTCCTATGTTTTGGGGAAAAAAAAAAAAAAAAAATTGTCCCAAAAACTCGTTTCCCTATCCCCTTGTCTCCCCATCCCGGAAACTTGGGGTAAGACAACATAAATGTTTTCTTCAGTCTTGCTCTTGTGGGAATAGATGGTCAAATCAAATGAGGGTGAAGATTTCGTAGAACTTTTTCCCTTCAATGTAAACCAACCCTCCTCAATCTTTGTAGCAACATCAAGCTAAGCCAATAGATTTGGTGTTGGAGTCCCAACACCCTTAATCGAGATGACAGGAACACCAATAGAAGTGCCATAAATAAGGCCAACAACATCTTAAGGACCAAAGCCAATAACAACCATGACAAAAGAAGCCCCACTCCCAACAAAAAGCCTTATCACTCGCAGGAAAATTTTTAGATACCAAAAGTACATTGATAATAGCACCAACTGAATAACAAACTCAACCAATGGGGGGCTCCTCACAAGCAACAAGAGGCACGCTGGCCTTTGTGCAACCATCAACAAATGTTTAGGCTGGTTGAGAAGAAGGCATAGGGAAATCTTGTGATACTAATTGGGAGAAACTATCATGGGAAGGATTCTTTATAACGGTATAATGCTGAGACAAAGCACCCTTCCACCATGAAGCAAGTTTTCTAATCTTCTCCAAACCATATTGAGCTGCCACATGACCCGTTTTAAAGATTCTCCTTCATATGAAGGGAATTCTTTCATAATCCAAAATTTGGATCCATTAACCCTTAGGGTGGTCCAATTTGATCTTTGCTGGAGGCCCCTTAGAAATATCATATCAACCAAAATTATGACCAAAGTCCAATGAAACATATTAGAAGATTCGAGATAAACAATCTTCCCAAAAAAAGTTATGATCATACAAAATCAAATTTCTATAGTCAACATTCTCAAATTTAGTAATAAAAAACCCTTTGCCATAGGAAATTGTTTAACAATACTTGTAATAATGTGTTCCCAATGATTAGAGATCCACAAATGAAACTCAGGACGACTCAACCAAATTCCCCGAATCTATAGATTAGACCATGGGTGGAGAAATCCAAGGCAATGCTATCTATATCTTTTTCAAACCCTTCATCCAAAGTAATGACAATAGAAGTTAAAATTGTTAGCATGAATGCTGATGGTATTCCTTTGGGGGAGTATCCTAAGCATTGCTAGAGCATGAGGAGATTGGTAGCACAATTGATATGTTGCTTTCATGACTGTGTTTGTCATTAATGACAACATACTATGGTTTTTGAGAAGACTGGCTAAGTAGCAGATAGAGATTGAGTTGTATAGACTGAGGTTTGATGTTCAAGTGATGCACGGTTAAGGACATGTTCTACATTGATGAGGTTAAGTGCACATCAAGTAAGTCAAAGATAAGAAGAAGATACACATGATTTACAGAGAGCAATACAGAGACAAAATACCCGATAAGTAGTTTTTGATGATTGTATTGTATCCCCTAACAGGCATAGAATTGGTATATGCAAAGTTATACAGTGACATAGGATAGTTTGATGATGACGTTAGCAAGTGCACATGGTCTGGAGTCGCATGTGTGAGAAGTTGTGAAGACTATGAGCCAACAATATTGTGTGACTATGAACTAATTAATTATCTTAATGTGGCCCTATTATAATAATTAGGAAAGCCTCAAGGCGGAGTGAAGTAATTATTTTGAGGACTTGGTATAAATGAAGGATATTTTCCTTTTGGTAAAGTGTGTGTTGGATGTGAATTGTGATTAAGGAGTGTGAATAAGAGTAGAGTACTTGGTAGATGTGAGTAAGCAAACCAAGGGATTATTGGATGCGAAGCTGCAATCTAGTATTGAGATCAGAAGAAGAAGAGCAATAGTTCAATTGCCAAGATAGAGGAAGAGGAAGTGCAAATACAATTCATTTCTATTATTTTGCAAGGAATAATACATAGATCATTTGGACATTGGGTTCATTAGTCTTGCCCTTGAAGTTGTTTGGACAATGAGTCCATTTGCCTTCTAAAACTCCTAAAAGGGTTGGCACAACTCCTAACTGTATGTGAGAAATGTGGACCTCAAATCTTCACACACACTTCAACATGATCATTATATGCAAAACCATCCCAGAATGAACATTAAGTCGTCACCCAAGATGATTCGGTAAACCAATTTGTTGCCTCCTAACTAGATGGATTATGCTATTGCTCTTAGAACAATAAGCTAGCAACTAGATCTCTAGTATGAAGAATTTTGTAAAGCTATATGAGAATGCAATACTATACTAGATGAGATACAATTAATTTGAGAATGAAAGAAAGAAAATTATACTATATGTATGCACATTAAGTTAAGATGATATTATAATGCTAGAAATTTAAGCTATGGATGTATGAGCAAATGGATAGATATTTCAGCATAAATTCAATCCAAAATCAATTCCACCCTCTGTAATGAGGAATTGAAGGCTCCTTAAATAGAATCCTAGGATCGATCGATGGTCAAGATCAATTGGACTGAATGGTCAAGATTGAAGATGAAATTCAGTTAGAATAGAAAATTCCCTATGCAAGTGAGGTTAACTGATTTAGATCTAGTGTGATGGAGAGTTAACTAAGTCTCATCTGAGTGTGAGAAAGAATTAACTAAGTTAATTCCATTTTGAGTTCTAGTGCACTCAAAATTTCCATTTTTGAACTGAAGAGAAGATTTGGAGTAGATATTTAATTTAATAAAATAGGATATGACCTCATAAATGCATAATTTTTATTAATTGAATAATTAAACTCAATAATTATAATGAGGACATTATCTTATTAAATTAAATACATTTAATTCCTTTGTATATTAGAGGTAATTTTAATTTAATTAAAGTATGAACACTTATAATTCAATTAAATTAAATTAATAGGTTTAATGTAGCTAATTTGAGTTGATGCTTAGGAATTGAATAAAGAGTGTGATTAATGCAAAATAGGATTTTCTGCATCTAACACTTAGGTCAAGTAGTGATTATCAAAAGCATAATTGTCTAGTACAATAGGACTTAGAATTGATCAGATAGACTAGAATTGGTTAACATGACAATGTGCTAGTTTTAATTAATTGAATAATTAATCTCAATAATTAAGATGAGGACATTATCTTATTAAATCAAATACATATAATTCCTTTGTACATTAGCTAAAGAGGTAATTTTAATTTAATTAAAGCATGAACACTTATAATTAAATTAAACTTAATTAATAGGTTTAATATAGCTAATTTGAGTCGATGCTTAGGAATTAAATAAAGAGTGATTAATGTAGATTAGGGTTTTTTGCATCTGACAGTTAGGTCAAGTATATCAGAATCATAATTGTCTAGTACAATATGTAAGAATTTTCTTTAGGGCAAAATAACACCAAGATCAAGAAGCTCAAACATTGGCACAATATGGACCAATAATGGATGATTAGAATAAGAATAATGAGAATATCATATGTGCACATACACACTAGAAGTGCCTGTATATAAAGGCATCTAGATTGACTAGGAGTTAGCAATGTGATAAGCCTCACAACTAAGCACATGTCCACCAAGAGTGGATTATCCTCCATTGAGCATATAAGTTAGTGCGATGATGAGAGGATAAGCTTACATAGGTGTATCTCATAAAGAGATGTTGTAGACAACATGTGCTTAATTAGAGTGTGAACAACTATATTATCTATATGACAACTTAGATGATTATGCAAACTCCTATGTTGTCAATAAGACAACTCATCTAACTATGCATACTTCTAGGTGTCTATATGATAAATAATAAAATAATGCATTTAACCTAAGTAAACTTAAGTAAAGTGTAATAATAATTAATTATTTACACTAACAACTCCCCTTAAGTGCAACTCAGGGGAATGCACTTAAGCTTACAAAGCTATGATGAAAATGCATGATGGGTCCCGACTACTAAGCCATGTTAGGTACCCATGCACAAATAAAATGCACTACATACAATGCTATGCATTCTCTGTAAAAATGGAGAAAGAGGGAAAACTGCATGGGAAAAACCCTCCACCAAAAAGAGAGATAAATACAATAAAGAAGATGAGAGAGAAGAAGACCTTATGTAAGGAAAGAATCCCTCCCATAAGAAAGAAGAGAGAAGTCAAGGGACTCCCCTTTCTGAAATATCTCGCACCCCCAAGAGATCTCGCAAATGAAGATACTTGACCTCAGTGAAGAGTTTGATGAAGATATCTGCAACCTACTTTGTTGTAGGAAAATACTGCAATGCAATAATCTGCTCATGAATCAACTCTCTAATGTAGTGCATGCATATGAACCTCAATATGTTTAGTCCACTAATTTGAACTGGATGTTTTGAGATCTCAATAGCACTCTAATTATCACAATAAATGACTGTGGGTTTAGGTATCTCAAATCCAAACTCCTTCAGAATATGCTGTAACAAAATAGCTTATGTAGCCGCAATGACAACTCCTAAATGCTCAACCTCAGTTGAAGAAAGAGCAATAATGTTTTGCTTCTTACTTTGCTAACAAATGGGGCTAGAACCAAGATGAAAGATGTAACTTGAAGTTGACTTGCGAGAATCAAGATCCCCTAGATAGTCTGAGTTTGTATAACCAACCAACTGAAGTCTAGTACTTGTTGCATAGTGTATTCCATATGTATGTGTACCCTGTATGTAATGCAAGATGTGTTTGGTAGCCTTCCAATGAAGCTCATGTGGCTCTTGCATGAAGCAAGAAACCATGCCAACTGCAAAAGCTATTTCAAGGCATGTATGTGTCAAGTAAACGAGACTCCCAACCAACTGCTTGTACAATGTTGCATCAACAAGTGGAGTGGAATACTTGGCCTCTAACTTAACACCTAAAAAAAATGGATTAGGAGAAGGCTTACAATAACTCATGCGAAATCGAGAAAGTAAATCAAGAGCATACTTGGGTTCTAAAAGTGTGATCCCGGCTGAAGATTGTGTGATCTCAATACCAAGGAAATAATGAAGTAATCGCAAGTTTGTCATAGCAAATCTATCCTGCATAGAAGTCTTGACACTGGAAATGATGGATGAAGTACTTCCTATAATGATCAAGTCATCTACATAAAGCACAAGTATCAAGTGTGAGTCATCCCTCTAAAGAATGTAGACATTCGAATCTGAATGATATTTGGTGAATCCTACTGAGAGAAGAAAGGAATTCATCTTGGCATACCAAGCCCGAGGAGCTTGCTTGAGGCCATAGGTAGACTTTTTCAACCTGCAAACCAAAGTAATATCCTAAATGAAACCCTGTGGCTGCTCCATATAAATCTCTTCAAGAAGATCACCATTCAAGAATGCACTCTTCACATCCATCTGATGAACAACCCACCCATGAGTTGCAGCAATAGCTAATGTCAAATGAATGGAGTTCATCTTAGCTACTGGTGCAAAGGTCTCAGTATAGTCAATACTAGGAACTTGTGAGAAACCTTTGTCAACAAGTCTAGCCTTATGCTTATGTACACTTCCATCCACTGAAATCTTGGTCTCGTAGATCCACTTACACTTAACCAACTTTCTTCCCTTAGGAAGAGGAACTAAGTCCCAAGTTTTGTTTTCATTAAAGAATTATATTCTTCCTCCATGGCGTTGTCTCATTCAGGAACCCCTGATGCTTCCTTAAATGTTTGTGGATTAGAAGCAATGACAATATAAGCATGTGGAAATGATTTGTCTTGTGACCTTGTCCTCCTAGTATCTAAAGGATTCTTGTAATGACCCCTTTTTAGGGTCATTCATTTTTGCGACTTTTCTTTTCTTTAGTTATATCTTTTGCCATGTTTTCTCTGATATAACTTTATTATGTATGCAATCTACAATGCTTCAAGCCATCACTGATAAAGAGATAAATATGTGCTCAACAATTACGTTGTGTCTGATATATGCTATTGCAATTCTTGCACTTGTAACTAGAAGGTTGTGTCAGCAACCATGCTTTCTCAGTCCACCCCATTAGTCTACGAACAAGAGAAATTGAATATATATTCCGTCCCTTTAGTTTCTATTATGTTCTTTGTCCTCTGTATTTGGTCCATGCATCTTCATTGTTATTGCTTTAGTAATTTGTCAGAGATGTAATCCATTCCATCTCTTCCTTATTCCCCTCCACATATAACATTTGATTGGATTTCTTTATACATGTTGGTCGATATTGGCCGACAGTCACATCCTTAGGTGTTAACTAATTCATAGTTATGTTAATATATATATATATATATATATTTATATGTTATTTAAATATGATGGTTATCATATATATTTACTTATATTATATGTTATTATAACATATTTGATTGTATTATCATTTATATTAACTCTTGTATCATTAATTTATATAATATTATATTGATTATTTTATTAATCAATTAATATTATATATGTTCAAATGTGATAATAGCTAGATATGTTATTATTTCATTGTTTATAATGTAATTGTAACATTTATTTATTCTTATATCTTAATCTTATTATTATGAATAATAATAATTTATATTATTACTATGAATAATACAAATGATTAAGTAAAATAAATAGATCATAAGTATTTATCAATATTATTTCTTTTGTGAACAGTCGATAATAGCATATGAACTATTATTATATTTTATCCAATTATAGGATTCCCTCTTAAAGTATGATATAAGAATAGGGTAATATATATGTATTAAGGTACATATATACAAAGGCATGATATTAATACATTTGATATAATTACGTAATATTGAAGAATCATTCTAATCAATGAAATGTCGACTTGTTTAATTTTGAATATCAACTCATTTAATATTAGAATGGAGGTCGATGAATAATAATCTACAAATGATGTGATAGATATCCTTTCTCTTGGAGACAAGGACATATTAATATGTCAATTTAATGACAAATTATATCATTATTATTAATAATTAATTTATCATTAAATCTTATAAATATGAGGATATGACAATTCCCCACCAATGAACCTGTTGAATCAAGTGTTTTTTTGTGCCCAATGAGGTCTAGTGGAAGAAGAAGAAGGAATATCCTCAACTATTTGTGGACCTTGCGAAGGTGGTGTCCTACGAGTCAAAGTTGAAGGAATATCATCTTCCAAGTCACTATCATCACTATCATCACTTTCTATGAAGGAGGAAGAAGGAGTTGAAGGAGCCAAACTTGGACAAGTTTCTTCAAAGTGAGCACTCCTTTCAAAGAAGATTTCATGTGTCTCTGGATCCATGAGTTTGTATGCCTTAATGTGGTCAGGATATCCAATACAAGGTTTTCTTTGAGGTTCCAATGCCTTCTATTTTTGTGAAGGTATCCTTGCCCATGCTAGACAACCAAAAACTTTAAAGTGTTTTACACTTGATTTTCTTCCACACCAAGCCTCAAAAGGTGTAATTCCATCTAAGGCCTTATGGGGACTTCTGTTTTGGATGTAATTGGCACAACACATAGCTTCTGCCCAATAAATTTGATCTAGATACTTATGTTGTAGCATACAAGTGCTCATTTCCTTAAGGGTTCTATTCTTCCTTTCAGCAACACCATTTTGTTGTGGAGTGTATGCATCTGAATGTTGAAGATCAATACCCTCATGAGTACAAGTGTCTATAAGCCTTGAGTTCACATATTCCCTTCCATTATCTGTTCGTAGAATATTGATGGCTTTCTCTAATTGCTTCTCAACTTAAACTTTGAAGGTGATAAACTTATCAAACACTTCACTCTTATGAGAAAGAAAGAAGACCCAATTGTAGCATGAAAAGTCATCAATGAAGGTGAGAACATAGTGAGCCCTTCCAAATGATGGCATTGGAAATGGGCCAGCTACATCATTATGAACTAATTCAAGAACAATAGTAGCTCTCCAAGACTTCCCCTTTTCAAACTTCTCTTCATGATGCTTTCCTACTTCACAACCTAAACATACACCCTTTGAATACTTGACTTGAGGTAGACCAACGACCATATCCTTGTTGCTAAGCTGTTGAAGGTAGTGGTAATTGAGATGTCCAAACCTATCATGCCATAGTTTACTTTGTGAATTTGAGTGGGTTAACAAGGCAAGGGAAGTAGACTTAGGCACAAAATGAAAAAAAAAGAATAAAGTATTGTCTCATGATTAGCCTTTCCAATTGCCACCATAGAATCATCCTTTAGGTTTTTCACCACAACTGAATCAAAGAAGGAACTCCACTTTGTTGCCACATCCATAGTGAGTTATTTGGTAGATGGAAAGAAGGTTAGTGCTAAGGTTAGGAATATGAAGAACATCCTTGAAGACTCCATTGTCCAACTCAACATTACCTTTTCCTTCAACTTCTACTTGTGTGTTGTTTCCCACATCGATGTAAGGTACATTTGATGGTTTCAAAGAGGAAAAATGCTCCCTTGAAGCACCCATATGATGTGTAGCTCCTGAATCAAGAACCCATTCCTCAGAATTGTTTGTACTTGCTACCAAAGCTTGTACCTTACCTTTTGAAGTGTTTGAAGATCCCTTATCCTTATAGGAATTTGGAACATCAATTTTATGTTTCCTCATTAAGTTTAGCAACTCATCAATCTACTTATGCTTATACTCATGTTCATCATGACCATTCTTCTTACAATAGGCACAAGTTTTCTTCTCCCTTTTGTTGAAGTTGTTTCCCTTCTTATTATTTTTGGAAAAAGACTTGCGTTATTGTGAAGAAGATTTTTGGGTGGAGGAAGATTGATGCGAGGAGGAAGTAGATTGTGTGTCATCTTGTGGCTTAGGCTTCCACTTATTTTTCTTCTTGTTGGAATTTTTACCACCTTGATTCCCTTGATTAGTTACCAAGGCTTTGGTCTTGGACAATTGGAGAATTCCCATACTAAATTTTCATGTTCTAAGATCAACATTCCTAAAAATGAGTCGAATGAAGGCTTAGTGAAGGCACTACCCGTTGTTAATTTGTGAGTATTGTAACTAGAAACAAAAGTTGCATATTTAGGAGGAAGATGAGTCATCACATGTTTGATCAACTTTCCATCCTTGACAGGTTCACCAAAATCATTAAGTTGTGCCTTATACATGTCTACTTGGATAAGATAATCTTTGATGGTGTCGAAATTCCTAGGATCCAATTAGAGAAGATTGTCCTCAATGGTGTAGGCCATATCTTCATCTACTACTTCATACAATGCTTTAAGTTTATCCCAGACTTCTATTGGATTGTTGATTTTCCTAATGTGATATTTGACAAGATCTAAGATATTCTTTCAAGATCTAAGATATTCTTTAACAAGGTTCCTAGGACCATTTCTTGTTTTGATGCCCAGTCTTCCTTTACAAGACTCATCTGCATCATCATTAGGTTTCTTTGCTGCACCAGTTACATAATGTAGTAAACCTTTTTCAACCAATGGTTCCTTTATCTTTTCTTTGCAAGTAGCATAATTATGTGGAGTAACTTTGAAAAAGAACCCATAATGCAAAACAAAGAGCATAATATCAAGGAAACACAAGAACAAACGACACCCCCCCTTCACTCAATCAAAGAATCCCCCCACAAATGAATGCTTTAGGAACTTTATATGTAGTGCATTTATAATAGGCCACTTGTAAAAAATGGACAAAAGTGGACTTTTAATTTTGCTATTTAAAACCTCCTCTTGGAGTTCAAATCTAGTATTTAGCAATGTAGCTCAGATATACAACAATCTTGAAGTTTAATCAAAGCAATACAATGCAAAAAAGGACCTATCTTTGAAAGTGGTATTTCTATCCACACAAGACTATAATCTGATTGCAGATATGGAAAGTAGACAAAAAGTTATGCACTTTCAAAAAAAAATGGAACCTAAATATGTGTCCAGATGAGCTCGAACTAAGCCTTTGAAGTTGTAAAAATCAAGATTTATGATTTGCAAAAAAATTCAAGAACAAAGATCTCAAACATTCTACACCAATGTGTAAATCACAAAATTCTACCCCAAAACAAAAAAAAAATTGCTCAAAAAAAGGAGTGCATATGAGGGAGATATTGCTATTTGAAAATCACCTCTATAATTATTTTTCCTGAATCATCATCATCGCACCTCCAAAAATCAATTGACTCTAGATTTCATCTTAGATGTCTGATTTTGGTGAAACAAAAGTTTATTTGAGGGTTTTTTGACCTTCTGAATATGATGCCAATATCTGATTTGCACTAGCAAGCTCCAATCTTGTCCTACAAAAAAATCTCTCCTACTAGCCTAAAAGGCCAATTTTTTCACAGAATTTCGGAAATAAAATGCAAATCCAAAAGAAAAAATGTAGAGACACAAAAATATTCAAATATGAAAAATTAATCACACAGATCTAAAAAGATCATACCAATTTCGCAAATCGAGCCTTCGGGTCTAGTTTGCAATTTTTTTTGCCTCAGATTTGACTATGGCCTAGGTTAGACAAATTTATAGTCAAAATTCACTAAATCCATCCTTTGGATGCAATGGTGAGGTCTGTTTTGGCTTTAGACACTCTAATAACTGCAAATACTCTAGATATGAATCATGGTCCTCTGAGAGGTGAAGCAAACATAGTCTCCAATGACTATGTGAAGAGAAGCTCCCTTAGATTTAATACCATGTAAGAACTTGGTATAGCTCTGATACCATGTAAGAATTTTCTGTAGAGAAAAATAACACTAAGATCAAGAAGCTTAAACACTAGCACAATATGGACCAATAATGGATGATCAGAATAAAAATAATGAGAATATCAATACACACTAGAAGTGCCTGTATATAAAGGCATCCAGACTGACTAGGAGTTAGCAATGTGATAAGCCTCACAACTAAGCACATGTCCACCAAGAGTGGATTATCCTCCATTGAGCATAAAAGTTAGTGTGATGATGAGAGGATAAGATTACATGGGTATATCTCATAAAGAGATGTTGTAGACACCATGTCATTAATTAGAGTGTGAAAAACTATGTTGTCTACATCACAACTCAGATGATTATGCAAACTCTTGTGTTGCCAACAAGACAACTCATCTAACTATGTATACTTCTAGGTGTCTATATGATAAATAATAAAATAATGCATTAAACCTAAGTAAACTTAAGTAAAGTGTAATAATAATTAATTATTTACACTAACACAATAGGAATTAGAATTGATTAGATAGACCAAAATTGGTTAACATGGCAATGTGCCAATTTTGGGGTATTACAATGACAGGGTTGAAATCTCCTAACATAGATTCAAAGTCTCCTAATAGAGACTAATATGAATTGAATATATTTTATACTCCTAGTAGGGTCCATCCTCTAAGAAGGTATATTTGTACTAGTACATCATTTTTTGGGTACTATCCCCACTGGGGTTTTCCCTTCGATTAAGGATTTCCCTAGTTAACATATCTAGTGTTGTTGTGTATGAGTATCTTGCTATGGTTGTTGATTTTATTTCTCATATGGTTAAGGTAATATAAGGTTGATAATTGCTGTAATAGTTGGATAACTAATTCCCACCTTCCCTCTCCCCTCTTAGTTATATTGGTGGACTTTATATTCTAACATAAATAAGAAATGAATCCCAAGAAATAATTATTAGAAAAGAGCATTGCAATAGCCCTTGCATAGGACCCAACCTGAGCACACTGATCCCCACTAGAAAACAAACAAGGATTTAACAACAGGATAGTAAGAAGAAATCACAAGTGAATTTGCTGATACTACATGAATAAGAGAAGGCAATGAATAGAGCAAGGCCAACAGGACAACCCAATCATAGTGACAAGCCCACCCCAAAAATGGCGACAAGTCCACCACCCTCACTACCTTCATCTGATGTAACATACATTGAAGGAACAAAGTAAGATGATCACAATGGGGTAGAGCCTACAATCTTATTTCCACTGATAGAAATCCCAACCAAATTTAAACTTGGAAGAGTGAGAGACATAGTCCTTAAGCACATAAGACAGGCCATTCTAATGATTTCCCCAATATGTGCAATACTACTTATAGTAAGACATTGCACAATTATGAATTCCAACCAAGGATATAATACCATAGTGGACTACACAAGGTACCATGACCTCAATACATTCCACCCATGTGCAACCCTCTGATCAGGACATCAAGCAATAATCATATAGCCTAGTTAGGGAAGTAATCCCAAAATAGGAGCTAGAATAAATACAATGATCCATCAAATTCACCATACCAAGCATCATCAACCTAGAGTGAACAAGATGACCCCATAGTGGACTAGTTACAAGGTGCAATGGATTGGCCAAACCCTACACATGTATCTAAGATCCAAAGTTTCATGCAAGTAGATGGCTAGTACATAAGATTTGTCACAAGTTTCTCCCATATTGCTCATCCTATCACCTCATTGTAGAGGAAAGGAAATAAGTTTATCTAGTAAAAAAAGTGTGAAAAAACCTTTCAATATCTAAAGGAGACGTTGACAAGTGCTCCAATTGTAGCAGTATTCAATCCATCAATTTTTTTTTGTGATGTTTATAGATGCTTCTCTAGAAGGAAGAGGAGTGGTACTCATGCATAAAGATAGATTAATCACATACAATTCTAGAAAACTCAAAGACCATGAGCTGAATTATCCAACTCATGATTTCAAATTGGTGCTAGTGGTGCATGCTCTGGTCTATTGGAGACATTTCTTACCATCTCATAAGTTTTAGCTTCATAACAACTGCCACAATTTGCGATACATATTTACCCAACCAAATCTTAGTGCAAGGAAAACACAAATGGATGGAGTTATTGTGTGAATATGATTTTGATGTAAGGTACATCCAAGGAAAGGAGAATATGATAGGAAATGTCCTAAGTAGGAGGAGACATGAGTTGTCTACAATGATTTTGATACATATTTACGATACATATTTACCCAACCAAATCTTAGTGCAAGGAAAACACAAATAGATGGAGTTATTATGTGAATATGATTTTGATGTAAGGTACATCCAAGGAAAGGAGAACATGATAGAAAATGTCCTAAGTAGGAGGAGACATGAGTTGTCTACAATTGTACTTAGTACTGATCTTAGAAAGGAGGTCATGCAAGCCTCATCTTTAGACGATTGGTATCAGGAAGTTAAGGTGGAAATAAAGTTAGGGAGACTAATAGAGGGTCGATATTTAGGATCCACTTTGAGAAAAGGACAACTTGCTTCAACATAGGGGAAGAATTTATATACCTTTAGTGGGAGATATTCATAGATCCATCCCTAACAAAGCCCATCATGTATCCTATTCAACTCATCTTATAGTGAAGAAGATGCATGCAGATTTGAAATAGATATATTTTGGTTAGGGATGAAAGAGAAACAACAAAATTTGTAGATCAATGTCTTGAATATCAAAGGTTTAAGGGTTAACACTAACATCCAAATAGTCTCTTACAATGACATCTTATTCTAGAATGGAAATGAGATAGCATAACCATGGATTTCATTGTAGGACTTTTAGTCAACCCTATAAGCATGTTGTAACCATGGTGACATTGGACTAATTGAATAAGGTGCCCCATTTTCTCTCTAATATAGTCTATGTATATAGCTACCTTAAAAACCAAAGTATTAATGAAGGAAATCATCAACCTTTATGGTATTCCATAGAGAATCATCTCAAACAAAGACCCTATTTTCACTTTTGAGTTCTAGACTTCCTTACAACATGCTCTGGGAACTCAGCTGAATTTCAGCTTTTTATATGACTCTAAAATAAATGATAAAAATAAGAGAGTTAATGAGGCTCTTAAGGATATTCTTAGGATGTATGTTATGAATAGGTAAACCTATAGGGATGATTACCTGTAATTGTTTGAGTTTGTGTATAACAATGGGTATTAGAGCTCCATTAACATGACACAATTTTAGGCTTTATGTGATCATCCTTGTCAAACACCTTTGATTTGGAACCATATGGAGGACATGTTAGGATTAACCTCAAATAGAAATAACAGTTATATAAAAATATAACCAATATCAAAAAATAGTAGATCACACATAAGAGAACACAATACACCAAGATTTAACGTAGTTCACCCAATCCCTGGGCTACATCCACCAAAAACAAGTCCAATATTATTATGATCCAGTGATTACAACCTAATTACAATTCATAATCACTTATAGCTCAATACCACTGCAAGAACCAATTTTTGCATCACACATTATGAAAATCCCTAACCCTAAGCCTTTTTATACAAGCTTTTTCCCACTTACAAAATTAGGGCTAGAATAATAGAACAATAGTAGCCGATGCCTTTTACAATATAAGGTCATTTTTGGCTTCAAGGACCCTACCCCCCAAAATCATCGTGGGAGATCCTACCCTATATTGCAATAGGGAGCCCACCTGGGCTTGCAGGGGCGCTACCCCTTGTCTTGAGGGTGCTACCCCCAAACCTCCATAGAAATAATTTGGAGGGAAACCACACTAAATAAACCTCTAATTTTAATTACCCTTATCACAAAAATCTCCCACTTGGAGACTAATCAGACTCCACAATAATAACCTCCCACTTGGAGATTGATCATAGCACTACTAAACTTGTAGCTCCCATTGGAATATTAAACCACCCTGGACTCTACTGTTCTTTTAATCTATTCAATCTAGAAGACCAACCAAAGTTGAAGAGGAGTTTACCTCCTCCCTTGTCACTACCTTTGTAAACATATCTAATGGATTTTCATTTGTATGTATCTTCTCCTACTTTAACTGTCCATCATCCAAAGTTGATCGAATGAAATGGTACCACAACTGTATGTGTTTTGTCTTTGAATGGAGAGCTAAATTCTTTGCAAGATGAATGGCACTTTGGCTATCTATGAACAAATAATTATCCCTCTATGAGTGTCCCAATTCTTCCATGAAGAACTAAAGCCATATCATCTCCTTGGTTGCCTCTATAGTAGCAACATACTCTTCTTCTATAGTGGATAAAGCATTAACCTACTATAATTGAGAAACCCAACTCACTGCTGCCCCACCAATAGTAAATGCATTACATCTCAATACTGCCACAAGAACCAATTTTTTCACCACACATTATGAAAATCCCTAACTCCTAAGCCTTTTTATACAAGCTTTTTGCCACTTACAAAATTAGGGCTAGAATAATAGAACAATAGTAGGCGACGCCTTTTATAATATAAGGTCATTTTTGGCTTCCAGGGCACTATCCCCAAAACCTCCCATGGGAGTGTTGCCTCTTGACCCCACCCTTTATTGCAATAAGGAGCACACTTGGGCCTGTAGGGGTGCTACCCCTTGACCTCGTCTTAGGGGCATTGGCCCAAAACCCCCTGTAGAAATAATCTGGAGGGAAATTGTGCTGAATAAACATCTAAGTCTGATTAGGCTCCACATCACAACAATCTTCCACTTGGAGACTAATCATAGCACCACTAAACTTGTAGCTCCCACTGGAATATTAAGCCACCTTGGACTTTTCTATTCTTTTAGTTTGTTTAGTCTAGAAGACCGACCAAAGGTAAAGAGGAGTTCAACTTCTCCCTTGTCACCACCTTTGTAAACATATTTACTAGATTGTCATTTGTATGTATCTTCTCCAGCTTTAACTATCCATCATCCAAAACTGATCGAATGAAATGGTACTGCAACTGTATGTGTTTTGTCTTTGATTGGAGAGCTGAATTCTTTGTAAGATGAATGGCACTCTGGCTATCTGTGAAAAAATAATTATCCCTTTGTGGGTGTCCCAATTCCTCCATGAAGAATTGAAGCCATATCATCTCCTTGGCTGCCTTTATACCAACAACATACTCTGCCTCTATGGTGGATAAAGCATTAACCTACTATAATCAAGAAACCCAACTCACTGCTACTCCATCAATAGTAAATACATTATAGCTCAATACCACTGTAAGAACCAATTTTTGCATCACACATTGTGAAAATCCCTAACCCTAAGCCTTTTTATACAAGTTTTTTGTTGCTTACAAAATTAGGGCTAGAATAATAGAACAATAGCAACTGATGGCTTTTACAATGTAAGGTCATTTTTTGGCTTCAGGGGCACTAGCCTCCAAAACCCTTGTGGGGGCATTGCCCCTTAACCCCACCCTGTACTATGATAGGGAGCGCACTTGGGCCTATAGGGGAGCTACCCCTTAACCTTGTCTTGGAGGTGCTGACCCCAAATCCCTATAGAAATAACCTAGAGGGAAACTATGCTGAATAGACCTTTGAGCCTGATTAGGCTCCAAATCACAATAGTCTCCCACTTGGAGACTAATTAGACTCCAAAATAATAGCCTCCCACTTGGAGACTAATTATAGCACTACTAAAGCTGTAGCTCCCACTGAAATATTAAACCACCCTAGACTCTTCTGTTCTTTTAATAGCTTGTTTAGTCTAGAAGACCAACCAAAGCTGAAGAGGAGTTCAACTTCTCCCTTGTCACTACCTTTGTAAGCATATTTGCTAGATTTTCATTTGTATGTATCTTCTCCACCTTTAACTAACCATCATCAAAAATTGATTGAATGAAATGGTATTGTGACTGTATGTGTTTTTTCTTTGAATGGAGAGCTGAATTCTTTGCAAGATGAATGGCACTCTGGCTATCTATGAAAAAATAACTGTCCCTCTGTGGGTGTCCCAATTCTTCCATAAAGAAATGAAGCCATATCATCTTCTTGGCTACCTCTATAGTAGCAACATACTCTACCTCTATAGTGGATAAAGCATTAACTTACTGTAATCGAGAAACCCAGCTCATTGCTACCCCACCAACAGTAAATACATTACAACTCAATACTGCCACAAGAACCAATTTTCACATCACACATTATGAAAATCCCTAACCGTAAGCATTTTTATACAAGTTTTTTGCCACTTACAAAATTAGATCTAGAATAATAGAACAATAGTAGCTAATGCCTTTTACAATTTAAGGTCATTTTTGGCTTCAAGGGTGCTGCCCCCCAAAACCCCAGTGAGGGCATTGCCCCTCAACCCCACCCTATACTATGATAGGGAGTGCACCTAGGGCGCTGCCCCTTGACCCTTGTAGAAATAATTTGGAGGGAAACTATGCCAAATAAACCTCTGAGTTTGATTAGGCTCCACATCACAACAGGACATGATAGTTTTGGGCTTGAAAATATTATAGAACATAAAACTTTGGGTTCAGAGGATCGAAGGGCATTTTCTTACAACCCAAGATAGAAAAAAGAGAATGTCGATGCTCATAGGATAGACAAATAGTTTTTAAATGGGACTTAGGTATTTCATAGGGTTTGGCCATGGAAGATCTCGATGCATTATAGAAGAGGGTCTAAGATGGCATCAAATTTTGTAGGTCCATTCGAGGCCCTCAAGAGGATAGGACTAGTTAGTTATCAACTTTCCTTACCACCAAGCCTAGCACATATTCATGACATGTTTCATGTTTTAGTACTTGTAGAGTATATTCCTAATACTTCTCATGTTTTGGATTGGACATCTTTATAGGTCATAAAGCAACTAGCTTTGGATATAGTGTGTATACTACAACAATGGACCTTGACCCTTAGCAGTTGTAACATAGAGAAGGAAAGCATCTAATGGAACCCAAAGGATGAGACATCAATGACATAGGAGGATGCTAGAAAGCCAAGAGTTGCATACCATTATCTATTTATAGGCTTCAAGGAGAAAACCTTATCTTGGGGGTGGATGTAGATTTTATTTATTGATTTGGCATAATGTTTTATGTTAGCTATTATAGAATCTAATGTTTTGAGTTGTTAGACATTTGTCAAATGGATATATGTATAGATATTTTCTATTAATGAACATGCTCACTATGCTAAGATTCATCTCTTTGATTGCTACATTTATATGATTATGATTATGTTTAATATTTTGATCCAACCCTTCTAACACATAATGTCTTACTTTCCTTGGCATGTCTACTAGATATAGGAAGGCAATTGTAGTCACTCATGTTGGAGATCTACATGATGTCACAATCCTCCTTCTTTGGCTATTACTATTTGTATATGCTTGTATACATGTATACATTTTTTTTGTTAAGTAATGTAGTGAAATGCTATTACTAGACATCAACTCCATCTAACTTTATAGGTCTTTTTATACCTTATAATCCTCAAAAAATTATTGATTTAGAGAAAAAAGAGAATGTCGATGCTCATAGGATAGGCAAATAGTTTTTAAATGGGACTTAGATATTTCAAAGATTTGGCCATGGAAGATCTTGTTCCATTATAGAAGAGGGTCTAAGATGACACTAACATTTGTGGGTCCATTTGAGGTCCTTGAGAGGATAGGACACTTTACTTATCAACTTGCCTTACCACCAAGCCTAGCACACATTCATGACATATTTCATGTTTTAGTACTTGTGGAGTATATTCCTAATACTTCTCATGTTTTGGAGTTGACATCTTTATAGGTCATAGAGCAACTAGCTTTGGATCTAGTGTGTATACTACAACAATGGACCTTGAACCTTAGCAATTGTAACATAGAAAATGAAAGAATCTAATGGAACCCAAAGGATGAGACATTAATGACATAGGAGGATGCTAGAAAGCCAAGAGTTGCATACCCTTATCAATTTATAGGCTTCAAGGAGAAAGCCTTATCCTAGGGGTGGATGTAGTGCTGACCCTAGAGATGTTATTTACTAATTTGACATAATGTTTTATGTTAGCTATTATGGACTCTTATTTTTTGATTTGTCGAACATTTGTCAAATGGATCTATGTATGGACAATTTATTTTCTATTAATGAACATGCTCACTATGGTGAGATTTGTCTCCTTGATTTCTGCATTTATATGATTATGATTATGCTTAATATTTTGATCCAACCCTTCTAACACATAATGTCTTACTTTCCTTGGCATGTATACTAGATATAGGAAGGCAGTTGTAGTCACTCATGTTGGAGATCTACACAATGTCACACTCTTCCTTCTTTGGTGATTACTATACATTTTTGTTGTTAAGTAATGTAGGGACATACTGGTACTAGACATTGACTACACCTAATTTCATAGGTCTTTGAATCCCTTGTAATCCTCAAAACATTATTGATTTAGACATGGTTGTAGAGTCCACATAGGGAAAACCCTTAATGGTCTTGGATGTGTTCACTCAAATGTTTGGTCGTGTTGGCAGATTTGATCATGTAGTCCTCTTATTTGATCCTTTATTTTTAAATATTCATGTTATGCAATGCTTTTGTTGATGTATGGTTACTTTCCATTTTTATTTTTATATATACATATATATTAGTATGAATATGGGTGGAGACATATAAACATGCATATGTGTGTGCGTGTGTATGATAGTTAGCTATGACTACATTTAGTATGTTATTCTCTTCATGCATGTTGTATATGTTAATAAATAAATAAAATGGCTATTAGAATGGAAAAATAATTAATATCAATTGATATTTATAAAATAAATAAAAAACCTAATTACCTACTCCAAATATTTATCCTACTATCTCTCTCCAACCATCTCTTGCTATATCATGATAGGGAGGGGAGTGGAACTCAAGATCTCTTGTTTGATAGGGGTCCCAAGTTAACAATGAGGTAAATATGTTCCTTAAAAATATTACCTCATTAAAAGCATACTTAAATAAGTGATTGTGGCCTATGTTGGGTAAAATAATATATAAAACCTTATATAGTTAGTTTAATTTATTAAATTAATAATAATTGTTTATGCTACTTTGTGTGTACAGAAAAAAGGGCAGGTTAATAAGTTTTACCTACGAATGAACTACTTATTCTTAAATTAATTATATCAATTATTTTTGAAATAATCCTAATTATCTTTAGGAAAAGTCATGGCTTCTCAAGAAGAAACCTCCCCAACCTCTACAACAAATTAGAGCTCTAGAAAATGGGGAAGCATTCATGAGTATGATCTAGGAAGATTTCAGAAAGAAATAGGTTGGGAAAATTATACATACACTTGGGGAAAAAGGGTGATAATATTTGGAGTTCTCATTCCTAAAGGAAGATCTCTATGAAAGGAGGAAACCAATTTCATATTTTGGGAAGGACTTGGAAATCTAGGCTTGAGAAGGGACATCTGACTAGGCTAATTTAAGTGAAGTTCTTAGTGGGACCATAAGTAGGGACTAGATCCTGGAAGGTACTACTTACTTCTATAGAACCATCTTTTTGCATGTATGTGTGTGTCTATTTGGATATGTAAATATTTGTATATTGAAATGGTAATGCTGTAAAACTAATACTATTTTGAGAGAAAGTAATGATCAATTAGGAAATAAGATTTCAAAAAGGATAACAAAATTATGATGTATCTTAGAGTGTGTTTGGAAATTCTCAGAGTAAGACTTGGTTTTAATTAGAGTGTATCAAGAATTCCAATACTCATTTTTGATAAAGGAAGGGTTTTTTTGGAGTCAAACATACATGTGTTATTTGTTGTATGTATTTTTTTCTTTATACTTGTATTTGATTGTGTTGCTCTTCCCTAATGTTTAGATTGATCCAATGCCCTAGTTAGGCACGATGTCAGATTTGGAAGGTGTTGGGGAAACTAAGAACCTTCCTCATATCCTAAACCATGTATAGATTAGATTTGAGGATCATTTTTTTGATTTCTTTAAGTTTTTGGTTGACAATACCATATGATATAAGATCTAGTGACATATGATACATCAACTTCCATCACATGGTATACTAGAGTTGTATTGTATAATAGAACTTTGTGTCATGTTCCTGCTTGTATTTTCCTCTTTCATTGCACTTCCTCTTTGTGTTTTTCATCATTTCCTTTCTGACACTATATTATACGGCATTACTTCATGAAGTACTTGTGTTTGTGTCCTTTTTTCATGTTGTGTTAAATCCTAAATCTAGTTGCGGGTTGTATACTCTCAATTGTTTTATTGTGAAATTAGAGTTGCATTCCTTGGTTGGACCTTTAATATTTGTCATCTTTTTTTGCATTAGGGTTAGGGTTTTTTTGGTGGTGTGGAACATAGGAAAATTCCCAAAGGACCTAAAGGGAGTGATGTCTATGAGGAGTCATAAACCTTAGATGGCCTTATTGTGAGTAGGGTTCCTAGGTGCACTAGATGAATGACCCACCATAGGATCCAAAACTAATGAGGCAAGTAGGATAGTCTTTGGGTGAGTTATGGAAAAGGAAATAATAGCATAACTAAAATGTTTGGGAATGGGTAAGGGTTAAATAAAATTTATGAATAAGATTAAAAACTAGATTAGTGGTCCACATAGGTCCTATTGGAGTACCAGGGTCATTTTAGCTATTGGGGTAGGTCATATGAGGGTTCCACAATATATGATTACTAGGTGGGATCCAAATGTAAGGGACTATGCAATGCCACCCACCTATCTTGTATCCTAGAGAACTCTCCTCTTGTGAGATTGATACCTTATGAGATGATCTTGCAATTATGTGTTTTTGTTTGGAATAGTTACCCTGACAACCTTACACTACCCTAGTTCCCTACATGGACTATAGTTCTATCTCCTAGCATGGGAAAGTGGAACATTATGGATCTAGGTGGTTAGGTGGTGAATATATTAGAGATAATAATCATGATTGGTTATTAGGATTCATCTGAAGTTGTTGAAGATATTCTTTGTTGTACATTTTTGTATCATAAAAATAAATTGTGAAAGATGTTCTATATTTATGTAAGCTCAACAAGGTCCTTATGTAAGGATGCATCATTATAAATATGTGTAATTAGGGAATGAATATCTATAGGTAAAAGATAGTGGAAAATAATTCAAATGATATAATGTAATTTATATTAATTATTGTTACATTAGATCACAATTATTACATGATGTTTTGAGATTAAAATGTAGAAAGTATCAAATGGACTATTTTGGTTTCAAATGTTGAAAGAATGAATTAGCTAGCATTCTTACCTTATATCCATCTCTTCTACATTTTATTTCAATTAAATGAATAAAATAATTTGCAATGAGAACTTTTATTTAGTTTTCATGGAATTTTTTGATTAGATAAATAGGTTTTATAGGGACCCTAAAACCCAAGAGTTAAAACATAAACAAGGCTGATAATAATCATTAAAGGCCCAACCAAAAAAGAATAATTCTAAAGGCTAATAATAAGCACTAGGCCCAGCCAAACAACAAAGGCCATAGGAAAGGCCACACTATTTTTTGAAAAATGAAATAGGCAAAAGCCAGACAAAAAAGGAACAACTAGAAACAAAAGGACAAAAAAGAGCTAATCCTCATTCTTTCTTTCCAGCTCCTGCATGACTTGGGCAACCTCGTAGGCCATTTGGTTCTCCTTAGCCTCCTATTGATGAGTCTTGTGTACTTCCTAGTCCAAAGAAGTGTAAGTGATGCCTGTGGTAATTTCATCATTAGATTCAGCTTTTCCCCTGTCTTTTCCTTTCTCATCCCCCAACATTCCTCTATCTTTAAGAAAACCAATTAAAGATAGGATTTTGTCATTTATCGAGTTATGCAAAGAGATCATCTAGCTTGATAGATTGTGGTTGTAATTTTTCCATGTTGAGAATCCTCCTTTCTGCCAGGCTAATTCTATCATCCTGGTCTGTCCCTTTCTCAAGACCTATCAGATTCTTGGCTCCTTGCATTTGACCCACCTTCTCCTTAACCTCCTTCAACTCATGAAAAAGCCACTTGATTGACCTAAAATTTTCAATCATGCTATTGTGGGCATTGTTGAAAAGGTTCATCCCATTTTTCTTGGAATTATTAGAGATTTCCACAATCACAGGGTTAATTAGCTCTTCAAGCCACAACTCCTCCTAGTTCTCCACCAGAATCTAGGGATTCATCACTTCTCTGAAAATACCCATTTTTGTTGTCCTCACATTAAAATTCCTCCAGGCTTTCCTCCTATCTTTGGCTAGCACTTCCCCCCCATCTCCAATACTGTCCTTTTTCTTCTCATTTGGATGGGCTTGAGGATGGATAGGGGAGAGAGGCAGTGAAGACATATCTATTTCCTGCTGTGTCCTCTCATCCTCCAATCCCACCCACTTATGTTTCTTCCCACCCTGGTCTTCCTTTTTTTCATCCTACTTCTCCTTATCCTCATCTTCAATCTCCATGTCCTCCTCTTCATCACTGTAGTCCTTCTCCTCATTCCCAAGTATCTTCTAACCAAGACCCCTAGGGCTTTTTCTACTAGGGGTAATGAAAGAGGGAAACTTCTTATCATGTGGTATAACCTTTTTACCAGATAAAGTTAACCCCCCTTCCTTAGAGCTAATGCTCTGAATATCATTCAAGTTAGAGGAGTAGGTTGGGCTACCATTTTCCTCTTTCCCAACCTATGATGAGATGTAACTTATTGTCTGAGTCTTAAAGTGCTCATAGATAAGCAATAATAGCCCCTCATGCAAAGTGGGGTTAACAGTGGGCTTCTTTTTGAAGCTAGACACTATCATGCTCATGGAAGTCAAAAAATAGAAAGAAAATGAAACTTTACTATCATGCCAAAAATGATTCAAAAGAATGAAATGGTGAGTGAGAACACGATCAAACCTAGGGTCAAGAGTAATGTACTTGATGATGGTGCGCAGAACATACCTCCATAGTTTCATTATGGAATCTAGATCATATAATGTATCACTCTTTTTTAGGGCATTTAGCTCCTTAGTGTTCTCAATGAAGTCCTTCACTGCATTGGCCGAGAACTTTTTGTCCCTAAAGAACTTAAAACCTTTCATTAGAATCTCAGTTATACTCAAAATTACCTCCTCTATTATCAGAAATGAAACCCCATTCACCTTGATTCTACTGTCCTTCTACAAGCTAACCATGTTGTCAATCACATCTTGATCAAAACCATGCAACTTCATGATATATCTTGTAATCCCACCCTTTTCTAGCTTCTCCCACACTTTTTCCCTACTTCTCCATTTTTCCATCTTACCCATCAATTCTTTTCTGCACCTTTCACCCATCATTTCAGCACTTTGCACTCCCACAATTCTCATAAGCACCGCACACTATAACTTCACCACCTAATGGGGACCTCTATGTTTAAGAAAAAATCCAAATAAATTAACCTTATAGTAGCACAGGTTGCATATGCAAAAAATGACCCATAAAGCATGTCGAATAAACTGTAATAAATTCCACCTCTTGCACTTTCCAATACAACCTTTATGAATTGTAACCTTTCCCCAAAAACCATTCCTAGTCATAATTGCAAATTGATCTCTTCTGTACTCCCTTGGATCTTATCCAACTTGATCAGGCTCTTAACATCCATTGAAAAACTCTTTCTCGGTTGCTAGGTCATCTTTTGGTCAAATTCGACACCTTTATTTGCAAACCAATCTACCACCGGGTTTGCTTCCCAAAAAATGTGAGTGACATGGAATCTATTAAATTTAGCAAGAGTCTCATGTGTCACTTATTAGATTTGTAATCGACCACAAATAATGAGAATTTCCATTAATACATTTAATAATGTTATTTGAATCCCCTTCAAGCTAGAGATTAGTAACTCCAACTTCAAAAGCCAGTTTCACCACATGGAAAGCAACACTTGCTTCCACAATGTGATTAGTTTGGAATCTCAGTGGGAGAGAGAAGGTTGCTACTCCCTCACCAAAGTCATTCCTTATTATGCCTCCACTTCCTAAGGAGCTAGGATTTCCCTTGGATGCCCCATCAAAGTTGGCTTTATGCCATCCTTCTAGGGGGAGAAGCCACTTGGCTTCCTGTCTTTTTAACATTCTATCTTTTTCCTTCTCAATTTTTTTACCACCCGCTTCGATATCTCCCCCCTTCCTTACTAGGTAGTTTTTATGGAAGCTAATGAAATATAAGATGCACTTAAAAAGGAAAATGGGAAAATATTAATTCTGTAGAGAACCTATAAGGGATTACTTTCATATTAAAACTTCATTAAAAAATTCATTTATCTTGGAACTTTTGATCTTTTCCTTCTAGGTTCTTGTGTATGGCATGCCAAGAAGACCATGAAGAAGAAGAGGAACATGAACACTATGAGCCTCATACAACTCATACTAATGAAGGGTGGATGGTTTGTGGTGTTGAAGTCACTATATATGATATTCCTATCCTAAATGTTGTAGAGGAACATGTGGATACTCATTAGAAAATAGGGACATATCAAATCATAGAATAATTTATGACTAATGAAACCAAAGTGAATTTATCTAAATTAGAGTAACAAAAAGTATCAATAGTCAATATAATCAAAGAAGATGAGAATAAAGAAGAACAAGCACATACCAAGGATGTTTGGGTGGAAGAAGAGAAAGAAAAGAAAGACTATAAGAAGGATACTATAGACAAGGATAAGGAAATGGTAACAATTATACACTTGTTATCTTCTATTAAGTCAAGTTATGACAAAGAAGATGAAGATGACATTATGACCATTCAAGAATAATTGATCTAAGTACTTTGATCCCTAAAGAACTCATGGACACTTCTATGATAATTCCAAAGGTCAAAAGGAAAATGATGAAATCTCAAAATAAAGAGGCACAAGTAATCCAACTAAAAAGGTATATAGTCTAATTTGGTTCTTGAGGTTGAATGTGATTAAAGTGAAACACCTATTGAGAAACTAGATAAACTAGTAATAGCTACAGGAGAACAAACACAAAGTCTTGAAGATGGATCTATGGATAAAGTGCAAAAGAACTATGAGAAGAAGAGATCAAAGAAAATAGTTTAGTCAATTTTACTTCATAAAATTTCACTAATAGTAGGTGTGAATTAATTGAATAAAACATTGAAGGAAGGTGCTAAGATATTTTCCACAATATATGGTTTTTCAAACTTTATAAAAGATATTGAGAATAAAAGAGCTAAAACATAAGGATTTAAAGAAGTTGATTTCCAATTTTGATGTGGTGGATCATACAGTTACAAGTTTTAGAGATTTGATAAGCATTATCAATCATAAGTTCAGAAATTTCAATAATGAACAAGAAAATAGGGTAGCTACACTACTAGAGCTACAAAGCCATTTGGCTCCCAAGATGGACCTATTTCAAAAAAGAATAAAGGAGGCTAAATTGTGTTAGCCTTACTAGATACGAGTACTATAGATGTACTAGAGGAGCTAGCCTATCTTGTACAAGGTCAAATAGTGATAATTGAGAATCTACATAAGACATTGGGGAATGATCTTTAGGCCCTAAAGACCCATTTTTCTGATATATTTAGTAGGATATAAGTGCATACTAGTAAATTTTGTTTTTTCACTCTTTTGCAAACCTTTGTCATTATTAAAAAATGAGATTTTGTGACAATTTTGTATGTATGAATATATAAGAGGGTCCATGTATAAGTCATGGAGTCATATATAGTTTTTCATAAGATCTAAAAAATTCACTTTTTGATTGATCACTAGAGACATATTTTTGTGAGTTTTGACACTAAGTAAAATTTTCACTAAGTGTTCAATTGATATTGCACATCTTTCAAAATGTTAGAAATGCCTATCCAAATTTATCAAAAAGGCAAGAATGGATTGAATTCCCTTGCACTAATATCAATATTCAAGCTCCAAATTAATGGAGTGAAAATCTTCAAACATTTCAATTAACTTATCTTCCAAAGACCCAAAGACACCTACATTTGCTAACTCATTTGCTATCTCATTTGTTTCCATAAAAGAATGAGTTGCTCAAAAATATTATATCTCTGTTAGAAGTAATTTGACTTGTTTGACATGTTTGTCCAATTGCCACATATCCAAATGACCTTTAATTATTCCATTAACTATGATTTGAGAGTCTCCTTCTTAGTGGAGCCTTGTATATCCCAATTTAGTCCCCATTAAAAATGCCTCTAATGTTGCCTAACATTCTACAACATTATTAGTTTTCCCAACCAATATTTTCACCTCGAGTGCAATCATGTTCCCAAATTCATCCCTTGCTAGAAAACCACATCCTAAAATCCCTAGTTTCTCCTATAGACACCATCAAAATTTATCTTCACCCACCCTTTCTCTAGTGGACATGACACATAGTTTCTTCAAAAAAAAGAAGGATTAACCCTTTAAGACCTAGTAATGGGTTTGAACTTAATCATTGGAAACTTCCTCTAAATTAACACATCTTGAAGGGAGAAAATGGTTTTTTTTGGGTCCACCGCTGAGGCTACATTTGTAGTAACTTCTAAGCTCCCATTCTCTAATATCTATAAGAACCTTTCTTCCCTTCCTTCCTTCTCTTAAAAAAACATGTGATTTCACTCCTTCCATGGTCCCCACATTGTCATTGATGAAATTATCCTCCATTAATAAGTATGTAGGAAGATTTGATCCAAACTACTGAGAATTTCATATTTTGCAAAATAAAATTGAAGATGTTGTTTAGTAGAGTACCCAAATATGGAAGGTAATTTATGGGATGAAAAAACTTAAGGAAATTGAACAAACACCTTTTGAGGTAGGTGATGAAAAAGGTGAACAAGAAGCAACTGAGGTTCTTACAGTTGATACTAGGAAAGATGTACATGTGGAAGGCACTAAGACAAATGTAGATACATAGGTAACAACTAAAGATGAGCAGCAAGCATACAAAAGTATACCAGATATATAGATGTTGAGTGCTAGTCCAGAACATGGGACAAAAGAAAAACCTAAAATTATATAGATTAAGGATGTTTTTAATAATGTGCCTTAGAATATCAATCCCCTAATGGAGGAGGACATGAAGAAGATATTGCTAGATACCACCACCAAGACACAACTATGTAGTCATCTTGTATTGGTGAGTGTAGATGAACTTAAGAAGGTAGAGAAGTCATCTACAAAGGTGGAAATACAAGAAATATCAAAAACCCCTCAATTTACTATGATACAACCTACATTACCCATTGTAGTGTATCGAAGAAAAGAGACATCCATGAAAAACATAAACAAATTGGTGCACACTATGTTAGTACCAGAAGCTTCTACTGATGCACAGATTAGAACAAAAGTTCAAGGAGAAATTTAAATTAAAAGGAAAGAAGAGGAGAGGATAGAAGTGTTAGAGTTGACTACGAAGCTTGAGGATCAATTAGCAATACAAACATTGGTTACTTTGCCAACAACTATTACTCCTCCAAGTCAAGCACTTCACAGACTAAGTGTAGAAGCTACACCACTGCAGTCATCAAGGCCTAGTCCTAGTACATACAAGGTAGATGAGGTTACATCATTTGGAGATGTCAACTTGGATGAAGTGATTGTATTTCCAAAGTTTGACCTTGCAACAATAACTATTAAAAAAATGAGCATAGTATAGGATGCACTTGCAAAGAAAAAACATCAAGAACTACTTAGAATGGAGCATAGGTAGAAGCAATCATTATAATACATCAAGGATATATTTCTTTATGCATTCATCTTGCCAGCACTAGAAGAAGACAAGCCTATCATGGAGCATGTGGTCAACATTGTAGAACATATCAATGATGCAAACTTGGATTCAAATGTGAAATTACTTGAATGGTCTGAAAGAAAGTTTCAAGGAAAAGTCAATGAAAAGATATCAAGTGCTATTTCACTTAGTTAGGTTGAGTTAGCAACCAAGATTGACAATGTAAAGAAATTCTTAGAGAATATTTTCTCATTTTACACCAAGTTGTGTGATACAACTTTTTTCACACAAGAAGTGCAACACCATATTGTAAATCTAGAGGGATATGTGAAGCTAAAAGGTACTAAACTTCCCAATTCTCCAGCTCAAAGTCAAAAGCACTTTAGGAATTTGATGAATTCTTAAGATTAGTTGGTAGCTCTACATGCTCAAGATGTAAATATTCAAGCTACACTCATCAACATCTAATCCATGGAAGTACTTTAGAAGGAGCTAGCCTTTGCAAAGACATTAATTTAGAAAGATCCCCATCTTTATACCCTTGAAGGCTTAGTTCATCTTGTTGTGAAGTTAGCCATGATCCAAATCAAATCATTGGAGGTAGCTTGTGATAATTGGGATGCAACTCTGAAGATAATACTTGTGGTCCATAAAAATTTCTTGGACAAATACACCATTCATGTACAACCCATGACATAAGTGTCAAAAGGGGGAGAATGCATGATAAGGAGAGATAAGTTTGGAGATCAAATAGAGACAAAGTCAATGATTTAGCATATGCATATTTAATCAATAGGAGTATTGGTTCAAATTCATGACAAAACAATCAACTCATGGGGAGTTATTGAATTTTGAGGTATGACTGATGATTCATAAGTTTTGCAAAATTTTGAAGTTTTGAAATTTTGTATGTAAATGGATATTATCCTAGTTATGCTTGAAAGGCTACAGTTATTCATGCATGACCAAATATTTTGTCACTAATGTCAAAGGGGGAGATTTTTAATCCCAAATTGGTTTTGACATATGAGTGAAAATATGCTTAAGTCATTTACTTAGTTCATGCTGAACAAGTGATACATGCCAAGAATAAGTTGCTAGATAGTATATGTTGAGCAAGAGATACACAGTAAGTACCGAGTAAGTAATAAGTGTCGAGTATATAGTAAGTTCTGAGTCATTCAAATGATGAGTGATCAATTGATGTCAAGTCATTCAGAGGCTGAGTTACAACATTGAAGTTGCAATTGATGTTGAGCATAAAGGACTTCAAGTGTCGAGTAATATAGTTTTGACATAGTTGTTTGTAATGGAACAAACTATTATGTAAACCATTTTGGAGCTAACTTAAGGATTATTTTGTGATCTTAGATGATAAGGATGAATCTTTATTGAGAATCCCTATGTAGTACATGGAACCAATCAAAAAAGAGAAGGATTAATTAACATAATAGTTGGATCACAATCGTTGATTCATACCTAACCCTAAGTCACCTAGGTCTTCTTAAGGAGGACAAACCCTAAACTTTTTATGAATGTAGAAGGAGAAAAGAGAGAAGTTCGCATGTACAAATAGAGCATTCATGGTGGCTAAGGAGGCTAAGGAGTTGTGAATTGAGATACATTGTATAATTAGTTAAAGCATAATAGAGGAAAAGAACTAGAGGACATAAGAGATACATCTAATTAGTGATGATCAAGTACACATTAGAAAAGGGTGATCTATTATCTAGCAACAGATTACTAACCACATGATCATTGCTGAGACATTCTAATAGGTGAATTAGTTAAATCTCTTAACAGAGTAGTTTTAATAGGCTATTGTAAATCCTTTAAAAAGGTGCTTACTTCATTGTAAGTTAAAGTCCTCAAAACAGACACACTTCTAATAGGGTGTTGAAATATTGTCATGTCTCTAAAAGTTTTTAAGTTGCAATGTTGCAATATTGTTTTAATCACAACATTTCTCCTTTATAATCAATTATTTTAAAGGATGTGAAGCAGTCAGGATAAAGACCATTACAATGTTCTAGCTATTAAGGATAACATCCAATTTTGGGTTGCAAAGAGGCGCTAAGCTGAAAATTGCAAGGTCATGACTAGGATTAGGCTTTAGACATTTCAAATTATGATGATGTAGGGAATAACCAATACAGTTAGAATAAATACTATAACACCTTCACAAAAGTTAAGGTTAAACTATGGTTAAGGTGAAAAAGAAGAGAAAAGATCATAATCATGGCTTCACAAGGTTCAATGATGAGTTTGAGTTTTAAGTTGTGAAGCAGCAAAAGATTGTAGCAGTGGTTAACTTTGGGGTTATCGCTTCATCACATGCAGTCAAGATCAATCCATGGTTAAGGATGTGAAGCAACGATATATGGTCATGACACCATTGCAAGCTTTGATTGTGAGTTAAAATCTTAAGTGGTGAGGTTGTGAGTAAAGTAATGGTTAACTTCAAAGTAATTACTATAACTTTGTAGGTGACAAAGAAAATAAGACTTTTTAAGTTGCGAAGATGCAAAAAGTGATCACAACAGTTAAAGCTAAAGGCTATCACATCATCACAAGATTTTAGTGGAAGTTAAGTTCTTTGGTTGTGAGGCCATGAAATAAGGTAGCATTCATTCAAGATAGTGATCACAATATCACACAGTTAAAACAAGCTTTATGTCTGGTGATTGTGAACACAGTTAAAACAAGCTTTATGTCTGGTCATTGCAACATTGCAAGCGAAAGAAATGTTAAGCCCTAAACTTTGATGAAGTCATGAAAAGGTTAGTTTAAAGGGTTCACACCTTCGTAATTATTAATATACGGCTAGTATCAAAAGAAATGGTGCTTTGATAAGCTATCTTGTAGTCGTTTCATAGGGTCACTATAGCTAATGAAGTAAATAATTAATAAGTTGCAATGTAGCGATAAGGTTAGCTTCAAAGAATTTCACCATTTTGTAGTGGTTAGTAAAATGAAGTGATGAAGAATTATGAGGGAGCAATAAAGTTAAGATGAAGAAATAATGGTTTCATAGGCTAAAGTGGTCAACAAGGAAATAAAGTTGCAAAGTGATGATTAAGTGAAAGTGCAACATGACAAGCTTGGCCCAACAGGTAGGAAAAGGGGTAGCAAAGCCACAAAATAGTTAAAGATGAACCATTTCATTTGATTGCATCTAGAAGTAATGAAAGATAGAAGACCATAGCGAAGTGGCAAATAAAGAGGAATCACAACATCATAATCTTCAATTTTAAAAGCTTAAAATAGTTTTAAATGACCACGTATGAGTTGGAAAAAAGAGATATGAGCTAGATGTACGAATAGTGAAGATTTTGTCAGCCTTTCAAGGATTGATAGGTTTTAGAGCATGCTAGTTTTTAAATGCCATTAATGCTATGCTCCCTTTGAAAAAAAAAGATAAATTCCAAGAGAAATAGAGATTTCATAACAATTGCATAAGTATTTGATATTTTTGAGCAAAGTTTGAGTTGGAGAATGAACTTGAGAAAATTTCTAGTGTACAACATTCAAAATTATTGAGATAATCTTATAGAAATGGAACACAAAGAAGGTGAATTGATAGCACAATATATAATTTAAGAGTCTACCTCAAAGAAAAAAAGCCCTAGTTCATTTTTAGAAGAGTGGATGCATATTCTACTTGGTTCTTCCAACACATAGTCTGCAAATGACCATTCTTTCAAAGATCCTTATGCCTTTTGTAGAGATGCAGTAGTTCTTGATAGGAATATAAGTGAATTATTTTGGTTCTTCTACAAGGACAAAACAAAGGAAGTTCTAATTTCAAACCCTTGGACAAGAAAACTAGGAAAACTAATTATGCTTGAGGCCTTTGTGGATGTTGACCTAGTCAAGGCATTGATAAAATGTTACAATCGTGTCGACAAGTCCATTCACAAGAAGGATAGAAACATCTTCTTGGTGTTCGATAAGAAGAAATTCATAGAAGTATTCAATTTGGGAGGTCCAATGTCATTGCCTATTGACATGGACGAATTGAATGAGATCTTTAAGAACCAGAAGAATTTCTACATGGGTAGAATAATGACAAGTCATATCCCTATGTCAAGGAAAGAGAAATGAGAAATTCCAAAAAAGAAGGAGGTAGAAGATCTTATGCCCTTGGAATTCTTCCAAAGATACATGCAAAATACTATCTTTGGTATCAACAAAGTCCTAGGTTCAGATGGAACCATGAGTAATCTGGGTGGACATTATGTTATAGCATTAAATATCCAAGACCCAAACACTAATGTTGGGTATGATTTTGTTACCTATATTATCAACAATATTCATGAGAAAATTGTTGCTATGCAATATGGACAATTAAAGAACTTTAGGTTTCATCAGTACTCCTTGATTATGCATCTAATTGTGTTAAAAAATGTAGAGTTCTTTGATCAAAGTTTCTTCAAATGTATAGAGCAGTGGGGAGAAAGATTGAATGTGCAATACTAGACTAGGGTATGGAAAAGATTTTATCCATGCTCTAATGTTATTTATTTCTATAATTATTTTGTTCACCCTATCTTAAAAATGATAGGATTGGTTAATGAGAGAATACCTAGAAGTGGAAGGTGGTTAAGGTCAATATGTGTTTTGATGTGGGGAAATAACTAGGGCATGATTGGGGAAGTGTTTTTCTATTTGAAGGATATACTGTTATTAAGATTTATGGATGCCTCAAACCACCTCACATTCTACCAAAATATATCCCAGTGAGGCTAGGTTTTGTAGAAGTTAATATCATTGAATAGAGAATATCTAGGAATGACTATCAAAAAGGGGAGATTTTTGTGTAGATGTACCAAGGTAGGAGACTTTGATATAGGAAAAAATGCTATATAGGAAACTGATGCTTTCTTGAGGAGCTTCAAATTGCCAACTAGGCTAGCAAGAACATATGACCCTTGCAATGTAGTCTAGAATGCCTTAAAGAACATGAGGGGATATAATTTACCTCCAAAAAAATGCCCATGGGAAGAGGATGTCATTGCTGATAGATTAGATGAGAGTGTATGTAGAAAGAGAACGATCAAGTACAAAGATGTTCTGAGTTTTGAGTAGGAGATGAGAAAGGTAAATCCATCCTTTAAGGGATTCTATCCTAAAGAATATTACTAGTCAAGGCTAGACAAGTGTGTACACAATTTTGATGAGATATTTGCACAAGTTCCCAGGAAAATAAGAAGAAAGGTTTATCCTAAGTCTTCTAATGAAGAAATTGTTGTAAAAGTAAGTGATGAAGAAGAAGATCAACTTTAAAGTTTAGAATGGACTTAGCATAGGAGCAAGAAATAGAAAATGGTGGAAATTCCACTAAAGGCTCAACATAAAGCCCTATATATCTTACCAAGGGGTAACGAATATTTTGATGATGTAAGGATGAGTTATCTGATGGCTCAAGCCACTGAGGATGAGAAAAGGGATAAAAAATTAAAGCTACAGGTTCTAATGTTTGATGATAGGATCATTGAAGCTAATGAGTTTATAAGTGATGAAAATTTCATCAAAACTAAAGAATTTAAAAGCTTCTTGTTCAAATTGAAACAAAATGAATCGTCTCAACAAATGAAACCATGTGACTTTGATGAGGTAGTTGCTGAACTAATATAGAAACTACAAGAGTATGATCCTACTACTAAAACCAAATTTATGGAATACAAACTTCAATAGTGCTATTGGGAAAGAACAAGATTGATGCTCTAGAGGATCAATTGGAAAAGGCATAGGAGAGGTATATCCAAACTAGGAGGTGCTATGAAGAAGAAATGAAGAAGACTTATGTCTAGGATAAGAACAATCTCAAGTTAGAAACCGAGATAGTAGAATTAAAAAATATTGTCAAGTCTGCTACAAAAATTCAAGATAGACAAATACAGACAAAGGGCCATGCATCTGAGATGGAAGATACATTAGGTCAATCTATGGAAATGGATGAAGAGGAGATGGAGTCTAGCAAAGAGAGATTGAAATCATAACCATCAATAATTTGTTGATCCACAAGATAAAATCTTTGAAGGTTGTTTCCTAAAATGTGCATAGCAACTACATTGTTCAATAAGGGGCATAATATAAGTGTTCTAAGGAATTTTCCTTGTTATCTCCTTTGTTGACTACATGGGGCCCTTATACTCAATTATTTGATAATATTGTACCTATGCTGATACAGAAGAAGGAATTAACAAAAGTAATGATTATCATTGCCAGAAAAATGATTAATAAGGTAAAAGAGTTGAATAGATTCTTTGTAGGCAAGATCCAATTGATTCAGAACAAGCTGAAAGAAATTTCCATGGGAATACCAAATTTTATACCCACCATTTTGGATAATGATAGAGGAATCAAGGAATGGCTAGAATGGTCATCTTCCTTTGATAACATCTTGAATCACTCTAGATTTTTGGCACACTACAATGGAGGATTTGACATTGTAGTAGTTTATGATTTAATATATGTATTGTATAAACTAGAGTCTGAGATGGGAAAGGTAATGGAAGAGGTTAAGGCTATAAAATATGCAAAGTGGAACAAATGCCTAGAAGACTTAAATGGTATTAGGGATGCCATTTGACCTAATGTGGACACAGACAACCATTTTGGAGGTCATAGTAGAAATAAAGGATTTACCATCAAGGGCTAGTAATTGAGTAGTTAAAGATACAACTGAGGGCAAAAAAGAAAAAAAAAAGATAGCAAATGCAAGGAAAGCAATAAGTAGTCAGAATACAAATATAATTATGCTAAAGACTCTTGCAGAAAGTACTACCTACTAGTTTTGAATTGCTTCCCCAATTTTGTTTGAATACAAGAATGTTTGTAATGTAACAATATAAAAATATCTTTGTATTTATTTTCAAATCTTTTTTTGACATCTGTCCTCCCATATGAAGCTTGTTGCAATCCTTTCTTATAAAAGGATTTCCAAGATGTGGAGTGAGGGTCTAAAGTTTGTAGAAGTTTAGTGTTTTTTCTATTACATTTGGTCCAAGTTTTTGTGTCAAATGTATGATGTATTCAATTTTGCAAATCTAAGAATACAAATGGATCTTGAATGATAGGTTTTATAATGTATTGAGTTATATTGCAAGTTTATACTAGTAATGTATTGTTTTCAAAGATAATTAATACAAAGGAGAGTTATACATATTTGTGTCTTTGAGTTTTGTCTCCATTTCATGTATCTATTATTTTAATATTGAAATGAGCAAGGTTCTTTCAATTTAATGCAACTTGGATGAGTTGTATATCTTTTCATTGATTTCTTTTAATTCAAGGAGTTAAGTAAATGCTTTCATGAATTGATAAGGTTTCTAGATATATGGGAGGGATATTGTAAGAATGAAATTTAGGGTTAATAACTGATAAGTTTAATTGCAAGTCAATTAAATAGGTCTAGGGTTACTAGTTTGACTCTATATATCAATGGATAAGGCACTCATCATCAATTCAGATGCAATTTGATATAATCATATGGTTGCACAATAAAAATTTAAATCAAAACCAATTTTCCATTTCTATAGTGAAGAACTAAATTTTTGGTGATTCCCTAGTTGTAATAGATCTCTTAGGGATTATAGTTAGTTGCTATAACACAAGAGTTAATTACAATATCAAGAAGTTTATTGACCATTTATCTTCTATAAGGGATAAATTTGAAGAAGATAAATATTAGTGAATGAATCTAAAGAAAGGAATCATAGAAGAAATCCATCTAATTCCCTAGGTGCACTCACCTTGGTCCTATAGAGCCTAAAGAGTAGAAATCCCTTCTATGTGCTTTGTTGAAGTTGGTCCAGATCTAAGGAAATTTCTATTGAATATGGGAATTAGCTAATCCTTAGGCATTAATATTTTCTCTACATCTTGGTAGAGGGTTTCAACAACCTATAGTTAGTTTCAAAACACCAATAGACTCAAATGATGAAAGGTATGAAGAAGAAAAATATCTTTTTTTGCATATTAACAAAAATAATAGGTGGATTATTGATAATGGGTGTTTCGATTGCATGACTAGTGATATAGATAAACTTGATAAGTTAGAAGAATATGATGGTGGAACCATAAAGCTTGGAAATGATGTTCCATATCCTACGAAAGGTAGAGAATCATTGATGCTAAATGATAGGATCAAGTGTGATGATGCTTACTAGGTCTAAGGTCCAAAGTACATTTTGTTGAGTGTTGTACAACTGAATAACATAGATCATAGAGAGGAGTTTCAAAATAGAAAGGTAAAGATCTATGATGTTGATGGGCATTTGATTAAAAGTGGACATAAAACAAGAGGTAACTTATTCCACCTAGATACTACTACAACTAGTTTCCTATTTTCTAAAGATGAAGATGTATGGTTATGGCATAAGAGACTTTGTCATGTGAACTTTGATAATATCACTAAAGTGAGTAGAAGGAAGAAAGTGAGAGGCTTACAAAACTCACATAAACCTGATAATGCTATGTGCAAATAATATCAATTCACTAAGATGACTACGTCTGGTTTCTCAATTAAGTCACATGCATCTAATGATATTATAGGGTTGGTTCATATTGATTTTTGTGGTCCTATCAAAGTTGAGAGATATTATGGAGATAAATAGTTCATTTTATTTGTTGACGACTATTCTAGAATGATGACTTCAATTTATATGAAATCCAAATCTTATGCATTTGATATGTTTAAGTGTTATAAAGATAGAGTTGAAAAGGAAACTGGTAAATAGATTAAATTTTTGAGATCTGATAAAGGTAGTGAGTTCACATTTGATGAATTTACTAACTATTGTTTTGAGCATAAAATTAGGAGATAGTTTTCTACACTGAGAACACCACGACATAATGGAATTAAAGAGAGGACAAATATATCTATCATTGATTGTGCTAGAATACTATTGATTGAAAAAGGTGTTACACAAATATTTAGGAGAGAAACTATAAGTAATATTGTTTATACTCTCAATTGAGTATAGTTGAAGAAAGGAAAAACTAAGACACCATATGAACTCTAGTATGGTCATACACCAAATGTAAGTTATTTCAAAATCTTTAGAAGTAGGTGTTATATTCACAAAGATGCAAGAAATGGAAAGTTTTATTTAAAATGTGATGAAGGTATATTCCTAGGTTACTCTACTAGGAGAAAGGTATACACATATTTTAATAAAGTGACTAAAACAATGATTGAAAGTGAACATGTTAGAATTGATGATTTTAAAGATAAGAATGATGAGGAAAGAAAGAAAGAACTTGGAAATTATAAAATATTTGAATATGTACAAGATGAAGCACCTAATATAGTACTTGAGCACAGAGATAGTTCATTGAAATGGTACATTGAGAGATAACAAAGGACACTGAACAATTACCTGCATTACCTTAGTCACAGATAAAACAACTCGAGTAGAGCATTAAGCCCCAATCAAGTGATGATAATGTTGTAGAATGCAAAACTAAGCCTATTTTAGCAAAGTATGTTAGAATACATCATTCAAAAAATCCAATAATTATAGACAAGAGTACTAGATTCATGAAAATAAGTAAGTTAAATGACAATACCTATTTGATTATTGAATTTGAGCCTAGAAATGTGAGAGATGCACTTGATAATGATGATTAGATTAATTTAATGAATGGGGAGATAAATCAGATTGAAAACAAAAATATGTGGATACTAGTACCAAGACTTAAAGACAAAAATGTGATTGAAACAAAGTGGATATTTAGAAGCAAGTTGGATGAAAAAGGAGTTGTGAGGAATGAGGCCATACTAGTTTGTAAAGGTTATGTACAAGAAGAAGGAATTAACTATGGAGAGACCTTTGTACCTATTGTTATATTAAAAGGAGTTAAAAATCTATTGGCCTATGTAGCTTATAAGAGATTTAAAGTCTATCAAATGGATGTTAAGTGTTCTTTTTTTAATATAATTCTGGAGGAAGAGGTATACATTGAACAATCTAAAGGATTTGTGGAGCCAAATTAGAATCATCTAGTATGTAAACAAAAAAAATTACTATATGGTTTAAAGAAAGCATAGACATCTTGGTATGCATTTGAAAATTTAAGCTAAAGATAGGTTTCAATTGTTGATATAGTACCTTGCATTTGAAAAGTTAAGTTGAAGATAAGGTTTCAATTGCTGAAATATTTTTTGTGCAAATCATTTTTTGGTTAGATGAGTAAAGAATTTGAGATGTCTATATTTGGTGAAGTTAAGTTTTTCATTGGTTTACAAGTTCATCAAACAAAGGAGGAATATATGTGACTTGATCTAAATACATCAAGGAGATATTAGAAAATTTTGTTGTGGATGAGTCAATACTAGTTGGTACACCTATGTTTATTGGATGCAAACTATCTAAGGAAGATAACACCGTTGAAGTGAATGAGACATAGTATAGATCAATGATTGGAAAGTTGCACTATGTAGTACATAGAAGACCTGATATTGCATATGCAATTATAGTCGTTGCATGATTTTCATCTATTCAATCCTAAGGAGACACATATGATTGCAATAAAGAGAATATTCATATATTTAAAAGGAACTAAATATTATAGACAATGGTACAAGAAAGAAAGTGAGTTTGAGTAAGAGTTTATATCGATGCTGGTTGGGAAGGAAATGTTGATGATAGAAAAAGTACTAATGGTAGAGCTTTCTTTTATGAGAAAGGATGATTACATGGTTAAGCAAGAAAAAAAGTTGTATATCACAATTTATTGATGAAGATGAGTATGTTGCTATAGCTATTCACTGGTCAAATATTGTATGGATCAAGCAATTGTTGGAAGGAATGCAAGAGGAAGTCACTAAACCTAGTACTATCTATTGTGACAATACAAGTACTAATGATATATCAAATAATCATGTGATGCATGAAACAACACAACACATATCTATCAAGTATCACTACTTGAGATAGAAAGTACAAGAAAGACAAGTAAGATTGGAGTATGCAAAGTCTAAGGAGAAGATTATAAAAATTCACAAGGTCATTTCCTAAGGATTAATTTGAGTATCTAAGAGGTAAGTTATGGGTTCTTCCACTATCAAAGATTTACTAAGTGAAAGATGCATGTTGCATCAATTCATAAGACCAAACTATCTTTGTAGAGTTGATGCATGAATTCACACTTTAGGGATTTTTATATAGTTGTCAAAGTGATTGGAATGAAGTAGATGTAATTAGTACATGCAAGGTACAAGGTATAACTACAAGGTTTAATAAGTTTCTCATTGAAGCTTATAGTTAACCTTGGCATTACTATCAGAGGGGGAGATGTAGAGTTAGGGGGAGAAGACTACTAAGGAATAGATGATATGTTAAAGGGGTAGAAAACCAATAAGGGAGAAAAATGATGAGAAGAATAGGAAAATAATAAGAAGGAAAGAATGCATAAATCAATAAAGTGTTGTATAGTCAAAGGGGGAGATTTTGCCAAACAAAGATATTTATTGCTATCAAAAGGGATATCTTATAAGTTGCAAATATATGTATGGAGTTGATTCTGAATGAATAAATGAAGCACACCCAAAGGGGATAGATATGTAAAAGAAATAATGAGTTGAAGATGTTGATGAACATAGAATGTATTCAAAGGGGGAGAAATTATAGAATGAGCAGAGATCATGAAGATGTAGAAAACCTAAATGAAGTTAGAGAGTTGAAGATGTGTTGGTAATTAATGATTTATTTTATAATGTTATGTTATGTAATAATGTGTTTAACATGCATTTCCATAAATGTTAAAAGGGGATATTGTTAGCACCACCTGCTAATGATGTTAATGTATGTGAAAGAGTCATATTAGTTGTTATGTTATCATTGTTGAAATTTAGTCTTAGTTGGACCTGATCAGTAAACATTAGCATAAATTACATTAACACACACACACACACACACACACACACACACACACACACACACACACACACACACACACACACACACACATGTACATATATATGTATATATACATTTATATACATACATACATACATACACATATATTTACATAGACATTAACATATATATACACACATAAATATAAACCTATATACATATAAATATACATACATTAATATAATTACTGATGTGTTCAATCAGAACAAAGATCTCCATAATGTGCATTGCTTAGACCAAGAAGTTATTTTCTATGATTAATCTCATCAATGAATAGTGATACAATGAAATCTAGTGCTATCATTTTACATCAGCATATGACTATGAGCATTCAAGGGTGATCGGCCTTGCCTCATAGTAGTGCAAATAATGATGTTGTTAACTTGAGTTTTCCCTAATATTATCAGGTGCTTAGTATGGATTGATGTTTATTATGGAGAGTCATATCCATGTAGGGACATGACCCTAAATGGCACATGCCACATAGAATCATGTCTCTATGTTGGGATGTATATTGGTTTCATTCTTATATCCATCAACTTCTAGGTATAAAGTATCAAAACAAATATATTATTGTCCCTTAGCAATCTATGATCTACAATACATTCATCATTTTATACTTGAACTATGATTTCTAGCATTGCATTTAGTCTTTGAAGAATTACATATATTTTTAGTTGTTATTGTTATCATCCACAAATTACATTATTATCATTGTGAAGATCAACAATAAGCTTCTATAGAAATAATAATCGATCATAGTCTTGGGAAGATAGTATTTCACATATATAAACATACTAGATTACTGATCAAGAATATGAACATATTATTCTACCATAAGATATCTAGTTCCTTGACATGGTATCCGAGCCTAGTTGGTAGAATGAGAATTAAACCAACTATGACTGATTCAATATCACTAAATTTTTCTTTATTCATCATATCAACCATGATAAAAAATATAAGAGTTGATGATAGACTAGATGGCACCTCTAACTTTGTTTCATGGAAAATTTGAATTACAACAATACTTCAAGAACTTGAATTGGAGTCATTTATAGAGAAAAATAAGGAAATACCTAAAGATGAATCATAAATAATAACATGGAAAAGAAAAAATAATAAACCTAAGAAATTAATCATTTATGGAGTTAATGTTCATATTATTCCATCAATAGAAATACTAACAACTTCTTATGAAGTGTTCAAAACCATTCAAGATACATTTGAGATAAACAATGCAAGCATATTGCTTACATTAAAACAACAAATCCTAAATGATGTAAGGAAAAGTCTTGCTCTTTAACCCTACTTACTCCTAGGGTCCTCTTTAGGCCACTTCACTAGCCTTTTAGGGTTGTTTCATGAACCCAACCTCTGAAGGACTCTATTCCCAATCCTTTTACTCTTCCACTTGTCCACACCAATGATGAAATCCTCACAATCCTTAACATGCTTCATGGATGCTTCCTTGGCTCACCCACATCAAATGGTCAAAGATGACCATAACCAAAAAATAATAGAGAGGAAGGTTTATTTCTAGACCATAGGTTGTATGAAACTTTTCATCAACCCAAAATAGATTCACTTCTTTATCAATTTCAAGTATTTTCTTGAAGCTAGGCCTAAAAGGGCTACACAAAATTAGTCCTCCAAACACACTTTTTGGCTCATAATTTAGAAAATGTCTTAATAAGTTGGTAAAAAAACTTCATTTCCTTCTAACCTTTTGGAATACCTTTTAGTTTTTCCTGGTCTCACTTCCTGAATCTATCTATAGAGTGGGTTGCTGATTTTAAGCCTAAAATTAAGGGTTTCCCAATATGCTGATAGAATTCACAAGGATTTGTTAAAATCCCCAACAAAAAATGTCACTATGACTTCTACTTGGGAATAGGAATTTTCCACCTTCATATCCTTCTCTCCATCCACTTGTATTGAAGAAATCAATGCACTCCCATCAAATGTTGTTTCAACTACTGTGATCCCTAACCATGCTTACTTGGCTTTCATAGGGCATCACTCCAAAAAGCCCAAAATTTCTTTCCAAGGCTCATGAACTTGCACACATATATTAAAAGGATTCATCTCACAGATTCCAATAGACTATAAAAATTCCATGGTGGAAAGGTGAGTTATGACTCCATCTTCCAAAACTACCTGGTTCAGGCCAACAATAGTATGAAAACCAAAATATTTACAAAAGTGTAATGAAATGGAAACAAAAACCTATCTAATCACAAAAAAAATTAAGTAATTACATCTATAAACTTATAAATCTAGTTCTAGTATGGAATTCAATCCATCAAGTACCCTAATGAAGCAAAAGACTTTGACTGTGGTAAAACAACTCAACAAAAATGCTTGTTCATTAACCAAAATTTCATTAAAGTGTCATCCAACCCCTATAATAGGTTGAGGGAGGCCTTATATAGGTATAAAACACCTATTACAACTGATTTGAGGTAGTTATTCCACCTAGTGCTCAAAAATGAAGTTTCTACAATAAAAGTTATCATGACAACTTTTGCAATTTTGTAAAGTTGTCATGCAACTTGACAAATTTTTGCCTAGTTATAACACACTTGGTCAATGCCTCATGAAACTCTACCAAATGCTTGAATAGGTTTCCTAGGACATGAAATCATCATTCCACCCCTCATTTGTCCAATCTAGCCCCTTAAATGCATAATTTCCACCTTTAACTTTGATGACATCTAATTGTATTATACCTAGCAACTTTGGACAAACAAGTAGCATTGAGTAGCTAATTAGACCTCCTAATGGCTAAGAAATACTCTAGGAATAATTAGCCCTTTTATTACACTAGTGGCTTGGTTAGGGTCACTACTAGTGGGATGTTTGCATAACCACACCCCTAGAGCATTTTTCCCTTAGATTAGGAACCCTAGGTTACCAAGTAGCCTTACCTAGGTGCTCCTGCACGATGCTCCCCATAGAAGTAAATAATGTTACTCATGTAGAAAAGATGTCATCAAAAATTCCTAAATTTTTGAAGTCTGTAGCTATAACCCATGTTGCATCTAACTCTGGTTTAAATTTCCACTTTATGAGGTTTTCCATGTACACCTTGTCTCTAGTAGTCTTCTTGACCCTTGAATCACATACTTTCTTTGCCTCTAGTTCCAACTTAGGGGGTAAAAGATTAAGTGTTACATCCTTTCCAACCTCATATTTTTTCATAAATGCTTTAGTTAGAGGTCCCTTAAACTTGGTTAGGACTTTCATATTGAAGACAAGTGAGATGTTCAAATCACTAGAATGATTGATCTTATATGCATTAGCCCCATATTTTGCGAAGAACTTATAGGGCCTCACTTTCTTCATCTATAGTTTGGTGGGTACTCCTTTCTATAACCTAGACTTATTCAAGTGTACCATGACATAATTACCTACTGCAAACTAGACATCCTTCCTCTTCTCATCCACTTTAGCCTCCAATATTTTTGTAGTCTCTTGTATGGTCTTCTTCACCTATTCTTGAATCTCCTTCATGATTTGAGTGAAGTCTTCTTTCTAGCCACTCCTATAATCCATAGCTCCAAGGTCTCTAAGCTCACACACACCCCTTGGACACATCCCATAAATAATCTCAAATGGGCTCTTCCCTGTGGTTTTATTCACAGTATCATTAAATGTATCCTCTACTTGACGAAAAGCCACATCTCATGTCCAACCATACTCTTTGGTTAGGCATCTTAACAAGTTACCTAACACCCTATTAACCACCTTAGTTTGGCCATCATTTTGATAGTGGTAAGCTGAACCAAAATATAGGTTAGTTCTCAACCTACTCCATAAGGTTTTCCAAAAGTGGCTCATAAGATTGACATCCCTATTTGACACAATGCTTAGGGTTAGTCCATGGATCCTCACAATATCTTTAAAGAATAGATGTGCAATATGGGTAGCATCATGGGTAGATTTGCAAGGTATAAAATGATTCATTTTACTAAATCTATCTACTACAACGTAGATTCTATCACATCCCTATTTTCTTTTAGGTAGCCCTACAATGAAGTCCATGCTAAAAAACTCACATGGCCTATTAGGTACTAGTAAATGTTGGTACAAACTTGCATTACTAGCTCCTCCTTTTTCCTTCATGAACAATATAGATTGTTCTACATATCTTGTCACATCTCTTGATAGTTTTGGCCAATAGTAGAACCTTTGAATAACTCTAGGGTCTTGTTGATGCCAAATTAACCACTTAAACTTCCATTATGTTTTTATTGAATAAGGTTCTCTCTCATGGAAACCTTAGGAACACATAATTGGTTTCATTTGAACAACAATCCACTTTGTAAGGTATAATGAGAAAAGAACTATGAATATGGTTCTGAATCTTAGAAAATACCTTGTTGGCTTCAATAAAATCTTCATCATCCTTGTAGAGGTCTTTGAAAATATCCACACTAATTCCATATAGTTGAAATTCTTGAATGGTCAATATTCTCCTGCTTAGTACATCTGCAACCTTGTTTAGCTACCCCTTCTTGTGCTTAATGGTGAATGTGAATGCTTGAAGATATTCCATCCACTTTAGATGCTTATTGCTCAACTTGTCTTGTGTACTGATGTAGCTAAGGGATTGATTGTTAGTAAATACCACAAAGTTCTTAGTTATAAGGTAATGTCTCCACTTCCTAAGAGACTAAACCAAAGCATACAATTCCACATGATAAGAATAATATTTCTTATTGGCTTCATTTACCTTCTCATTGAAGAAGGCTACTAGCCTATCTTCTTGGATTAACTCACCTCCTACTACCACCACACTTACATCACACTCTAAGGTAAATAATTTATCAAAACTAGGTAGTTTAAGGATAGGTTGTGTGGCTACTTGTTCTTTCAACTTTTAAAATGCATTTCCTTCTTCATAAGTCCACCTAAACTTGGTCTTCATCCCACCCTTGATGGTGTTTAGTAATGGTGCACAAATACCACTAAAGTTCCTAATGAATTTCCTATAAAATTGAAATAATCCATGGAAGCTTATTATCTTTGTTTCTATAGTAGGTGGTGGCTAGTTTAAGATGGCTGAAACTTTGTCTTGGTCCATCTTCAAAGACCCCTTGGATGGTACATACAAACTATTGCTTCATGAATTCACATTTCTCCAAATTGATTGCCAACTTATCTTTATGCAACTTCCTTATCACCATCTCCGCATGTTCAAGGTGTTCTTCTCCTGTCTTACTGAAAATGAGTATATCATCAAGATATACCACCACAAATCTCCCTATATAATCTTTCAACACTTCATTCATGAGTCTCATGAATATTATAGGAGCATTTGAGAGCCCAAATGGCATCACAAGCCACTCATACAATCCATCTGTGGTCTTAAAAAATTTCTTCCACTCATCACCTTCCTTTATCCTTACCTAATGGTAACCACTTTTGAGATTCAATTTTGTGAAATATTGAGCTCCTCTAAGATAATCCATCAAGTCTTTAGTTCTAGGTATGGGAAACCTATATCTTATAGTGATTCTATTTATGGCCCTCGAATTTGTGCAAAGCCTCCATTTTCCTCCTTTCTTGGATGCAAAAACTACTGGCACTACACAAGGACTAATGCTCTTCTTTATTGGACCCTGGTCTAGAAGCTCTTGCACTTGCCTAGCTACCTCTCTATTCTGCTATGGGGTAAGCTTATAGGCTTCTTTATTTTGAAATGAAGCACTAGGTACAAAGTCAATATAATGACTTATCACTCTCTTGGGAGGTAAAGTTGTAGGTATTCCATCACTGACAATATCCTTATAATTCATAAGCATCTCTTGGAATTTAGTGGGTAAGGGCTCCTGCTTAGATTTCTCTTCTTCCTTGGGCTTAAGAAGGATAACATACCCTTCACTTTATTTATGCTTAAGGAATTGATGAAATCATTCCCACTACTCAACAATACACTAGGATCCTTGGATTGTGATTCATCTTCCTCCAGTAAGGATTGAATTTTAAAAGTTCTCCCATCTTTCTTGAAAAAAATGAAATTTTCCTTCCCATCATAGATATCACCTCTTTCATATTGCTGAGGTCTACCAAATAGTAGATGGAATTCATCCATAAGCAATACATCATAAAGAAATTTTTCCTTATCTCCTATAATTGAAAAATCAACCCAAGTTTCTCATTCACCAACGCACTCTGTTCTTTACTCAACTATGTCACCTTGTATGGGTTAACATGAGGTAGCTTTACCAACTTGAAATTTTCCACCGCTTCCTTTGATATGATGTTATCTATGGAGCTTGAATCCATAATAACTTTACACACTTTGTCCAAAATCTTGCACCTAATTCTAAACAAGGCCCTTCTATTCTTGGGTTCATCCTTGGCTAGTTGTATAATCAATACTCTCTTGAACATAAAGTTGTCTCTTCTCTCTCACTCAATATGATCTACCTTAGATACCTTAGAACTTATTGTGTCCTCATGAGCATATGAAACTCTCCTATCACTGTTTGAAGAAGTAGGCTTGTTAGGACATTTGTAGGTAAGGTGACCCAACTATCCACAAGTATAACATTTCATACTTGTAAAGTATGAATTAGTCCTACCTTCACCTCTCCCTCTATTGATGCCTCCTTGAGTAGCTCTTCCTCTTGTATAACCTCCCCTTGAAGTAGTTTCACTACCCTACCTAGCAAGTTTAAACTTTCCTTAGTTTCTTTGATCATTATCTCCGACTTGGTATCCACCTCAATGCCCTCTTTGGTCTCTTCCTCTGCCTCTACATTTGAAGTTTGAGTCCCCTTTCTTCCTATTCTTTTCTTCCACCTTCAGATCCAATTGATGACACTTTTGAACAATGGTAGGGGTCCATAGGCTTATCTCTTCTTGGATGTTCCACTTCAATCCACCAAAATATCTTGCTACCTTATGGGTTCCTCTTCTTGAATCTTGGACTTTAGGAATATTTTTTGAAATTCCTCTATATAAGAGGCTACATCTAAGTCTATCTACTTGAGACCTTTCCTCTTCCTATGCAATTTCACTTCATATTCTTCTGGTAGATAATTCTCCTTCATGTTAGTCACCATGGCATTCTAGTTAGCTATAGGCTTCTTACCCATACTGACTCTTTCATATTACATGTAATTCCACCATGTCAATTTTGAACCCCTTAGCCTTGACATTGCAACCTTTACCTTTTGTATCTCTATGACACCTTCACACTCAAAGTGATTTTCTATCCCCTCAATCCATTCCATCATTGTATTAGTGTCCATCTTCCCACTAAATAATGAGATTCCTTCTAGGGATTTTTCTCCTAGTGACTTGATGGCCTTCAATAATGGTTCTTCATTTAATGGAGGGTCTGGTTTAGGTATGATTTCTTCCTCATCAATCTTTGCTTTGCCTCTATTGCTACTTTCACTTTCTTTGTCTTTATTCTTGGTTGCTTCAACAACTTCTTCTAGCTTTGTCTTCATTTCCTCTAGTGCTTTTTCAAGGGCTCCATTTCTCTCCTTTTTCTCACCCATTTCTTTTACCAATTCTGCATTAGTCACTATTATTATGTCACCTACTGATTCTTCTATAGTCTAAAAAATCTATACATAAACCTAGATCTTTCAAGGCTCTAATACCACTATGATATTAGGACACATCTTTCTCTTCAACCCTACTTACTCCTAGGGTCCTCTCTAGGTCACTTGTATAGCCTATTAGGTTTCTTTCACTAACCCAAAATTTGAAGGACTCTATTCTCAATCCTCCTACTCTTCAACTTGTCCACACCAATGAAAAAATTCTATCAATCCCTAACATGCTTCATGGATGCCTCCTTGGTTCACCCACATCAAATGTTTGAACATGACCATAACCAACCAATAAGGGAAAGGAAATTTTGTTTCTAGATCATAGGTTCTCTGTCACTAATCAACAACCCAAAATACACTCACTTCTTTATTGATTTCAAGTATTTTCTTGAAACTAGACCTAAAAGGGCTACAATCATTTAGGCCTCCAAACACACTTTTTGTCTCACAATTTAGAAAAAGTATTCATAAGTTGGTAAAAAAAATTCATTTCTCTCTACCCTTTTGGAAGACCTTTTAGATTCACTTGGTCTCACTTCCCAAACCTATATGTAGCCTAAAATTATGGGTTTTTCAATATGCTGATAAAATTCACAAAGGTTTATTCAAATCCATAACAAAACATGTCACCATGACTTCTCCTTGGGAGTAGGACTTTTCTACCCTCATATCCTTCTCTCCATCCACTTGGATTGAAGCAACCAATGCACTCAATCCCATCAAATGTTATTTTAACTACTATGATCCCTAACCATGCTTACTTGGATTTCTTAGGACATCACTATAAAAAGCCCAAAATTTCTTTCCAAGGCCCATGAACTTGCACATATATAATACAAGGACCAAGGGTACTACACAAGGGTTCAAACTTTTTTGAATTAGACCTTTAGCGAGCATTTCCTTGATTTGTTTTGTAATCTCTACATTTTGGCTTGGAGTCATTTTGTATGGTATCTTATTTGGTAAAGAATAAATAGGTATTAGATCAATGTGATGTGTGATATCTCTGAGGGGAGGGAGAGAAGAGGTCATGTCACTTGCCATGACATCACTATATTTTCCTAGTATCCTTTTAACTTCTATTAGTATAGGTGTTTTATTAGATTTTTCATCTTTAGGCTTCATGGTGAGTATGAAACCTCCCTCTTCTGATTCTTCAATTTCTTTAATCATTTCCTTTTCCCCTATCACAACTCCTATGGTTTCCTTTTCTAATTTTTGATTCGGAAATGGCTTCATAGTGAAGGATTTTCCATCTTTGATAATGGTGTATGTATTTTTCCTACCACTATAAGTGGTATCCACATCATACTACCATGGTCTCCCTAAAAGGAGATGGCAAGAATCAATGTCAATAATGTCACACAAGACTTTGTCTTTATAGTCCCCAAGAGAAAATTCTACAATAGATTGTTTAGTAACTAAGGTTTTCTTCCCTTTAGTAAGCCATGAAAAATTATAAGGGAAAGGATGTGGTGTTTTATTTAATCCTAATTTCAGCACCATCTCTTTAGAAACCAAATTTTCTGTAGGACTAGAATCTATAAGAAAATTATATACCTTTCCTTGGCACTTAACCCTTGTTTTGAATAGGTTCTTTCTTTGGGGTGGCTCCTAAGTATGCGGAACTTGTAAGAAGGCCTACCTCATCATAAGGGTTTTTCCTTCTTTATCCTCAAGTTTTGATGTTTCTTCTTGGACCAATTGTGTCCTTCTTTCTTCTTGGTTATTATTTCTTTTCTTAGGACACCTGCCTGCATGATGTCCCAATTGGTTGCAGTTATAGCATTTGAGAGGTCCATTGCCTCTACCACCTCTACCTCTATTAAAGGTCTTGCCTCCTCTATAGTTACCTTTGGAACTTGACTCAATTTGATCTTTTTCCTTTGGATTTTGATTAGTAGTCTTGCTGCTACTATACTACCCCTTGTTCCATGAGTTACCTTTGCCTTTGAAGGATATGTTGTCACTCCCTTTTCCTCTATTCTATTCTTGTTTCCTTTTCCATTTCTCCTCCACTTTTATTGCCAATTGATAGAATTTATTTATTGATGAAGGGGTATTCAAACTCAGCTCTTCTTGAATGGGTGCTTTCAAGCCATACATATATCTAGCAAGTTTCTCCTCTTCATCTTCCACTATATTGGTTTTCATACACAATTTAGGGAATTATTTAGTATAGGTATGACATCCATGTCTTATTGTTTAAAACTTTTTTTTTTCTATGGAGTTGTACGCCATAGTCTTTTGGCACATAGGCTACCATCCTATCCTAAGAAGAGATCATGCTTCTTCCTTTCTTCACCTTCTCTTTTTGGATGAAGTTCCACCAATTTAGGGCTATTCTCTTTGACTTGGAATTTTCCATATTTACCCTCTACTTCTTTGGAATATCCTCACACTCAAAGAAACTAGTCAAGGCCTCTATTCAATCTAAGTCCACATCAACATTCATCTTTCCATTTAAAATTGGTAAATCCAACTTCCCCTCCATGATCCTCTTCTCCATGGATTTGAGAGAATTTAGGAGTGGTCTCTGATCTACAGGGACTTCTTCAATTGGATCAAGGTCTATAGCCTCATCTTACCTCTTATTCTTAGATTTCTCCTCCTTATCAAATTTGGCTTCAAGTTCTTGCAACCATTTTGCCAATGCAACATTAGCTGCCCTTTTCTCTCTATCTTTGCAAGTTCTATGTTTGTTACCCTTAAAGGTATTTCTTCCTCTTTAGTAACATACATGGATCTAATACTAGTTTGATGCAATGGAATCAATAGTGAGAATGGACAAGGTTTCTGGAATCCTCTTCACTGAAGGTTAAGGAACAATGAGTGTCGTTGTTAAGCCAATTAACCCCAAAACACCTATGAAAAGTGCTTGATAAGATGGTAATGGTTATCACAACCCAACCAGTCCTAGGAATCCCCAATCACAAGGAAAACCTATCACAAAGACAACTAATCACTAGTTTCTCTTAGGGGCATCACAAGGCTTATTTGACACAAAACTTGCCAAACACAAATAAGGACTAGGGGTGAATTCCAAGCATGGAAAGAGTCAATTTAGGTCCAAACTAACATGAATCCAACATTAGGTTCAAACTATACAACTTTCATTGTCTAGTTGCTTCATAAACATAAGACTAGGCTTGTAGTCTTGAACATTGAAAATCACAAACATCTCCTCACAACCCAAAGAAAATAATCACTGATTTGGGTACTCTTTTTGGGTTTACACAACATACTAAAGCCTTGGGATCTCAAAAGAAGTATGCAGCAACTGAGTTTTTTTCACTTAGGAACATAGGCAATTAGTCCTCCATTAACAAAGGAAGTACCCTACCCCTTGAGAAAAACTTAAATATAGAAATTTAAACATGTGGGGAATCATGTAAGATGATCACACACCAATTTTCAAGCCTTGAAACCTTATAGATTTCTAGCATACACATGGATCTTGCATGCCTAGGGCATCAAGTTTCTCTCTCTAGCCTCATTATTTTGACCTAAAACAAAAAGGAACATAAAATAAATTTTCCTAAATTGGATTCGACTGAAGGCCATTAATTTCCCATGGTGGAATCTCAGTACATGAGGGAAAATAGATGAAACCTTAGGTAATGGCACAAAATGGGGACAAAAGTTAGTAAAATGGGAATTTCTTGAGTTGTAGAGTGAATTAGAATCTCATTCAAAGTGTAATAGAAATAATATTAAAAAAATTATCCATCCATATTGGATATCCATTCTTATATGTTAGAGGGAATCCATACAAAATGTTTTAGCAGTAAATTTTGAGGGAAAACTTGATATTTTTATTGATTTGAAGGAAAAATTACATATCTCTTCCTACCACCCATCTAAAAGGGATAATGTAGGTCTTCCCAGTGGTTATAACAACTATTTGAACCATATATAACTATTACGGTTCAATTTACAACATTTAGCAAAAAGTTGCTAAAAAGTTGCTTGACAACTTTTAACAACTTTGCAATTTTAGTGCATTTTTTCCTAAGTTAACCAAATTGGATTCTAATTGATCCAATATGGAGAAAAACATGTTGAACCATGAAAAAATAATCTATCCTAATATTCTAGGCTATTTGACACTTCGACCATAGTTGACTAAGGGCTTATAGTATGTCAATGTTGGAACTAGGTCTCACAAATGGGTCCAATGAAATAGCCAATATTTGTAGACAATCCTAAGGATTCACAAGACTTCAAAATTAGGCTTTCTATTGCATTTAATGAAAATTTATTGGGGTGATCCTACACCACTTTATTACTATAGTAGTGAATATTTGTGGGTGTCATCCCCACCCCAGTTTTACCTTCACCATAAAGTGTTTCTGGGTAACCAAAATATTTGTGTCAAGTGATTACTCTTCATACATGTGATTGATATATATATATATATATATATATATATATATATATATATATATATATATATATATATATATATATATATATATATATATATATATATATATATATATATATATATATATATATACATATATATATATATACATATGTATATATGTATATATATACATATATATATATATATATACATATATACATATACATATATATATATATATGTATATATATACATATATATATATATGTATATATATATGTATATATGTATATATATATGTATATGTATATATATGTATATATATATATATGTATATATATATGTGTGTGTGTGTGTGTGTGTGTGTGTGTGTATACACATATATATATATATACATATATATATATATATACATATATATATACATATATATATACATATATATATACATATACATATATATATACATATATATATACATATACATATACATATACATATATATATATACATATATATACATATATATATACATATATATATACATATATATATACATATATATATATACATATATATACATATATATATACATATATATATACATATATATATATACATATATATATACATATATATATACATATATATATATACATATATATATATAATACATTGATTTTATAAGTTATGCATGTGTACAAAATTGGATATGAGATGCAAAATATGGTGAATGCACTAGTATTGTGAAAAATTTAAAATATTATAGATCCTAATTCTACCCCCCTCAGTATCTTGGTGTCCAATTTATAACAACAATTGGTATTAGAGCTTAGATCTCTTGGAGAAGTTTAAGAACTTGGAGTTCATATCTTGTGGATGGAGGCTTTTAAATTGGACAAAATTATTGACAAATAGGTGGTTGACATTTGACTCATACTACAACAACTTGAGACACTAAGACAAGAAATGAAGAAATCCCTAAAAAGGAGAAAGGTGTTGGCCATTTAGAATAAAGAGTTTCACTATGAAGAAATCAAAATTGAAGAACTGTTTGGAACTGGAAGTTCAGGTGGGAATGATTAAACATCTATAGAACTACTAGATAAGAAAAAAATCCTAAAGGAATAAGTTAGAAGACTAAATAAGAAACATGAGATTCAATTAGTAAGGCTATGTGAAGTAACTAAGCATAAGAAGAAAGTTGAGGAAGATAAAGTAAATTACTGAGGAAGACAAAAGACTAATGACAACTAGACTTGAAAAAAGGAGATCTGATGTACAAAATATTACCAACACTCAAATTGATATGATGAATCAATTGATGCTTGCAAATTAGGAGTTGAATAGAAAATATGTGGAAATAGAAAATCTGATATCACAGAATGACTTATTAAAGAATGAACTAAAAATTGAGAAAGAATTTGTGGAAAGATTCAAAAAACAAAATGAAGTAATATCCTTTGAAAAAATTATGAGGTCATCTGGTAGCACTATTAGTTTAGGACATTCATCTACCAAGCAAGGATTATCATCTAGGAGTGGTGAATTGAGAAATGCAAAATCAAAGGGAAAACCGACATGTTATCACTATGGAAAACTGGGTCATATTGCGAACATCTATAGGAGAAAAAATGGAATGCAAAATCCTAAACCTAAGTTTGTGGGTTATTATATTTATTGCAAGAAGAAAGGAAATCAAATACATGAGTGTAGATCAAGAATGAAAAATGCATCTAATACGCCTAGATTTGAAGGCTATTGTTACAATTGTCAAAAGTATGGACATAGAGCATATGAATGCTAATCATAGACAAAACTCTATTGGACTAATCAAAGGTAGAACCATGTACCTAACAATGTATGTCCCAAATGTCACAAGTTTGGACACTCAAGTAAATATCCAGGACTCAAGTACCAATAACAAATCAAAACAACACCAAGGGTAAAGGAAAAGTGGACATTGATCAAACAAGGAAGGACTAGATGAATCAAACATGGAAGACAAAGATAGAAGATGGAAGCAAAGGAACTAATACAGTTGAGATCACCCAATCCAATGGAGAAGGTGATCATATCATCTCAAACTAGGCAAGAAAGCTATGTAAGGAACTGTATATTCATATGTTCAAAGATATGTATTACATTAGTTCCTAACATAAAATGTGCTAAAGTTCATATTTTCATAAGTAAAGATGCCTAACAACAAATTTATTAAAGGAGAAGTGCAAAATAATCGTGTACACCGTTAGTGTCAAACATCAGTAAAATTGTCTACATTGACCGAGCATTGCAATATAGATTGAGTACTTTAGAAGCTAAACTAGTGCAAAGGTAGAGCCAGATAGAAGATACCAATTTGTATATTAAAGACCTAACTCAAATGCACAATGTTGATCAATACAATAGACTTCCACCTACCTAAGTATAGAACATTAATGGAGACCCTAAATTAAAAGGAAGAAAGTATATATCAAAATTTTAAGACATTATTTCATACCTTGCATACATAATTCTAGAGCATAGAGTGATTCAAGCATGTTGGTACCCATATAGACCCTAGTAATAAAACTTTTAGTTTAGGGTCTTGAACATCTTTGAACTAAGTTCAAAGTGGTTCAAAGTGTTGAAGAAAGTTTAAATGGTTTATCCTCATTCATCTTGGTTTATATTGATTTCAATAAATTCACAAGTTAAGATGTTCAAGAAGTTTGTTGAGTTCAAATATAGCTAGGTTCAGTACAAATAGGTTTAGATATGCTATTAATTCCCTCAAGTTTAGTGATTCAACATAGAAGTTTCTAAGCAATTTGAAGATCAAGTTCAAAAAGTCAAGTTTAGTGGTTTTATCTGATTCAATTGGTACAAACTGGTCCAACAAGTTTAGACAAGTTTAAAAATAGTCCATTATAGTTCATAATAATTGATCTACAAGTTGGAAGCCTCAAAGATCAAAGATTATAATGTTCATGTTCAATGGTGATAGTGTCATGATGATCCACTTCAACATAGTTGGCTAACCAATTATTGGAGTTCCCATTCTACATGCCATTTCAATTATAATCCTTGACATTCCATCTTGAAAAAGAGGTTCACTTGAATGAAGTTCTTCAATCACCATAAATCATGGTTCAAAGTAGTGTTTAATGAGTCAAAGATTTCTCAATTAAAGCTAGAGATAGATACATGTAGAAGCAACTATAGTGGTGTTGGTGTTTGAAAGCGTTACCCGTTTCCAATTAATCTTGATGAGAACAAAACAAATCTAGGGGTAGCTAGCTCCCATTATCAACATGCCCATTCAGACACTAGGCCAATTATAAGGCATGACCCTTCTTCTTCTTCAGGCTCTGCAAAACCTAGGCAGGTAGACCTATAGATTCTTTATATGGTACCAGTTGTCAAAGCATACACTGAATCTAATATGAAGTAGATAAAACCCTTATTTCTCCTGATAACTCATGAAATAACATCAATCTACAGTAGCTAAATATAGATCTAGGAATCTCAGAAGCTGAATGAGGGCATTCTATTATAGCTTTTCAACATGAAAGGGAAAAGGGTTGATTATTGATGTTGATGTTCAACAAATCCTCAAGCATGTAGAAAAACCTAATGATCCTGTAACTGATCAGTGCCTAATCTATTGGGTAATTTTTTGAATCCAAAACATACATCTATGACATCAGGACATATTTTGTATACCTAGACATTAGATCTATCTAATCACCTTATGATTCAGACATCAATGTTCACTCAGATCTCATTCTCACAAAATATCCTTCTTAGCATAACCAGTAACCCTGTCAAACACATTAAGCATTTACTTGGCACTTTGTTCCAACAACAAAATATACTAGACATACAACCTTAAGGGGAAGCAAATTGATCTCAACTCTTCGTTCTAGGACCACATAAGATTAAACTAATGAAATGCTTGCTCATATGTATTCATTTCCTTGAAACAATACAATCAAATGATTGAAATTAAAACATGAAACAACCTAATGTATTAGAACTATTTGTATTATCTGCACTACTGCTGTTCACATGAGAGAAATTGTTGAAGAATGGAGGTGGAATCATAGTTCTGGATCCAAAGGAATGGTCTCATAGAATGACTACAAATTCTCTACCAATAGTGGTCTCCCAGTAACAAAAAACTAGAACCCCTCAATGGAAGAAAGAAAGAAAGATATAGAAGAGAAAGAATTCCTGGATTTGTTCTGAAGATGACAAGTGTCCACTTGAAATTCAATCCTGTGCAACTGAGTAACTCTCTCTAACCTCTTTCTTCCATTTGATTTGATTTTCTATTTCATCATTACATTGCAACTACTTTGAAATATCTCTGCCTGATGATGAAATCCTTTTGCATCTAAAATATCTGAAACCTTATGCAATTCTAGCAAAATTGTGAGTTTTTACTGATTTTAATGTAACCAATTCAACCCCAGTTGCATTTTTACCATCTTTTATGCATATTCAAGTCATTACCTTGCCAAAAATTAATTCTGAACTTCCTGGTCTGAAAATGGTTGTAATTCAGGTACTTGAGACAAATCCTCTTGTAGCTCAAACAGACTAATACCTAGGCAAAAATTGACTCTAAAATCAAAAAGTTCATCTTCTCTTGATTTCAGCGATATATAACATCACCTATCTCGCCTCTCGAAAACCTCCTTAAAGTCATTTTGAAAAATAGTCCTCTGCTATGGCATTCTGGCTTGCAACTTACTTGAATTTAAAATTTTAAAAATTGAAACCTTCTAAAGTTTTAACTTTGGATTTAAGCCTTTTTAAATTTAAAAATGTCGTGACCCTATTTGATTTGAAATGAAAGTAACAAGCATAAAAAAATATTATTTTTTATTACTTTCAATTCTTTCACTACCTTTTGAATCCATGGTCAACTCTATGTTTGATCGATGCCATGTGGCACTCCATGATTGGTCGACCTCTCAAATGTAGTGCCATGTCATCACTGGGCAGGCCTATGCCATGTGGCAAAAATACGCTTTCTCGCATTGTTTAAATCCCTTGCATCTCCATAATGCAAGATTGTGCCAATCGTCAGATCGTGACACGTGTCACGATCTGACGCATCCTCTCAAGTTGCTCCTAATCGCCACCTCACTGCCAGCCAGGACCCACTTGCCACAAGTCCTAATTTTTCTTTCCCACATTTTCAAAATCGGGCACAACTTCATATTGCAGGGAAGTGGGCACCTGTCGATCTTCGTCACGTGGCGTCATCTTGTGCGATCTCCAGTTTTGGTGCCACATCAGCATGCTTGTACTCCGATTTAAAAGTTTTCTAGGGATACTCGCCACCTGTCCTCCACCCGCGGGCTAGCTCATCCATGAGCTTAAGTACTCGTCATAAAGCGCTATGGCTTTAGACATTACGCATTTGTGTGGTTTTTTATTTAAAGACTATACAAGTGTTTAGTGGCTCGAATGTGGGATTTATCTGCTGAACCATCTCCTTAATTGTGTGATCTTGGAGCTAGATGCCCCCCCCCATCTGCTACGAGCTTCTCCCACTTTGACTGCATTATTTTTTGGCTTGATCCGTCTCTTGCAACATTTTTCTTGACCAACGGCTTATTTCTTTGTGTGCTGGCTTGGATACTCTGTTCTGTTTTGTTAAACACATCGAGCTCCACCATCCTTTTGAGCAATTATATTGCCTAGATCTCCAACGTGCCTATTTGACTCACTTCTTAACATGGCGTCTGGCTTTGGATCTGCTATGGGTTTCACCTATATTTAGGCACATATTTTCTTTTAAATGCAAAGCTCCCCTGCATACTTCATGAGTGATACTAAAAACATAGCGTGAGTCTTTTTTTGAAGGCATGAGATTTTGTCTGATGTGCTTGGGAAAACTTTTAAATGCATGGTCTATCCTCCTTGCAAGGCAGCTTGGGGTTCTTTTGATGCATATATTCTGTTCTTTGATGATGGCTGTGAGCTTCTTTGTCTTTGACTTGCATTTTTCTACAGTCGTATACTTCTATCCCTCCGCGTGAGCATCCTTCATGATTAGGCTGCCCTTCCTTTTCAATTTTCTACTTGCTACTTTCCTTTGCATGATTTTGATGTCGCTTTGGCTCCTTGGCAACTTGGCCTTTTTGGGTAGAAACAATTAGAAAATCTACAGCTTGATGAACTAAAAATGTAAATCCTTATTACAATCTTCCATGACAATTACTTACCCCATAGTGATAGGGACATCCTTTGCCCCGCAATAGTTTCCAACCATAATCATAAGCCAGCTCTTCACCAATACTTAATAGTTTACTAAGTTTGGTGAGCAACTGTGGTTTATAAATTGTGCAACGTTCCCATATTTAGTAGAATCAATAACATATGATTGTATCCCATCACACAAATCACTTGCATCTACATGAGCATTGATATCATCTGGATAGCTACAACCTTCATTGTCAGACCTCTCCCTTCTTTCAAATCTGGCCCTTGAAGTGCTCTCAAAAGCACAAAAAGGATATTAGTGCAATATTGAAGAGAGCTCATGAAGAAATGTTGTGTCCAAACACATTTAGCTTGTCTAGTAATCATCATAATAATCACGAGCATCTTATCTTTAAATATTTTCAATCTCATGACAACTTATCAAACTGGCGAAAAAGGTCAGGCCCCAAAGTGGGTCTGGCTAAAAAAATTTTGTTACCAGACAACTAAACTTTCAAATTGATCCACTGGCCTTCTTAGACTAATTAGAATAAATTTTAATCATAGATTAATCGTTAAAAAATCAATTTGTCACTTTCTACCAACTGTGAATCTGATGCCAGGAGGTCTATTTATTGCCTTTGAAAACTGACCCAAGCCTCTGGTCAGGCTCTAAAAATAGGCACACTGATTCTCTATTCCACATATTTTCAACCTGCCAAATCTTGTCTCATGAAGAATTCTAGGTCAAAAGATATTGACCGTCAAATTTGCCTTCTCAAATTTATCTACAAACAAATACGTCAGAAAGCAATAAACTGGGTTTGGATTCGGCTCAAAAAATTGGACAAATGAACACTTGGGAAAACAAAAATTGGGGCATTGATTCTCTGTCATGAGGACAATATGAATCTGTGATTTGGGCTCATGACGAATAATAGGGTGCAAATGGCAAGCGTTCAAAGCAAGCTACCTAGATTTTGCAGATTGGAAACATTGACAAGATAACAATTTTTGCAAATGGAAATGACTTGGAAAAGTGTGCATATGGATTCGTCAAAGCTTGAAAATTGACACACTTAAAGAATTTACAGTGGACAACATAGGGGTACAATCCATTTGGCTTGACCAATCAGGGATACAAAGATATAACATCTCGAACAGGGGTACTGATCAATCTGCAAATGTTGACACCAGTATAACTTTAGAAATTGCGTTTGGAATTGCATTTGAAAACTAATCAAACAGATTCATCATAAGCTAAAACTTGAAACATAGCAAGTCTCTGACATCTACAATGCAATGCAAAAGAAAATTTCTCATTTTGGTCAACTGGTCAAAAGTTCAAACTCGTCAAACAAGGCTACCCAGAATTAGGCGCAAAGTGCAAAATCATGAAAACAGTAACTGACCAACTTTGAGGGATTCAAAACCTAGTCAAACGGAATCAAAATGACTCAAAATCTGAAAAATAGGTTTTCAGGTATGGACACTAGACACTCTCAAAGCAGAAAGTCACAAAACCTTTTTTGAGTGCGAGATATTCAAATGCAAACACAACCTCCTGTCGTTATTTGACACTAGGGCAAAATTGCAAATTTGACAAATGCTTGAAACATGACTTCGCCAAATAGCTCAGAATGATGATTTATCTTCATGGAACAGGTAGACAGGCTGAATGGAACGTGTTAAAAACATTAAACACCATTTATGCATTAACTCAATAGCGAGGTACATAGGCTTCTCAAAGCATTTATAGGCCTGAATTTTTCAATAGTGCTCAAAATTTACCATGTAATTTTGAGTGCCAACAGGTAGTATTGACAAACAGATCCATGTATTGTCTTAACCCTTTGAGAGCTTTGAGTCTACCTTCATTCAAAACATAGTTGGCTTCATTTAACTAAAAGAATGAAGGAAAAATGAAATTCACTGGCAGAAGGGTTGTTGAATTCCAAACATACTTTTGCCATTGTTGGGGGTTTCTATATGAAACATGCATAAGAACAATTCTACTCAGGATTATTAACATAGTTACTAGTAGACACTCACATTGGCTGATGCACACCATCATAGTTTATGATTACCATGTTTCTCTAACTCAAATTTAAATGAATGGAACATATAGGTGTGCTAGACTCAATATTCAAACCTTTAATTACTTTTTCATTTAGTGAGCATGAGATCACCATAGTTAGTTCCTACAAAAATGTAAATGTGAAAATATTATTAATCACATGCCTAAGATCAGTTGGTTCTTCAAAATCAAGAGAAAGGGCTTGAATAAGTCACATAGGTTGATTTGATGAAGCCCATATAATTGTACTAAATTTATTGTCGAAGTACAAATGAAGCGATCAAAATATTGGCTGAATCCAAAATGGGAAGACAAATTTGAGATCATGGTTTATTGTGGCTAGTCACAAACTCATCAATGGAGAATATGGGATTTGAAGCCATCCTCCATGTCCATTATATGTGATGTGTAGTAATAAAACATTCACTCCAAGTTATGGCTCAGGAATATACTAGAGCAAGGCACAATACTTCAACCACAAAAGGGAGAGATTTCATGGTTGAGTATATGAACTAGAAAATGTGAAGGTAGTATTGTGCATATATCAAATATCACATGTTAAGAAAGAATGGGTAGAAGATGCACATCATGTGATTGAATTTTGGAAAAACTCACAAGCCTGGTTAAAGAAAAAAATTTCAAAATTTCACTCATAACAGTCCTATGAATGTTATTCATATGGCTTGCTCAATTGTAATTTATAAAGGTGAACATGTGTTGATCAAGGTACTAGCCTACCGAGGATTTAACTAATGATCAAGGCATTAGGATTCAAGAAAAGAAGTATGAAACCAAATTCTTTGGTATGACAATACTTTAGATGTCTTCATGAAAAGATAGACCCATAATGTATATAGAGGTAGCCACTTGATGTTGATGAAAGTTATTTCTAATATTGTAAAGGTCTCAATATTTAAACTCTATTGAGATAACCATGCATTACAATGTCAATTATAAGCAATGACACCTATCATCTAAGATGGAAATGGTTATAATCACTATTCTTCATTGAACAATAGAAGATTTTTAATAAAGAATCATGTTATTAAAAGGGAACAATATTAAAAAGATTAGATAAAAAAGGGAGATGAAATGAAATTTCATTAGGAGGTAATTAAAGATTCATATGATTCCAAGAAACAATTATTCTAGTAACTAAATGGTCATGGGAATGACCAATTGTTTAATAGATGATAAAATAATAGTAAGAGGGTTCTAGTCTTTAGCTTGTTGGGGTAGACTTTGTGTTGGGGAGAGAACTAGAAAAAAGAGAGAGATTGCAGAGTTGTCTTTTTCTATAGACTTTGTGCTATAGGAGGAGAATTATCTTTTTTCTTGTAGTTGTAATGCACGTGAGATACTTTTCCAAATAGTTATTTGTGTGTATCAAATAGAAAAATATATGATGTCTTGTTGTATTTAGAGGAGGAAAACCTTAGGATATTAAAACTTTGAGTTTGCATGCTAGTTTTCTGATAAAAAAATAATCTTTGAATTATCTTGATTATCTCTAAATGCAGTTTTGGCATATACAATTATTTCCATGATTATCATTTGGACTTTGGGCCTTAGTTATTTGTATATCTAGAAAGAACAATTTGTATTTCTTTTTGCATTTCTTCTATAATGTAACAATTAGGTAAATGAGTTTTGTATCCTTTATTCATATGGCTTTCTCAATTGTAATTTATAAAGGTGAACATGTGTTGATGAAGGTACTAGACTACCAAGGATTTAACTAATGATCAAGGCATTAGGATTCAAGAAAAGAAGTATGAAACCAAATTCTTTGGTATGACAATACTTTAGATGTCTTCATGAAAAGATAGACCCATAATGTATATAGAGGTAGCCACTTGATGTTGATGAAAGTTATTTCTAATATTGTAAAGGTCTCAATATTTAAACTCTATTGAGATAACCATGCATTACAATGTCAATTATAAGCAATGACACCTATCATCTAAGATGGAAATGGTTATAATCACTATTCTTCATTGAACAATAGAAGATTTTTAATAAAGAATCATGTTATTAAAAGGGAACAATATTAAAAATATTAGATAAAAAAGGGAGATGAAATGAAATTTCATTGGGAGGTAATTAAAGATTCATATGATTCCAACAAACAATTATTCTAGTAACTAAATGGTTATGGGAATGACCAATTGTTTAATAGATGATAAAATAATAGTAAGGGGGTTCTAGTCTTTAGCTTGTTGGGGTATACTTTGTGCTAGGGAGAGAACTAGAAAAAAGAGAGAGATTGCAAAGTTGTCTTTTTCTATAGACTTTGTGCTACAGGAGGAGAATTATCTTTTTTCTTGTAGTTGTAATGCACGTGAGATACTTTTCCAAATAGTGATTTGTGTGTATCAAATAGAAAAATATATGATGTCTTGTTGTGTTTAGAGGAGGAAAACCTTAGTATATTAAAACTTTGAGTTTGCATGCTAGTTTTCTGATAAAAAAATAATCTTTGAATTATCTTGATTATCTCTAAATGCAGTTTTGGCATATACAATTATTTCCATGATTATCATTTGGACTTTGGGACTTAGTTATTTGTATATCTAGAAAGAACAATTTGTATTTCTTTTTGCATTTCTTCTATAATGTAACAATTAGGTAAATGAGCTTTGTATCATTTACTTATTATTTCCTTTCAGTTATTTTGTTTCTTCACATCTACATCATGTTTATGAGTGGATGTTTGTGTACCTTTTGTGCTTTCTCCTTAAAAGAATCTATGTCTATAGTTATGAAAATTCTTTCTAAATATTGCATGGGGAGTTTTACCCAATTAATTAAGAGGGTGCTTGCACATTACAATAGAAAAGTGACCCTAATGTTAGTCTAGATTGATTCTTCTTATTTTGGCATTTTAAGGGTCAATTTTTAAGTGTTTAATCAGAAGACAAATATGTTCACTAATAGAGCAAAAAAAAGGTGATCCTAAGGTGATTACGAGAAAATTTGAGACAAGAAGCTTGTTCGAGTGAAGATTGAAGTAGTGTCAAGTTATCTAGAGAGAAGAAGCTTATGAACCCTAACAGAGAAAAATGGAAGCTTCATCATCTACAGGAAAGAGTCAAATAGTAGAGGTTAGTAATGTTCAATTGGTGAGGAGTGACACTTGTCCTCCACCTAAATTTCATTCTATTCTTAAGATCATGATGAAAGGTGACTCAATGGGTACATTACCCTTGATACGACCCAAGATAATCATGATACATGATGTGCAGATTTACTACATGTGTAAGATTTGGAGAAGTAGGTGATTATCAGATTGAAGAAGCTTATGAGAAATTATGTGATAAAAGAGTTTTGAAGGAGGAATTCAAAATTGTTTAAAGGAAAGGATTAAATTGTGCCCTATAGTTTCCACATGATTTTAAGATCAAATGGATTAAATTTGTGTTGAGATAACTAAGAAGATGACACAATGGACCAGTTAAAATAACCAAGAAGATGATTCATAAGGTTATTGATTATTCTACATTAGAAAATAAGAAGACCATGCAAAGCCTGAGTCGAGAAGAAGTTGAAGCCAATATAAGAGTCAAATGGAATGGACGAGGGTTGTTCATCATAAATATTCCTAATCCATTGATTTGAGTTTTCAATTAGAGTTATTTCTCACAAATTCTATCAATCTAGCAGATTGAGCAATGTGCCATGTCTGAAAGTGGATCAAGCATGGAAGATAGTCATGAAAGATCATGAATATGACCTTTCCAATTTGTAGAAATTCCAATCAGAAGAAAAGCTAATATCCCTCAGGAAGGAAAATAACTCAATTTGTAGGTTTAGATTACTTGTTATGTGTATTTTATTTTACATTTAGGAGTATTTTCCTAGTATTGGGAATATTATTTGGGAATAAGGAAAATCAATCAATTCATAACTCAAAAAAGAAATAATTTTTAAAATGTCATGGATACATATTTTGATGAATTCAAATGGAGAATGAAGATGAGGATGAGAATACCAGAAGAGTTGGCAATAAGACATCACAATGATGTATGTTTCTTAGTAGACACAAACAATGCATATGTATAGGTAGTAAAGAAAATGAAGGTATGGCTAACATCATTTGATTATGAGGTTGATAGTGAAAAAGTTAATGCAAATATTGTTTCATTATTGGAGGAAGAAATTGACACTAAAGATGAACCTTTTGCAAAGTATGAAGAAGCTAAGGCAAGAATCACTACAAATACCAAGATAGCTTCTAAGGAAAAGAAAAGGAAGAGAATGATAAAAGACCTAGAGGTAAAGTTAGGCACCCAAGGCAAGAGAAATGAAGCTCTATAGATTACACAAGCTCTGGGAGAAGATGAAGAAAAGGGTAGTGGTGATGAGGAAGACGAAGAAGAAGAAGTCAAGGGTAAAGCCCCAATTTGTGTCACACCACCTATCAAAAAGGCTAGAATAATTGCAAAGAAGCTAGTGGTGACACCTCTCTCTCCTACACCACTTACCAAACCAAGGACTAGAGCAACAATTAGTGCCAAGCAATCTGTAAAGCAAAGAGAAGTGGAGATTACTGTGTGTAGTGGATCAAAACCAAAGAGAAGAAGAATGGTTAAAAGACCACCCAAAAGGAGAACCAAAGCTATTGATGAGGTATGTGTCAACCTAAGAAAATCTTCAAGCTTATCCAATTTTAGATTTGTGAAATATGACACATTAGATAATATTGATAGAACAAAACTTGAGAAGGCCATGATAGATATGATGGAAAATCATAAGTTAGCTCTAAATGAAGTAGAGAAGAAAATACCTATATATTTGTACAACAAACTTGTTAGAAGGTTTTGGAATTCTTTATAATGACTCAGGGGGAATGAATCAGTTATCCAAAGTCCAAATTTATAAATAAAACTTTTCACTGCTTAGTAAAACCATAAAACATTTTTCATCATGCATGCATGCATAAGATTATGCATTCACTTAAGAACTCGTGGTTTACTTCAAATCAATTTCCAAAAATATAAACATGAAACATAATAGATTCAACAATACATTTGACACAATGATTTATGTGGAAACCCAATTTGGGCAAAAACCACTAGTAACATGCTACTCTTTTTCACTCTTCTAAAATGATGCCTTGTGAAAGGCCAAACTTGTTAAAGGTTACAATACACACTATTAAATGTTACCCTATTAAAGGATTTCCATCACCCTATTAGGAGTGAGCCTTGTTAGAGGACTTTAGACCATTCACTTGGAATGTCACTTGGTTAAAGGATTTAAAATGACTATTAGGTCAACCTTAATCCAAAGGATTTACCCTAGAATGATACAATTATTAGAGAGTAATAGTAAGGCTTTGATCTAATTACAAATTACAACTCAATTTTAAAGATTATAGATCTCTATTTCAGTCCTCCATTCTTCTTGGCTTTCACACATTTAAGCATTGATAGCTTGTTCACCCTTCAAGAATTCATACCCTTAAGCCTTCTTGCTTAATATTCCAATGTAGACTCTTCACTTTGGTCACTTGATGAAGCAATACCCTTGACTCCTTGTCTTCCTTAGGTTCTTAGACATGACAACCCTTGCTTTTGACTAGCCATCCCTATAAATAGAGAATTAAGATCTTTAGCCATTCATTCTCCATCATTTAGTTTAGGGTTAGGATAGAATAGGTAGGATTCAATGAATCTATGCCTCATTCCATATCACTTTTACAAACTTCTTGTCCAATCATCTTTGAATTCACCTCTAAATGGTTTACCATGAATTCTATGCCACCAGTTGATCAATCTTATCTTTCACCTAGATTACACAATCCAAGAAAACAAATATGTTAGCTGTAGGGCCCGTTTGCTGTTGCACCAAAAGCCATGACTATTAGTGAACATGGAACACCACATAATTAACCACCTATGGGCAGGGGAGCATATCACATCACCCAACAATCTCCCCCTCGATGCACATACCAAGTGCTTATGCGGGTCGGGAAGGCACAGGGGAGATTTGAACCCATGACCAGGCCAAAACCACATAATTAACCACCTGTGGGTAGGAGAGCGCATCGCATCACCCAAAAATCTCCCCCTCAATGCACATACCAAGTGCTTACGTGGGTCGGGAAGGCACCAGGGAGATTTGAACCCATGACTAGGCCAAAACCAGGCTCTGATACCAATTGTAGGGCCCATTTGCCGTTGCACCAAAAGCCATGACTGTTAGTGAACATGGAACACCACATAATTAACCACCTGTGGTCAGGGGAGCGCATTGCATCACCCAACATTAGCTTAGATCCATCTAATTCTCGATCTTTCTAATAATGTTGACACTTAGTATTAACTTGTTTTTGATGCATGATACATACTACATTACTCGAAATCCTCTAAAAAGTCGCTTGACATGAACTAAAGTTTATTAGTGCTCAAAATCAACTAAACTTTACTTGACATCCACTATTTTTCTTGGCATACACTAAAGTGAACTTTTACTTTGCTCCAACTAATTTTCTACTCGGCTTGTACTAAATTTTCTTGGCACCTATGACCCATTTAGTCAAGCTTGGTAGACAAACTTTGTTTAACTTGTTGTTCTAAACTTGCTTAGTGTAAGTAGGACATGATTTCCACAGCTAGTCAAATTGTGATGTGAATATCAGGATTTAACTGTGTGATTTTGAGTCAAACTCGATGACCCATGTTTCATGAGTAGTGATTCAACATGAATCCATCTCTCATGAGAATAAATGAAACACTTAGCACTCATTGGATCTAGGTGATGCTCACAGGGGTGAAGCACCGGGACTTCCCGGGAGGTCACCCATCCCAGTACTACTCCAGCCTGAGCGCGCTTAACTACAGAGTTTCCTCCACAGTTAAACCCAAAGCTTGCAACCCCATTTGCAAAACCTTCACCAAGTGTTGTGCCTTATGAACCATTCATTAGAAAGCCCCTTAAGCTCATCAATTGATAAGTAGGACATGATTTCCACAGCTAGTCAAATTGTGATGTGAATATCAGGATTTAACTGTGTGATTTTGAGTCAAACTCGATGACCCATGTTTCATGAGTAGTGATTCAACATGAATCCATCTCTCATGAGAATAAATGAAACACTTAGCACTCATTGGATCTAGGTGATGCTCACAGGGGTGAAGCACCGGGACTTCCCGGGAGGTCACCCATCCCAGTACTACTCCAGCCTGAGCGCGCTTAACTACGGAGTTTCCTCCACGGTTAAACCCAAAGCTTGCAACCCCATTTGCAAAACCTTCACCAAGTGTTGTGCCTTATGAACCATTCATTAGAAAGCCCCTTAAGCTCATCAATTGATAAGTAGGACATGATTTCCACAGCTAGTCAAATTGTGATGTGAATATCAGGATTTAACTGTGTGATTTTGAGTCAAACTCGATGACCCATGTTTCATGAGTAGTGATTCAACATGAATCCATCTCTCATGAGAATAAATGAAACACTTAGCACTCATTGGATCTAGGTGATGCTCACAGGGGTGAAGCACCGGGACTTCCCGGGAGGTCACCCATCCCAGTACTACTCCAGCCTGAGCGCGCTTAACTACGGAGTTTCCTCCACAGTTAAACCCAAAGCTTGCAACCCCATTTGCTTAGTGTAACCAGCCTTTGTAATCTTAAGTAGATTATCAACACACTATGATATCAATATTTTAGCTTATTCTTGTGCTCCTCTTTTATATCATAACTTGACGTTTCCTCTAGGTGCTTTTGTTACATCTTTTTGATCAAATCCTCTTTATGAATCAAACAAGTGATAATACATAAATCATATAAGCAATTATTTTACCAGTGAAAAACTAGGTTTGACATTAGTGACAAAACAATGATTGAAACACATTTATCATACTTGTATCAATCTAATTTCAACATTCTCCCTCTTTCAACAATCTCCCTATATGGCATTAATGACAAACCAAACTTATCAACCAAACTAACTAGGTTAAAATAGTAAGACCAACAAAATACCAAAAAAAAAATTCCTTGTATTGAAATTGCTCCCTCTATCATCAACTTTTATCTTCTAAATAGGTTACAAAATTCTTTTGTGTCAACCTTATAACTCCCTCTTAATTACTTCTTATATCTCCCTTCTATAGTATCTCTCTCTTACTAGGTAGATGTTATCAACATATATACTTTCTTTCTCATACTGTGTGTTTTAGGATTTCTTCCTCTTTGTTCAATCTTAATATGTAGATATGAACTTCTTCAATTTCTTTTGTGTCACCTTGCTTGCGACTGATTTGTAGTTTTAACTTTTTGATTACTTTAGGTAGCTCCTAAAGTAAGATCCACTACATAAATTTGTAATATATGGCAATCAACTTGTTTGATGTAGGGAAATCCTTTTGTTACTCACATAGCCTTTGATAAGAGTATCACCCCTAGTTTACCTCTTAGATACTCATGAGCATCCTTGGTAATGCTTTTGTGAATATATCATCAATTTGTTCTTTTGTGTTAACATATTCCATCTTCACCTCTTTATCTTGAACTAATTCTCTCAAGTAATGATACTTGATTGTGATGTGCTTAGTCTTTGTGTGCATCACATGATTCTTTGATATATTTATAGCACTTGTATTGTCACAATAAAGTGTCACTAGTCTTGTGATCTCTTTCTTCATACTTTGAGCAACTATTTGAGCCATACAATGTTTGTACAATTTACAATAGCAACAAAATATTTAGCTTGAACAATAGATTATGAAGTGCAATTTTGTTTCTTGCTAGTCCATATAGCTAGCTTCTTGCCTAAGAAAAATGCTCCTCCACTAATGCTCTTTTTTTCATCAATGTTTCCAGCCCAATTTACATTAGTATAGGTTCTTAATTCAAATTTTTTATTTTTCTTATAGTATAGACCATATTACTCTATTCCTTTCAGATATCTCAAGATTCTCTTTATAGCCATCAAATGCTTCTTCCTAGGATTAGCAAAGAATCTTGCAACTATCCCTACAAATAATGCAATATCAAGTCTATTGTGAACTAAATATAGTAATTTTCCAATCACAGACCTATACAATGTTTGATTCACCTTAGCTTAATCATCATTCTTTGATAATTTATGGCCTATCACCATAGGTGTACTTACTAGTTTGGAATCCTCCAATCCAAAAGTTTTCAATATCTGCTTGACATACTTTTACTAAGTGATGTATATACCATATTTCATTTGATATACTTGCCAACCCACAAAGAACTTGATCTCTCCAAACATAAACATTTCAAATTCTTGCTTCATTTAATTTGCAAAAGTCTTACATAAAGCATCTTGACCTCCAAATATGATATCATCAAAAAAAAATTTAGATAATAAAATCCTTTTCCTTTCTTTGTCTTCATGTACAAATTGATGTTATCATCAATCATTTCAAATCCAATCTTCATAATGTAATTATGAAGTCTGTCATACCATGCTCTTGGTGATTTTTTCAAACCATATAGAGTTTTTTTTAATCTACATACCATGTTCTTATTGTCAACATCAAAAAATCCTTTTGGCTATTCTATGTAAACTTCTTCTTCTAATATACCATTTAGAAATGTAGATTTAACATCCATTTGATAAAATTTGAAACCTTTTTATGCAGAATAAGCAAGTAGAGTTCTCACTCCTTCTAATCTAGAAATAGGATAAAATGTTTCTCCATAGTCAATTCCTTCTTCTTGTGCATATCCTTTGCAGACTAATCTTTCCTTGTTCCTTGTGACTTAACCATTTTCATCTAGCTTATTTTTGAATACCCACTTTGTGCCAATCACATTTTTATCTTCTAGTTTAGGAACTAGAGTCCATGTCTTGTTTTTCTCAATTTTTTCAATCTCTTCTTGCATGGATTTACTCTAGTCCACATCTTGTAAGGCATATTTTACTAATTTAGGCTCTTTTATCCTCACCAAGCATGTATCATTTCTCAACTTGTTTCTTGTCATTGGTGAAGCAGCTTTATCTCCAATGATTTGTGTAGCACAATGATGTCTCTTGACATATTTGGACAAGCTTGGTTCAACTCTGGTTTCTTCATTTGATCTATCTACTTCAAAGTCACTATGTATATTTCTTTTAGGTATTTCAACATCTCTCTCATGTACATAGATCTCAAATTCAAAATGTGCCTCAACTTCATTCTATAACTTGGCATCTTAATGTGACTTAATTCCTGAATGCAACTCAACACTTTGTTAGTGTTAGTATTTAAACACTTGTAAGCTTTAATTCTTGTTGAATAACCTAGGAATATACCTTCTTCACTTTTTGCATCTAGTTTACCATTCCTAGAATTTTTGAGAATAAAGAATTTGCTTCCAAATACCTTGAAATATTTTACATTAGGTGAATATCCATACCATAGTTTAAAAGGTGTTGAATGAATACCTTTCTTGACTTGTACATGGTTCAAGGTATAGACGGTTATACTTACAGCTTCTCTCCAGTATTCCAAAGCAACATTTTTCTCCATCATGAGTGTCCTAGCATAGTCCATTATAGATTGGTTCATCCTTTTAGCAATTCCATTTTATGGAGGGGTTTTAGGAGCAGATCTCTGTCTTTTGATTCCTCTATCATTATAGAACATCTCAAACTCATTTGATGTAAACTCTGCTCCTCTATCAGATCTCAAATATTTCAAACTTTTAGCTATTTCCTTCTCAACTCTTGCTAAGTGCCACTTAAACATTTGGGAATCTTCAGATTTTTCTCTTAGAAATATAACTGTCATCATTCTAGAATAATCATCAACAAGTAGCATAATGTACTTATCTCCTTTGTAGCTTTTCACTTCAATTGGTCCACACAAGTCAACATGAACAATATCTAGTATTTTTTTTAAAGGTATGAGTTTTTCTCTTAAAACTTGACTTTGTTAGTTTGTCTAAATGACATTGTATGGACATTGTATTATCAGGCTTCTTCAACTTAGGCAAACCTCTAACTTTTCTCATGTTACTAATACTGACCAAGTTATCAAAATTAACATGACATAATCTTTTGTGCCATACCCACACATCATCAAAATTTAAAATTAGACAAGTAGCATCCTTTATATCAAGATAGAATAGATTACTCCTAGTTTGATCACCTTTTCCAATCAATTTTTCATCAGCATCATATATCTTAGCAATCTTGTTTTCAAACTCAATCTTACATCCTAAATTATTTAATTGTGACACACTCAACATATTATAGTTAAGTCTTTTAACATAATAAGCATTGTCACATAGAATTTTTCTATGAGTTTGATAGAATATTTTCTTTTTATCAAACATGGTGCATCATTACTAAATCTTACACTATTTCCATCATAACAATTCAAGGTAATGATCTTACTTTTTTCTCCAATTATATAATGTGAACATCCACTATCAATGATCCATCTATCATTCTTGTTCACACAAGACATAAGTGTTGTTGCCTCATCTTCATCTAATTCATCCTTCATTGCAACATAGACCACTTCATCATCATGTTCATCATATTCATCTCTTATTTCCTCTTCAACAATGTAGCAAGAGTTCTTTCCTTTGTCTTTGTAGTCCTTGATGTCTTCATCTCTTTTATTTTTGTACTTTTCACCACCTTTGTAGTTCTTCTTCTCTACACATCTAGTTGCAATATTGCCAACTTCATTGCAATTGAAACAAATGATAGGTAACTTACCTTTAAACTTGCCTTTACCTTTGTGAAATATCCTTTCCAGTAGTCCCTCAAGTTGTTCTACATCCTCCTCATCTGTGTTACTATCACTAGACACATACTTTGCCTTTTTCTTCTTCTTCTTCTCATCAATTTCATTCAATGATAGCTTCACTTTGAAAGTAGATTCAATATTTTTTAGGTTTGTAATTTTCAAAGTTAGATAGCTCAAAATTAGTGAGCCTACCTACTAGATCTTCAAGGGATAGACTATTCCCTGGTATACATCTTAGTTCTTGTATTGTAGAAAATCTTATAGCATATATAGGCAGTAATGTTCTTAAAACTTTTCTTAGTATAGTATCATTGTTTATTGTACCAGTAGCTCCTCTAATTGCATTAACAACATCTTTTATCCTTGAAAAATATTTTCACCTTCTTGCATTCTCATATCATTAAACTTACCTCTGAGACTTTCAACTTTGGCTATTAGAACATTGGTGTCTCCTCCATAGATGGTGTTTAAAGCATCCCACATATTCTTTCCACTATCAAGGCCTTTGATATTTTCAAGTTCAACATAGCTTAGGGCAGAGGCAATCTCTAGCATTGCCTAGTTGTCTTCTTTCTTCATTTTCATATCCTTAGTAGTTAGGCTCCAGTAGGATCAACAGACTCTATAGTAATGGTAGATTGCACATGATCTCCAATTCCTCCAAGGTATAGCTTCATCAAACTTTTCCATGCAAGGAAGTTATCCCTATTAAACTTGGTTACATCTCTTTTTGACATCTTGATCTTTGTACTAGTAGTACCTTAAAACTAATCCTCTTAAGTAGATCACTCTAATACCAATTTTTGGAATGCTTTAGAATAAATGAGGGGGGGGAGGGGGGGGTGGTGAATTAGTTATCCAAGGTCTAGATGTATAAATAAAAATTTTCACAGCTTAGTGAACCCATAAAACATTTATCATCATGCATGCATTCATAAGATTATGCATTCACTTAAAAACTTGTAGGTTACTGTTGAATCAATTTGTAGAAATGCAAACATGAAACATAACATTTTCAACAACACATTTGATACAATGATTTACGTGGAAATCCAATTTGGGAAAAACCACTAGTAAGGTGCTACTCTTTTTCACTCCTCTCAAGTGATGACCTATGAAAGGCCAAACCTATTAAAGGTTACAATACACAATGTTAAATGTGACCCTATTAAAGGATTTCAATCACCCTATTAGGAGTGAGCCTTGTTAGAGGACTTTAGACCATTCATTTGGAATGTCATTCGGTTAAAGGATTTACAAATGATTATTAGTTCAACCTTAATCCAAAAGATTTACCCTAGATTGATACAATTATTAGAGAGTAATAGTAAGGCTTTGATCTAATTACAACTTACAACTCCACTTGTAGTTTGTAGATATCTATTTGAGTCCTCCATTCTACTTGGCTTTCACACATTTCAGCACTGATAGCTTGTTCACCATTCAAGCATTCTTACCCTTAAGACTTCTTGCTTAATATTCCAATGTAGACTCTTCACTTAGGTCACTTGATGAAGCAATACCCTTGACTCCTTGTCTTCCTTAGGTTCTTAGACATGACAACCCTTGCTTTTGTCTAGCCATCCCTTTAAATAGAGAATTAAGATCTTTTTTCATTCTTCTCCATTGTCTAGTTTAGGGTTAGGACATAATAGATAGGATTTAATGAATCTACCCCTCATTCCATATCACTTCTAGAAATGTCTTCTCTAATCCTCTTTGAATTTTTCTCTAAATGGTTTACCATAAATTTTGTACCACTAGCTCATCAATCTTATCTTCCAACTAGTCCACACAATCCAAGAAAAAAAAAATTTCAACTCAAATCCATTGAATTCTTGATGTTTCTAATAATGCTAACACTTGGCATTAACTTGTTTTTGATGCTCAATACATAATACATTGCTCGACATCCTCTGAAAAATCAATCGGCATGAACTAAATTTTATTGGTGCTTGACATCAACTAAAATTTACTTGAAATCCACTATTTTTCTCGGCATACACTAAAATGAAATTTTACTTGGCTGCAACTAATTTTCTACTCAGGAGCTACTATCCATTCGGTCAAGCTTGGAAAACAAACTTTGTTTAACTTACTCTTCTAAACTTGCTTAGTGTAGCCAACCTTTGTAACCTTAAGTAGATTATCAATACACTATGATATCATTATTTTAGCTAATTCTTGTACTCCTCTTTTATATCAAACTCAACCTTTCCTTTAGGTTCTTTTGTTACATCTTTTTGATCAAATCCTCTTTATCAATCAAACAAGTGATAGTACTTAAATCATATAAATAGTTGTCTTACTAGCAAAAAAATAGGTTTGACATTAGTGAAAAAATAATGATTGAGACACATTTATCATACTTATATCAATATAATTTCAATAATCTCCTACTTTCAACAATATCCCTCTTTGGCATTGATGGGAAACCAAACTAATCAACCTAACTGACTAGGTTGAAACAATAAGACAAATACAAAACCAAAAAGAAAATAATTCCTTGTACTAAAATCATTCCCTCTATCAACAACTTTTATCTTCTAAACAAGTTACAAAATTATTTTATGTTAGCCTTATAAATCCCTCTGAATTACTTCTTATATCTTCCTTCTATAGCATCTCCCTCTTACTAGGTAGATGTTATCAGTAGATATACTATCTTTCTCATACTATGTGCTTTAGTATTTCTCCCTCTTTGTTCAATCTCTAATCTCTTATATTTCTCCTGATCATTAACTATCTCCATTTTTTTTTGTATTTCCCTTGATCAATAACTATCTCCCTCTTTGACAACAATACCAAAAAAACTTGACATCTTAATATGCAGATATGAACTGATGCAAGGAAGGACGGGGAAAACTAGGGCCAATGACACACCCATCTCTTTGAATAACCCTTGAAGAGTTAACCCAATGGAAGCAAACACAAATAACAATAACCAAAGGAGGAGGAAGAGTGAAATGATTTTATTGATTCATCAAAATATCTTCATACATGCCTATCTGTAAGGCGCTATGGGTTATGACTAGATACAAAATACATTCATACACAAAGACTAGTAGCAAATTCACACTTTCCAGTTCTGCTTTGCAATCCTCTTCAAAACTGCCTAAAAACTACTTATCTCTATGCCTAAACACTCCATTTATACTAGCCAAAATGGCTTATAGATTATTTTAGAATATGGAGAAGCCACAAGTCAGCTCTTAGCAAATACTAAATGAAAATAAAACAAAATTAAATACACAAGTCAGCCTGCATCAACAATTAACTATTTTGAAACTAATGTCTGAGAAAAATCTTGATATCTCCTCACTTCGATTTAGTTAGAACTCATGCTTTAAATTGTGGGCAGATATCTAATTCCTCTACAAACTCTCAAGTGTACAAGGTTTAATTCATTAAGAAAAAGGGTGCATCCATTCTGAAAGTTAGGCACATGAAACTGTTGTGCATAACTGCCTAAAATTGATGTTCTGGGAGAATTGTCATATCTCTTAAACTATAAGGAGTTAGGGCTTGCACTCTAGAACCCAAATATTAATCTAGGACCTCTTCAATCCTTTAATTACAAAAAACTTCATTCATTAAGGAAAATTAGTTACATGGTCTGTAACAGGCACCTAGAATCTAGAATACATAGTTTTAGCAGAACTCGATTTTAGCAATAGAATAAAAATTAAAAACATGCAAGATAGAAGTGCAACCTAGGATGCTCCTACATCAAACAAATAGGGTTAGAAGAAATGATTCTCTTGAATCATTGAGATGTCACAATCTGAGCCGAATCCAACTCAGATTTAGAAATCCATGAAGCATCTTCCATAGATCTATTCTTCTACTTCACCAGATATTCATAATAATCTTTGCCTCTTGTGCTCTTATCAATTCCCTAATCCAATATCTATTCAACTTCTTCAATTTTCTTCTTAGTATAGTCCTCTAATATAGTAAATTCATCATCTAACTCATGATACTTGTATAAATCAGCAACATTGAATATAGGAGATATATCAATGTCATTAGTTAACTCAACTTCATAAGCCTTTCCACTGTAAAATTTCTTCAAGATCTTACAAGGTCCAAACTTCTTCATCTTTAGCTTACTGCTTCCTTTCTTTAGATGAACCATCACCTCATCACCAACTTGAAACTCATTATGTCCCCTAGTCTAATCAACATTCTCATACTTCTAATTATTTTTTTCTAACCTCAACTTCACTTCCTTATGCAAAGACTCCATATAATCAAAAAATTCTTCTTCGGCAACACTTCTCTTTTCTTCACCAACAATATCTCTCAAATCTAATACTCCTCTAGGATTCATTCTAGTAACAATCTCAACAGGTGTCTTCCCTATATTCCTATTCACATAATTATATTATGCAAATTCAGGTTGTGCCAATACCATCTCCTAATTACTTGGCTTATTCCCAACCAAACATCTCAAAAAATTACCCAAGCTTTAATTCATCACCTCTGCTTGTCCATTTGTCTATGGATGAAATATAGAACTAAATTTCAGCTCAGTACCCATCTTCTTCCACAAAGTCTTCGAAAAATATCCAACAAACTTACCATCTCTATCAGAAATAATACTCCTTGGTAATCCATGCAATCTCACAATCTCTTTAAAGAAAAGTTCAACAACATGCTCAACATCTGATGTCTTCTTACATGGTATAAAATGAGCCATCTTAGAAAATATATCCACCACAAAAAATATGGGATCATATCCCTTCATTGTCTTAGGCAATCTAAGAACAAAATCCATACCAATATAACTCCAAGGTATCTCAGGAATAGTAATAGGTGTATACAAACTAGTATTTTGACTTACTCCTTTTGCAACTTGACAAAATCTACAACTCTTTACAAATTTATGAACATCCTTATATATTTGTGGCCAATAATACTTCTCTTTTAACAAAATCAATGTCTTATCAATTCCAAAATGTCCAACCAATCCACCACTATGCTTTTCCTGAATAAGATTCAACCTCATAGAACTTCTAGGAATTGTGCTTACTTATTGATGTAATTTGTTAGGTTTGGTGCTCTGCACTCTCTCCACCACTTAGAAAAATTAGGATCAACATCATAAAACTCTTTCATTTCATCAAAATAAAGAACTTAAACCTTCATTTTAGTCAGCAAAGAATGCCTTCTACTCAATGCATTAGCAACTCTATTAGTAACTCCATTCTTATGCTTAATTAAAAATGTAAAATTATGCGAATACTCAACCCACTTCATATGTCTTTGATTCAATTTATGTTGAATTCCCAAGTATTGTAAAGATTTATGATTAGTATACAACACAAAATTCTTAGGAATCAAATAATGTCTCCACTTCTTCAATGCTTGGACAATAGCATAAAATTCTTGATCATAAATAGAATACTTCCTTTTAGCATCATTCAACTTCTCACTAAAGAAAGCAAAAGGCTTACCTTCTTGACTTAATACAACTCCAATTACATTTCCACTTACATTACATTCAACTTGAAATACTTTGTTGAAATCAAGCAAAGCCAATATAGGTAACTTAGCAACCTTTTGTTTCAAAGTCTCAAAAATCTTATCAGCTCCATGTGTCCACTTGAGTTCCTTTTTATCTCCTCTCATCGTCTTAGTCATAGCATTAAAAATAGAACTGAAATTCTTTATAAACTTTCTATAAAAACTAGCCAAACCATGAAATGATCTTACCTATAGGCCACTCCATAAAATTTTTAACCTTCTTTGGATCCATTTTCAAACCATCAGCTGAAATAAAAAATCCCAAATACACAATCTTCTCTTGCATAAAAGAACACTTTTTTAGATTAATCAACAACTTTTCCTCTTTCAACCTCTGCAATACTTGTCTAATATGCTCAAGATATTCTTCCTTAGTTTTACTAAATATTAAAATATCATCTAAATAAACAATCACAAACTTACCCAAAAATATTTTTAGAACTTCATTCATCAACCTCATGAAAGTACTATGTGCATTAGTCAAACCAAAAGGCATAACCAACCATTCATACAGACCATATTTTATCCTGAAAGTAGTCTTCCACTCATCACCTTCTCTGATTCTGATCTAATGACAACCACTCTTTAAATCAATCTTGGTAAAATACTTTTCTCCACTCAAACAATCCATTATGTCATCCATCCTCGGCATAGGAAACCTATATTTCACTATGATTTTGTTAATAGATTTGGAATTAGTACACATTCTCTCTTTCTCCATTCTTTTTAGGTGCTAATACACTAGGTACAACACATAGAATTAGGCTTTCTCTGATCAAACCTTTTTGCAACAACTCATGCACTTGTCTATTAAGTTCTTAATTCTCTGTAGGTGTCAATCTATATGGTGCTTTGTTTGGAAAATTAGCTCCAAGAATCAAATCCATACAATGAATTATGCTTCTTACTAGAGGTAAACCATTAGGAATATCATTAACAACAATATCTTTATACTCATTCAACAATTCTACAATTTCTGTTGTCATACCAACTTTTGCTTCTTGGTCATTACTACCAACACTCGGTCCTCTAGGAACTATAGCAAGACAAACTTGATTCTTCTTTACTTCCTTTTCAAATTTCTTTCCATTAACCATGAAATTTTTTATTGTAGTACAACTAACCTCATCTGGACTTTTAATCAAAGGAAAAAATGCTTGTTTCTTCCCATTTACCCAAAGAGTATATTGATTCAATCTTCCATCATGAATAACATATCTATCATATTGCCAAGGTCTACCCAAAAAAAGGGCAATAATCCATGGGCATAATACCACACAAAACTTCATCAAAGTAATGTCCAATCTTAAACTCCACAACACATTGTTCACTTACCAGTATCTTATACTCATCTCTGATGCATGAAACATGATAAGGTTTGGGATGTTTCAGCCTTTGCAATTAAAACTTTGTAACCAACTCTTTTAATGCCAAATTTGTAGAACTTCCACTATCAATGATCACCTTGTAACATTTTCCATTCATCTTACATCTGGTCTTGAAAAGACTTCTTCTAAAAATAGGTTCCTGATCACTTTCCTTATTAAATAAGGTTCTCCTCACCATCAGGCTTTCTCTAGCCTCAAGTCTACTTAGTGAACTCTAAATGTCTTCTTGAATCACAACATCTCTATTATTCTGCCCACTTTTAGAAGATCTACATTCAAAAGATCCATGCCATTCTTTGCCACACCTGAAACAATTACCATGAAAACTACCTCTAGGATAAGAATTACCTCTTCCTTGGTAAGATCCAGTACCTCCTCAGTATGAACTACCACCTTCCACTTGGTCTTTTCTTTGTCATAATTCTTCCATTCAAATTTTCCTTTATCCTACACAAAAATTTCAGATCTAGCACCATCACCATAAGATCTACCTCTGCCTCTCTAGAATCTACCACCTCTACCTCTTTGTCTTTGTTCATGCTTCTTTCTCAAGATCTCCTCAGCTTTCAAGGCATATTGATATGCTTCTTCCACACTTTCAAACTTCACAAAACTTATTTCATCTTGAATTCTTGATCTTAATCCATTTATGTACCTTGCAATTTTCTTAATATCATCATCCATATGTCTTGATCTAATGTCCAATCTATAGAATTCCTCGCTATACTCTTTCACAGTCATGTCCTTTTGTTTCAAATTTTGCATCTTTCTCAATAGGTTAACTTGGTAATCAATAGGATGGAATATTTTCTTTACCTTATTCACCATCTTTGGCCAAGGTTTGATCTTCTCCTTTCCTCTCTTTTGTCTATTAGTTTGCAAATGCTCCCACTAGTGACTACAATCTTCACCTTTTTATTATTAGGAATGTTTTCATACTCAATATTAGTGATGCATGACCTTTCAATATAGTGACTACAATCTTCACCTTTTTATTATTAGGAATGTTTTCATACTCAAAGAACTTCTCCATATCTAAGATCCAATCTAACACAACATTGGTATCTAATTTTCTATCATAAGCATCAACTTCTACAAATGGCTTTGAATGTGCCCTAGAAAACACTCGCAACAATCTTTCCTCATCTTGATCTTCTTTAGGTTCTGGATTTTGGTTTGGTGCTACTACTTCATCATCACTTACATCATCAAGATGTGCTCCTCTCCTCTGATCTATCTCTAAAACATCTAATTTGGCTGCAATTTGTCTCAACTAATCCAATATAGCATCATCAAAATTTCCTTTACCATGAACCATCTTTACAAATCAAGTTCCTACAAGATCATAACCCTCTACACATTATAAGTGAAATATATAGATCTGCCACCCTACAACCAAATCCAAATTAGGGTTATACATGATCCAATCTCCAAAAGGATGAACTTTAAGCTCTGATACCATCTGACACAAGGAAGGATAGGGAAAACTAGGGCCAATGGCACACCCAACTCTTTGAACCACCTTGCAAGAGTTAACCCAATAGAAGCAAACACAAAGAACATCAACCAAAAGAGGAAGAAGAGTGAAATTATTTTATTGATTCATCAAAATATATTCATATATTCCCAAATATAAGGCCTTCTTATGGCTAGATAAAAAATACATTCATACACAAAGATCAGTAGAAAATTTGCACTTTCCATTTTTGCTCTGCAATCATCTTCAAAACTGCCTAAAAACTACTGAATTCTATGTATAAAAACTCTATCTATACTAGGAAAAATGGCTTATAGATCATTCTAGAATATGGAGAAGCCACAAGTCAACTCTTAGCAAATATTAAATGAATATAAACTAAAATTAAATACACAAGTCGGCCTACATAAGTAATTAACTATCTCAAAATTGCTGTTTGAGAAAAATCATGATATCTCCTCACTCCAATTGAGTTAGAACTCATGCTTTGAATTTTGGGTAGATATCTAGGTCCTCTAAAACTTCTTAAGTGCACAAGGTTTGATTCACTAAGGAAAAGTGTGCATCCTTTTTGAAAGTCAGGTATAGGAAATCATCGTGCAAAACTTCCAAAAATTGATGTTCTAGGAGAATTGCCATTTCTCCCAAACTATAAGGAGTTAGGACTTGCACTCTAGAATATAGATATCACTCTAGGTCCTCTTGAATCTTTGAATTTTCAGCCCTTCATTAATTAAGGAAAATTAGTTACATGGTCTACAACAAGAACCTAAAAACTAGAAAATGCAATTTCAGTAGAACCGAGTTTCAACAACAAAATAAAAACTAAAAAAAATGCAAGATAGTAGTACAACCCAAGATGCTCCTACATCATGTACTTTTTCAATTTCTTCTATGTCACCTTTCTTGTGACTAATTTGTAATTTCAAATTTTTAATTACTTTAGGCAGCTCCTAAAGTAAGATTCACCACATCAATTTGTAATATATGGAAATCATCTTGTTTGATGTAGGGTGCTCCTTTTCTTACTCACATAGCACTTAAATCATATAAGTAGTTGGCTTAGCACCAAAAAATTAGGTTTGACATTAGTGAAAAAAAAATGATTGAAACATATTTAGCATACTTGTATCAATTTAATTTCAACATTCTTCCTCTTTCAACAAAAGGTGGCAACATGTAACAAAAGAAGAGAAAAACATTAGAATTGGCACATTATCTAAGGTTATGTCTTATCTATTCCATGAATAGAAGGATACGTTTTTGGAGAAATACAAGAACCAATTCATTCCTAAATTCAAATTTTTTTGGTATTAAAAAATAATATTGAAGCTATAATTCAAAAGAATGAGTTACTTTGGAAAATATTTTTTGTCTCATAACAAAAGAAGCAAAAAAGGAAACTAAGATAATAACTATTCAAGATGATGAAACCGATCAAATTAGTTTAGGTGTGTCAAGATAGAAAGGAAACATGCCACAATTTCATGACAATAGCCTTGACACTCCAAAGAAGTATTTAGATGTAGACAAGGAGGAGTGAGAGGTAGAAGAAACTGATTAAGGCACAAGTGTAGGCATTTCTACAATAGGTCAAAAAAGACTAAATGTGTCAGCACCTCATATTGAGGAGACTAAAGAGGAAAATAAGGTTGTGCCAAGTGCTACTATTGTTGTCTCTAGCACTAATGTAAAAGAAAGATCAAGTGGTGATGCCCCTCACCATCTCCCAAAGAAGTATTGAGAAACAACACTTCTACACCTCACACAAGGAAATCAATAACAAATAGCTCACCAAATATTGAAGTTAGTCTAGATGAATTTATTGAGATGCCACAATTGGATTTGGAAAATCTCACTCTTGAGCAAACAATTTTGTTGTAAGAGATTTTGGATAAGAAGAAGAAGAAGGAAGAGCTAAGAACAAAACAACAATAGAAGTAGGTATTGCATGATGTTAATAAAGACATTTTTTTTGAGGCATTTGATATACAAAATATTGATGGGCAAGCCCCAACCATTTCCTAGCTTGTAAATATGGCTGAATAAATAAATGTTGGAGATATATAAATCAATAAAAAATTGATGGACTGGTCAGCAAAGAAATTTGAGAATAAGATTTTGGACAAAGTCTCAACAACCATTGTCGAGCTCTCCTTTTCTTTATCCCACAAGATTATCCTTCTCTTTATCCCACAAGATTATCCTTCTCTTTATCCCACATGAGAACTAGGTCATTTATTTTGAAATCTTTTATTGTGGCTCTTTTTTCAAACCAACATTTGATGATAACCTAATGTTTTGATACATGTTCTAATGTCACTTTCATTTTCTCATCCAACTCTAAAATGTTCATTAGTCAAACTTGGACTCTATCTACATTCTCAATGTATCCCCACATGAATTTTAGGATTGGAATCTTTAGATTGAGGGAAAAGACAAGCTCTTGGCCATAAAACAACACATATGGGGATGTACCCAAGAGAATCTTTACTCTGACCCTATCAGTCCATAAATCATATTTCAACTATGTATGCCAATCCCTTAGATTCTCCTTGAGTAAGCACTTTATGACCATTATCAAATTTTCATTGGTAGATTCAACAACTGTGTTCCCTTATAGGTAGTAATTGGATGAAACTTGATTATCACCTTGTAGGACTAGAAAAATGGGCTAAAAGGATAAGATACTATGAGAAAATCACAAAACTCAATCAACATATGTTAGCACCCACCAGTCTACCATGAAAGCCAAATTAATTAAGAAAGCAATAGAAACCCCCTTTTTCGTTTGTAGCTCCAATTCGCCTATAGTGCACACAATGTTGAAGCCAAAGCCTATGATGTGGATAATGCCATGAGAATACTTGAACTATGATTTTATGTGAGAGAGAAAATGCAATATGCAAAGAAGTAGAGACTCAAAGATTCAAAGATTTGGATTTTCAAAACTTAAGCATTCAAGGATTCAAGGACCCAAAATGAGAGAAAGAGTGTTCATTTTATAATCAACACTCAAAGTGAGGGCATTGGATTTGTCACCCATAGATGTGCGATGTGGCAAGAGATTCCTATGATGCATATGATAGAATATTCCAAAAGTAAGATTCTATGACACACGAGAGTCAAATTTGGAAGAGAATCTATGACGCGTCATAAGATTCCTCAACCCACTTAAAGCCAAGAATCTATGACGAATAAGCCAAATAGGGACATGCGTAAGAGGTAATAATAATTCCTATGATGCATATGATAGAATATGCTAAAAGTAAGATTCTATGACACGCGAGAGTCAAATTTGGAAGAGAATCTATGATGTGTCATAAGATTCCTCAACCCACTTAAAGCCAAGAATCTATGATGAATAAGCCAAATAGGGACATGCATAAGAGGTAATAATATTTGATTATGACAAATCTCAGCCAAGTGTCAAAGGAGAATCCATGAGGTGTCACATCCAAGTGTCATGATGATGAAATATTTTATGGAATATTTGAATTAAAAATCCTTTTATTCCACAAAATAAGAATTAGTAGAAAATGATTAAATGAATGCGACCGTATCCTTTGATGAAAATGTGACGATGATGGATATCGAATAAGATGATGAAAAGGTAGACCAAAGCCATGGTCAAATTAATTGATAGATCAAAATTGATAACATGCCAAGGACACATGACATGAATTAATTGATATGTAACATTTAACCGACATTGTAAATGCTACAGGATTGAAATTGATTGATAAGGTTTGATCATAATAACACTGAGGGACATTGTCAATATTATTAAAATGGTTGATGATGCCATGATCTAACATTGAAAGCCTCAACAACGTCAAAGATTGAATGACATGAATGATATTTTGACCTAGTACTGAGAGCCATGACAGTACTAAGGTCAGATTAATAAGATTGATAAGTTGATAGGTTTCCAAGGCACTGAAAGCCACAACAATGCCTAGGAGTGGATAAATGATGATTGATTTGGGATGCTTGATACATTTTGGGTTCATTAGGACTGATTTTGAGTGATTCTAAGTTGATTTGGGGTGATTCTGAGTTGATTTGATATGATTCTAAGTTGATTTGATATGATTTTGAGTTGATACAAAATTGATGTGAAAGGGGATACAAATGACAAAATATGGTCAATCTGGCCAAAAGATCAAAGTTAGTACAATGAGAAAATGGGACAAATTAGTATGAAGAAGTGATGAAACCGTAGATGCGAACCATTTTTGAGCGTCTACACACCTAATTCTTCAAGGCCCACTAAATAAGGAAAATCAACACAAAGAAGGCTCCTTTGTTGCATACCAGAATGAAGAGCATCCAAAAAATCTTGTCATGATATGTTCTGCAAGGAAGTTAGTGACCACTTATAGTCTTGTGCAATTTCAAAATATTTCAGCTTTAGTTCACCTTGTGCAATAGTCTATGGTTGTCAATACAAAAGTGTTTTGAGTTGAGTATGGTGGGTTTTGTAGATGCTTAAAATCATCCCTAAAGACTATATTAATTTATTAATATTGCCCATGACATTGTAATTAATTATTGATTAATTAATTAAATTGCTCACATTCTTCTACTTATTTAATTTAATTAATTAATTAAATAAGTTCATTCTCCTAAGTATTTAAATTTAATTTAAATACTCCTAGCTCTAATGTGTTAAATTAATTTAACACATGATCCTCCATGTTTCTCCATTTTTAAAATAAATTTTATTTATTTAAATCCTCACATCCTATTAATTCTTCTAAACCCATGATTAAATTAAATTTCATTTAATTTAATCTTAAGTCTAACCTAGAGCTTAGCCTATAAGCCTATTCTTCTCTAATCCTACTTAATCATTCCTAATCATCTCTCTAATCCCCCTCATTAGACTAAGAGTGTGCTCACACATGTGTGAGATGGCATGCCTAAACACTCTTGTCTCCCACTCTTCTTCTCAAGTTTGCTCACACATGTGTGAGCAAACTTTGAATTCTTGACCATTTGCATGGCTTGCATGTCACCTTATGTGGCAACTACTTGGATGCCACCTCACCAAGACCTCCCTCAAGTCTATAAATAGAGGGCTTGTCTCAAGCATTTGCATCTCATTTTTATTGCATTGTTACCATGTTGGTTTGAGATTTGAGTTTGCATTCATAGTTTGAGCTTTCATGGTAGTTTTGAGCTTGCATTAGTAGAGTTCTCATAGTGATTTTGTAGGTTCATGTTAATCATTTGGTAGCTGATTTAGTTTGCATCTTACATTGTTCATTTAGTTTTCTTCATGCATTTGCATTTCCATTCCATAGCTTATATTCTTAGTTAGTTTCCTTTATTGCATATCATCTTCATTCTTGAATGCCTTCAAGAATGGCTTTCTCCATAGCCATTTCTTGAAGTGTTCTTCATTCCACATAGCTTAGGATCTTAGTGCATTTTCATTCACATTTGCATTCACACTTGCACTCACACACTCAAGAGATTCATTTATTGTTGTGTTTGGGAGAGCACACCAAACATACCCCCATTAGTTAATATTTTTTCTTTTCATGTTGATGAATCTTTAATACACTTTCAAGTTTTTTAGCTAGTGTTTTTTTGTTAACCCATGCTCTTAACAGGTCATATTTTCTAGCACATAGGTTCATAGGTTAGATGAAATCTAGTCCCAATTTGGAAAAGAGGTAAATGTTGAAAACTGGTCACAAAGGTATAACTAGATTTCTTTCTTTGTTAGCATGTGGTTATAGGTATCCCTAAAAAAGGGTAGGCCAATAATATCTAGACCTCAAAATATGGTGAGTTGTATCCTTTCCATGTATAATGCCAAATTTGTCATGATATTTTTCCAATACCTCTTTGGCTTCTTCATAGTTCAAACATCTCAAATATATTCCCTCATAGTTCCTCTTATAGAGTTTCCCATCTTGGAGCATATAGGACTCACATTTTATCTTCAAACCTTGATGCTTAGAATTTTTTATGCCTTGAGGGAATCGGTTCTATATGAGATTATACAAAATATTAGTTATGATAACTTCACCTATATACACATAAGATGTTCATTGTCAGCTATCATTTTGGTCAACCCTTTTCCTCTTACCAATTTCATGGGCTGAATTCTAAGTCAAATTCTTGCAAGATAGCCATCTATTTCACTCTCCTTTCTCCTAGCTCACTATGCATAATAAGTAGTGACTTGAGTGTGGTGTCAGGCATAGTGGCACACAACTTGCTCCTAAGTATGTAACATAGGCACTTCTTGATCATTTTAACCAATGAAAATGATGGGTTGTTGAGGTTTGGGTAATTCAACTCCATATTCTTGAGAGGGAAACTCATGAATGTGATTGGTGTCACATCTTCATGATCTTTCTTTTGTGTGAGGATACCAGTTCATGATTTATCTAAGACAAAATAGTATACTTTGAATGGTTGTTGATAATTTTGGATGATGAGGACTAGGGCTATGGAAATAGCTACCTTAATATCTTCAAAAAAAAATTGACTTTGGGTATCCATTCAATCTTTACCCCTTTCTTTAGTAGATCATTTAGAGGGAGAACTATCTTAGCAAAACCACTAATGAATTTTTGCACAAAGTTGATCTTTGCAAAGAAGACTTTAAGTCCTTATGGTTTTTGGGTTATAGCATTTTAAGTATCACCTCAACTCTCTCAGGGTCAATGAAAATTCTTTTTTCTTAGATGATGTTCCCAAGAAGCTTCACCTTGGTAACCCAAAATGAACACTTCTTAGGACATAGGGATATGTTGTATTTCATGCATTCTTTGATTACTTTCTTTAGGTCAAAAATGTAATTACTTCTATATTTTGAGAAAAATTTAAGATCATCCATGTAGAGGATGATGCATTCTTTTACCAATCATTTGAGTACTTCATCTATGGGCTATTGAAATGTGACTTCCCATTGATTAGGTCAGAGGGCATTCACCTACATGAAAATGTTACCCACTTGGAAATGAATACGGTATTCAACCTATCCTCTTCATCTACCATTACATAATTATATCCAAAGTATCCATCTAAGAATGAAATCATATTAGATCCATTCACTATTTGTAGTACCTCATTGAGTGAGGGTAATGGATAATTGTCCTTCTGAGATGCTTGGTTTAGATTTTTGTAGTCAACACAAAGGTAGATTTATCCACTTTTCTTTCTTATTGGTATGAGGTTGGATACCCAAGTATAGTGCTAGACAAGGAAGATAATCTTAATGTCTAGCAACTTTTTATTTTCTTTCACGATTAATGACTCAATGATTGGGTTTAAAAATGTTTGACTCTATCAAAAAGGTTTATCATTTTGATTTAATGGGATATAATGGGTGATGGTGTTCATGCCATATCTTTTAAATTTCTCATAACTCCAAGTGATGACATCTCTATACTCAATGAGAAGGTGCATAATCTCATCTCTTTCTTGAGTCATACATTCCTTCTCAATGTTGACAATCTTGGGATCATCTTTAGCACCCAAGTTATAAGAATCACACTCATCATTGCCCTTTTCTTTGAAGGATTTCCTATGACATGCAAACTTATCATGGTCAAAGATACACTTTGACTCTACCATACCTTTGGGGTTATTGTTGGTTTTGAGGTTTAGGATGTCATTCTCATCTTCATTTTCTTGATCTTTTCAATGTGGTTTGGGCTTGTCATCAATCCTTTTTCCTTCAAACAAACTATTGTGCATGATGAATTCCAAAATATGTTGATCATCTTGAAAAATTAAAAGTTCATGATGTTTGGGATTAATGGGGCCACTAAAAGTTCAAAAGAAAACCTTTTGAGTTTTTTTTTCTTTCAGTGGATAACTAATGCATCAATAACCACATTCTTTCTTCTAGGGATGAATTTGACATTTAGTACCTCAAAGTCTTTCATCAAGTCCCATAATTTCTTGTGATAGGTCATCAACCTCTTGTTATTACAAGAGTAGATTTCATTGACTTGCTAAATCACCAATTGAGAATCCCTTTCTACTATGAGGGCCTTCACATTCTTTTCAAGTGTGAAAATGAGTCCTCATACTAAAGCTTCATATTCTTTCATGTTGTTGGTGCATATGAATTGCAAGCAATAAGTAACATAGAAAAATTTACCTTTGGGATTGATTATCTCAATCTTGGCTTTCACTCCTTTTTTGCACTTGGAACTGTCAAACCTAAGGGTCCAAATTGGTTCTAGCTTAGGTTCCTTTAATCTATGTTTATTTTTTCTACACTTCTCTTTCACCTGATCTTTGAAGTACTTCTTGGGGACCCACTGTATGTTTCCTTTCTTTTGTGGGCAACCATATAGATCTAGCCTTGACCTTTTAAAAAGCATAGCCTCCTACATATGGTGACTACCCTTTTAGGTGGAGAGGACAAAGATCCCCTATCTAAAGAGTTTTCACTTTATGATACATTAAGTTCCTCTTCAATTTATTATATTTAAGTGCTTTACTCAATGCTAGTCCTTTCCAAGGGGGAATTCAAAGTATCATCTTAAGTGTTTTATGTAGACTATTTTTTTTTGTATAGAGAGGTCAACTAGCTTGGTTCTTATAGATGGAGAAAGCTAGATCAACACCTAGGTGACAACAACCAAGAAACTTGAACATTCAAACTCAAAATGGCTCTTGCGATGAAACCTATAGAAATAAGGGAGGAACAAGATGTTTGGGTCTGTGTCTTCTCCAAGGTATTTCAAATTGGTAACCATGTTTCTTATGAACTGAGAAATGAGGCCTTATGGAGGGTACTTTTTCCAATTTTTGGTAGGATTTTCATTAGATTCCTCAATTTGGGATGTATCAAGTTCCATCAGTCTGTAATATCCTAAGATTGGAAGAACAACACTTCACCAGGTGCATTGCATTCTATGATCATCTTCTTTAGCTTAAGCTCAACATTGATCTCAATTTGGTTATTCAATCCTTTCTATGGTAGCAATAGTTGGGTGAAATATGTAGAAAACCATCCTCTAAGACACTTAGTCCATTCCCTACTTAAGAGTATGTTATATGTCCAGCGGATGTATACTACATGAATATTGATGACATCTTGGATTCAAGGATTTGTATTTAGTTGAATGGGTGCATCTTTCATTAGCTTGATGAGTTTTACTTTTATCTTATCAAGTTGGATTATAAATTGGTTAGTGGTTTTTAGAGTAACTCCTAGCCTTTGAGATATCTAGAGTGGCATGACATTCCATGAAGCACCTGAATCAACAAGACAATTATGGAGATTCCTCTCGAAGATTTGAATACTTAGTAGAAAAGAGGCACTATTGTCTTGTCCTTGAACATATTTGGAATAGCTTTAGTGATATTGACCATGGGGGAGTTGACTTTTTGAGTGTTTCTACCAATGGATGCCTTAGTGTAATCCAACATTTTCAAAAGTGCTTCCCATTGGGTGAGAAACATTTGTAACATATCATACATGGAGATGTTTGCATTGGATCTTTTTAGTTCTATAATAGAACTATACATTTTTGCATACCAAGCAAGATTCTCCAACAAGGAGGGCACCACTCCTTGTGCCTGACAATTTTGTGCTTGGATAGGTGCATTTATAGGAGTAGGATTGTTTGTTTCTCATGGATCAGGAGTAGGTTATAATTTGGGGGGAACTCCATTAGTTAGTGATTCCTTTTGGTTGCACAAATTGTACATGTTCCAATTATTATTATAGAAGGAAAACATTTTAGTAGTTTTAGGTTATGCTTCTTGGTTGAAAGAGACATAGAGTTTTCATTGGAAGTTTTTTAAATCTCATTGCATAGTGAAGTATCATTGGACTCTAACAATATTTTGTTGAACTAGAATGGGGGCATATCACCTACGTTTTGTGAACTTTGGCCTATGTCCCAATTTCCTCCATATAACATGTTGTCATTGGATGTGCTTTGGTTCATATCCACTTGATTGACTTCAAAAAATTGAACATTATTATTGTTAATAGGGTGAACCCACAATAGTGGGTTACACTTTTTTGCCTAAACTGCCACTGAAGTATGAATTTTTGAGAAAGCTTTCACTTTCAAATGCAAATTGTCATTTAATGGATATGAATTTGAAGATAAAGTATTTAGGGTTTTCTATCTAGATTCTAAATATACTTTAAAAAAAAAACTTGAATTGATTTTATTGAATAATTTTTTCTCCCACTAAAATTGGTATGCTATCAAAAACCTTATTTTGAAAGAGTGACATTGCTTTTGACACACATAACTTTTTTTCTAGAGTAGATATCAATTTAACTATTTAGAATTTATTTTTCTAATGTCCATACCAAAACCATGGAGGTGGTCTAATATCTTTATCCTTAGTATTTCATATTTTATCAGAGTTTAAAGTTGACATAACACAAATTTGGACATATGTGGATTTTGACACATGTAACTTATATATTTACCTGCTTTCAAATTTTATTTTATTTTTTATTTAAAGAGGACTCAATTATGGAGATTGTAGATATTTTTCAAAAATATTATTCTCTTACTATTTTTCCATGAGGGTCAAATACAGAGGTTTATTTTTTATAATGAACCTCTATTCAATTCACATTAAAAAAATTTACACCTAAAATTCAAAATGTATCAAATTCATAGTCATTCAAAGCTCTTTTAGAGTACTTCTATAATGCAAAATGACATGTCTTTAGTGCTCAATCTGAACCCTGTAATTGAGCCTTGAAGCCATGAAAACACTAGATATCTTTTAACATTTGGGGAAGACTTGTAATTTTCTAGCTTCAATAGGAAATAAGTTTCTATCGAAACTAAAAATATTAGTTTCGATAGAAACTAAATCTTAAAGTTTCTCTTGAAACTAAGAAAGTAGGTCATGCATGTAGTTAACTAACCCAAGGTAGATAGTTTTGATCAAAACTACCTAGGTACTTTCAATTGAAACTCTTGTCGGCCTTTAGGGGTTTATTTTTATTTATAAAACTTTTCATATAAATAATATTTGATTTTTTTTCTATTTTAACATTCAAATCCAATTAGATAATCCATACTTCAATTGGGAGGGAGGAAATATTTTGCAACTTTCTATTTTTAATTTTGGAAGAAGAATTTGTGACATGGGAAATAAAAATAAAAGAGCAGGTAAATATGAACTATAAGAATTTGGTATAGCTCTGATACCATGTAAGAATTTTCCTAAGGCAAGAATGAAATTCCAAGATCTAGAAGCTCAAGAGATAGCACAAAAGAGACAAGATATGATCAAATGAGAATGGATTAATTAGATAATTGGATCATGGAAGTGTCTTGTATATAAAGGCAACTAATGTGACTAGGAGTCAGCAAAGAGATAAGCATACCAACTAAGAACATGTCCACCTAGAGTGGATTATCCTCCATTGTGCATGAATGTGCCTGCAACAATGGGAGGATAAGAATGTAAAGGTGTATCTCATAAAGAGATGTAGTAGACAACATGTGCTCAATTGGAGTGCAAACTATTGTATTGTCAACATGACAACTCATATGAATATGCAAACTCCTAGGTGTCTACATGATAACTAATATGAATATTCATTAACCTAAGTAAACTAAAGTAGTGTAAATAGTAAATACTTATTTACACCAACACCCCCCCTTAAGTGCAACTTAGGGAAATGTACTTAAGCTCACAAAAGATATATAATAATGCAAGATGGGTCTTGAATACTAGGCCATCTTAGGTACCCATGTACAAGATGCAAGTGCAAAAGATAGATGCAATACAATCTCTCATAACGTGGAGAAAGAGGGAAAACCACATGGGAAAACCCCCCTCCAAAAGGAGAGATAAGCATAATAAAAGAAAATGAGAGAGAAGACCTCATGTGAGGAAAAAATCCCCCCCCCCCCCCCATAAGAGAGAAGAAGAGGAATATAGACCAAGTAAACCCCCTCAATATAGAATCTAGACCAATGGTAGATGCTCCAGGCTTGATGTAGACACTTCTCCATGAGTGTATACCAACATTCCTCCCCTCAAGAAGAAACATAGCCAAAGGTGTATCATGAAGTCTCTCCAATCTAGAGGAAGAAACCTCAAAATGTTGAAATCTCTAAAACCTACTCAAGTGTCCCCATGTCAATACTGAAAGGTGCCTCCTCTAAATCATGTGTACTATGCCACTTTGTTGAAAAAGATAAATCAGGCTCAACTAAGGATGAATGTAGAATATGTTTCAAAGACTCAAGTGTATCCTCTAAAGAGAAAGTGACCTCCAACTATTTCATCAAAGGATCTCCCATCATGTCAACCTTGAAAGATCGATCAAGTAGAGAATAAAGATGAGGGTTAGATTATTCCCTCATAACAATTGAAGAAGGATCATCTTCCCCAAAGAGAAGATGATTTCCATCAATAATGTCTCCTAAATTTGTAATGTAGGACTCCACAAACAAATTGAAAATGTCTGTCAAGTAGTCATCCCATAGAACTAAGTCTAGAAGACAACAAATATCTTTCTATACTAAATCAATTAAATCCATGGCTATGTGAATAAAACTATAATCAGGAACAATAATAGATGGAATATCAAAAGGAGGAGAAGTAATGGATGGCTCAAAAGCTTGATCATATGTGAGAACACCCAAGTTCAAGTAGCCAAAATCCTTAAAGTATGAGTCAACACTAGAAGTGTGATCAAAATTTGTTGAAAAATCACTATCATCATCATGATAGATAAGTAGTATAGCCAAGATGCATGATCAACCACCCCTATAGAAATGATCTATCTAGTTTCCAAGTCTCTAATAAAAACTGAATCAGGTGTGAATTCCACACTCCTATCTCCATGAGTGAGCTGGTACATGGAAAGAAGACTATGACTTAGGTGAGGTACACACAACACATCTTCAAAGTATCCCTCCACTTTATCAATAGTGCTTTTCCCAATAACATTCATATAAGTATGATTGCCCATCAAAATAGGTGGAGTATGACAAGGATCAAATAATGAAAACATAGACTGTGAAGATTCTATATGATGAGAAGCCCTTGAATATAGAAGCCATCTCCCTGAATCTTGACTTGAAGTAGCTATTAAGGCTTGACCTTTTCCCATATGATCCTTTCCTATCAAAATTTAAATTTGAAGAAGAGGGTGAAGCAGTCATTCTTGAAGGTAGATTAATTTGATTCTTGTTAAGAAGATTCTCGAGTTCATAAATCTCCTTCTTATAACAATGATGTTCTTCATGTCCATTCTTCTTGCAATATGCACAAGTAAGAAACTCCTTCTTGGGTGATTTTACCTTATTGTTTGATTTGTCTTGTGGTGAGGAGGTTGAGTGTTCTTTCTCTTTTTATGAATTGTGTTGCCATGATTTATGCTTCTTGTTAGACCCTTTTCCTTGATTCCCTTTACTAGCCATCAATGCTTTGAACTTTGAAGACTTGAGAATCCCCATGCTCATCAATTTTGATTGTTCTACCATCAACATCTTTGTGAAGGAATCAAATGAAGGCATGGTGTAGGAATAACCTAAGGTTACTTATGAGTGTTGAAGCTCAAAAAAAATGATGCTTACTTTGGAGGAAGTTTTGTCATCAAATTATAGATCATTTTTTCATCTTCTATGGTAATTCCACAATCCTTAACCATTGACCTTAGCTCATATGCCTTGGTGATATAGTCTTGAATTGTGTCAAAATCCTTTAGATCTAATGACATGATATTTTCATCAAGTTCAAAAACCCTAGCTTTGTCTACTTTTGCATACAAGCTAGCAAACTTATCCCATGCTTCCTTTACTATTTTACAATTCTCAATATGGAAGATAAGATCTTCATCTACATACTTCCTCAAAGTACCAATATCAACCTTACTATTATGATTCCATTCATTTAGTTTATCAGGATCAAATGGTGCAACTGTGGTTCCATCAACATAATCAATTAAACCTTTTTCCATCAATTTACTCCATGTTCTAATTTTCCATGTAACATAATTATGTGGAGTTAAAAGTGGAAACCTAGGAGAACCCATGCTACAAAATAAAAGAACACAAGAGAAAGAGAAGTTTGGATACTCAAGACACCCCCCTCCCCAAAATCACTCAATCAAAGATCCCCCCACCAAATGGATAATTTTGGCACTTTATACTTAGGGCATGTACAATCAACCACTTGTCAAAATAGACCAAAGTGGACTTCTAATTTTGATAGTTACAACAACAAATATGAAGCTATATATGACTCAACAAGATAAGACACAAGACCTCTCAAGGATCTAATTAATTACAAGTGCCAATAGGCCAAAATGAGACCAAAATTTGAAAGTACTATGTCTACTTATAATTTTCCCAAATGGATACCAAATCTAGAAAGTAGACAAAAAATGATGCACTTAAAAAAAAAAATAGCACCTGAATATGTGTCCATATGAGCCCAAACAAAGCCTTTGAAGATGCAAAAATCAAGATTTGTGAATTTTAGAAAAAAATAGGAACAAGGATTGCAAACAACTTGTAACAATGTGTAGATCACAAAATTCTACCCCAAAACAAAAAAAACTTGCTTGAAAAAAGGATTTTGTATGAGGGAGATATCATTGTTTGAAAATCACCTTTGTGATTTTTTTTTTGAATCGTCATCGTCACACCTCCAAAAATAAAATGATTCTAGATTTCACCTTAGATATTTGACTTTGGTGAAAAAAAGTCAATTCAAGAGTTTTTTGACCTTCTAAATGTGATGCCAACATTTGACTTGCACCAACAAGCTCCAGTCTTGATCTGTAAAAAAAATCTCTCCAATGGCTATGCAATGATGCTCCTATGGCTCTGATACCATGTAAGAATTTTCCTAAGAAAAGAATGAAATGCAAAGATCTAGAAGCTCAAGAGATAACACAAGAGAGACAAAATATGATCAAATGAGAATGGATTAATCAGATAATTGGATCATGGAAGTGCCTTGTATATAAAGGCAACTAATATGACTAGGAGTCAGCAAAGAGATAAGCATACCAACTAAGCACATGTCCACCAAGAGTGGATTATCCTCCATTGTGCATGAATTCACATGCAAAAATGAGAGGATAAGAATGTAAAGGTGTATCTCATAAAGAGGTGTAGTAGACAACATGTGCTCAATTGGAGTGCAAACTATTGTGTTGTCAACATGACAACTCATATGAATATGCAAACTCCAAGGTGTCTACATGAAAAATAATATGAATATGCATTAACCTAATTAAAATTAAGTAGTGTAAATATTAAATACTTATTTACACCAAAATGTACAAAGAAGAACTCACAAACAAGAAGATGAAAATCATTGAAAAACTTTAGCAGGATACTATAGGAAACAAGGTACACATGGGCAATATTTTTTCCAATACATATTTAACATATAGTGTATAGTTGTATTATAGACTTTTTGTACATATAGTTTGGATTAGGGTTTATCCAATTAGGAATATGGTAAATATTAAGTTAGGGTTACTATTAACTTAATATTAAGGGTTTATTGAATTATGAATATTTAGGATTAGGTAAAATTAAAGAGATGAACATTTAGGATTAGGGTTTATTACATTATGATTTTTTAAGTATGAATATTTGGAATTAGAGTTTATTTTAATTATAGTCTTTTAAATTATGAATTTACTTAGGATGTAGTCAACTAGGACAATCTGCTGAGGTTGGAAAAGGTTCATCCCAAGTTCAAATAGGTATTTATGCACACATCTCTTGCAAATACAATCTCTCTCTAGATTTCTAGGTCTAGGAAAATTTTATATCTTTGATTTTTAATTTTAAAGATAAATCCCCTTACAAACTTTCTTGATTTTATTTGTTATAGATCATGCACATGCAATAGTAGATGATGAAAATGTTAGACATGAGGAAATTGAAGATGAAGCAATGGATATCAAAGAATGATCATCTAAATGTTAGATTAAATTTTATTTAATAGTTCACTTGTTATGTATATACACATATGTCCCCTAAAAAGAAGTTGTGTCTTAAGTCTTAATTTTAATTTTTATTGTAGCCCAAGATTGAACAACAAATGAGAATGTTAATACAATTTCAAACACTGAGAGAAACTTTCCCACTCAAAACAATTTTATCTGTTGTTGATTTTGCAGAGAATTGCTCTTTCATTTCTCAAAAATAACTTCAAGCAAAATACTACTATACAAAGAAGGTTACTATTATGGTTCATGTTTCTTGTTTATATGCACAAATTAATTTTGATGGTGTGGAAAGTATAGATCAAGCATGAGTCATTAAAAAGGAGTATCACTTTTACATTAGTGATAACAAAGAACATGACATACCTTTTGTGGAATGTTGTTTTAAGACACTTTTTGAATATTTGAAAAACAAGAGCATAAAAATGGAAAAACATTTTGTATGGTTAGATGGATGTGCAACACAATTTAAATTAATTAGACCATTTTATATATTATGTAGATATCATTGATACCTTAATATACCACACATTATAAGTTTTTCAAGAGTGGACATGGAAAGGTGAGCATGATGGTGTAGGAGCTTGTATCAAATGTTCTTTAAGAAAGTATCAAATGGAGTATAAAGGATATCACATTAATAATGCTCATGATTTGGTTGAGTAGTGCAAAACACATTTTATGGTGCCAACAAATATAGATAACACGTCATAACAAGTAGATTGAGTCATACCATTTAGAGTTTTTTTGGAGGTATCATGTATGAATTAATTTGAATATTATAATTGAATTATTTTTATATTTAATACTTTAGGTGATAACTAAATTATGCACACACATTTTTAGACCTCATTTTGTGTATGTATGTATGAACATTAAATTCAGGTGTCGATAGAAGATCAATGCATGTATGTAAGAGGGTAGAGAAGACACGATCTTTGCATTTAGTTATGAGTTCATATAGTAATGTGTGGTCATTGTACACAATAATATACTTATGTTTTTTCCCTGATTGCATTGATGAAAACTATGATGGTTGCATTAATCAAGAATGTAGATATGTGAGTGAATGGAATTTGGTGCCACTAGATGTTATCAGTATGAATGAGTTTGAGGATGAAAACTATGATAATATACCATTGATTTCTAGTGATTATGACCATAATTTAGGATTGATTAGAGTTGGTATGTATGTATATGTACAAGTTTATTTGTTTCATAATTTTGGTTAATTTATTTAATATATATACTCATGTACATGACACATGGAATTTATATACATATACTTTGTGTAGGCAATGTTTTTGGAATCATGGCAAAATTTGAAAATGTAGAATACCTTGTTAGCTATTATTTATTGTGTTGAACCATACAGAGAGAGAAGCTAACAAAGACTGAAATAAGTGATGGAAATATGTTTCCTATGGGTTAGTATATAGTTGAATCATGTATGTACATCTACGCTTTTATGAATTAAAATTTATTGACTTATTTGATTGATGTATATATATGGATATGTGTACATATATTTAGTAATTAATTAATCTATGTGATGTTTTTAAAATGTGCATGCAAGTTCTATTGTTGTAGAGGGAACATATTTGAAGCAAAGTAAACTACTTAAGAATGAGATTCATTTAACTGATTATCAAACTAAAAAAAAGGTATATCAATATAGTATCCATGTTATTGCCACTAGTCTAACTCTTCATCTAGTCAAATGACCTAGAATACGTAAGTAGAGGCTCAATATTGATGATCATAGGAAAATATTATATGTTAACCAACAAGGAGCTGACCCACTTGATATGAGCTAGAAACAACTTGTAATTTGAAATAACTTGAACATTTTGAAATTTGGTTGAACTATTTGAAATTTAAAATTTGGTTGAACTAATTATATATTACTTTTACTCTTTTATTTAAATTTTCAAGTTTAAATTGTGATTTGTAAATAATTATAGAAATTTTGAACTTATATGCAACTAATTAGGACATGTTCCTTGAGGGAAAGAAATTCAAACACTTGTCTTAAGGGGATGAAATTAGGACTTGTAACTAATTATATAGTACTTTTACTCTTTCATTTAACTTGTCAAGTTTAAATTGTGATTTGTAACTAATAATAAAAATTAGGAACTTAAATGAAACCAATTAGGACATGTGCCTTGAGGGGAAGAAATTTGAACACTTGTCTTAAGGGGATGAAATTAGGACTTTTAACTAATTATATATTATTTTACTCTTTCATTTAACTTGTCAAGCTTAAACTATGATTTGTAACTATTATAAAAATTAACAACTTATATGTAACTAATTAGCACACGTGCCTTGAGGGGAAGAAAATCAAACACTTGTCTTAAGGCGATGAAATTAGGATTTGTAACTAATTATATATTACTTTTACTCTTTCATTTAACTCGTCAAGTTTAAATTGTGATTTGTAACTAACTATAGAAATTAGCAACTTATATGCATTATAAGGAATTAAGAATTATGTAACTAATTAGGAATTTAATCATATCTAAATATCACTTGCATAGAACAAAATTAACCACATATGTATACAACAATTTCATAAACCAACATAATCTAACATAATCTAAGATGTAAAAGAACATAATATAATATAATCCAACATAATCTAACATAATAAAACATTATCCAATATAATCTAACATAATCTAACATGTAAAAGCATCTAATATAATATAATCCAACATAAAAGAACATTATCTGCCATAGTCTAACATGTAAAAGAAATGTCTACATAATGTATATATGTAGGCCAATCATCAAACATGTATATGAACCTAAACATAAACATGTGTCAAACGTCATTCTTGAGTCTACAATATATGTAACAATCATAAAAAAAATAACAAAAAAATGTATAATATGTATGAAAGTAAGATCAAATAATCTCTTTGGATGAAAGTCTAGATCAAATAATCTATAATATAAAAAAGCTATTGATTGTCAGGTGCAAGACTATCATCATGACGTCTCCTCATAGTGCAGTTTGAAGACTGACTATCATGATGCTCACTAGGATGTGTTAACCCCTATATATATTTAAGATAAAGTAATATAGATGTACATAATTTCATATTAAATTAAATATCTTTTAAATTTGGAAATTGCATGCAATTTATAGATTACATTTAAAACTCACCTATGCACTACTAACATCATCGAATGAGTCTTGACGATGTACACAATCTGGCATCAAAGATGGAGTAAAAAAAGGCATGTCCCCCTACAATACATGCATACATGTTCAACAAATCAAATTAAAAAAATGTATAATTACAAAGGAACAATATGTATACATGCATAAATTATTTGTTGAACAAAAAATTGAAATTTTAACATGAACAAAAAACTATAGATTAACTTGTGTAGATGTTGGCATCTAATAATACTCAGACTGCCTAGCATTGATCATGTCTACCAATATATCTAGATTTTTTTGGGCCTCATCTAGCTCCAACTTTGCATCTATACTACGATGACTAGTGATTGGCACACATCCTAATAATGATGATCCAAGTGGACTGACTAGATGAGATGCCATAGAAGTAGAATCATCACATGTCAACAAGTACATCCATCCTATAGTTGACAAGTTGAAGTCAACAGCATCAGGGCCCACATTTGAACTCTGACCATTCCCTACACTAGCTGAAGGATCTGTACTCGTATGCATATTTCCCTTTATAGAAAAAGAGTGGTTAGTAGGTGGATCATGATGTGTACTACCATTATGACCATTACTTGATTGATGAGAGGAATGTAGTTGAGGACCATGGACACAATGTCAAACATTTGATATGGGTATGCCAAGATGCTTTGATATGAATCTATATGAATATAATAAATCCTCAACAAGGCTAGTCATAGTATCTCATGCAAACACTCCCATGAGACCCTCTATGTTATTCAGTGAGGGATGCCTTCTACATTATATGAGTCTTTTGAATATCATGAAGCACTAGATGATGATTTGGAATGCTGAAAAGACATCAAATACTTGCCAACCTCATCACTCAAAATAAATTTAAAAGCTAGGATAATCTCTCCATCTCCCTGAATCACCCCCTGCAACTAGGTGCTATACATGGCCTCATTAGTTGACAAACCTAATATAGGGTAAATAGCAGGTGACCTCTCTCCAACAATTGATCTATGTGTTTGTGGTGGATAATCAAGTTTCCTATCAACTAGCCTACCAAGTCCCTACCCTAAATGTAATGGTAAATTAGTGTACTTCACCACCCCTTCTAAGAAAACCTCAGTATAAAGCTATCATGCAAAATAGAGTGAAATTTTTTCATTATTTGGATAATGACCATGAGAAGTAAGGAAGCATGGGTATATAAGTGTAACCATCTATGGATATATACACTTAAGGGGATAATACCCCTTCACATACTTTAGTGGAACATAATGTGGGAAACATTTCCTCTTCAGTGTCTCTTTGGGCACTAAGCCCTATACCTACTATTGTGAAAGACTTGAAGGGACCTCTCCTCTCTTACTATCAAGGAAAATCTATATAGTACATGCATAATATGGAGAAACACTATGAATCTCATCTCTAATATATGTGAGGTTCTGCAAGATGCTCTGACATTTTATACTAGCTTGGTAGGCTAGTTGATCCTATCAACTAGCCTACTAAGCCCTTTTCCTAAATGTAATGGTGAATCAATGTACTTCACCACCCTCTCTAAGAGAACCTCAGTATAAAGCTATCATGCAAAATAGAGTGAAATTTGTTCATTATTTGGATAATAACCATAAGAATTAAGGACGCATGGGTATATAAGTGCAACCCTCTATGGATATATACACTTAAGGGGAGAATACCCCTTCAAATACTTTAGTGGAACATAATGTGGAAAACATTCCCTCTTAATTGTCTCTTTGGGCACTAAGCCCTATACCCACTGTTGTGAAAGACTTGAAGGGACCTCTCCTCTATTACTATCAAGGAAGATCTATATAGTACATGTAGAATATGGAGCAACACTATGAATCTCATCTCTAATATATGTGAGGTTCTGTAAGATGCTCTAACATGTTCTACTATATATACTAGAGCATGTGCCACTAGCCAAAGATTCATGAAGTCTCTGAATCTCTTGGTTAGTGTGATCATAGAGCATGTTAGGGGGGATAGGTTGTTGATCTATGGAAATAGACTACTACTAGGGGGGAGAGACTACTTCTTAGGGAGGATAGGAGGTTGTTGTTTCTTGGGCAGATGGTAGGCTATTGCTTGAGGGGGATAGGAGGCTACTGATTTGTCATGTGGAGATCAATGTATATAGTATACATGTGTATATAATGTGTAAACCTGAAATTAAAATTAAAATATGATATTTAACAAACTTGAAATTTATTGTACAATGACATTTAAGAAACAAGAATTATGTAAACATGAAATTAAACATATAATACATGTAAACATGAAACAAAAATAACATACATACTACGTGTGTGTTTTACATCCTAAATTAAAATGTGACATTTAATAACCTTGAAATTTATTGTACTTGATGACATTTAAGAAACTAGAATTTTTTTAACATGAAACAAACATATGTTATGTACATGTACATATAATTTTGTAAGCATGAAATGAACATAACATACATGTGTGTACATTGTTTGTAATTTAAATGTTGTACATGTGTGTTACCTAGGGTTTTGAAACCCTAAGTATTACCCCTCCCAAAAAGTAAAAAATTTAAATACTTTCAAAGTAAAATCATTATAAATTATTTTGCATTATATTTAATTATTTAAATAAATAAATATTAATACTTGCAAAATAATTAAATATCAAACTTTCAAGGTAATATGATCTTTCACATAATTAATTCTAAATAATAAATTATTACTATTGTGGTGTGATCATGAAAGTAAAAATGATAAATGGTAAGTTGGTGGTGGTAAGGTAGATATGAAAAAGAATTTTAAATTATTAATTCTTTAAAAAGAATTAATTATTTTTGTGACATGCAGTTGTGGGAAAGGTTGTACAGGTAAAAACTCTTAAGAAATGGATTAAATTTGAAAAAAGGATGTAAAAATCATTAATTCTTTTATAAGAATTAATTATTATAGTCATGTGTTAAAGAAGACAAAATGATTTTAGTAAGAAGTTGTGGTGGTTGGAAAAATTCTTTGAAAAATTATTTAAAGGGGGGAAATCAATTGTAAAAGGTTCTTCTTTTTTGGTTCTGGAGTTTGGTAGCTATAGGAGGATGGAGAATGATATTTTATAAATGTAACAAAGAATGTAGAGAGTTGATTTCTTTTGGTTTTTGCATCTTTTTGTAATGGCAAGGATGGAATAATACTATTGTTAATTTTTTTATATTTTAGAAATGGAAAGGAACATTTGTATGTTAAATCTTGAGGTGTAGATATTTATTTTCTGATGGAGCAAGATCCTATAGTCTTTTCTATCCTATTTCAAATACAATCCTATATTGTTGTCTTTTGCAAAATGATATGTTTGATTCTCTCTATTCTCTTCTAGTAATGTGAAAGACTCAATAAGTGGTCCTATGGCCGTCTGTTTATCTTTCTTTCATTATCTCATTGTAAACCTTGTAATCACATTCACTCCATGCTGATGGACAATTGCCAGAAATCCTTTGTGTCTTTAGGTTAAAGATATGTGTTGTTATTTATAGCCATTTAATGTCCTTTAATGAGGGAGCTATACCCCTCAATTCAGAGGAGAGTTATCAATCAATGATAACTTATCCAATTGTTAGTACATTTTGTTTCTTCAATTTGGGCATATCGAGTCATTATCTACATTTCTCTTTGAGGGGCAAAATCTATTTACTAATAGTGTGCATATATATGTTCACCATAATATTTAAGCTTAATATTTATCCAATAAAAACCTAATATGAACCCTAATAAAAGAAAAATATAAACTCCACAAAAAGTGTAATCAAAACCCTAACCTTAGAAGCTTAATTGTAGTCCAAATGTAAACCAAATTAGGTAACCTAAAAACCCACTCTAAAAAACCATTATTTTTAATTCTTCATCAATTTTTTATATAATGTATGTATATGAAAACTTCATAAAATTGTTTCAATTAAGTCTAGATAGAGTCTAGATCACATGGGTGGACTACCTGACACATAACTAGGTTAAGAATAGAACTAGATTCACTATATAATTTAATAGGTATATTGTCATGATCATGGCTAAGGTTAGGGAAATAAGTAGGACTATGGTTAGATTTAGAGTTAGTGTTAGGTTTAGAGTTATAATTAGTAGTACATATTGTTCTTGTTGCATGTGCCTCATAACTTGAACTAATTTGATTATGGTTGGCATTCAAGGTTAATGTTATATCATGATTATGGTTAGGGTTAATTTTAGAGCTAGGGTCTAGTATTAAGATTGATTTTAGGGTCATTATTAGGATTCAATCATGGTAAATTTTCATTAAAAGTTGGGTTTAGGAAAATATTTAGGGATAGGGTTAGGAGTGTGTGTTCAAATATAGTGTTCTATGTTGAGTAAGCTATTATGGTTAGAGTTACAGTTAGTGTTATAATTGTGTTTATATAGTCAGATCATTAGTGTTTAATATCAGTGCAAGACTTACATTAGTGTTACAAGTAGAATTATGATTAGGTTTAGGATTTAGTGTTAAATGTTGAGTAAGTTAATTTAATTAGGGTTAGGGTTTATTATTAGGATTAAGATTTATGTTATGGTTATAGTTATGGTTAGGCTTAGAGTTAGGATTGTGGTTAGGATTTAGAGTTGTGTCATTAGAATCATGATAAATGTTAGGGTTAATATAATGTTTAGGGATCTTTAGGATTAAATGTTTAGGGTTAGTGTAAATAGATTAAAGATTTTAGTTAGGATTCATATTAGGGTTTTTTAGGGTTAAGAAGTGATGATCACTATAAAAAATTATAGTTAGGCTTCAGAACATGGTTAGTTTAGGGGTAACTTTTGGGTTAATGATATAACTTTAGGTTTAAAGGTTTATGTTTAGGGTCATATTGAAGTTAGAAATGGTATAGCTTACATGAATGAGATTAAATAAGTAGGATTATGGTTACTATTTAGATTTTATGGTTATAGTTAGAATCAAGGTCAATTCTATGTTAAATATATAATGTTTAGAGTTAATATTAGGATTAAATTTACATGAGGGTTAGCACTGTGTTACATGACATTTAGGGTTATGATTGTGGTTATATTTATTTTTAAGATTAGGTTTTAGTCAAGGCTTGATTAGACTTAAGATTATGGTGAGGACCAAGGTGAAGTTTATATTAGGGTTTACATCATGACCTAGCCTGTTGGAACTAATATTAGGGTTAGTTCATTGAAATTATTATTAAGGGTAAGGTAAATATTTAAACACATAAACACATGTATATATATATATACATGTATATATATATATATACATGTATATATATATATATATATACATATATATACATATATATATATATATATACATGTATATATATATATATATATACATGTATATATATATATATATATACATGTATATATATATATATATATATATATATATATATATATATATATATATGAACTTCAATTTTAATATATTACAAGTTCATGTGTGTATATTAAAAATTTAAATGTATGTGCATATCCACAATATGTATGTATACATACATATACATATATATGTATATAGACATATACATACATACAAAAAAAAAATATAAAATGAAACTAAAATCATTTAAAATAGGTAAAATTTTTGGAAAATCATACCTTTTTTGAAGTCTAATAGTTTCAGATGCCTCTTTTTGCACTTTTGATAAAAAATATAGCCCCACTATCAAAAATGACATATGGATTTGTAGTGACAATATTTGAGAAAGTTCTTTTTTTTTACTAGTTTTGATTGAAATTTTAATAACTAGTTTCAATCAAAACTAGTCAGCTCGAGACTAAGATTAACAAACCTTGCGATGCAAAAGCATCCTGGGTCTAAGAGCAATCTTGCATCACCCACAAATATTTTATTTTTAGTCTTTTCTATTTTAATAAGGACTAATAGATAGGGTGGTTTCTATTTATGGGAGATTTCTATTTTTAGTAAGTTTTTAATATGAGCTTAGAATGTTCTCATTTTCTATAGGAAGGTCTATTTTAGAGATATAAGCCTACCATTAAAATCTCATTGTTCCAGCTTAAGTATCGAAGAAGTTACTACAAATTTTTGGTGGAAATATTTGCAAAAAAATATTTAGGCTGATCATTGGAGGCTTTAGAGTGCCTGAATGAGGTTCGAAGACTTCATGGAAGGGTGCAAGCACCTTCCAAACCTATAGATCAAGAGCTATCATTTTTGAAAAGTGGTTATAATAGCCAATCAGAGCAACGATTCGTGAGTTATGGCCTTCAAAAATTGGGATACCCAAAATTTCTAAAAATAATTATCAAAGAATTATTTGGTTGACTCTATATGTTTTGTTAGGGTCTATTAGCCCTAGGCATTAACTTTGAGCATCTAGAACCTTCTTAGGTGACATAAAACTACCTATTTAAGAAAGGTCCAAACATTGTCTAGGATAACTCTAGGTGATAGTTCACAACTTCTCTTGCAAATTATTGTACTAAAGGCACCCATGTGGGTTAAAATATTGTACTTATGAATTTTTTAATTCTACACTTGTGGTGCAAATAAGAAGTCCATATTTTGTTCTCACATTTGTTGTTGTTTCTTTGTTTCTATTATGACTTTATGGTATTAAGGGGAGCACCCTGCATGAAGTGGTATCAAAGCTAGAGTTCTCGAGTGTGTGTATAGATCACCAACTATAAGGTAGTTCACACTAGGACTATGGTTTGGGGTAATTGTGTAGATAAATTGTCAATTTGTGAGGCAGTTTACACTAGGGTTTTCAACGAAAGCACAAAAACTGCCTCCATGAAGAGAGCATGACAGAAGATTTGTAGGTGTTACACCTAAGATTTTTACAGCCCTCTAAAGATAGATGCAAGCATTGGAAGAAAAAATGCATAGAGGAATAAATCTTTTTGTAAGAGATGAAAGCAAGGGTGAGGATGAAGCAGAAGAAAATACCAAAGTAGATGCTATTCTAAACCTAGAGGAAGAGAGGCTTTTTAAGGCCATCTCTAGGATTAGAAAAAGACCTAAGTTTTAAGTTCCCACATTTTTGGAAAATCTTAATCTAGAGGAGCTAATCAATTGGATCAATGAATTAGAGGAGTACTTTAAATATGAAGATATTGAAGATCCTGATGGGGTCAAATTTGTGAAGGCAAAACTAAAGGGACGTGAAAAGATTTGGTGATAAGAGGTTTAGTTGCAGCAAAATAGAAAGGGAAAAGAAAAATCAATAGATGGAAATGGATGGTAACTAAAATGAAGTGATCATTCATTCCTATGGATTATGAGCTTGATTTATTGAAGAAAATGCAAGAGTTGAAGCAAGCAAAAAAATCTATTCAAGAGTATACTAAAGAGTTCTACTGAGTTCTCATTAGAACTGGCCATGTAGAAGCTGATAAGGAGAAAATCATCCATTATCTTAATGGGTTAAGGCCATGCATTCAAAACAAGATGAGTCTAGTTCAAATGAGTAGTATTGAAGGCATACTAGTTTTTCCTAAGAGTTGAGGATAAATTGAGCAAGTTTGACAATAAGAACAATGGAAGAGGTCACAGTAGAAGATCCAGTGGATGATCTTATGGTGGTCGTAATTATGATCAAAAGAACAAGGATGAGGCTAAAAGTAGTAGTTAGAACTATAGGGGAAATAAATCTAATCATTTCCATGATCAAAATAATAGAGATCAAAGAGGAAGAGGAAGAGGACAAGGATCTAGAAGAGGAGGCTTGAATGGGAAATTTTTTTATTGCAAAGAAGAAGGGCATGGAGAATTTGAATGTACCCAGTGCCAATGAAGGACATATTGAAGAATAGAAGGCCAAGCTAGAGTTGCACATGTTTATGAAGATGTTAGATCCTCACATTGTAAAGATGTTAAAAGAGGAGAAGTCCTAGTTAACCAAAGAGTCCTGCTAAGTGGTGAGAATGAACCTAAGAAAAGGAGCTTGTTTCACACAAGGTGCAGATGTGAAGATAAGTGTTGTGATGTGATCATTAATGGTGGAAGTACTAAAAATCTAGCATTAGAAATGATGGTTAATAAGTTGAAGCTAAAGAGGAAAAAAACCTACATCCATACCATATTGCTTGGGTACAAGATGACCACAAGCTCATGGTTAATGAACAATATTTAGTGAAGTTTAAGATTGGAAGCTACTAGGATGAGGTACTATGTGATATTATACCTATGGACATATGTCATATATTATTGGGTAGGCCATGGTAGTTTGTTGTACATGATGGGTGAGAAAATAGCTACACTCTAACTAAGGGTGGAGTGAAACATAGGTTGAAGTCATTCAAGGATAAAGAAGAAAAGGTATGTAGTTTGGCTAGAATATGTTTTGTTGATGGAAATTAGTTTCTTAAAGGTATGAAGCATGAACATATGTGTTTTGCTATAATTCCTAAAGATAATAAAGAATAAGTAGAGGAGGTACCTACAAAAGTTACACATATGTTGGGAGAGTTTTCTGATATTGTATCAAATGATATACCTAATGGACTGCCCCCAATGAGGAAGACTAGTCACTAGATGGATTTGGTTCTAGGAGCTAGTTTTCCAAACAAGGTAGAATAGAAAATGACACCAGTAGAAAGTGACAAGTTGAAAAGGAAAGTTCATGAGTTGTTGCAAAAGGGGATGATTTGAGAGAGTCTAAGTCCATGTGTTGTACTAGTAGTATTAGCACCAAAGAAGAATGGAGAATGAAGGATGTGCATAGATTCTCACACTATTATTAAGATCACAATAAAGTATAGATTTTCATTGCCAAGGATAGATGATATTATAGAATGTTTGAGTGGAGTTTCATATTTCACAAAGATAGATCTAAAGAGTGGGTACCATCAGATTCATATCAAAGAGGGTGATGAGGAAGACTGCTTTTAAGATAAGGGAAGGACTGTATGAGTGGTTAATCATGCCTTTTGGGCTAGCCAATGCACATAACACTTTCATGAGGCTCATGAATAGGGTACTAAAGGAGTTTCTAGGAAAGTTTGTCATTATTTACCTAAATGATATATTAATCTTTAGTATGACATTAGAGGAGCATGCAATTCATATCTACAAGGTGTTTTATAAGTTGAGGGAAGAAAGGTTGTTGATAAACTTGAAGAAGGGTAATTTTGTAAAGGAGTTGGCATACCTAGGATTTGTAGTCTCAGTAAAAGCTTTGAAAATTGACCCAAAGAAAGTGAAGGCTATCCTCAAATGGCTTACTCCAAGGAGTGTGATAGAGGTAAGATCTTTTCATGGACTAGCTACATTTTACAAAAAGCTCATGAGAGGTTTTAGCAATATTTTTGGACCCTTGACTAAAACAATGAGAGGAGATAAGAAAGAGTTTAAGTGGACTATAGGAGCAGATAAGAGTTTTAATCTGTTGAAACATAAAGTTATTTAGCAGCCTATTTTAGCACTTCCTGATTTTAACAAGGTGTTCCAAGTAGATTGTAATGCTAGTGGTACTACAATAGGAGCTATTTTGAGTCAAGAAGGTAGACCTATTACTTATTTCAGTGAGAAGTTAAATGATGCAAACAGAAAATATTATGTTTATGCTATAGTTTAAGCATTTGAAGATGTGGAGATGCTATCTTCTTCCTAAGGAGTTTATTTTGTATACTAATCATCAAGCCTTGCAATAATTGAATAATCAAGAAAAATTGAACCAAAGGCATTTAAAGTGGGTTGAGTTTTTGTAGAGTTATACATTTATTTTGAAACGTAGGAGTGTGAAGTCTAACAAAGTTGTAGATGGTCTTAGTAGAAGAAAAATTTTGCTGACAAAAATGCAGATAGTGGTGGTTGGGTTCAAGAAATTTAGTTCTTTGTATATAGATGATCTTGATTTTGGTGGAGTTTGGAAGGCTTGTACAAAACCTATTACACTTGATAGGACAAAGAGGTTGGATTTTATGATCCAAGATAGTATGTTGTTCAAAGGAAGCTAGGTGTGCATTCCTAGAAGTTTAATAAGAGAGAAACTCATCAGGGAGAAGCATAGTAGAGGATTGGTTGGACATTTTTTTAGAGATAAAACCATAGCTTTGGTTGCTAAAAATTATTACTGGCCACAGTTGCAACAAGATGTGATGAATTTTTATACAAAGTTGTAGAGTATGTCAGATGGAAAAAGGAGTGAAGCAAAATTCAAGGTTATATCAACCATTACCTATACCAAAGAAGTTGTGGGAGGATGTCAACATGGATTCTATTCTTCAATTACCAAGGACACATCATGGGCATGATTCAATTTTTGTGGTGGTTGATAGGTTTTTAAAGATGACATATTTTATTCCTTGCAAGAAGATAAGTGATTTTGTTCATGTAGCAAAGTTGTTTTTCAGAGAAGTGGTGAGATTACATGGTTTGCCAAAGAGTATAGTTTCAGATAGAGATACCAAATTTGTTGGGCATTGCTGACATACATTGTGGAAGAAGTTGAAGATAGATTTGAAGTTCAATTCATCACATCATCCATAAATTGATGGATAGATAGAAGCTATGAATCATAGTTTGGAAAACTTACTAAGATGCTTGTTTGGAGATAAACCAAAAGGATAGGTTATGATTTTACCACAAGCAAAATTTGCATATAATAATTATGTTAATAGGAGTAATGGTAAATCAATATTCTAAATTGTATATGGAAGTAGTCCCAAAAGTGCTTCTAAATTGAGGTAGTTGGATAAAGGAGAGATAAGTATTGTTGATGCAGAAGATTTTGCTAACATTTGAAGAAAATCCATAAGGAGGTGAGGAAGCACATCATAAAGTTGAATACATAGTATAAGGCTAGTAGATGTGAAAAGGAGATATAAGGAATTTTATATTGGAGATGAATTCATGGTTCATTTGAGAAAGGAACATTTTCCAGTGGGGATATATACTAAGTTGAAGATGAAGAAGTTTGGACCGTGCAAGATAGTGAAAAGGCATGATTCTAGAAATGCATATAAAGTGGAGTTTCTTACTAAATTGAATATTTTACCAGTATTTAATATTTTAGATTTGATAGAGTATTATGAAGGAGGTGATGGAGATTAAGTTGCAAAAGTGTAGTGAAGCATTCCAACCACTAGTTTAGCTACAAAAGAGATTGAGGAGATACTAGATAGTCGTGTTGGAAAAAGTACTAGGAACAAAACTTGTGAGGAATATCTAGTCAAATGGAAAGGGAGGCCAGTTGAGGATTCATCATGGCTATCAAAGAAGAAGGTTAACTATCTTGGTTTTCCTCTTAACATCTGAGATGTGATGGGCTCACTTTTCAAATTACATGAGGTGTCTAATGCAAGAGCATCCTAGGTGTAAGGAAAATCTTGCATCACCCAAAAATATTTTATTTTTAGTCTTTTCTATTTTAATAAGGACTAGTAGACATGGTGGTTACTATTTATGGGAACTTTCTATATTTAGTAAGTTTTTCATATGAACTTGGAATGTTCTCATTTTCTATAGGAAGGTTCATTTTAGAGATATAAGCCTACCATAAAAAATCTCATTGCTCTAGCTTAAGTATTAGAGAAGTTATCACGGATTTTTGATGGATATATTTGTAGAAAAATATTTTGTCTCATTGTTGGAGGCCTTATGTTGCCTAGATGAGGTCCAAAATTTGATGGAAGGGTGAAAGTATCATTCTAATCCTATAGATTAGGAACTAGCATTTTTGAAAAGTGGTTATAATAGCCAATTGGAGCAATAGTTCATGAGTTATGGCCTTCCAAAGTTGGGCTACCTAAAATTTCTAAAATATTTGTCAAAGAAGTATTTAGCTTACTCTCTATGTTTTGTTAGGGTCTTTTGGCCCTAGGTATTAAGTTTGAGCATCTAGAACCTTGCTGGGCAGCATAAAACTGCTTATTTACGAAAGGTCTAAACATTGTCTAGGACAACTTTGGGTGATAGTTCACAGCTTGTCTTGCAAATTATTGTGTTGAAGGTGCCCATGTGGGTTAGCATAGTGCACTTATGAATTCTGTAATTCTAAATTTGTTGCATAAATAAGAAGTCCATATTCTGTTCTTGCATTTGTTGTTTTTTTTTCTTTTTTTCTTTTATGAGTTTATGGTATTAAGGGGAGCACCCTACATCACCTCGGTTGGGCTTGGTAGTTTCAATGGAAACTATGTGGCACAAATAGATTTGATAGAAACTTAAAGAATCATTTGTTTTGATAGAAACTAAATTGTTTCTACCAACACTTTAAAAATACTTTCTATCAAACTAAGAAAGGAAAATTGGTTGTTGCAAGATTTTGGAGGAATTTCTAACTCCGAAGAAAGTGTAATCCACTATTGTGGGCTCACCTAGCATTTACTTCCAAATGTCTTAAAATATTTTACATTGGGCAAGTATCCATACCATAGTTCAAAAGGTGTGGAAATTGTATCTTTCTTGACTTGTCCTTGGTTAAAGGTATAGATAGGTGTACTTATAGTTTCTCTCCAATATTTCAAAGCAATATTCTTCTCCATCATTAGTATTATAGCACAGTCCATTATAGATCTATTCCTCCTTTCAACAATCCCATTTTGTGGAGGGGTCCTCAGTGCATAAGTCCATCTCTTGATTCCTCTATCATTACAAAATATTCCAAACTCATTTGATGTAAATTCTTGACTTCTGTCAGATCTCAAACATTTCAAGCTTTTACTAGTTTCCTTTTCAATTCTTTCTAGATACCACTTAAACATTTGAAAAGAATAAATTTTTTGTTTTAAAAACATAACTATCATCATCATAGAATAATGATAAAAAAAAAGGATAATATACTTGTCACATTTGTAGCTATGCACATCAATTGGTCCACACAAATCAATATGAACTAAATCCAAAATTTCTTTTGAGGAGCGAGTCTTACTTTTAAAACTAGATTTTGTCATCTTGCCTGACATTGTTTGAAAATCACATTATCGGGTTTCTTTAGTTTTGGAAAACCTTTGACTCTTTTCATGCTACTGATATTGACTAATTTATCAAATTTAACATGACATAACCTCTTGTTCCATAGCCATACATCATCAAATTCTACAACAAAACAAGTAGCATCATTCATGTCAAGCTAAAAAAAATTACCTTTAGTCTAATCTCCATTTCCAATTAGTTTTCCATAAATATCATATATCTTTTGTTTCTTATTACCAAAATCAACTTTGCAACCTAAACTATTCAATTGTGATACACTCAACAAGTTATAGTTAAGTCCTTCTACATAGTAAGCATTGCCGCAAATGATATTTTCTATGAGTTTTAATGATCCTTTACCTTTTATCAAAAAGGGTGCATCATTACCAAATCTAACACTATTTCTATTTTGATACTCAAGGGTAATGAACTTACTTTTGTCTCTAGTCATGTGATGTGAAAATCCACTATCAATGATCCATCTATTACTTCTTTTCACATAAGATATCCATGCAGTTACCTCATCTTCATCAAAATCATCTTTCATAGCAACATACATAACTTCATCATCATCGTCATCAAATCCATCTTTTTGTTTCTTCTTCAACAAGTAGGAAGAATTATTTCCTTTGTCTTTACCATCTTTGTTGTTCTAATCTCTTTTACCTCTGTATATGTCTCTGCTTCTATTGTTCTTCTTCTTTGGACACCTTGCAATAATATGACCAACCTTACTACAATTGAAACACATGATAGGTAACTTAATTTGTATTTCCCTTTTCCTGTATGAAATCTCCTAATCAATAATGCTTCAAGATATTCTACATCATCTTCATATGTATCACTATCACTAGAAACATGTTTGACCTTTTTCTTCTTCTCTTTAGGTTCTTTTAGTGTCAGTTTAGCTTTGAAAATAGATTCAACATTTTCAATTTTGAATTTATCAGAATTAAAATTTCAAAAGTAGAGAGTCTACCCATCATTCCTTCAAGGGTTAGATTACTACCAATAACACACCTTAGTTCTTGTATGGAAGATACTCTACTAGCATATATAGGCAACATGGTTCTCAATACTTTGTTGATCACAGTCTCATCTTCAATAACACCATTTTCTATGTGTTTATAGGAAACCTCATCCTTAATGCAATTTTTGAATATAAGGATTTTTTATTGCACAAAGAATGCTAAAATAACTAATTTTGAGCTAATTATGTACAAATAGACTCCTAACTAGGTGCTAAGTAGGACTACACTATTTTATTAATTACATGGTGAATGGACCTTTACTTTGACTCAAAAAATTCTAAAAAAGAATAAGATAAGAAGAGAGAGGACTTGGGATTTCTTGGGAGTCTTTGGCACTTCTTTATATACAAACTCAAGCTTCCCTAAGTGTCTCTACCAGTTAAATTGTGACCAAAACACATTTTGATGATTAAAACACTCAAAAAATGGAACTGGCAATTAACTATTGTTGCCACTGCAATTAATCAAAAATTGTCAGTGCACCTTTGTAGTTGTGCACCTTGGGACCTTGAGGACCTTGTGCATGTATAATAATTCAACCTTTATGCACTTGCATACTTGCACACCTTTCAAGGTTAAATGACCAAAATTGACAAAATTTGTCTAAGTACAAAATTTCCAGTTTCTAGCATCTGGGTCTTATTAACTTTTGGATGAAAAGGGTAATTTATTGAGGATTCAAAAAGTCTAAAGCTTCATACTTTTCCCTCTCTTCCCTATAAAAATCACAAACTTCTTTCCTTCTGCAAAATCATCCAACTTAGAGCCCAACTCCCTCAATGTCTCCTTGGTTTTGAAAATGTCTCTGAAATCTTCTTCAAAGGATTCTATTTTAAATGATTCTTAGAATTAATGTACATTTGTTTCTACTAAGCATAGCTATCTTCTAATTTTTTTATCAAAAATATCCGAACTGGCCACACTATAGTACTTATTTTCTTCTAATAGTTTGGTGTGTGTTCTTCCCTACATATTCTAGACATCTTCATACATAGATAACATGACCTTATTACCAAATTGTATATTATCAATCCAATCATTGATCTTATCTAGTTATTATCTTGTATAACATATAATAACATTCAATATCTCTAATTTTTTAGTGAAAATCTATGAAGTGAGACTTCTTGGGTACTCCTTGGAACTTGAAAGTCATGGGTTCAGGTGTGATGCATGGGACCTTTGCATGTGCACATCTCCAAAACTTCAAAATTGCAAACTTGCACACATTTGCATCTTGGAAAACTTGTACTTATTGATCTTGAAAATTTGTACAATTTTTCACTTGCACACCTATGCACCTTGCGTACCTACGCAAGGTGCTCAAGTCCCAAAAAATTAAAGTTCCCAAATTTGAAAACAATTTATGGGTTTTGCTCAAATGGGGTCGTCAACCACTCTTGTATACTTTTTTCTAATATTTTTAATGATTTGGGCCCATTTTCCCACCTGTGTACCTAAGAATCTTCAAAACTTGTAAAATTGTACACCTGCATCCTTGCACACATGTGCACCTGCACACCTTGGGGACTTGCATAAGGTGCTCAAGTCCCAAAAAATTCAAAGTTCCCAAATTTGAAAATTGATTTATAGGTTTTTCTTACACAAGGTCTTGGAGCACTTCTATGTATTTATTTATGAACTTTTTAATGATTTATGCCCTCCTTATAGTCCAACATTGGCATGGACTTAAACTCCTTTTGGTTCTTTAACATCAATTTTTGAAGATGTGTGTGTTGAATCTACACATGCAATACAATTATCAATAGTGTTATATTGAATACAATAAACCAATCAAAGTAAATTGACCTAGTTATGATCTATATCATGAATCCATGTTAGGTCTAATGGATCACATGGGTCACCATCATGCTCTAGGAATGAAAAGTGAAAGATTAAAAATAAAACACTTAGACAAAAATTGGGAACTCAACACAAAAAGAAATTAACAACACTAACCCAAAAGCCTACCTAACATGACTTGGAGCCTCTTGACCATTAAGGTCTCTCAGAAGAGACTATGATGTAATAGATCAAGGAGCTAACAGATGTAAGGAAAATAAAAAAGGAGGGGGTCCCCATTTGTAAGATAAAAAATGGATCATGTGTTTTGGAACCACAAAAAAAGCCCTGAAAAAGGAAGTAATGATGAAGGTATTTCTTTATCAGCAAGCACCCTTAACCTTAATCAAGCAATAAAATTAACACTAATTTTTGGAAATTTGGATAAGGTAGATATTTAATGTTGACATTTATGGCAACATAGCTTCAGTATGAAGAAGGAAAACCTTAAAGATAACATTATGACATTCATACTTTAAAATTGTCTAAGTATCAATTAGTTTATATGCTAGAGAAGATATAGTTTTAATATACACAATTGATAAAAGCATTATTGGCACATGTGTAGTTAGGTACATATAGAACAAAATGTCAAGATGACATGTTCAAGTGCACAAGTTAGTATGAAAGAAGATATAATAGTTGTTGATCTCATATTGGTTTTGACAAGTGAGTGTCAACACACTTAAGTTATTTACTTAGTTCATGCTAAATAGGTAGTACATGTCGAGCACAACATGTATATTATAGAGCATGTTGAGTCCTAGTAAGTGCCAAGTCACTCATGTGCCGAGTCAATCAAGTACCAAGCAAATAGTGTATGTCAAGTGACACATGAGCCGAGTAAGTAGTGCATGCTAAGTAACATAGATGTCAAGTCAAAACATAGAGAATACTATATGCCAAGCATTAGAGACTTCAGATGCTGAGTGAAATTGTTTTGACATATTTGTTTGTAAAGGCACAAACAACTATGTAAATTATTTTTTAGTCAACTTAAGATTGAATTTCAATATTTTGGAGATAAGGAAAAATATCAAGTTGGATTCCCTATATAATTATATGCAATCAATCAAAAAATGGGAAGAACTAAGTGGAAAAATGGATGAATCTCAGTCATAGATTCATACCTAACCCTAAGTCACCTAAGTCTTCTTAAGGAGGACAAACCCTAAACTCTCTAGAGAGTAAGGTATTGAAGAAGCTAAGAGAGGAATTTGCATGTGCATATAGTGCATTCATAGTGGCTAAGGAGTTATGAAGTGAGATTACATTATAGAGTCAATTAGAGTAGAACAAAGGAAAGGAAAATGATACAAAAAAGAGACATCTAATCAAGGAGGATCAAGAAGACATTAGTTTAGAGGTGATCTGTTATAAAGAAATTAAGTGCTAATCATAGGATCTAAGTTGAGACATTCCAACAGGTGATTTTAGTCAAAATCTCTTAACAAAGTAGTCCTAACAAGCTATATGAAATCCTTCAATAGGGTGCTTACTTAATTGTAAGTTAAATTCCATTAACCGGGCACACTTTTAATGAGGTGTTGAAATCCTCTAATAAGGTGAGACATAAGAGTCTTTGTAAGCCTTTAACAAGGCAAACCTTTTATAGGATAGATCATGTTTCATGGTCAAAAAATTGTAACCTTCATTGGATACACTTTATTGCTATAGCAATGAAGATTTTTGGGTGGCATACCCACCCCAGTTTTACCTTGTCATTAGAGGGTTTCTGGGTAATCATATTTGGTTTTATATGTGCATGAATGCTTATATGTTTACATGATTTAGATGTACATGCTTTACATGTTATTTTATTTTACTCATTGAATGTATGAGATGGATGTGTGGTGTAAGTTTTATGGGTCTAGGTTTAAACTACTAATTCATCCCCTCCAAAAGTTTACATTTCCTATTGTAATTTGAATGATTTTTATCAGAGCTAGGTTCTCTAAAAGAGAAGCTTTAAAACTTTGAGGAAAGATCTTGAAATGGAATTCTATAAGTTAGGAAAGATTATTGAGAACTAGGGAATTGAAATACAATTCATTCTATGTCAACTAGATGAAGCAAGGGAAGAACTAAAGAAATCTTTGAAGAGAAATGAATTGAGTGAATGGATTGGAAGAAGTAAAAATTTATGGAAGGTGGAATGGATTAGAACCAATGAAAAGGGATAACCAAGGGATGGTAAATGGAGGAAAATTAGTGTGAGTTGGTGGATGAAAGGAATGGTGAAAGGATATGAGGGAAAATGTAGAGCCAAGGACCATGTTTTGAAGGAGTCCAGATGCATGAAAATGGAAAGATGGGATGAAGGCTAGTGTATGGAAGAAGAGAAGGAATGTGCTCTAACAAAGCATGTATGAATGTTTTTGTATTGTGCCTCTAATAGTGATCGTGAGCATGGGTATGAAAGTGGAATGAAGAAGGGATATGGGAGGGAGGGTATGGAAAAGGGGGAATGATATGAAGGGTATGGATGAAATGGATGGGATAACCAAGATCAAGGACATATGAAAGAAGGATGGAAGTACATAGGAGTATGGGTGGAAAATGGATGAAATGAACATGAGAAGGACTATGGGAGGCAAGATATGTATAGCATGTCAAGATCAAAGATGTGAAAGTAGATGGAAATATGGAGGATAAAGTATGGAAAATGAAAAGGATGATGAACAACAGATGGAAATATGGAAGATATGTAAGGAAGAGTGGTATTGATGGAGCTTGCCCCCAGTGTAGAGTGCAAGTGGAAGAGGAAAAGTGAATGTATGGATAAGTGGAAGTGGAAGACATTGGATATAGGATAGGAAAATGAAGGGAGGACTTAAGCATCTATATACATGGATGGTATCCCTTGATATTTTTTTCTTTTTTCTTTGTTATTTTCAAGGAATTTTTACTATTTTCTCATAGATGTTGGTAGGATAGTGAAAAGTAGGGTGAAATGGGTTGGGAAATGGAGGTCAAGGACTTATGAAAGATTTTGGATTAAGGGGCTGGAGTGGGTGGGAGGAAGACATGGTTGATGGATGCTAGGTTGGAAGACATGTGGATGAGTGGATGAAGGAGGGAGAAAGATCATAATTTGCACACACCTTGAAGGGTGATGGAAAGGATGAAATTGTGGAGGATATGTAAGTGAAAGTTTGAGTTTTGGGATATAGGGACCCAAAATGGATGAAGGAGATGATTGATTTAGGAGGGTGGATTTGGGTATATAAGGACCCAAAATGGATTTTGAAAATGGAAACTTGGATGATTTAGGAATGAGGGTAGCCTTTGAATTAGCAAAATTGGATGTCATTTGGAATCTTTCTTTGAGATTCATTACTACATTAAGTAGCTTTGGGATCCACAAAATTTTTGCATTTTTCATTTTTAGCCTTTGTGGCCTTCTAATTTTTCTTTGGATCATATTTTTCTTTTCTTAGACATGACTTTTAGAGGTGACATGTTGATCCTTGTATTTTTGTGGATTTTTGGCTTTATTCTCTTTTTCTTTGGCATCCAATTTGCCTCCATTGGCCATGGTATGGGTGCATGAAGATAAATGGGGTGGAGAGCTTATGGATGGTGAACATTGGAAGGAATTCAAGGATGTGTGCCTTTGTTGATCTTGATTAGGACCATGAGGGGATGAAGTGGAAAACATGGATATGGTGGATGGATGTATGTAAGGACCCAAAATGGAAGGAAGGGATGAAGGGTTTGGCTATGGAACATAGGGACCTAAAATGGATGGAAGGGATGAAACATTTAAATGTGGAATATAAGGACCTAAAATAGATGGAAAGGAGGAAGAATGGGAATATGGATATAAGGGCCCAAAATAGACTTGGAAGATGAATGATGGGAAGCTTTAGGGTTGGAATGAGTAATTTTAGATTTGGAAGGAGTGGAAGGTGTACCAACATCTTGAGACATTATTTCTTCAATGGGATACTTATTATTTTCAACACAAGATGCAAGTCCATGTGTATGGGGTTCATGAGTGGATTGGATAGGTGTGATAGGATCATGTGGAGGATTAGGATTATGGGGGAGATTATGAGGGATAATAAGGCTTTGAGATGGAGTGGGATCATGAAAGGTAAATGAAGGGTTGATTTGATCTTGACTTAAAAGAGGATCATGTAGTGGGATAAGTGGATCATGAGATGGAATATGATCATGAGATGGAATGATTTGATCTTGACATCAAGGAGTATTAGTGGATGAAGTGGAAGGAATTTCTTCATGAAGGGGAGGATCTATGGATGCTAACTCTTGAGAGGGAGTGGAATTAGTAATGTGTACAGTACATGGAATGTCTTGATCTTGATTAGGAAGGCAATCATGAGATGGACTAAGAGGGATAAATGGATCTTGAGGGATAAGGGAATGATGGGATGGAGAAATACTCAGATCTAGAGGAGATGAGGAATCTATAATGTCATGATTTAGAGGAAGATCTTGAGATGGAATTTGGGGCATGACTTTGGATGATTGGCTCACTTTATTTTGAATTTTACACTTAGCCAAGAAATTGCATGAGAAAAACCCATTACGAGGTGGAGATGATGTTTTTGGAGGATTACGATTGTGTGAAGGTGGAAGTATGGGTAGGGGGTTGGGATGATGGTTTTTGACATTAGGCTCAAAGTATTGGGAATTGCATGGAGGATTAGGGTTGGATGGGACTTGAGGACTATGGTCTTTGAAACATGGGGGATGGAAGGTGGACTTTTTCAATTGATTTGCTAGGCTTAAGATAGAATTCTTTAGTTCCTCAACTTCTTTGGCCATGGCATTTCTTCTTGAGGAATTATGTGGGCTATGAAGGGGATTTTATGTGGTTGAAGGATAATGAGGTGGATTTCCCTTGTCAAAGGTAGAAGAATAATGAACATGATATGGATTAGAATTGGATATGAAGTTATGAGGATTGATTTGATATGTAGGTTGAAAGGGAGGTATAACTCCATATTGCCATTGAAGATCATCAACCATTTGATTAAACCAATTCTTATCCATAGATTAGATGACGAGTGGTGAGAGATTTTATGATGAATGAAATATGAACTTGGGACTAGGAGCAATTTTGGACTTTGTGTCAATTTGATTTGAATTGGATTTGACTTGATGTTGATTTGATTGAATTTTATTTTATTTGAGATTGATTTTGATATTGGATTTTATTTGATTTGATTGGAGTTTATATGATTGGATGAGGCTTTGATTTGATTTGATAAAAACCCTATGATATTGCAAACAAGTGAATGGGGGATTTGAATTAAAGTCCAATGTTCATGAAAATGCTCCTTTGTCCAAAGTAGAAGGTTTGATGAAAAGTTAATTAGAAGAAGGCATGAATGAAATTAGGAAGATTGATTATGGATGAAGATGTAAATGGATTGAATTAAGAATTGATTAGAAATGATTGAATTTGACAAGGAATTGGATTAGAAGAATGATGATTTGAAGGATTGAATTAAGGATGAACTATCAAATTGGTTGAGGAAATTGGATCTTGATTTGGATTATTAATCATGACTAGGATGAAGATTATGGATTTGATTGAATGATTAGGAAGATGATGAAATGATTTGGACAAGTAGAAATGATTAAGACTTGGAGGAATGATTTGAATCATAAAGAAAAGAGATATATGAGGGTGATGAATTTTATGGAAAGAAGAAGTAATGTGGAATTGATGTGGACAGCTTGACTAAGAGGACTTAAACCAAGACTTTTTTTTGTTGTTTGTTTGAGATTTTTTTATTTTTTTAATTTTTGAACTTTTATGATTTTTTTTGGATTTTTATGTTATATGATGTTTTTGGATTTTTTAAATTTTGAGATGAAAAATCAAAAAAGGAAATACATACAAGGAAAGTGTGTTTCAAACACTCAAGAATGTCAAACACACCAACAATCTTATGAGGTTGCAACTAGGATGTACAAGGATCAACTAGAGGGCATCCTCGATATATGCAAGGTACGTGAGGGCCAAATCTATAGATGAAAAAAAATAATGCCACATAGCTGGGGGGAGATGGTAACCCAAATCTCCTCCTTCACTTCCCAAATGTATAAAGTTCTTACGGGCTTAGCCAAGAGTGACAAGATTTTACTTTCAAGAGAGGTGTCTTTTGATTCACCTCCTAATTTTTATACTCCGCTAGAACACTGGAATTGAGGTCATCCCAAGGGGTAATGAAATCTCCTAGTAGGCCTCCTAAAAAAGAAAAATAAGACCACTTATTTCTTGTGCACCCAAGATCACTCGAAGGTGCAAGGGGAGAGAATACGTAAGTGGCCTTGGGGTTTAAAAGACACTTGTTCTTTCCCAATGAAGCTTTAGGTTTTGTAATCTACTTTGAAGACACACGTGTTTAGAGCATACAATGTTCTTTTCAACTTGAAATCATTGTCAACATAAATGAAAAGTGCAGATTTGTCAATAAGAAAGTAAATCAAGTGTGTGCATAAGCAAATTCGATAAGGAAAGAATCAATTCCCTTTATGCATTTGAGTGAGTGTTTGTTTTAAGCACAAAATTGAAATGTGCATTGCAATGTTGGTTAATCCTTAGACATGCAAGATTGTGCTATCATACATTCCACAAAAATGCTCAATTTCCTTATGGCATTCAAGATTGTGTGAATTTGATTTAAGCACCAAATCCAAATGTTCATTGCCATGTTCTTTGATCCTTAAGCATTCAAGATTTGATGAGATTCATTTTAAATCCAAATTGAAATGTGTATCATAGCATTATTCTTTGACCTTTATGCATTCAAGAGTGTGTTTGGTTTATCCAATTAAGTGCAACATTCATTCAAAGACAAATGGTTAAGCATTTAAGTTCATTTCCAAGAGCAATAAAACATTAATCAAAACTTACAAGAAAACATGGTTCAGTGTTTCTAAAATGCTCTGATCTACAAGAAAAAATAAAATTGATTAGCCTTACAAGAAAAAATCCAAAATAAAAGCTTTACTATGGGAAAAATTATTTTAACTTTTTTTTTTTTCTATACGTAAATAAGCTTAGAATGGTCTCAATCCTACGGAAACACCAAAAGTCAAAATTTGATTTATACTCTATTTTTTTCTTTTTCCTTTTTTCTTCATTATTATTATTAAATAATCGTAGACGATAGAATGTAGGTAGAGATGACAAAACTCAAAGATAATAGAATAAAGAGAAGTGTGATATACCTGATACTTACACTTGCAAATCATAGATGATAGAGTAGAGTTCAGAGACACCAAATTGCGGAGATGACAAAACTCAAAAATGACAAAATTTGTAGATGAAAAAACTAAGAGTTGCCAAAAAATTGTAGATGCGAAAATAGAAGGTTGCCAAAAAATGCAGATGATAGTCTACAGCGGAGATGCCATTTTAGAGGCAGAGACAACAATTTATAAAAAAACTAATTTTTGGCCACCCACAACGTAAATGAAAAAACAAGTTAACCCAGATCATAGAATGTTAAAGATGATAGTATAGTAGGTGCAAATGCTAAAACTTAGGTTTAATGCCAAAAAATAAGGGGTCAAAGCATGCAGGGTGGAGATGCCAATCTATGCAAACGCTAATCTATAGAGATGATGGAATGCAGATGACACTACATTCGACATAGATGATAATGCAAGGTTTTTTGTGATGGACTGCAGATTCTTGACAAATTTTTGAGATGAAAATAGGAACGTGGGTCCCACCGAGCATGCCAAAATGTATGCTAGAATAATTGACCTATTGGGAGTATGAATCAACAAACAAACATTAGTTTAAATCACATATCCATCAAGTACTTATCAAGATAAAAGAACTAACCAATGCTTGCTTGAGTTTTCCAACTCATAGCATCCAACAAACCAAATCCTCAAGCAACCTCAAATAGCTCAACAAAGGCACCCATAAGAGGCCTTGTTGGTATGTTAAGATTGGAGGTATGTTTGGTGTGCTCTCCCAAACACAACTATGTGATTGAATCTCTTGAATGGTGAATGTGAAAATGTGAGTGATGAAACCATGAACCTATGCTATATGAAATGAAGAACACCTCAAATAATGGCTATGAAAGAAGCCATGTTTGAAGGCATTCAAGGATGGAGATGCGAAGTGCAAAAAAAAAAACTAAATTAATATGCAAGCTACGCTAACATGTGAGTGAAATGGAGATGCAAATGCATAAGGTAACTAGACTAATAATGCAAATACAATCTAAAAACTAGCTACCAAGAGTTAGTATGAAACCTAGAAATCACCATGAAAACTCTACTATAAAAACTCAAACTAGCATGATAACAATGCAATTATGGGAGATATGAAAATGCTCGAGACAAGGGCTCTATTATAGGCTTGAGAGAGGCCCTGGGTGAGGTAGCATCTATGTGGCATCCACATAGTGCACAAGGAGACACATAAGCAAGCCATGCAAGTGGTCAACATTCAAAGTTTTCTCACACGTGTGAGAAAACTTAGAGAGAAGAGTGGGGGACAAAGCTTGCAAGAGGGAGTGGTCTCACACATGTGTGAGCACACACTTGGGCTTAAGAAGGGATTAGCAAGATGATTAAGGGTAATTAAGTGAGATTAAAGGGTGGATAGGATTAGAAGGATGAAAGTGATGGATGTAGGCTAGGCTTTAGGCTAGGTTTAAGATTAAATTAAAAAATATTTAATTTAATTGTAGGTTTAGAGGAATTAATGAAATGGAGGGATTTAAATAAATAGAATTTATTTAAAAGGGGAATTTATGGAGGGTCATGTATTAAATAAATTTAACACATTAAGGCTGGAGGTATTTAAATTAAGTTTAAATACCTTAGAAAAGTGAATCTATTTAATTAAATAGGTAGAAGAATATGAAAAATATAATTAATTAATAAATAAATGATTATAATGTCAAGGGAAATATTAAATAAATTAATATAGTCTTTTGGGACAATTTTAAGCATCTACAACTGCTATATGAGGTGAATAATAGAAGAAGAAAGCTATGGAAGAAGACAAAAGAATTTTAAGCAACAAACTAGAAGAAAAGTCAATAGAGCTAACCAAGATTTTCAACATGTAATTGGATACCCTAATTAAAATGATGAATGCCAACTATGAACTAAATGTCAAGGACATTGAGATAATCACATTGAAATTGCAAAATGAGCAATTGCAGAATGATCTAAAAAAAGGAAAAGGAATCTACTCAGACCTTCAACAAGCCAAATGAAACCATCAAATACATTGAGCAATTATTGAGATCTCCTAGATCCAATAATGATACATCTAGATTGGGATATACAAACATTGAAGAAGGAGAGCCATCTGAAAGTGCTAAAGAAAGGAACAACAAAGGTAGGAACTCCAAACCTACTTGTCATAATTGTGGTAAGAAAGGACATACAACTAATGTGTTTAGGAGAAAAAATAAAAATCATAATATCAAGCCTAAGCACATGGTTCACTACTATAAGTGCAAAAAGCAAGGTCATCAAGAACATGAACGTAGAACCAAGATGATGAATACACAAAGATTTGAAGGATATTGCTACAACTATCAAAAGTATGGACATAGAGCTTTTGAGTGCATATCCAAACCCATGTGGTCATCAAATAGGCAAAAAAAGGCAAGGAACAATGGGAACTCTTATAATTGAGATTATAATACAAGATATAGCTATCATTACTATCAAAAATATGGAAATGTTCTTGAAAATTGTATTAGGACACACTTTAGAGGTAACTGCTAAAGGTGGTTAAGTCAAACCACATGTTTAACCTGCTTAAAGGCTGGTCACATCAGTAAATATTGTCCAACAAGGTCAAAGGCACCAAGTTGTGCATTTGATAAAGGAAAAGGTAAGGTAGATGTTGAACACATCAAAGATAAAATGAATCTAACATAGAGAAAAAAAGATGATTACAACACATCAAATGGCGAAGGGATCACTTCACCCAATGGGTTAGGTGATCACACCTCATCAAACTAGGAAATCAAGATGTAGGTGGGATTGATATTTAAGACTTACATCATACATCAATTCTATGAGGTTTTAGTACTAAAAAGATTACATTAGCATGAACAAAGATGCAAGATGTTGTTAGAAATCCAAGATAAATATTTAAGTCTTTCATGTCTCTACCAAGTATGAAAAGTTTCCTATATGTGTTGAGTGGATTGCTAGAATATTTCAAGCTAATAGATTGGCTAGTTTATGTCAATGTCATAGTGGTTGCTGAGTGATTGAAATGATAATGGATGTTGGGTGAGCTTGAAACTAGTTTATCTTGATCTTACAACTATGTAAGAACTCAACATTAATTACAAGGTTTCAAAGGGTATTTGATCAATTTTTGTCTCATTTTTCATCATTTAAAAATTGAGAAAGAGTGAGTAGATTAGAAGGCAATCTTGAAAACCATCCAAAGTGATTGTAGAAGGTTTGAGCAATAATTCATCACCAGTTTGTCATATTTCATAATTTATTTATCAAGAGTTGAGCTATGCAGTTTACATTTTCATAAACCCTAGTTTCACAAAATGGCATCTAGTTCAAAGAATGTAGAGGTAAAGGAAGTTTTGAATGTTCAATTAGTAAGTAATGAAGTTAAGCCACCCATTTTCAAAGCTATTCCTGACATTGCATGCAAACAAGACCCTTCTAGTGCATTGTCGATGATACCACCACATGTGTTGATGGTGCAAGATGTAAGGAAATTTTATAACTATAAAATTGGTAGCATTGAGGGATATGGAGATTAGGGAAGCATACAAAAGGCTCTATTATAATGGTTTATTGAAGGAAGAATTTAAAATCATAGTGAAAAAGGGATTGACACGAGCCCTAGATTTTCCAAATATTTTTAAAACCAAGTGGATCAAGATAGTACTTAGCTAAATACATAATAGTTCATTGTGGTTGTACAATGGACCTATCAAAATTACTAAGAGTATAATCTATAGGGTTACTAGTTACCCAACCCTAGATTAGCCTAAGACACTAAGAAGTGATGCTAAATAAGTGATTGAGAAGAACACTAGAGCTGTCTAGACCAAAAGAGGCATGAAAATTGATACAATTACTAATCCATTGATTGAGTTTGCTATCAAGGTGATTTCACACAAGATTTACCAATATAGTAGATTAAATAGTATGCCCTACATAGCTTTGGATGTGGGATACAAACTTGTCAAGATAGATCATACATATGATTTAGCAAAACTCCAACTATAAAAGCTAGTTGAGAACCTTAGAGCCATCAAAAAGACAAAGTGTGCACAATGAAAATTTGGTTCTATATTAATATGCATATTCTTTTATGTGAAAAACACCTTCCCAAAATTTGGAATAGTATCTTGGAAAACCAACAAGTTAGTAGCAATTAAAATTGGTGAATACATTGAGTAGTTAGGAGAGAACTTCGAATCTGTGATGACTAGCTACTTTGAAGATTTCAAATAGTCAATAAAGAAAAGCTTAAGAATGCTAGTATCAATAGTAGAGAAACACTATGATGATTTATGTTTTCTAGTGGATTTCAACTACACTTTTTTATAGGTTTCTACACCAAGGGTGAGATGATTGAGACCCTTAGGTTATGAAATCAATGTGGATGAAGCCTCTATAGCTATTACTGCATTACTTGTAAAAGAGGTAGATAAAAGTGCTAAGATATTTGGAAATTATGAAATAGCTAAATACAAAATCACAATGGAACTCAAGACTACCTTTACCATGAATAAAAAGGAAAATATAGTAAAGAAATTGAAAGCTAAGTTTGGAGAGGGTGTCAAGCAGGAGGAAGAAGAGGAATAAGAGGATGAAGAGGAAGAAGATATTCAAGCACAAGCACCTCTTGCATTAACTCAAGGTATGGGTGAAGATCAACCAAAAGAGGAGGTGACTAAAGTAGCTAAAGCTACTGAGGAAGAAGAAGCCAAAGAAGCACCTACACCCATTGATACAAAGAAGATGAAGGCCAAGGCACAACCAGAGGCAAGGGCTAATAAAAGTATAAAACCAAACCAAGCCAAGCCTACTGCACTTACTACAAGAGCTAGTACACATGCAACTACAAAAAAGGCTAAAGAAAAGACCAAACAAGCAAAGAAAGGAGGTTAATTGTAGAAAAGGCAAAGGAGGAAGTATATAGCACAAGCCATGTGTGATGAAGAGAAACAGATTCAAATGACATCAGTCAATTTAAGGTGATGAGTCACAATCCTCTTTCAGACTTAGATTTTTTTTTGATTTTGACAATCTTGGTAAAATAGAGAAGAACCAAGTGGAGGAGACCATATATGCTATGATGGAAAAATTCAAGACTACTCTATTAGAGATTGCAAACTCTATGCCCAAAAGTTTATATGACTGAGTTGAGCAAAAATGACACTATTGTCTAAACCTGGGGAGAAAAATTAGGGAGACCTCACTAGCACAAGTGATGCTTGAACTAACTAAGGCACAAATTTTTAAGGCTGCAAAGAAATATGTAGTTAGGTTCACACCTAACTACAAAGCCTTTAGAATATTATAAAACAATATTTAGGATGTACTGAGAAAGTCCACACAAAGGTGGAAACTTACTTATGAATTGACTACAGTAAAGGAAGGAGAACAAAACCTATTTAAGTAATTGATGATGAAAAAGATAACATTGTTGAGGAAGGAACATTAATGCAAATAGATGACAAGACAATAGCTGAGCTAGAGCAACATGAAGAATAGAGTGTGCAAGACACACAATTGTTGAGCATCAGTCCTCAATGTGTCACAAGTGAGACTATTAAAACAATAACCATTAAGGATTTTTCTAACCTATCAGCTTAAAACATCTATCCCCTTATAGAAGGTGATTTGAAGAAGATATTAGATCAGTCTACCCTATAGGCCAAACTTTGTGAGAATCCTATTTTGGTTAGTATAGATGAATTGCAAAAATAAGTGACTAATACTGACAGGGAAAAGTTGAATCCACAAGGACCACCTTCTATCATCCCTCAAGTCACTATCATAAAAACTTTGGTAAAAGAACTTTAAGCTATATTAGATAAGGTTGATAGAATTGAGAAGAGTATAATAGAAACACAAGCCACTACAAAAGAATAGAGTGGAAAAGGATAGGTAATCTTATCAACACCTATAACACAAGATCAAGGTGCAAGTCAAGTCATTATGGTAGAATAGGGAAAGCCTAAAGAGAGTGAGATGACATCTCAATTGAAGGAGCAAACAATTATCCAAGCATTGGTAACCTTACAACATCTGGCACTCCTTCCACTCAAACTCTTTAGAAGTTGAGCACAAATGCAACCCCTTTATATATCTCAGTGTCAAGCTGAAGTTCATCAAAGGTAGAAGAAGTGATCCAATATGGAGATGTGAGCCTTGATAAATAAATTGTACTACCTAAGTATGACTATGATACAATAACTATAGAAAAAATGGGCATATTACAACAAGACCTAGCAAGGAAAAAGCACAAAGAAATTCTTAGAAGGGAGCATAGGTAGAAGTAGGCATTGTAGGACATCAAAGACATCTTTTTAGATGCATTTAGTCTATCGACTCCAAATGAGACCAAGCCACTAATAAAAAAACTAAAAATATTGTGGAGAAAGTGAGTGATGCTGATGTAGACACAAATTCCAAATTACTAGAATGGTCAGGAAAGAAGTTTCAAAGAAAAGTCAATGAGAAAATATCAGGTGACATAGCACTGACACAAGTTGAGGATGTGAAGAAGGTACTTGAGAATATCTTCTCATTGTAAACTAAATTGTGTAATCCAACACTTTTCACCCAAGAAATTATAAGTCACATCTTGATCTTGGAAAGTTAGATAAGTTCATCAAGTGCCAAACTACCTATGAATCTAGCTTATAGTGAGAAACATTTTAGGAATTGCTTCAAAACCAGAGTTAGTTGCATTATTAGCAGATGAGGCCAATATAAGGGCCAAACTAACTAGCATCTAGGCCACTCTAAGCCCTCATATGGAAATTTTTTACAAGGAGCTAGGCTATGCTAAAACCCTAATGAAGAAAGACCCAAATATTTCAACCTTAGATGGTCTAGTTCACCTTGCTGCTAAGCTAACTATCCAAATAAAGTCTTTGGATGTGTCATGTGAGAAATAGGATGTAGCTCTCAAGATAATATTAGAAGTCCATAAATCCTTTTTGGATAAATCCCATTGACATAAGTGTCTAAAAGGGGGAGATATATTTTTGGGGGAGAGATAGAGAAAAAGGGAGAGATAGAGCAAAAGGGGGAGATATTACTTTTGGGAGTAGTAAAAAATAAGAATTTTGGGGAGGTATAAGGAGAGTGAGAAAACAAGGAGAAGCATCAACATACAAGAAGTATCAGATCAAAAAGATTAAGCAAAATAATGTATGAAGTTAAAGAAGTATCAAATAAGAAAATTTACTTAGTATGAGTACAAAATTTTGAATGCAGAATAGACATATCAACTCAGGGGAAGATATTAGATTATGAGGTATCTAAATTGTTCCAAAATTTTCAAAATTTGAAGTTATGTATATAAGCTAAGTTAGAGATATGTTATGCTTGTGAGATTAAGGATATTAATGTATACTCAAGTGTTTTTGACACTCATGTCAAAGGGGGAGATTGTTGATCTTAGATTGGTTTTGACAAGTGAGTGTCAACACACTTAAGTTATTTACTTAGTTCATGTCAAACAAGTAGTACATGCTAAGCACAACATGTATATTATAGAGCATTCCAAGTCATAGTAAGTGTCGAGTCACTCATGTTCCAAGTCACTCAAGTGTCAAGAAAAAAGTGTATGCCGAGTGACATAGGAGCTAAGTAAGCAGTGCATGCAGAGTAACACAAAGGTCAATTCACAACATAGAGAATAGTATATGTCAGGCATCAAAGACTTCAGATGCTGAGTGAAATAGTTCTGACATATTTGTTTGTAAAGGCACAAACAACTATGTAAACCATTTTTGAGTTGACTTAAGATTGAATTTTGATATTTTGGAGATAAGGCCAAATCTTGAGTTGGATTCCCTATGCAATTACATGCAACCAATTAAAAAATGGGAAGGATTAAGTGACAAAATGGATGAATCTCAGTTGTAGATTCATATCTAACCCTAAGTCACCTAAGTCTTCTTAAGGAGGACAAAACCTAAACTCTCTAGCAAGTGACTAAGGTATTGAAGGAGATAAGAGAGAAATTTTCATGTGCAAACAATGCATTCATAGTGGCTAAGGACTTATGAAGTGAGATTAGATTGTAGAATTAGTTAGAGTAGAACAAAGGAAAGGAAAAGAATACAACAAAGAGACATCTAAACAAGGAGGATCAAGAAGACATCAGTTTAGAGATGATATGTTATCAAACAACTAAGTGCTAATTGCAAGATCAAAGCTGAGATATTCCAATAGGTGATTTTAGTCAAAATCTCTTAACAAAGTAGTCCTAATAGGCTATATGAAATCCTTTAAAAGGGTGCTTACTTAAATCATAAGTTAAAGTCCTTTAACTAGGCACACTTTTAATAGGGTGTTGAAATCCTCTAAAAAGGTGAGACCCAACAGTCTTTATAAGACTTTAACAGGGCATACCTTTCATAGGGTAGATAATGTTTCATGGTCAAAACATTATAACCTTCATTGGATACACTTTATTACTGTAGCAGTGAAGATTTTTGGGTGCCATCCCAACCCCCAATTTATCTTCTCATTGAAGGGTTTTTGGTAATCATATATAGTGTTATATGTGTTTGAATGCTTATATGTTTACATGATTTAGATGTACATGCTTTACATGTTATTTCTATTTACTCATTGAATGTTTGAGATGGATGTGTGGTGAAAGTTTTATGGGTCCAAGTTTAAACTATTGCTTAACCCCACCCGCCCCGCCTTGCCCCCCCCAGAAATTTACCTTTCATATTGTAATTCCAACAATAGTTTTATTAGTTGTGGTAGTATATAGACATGAATAGAGTATGACAAGAAATGGATAATTACATATTAAGGAATTATTTTTTAACAAAATAATTACTTAATTAATTAGGGATGAGATCCTAGATGTTATTCCTAAGACAACAAGTAGTAATAATATATTTTGTCAAGCTTGTGAAAGCATAAAGGTTGACTAGACAATATTTTTAGAATCACAAAGGTATAAAGGAAAGTTTATAAATATGACATTAAGTGTGCTTCTTACAGAAAACTATGTGGACTTTATATGATGTGAATTGTAATGTATTATAAGAGGATTGCGAATTTTGTCAATAGTACATTTGGGTTGCATTTTTGATGGTGGGCCAATTTGGCTTGTCAAATTCATTTTTAAAAAAAAATGATCCCAATAACATCAAAATTTTGAATTTTGTAGGGATATACACAAAAAAAATGTGAAACTTCATTTATTCATGTGGCAAAGTGTGGGTAGGAGGCTTCAAAGGCATGATGAAGAGCCATTCAAGGTAAGGGTTTTGAGTGGTTTGATATTTCATAATGGAACTATTCTTTTTTGGAGCATTATCTTGTATATATGGCATTGTAGGGTTCAACTTGGTGCATCAATAAAAGAAAATTCAAATGGTGAAACCCATGCTAAATACAAGAATGTCTCCCATGCCCTACAATATTTAACAAAATTTAACTTTTTAGATATCTTTGAGCATGAATAAACACATTCACTTTCTTAGAATGTTTTGGATTCACCAGTTATTAAATTTTTCTCATAGCCAATTTGTATTTAATGGTTTCTACAGAGCCCTTTGTATAAATGTTTGGAACTTTACAGACAAGATTCAAGATTCAAGACTTGAATTAGGGTGATAAATAGGGACCATTATGGGGTTGACCACTAATTTAATTAGTTTTATCATTATTAATATCCTCTTTTGAGTCTTGGAATAATCTAGGCTCTTGCTAATTCAAGGGCATTGGTGGCCAACCTAAGTGAATGCCCTAGCTAACAAGATTTTTTTTTTAGTAGATGTTACTTAAATTCTCTATGAGTCTTTCTTTGTGCTAATGGTCCCATGATATTTATGGCTCTCTACTTATCTGTACACACTTATTTTTTAGGTAAATATGTCAAATCACCTATATTTATGGAAGTAAAATTTAGAGGGAATTGTTGGAAAAGGATTGAATGATTAAGCAGTGGCTACATATTTCTAGCATGCCCCTATTCACCCACAATATGAATTATAATTCCTAAGTTGTTGTTGCTCCCCCATTTTAGGAGAATATTCACCATTCTACCTTATGATTGAAAAATAAGTGGCAAACAATTGCATGGGATTATGAGACAAAGGTAGTATTGTAGAATTTACATAAAAGACCTTGAAGCTTCATCTAGGATCAGCTGAGTCAACCAATTGCCTCTTTTTTTAGTGCTTAAATAATGATGTTAAATCCTCCTTGCACATCCAACTTTGTGAAACCTTTCTTAATTGTGATGTGAAGATCTTCTACCTAAGTTATCAGTCCTTGTATGCGGTTACATGTGTAGGGATATGGTATGGTGGTTCGCTAGTGGTTTTGTCCTATGTTCCATAGGACTTGGTCATGATTGTACAAATATTTATAAAGATTATAGCCATGCAAACAAAATTAGTCATAGTATGCACTAAATAAACAAATTCAACCAAAAAATAGTACCGAAGGATGATAGTCTAATGCTATGAGCCAAACAATTAAAATGGTTTATAAAGTTATATCTTCTACTAAATATAGGATAATAGACAGTGGGATAATAAATGAAAATTTGTCACACTAATGCTTCATCTCCATCTACAAAAATAGCTAATCCTTGGAGCCTTACCAATAAATAAAGAAATTATGGCTAGTTATGATAAGTACCATTCCCTTCCTCACAAGATACAATACATGCTTTCATTCACACAATTTTTGGGTGTCTAATCAAATGTAAAAAGTAAAAAAAATTCTAAATATAGTAATGAATCATTGGGAGAAGTTAATAATTAATTGTGCAAGAACAAGGAAAGGAAAATGGTTTCCTGTTTGCAAATCGTGAACTAGAACTCATCAAAATCATTGTAAAAATCAATCATCATGCGGTATCCCTAAAGAAGAAGAAAAACCTTGGATCAAGAGGAGGTACATAGTACACCATTGAGTCTTCACATTGATTACAAAATGGATCAAATTAAAATCATGGCCTAGCCCATTATAGATGTTGAAAAAATGTAACCAAGGTATGACATTTATTTTGTAAAAATTGTTTTGATCATGAGGTAGCATCTATTTCACATGAACTCAATAACATGGTTGAGTCTTCCTATGTTCATAATCAAGTTGATAGTGGTGCACATGAGATATATATTATGGACTTGAGGCATAAAGTTCATGATTTTTCTAATCACATTGTCAAATATGTTAAGAGGACATAAAAAATGTATATGGGTGGTCACAAAAAGTTGAGAAGGCTAAACTATTTATTGCCCAAGCAAGAAAACACTTGTAAGAGATCTAAGAAGGCCATTTTTACCTATTTTCAATTTTTTATTGTTATAAGGAATCTATCATTGTAACTAATGGGTTTTGCAATTCATCCTTTCATAAGAATTTTGATTATAGAGAACTATATGTCTTCACAAGCTAGCATCTTAAAACATTTTAGGTAGCTTCATCTCTTGCACTATCACTACTTACTTTCCCTCAAACTAGGTACTCCAAGAAAGTGGGTGTTCTAAAAATAAAAAGTACAACATTCATCTCCATCCTATACCATGGGGATTAGGAAGGAGACTCCATTTCATTAAAACCCTAAGCACAAATTAGGGTAACCAATAGACACAAAATAAATAGCTTAACCTACATGCCTCAAACTAATTATCACTTTTCTAGGAAGCAAAACAAAACATTTCATGCTATAAGCATGTACCTACTATAAAATTTCAAGGAGGTCTTAAAATTGAACTTGTTGTCTGCACATATTTTTCCACCAAAATTTCTTTCTTATTAACTCAAATCCATACCTATTAGAATTGAAGCCCAAAATCTCTTCTCACAAATGCAATTAGAAGGGGTTGAATCTCATAAGAAAAGAAAGTCCACTCTTACATCATTAAAATGGACTATGAATCAAATATTCTTTAAGAAAGTACTCTCATAACTATGTATGCAAAATGTGATGCTATGAGAGTGCACGTAATCTTGTTCAATCAAATACAAAGTGCTAGAATCAAGCCACATCAGGCTAGGGAATGTTTATGAAAACATAAACCCAATCAATGAAATAACATGCAAACAAGCATGCATCGGGTATTTATTTTTCACATTCATGATCTTCACCTTTCTAGATAATATAGCCAAAGTAAGTGAAAATGACTTTTTCAAAGTATACGAAGAATATCGAATCTAAAGTCATCAAAGTATCAATTAAAGCTACTATGGAATACATCAAAACTAGAAATGGGGTTTCTCATCCAATGTTACCATCACTTCCTCTCATCATTCCATACACAAGAAACCTCTACACAAATTCCCAACTCAAGTTTATAATCACTGTCATAACCAAACCAATCTTGGTCTTCTCCACTGCATAGATAGAAGCCAATGAGTTGAATAATGTTTCCCTATCAAGAAATGAAAATATGAACACAATAGGAAAATAAAACAAGAATGAAATCAATGTCTTTGAGAGCTTGTGATATATGACATGGGTATGGTGCCAATTGGGGAATCCAACCAGCTAAGAAGAATCTTGAATTTGTACTGGGTGTGGGAAAGGAGGGAATGATAGACAAGAATTTCAATAGAAATAGGAGATAAAAACAATAGTGTAATTGTCATCCATACACACAAATTCTGCACTAGAATTGATGCAGGTGTCTCTTGTTCATTTTTTGATACATATTATGTCACATTTCTTAAATGATTGACTGCTATTGGCTATACCTTGCACCTATTCTTGGGGAAAGCACTAGTTATCTTGTTATTAGCCAAAAATATAGTGAGATTATTTCTTCTTCTTTTTTGAAACTCTAGTTGTCATAGATATTTTGGCACAGCTTTTCATTGATGGTAATGAAAACAAACCACTGAATCATCTCTAACTGGCATCGATAGTTTGATGGGGTTTGTCATCGATGGTATAACAAACCCATCAAATAATCTCTAGCTAGCATTGATAGTTTGATATTTTGAATTAGTTATCTAGCACCGCCATCTGACATAGATGGGGAGGATTTTTTTAATATAGTGGCTTGTCAGTAAATTGATAGCTGTGGAGTGCATTGAACTTTCGATGCAATTCTAGCAATGTTGACTTTTGACATTTAGGTGTTAAAATTTTGACTGCCCATGCATCAAAAAATAGGTCTAAATTTACTAATTTGTGAAGAGAAACAAGTATTATATCAGATATTGAAGATATCAACAAAAAGCAAGATGTTTTTGTATCTATCTTTTTGTACCAAGGAGTTATATTATATATTACATGTTTGGGCAGTGGACTCTTCTTACATACATTTTGTATTTGTATATAACAACTTCTAATATGGTTGAGGCTTCTAACAAAAACCAAGACATTGTATGAATGTAATAGACTCCTAATAGGATCAATATCTTTAACCAAATACTTTTGATTAGTGGATCATTTTGTGGGTACCATCCTCACTAGGGTTTTCCCTTGGCCAAGGTTTCCCTAGTTAACAAAATATGGTGTTATGAGTTCTCTTATTACATGGTTATGTTTATTGTTTAGTATAAATAGTTTCTTTCATATGAAAGTTATAAGGAAATTAATAATATCTAATTTTGGGCTAAAGTTTGTAGAGTATTGATTCACCCACCCCCCACTCTCAGTATTCCCTATTTCTAATTCAAATTCCATAAGAGGTTATAGAGTATCTTAGCCATCAATCCAAAACTTCATTTTTCACATTCAATGTGTACATAATGTCTTCCTTTTGATCATGCTTAGGCAACCACAAGTAAGAGATAACTAAGACTAATCTTCACCAATCAACAAGAGCTTTGGTTATCTTCAAGAAACCCATTTACGATTCTCTTGGCCAAATGTGAGAGTCTATTTAGAGGGCTCTTTTAATAAGTCATTTTTATATTTTTTCATTAATATTTATAATTTGAGAGATCATATACATTTTCCATTTGATTTCTCTTTGAACCCTTTTGTTTATATAAGGAAACAATTAGATTGCACTACCTTGCATGATCTTTTCTTTTCTTTTTTTCTTTCTTTTCTTTTATTTTGAATTGCTCAATCAATGCTTAGAGTGTGTTGCTAGAGAATTTGAACTTTCTTGATTTCATTATCTCCTTTGACTCTCATTATTTTTGTTCCTCTTTTTTGAATTTTGGGAAACTCACACACCAAGAAGCAATAGAGCAAGGCTCTAAAAACATTACTCATACAATAAACTTTGATGAATCTCTGTCAGTGCTCACCTGGATTTATAACAACCTATATATCACTCTTAAATGTGTGAAGTAGTTAGAATGATCAAATTTGGATCTAAGATTTATAACCAAAGATCAATGCTTCCTTCCATGGGATGTTTATAAATTTTCTTACAAGAAAAAACCCTTGAGTGCTTTGATTAAGAAATATCTCTTCCAAAAATCAAAACCAATTAGGATGGACCATGTGCTAGGAATAGCCTTGAAAAAATACAATAATCCCCTCACTCAAAAATAAAACAAAAAAGAAGAAAAAAGATGGAAAAACTTTTTAAATTTTTTTTTTGAAACAAATAGAACTAACACCAAACTAGAAAGACTCATAAATAAAAAGAACAAAAAATTATATACAAAAACCTTGAAGAATAATAAAATGGGTTGGTTATTAGTATATTTCTCATTATGTGTAGTAGTAATAAACCACCCCATATAGTTCTAAAAAAATGTTGACATGTCTTTGTACTTAGAAAAATAAAATTTGGGCAATCTTGGTTCAAATTCCAAGTGAAAATCACACAAAATTAGAAGTTGAGGTTCTTGATTTATGGATGAGCAAACAACATACTAAGAGGGGGGTTTGAATCAGAATATATAAAACATTTTCACATTTTCACAAATTCATCCACATCTATGAATAACTTGTGCATGCAAAACTATAAATATAAACTTGTTTGTAACATTTAAATCAATTCAATCACATGCATGAACACAATAACACATAACACAATATTTGTTACCTAGAAAGCCTCCAAGGTGAAGGTAAAATTTGGGTGGGGATGACACCTACAAATATTCACTATTGTAGTGATAAAGTTAACTAGTTAAGGTTACAATGTTTGACCATTAAATATGATCTACCCTATGAGGGTCTACCTTGTTAAAAGCTTAAGAAACTATTAGGTTTCACCTTGTTAGAGGATTTAACACTTACAAAAAAGTAACGAATCTATTAGGAGATTTGCAAAGATCTATTAAGACAACTTTGTTAAGAGGTTTACCCTAATTCAAGTCTATTAAAATTGATTTAGTACCTGACTCTCAGTTTTCTTTTGAAGTTGATTTTGAGTCTCCTCCTCACTAACTGATCCTCTCCTTTGATAGGATAACACTTGTCTTTCCCTTTCACATTCACTCCTTATGAATAGGTCACTTTCTTTTTTAGATGATAATAGAACACTTGAATGAATTATAATCTTATTAATCCTTCATAGTATAATGCTTCATGTTTGCCCCTATACTCTTCTCTTCTCTTTGCATATCACACTATACAATCTAGGTTAAGATCATCATTATTTAAGGATTTCCATAAAGAGTTTTCTAGATGGTTCTAGGTTTTGCCTCATCATCTTGATCATTGAACATACACATAGGTATATGTGATCTACATCATGTAAATTTTCTATAACAACCTCTTCAAAACATAAATAATTTTCCATTCTTGACTTTTGTGTAAACTCTACATTATTGGGTCTTTACTATTTCTGATTCTTAGCATTGATATTGTTTGACCTTTGTTAACCTTTTGATGCTTGACATATATAATTCTCAACACATACTATATCACTTGGAACTCACATACTTGAAATTTACTCAATCACTAATAATTTTCTCAATCATTGATTATCTTGGTACATATAGAAAATTACTTTGTGACCATACACTTAGTTAGCCTCTATAGAACATGCTTGGTACATACTTTCTTATGTACATGACTCAGCCTATGTAGAGTAGCTTGGTCACGATGATGATTGTCTAACTCTTACTTCTCAATGATTAAGTGGTTGACACTAATAGACAATATTGATTAGAAATACCAACATTAAAGGTAACTCTCCATGGTCATGTTTTATCCACAAACAAGTTCTCTTACCTTTAGCATCATATTCAAACTAAAAATCATCAAACTAAGAGGGACAATGGAAAGATATAACCTAATTTAGCAAGTACCCCACCATAGGGGTACACTCACACATTTTCATTTCTCTTTCCAATGATCTTACCTCATGATACACAATTCCATGCACACATAGAAACATATACATCGGTGATGTAATATAGCTATCAAAAAAATACCCAAAAGATAGAACATTATATTTATGATCCTTATTATCAACATCATTATCCATCAATAAATAATCACACTTAAGATCATTCAAAGTAACAACCTCAAATATCACACACATCTTTTGAATTGTAGGTTTTATCAATATCATTGATCGAGTAAACATGTTCATGATTATACCTACCTTCCATCATGATCTCCCAAGCTAATAAGAAATCAAGACAACTTACTTTTGAATGGAACCCAAATGGAAAAATTATGCACAAATTTGTTATTGCATGGTCTGATATATGTGTAGAATACCCACAAAATAACATTTCTTTAGTCAAGATTGAGACCAAATTAAGCACTCTATTAATTTCATCCAATGACATATCTTTTTTTGAGGGAGGTACCTCATAATTATCCAATGGGGGACCAATATCCTTGTAGAAATAATTGGTATCTTCTTATTGACTACTTCCTAATTCATAAATTTTAGTAACTTCAACATTTTTTTCATTTTTTGCAACTCCACAATTTTTTTGGAACTTCACAATTTTTTGTATCCTCTAAATTTTTTGTCATTTCCACAACACCAAAATTCTCAATGAATCCAATATGGATTGCAGCAAATTGACCCATCTTTTCTAACACATTAGATACTACATATTGGGAATTAACACATTCCAACTCAAAATGACTCTCTTGATGGAGGAAAAAATAGCTTGGAAGAAAAAGGATGTTTGGATTCTAACCTTCTCTAAGGTAATTCAAACTCCTTGTTATGTTACCCATAAATTCTTTCAAAATCTCATCTTTTACATGTAATTCCTTTTGATATTTTAGGGTAATGTTGGTTGGAGTCTCATAATGCATTGGAGTGTTACATACCTTCATGTCTAGAGGAGTAGGATGTAACCATAGAGAGACATTATCCATCAGAGGCTCTTCTCTTATTTTCAAAATTTGTGTGATCTTAATATTTCTACCATATACATGTATTCTAGAGTATTCATTCTATTTCTCTTCATTGAATCAGAACACAAACTCCTCTTGATCATCTTCATCACTTTGTTCTCCTATAGATTTATCATATGATTCAAACAAAATTTCACTGAACTAAAGAGTTATTCCTCCATGATTTGGGGATGATGATTAAATACATCCTCATTCTTGTATCTATTTTCACTTGGAATCATACCTTTAGTACCACTATTGTCATTGTTGATGTTACTATAGAGGCTATAATTTTTGCTCTAATTTTGAGAATAATTGTTTTGGGTAGCAAGTTGTCTTGGAAAATTGCCTTGGTTTTTTTAGGAATTCAACTTTATTTTGATGAGTTCATTGGATAAAAGAGAAATTTTCTTCTTCATGGCCTCAAAATCACTAGCCATATTTTTCTCGAGTATAGCAAGTGGAGAAGTCTTCTACTCAAAGGATGCAGTATTTTGGGACTCGTACCCTAAATATGTACCTATTGTAGTAAAGGTACTAGGTTCAAAAAGGGAATTTGATTGGGCATAGTAGCTACTTCTACTAGAAATAAGGTTATGGTTTTTGCATTATTCAAAGTGAAGGAAGACACAAAATTCCCTCCACCATGGGGATCTACTTATTTCATAAATTTAACTACCTCTTTGAAGGCCTTCTCAAGGGTATTGATTTCTTTGAGAGGGAGTCTTCTTATAAAAATAGAAGTTAATGAATCCATTCTTCACAAATAGATCTAGATGTTAGTCTCATGGGGGATATTGTAAGAAGACTCCATTCTTTGACACATCATATAGAAGTGATGATTAAACTATAAAATAGAATCATGGAAATCCCTCTTAATCGAGATGAATTGATGTTGTAGGATAGTTGGATCAATGTAGAAATTGAATTGTAGAAACTTTCTCTCAAAAGAGTTATAATCTCTTATTACTACTGGTGGTAGATTGAGGTACCAATTGAATTTTATTTCCCCCAAACTGTAAGGGAATAGGCGATAGACTACATCCATATGTTGAATATAGTTTCATTTATAGAGTTCCTTGAAAATTTTAATATGATATTCTATTGTTTCTGATTCTCTATAGATAAATTATGGGAAATTTTTTTTAGGATTTTTAGGAAATTCATGTAATGGACCAATTAGGTTCAATGGTGAGCTTTGGGAATTGAAGAAAGCTATGGTGCAAGATGGTGGTAGCTGAAATTTTTTTTGGTGAGGGTTGAGTGAAATGGTGTGGAGAGATATAGTAGAATGTGAGGTAGATATTGATGATGTAATGTATGCCATGAATAGATGGAGCTTCAATATCCATTTTTTTTGTAGGGCTTTCAAAATGGTTGAGTTCCATGAACTCATGTTTACTGGGTGAAGATCTCAATGCTCTCTAAAAGGGAGATGGTGGATCAAAATTTTCTAGTTTGTGCACCTTTGGGGTGGCACACTAGCGTACCTTCACAATTCTATACCTAAACTCCTTAGTGACTATGAAACTACAGACTTTGAAAATTGTAAAATCAAGCCCTCCTTCTAGCACCACTTCCATTTAATAATTTCTTTGCACTATGCCAATGGTATAAATCCTTACAAATTTCTCTCTTAAAAAGCTTGTCAAATTGGCCAACTCTTAGATTTTGGATGGTTGTTTTTCTACCCACTATGTATTTCAATTGAAGATAAATGTGAATGTTCACAAGGAGGCCTTTGTTGTTATCTTTAATCTGCAAAAATATTTGAAAAGATGCAACCAAAAACCAATGTTTTTTTAATATTTTCTTATTTTTATGTTGAGTAAAAATTCTATCAATGTAACTATATGAATTCTTATTCTAACCATGTGTTGAAAAGAAAATAATAAATTTAGGGTAACAAGAAATAAAAGAAAATTTCTAAAATGAAATTCCTAATGGACATAAGTCATAGCCACAATTCGTCTATGAATTAAATCTTTGAAAGAGGTCAAGTAAAAACCAATGAAATTAGGAGCACTACATCCTCAATTCCACAAATGAAATCATCAAAGGGAATAATTAAAACTATAAGATGTTTCACAACTCATAAAATTGTGTAGCCATATAAAGTGTGCACACATGAGACAAATTTCTATGAAACAAATCAAAGTTGATCCTTTCTCCAATTCATCACAATAGAGGATTTTTTTAGCAAATGACAATACCAGAACTAGTTAATCACACACGAATTAAAATATAATAAAACCATTGGCTCCATCACTATTAATGAACATAATGTTCATAAAATAAATGCACATTGAAACAAGAAACACTTCACATAGAATGAGAGTACCTATAACATACTTTATGACATCAAAATATTGGCCTTGAATACATATTACATCTCTGTATTTATAGGAAACCCCACCCTTAATGCATTTTTTGGATCTAGAGCTTTTTCCTTGCAAAAAAATGCTAAAATAACTAATTTAAAGAAAATTATGTACAAACATACTCCTAAGTAGGTGCTAAGTAGCCCTGTACTCTTTATTTTATTAATTACATGGTGCATGGACCTTTACATCACTCAAAAATGTATTAGCAAAACAAGATGAGAAGGGTGAGGACTTGGGATTAGGTGGGAGTCTCTTGCACTTATTTAGATGCAAACTTGGTCTTTACTATGTGTCCCTATTAATTCATTTACCACCAAAATTTATTTTTGGTGCATGAAATGCTCAAAAAATAGAATTAGCAGTTAACTATTGGCGCCACCACAACTAATCCAAAATTGTTGGTGCACTTGTGCACCTTTTCACCTACACATCTTCAGACCTTAAGGACCATGTTCATCTCTAAGACTTCAACATTTTCACACTTGCACATGCATGTGCACCTTTGGAGGTGAAAGGACCACAATTGGAAAAATTTGTCTAAGTCCACAATTTTTAGTTTCCAGCATTTGAGTCTTGTTGAGCTTTGACCAAAATAATGTTTAGATGTGCTTCTTTGAACTTTTGGATGGAAAAGGTGATTTCTGGAGGATTTAGAAAGTCTAAAGCTTCATACTTTTCTGATGGGGAGGAAAATTTTATTAACTATGAAAATATGCTAGAACACTTAGTACAAAGAAACAGACTCCAAAACATGCCCTATGGGCTTAATATAGCATAAATCTAGAGATAATTTCTTCTCCCAATACCTTCTCTCAAACTCCACTCCGAATTGCCTTTTACAATGCCATAAATATCCTTAAATAGACCAAAAAGGGCTAAGGATTAGGAATAAATTCTAGAAAGTGCTAGTTGGCATCCACCAACCAAATAGAAGGCTCTAGAAGCTGCATTAGAAGTTGGCACAAAATTAGAAGAATCCAAAAATGGTGACCGAACTTCCAAGAGGCATAACTTTTGAACCGTAGCTCCAATTGATGAACCGTTTACATTTTCAAAAAGCTCTCGAAGTGCTCTATAGCCCTATGGAGGAACTTTGCTTGTCCCCCATTTTTTGGCCCTGTACAAGGTCATTTAATGACCTAAACCTGACCTTGAAGCATTCTTAGGAGGTCTCCAAAAACTAAAAAACTGCGATAACTTTCAAACTGTGGAGCCTTTTGACCTAATTCTTTTCTTGGAATATTCTAAATTACAATTTTAATCCTCCCTCCAATTTACACTTTCTAATCCACCATAATTATGGTTCAATTACATAGTCCTATTTTTTGGCATTTACATGTATCCCAATGTGCTCAAATACTCTAACCTAGAACACTAATAGTGGAACTGTGAGAGTTGGAACCTTTATTTGACCCAAATGGGTATCCAAAAATGAAAACACATGAAAAAAAAACTAAGTCTAAGTACATTTTTTTTGGGTGACACAAGATTGCCCTTATACCTCTGGATGCTCCTGCATCAAACACCCAAGGTAGATTGAAAAGTGACCCTGTCACTTTATGGATGGTAGAGGAAATCCCAAATGGGAAACCTTAGCTACTGATATCCAAGTGGAGTCCTCGATCAATCGGCCTTTCCACTTAAACAAATACTCTTCATACTGCCTATTTCTGGTACTCCTACCCACACGATGATCTAGAATGTTTTCTATCTCCTCTTTCTTAGAAGTGGGAATTAGACATGGCTCTAACATCAACTCCTCATTTGCACCATCATCATGATACTCTATCAAGTCTGCAATGTTGAAGATAGGGGAAATGTGAATTCCATCTAGCAACTCCATCTCATATGCATTTCCTGAGTCATGTTTCTTTAGAATTTTGCAAGGGCCAAATTTCTTCATCTTCAGCTTGTTGTAAGTACCTACTAGAAATCTCTCCTTTCTTAAGTGTACCATGACTAGATCCCCCACTTGGAACTTCTTATGTCTTCTCCTTTGATCAACCCTAGCTTTATACTATTGATTCATCTTGATAATGTGTGCCTAGACCTCCTCATGTTGGCACTTGATATGTTTAGCAAACTCTTCTGCTTCAACACTTGTCCTATCCCCTTGCTCCATCTTCCTCAATTCTAGTGCAGTCCTTGGGCTACTTCCATATACAATTTGGAATGGTGATTTACCAGTACTCCTATTTATAGAGTTATTGTAAGAAAATTCCACTTGTGGTAGAATCAAATCCCATCCTTTGTGCTTATCCCCAACTAAACATCTTAGCAAATTACCCAGACTTCTATTTACCACTTTTGTCTGGCCGTCAATTTGTGAATGATGTGTGGAACTAAATTTTAGGTCCATTCTCAACTTCTTCCATAATGTTCTCTAGAAATACACCACAAATTTAGTGTCTCTATCAGAAACTATACTCTTTGGGAGGCCATGTATTCTTACCACCTCTCTAAAAAACAACTTTGCAATATGGACAACATCATGAGTTTTATGGCATGGAATGAAATGTGCCATTTTGGAGAACCTATCAATCACCACAAATACTGAGTCATTACCCCTTTGTGTCCTCCAAAATCCAACAACAAAATCCATACTTATGTCCTCCCATAGCTTTGGTGGAATAGGCAATGGTTGATAAAGTCCAATATTGTGACTAAATCCCTCAGCCACTTGACAAATCTGACAACTCTATACAAACAACTTCTTCACATCCTCTGAAATATGAGGCCAAAAATAACGTTCTCTAAGAATGGAAATGGTCTTATCTTGACCAAAATGTCCTACCATCCCTCCACTATGTTTATCCTTAATCATATTTTCCCTCATGGAACTCCTTGGAATACACAATTGACTACCCTTGAACAACATACCATCCTGAATCAAAAAGTCTAACCACTTAGTTTTGTCTATAGCAACATGTTCTTTACAAGCTTTCCATGCTTCAAAAAAATCATGATCCTCAGCGTATAGATTCTTGAGTTCAGCAAACCCAACTATTTCAACCTACATTACTGTAAGCAACAACTATCTCCTACTTAATGCATCTGCAACCTTGTTAGATTTTCCACTTCTATGCTTCAACACAAATGTATAGCTCTGCAAGAACTCTACCCACTTCATATGCCTCTAATTCAATTTACCTTGGCTATTTAGATACTGTAATGCCTAGTGATCGGTATATAAAACAAATTCCTTTGGCAATAAATAATTCCTCCATTTCTTTAAGGCCTGAACTATTGCATAGAACTCTTGATCATAAACATAATACTTCTTTTTTGCATCATTCAATTTTTCACTAAAATATGCAAGAGGATTTACCTTCTTGGCTTAATACAGCCCCAATAGCACTACCACTACCATCACAATCCACTTGGAACACCTTGCTAAAATTAGGAAGTGCCAACATGGGTTGTTCTATCACCTTCTTCTTCAGCAATTCAAAACTTCTCGCAGCTGCCACAGTCCATTTGAACTCTTTTCTATCCCCTCTTATTGTGTTAGTTAGGGGTGCACATATGCCACTAAAATTCTTAATGAACTTCCTATAAAAACTAACTAGACCATGAAATGATCTCATCTCAATAGTAGACCTTGGAGTAGGCCATTCCAAGATGGCTTTTACCTTCTCTAGATCCATTGTGAGACCTTTATGTGATACAACAAACCCTAGGTAGACTAACTCTTTTTTGACAAAGCTACACTTCTTCAGATTAATTAACAGTTTCTCTTCCCTTAAAATTTCAAGGACACTACAAATATGCAATAAATTTTCTTCCAAAGTCTTGCTAAAAATTAAAATATCATCCAAATAGACAATAACAAATTTTTCCAAGAACTTCTTAAGTACCTCATTCATAAGCCGCATGAAGGTGCTTGGGGCGTTCATCAATCCAAAGGGCATGACTAGCCACTCATAAAGACCCTCCTTGGTCTTGAAGGTAGTTTTCTACTCATCTCCTTCTCGAATCTATATCTAGTTATAGCCACTCTTGAGATCTATCTTTTTGAAGTACTAAGCTCCACTCAAGTAGTCCATAAGATCATCCATTGTTGGCAAAGGAAACCAATACTTGATGGTTATCCTATTTATAGCTTGAGAGTCTGTACACATTCTCCACTCTCCATCCTTCTTTGGTGCTAGTACTATAGGTACTACACATGGACTTAAGCTCTCTTGAATCAAACCCTTCTTCAATAGCTTCCGAACCTATCTGTTTAGCTCTTCAATTTTAGTAGGATTCATCCTATGAGCCACCTTGTTAGGAAAACTAGATCCAGGGATTAAATCTATCTTATGACTAATTTTCCTTACTAGTGGCAGTCCTTCTGAAACATTATCAGAAATGATATCTCCAAACTCACTTAATAAATTTGAAAATTCACATGGTATTTCACTACTACCTTTCTTATCTTTTCTAGGAATCAAAGCATAGCACATACGTTGATGTTTCATGCCATCTAAAAATTTTCTTCCATCAACAAGATAGATCCTAGCACTGTTGCATACCTTTTCACCTTCTTTTACCATGGGCTTCAGTTTGTGGTGAACTCCATCCTTTGTTAGAGAGTATGTGTTTGCATGACCATCATGTACTACATGCTTGTCAAACTGCCATGGTCTTCCCAACAATAAATGATAGACATCCATTGGAATAATACCACAGAGAACTTCATCATGGTAACTCCCAATTTTGAACTTCACTAAACATTGTTCACTTACTAGGACCTTATGATCATCCTTCACCCAAGCAATCCAATAGGGCTGGGGGTGTTTCTCCTTCTTGAACTTTAGCTTAGAGAACATCTCTTCTAACACCAAGTTGTTAGTGCTACCACCATCAATGATCACATCACAACATTTATTCTCACATTTGCACCTGGTATGAAATAGAATACTCCTTTGTCCCAGTTCAATCTCCCCACTTAGTAGAACCTTTTCATTTACTAAAGTCTCTCCTCTTTCTGCATCCTCTAAATGTGATGACTGTGCATCCTCATCCACATGAGAAACTCTAGCTTGGCCCTCAGCTCTCCTATTTGTTCTTCCTTGTCATTGAGGGCATTCAAAGGCATAATGACCTTGTTTATTGCAATGGAAATAGGTACCATAGATACCTCCTCTTCCTAAACCTTGTCCACATCCTCTACCTCTTCCTCTCTGATCTCCAAAGTTTTAATCACGGGAGCGATTGAAATCCTTGCTCCTCTGGTTCCTACTAGTACCCACATCTTCATGTTTCCTTTAGGTCTCATTTCAACCTCTAGATGACCTACCACTACCCCTTCCTCCTTGACCGCACCCTCTTTGTCTCCCTTCAAACTTTTTATTTAGCTTCTCTTCAACTCATAGGGAAAATTGGTATGCCTCTTCAATGCTGGTCATTCTTACCAGACTTAATTCCTCCTAGATGCTAGGTCATAACCCACTGATATAACAAGCAACCTTCTCCTTATTTTCTTCTACATGCCCTACTCTAATCAAAATTCAATAAAACTCCTTTGTATATTCTCGGACTGATTTTCTTGCTTGCTTTAACCCATGCATCTTCTTAAACAAATCAAGCTCATAGTCAACAAGAATGAATTGCTTCTTTAGTTTGTCCACCATGTGATCCCACCTTGTGATCTTCTCCTTTTGTCTTCTATTTCTCTCCAATTGAACCTCTTGCCACCAAATTTTGGCATGACCTTTTAGTTTGTTCTTTGCAAACTTAACCCTATCTGAATCCCTAATATCCTCATACTCAAAGTACTCTTCCAGTTCATTAATCCAGTCGATCAACTCATCTGGTTTTAGATTTCTTGAAAATACACCCACATCAATTGTAGGTCTTTTCCAAAACTTAGTAATGGCCCTAAAAAGCCTCTCCTCTACCTAATTTAGAACTTCCCCTTCAACTTCCCCTTCTAGTCCAATTTCTTCTTCTTTATTGTCGTCCTCAATTTCGTCACCTGCAGTAACATTTGTTCCTCTACGGAGCTCCTCCTACAATGCTTGAACCTACCTTTGGAGGGCTCTAACATCCATAGGATTAATAGCTCTGGACCTTCCACCATGCTCTCTTCATGGAGGTATCTTCTTAATTCAAACCCACAACCACAGAGTCCTAGTGCAAACTGTCTCACAGTCAGCGCTCTGTCTACACACTCAGGAAAACCTTCTCTGATACCACTTGATGGGGACACAAACCAAGCATAGAATGGAAACAAGAGGAAAGGGAAAATTTTATTAACTATGAAAATATGCTAGTACACTTAGTGCAGAGAAACAGACTCCAAAACATGCCCTATGGGCTTATAATAGCATAAATCTGGAGATAATTTCTTCTCCCAATACCTTCTCTCAAACTCCACTATGAAATTCCTTTTACAATGCCAAAAATGTCCTTAAATAGACCCTAAAGGGCTAACGATTATGAAAACATTCTAGAAAGTGCTAGTTGGCATCCACCGACCAAATAGAAGGCTCTAGAAGCCGCGTTAGAAGTCAGTGCAAAATTAGAAGAATCCAAAAATGGTAACTAAACTTCTGGGAGGCATAACTTTCTAACCATAGCTCCGATTGACAAACTGTTTACATTTTTGGAAAGCTCTTGATGTGTTCTATAGCACTATGGAGGATATTTTCTCTTCCCCCAATTTTTTGGCCCTATATGAGGTCATTTAATGCCCCAAACCTGACCTTGAAGCATTCTTAGGAGGTCTCCAAAAATTGAAAAAATGTGATAACTATCAAACCATGCAGCCTTTTGACCTGATTTTTTTTCTGGAATATTCAAAGTTACAATTTTAATCATCCCTCCAATTTACACCTTCTAATCCACCATAATTATGGTTCAATTAAATAGTCCTATTTTTTTTGGCATCTACATGTATCCCAAGGTGCTGAAATACTCTAACCTAGAACACTGATAGTGGAACTGTGAGAGTTGGAACCTTTATTTGACCCAAATGGGTATCTAGAAATGAAAACACATGAAATAGAAACTATCTAAGTACATTTTTTTTGGGTGAAAAAGGATTTCCCTTATACCTCTGGATGCTTCTACATCATTTTCCCTCACTTCCTTTTGGAAATTGTGAACTTCTTGCCTTCTACAAAATCATCTAACTTAGAGCTCAATTGCCTTAGTGTCTCCTTGGTCTTGAAAATATGTTTGGCATCTTTATTAGATGACACTATTTCAAATGATGATTGGAATTGTTTTACAACTATTTCCACTAACCATAGTTGTCTTTTGAAGTTTCCATTGAAAATCTCCAAGCTGGTCACACTATAGTACTTATCCACTTCTAGTAGTTGGGCATGTGTTCTTCCCTACATATCCTGGATATCTTCATACATTGATAATATGACCTTATTATTGGCTCGTATATTATCAATCCAATCATTGATCATATCTAGTTCTTCTCTTGTATAATATCTAATAGTATTTAATATCTCTAATTTTTAAGTGGAAATATATGAAGTATGACTTCTTGGGTACTCCTTGGAACTTGAAAGTCATAGGTTTGGGTGTGATCCTTGTGGAAATTTAGATGTGCACAAATATAGAACTTCAAAATTATAAACTTGTGCACATGTGCATCTACACACCTTGGGGACCTTACACTTATGCATCTTCAAAACTTGTAAAATTATGCACATATACACTTGTGCACCTATGCACCTTAGGGACTTGTGCAAGGTGCTCAAGTCCCAAAAAATCAAACTTCCCATATTTGAAAATAATTTATGGTTTTTTCTCAACTAGAGCCTTAAACCACCCTTGTATACTTATTTCTAATATTTCTAATTATTTATGCCCATTTGTGTACTTGTGCACTTGTGCATCTTCAAAACTTGTAAACTTGTGCACCTGTGCACCTTACATGCTTACACACCTTGTGGGGCTACACAAGGTGCTTAAATCCCCAAAAATCAAAGTTTTGAGATTTTAAAATGATTTTTAGGTTTGGCTTAGACAAGGTCTTGGAGCACTTCTATGTATTTATTAATGGTCTATTTAATGATTTATGCCCTCCTTATGGTCCAATATTGGCATGGACTTGAGTTCCTTCTGCTTATTTAACCTCAATTTTTGAAGATGTGTTGGTAAAAGGATTTGTCACAGTAGAATTTTCCCAACGGAGTGTGTGACAAACTGTTCACAATAGTTGGATAGGCCCTAGATATGTAGCCTTCCTCTGTGTTTAGAGGGGCAGCTCCCTCGTATGATATAATTTTTAAAGTGTTTTCAAATAAAGAATCTAAAACTTCAAAGATCAAGAGAAAGCCATTCAGGATGAATCCACCACACACCCTCACAACCTTCTTGGGAAAACAAGAATGATAAAAAAGGTGTTCAAGAACTACGCTTGAAAGCAACCAATATTACCAAACACATTCATTATTCATAAACACTCACACAATACCATGAGAATGTTTACTACAGTAGATAACAATTTTGATTTTAGAATAAGAAACCCAAAGCACATGTCATTTCATTTCCTTGCACCAAGAAGATAATAGAGACTTTTTGATTTTAGAGATAAAAAGTGTACATACTTTCAAAAATTTATTTCTAGATCAAAATTTTAGCATAGTGTTCCCTTATTTTTAAAACCAAAAAAGTCCCCCTACAAAGCCCAAAAAAGCCATTGTATAGACACAGAGGTTAATAACTACCTCTTCGCGGTTAATAACCACCTCCCAAATACATGATTTGGGTGAGGTTAATTAACCTCACTAAAATTACCTTGTACAAGGAAAGCTTCCAAAAACAAAACTTTAGCTAGAATTACTAAGAATGCCTACATTGGAGATGTTTGTTGTGTATTACATAACTAGTTTTGCACATGGAAGATATGTTGGAGCCAACTATAATTTTCAGCTTTTCCAAATCTATTAAAGAAAGAAGAGCTCTACTCATTTTCTAGAACAACTAAGTGGAAAATATGAAACTGAATGAACCTCTTCAAGGCTAGTGACTAGTTGTTCCTATGTCCTTGGAAATTGAGGGTGACTGTGATAGCGAATCAAAGAACTTGTACATTGGGGATTGTTCTCTCTAGATGCCTTTGATCATTTTCAAAAAATAGCTCATCTTTGGATGTTGGTCTGGAGAAAGAGAGACATAGACCATAGCAATTTGAAGCATGCCAACCAATTCTTCATAAATGTTTTTGTACTGCATCAACTCTAGATCAAACACCTCTGTTGTGAACAAAATTTATGTTGTTCGAAAGGTCTGCATCTCCTCTTTCGCATTACATACTTAACTCTTCAAACAAACTCCCTTTTGAACATCATTTACACTGCTCGAGAGCTAGATATCTCATCTTTAGCTATTCATTCTATTTAGCCTCAAAACCATAATTTTAATAAATTTATGGTCAAATGAACTCTATTTTGGACATAAATTGTACCGTTGAAATTTTCTTCTCATCCTCCTTCACATTATCTTCAAGATTAGATCAGGAAATGCTCTCAATCTTTGAGGGTTGGATCAAATTTATTTAGTTGTGCAATGTTGTTGGGACCTTTCGAATTGCTAGATTAATTTACAAAGCTGCCAGTTGAAGCCTATTATTTGGTTAAACAATTCAACCACAATTCAATTGTGCATTCTGTCAAACAAGTCACATTCAGTCCAAAAGATATGGTGTATGTAGGAGCTTTATATCAATTTGTACAATCACTGTCTTGCAGTCATTGTGAAGGGATGATAAAATGTAAGCTGTGTGTATGACAATTTTGTGACAAATATCTTGTCCTATAACTCGAGGGGGTTTCATCTCATGCAATAAATCATTTAAATTCCTTGTTGGAAATGTACCCATATAGAATGAACCTATGATCTTTCATGTCTCCAACATTTCAACCAGGTTCCTGTGTCAGATTTGACAGGCTCTTGAACTCCCTTTTTATGCTGATCCCTTTAGTTTGTTTAGAGTTTAACTGTATTACCCTCAATGTGAACAATTAACTAGAAGGTTGTTTCACTTTGTAAAAAATGCCTTTACCTCTTTACAAGCACCAAGCAAGCACATTCATAAAACTATATCAAGTTTTATTGGCAATTTAATGATAAAAATTTAGAGATTGCTCGAGATGGCCAAAAAGGCTAATAAAACTAGTTGTGCCTGCATAGTGATTTGTCTTGGGGGTTATATTAGAATCGGCAATGTGATTGAAGTACCATCATCAAGTAGGCTTGCATGACTATATGAAAATTAAAATAAAAACAATAGTTATATGATCAAGCTTAGCTCTAGAAAGCTTCATTAGTTCAAAGAGTTCAAGAAAATCCTTGTTGTTTTCACTCCTATGTTGCTAATCTCCAAATGTGCAAGCTAGGTGGAAGATAAATTTTGTCAATGGAATTCCAAGCCGAAGTGATATTTTCAAACTTGATTCTCTTTCTTCGCAAAAATGTTACTCCATTTGAATCACATATGGAATTTTAAACTTTTGAACAATGAGGTTAATAACTATTTCAAGGAGGTTAATGAATATGTGTCTTTGGAGAGGTTAATTAACCTACTCCAAAAACGTAATTTGAAGCTTATCATTAACTTTTTTGAGAGGTTAAGAAATATGCATTTTTGGAGAGGTTAATTAACCTACTCCAAAATTTGCAATTTGAGAGTTATCATTAACTTGTTAGAGATAGTGAAGGACAAGATCTTTCAAAAAATCATACATGAAAAGACCAATTTAAAGCTTAAAACAAGGAAAATTTCAAAAATAAACATGGCTCAAAAATTGAAACAATTTTATAACTGAGCAACAACTGGCTCTAACTGGGGACAAGAACTGACAAGGATGAAGCTTGAATCTAGAATAATTAGAAAAATGCTTTAACCATGGGGCTATAGAGTCACCTGAGGGATCACTTTGCAAAAGGGAGGAAATTAGCACCAAAAGCCAGACAACTGAAAGAAAACTAGGCACCACAAAAACTCCTAACTAGACTATATACAAGGTAGGTTTCCCTACCTCCAGTGACTCAAGGTATAATCATGCAAATCCATTCACTGGTTCGAAAAAATAAATACCATGGTGTATCAACATGTGACAATTCTTAAGCTTCCATGGGTTCAAATATAAATGTGCTCCTTGAATTCTTACTCTGAGATTCATAGCATGCCCCACATCTCTAGATGAAAGAATATATCCAAATAACCAGGCTTCATAAAAAATCTTAGACTTCAAAATCAATTCTACTTCCTATAGCATGTGATTGATAACTTCATTTTCAAAGAGTTTAAGTATAAGATTATCAAGTTTTTGAATGTATCTTTGATCCTCTCTTCTACTTGGCAAGCCCTGTAGTTGAATTTCTATTGATTGATCATCATGAAATCTTGAACTTGTTTCAAACACTAGACACTCTTTATTTTCCATGGGGATGATCATATTTGAATCCTTTATGCAATTATTCCAATTGGAATGCACATCCATATTATATTGAATCTTCTCATGATCCATTTCTTCTTCTTTATCTTCCAAAAGATCATCTTGAATTTTTAGGTACTGTGGAGTTACATTGATACTATCATCAACATGGTGCTCCATAAATTCATTTTTCATCCCATTAATATCAAGATTTTCCATTCGAAGGGTCTTCTGATGGTTAAGACAAGAAGATACCAAACTTCGTATTGGATTGCCTTCATACAATCTGTGTAGTGAAGTAACTTGTAGAGTTATAACCATTGAGCCTTGTCTTTGAATACCAACTTGGAAATCATCAATAAAAATGTCTTCGTCTAAGAATAAAGGACTAAAGTAAACATTTTCTTCATAGAGGAAATTACCATCTAATGATTTCAAGCACAAGCTTGGGGTAAAAATGTCATTAGATTTTCCTTCATCTAATTTTCCCATGAGAGTCTCTGCTAACTCATTACTTCTTCTATCAACATTATTCTTCTCATAGAAGGTCTTTGGCATAGGATTTTATATTTGATGGAAAGGCTCAAAAAGAGGATTTACTTGAACTTTGAATGATCCATAGGATTTCAATTGTATTTCTGTTGGAATAGAGGAACTTGTATTCATATTCATATAGCTTTCATCTTCATTATGTTCAATGATATCTATCCCCTTTTGAATCATCATTTATTCTCCAAGACATCTTTCATGAAATGTGAAAGTTGGTATGCATGACAAAGAGTCAAAGTTATATGGTTCATCTTCTTCTCCTAGAAGTTTATTTTTATCTTTTTCATCAACCGATTTTTTAATGACAAGTTCATCAATATCATCAAATGCAAAGATCTCCATTTCCTCAAGGAAAGAAGATATTTGTAGAAGTTCATTGGTTCTTTTATCTCCATCAATGGTAGTGATTTCATATTGTGCTATAACATCTAATGTATTGACATGATCAATAGATTCCTCATCGTGAATGATCATGGAAGGATGAATGGAAAGATCTTCTCCACATAGGAAGTCATTATCTAAAGCATTGAGACACCAAGTAGGAATAAAAGTATTATGAAATTCACCTTGATCCACATTTTCCTCATCTTCAATCATATGTTGCATAGTTTCTTGAGATTCTAATATTTCTTTTTATTTTCTATTACAATCGAGATGATTCAATAGTTTTTCTTGGGTTTGGAAATTTTCACAATGATTCCTTGATACATTACCAAACCATTCTTCTTCTATAGATACCATGTCTCAACCATCTCCTTGATTAGATGTAGAATCCTCATCTTCTTTCGTGCATGAAGAACTAGATGAATCCTTTCTAAGATTTGGATCAAGAGATGTTCTATTATCAAGAAAATAATTCTTGCGTGGGTCTTCTTTCTCAAGCTCTCATAGCATTTGAAGTAAAGAAGGATGTACTTTGTTAGGATCTAGGCGTTCATTTCCATAGAATCTTTTTAAAAATTCAACTTGATTTGGATAAATGGAAATATGAATTTGATGAGAAATAGGTGCAGGCATTGGGACACCTTTTTGACCACCACTATCCATCTTTGATTGACATGAATCACTTTTCTTATCAAGTTCTTCCTTATGCTCGCATGTAGAATTTCTTTCTAAAAATGATTTTGGTTTGTGAGAGAAAAATTTATTGTCCTTACCATCTTCTTCATCCATATTTTTCAAAGTCCAAAGCAAAGATGGATGAATCCCTCCTGGATATAGTTTTTGTCCACCATAAAAAATCTTCAAGAACCTAGCTTGCTTAGGATCAATGAAAATCTGATTTTGTTGAGATATAGGTGCATAAGAGAAATTTTTAGTATTCCTCATTGCTGATTTAGATGAAGCATATTTTTCAGCAAGGCCTTCTTTATCTTTATATGCTAAATCTTTTTCCAAGAAGGATTCTTGATCATGAAAAATAAAACCATAGTCAATTCCATCTTCTTCTTTGATCTTTTGAAAAACTTGAAGTAAGTGGGGATGAACCATTTTAGTGTCTAGCCTCCTGTTGCCATAGAAATTCTTCAAGAATTCAACTTGTAGAGGCTTATCAAGAATTTGTTTCTTGGGATATGAAAAGTATTCATCATCACTATCACTATCACTGTCACTTTCAACTTTTCCCTTGTACCAAATCATGATTCTGAATTGCCACCTTCAAATAGAGTCGCCAATAATCAATCTTTAAAATAGAGTCACCAACCTTAATTCCAAGGAAGGTACCTTTTATCAACCATGTTATTGATTATTGTTCACTTGGTTTTGGATGTGACCAAGATTCTGCCTATTTCTTCTTGGAATGACTACTATTCTTTCAATGAATACAATGTTATGACCAATAGGAGCTCTTCGTAAGATTTCCCCAAACTCTTCTTCTTCTTCAAGAACTTGGTTTACCTGATGATATTGCTATGAACTTCGTCTACACCTCCAGGATAGAGTGTTCAAGTCTGAGATGATATCCTCCTGTGTGTCTTGGAAGCCAAGGTTTGGTTGGAGAATAGGAAAAATGTTCTCATGTGGTAGTACCATTGTGCTTCATTACATGTGACTATCAGTCTTTTCTCGTTCAGTCTCCAGAGTGGAGTTGCCAAAAATTTGTTGGTAAATAGATTTGTCGCAGTAGAATTTTCCCAATGGAGTGTGTGGCAAACCATTCACAACAGTTGGATAGGCCCTTGATATGTGGCCTTCCTCTACATTTAGAGGGGCAGCTCCTTTGTATGATATAATTTTTAAAGTGTTTTCAAATAAAGAATCTAAAACTTTAGAGATCAAGAGAGTTGTTCAGGATGAATCCACCACACGCCCTCACAACATTCTTGGGAAAACAAGAATGATAACAAAGGTGTTCAAGAACTACGCTTGAAAGCAACCAATATTACCAAACACATTCATTATTCATAAACTCTCGCACAATACCATTAAAATGTTTACTACAGTAGATAACAATTTTAATTTTTAGAATAAGAAACCCAAAGCACATCTCATTTCATTTCCTTGCACCAAGAAGAAAATAGAGATTTTTGATTCTAGAGATAAAAAGTGTACATACTTTCCAAAATTTATCTCTAGATCAAAATTTCAACATAGTGTTCCCTTATTTTTAAAACCAAAAAAGTCCCCCTACAAAGTCCAAAAAATCCCTTATATAGACACAAAGGTTAATAACTACCTCTTTGTGGTTAATAACCACCTCCCAAATACATGATTTGGGTGAGGTTAATTAGCCTCACTAAAATTAACCTGTACAAGGAAAGCTTCCAAAAATAAAACTTTAGCTAGAATTACTAAGAATGCCTACATTAGAGATGTTGGTTGTGTATTAGATAACTAGTTTTGCACGTGGAAGCTATGTTGGAGCCAACTATAATTTGTAGCTTTTCCAAATATATTAAAGAAAGAAGAGCTCTGCTCATTTTCCAAAACAACTAAGTGGAAGATATGAAACTGAATGAACCTCTTCAAGGTTAGTGACTAGTTGTCCTATGTCCTTGGAAATTGAGGGTGACCATCATAGAAAATCAAAGAACTTGTACATTGGGGATTTTTCTCTTTAGATATCTTTGATCATTTTCACAAAATAGCTCATCTTTGGACATTGGCCTAGAGAAAGAGAGACATAGACCATAGCAATCTGAAGCATGCCAACCAATTCTTCTTCAATGTTTTTGTGTTGCATTAGCTCTAGATCAAACACCTCTGTTGTGAAAAAAGTTTATGTCGTTCGAAAGCTCTGCATCTCCTCTTTCACACTGCATACTTAACTCTACAAACAAAATCCCTTTTGAACATCATTTACACTGCTCGAGAGCTAGATATCTCATCTTTAGCTATTCATTTTTTTTAGCCTCAAAACCATAATTTTAATAAATTTATGGTCAAATGAACTCTATTTTGGACATAAATTGTGCCATCGAAATGCTCTTCTCATCCTCCTTCACATTATCTTCAAGATTAGATTGTGGAATGCTCTCAATCTTCGAGGGTTGGATCAAATTTATTCAGCTGTGCAATGTTGTTGGGAACTTTCTAATTGCCAAATTAATTGACAAAGCCACTAGTTGAAGCCTATTATTTGGTTAAACAATTTAACCACAATTCAATTGTGCATTCTATCAAACAAGTCACATTCAGTCCAAAAGGTATGGTGTCTATAGGAGCTTTATATCAATTTGTACGATCACTGTCTTGCAGTCATTGTGAAGGGATGATAAAATGTAAGCTGTGCGTATGGCAATTTTGTGACAAATATCTTGTCCTATAACTGGAGGGGGTTTCATCTCATGCAATATCTCATTTAAATTCCCTGTTGGAAATGCACCTGTATAGAATGAACTTTTGATATTTCATGTCTCCAACATTTCAACTAGGTTCCTATGTTAGATTTAACAGGCTCTTGAACTCCCTTCTTATGTTGTTCCCTTCAGTTTGTTTAGAGTTTAACTGTATTACCCTCAATGTGAACAATTAACTAGAAGGTTGTTGCACGTTGTAAACAATGCCTTTGCCTCTTTACAAGCACCAAGTAAGCATGTCCATACAACTGTATCAGGTTTTATTGGCAATTTAATGATAAAAATTTAGAGATTGCTCGTGATGGCCAAAAAGGCTAATAAGACCAGTCATGCCTACATAGTGATCTATCTTGGGGCTTATATTAGACTCGGCAATGTGATTGAAGTACCATCATCAAGTAGGCCTGCATGACTATATGCAAATTAAAATAAAGAAAAGGTTATATGATCAAGCTCAGCTCCAAAAAGATTCATTAGTTCAAAGAGTTCAAGAAAATCCTTGTTGTTTTCACTCCTATGTTGTTGATCTCCAAATGTGCAAGCTGGGTGGCAGATAAATTTTGTCAATGGAATTTTGAGCTGAAGTGATCTTTTCAAACTTGATTCTCTTTCTTCGCAAAAATGTTACTCCATTTGAATCACATATGGAATTTTAAACTCTTGAACAATAAGGTTAATAACTATTTCAAGGAGGTTAATGAATACATGTTTTTGGAGAGGTTAATTAACCTACTCCAAAATATGTAATTTGAAGCTTATCATTAACCTTTTTGAGAGGTTAAGAAATACACATTTTTGGAGAGGTTAATTAACCTACTCCAAAATGTGCAATTTGAGAGTTATCATTAACCTATTTGAGAGGTTAATGGTCAATGCTAAACTTGAAAATGCGTATTTTGGGTCTCTCCATTAACCTGAAATAACTTGTGTCTCAGAAGTTGGATTTTGAAAATTTCAAGTGCTAAGAAGAGCTAGGAATGAGCCAGAGATAGTGAACGACAAGATATTTCAAAAATTTAGACATGAAAAGACCAATTTAAAGCTTAAAATGAGGTAAATTTCAAAAATAACCATCACTCAAAAATTGAAACAATTTTATAACCAGGCAACAAGATGTGTGTTGAATCTGTACATTTAATGCAATTATCACTAGTATTTTATTGAATACAATAAACTAATCAAAGAAAATTATCTTTTTTGATCTAAATTATGAATCCATGTTAGGCCTAGTGGATCCCAAGGGTCACCATCATGCTTTAGGAATGAATGTAAAATATGAAAATCAAAACACTAAGACAAAAATTGGGAAATCAACACAAAATGAAATTAACAACACTAACCCAAAAACCTACTCAACATGACTCAGAGCCTCTTGAGCATTAAGGTCTCTTAGAAGAGATTGTGATCTAATAGATCAAGGAGCTAGAAGATGCAAGGAAAAAAAAAACAAGGGGGTCCTCATTTGCAAGATAAAAAATGGGGCATGTGTTTTGGAACCACAATAGTATTGTTGTGGGACAAGCATAATGAATCAAAAGGCACTCATGGTAAGTTTGAAACACTATGAAAAAATCCTTTCAAAATTTAATAAGTAATTGGTACAAATACTTTCATGTTAGCATATATTGATGGTATGATCTTACCTTTTTCATACATCAGGCAAGATCCTAAATTATACAAGTTCTAATCAGTTCGGTCCCTAGACTATACATATTAGCCTTTTTTTCTTTCTTTATTTGCCTTTTTTTGGTAATTTTCTTTGTATCCATCTCCCCTAGTTTTTGTTTAGTTCCATGTAACCAAAAAATTGGAGTTCTCTATTTTTCTGTAAAACCAAGTCCCTAGCCAAAGCCAATGTTCGTTGTGGTATTCACTAGTAAAAAAATAACAATATATAATTAAAGAAACTACTAAATATTGTAGATATATGACTAATTTTGATCACATGACCAGTGGTACTATATTGCTAAACATTTATCTCCCAAACAAATTTATGACTAAGCTATTTTAATCATTGATTTGATCGTTGATTTGGTCATTTTATTGTAATTAAATGGTAGTTGATTTGGTAGTTTATTCTTATTATCTAGTGATTTATTTGATCATTTATTTGGTTATTAATTGTTGATAGTCGATAGTTTATTTAATCATTTATTTAGTAGTTGATATTATTATGTGGTAGTTCATTTGGTAGTTGTTTTGGTATTTTATTTGATAATTTATTTAATCATTAATTTAGTCATATTAAGGCATGATAGAATCAAACCACCATCCTCCTACTTATAAAGTAGGTGCTCTTCCATTGAGCTAGTGCCCTTTAAATAATAATGCAAACAATTATCAAAGTAAACATGAGATAATAATTCAAGTCCACTAGCTATCTAGAATAAATGGTATCAACAAAGAATGAGAACAACATGAGAGTGAATCATTAAAAAAAAGAGATTAATATCTCATATTTTTGAGAGAAATATATTGAAACTCAACATAAGGATGTATGTGGTTCATTGTGATATTTACAAGAATGAATGCATAACTCATATTGACGAATGTCTTTCTCCCACATAAATATCTATCTTCTCTTCCCAAAAAATTTAGTGCTTACAAATATATACATTAAAAATATATTTAGATATAATGAAATAATTAAATTATTGGGATTTTTCCAAAAAAAAATCAATAAGCTTATGGTTTCTATCATGCACATAATGACAACATCACTGTAGAAACTTAAGATGAAAATAAAGAGTATTCTTATACTATCCATACACCATCCAAAAGTAAAATGTCTTTACAATATTGGGAACAATACATCCTCTATAGGCATAAGCATCTCTTTGGTAAGAAAATGGACAAGCTGGACCTAAATGACATGCCCATCTTCAAAAACTTGTATTAAGTACTCTATATTTTTTTACCACAAACCAAAATACTTGCATAGGATAACTACTAAGATGATTATCTATATCAACATCCCTCACAAATGGAAATATGTGCTAAAAAATATAATAACATTTCATTTAGGCCATCTTTATTTTGAGTTCTTGAAACTTGAGATGGAAACCCTGTAACGTAGGTCTTGGATAGCTACATTCTAAAGGCTTTAAGTGAGCATTAATGTAGCCATGCTTAGAGACTCTAGGAATGCTAAAGACATAATTGATGATAGTAAACTAGTGACAATGGAGAAATATGGTCCCCAACCTACATTAGATATGCCTCCAAGAATACTAACATTGTAGACTGGAAAGATGGGATTAGGTTTCGTGCTTGAAGGACTACTACTTATAATGAAAGTGTAAAGAAAATTTCCCTTGCTTAAATTTTTTTTTGAAACAAATGCTATAGAATTAAAATACCAGGAAACCCTCTGCTTCTTATACTTCTTGTAGTAACTGTTAAATGAAATAAAGGCATGAGATACTAGATTCTATAGCCCATAGCATGCCTGGTTGGCCTGAATAGAAATGTAATCTATCACACCTGACAAACAAACCTAATACAATGCACTTTTTATAAAATAATTAAGTTCATGAGGGTCTTCTACAAACCATTGTGATATTACTACATCTGTAGAAGTTTTAGAGAAAACTATAGAAAATAACAATGCATATAGAAATATTGCTATTGCTATAACAATAGAGCTCTCCTCCCTCCCTAGAAAGATTGACAAAATTACTTACTATGGATCATGTATGGTCCTTTATTATCCTTTTATATTTTTATATTTCCTAAACAAGTAACGATAATAATAATCCCTAATTTAATAGAAAGAAATGAACTGTATTAATGTTCATGAATGACCACACAAATAAATAGGACTTCAAAGCTAAAAGTACAACCTCTTTTTTTTTTGACTCCAACTAATAAGACCACCAAGCATAATAGTATTGCAAAGCCACTCAAGAAAATAAATAAAATGACCTGATATGTTTAGTGCCAACCTCGTGGAATAGATCCAATAATATTTTAATACATAAAGCATTTTATAGAAGATTTCTAAGTACTCTCCAATTTTTTTTTAAAAAAAAATTGACAACCTTTAAACATAAAAAATGCATCCTATTTATAATATCAACTATCATAATCCCAATAAGGAAATCACCATGAGGTTAAAGAATTGGACTGTAAACAACAATTTCTTAGATTGTAAAACTTAACCCAGTAGATTCAATAAATACTAACAATTAAACATCACAAAAGCCACATAAAAGTGGTAAAGCTAAGGTGACATGATTAGGAAACATATACATACTTCATAGGAGTAGTCGAAGTATTTATTTGTATAGTTTTCCAAGATAGTTTGAGACACTAAAGGATCTAAAGAACAACCAATCTTGGGAAAGGAGCATCATCCTCCTAATAATCATTATCCAGCTGTAGATATTTTCTTGGCTTTACATATTTATCAAAGAATGATCAAAATGATTGAAAAGCTCAATCCAATGATTAAAATTGCCTTGCACATACACTATGTTGTTAATACTGCTGAGATACATAAATATTATAGTATAATCTACCTAATGTAGAAGAGCAAGTGAAAAAAGATGCTTCAAGCATACCTTCTCATACTCCCATACAAATGTTTTAAGAAGAAGCTCTATGTTTTCAAAAAGAACACTGGCAACATTGTTGATGAAGGCTCTCACTTTGAACGGCTCAAAATGGCCAAAAAAGGGTAAATAGAAATGAAAAAAAGCCAATCAACAATATGTATCAAAACTATCAAAACCTACTTTGAAAAATATAAATGGAGATAATTTTAAGAACAAATGTTAGCACTGATGTAGTTTTTCATACTAGAAAGAATGAAATTATGTTAGTCCATGGTCAACAAAAGGAGGTCCATATAACCTCAATCAATATATCTAGTTGCATAAGACAAGTACTGAGGGAAAAGACCCTCGAATATTTCAATGAGTGTCCAAATATATAGCACTAGACCAATGTAAATAAAATAGGTTCACAGCCTATGAAAACAACCAATGCAACTACGAGTGAAACTTCATAGTGAGACATTCCTTACACATTTCAAAAGCCAACTAAGAATATATACACTAAAAACAATCAAAGTTCAATAGTGTCAAGAAATAACAAAAATTCTACAACCACCTTACATATCTTAAACAACATAATGTGCTCCTAGGATATGTAATTACTAATGAAAGCATTGAGTTTGTAAGAAAATTTGAGCAATGGAATTTTGTATGGTGTTCCAACATCATATTTATATTATCCAAATTTGACTAAAGGAATTTTGTACGGTGTTGAAGTAACAAAAACCTGTCAACTATCAATACTATATGTAGTAATGAAAAAGTAACACCGGCTGTAAAAAAGTTAATGTCTTTGATGACCTCCTACCAACACACACTAGCTATTAAAGAACATCTACAAAAACTCTAACCCCAATCTCACTACTTTGATATTCACTCCTTTTTGTGCATAATAACATATACAAGTATCTAAAGTTTCTAAGATAGATATTATTAGATGTGTACCATAAGATTAATCACCATTTTTGTTGCAACCTCAGCAATAGTTCTATGCCTCAATAGGAACTAATAATGGTGCTAGAAAATGAGGCTAAAACAAGAATTTGTAATAGAAGGAAATTGTGAGCAACAAATTCATATGCTACCTTCACTCAAAAAATTTCTACACTAATTAGACTCCACGATCTCTTGCTAGGTTCTCTTACATCATTTCCCATTCAACAAATAATGCTTTGAAAATAACCTGATTGGACATAGAGACTGTTAGGGAACACTAATCTAAAATATATGACTCAAGAAATGAAATCTAAAATCCACTATCCATTGTATCGATGTTTTTTATTCACTAATGCATAATTCTTCTTTTAGATTCATGTAACAATGAACAAAAGCCTTAAAAGTTGTTTATAGATTAGGTCCATCTTTAAGCCCTATGCATCACTACACGTGTTCAACACATGTCATGCTCTAGTGTACCTAGTATTGGATCATATACATGCACCACATGGAATCAACTATATATTGCATCTTGTGAGGAAGCAAAGGTGCACAGAATCACTTCCTACGCTAATCTTTGAGAGGACGATTATGCAAATTCAACTAACTACTGCAAAAATCTCAAGAAATGCATAATAACATAATCAAAATAACAAAGAACACATAACACAGTGATTACTATGGGGAAACCCTTCTGGGAGAAAAACCCCACCCTCCAAAACTTGCACAATGTATTATCAAACCAAGATGATTACAATACACTTGCAATGCAAGTTCTTACAGGAGCACATCACCGCAACTCAAACTTAGAGAGACTCCTCCTAGCACCAATCTTGCAAACTGATCTCAATTACACAAACACGTCCCCAAGCCCTCCTTTTATAGTGATTTTACAACCTGGAGACCACTTGTGGTTTTAAAAAACCATGGGCAAAACTATCATGACACATGTTACCCATTTTTGACATTTACATTTCCAATATGGAAAAACAACTAGGTTAAAATAGTAATCCCGTCCACAATTTTGTCTCTTAGTCTAGACCCCCATAAAAATCACAAAATGAGTCATCAAGGCTCTAAAAATGACCTATCAATATCCTACTATGGACAAGCTCATTTTTGACAACTCATTAACCAATTTCCAATGTATAAACAAGTGGAAAACTTCCACAAACAAATTCTAGAATTTTCCAAAAGAAGATTGCAATTTGAGATACATGTTCTCAACATTCTCCCACTTGTTGAACACCTTGCAAGAGTCAAGGGATCCAAAAATATCATGGACTTAATTGCTAGGGGCCGAGAGGCCCATAGACTCTGAACACCATCTGAATTTCTTTGTGCTCATGAGCTTAGTTAATGCATCAGCAACATTCACTAAAGTCTCTACCTTTTCTAGCTTCACCTTGTCATCCTCGATCATATCTCTCACAAAATGATATTGTACATCAATGTGCTTGGTCCTCACATGAAATGTTGGGTTCTTTGCTAGGCAGATTGGACTTCGATCGTCATTATAAATTGTCACTGCACCCTATTTGAACTCTATATCTGAATGCAATCTCTCTAGCCTGATGGCTTCTTTGTAGGCATGAGTAGATGCCATATACTCTGCCTCAGTAATGGACAAAGCAACCATAGCTTGTTGCTTACTCATCCAACCGATTGCACGACCAAATAATGTAAATGCATATGCACTCGTGGATCTTCTTCTATCAACATCACTAGCCCACTCTGAATTCACATAGCCTCGAATATCCAAGGAATGCTTATTTCCTATTCCATGAAAACATATTGAGTACTCTGAGGTACCCTGCAAGTATCTAAAAACTCTTTTTACTACATCCCAATGTGCTCTTCCTAGATTAGACATAAAATGGGAAATTACTCCCACTGCTTGGGCAATGTCTAGTCTTGTACAGACCATAAATACATCAAACTTCCAATAGCACTCTGATATGGTACTCGACTCATCTGTTCGATCTCTGATGGGGATGTAGGACACTGTGAGCTAGAAAGCTTTGTTCCCCTAGTAATAGGAATACTCAATGGTCTTGAATCCTGCATATTATTTTTTTTCAAAATAGTGCCAACATACTTACTTTGGCCTAGCCAAAGCTTTCTATTTTGTCTATCTCTTATAATCTCCATTCCTAAAATGTGCCTAACTGCACCAAGATCTTTCATTTCAAACTTCATCGAGAGTTGAGATTTTAACTCTACAATCAAACCTTTCCTTTGCCAATAAACAACATGTCATCGACATACAAGGCAATAACTAGGAAACCATCACCATCAAATTTGAAATATATACAGTGATCAGATTTAGACCACACAAACCCCAAACTCAACACATATGTATCAAACTTCTAATACCACATACTAGGACTCTATTTTAAACCATACAAGGATTTCTTCAATTTATAGACCAAATGAATTTTACCTTTCACCACATAGTGCTCTGGCTGTGGCATGTAAATTTCTTACTCCAAATCTCCATTAAGGAAAGTAGTTTTCACATCCATTTGCTTGATTTCTAGATCATAAGTTGCTACAATAGAAAGAAAAAATCTAATGGAAGTCATTTTGGCTAAAAGTGAAAAAATCTCACCATAATCTACTCCCTTAACTTGAGAGTAACCTTTTGCAACCAAATGTGCTTTATACTTCTCAATTCTTCCATCTAAACCCATCTTCCTTTTGAACACCCATTTACAACCAATAGGCTTTCATCCTTCAAGAAATGGTACAAGGTCCCATGTTTTATTCCTCTTAAGAGTTTCCATTTCTTCATCCATGGATATTTTCTAGGACTGAATCATTCATACCAAGAGCCTCTTGTACAGATCTTGGTTCATCAATGTTAGCATTCAATGCAAATATGCACCTCCAATCATTAGGAGAATACCCATACCTTTCAAGTGGTTTCCTTTGTCTAGTAGATCTTTGAACAAGATCTAGTTCAAGCTCAGGAGGTTCAGGTTCATGATTAGGTTCTCCCTCTTCCTTTGATGATTCAAAACTCATAAGCTCTCTTCAACATCTCATCTTTCTAAGGGCCTCGATTCAACTTTCTTAGGTGTTGCAGGAATTTGAATCACATCTTTCTTTTCTTCAATCTATTCTGGCTACACTATAATAGAAGAAGGCTTAGTTTCTCTAAAAATAACACTTTTGGAATAAAATACCTTTTGTGCAATGTTGGAGCTCAAAATTGTAGCCCAAATTTTGAGTACCTTTGTAAAAATCAAGCCCTTAAACACTTTTAAAATGCATATGTACCTGGTTGTACTTGATTGTACCTTTGAGCCATTAAGGTGTTTGATGTTTCTAACACCCTCCATCTAGTACATATAAGTGTTTCATTATGATAAATTGACACTCTAAGCCATTTCATGAAGTCCTATTTTGAGCATTTACCAAATTTGCATTTTACCCAAGTGTCAAATAGTGATAGGAGGTTGTGCTTGCAAGTGAATATCTTGCACCCAGAAACATTTTATGAAAAACTACTTTAAGAGTGTCTAGTATCCATACCTAAGACCCTATGTTTCAGATTTTGAGTCATTTCAAGTCTGTTTGACTAGGTTTTGAATCCCTCAAAGTTGGTCTTTTAAATTTGTCATGCTGATGCACATTGCACATAATTCTGGGAAGCCCTTTTTGACATGCTATAACTTTCACCCAGTTGACCCAAATGTTGAAATTCTTGTTGCATTAAATTTTAGATGTCAGAGACTTGTTATGTTTCAAGTTTTAGCTCATGACAAATCTGTTTGATCAATTTTCAAACACAATTCCAAACACAATTTCTCTTTTTACTGGTGTCAAGCATTTGCAGATTGTTTGGTACCCTTGTTCATGGCGTTATAAATCCTAATCCATCATTGGTGAGATCAAATGAATTGTACCATCATGTTGCCCACTAAAAATGCTCCAAGTGTGCCAGTTTGCATGTCTTGACAAATCCATATGTGCATTTTTCTAGGTCCATTCTATTTGCAAAAAATGTTTCTTGTTAGTACTTCCAGTTTGCAAAATCTTAGTGGCTCACTTTGACTGATCACCAAATGAATCCTATTATTTTTCATGAGCCCAAATCATAGATCCATAATTTCCTCATGACAGAGAATCAATATCCCAATTTTCATCTTCCTAAGTGTTAGTTTGCCCTATTTTCAAGGCCAAATCCGAACCTAGTTCATTATTTTCTGACATATTTACTTACATGTGATTTTGAGAAGGAAACTTTGATGGTCAATATCTTTTGACCCCAAATTATTCATGAGACAAGATTCGATGGGGTGAAAGTATGCAGAACAGAGATTCAGTATGCCATTTTTTAGAGCCTAGTTAGAGGTTTGGGTCAGTTTTTAAGGCTAGTCAAGAGACCTCTTGGCACCAAATTCATGGTTTGAAAATCAATGGTAAAATGGTTTACTGTTGATTAATTAGTGGTTGAATTTGGTTCTGATCAGTTTGAAGATCTCTGTAGATCAGTTTGGAGTATCAGTTGTCCAAAAGTAAAAAAAAATTTAGCCGGACCCACTTTGGGGCCCAGCTAAATTCATTAGATTCACGACACTTGTAAGGATTAAGGATTTTTTAAAACAAATGGTTATAGTGGCATCAAATTTATAAGGTTTTTATGTATGTGTATTGTCATATGGAGTCAAATGGATAGGGGGGGCATTTTTCGTGTTGAGCTATAATACAGGCAAAGCAAACAGGTGTATAATTTCTATATGGACGAATCATGTGATCTAGTTCACCTTCATGGTTGTGTGGAAGTTTTTCCATTTTGATAATAGTCATGTCCCTCCATTATCATTAATAAGGTAGTTTTGCAAGAGTGTATATGCTTGGCTTTCAAGTTATCTTCAAAATGTAGTAATCATATATTGCATAGTAGGCAGAGGTTGAATGGGTTTGATGGCTTCCAAAAGATTTGAAATGCATCGCCAGATAGAAGTGCCAAGGGAAATGGTAGAGGATAAATATGGAGGTGCACCATATGAAAGAGAAAGGTATGCAACTACTGTTTCAAATTAGGGTGCTTCAACATTCAGATAAGAAAGATGGACAGATGCCATAATGCAGAGACCAGAGACATTTTATGTTTCATAGTAGTGTTTTTTAAAAGGAGAAAGTAGTGTTTGACTTGGTCTTAAGGAAACTCCCAAGTGATAGGCACCTCTCCATTTGTTTTATCTTCAAAAAATTAGCAAAGGAGTATCTTTGAAGTAAGCGACAGGGAGATTATGAAACAAGAAGGAGGCCAGCTCATAAAATTGACATGATCCATATAAAAGCTGCAAAGGATAAAGGTGACACACGCCATTAATGGGAGCTCAATGCATTTGAAAAGGCACAGACCAAACAAGAGAGAAGAGTAGTCAAACAATCAAGAAAGAGCTGCCAAGTAAGGAACAATTGTTATGCAAGCACAGAGGTAGAGTATTAGCATAGGCCAAAGTTGGGAGTCACACATGCATTCAATGAAATTGCTCCAACAATTTTTGAGTGGCAAGATAGTTTGAAGAACTAGCACATTATGAAAGAAAATGTGCAAATTACTTGGCAGTTTGAAGAGCAAGATCCACGCAATTAAAAGAGCATCCAAATTCTCAATGATGGAAGCCACTGATAGAGCAGAATAAAATTCCCACATAGTAGGAAAATTTGTAGGAGAATCTTGATGACACCCACGTCTCAGCAACAAGGAGGAATCTACTGGAAATAGAAGATACACCAAGTACAGGAAGCCGCATGATTAGAAATGGAAAATGCAGCTATTGTTTATAGTAAATAGTCCCACATTTTCTATATGAAGTATCTTTTTTTATCTAAATACAAAATCAAACACATTGCCTTGTGTCTTTAGGAGAAGGGCTTTTTGAAAAGCCAAATTCGCAGGTGGGGTTCGAGAAGGAGTGACACCAACTGGATGGTAAAGAATAATTTTGAAGAAAGATGTCGTCCAATGATTGATGATGTCAGCACAAATAAAGGTGACCAAAAAAGTCAAAAAATATGTGCCTCACTACTTTGCTAGCTGAGAAATCTTGGAAAATGTAGCTAGCGACATAGTGAGGTCGCTGAAAAACCTAGAAATCTAACGAAGGCAGATTAGCTCAGAAGGATGAGATTTCACCACATATCTTGATCATGTGGTCATCATTATGTTGCCAAGGAGAAGATGCTCACAGGTTATCACAGTGAAGTAGCAACAAGGTAGCCAGGTTGAGGTGGCAACAATAGGTGGCATTTATGTGGCATTGACGTGGATGTGACATGTGACACTTACCAAGTTTGAGCCAATCATGTGGTGACATGTGGCAGGGAGGTCAAACCTAGTTCGACCTGGATAGAAATGGTGGAGAATTAGGAAAATTTTCAAATTTTTAATATTTTACTAATTTCCTTCAAACTCACGTATAGGCCATTTAAAATAAAGTTTGAAATGCTAATATAGTCCAAACTTTATGAAGATTTAATTATTTGTGAAATAATGCCATGGAACCATGAACAAGGGTCTTGAACTTCATATCGCCATATCAAGCACATTTTTAAATTGAAATATGCCTTATCATATACCGCTAAAATTGAGAGAATCCAAACTTTTCGATTCTGGAGTTGGTTTTTACACAGGAGTTTATCTGTTCAAATTATAGGAGGATTTGTCTCAAGTTCCTATCTTGCAACCAAATTCAGGTATCAAAATTCAGCTGTAATTTCTAGCATGGTGATGACCTGAATATGATTAAAGGGCAGTAAAAATATGGTTTGGGTTGAAATTTGAACACATTCATTCAATAAAATTTGAATTTTACCAAGCATTTCAATGAAAATCAGATATTTTGGTGACTCAAAGGATTTCATCGTTCAGTAGGAGATATTTTACAAGTTTGTTACAGATTAATGATGAAATCAAATCAGATCAGATGGGAGAAGGAAGGAAGAAGTTTTTAGTTGCCAGAAGATTGTATTTCAAGTGGACAGTTGTTAAGTAAAGATCAGATCTGGGAATTCTTTCTCTTCTATATCTTTCTATATTTCATTCTTTGTAGAGGTTCCAATTTTTATGACTGAGAAACTAGTAGGTTCCAGTTTTGGGGAGAAAATTTGCACATTATTGTGAGACCATATTCTGGTTCTAGTTTTGATGTGTTTCCTTGACTGTGATACCATACTTTAGCATAATTCTTTCATATGAACAGTAGTAGTGTAGATAATATAGGAAGTTATGATATGTTAGGTTGTTTTATGTTTTATTTTCATGCATTTGATTGTATTGTTTCTAGGAAATGAATACATATGAGCAAGCATTTCATTAGTTTCATTCTGGTTCTCGTCTCCTCTCTCAGTAATCTATAGTCTTATGTGGTCTTGGAACAAAGAGATGAGATCCATTTGCTTCCCCTTCAGGTTGTATGTCTGATATATTTTTCTATTGGAACAAAGTGCCAAGTAAATGCTCAATGTGTTTGACAGGGTTACTGGTTATGTTGAGAAGGATATTTTGTGAGAATTAGATCTGGATGAACATTGATGTCTGAATCACAAGGTGATTAGATAGATCTGATGTTTGGGTATATGTAATATTGTCCTATTATCACATATGTATGTATTGAATTCATGGAATTTCCCAATGCATTAGGCACTGATCAGTTATAGGATCACTTGTTATATTGCTGCATATTCGACGATTTGTTGAAAACCAACATCAATAATCAAATGTTTTTCCCCTTTCATGTTGAAGAGCTATAATAGAATGCCCCCACTTAGCTTATGAGGTTCATAGATCTACATCTAGCTATCATAGGTCTATGTTATTTCATGAGTTATCAAGAGAAATAAGAATTTTATCTACTTCATATTAGATTCAGTGTATGCTTTGATAACTGGTACCATATAAAGAATCTATAGGTCCACCCACCTAGGTTTTGTAGAGCCTGAAGAAGAAGGGTCATGCCTTATAGTTGGCCTATTTTCAGAAATGGCATGTTGAAAATGGGAGTTAGCTACCCCTAAATATGTCACTTTCTCAGTGGGATAATTGAAAACCTTCCAGCATTTTCAAACACCAACAAAATGGTGACTTTGCTAGCGATGTATTGAATCTGAATGGTAGACAAACCTTGAGAATTTGAAGAAGATTCAATACCATTTCTTTATTGATATTTTGTGTTCCCCAATTAAGCTTTATTCATGCACAATAGTATATTGTGAAATTGGATGAAAATTGTGTGCTATGACTGTTATAAGTCTATCTTTAATTAGTTCAATTTGCAAGTGTTGTTGAGAAATTCTTAGAGTCACGAATCGATTCATAAAGTGTAAATTCTTCTCAAGATAATAATGATATGCAAGTTTCTCCTACATTGAAGGTCTGGTTCAAATTTTTCAAGTAACTAATTATGTTTTATTTCTCACAAAGTGTGAGTGGTGACTCTCAAATCTTTGTACTAGTTTGTTCCTAGTTGATTTCATTGCAAAATTTTGAAGGACTTTTAGTTGTATGGGGAGATCTAAAACTGTTGATAGATCTTGAAAATAAAGTTTTAAATTCTTGATAAGTTTTAAAGTGTTGTTTACAATTTTCTATTATAAAGAAATTGAAATGTAAAAAGTGAATCACATTAGTGATTAACTTTATCCTTTTGAAAGGGGGTGGTGTGAAGGAATTTTAGTCTTGCACCTATGCCAAATTAGTAGATCAAAGTTCAGCATCAACACTTGAGGTATTTTGGTTTTCATCTTTTCTTTTCATAGAAGTCAAAAGTTGTTAAAAGTGGTTGCCTCTATTTAGTGATTTTCAGCACTAGAAGGAAGAGGTAGAAATTTTACTTTATGATGGAGTCAGATCTCAGATCTAAGATTAGTTTGCCAAATTCTGAGAGTTTGAAAATTGTGAATAATAACATTGCTATGTTGAATAGACTGGTCTACAAAAGGATTGTTAATCTTATAACAATTGAAGTAGGAAGTACTCAAGGTTTAAGTGTTGAACAATGTTATTTAAGGCTTAAATCAGTAATTAGTAAGATGAATTTTCATTGTAGACCTGAGGAATCTTCCCTACCTAGTGTTTTCCTTGAGGTTCTAGTACTCGATTCAGTCAATTGGCCAACACCTATAAGATTACAAAGATTTTTACAAATTGAAAGATTCATTCAGGAGATGGAAGATGATGATTATAGATTTCATGTTATGTCTCTTGATGATAATGAGTGCGCTAAAAGTCAGGGTAGTAATGAATACAATGATTCCATAGAGCAAGATAATCTGACTTTCAAATGTGAAGAGGTGGATTCAAATGTTAATGAATCAGGTAATAGCAATCAGCATGAAAAAGATGGATATAAAAGAGAAGATAAACTTTGTTACAGTACATATGAAGTTGAAGAAAGTTGTAACAATAGTAGAACTAGTGATTGCCATGATAAGAAAGAATGTTGTAATAATGATGATTTTCCATATTGTTACACTAAGGATCCTACTATTGTAAGTTCTTCATGTTATCCAGATGATAACCACAATCGGGAGAAGATTTGTGAGGCAATCTTCTTGAGCTCTAATGAAATCTCAAAATTATTGGCTCGTGAGTTTGAAAAGAACGTAAATATTTCTAAGGATCTTCATATGTTCTCTCATAATACTTTCTCATTCAGTCAAGTCAATTCCCCAAAGTTTGATGTGGAAAAAGAGGTAGAATTTGAACAATCTTTGTTAGACTTTAGAGGTGTATATAACAGAACCTCAAGTGTTTTTGCACATGTCGATTTGTTGGATGTAGAGAATGTTAATGAAGGGAAGTATAATGCTATTTTAGATTCTTTTCATGTTGGTTATGCTACAATAAATTTTGATATTTCATGTGATGAAAAGGAAAACAGTGAAGGTTGTCAATCAGATTATAGATTTTCTTCATGTGCCAATAGGTCTTGCAAAGATAAGTTCAAGGTTTATTCCGACTTTCAATTAGATGAAGAAGATGATTGTGATCAGCATAGTGTAGATCATCACTTTCAAAATGAGTTTTCATGCTTGGTAACTAATTAGTTGGTTGAATAATGTGAAGATGTTTCAGTGAAAGATGAATATGATTTATTGAATGATACAACTGCAAGTAGGAAACAATCAAATTCCAAATACTCTTTGCATTCGGAGACACAAGGTGAGTTGCAAGTTTTTGGTACATGCAACTTGGTGAATGATATAGATTATGAATTTTTTGTATTTTTGATTAGTGTGCATGAATCATTGTTGGATCTTGATTCCCAGTTTAGTTTGTGTAATTATGAGCATGAGGTAGAGGCTAATGCTGATATATGTATGTATTATGAGAATGAACGAAGTTGTTTTGTTTTGCTAAATAATTTGTTTCAATATGCTGATCTGATTTGTGAAACAAAGGAGAATGAGAATCATAGTTTACCTCATGAAGACATAAATGAAAATCAAGTGTATGATAGAGGTAAAAGTTTTTGCTAAGTTCGGGGGTACTGTTTGTACATAGTAGTGGTAGTAGTTCTTTGCTTCCAATAAAGTTGTTCGAGAGAAATTTTTGCTGTCAAGTGTGTGGTCTGCTTCTCCCAAAGATCTAAAATCTTGCCATGCTTGCTAGGGACATGCATCCCCAAACAAAGCCACTGTTAGCACTCAAAATTGTAGCCCAAATTTTGAGTACCTTTGTAAAAATCAAGCCCTTAAACGCTTTTAAAATGCATATGTACCTAGTTGTACCTAACCGTACCTTTGAGCCATTAAGGTGTTTAATTTTTCTAACACCCTCCATCCAGTGTGTTTAAGTGTTTCATGATGATAAATTGACACTCTGAACCATTTTGTGAAGTCCTGTTTTGAGCATTTACCAAATTTGCATTTTACCCAAGTGTCAAACAGTGACAAGAGGTTGTGTTTGCAAGTGAATATCTCACACCCAGAAACATTGTATGATAGACTGCTTTAAGAGTGTCTAGTGTCCATACTTAAGAGCCTACATTTCAAATTTTGAGTCATTTTGAGTCTGTTTGACTAGGTTTTGAATCCCTCAAAGTTGGTCTTTTAAATTTGTCATGCTGATGCACATTGTACATAATTCTGGGAAGCCCTGTTTGACATGCTATAACTTTCACCCAGTTGACCCAAATGTTGAAATTCTTGTTGTATTACATTGTAGAAGTCAGAGAATTGTTATGTTTCAAGTTTTAGCTCATGACGAATCCGTTTGATCAGTTTTCAAATGCAATTTCTATCTTTTTACTGGTGTCAAGCATTTGCAGATTGTTTGGTACCCCTGTTCATGGTGTTATAACTCATAATCCATGATTGGTGAGATCAAATTAATTGTACCATCATGTTGTCCACTAAAATTTTTCCAAGTGTGCTAGTTTGCATGTCTTGATGAATCCATATGCTCATTTTTCTAGGTCCATTCTGTTTGCAAAAAATGTTTTATGTCAGTACTTCCAGTTTGCAAAATCTAAGTGGCCCACTTTGACTGATTGCCAAATGTATCCTGTTATTTTTCATGAGCCCAAATCATAGATCCATAATGTCCTCATGACAAAGAATCAATATCCTAGTTTTTGTCTTCCTAAGTGTCAGTTTACCCAGTTTTCAAGGCCAAATCTGAACCCAGTTCATTATTTTCTGACATATTTACTTGCAGATGATTCTGAGAAGGAAACTTTGATGGTCAATATATTTTAATACCAAATTCATCATGAGACGAGATTTGATGGGGTGAAAGTATGCAGAACAGAGATTCAATATGCCAGTTTTCAGAGCCTGGTCAAAGGTTCAAGACAATTTTTAAGGCCAGTCAAGAGACCTCTTGGCACCAAATTTATAGTTTTCAAATCAATGGTCGAATTTGGTTCTGATTAGTTTGAAGATCTCTGTAGATCAGTTTGGAGTATTAATTGTTCGAAAGTGAAATTTTTTTTAGCCAGACCCACTTTGGGGCTCAGTTAAATTCATCAGATTCATGACACTTGTAAGGATTAAGGATGTTTTAAAACAAATGGTTATAGTGGCATCGACTTTATAAGGTTTTGATGTATGTGTATTTTCATACGGAGTCAAATGGATAGGTGGGGCATTTCTGTGTTGAGCTATAATACAGGAAAAGAAAATAGGTGTACAGTTTCTATATGGAGGAATCATGTGATCTAGTTCACCTTCATGGTTGTGTGGAAGTTTTTCCATTTTATTAATAGTCATTTCCCTCCATTATCATTAATAAGGTGGTTTTGCAAGAGTGTATATGCTTGGCTTTCAAGTTATCTTCAAAACGTAGTAATCATATATTGCATAGTAGGCAGAGGCTGAACAGGTTCAATGGCTTCCGCAAGATTTGAAATGCATCACCAGATAGAAGCACCAAGGGAAATGGTAGAGGATAAATATGGAGGTGCACCATATGAAAGAGAAAGTTATGTAACTAGTGTTTCAAATCATGGTGATTCAACATTCAGATAAGAAAGATGGACAGATGCCATAATGCAGAGACCAGAGACATTTTATGTTTTCATAATGGTATTTTTTAAAAGGAGAAAGTAGTGTTTGACTTGGTCTTAAGGAAACTCCCAAGTGACAGATGCCTCTCCATTTGTTTTATCTTCAAAAAATTAGCAAAGGAGTATCTTTGAAGTAAGCGACAGGGAGATTATGAAATGAGAAGATGGTCAGCTCATAAAATTGACATGATCCATATACAAGCCATAAAGGATAAAGGCAACACACACCATTAATGGAAGCTCAATGTGTTTGAAAAGGAATAGACCAAACAAGAGAGAAGAGCGGTGAAACAAGCAAGAAAGAGTTGCCAAGTAAGGAGCAATAGTCGTGCAAGCATAGAGGTAGAGTATTAGCATAGGCCAAAGTTGGGAGTCACACATGCATTCAATGAAATTACTCCAACAATTTTTGCATGGCAGGGGAGTTTGAAGAACTAGCACATTATGAAAGAAAATGTGCAAATTACTTGGCAGTTTGAAGAGCAAGATCCATGCCATTAAAAGAGCATCCACATTCTCAATGATGGAAGCTGTTGACAGAGAAAATTAAAATGTCCACACAGTAGGAAAATTTTCAAGAGAATCTTGATGGCACCCATGTCTTAGCAACAAGGAGGAATCTGTTGGAAATAGAAGATACACAAAGTACAGGAAGCCACATGAGTAGAAACGGAAGATGCAACTATTTTTTAGATTAAATAGTCCCACATTGGCTATATGAAGTATCTTTTGTTATTTAAATACAAAAGCAAATACATTGCCTTGTGTCTTCAAGAGAAGGGATTTTTGAAAAGCCAAATTCATAGGTGGGGTCCAAGAAGGAGTGATGTCAGCTAGATGGTAAAGAATAATTTTGAACAAAAATGTAGTCCAATGATTGATGATGTCAGCATAGATAAACATGATCAAAAAAGTCAAAAAATCAGCACCTCTCTACTTCGCTAGCCAAGAAATTTTGGAAAATCCGGCTAGCGACATAGCAAGGTCACCAAAAAACCTAGAAATTTGGTGAAGCCAGATTAGCTCAGAAGGAGGAGATTTCACTACATGTCTTGATCATGTGGTTGTCATTACGTCACCAAGGAGAAGATGCTCACAGGTTACCATAGTGAAGTAGCGACAAGGTAGCGAGGTTGAGGTGGCAATGACAGGTGGTGCTTATGTGGCGTTGATGTGGATGTGACATGTGGCAGTTACCAAGTCTGAGCCAATCATGTGGTGACATGTGGCATGAAGGTCAAACCTAGTTTGACCTGGATAGAAATGGTGGAGAATTGGGAAAATTTTCAAATTTTAATATTTTACTATTTTCCTTCAAACTCATGTACAGGCCATTTAAAATAAAGTTTGAAATGCTAATATAGTCCAAACTTTATGAAGATTTAAATATCTGTGAAATAATACCATGGAACCATGAACAAGGGTCCTAAACGTCAGATGGCCATATCAGGGGTGTTTTTAACTGAAATATGCCTTATCATATACCATCAAAATCGTGAGAATCCAAAATTTTTGATTCTAGAGTTGGTTTTTATACAGGAATCCATTTGTTTGAGTTATAGAAGGATTTGTCTCAGGTTCCTATCTTACAACCAAATTCAGTTGTGATTTCTAGCATGGTGATGACCTGAATATGATTAAAGGGCAGTAAAAATATAGTTTGGTTGAAATTTGAACACATTCATTCAGTAAAAATCAAATTTTACCAAGCATTTCAGTGAAAATAAAATATTTTGGTGACTCAAAGGATTTCATCATTTAGTAGGAGATATTTTGCAAGTTTGTTATAGATTAATGATGAAATCAAATCAGATTAGATGGGAGAAGGAAGGAAGAAGTTTTTAGTTGCCAAAAGATTGAATTTCAAGTGGCCACTTGTCAAGTAAAGATCAAATCTGGGAATTCTTTCTCTTCTATATCTTTCTATCTTTCATTCTTTTTAGAGGTTCTAGTTTTGGTGACTAAGAAACTGGTAGGTTCCGGTTCCGAGGAGAAAATTTGCACATTACTGTGAGACCATATTCTGGTTCCAATTTTGATGTGTTTCCTTGACTGTGATACCATACTTCAGCATAATTCTTTCATATGAACAATAGTAGTGTAGATAATACAGGAAGTTCTAATATGTTAGGTTGTTTTATATTTTAATTTCATGCATTTGATTGTATTTTTTCTAGGAAATGAATACATATGAGCAAGCATTTCATTAGTTTCATTATGATTCTCGTCTCTTGTCTCAGTAATCTATAGTCTTATGCGGTCTTGGAACAAAGAGATGAGATCCATTTGCTTCCCCTTTAGGTTGTATGTTTGATATATTTGGCTGTTGGAACAAAGTGCCAAGTAAATGCTCGATGTGTTTGACAGGGTTACTAGTTATGTTGAGAAGGATATTTTGTGAGAATGAGAGCTAGATGAACATTGATGTCTGAATCACAAGGTGATTAGATAGATCTGATGTCTGGGTATATGTAATATTGTCCTGATATCACAGATGTATGTATTGAATTCATGGAATTGCCCAATGGATTAGGCACTGATCAGTTATAGGATCACTTGTTATATTGCTGCATGTTCGAGGATTTGTTGAAAATCAACATCAATAATCAAACGCTTTTCCCCTTTCATGTTGAAGAGCTATAATAGAATGCCCCCACTCAACTTATGAGGTTCATAGATCTGCATCTAACTATCATAGGTCTGTGTTATTTCATGAGTTATTAGGAGAAATAAGGGTTTTATCTGCTTCATATTAGATTCAGTGTATGCTTTGATAACTACTACCATATAAAGAATCTATAGGTCCACCCGCCTAGGTTTTGTAGAGCCTAAAGAAGAAGAAGGGTCATGCCTTATAGTTGGCCTATTGTCAGAAATGGCATGTTGAAAATGGAAGTTAGTTGCCCCTAGATATGTCACTTTCTCAGTGGGATCATTGAAAACCTTCTAGCATTTTCAAACACCAACATGCAACAAGATCCCAAAGCTTGTATCCTTTCACACCATAACTATATCCGATGAAGATACATTTGATAGCTTTGTTGTCCAATTTTGTTGACTTCTCCTTTGGCACATGAGCATATGGCTCACAACCAAATACTCTTAGATGTCTAAGTGAAGGCTTGTGGCCTGACCATGCTTCCATTGGCATCTTATCAACAAGAGATGATGTAGGAGACTTGTTTATCAGGTAGCAAGTAGTGGCTATAGCTTCAGCCTAGAATTTTTGTTCTAGTCGAGCACCACTTAGCATACTTTTAGCCTTCTCCATTAGGTTCCTATTCATTCTTTTTACAACTCCATTCTATTGTGGAGAATACGGAGTTGTCTTCTCTCTTTTAATACCAAAATATTTGTAAAATGTGTCAAAATCATTGGAGCAAAATTCACCACCATTATTAGTTCTCAAACATTTTATTTTCTCTCTAGTCTACAATTCAACCATTGATTTAAATTCTTTGAAATGATTGATAACTTCAGCTTTACTCCTAAGGAAATAAACCCATGTTCTTCTACTGAAATCATCAATGAAAGAAACATAATAAACTAATTTACCAATAGAAGGAACATCAACTGGACCAAATACATCTGAATGGATTAGATCCAAAATACATGAAGACTTATGAGAACTCGAATAAAATTGAATGCAGTTTTGTTTACCATAGATACAATGCTCACAAAAATCAAATTCAAGATTGTAGTTATTTAACCCATCAACAAGGTTCTTATTTTTCAAGGTCCATAGCCTCTTCTCACCTATGTGGCTAAGTCTCTGGTGCCATAACATGGTTTTCTCTACAAGAAAATTTGATTTAGTAGATAGAGCATCCTTTGGTACCTAAAAAACATAACCATCTGTTGAAAGAGAATTCTTCTCCTTCTTCAATTGAGTAGTCCTTTTTACAATCTTATCAGAAGTACTATTGCACTCAACTGTGCATACATCAAGATGGTACAATGTACCCAATCTACTTCCTCTTGCTATTACCATAGCACCTCTCACCATTTTGACACCTGCTTAAAAAAATTGTACATGCACACTCGCATCTATTAGCTTACTAACATATAAAAAATTCCTTGCTAGTCCACGAATATGAAAGACACCATCAAATCTTCTAATTCTAACATCAAATTTTTTTACATGAATACTTCCATGACCAACAATATCAATTATTGAATTATCACCCAAATACACCTTACCACCATCAAAATTTTTATACTTACTAAACCAGTTTCTATTAGGAGACATGTGGAAAGATGCACCTGAGTCTATTAACCATGCATTTTCATGTGCATGAGTGGCCAAGTATACAATGAAAGCATATCCATCTTCCTTCATGAACTAAAAATTAGAATCTTGCTTCTTCTTCTTCTTCTTTTTCTTCTCCTCTTTGTAGTCTTTTTGAAAGTGTCCAAGTTTGCCACAATTCCAACATATTGCCTTGGACTTACTAGGAGATTTTGATCTCCCTTTATTTTTGGACTTAGAATGGCCATGTTGCTTTTCATTCTTGCCTCTTTCTTTTGGTCTTCCACGAACACTCAAAGCCTCTTTGGCATTCAAAGAGACCTTCCTTCTCATCTCTTCATAAAGTAGAGAACCAATAACATCCTCCATCTTTAAGATAACTGAAGTACTCCCTATAGCCATCACAAGACTATCCCAGGAGTCTAGCAATGAACATAGCAAGATTTGACACCTTTCTTCTTCATCCATTGGCACCCCTACTGAAGTCAACTGAGTCACCAACATATTAAAGCTTTCCAAATGCTCAAAATTTTTTCCACCTTCCATTCTCAAGGAATACAATTTCTTCCTCAAGAAAATCTTATTCACAAGTGATTTCACTTGATAGATATCACTTAGCTTTTTCAAAAGCTTCTTTGCAATAGGTTCTTCATGGACATTAATCAAAATCAAGTTTGTAAGACACAATCTGATGAGACCTTTAGCTTTTTTGTCGATCACATCATATTGTGCAGCTAATGTCAAATCTATGGGCCTCAACTTGTTCTCATCAATTGCATCCCATAGATCTTGATCAATTAATAGATCTTCCATCTTTAGCTTCCACATCTCAAAGTTTGTACCAAAAAACTTTTCAATATCAATTCTCCTCGACATGCTTTCCATCTTTTCAATCCTACAATGCAAAAATGAAATACTCTGCACAAGCTCCCACTCAAACCTTGATTAGCTCAAAAAACCATGTACCCAACAAATAGAACCAAAACTAGCCAGGCTTTGATACCAATTGTAAGGAAGTAAAGGTGCATGGAATCACTTCCTACGCTAATCTTTGAGAGGATGATTATGAAAATTCAACTAACTACTATAGAGATCTCAAGAAATGCATAATAATATAATAAAAATAACAAAGAACACATAACACAGTGATTACCATGGGGAAACCCTTTCAGGAGAAAAACCCCACCCTCCAAAACCTGCACAATGTATTATCAAACCAAGATGATTACAATACACTTGCAATGCAAGTTCTTATAGGAGCACATCACTACAACTCAAACTTAGAGAGACTCCTCCTAGCACCAATCTTGCAAACTGAACTCAATTACACAAACACCTCCCCAAGCCCTCCTTTTATAGTGATTTTACAACCTAGAAACCACTTGTGGTTTTACAAAACCATGGGAAAAACTATCATGACACATGTTACCCATTTTTAAAATTTACATTTCCAATATGGAAAAACAACCAGGTTACAATAGTAATCTCATCCACAATTTTGTCTCTTAGTCTAGACCTCCATAAAAATCACAAAATGAGTCATCAAGGCTCTAAAAATGACCTATCTATATTCTACTATGGACAAGCTCATTTTTGACAACTCATTAACCAATTTCCAATGTATAAACAAGTGGAAAACTTCCTCAAACAAATTCTAGAATTTTCCAAAAGAAGATTGCAAGGTTGAGACACATGTTCTCAACACATCTTACAAATAGAAGATCAAGT